>CM073572.1:195025300-196470521 GCA_037074715.1 Magnolia kwangsiensis
TCTTTCTATCAAATTTATGTATTTTGAATTTGTTCCTAACATTTTCGCTGAATCCCGAATACCTAACCTGACACTCTGATACCGCTTTGTTAGAGTAATCTGGCTCTAAATTACACCACAATGATGTGAACCCGAGCCATAACAAACCCAGATCAAACCCTAGGTATTAGAAATTTAGATCTAATATTACCGTCAATTCGTGTGCTTTTGCTAAAACATGATAAGTAAAAATAGAATAATATATAATAAAGTAGATAACCAAACCAAAAGCAAACAATCATAAACACATGATAATTTAGTGTGGAAAATATTTGTAGAAAAAAATACGGCACAAAGTGACAAAAATCTCCACTATAATCAAAACCTTAAAGTACACCACTCATCTTATTCAATTACAGCTTCGCCGAATCTTCCCTTGCGATAACACCTCTAAGAAACCCTAGATCCCTTGAGAAAATCTATTTTCAAGCCCTTATAAGTGCATAAATCCTCTCCCTTAACAAAACTCTTGCCCTTTGAGAGAAAACACTCGTATTATAATAATGCATAATCAAAATCGGATTGAAATACATTGATTTGAGCAAAATTGCATAATCTGACAGTCACACCTTCGGTTGACTGAGCTTTCAACAGAGAGTCATGATCGACCATTAATAGCCCTTGGTCAACCATGAACATCACAGTGAGTTCTGGTCAATCCTGGAATTCCACGGTTGATCGAACTCCCCTGTAGCAGAATGTAAGGCATCCTGCACAAGTAAACCAGCTTTATATCATACCACAACGATGTAAACTCAAGCAATAACAAACCCAAATCAAACCTTAGGTGTTAAAAATTTGGATCTAACACCACCGCCAATCCATATACTTTGTGAAAGTATGATGAATGAAAATAGAACAATATAGTAAAGCAGATAACCAAATCAAAAGTAAACAACCACAAACAAATGATATTTTAACATGAAAAACTTTTGTAGGTAAAAAATCAGGGTACAAAGTCATAGAAATCTCCACTATAATCAAAACCTTAGAGTACACCACTCACTTTATTCGATTACAGCTTCACCCGATCTCCTCTCGCGATGCACACCTCTAGGAAACCCTTGACCCCTTGAGAAAATTCATTCACAAGCCCTTACTAGTGTATAAACCCTCTCCCTTAAAAAACCATCACCCCTTGAGAGAAAACACTCGTTAACCTTGAGGTCTATATGAAGCTACCATTGACCTTCAGGGTGACTCTATTAGAAATGAAAATTTGGTTATCAAGTGTCGTCGAAGTGTAGATATCTTTGAAACTATTGAATATTTAGGCTGTATGATCTTGGTTGTGGGAGAAATCTTGAGTGTCCAGGATCCTAATTTGATGAATTTTATTACCATTGCATCTTTGCATGGTCGTTGTGTGGAAGAATTATGAATTTTGACTCCCTAATTTTAACTAATTGTTCGTCTACCTTATGAAGCACCCCATGAAACCCCTATGTCCCAACTTTTATCTTGATCCAAAACTTTGGTGGGGCCATGACAAAAGAGAGAGGCAAATCAAGGGAGAACAGTATTTCCTTTTGCCATGGCCCACAAGAGTTTTGGATTATAGTAAAAGTTTAGCCTTAAGGGTTCCATGGGGTGTTGCATCAGGTGAAAAGTTCAGATTTTGGGCTTATATCTCTGAAAATGAGTTCTTAAAAGAGTTCTCATGAGAATTCATGAGATCTTTTTCAAAACCCATCTTTATTATAAGTGCAAAATTTGAACAGTCCATGTGATGCAACTCCCCATGGGTCACGAGAAAAGGAAATAGTTTCCTTGATATGTCTCTCTTTTTCCATAGCCTACCAAAGTTTTGAATGAGGGTAAAAGTTGGACCCTAGGGTTTCATGAGGTGCTACATCATGTCAATAATTTAGATTTTTCGCTCATATCATAGGAACTGAGTTTCGAAAAAGTTCTCAGCATGCGCAGGTGAGTATTCATCTATATTTATGTGTGTGTGTGAGAGAGTTTCAACATGAGAACATGGTTCAAGCACCCATTGCAGTGAAATGCCACTGTAGCACAAGTGCGTGTGTAAAAGAAAAAAAGAAAAAACATTCAATGTCCACTTTGCGTGATAGAGTGGATAATTAAGTACAGAAAGAGGAAGCTAAGACTTGATATTCTGATAGAGTGTGATGGATGATACTCAAGTACTTGAAAATTACTTGCCATACATGGAGTACAATGAATCCAAATTATGGTTCCCAGACTGTATGTATCACGGGCCAAAAATTAAACTTATAATTTGATCATATAAATATTGGTTTGGTGGACATTTTTTGGAAGGTTATAAATGAAAAATATCCAATGGCCTATTTTGACAAACAAGTATCCATGAATCATGCCCTAGGACTGTTCAGCCAATCTGATCTTGGGACTTTCCCTTAGAAATAATGATTTTCACAATTTTGATAGTTTAATTTGAATTATTGTTTGTTACCTGATGATTTCTTAGTGCCTGCGCATCAAGAGTCATACTCAACCTGAGTATAAAAAATACTCCCCATGCAAAAACGACAGAGAGGAAGCTGCTCACAGAATTCTGTTAAAGATGCAGACAAAAGCAATCTTCCATAAGCTAAGATCATGTGATATTCCTGTGCCCAGGTGTGTGGGGCCCACATAAATATCAGTGATAAATCCACTCCGTCCATTTAATTTGCGAGACCACAATAGGACGTATTTTAAAAACCAGGCTGATCGAAAACTCGTGTGCCATGCTACATGAAACTGTGGGGATTGAATGTTTGGATATGATAGAAGTTTTGTATCAGGATGATACTTTTACCTACGGTTTATCTATCTGAGTGGTAATAAATAAACATCATGGTCAACTCCGGGAAGGTTTCAACGGTGGATGTTTATGTTGCCACCTTTTCATTTGGTGTTGCTCACCTAAGTGTGTTATAGTCTTGATTTTTTAAATCCCTCATTATTGTGGTCTTTCGAACTAGATGGATGGAGTAGATTTGTCACAACATCCATAGCACAACATTCATGGCGATGCATGTTGAATATCAGCGATCCATGGTAAATATCAGCATCCACGGTTAGGGGAGTACATCGAGTCTAATTGTGGTTGACCTTAGCTCGAACTTGGCTCGGCTTGGTCCTCAAGCCTAATTGGCCAGCTTGGCTCGGTTTGGTCAGCAGCTCATGCTAGCTCGGGTTGAGTTGAAGTCAAGATCGTGCCTAGTTCACTATTGAGACATTTCCACAAACACCTGAACTGTAAGTTCAAAATCCCACTATTTTACAAACATGGGCAATGGTTTTATAGGTATTTTCTCAAATACCTTCTAAGTAACATTTAAATTAAAAAAAAAAGGTATTTATTTCATGTACATACCTTCCTTGCCACTAGACAAACCTTCCTTGCCACCTTGCCACCAACCAAACCTTCCTTGCTACCAGCCACATTTCGTTGAGACATTTTATGAAATAGTTGGTGAGCAACATCAATGTAAAAGTAACCGAGTCACCGAACAAGCTCGATTCGAGCTGGATTTGAGTCGAGCCAGGGCCTGCTCGAACTCGACTCAAACTCATTTTTGAGCTCAAAAAATCAGCTCGACTTGGCTTGAACTCAGCTTTGAACTGAGTCAAATCGAGCTTTTTCGAGTCAAGTCGAGTGAGCTAACCAAGCTAGCTCGGTTCGTGTACACCCCTATCCACAATATAACATTCGTCATATTCATCCATTACAACGAACAATTATAAAAGGGACGCACTACACCCGCCTCTCTTTCACATACTCTCAACAATTATATTTAAAAAATAAAAAAAAACAACATACATAAGCATTATTATCCTAACTGAAACCTACATTTGATTACCATAACTTCTACATTGTGGTTGAAAATCTTTAAAAAAATTTTAAAAAAATATTAAGAAGCTCGCCGGAATGAAAGGAATGGCATCGAATGCACGCCAGAGTGGAGTTCCACAAAGGTGACAATGGTCTTAATGACTAAATGAACTTCTTTGTGAAAAAAAAAAAAAATGAAGAAGAAGGAGAAGACAAAATGACATTCCTGTGATAAGGGCTACACCATAAGAATCCATCCCACATCTTATGTGAGCTCCACTGGCCTATCGTAAAATAAATTCAAGCCATCTACGTGAAATGAGTTTTAATTTTGTGTCATCAATCTAAGTTTAGGTGTAAAAATATCTTAAATTGACCACACCAGAAAAAAATAGTTTAAAATATATTAAAATGAATGGATCAAACCAATTAAAAAGTTACCTCATTCATTATTTATTGGGAATCAGGATCACAAAAGCTTTCTCATCTTTCCAGGCATATTAAGAAAAAAGTGTTATTGGATCCTAACTCTTGCTCCGGTGGTAGACTCCCGGTGATCATAGGAAACAGAGGAGAAGAGCAAAGAAACAGTTTCACGAGACTATAAAGACTAAGATTTCCATACAGGGTCTAAAGCTTTTTATTACGTCATCCGTGTGGAACATTGTACTAAAAAACCGTCCCGTAAAGATAGAGAGCCCCACGAGCTGTACGTAAATCCCTTACAACACCTCTTGTAAGAAGACCATGCAACACCGAAGCTCCGTGGACCCATCCATCTAAAATCCAATCCGTCTATCACTGGAAACACCTCAGTTTAAAAACTACAAAAAACAAAAGGCTGATAAAAAACTCAGCTACACTACAAGGAACGGTGGATGCGGGGAAGCCCACCATAGAAACCTTCCTGGGGCCACCGTGTTGTTTACATGATATCCAAACCGTTCATCAGGTGAGCCCTACAGGGATGGAGAGATATAAAATAAATAATCCAGATCCGAAACCTAGATTAGCAATATCTAGTGAAATTAGAAGTTTTAGCTGTCCTTTTGTATTGTTCCTGTTGTGTATTCGATCTGAGTTTTTCATCAAGCTGATTTTGGTCATATACCTTGAAAATGATGTGACGCAGCTGACGGACAGAGTGGATTTTAATGAAACAGTACTACGGATCCCACAAATTTCAGGTGTTGAATGAGCTTTCTACAGCACGTGTTGTACCGTTCCTAGTCCTTCGCGCAATTCCCAGCCGCCCACATCTACGTGCCTTATCGACGTCATTTTCAACAACAGAATCAAGTTTACCCCTCCCTTTCTTCAAAATTGCAGAAATACCCTCCCAATGAAATACTTGCTTATCCAGTGGACCCCACTAATATGGATGGTCACAAGAAAAGGATCGACTGGTTGCCTAACAAAAAGCCCGTAAAAATAAAAAAATTTCCGTAAAGTAAAAAAGAATTTGTTGCTCTTTCAAATAAACGGTGGTCTACTGATGTTCCATAGGTGTATTGTACTTCCATACTCTCTCTTAAACAGAAATTCAATTTCAACCCTTCAATTTGATTGGTCCACCCCGAGAGCTTTGAGCTAATATCTTCCTAAGAGGACAATGTCGCACCAAATCCAGGACTCAATTAAAAGTAGCTCATCTCAATCTTTGATTGCTTATCTTGGATTATTGATTTGACTATACCTTGTATCAAATTATTATTTTTAAATAACACATGCATTTGTACGTGTTTATACACACATACGTAACAAATAAATAATTTTTAAAATTAGTTTGACTACTTTGGCCCATGACAGATGGACAAACAGAGTTAGTTTTAATACTGAGGTCATGGGTTCAACTGTTCGAATAAATGATATGTGTGGAAAATAAAAGGTCCTAAGAATTCATACAAGAATAGTGCTACCTAATCACAACTGCAAATTTAGGTTACATGATATATTTGGCTTCGAGGTTGGCCATGTGAATCTTAAGACGAAATCATTCTTATCAATAATGCTTGTAGACAGCTAATTGTACGTGTAACCATGAAAATGGAATGCTTTACATGAATGTGTAGTTTTTAGGTGTTTTTTCATGATTTTCTATGGTTTACCCTACATAATAGTTGGATCAACCTGATTTTTGGGGCATCTCAATTTCATGATAGGATAATCTTAATAGATGGTCAAGATGTCGTAAAAAAACTATGTTAAATCCTACATGTTAACTAGTTGGACATATAATTAGTTATGTATGAGCATTACTCTCTCTTTATATATACATGTAAATAATCATCTGTACATGCAAACTCATACATTAAATAATCAATTAATTATGTTGGCTATATTAGATAAGAAGAAAGGCCATGTATATATAGTATATTATATCCTCCAATAATCTTCTTGGAGAGAGTGTTACATATTATACTCTTGCTGCATGCTGCATGCCATTTTATAATATACAAACTGTGATATCATTTGCTAAAGGTGAGGTAGCATTATAAAATATTTAACTTCAAATGCAATTAAGTTGATTTTATTTATATAGAGATGAAGAAAAAATTTTTCAAAAATATTACTTCTCATCTATAAAAAGGAAACATAAAACATACCCTTAGTTTTTTCAATCTAATGGAATAGATTTTGACGCAGTGAAGGACGTGAGGTCGAGCATCGTCTTCCTCAAGAGGATAATTATTCCGAATCCACGAAACTTCTCTAAACTCCTCATAGAGGCTTCTCGAATCCACGAGAAAAGAAAATAGAAAATAGAAATAAATTCTAGTAAATTCAAAATTAATTAATTAATGAATAAAAATAAGTTCACAACTCTTTAAATAAGAGTACCAAACATTATGAAAGAAATCAGAATCAAACTATAACTAAATTTTCTAGAATCTGCGACTTACTATAAATAGTAAATTTACTATTTATAGACAATCATGATGTCTACTAGTGCACAAGGTTTTTGGTCAAAAATAGCAAATGTCTTATTTGGCTTTACCAAACCGTTCTTCCTCCTAAAGCCCAACAGATGAAGAGTTATAATCAAACTAAAACTTACTATTTATAATAAAAATGAAAATAAAATAGGAAAATGATTGTTGATCAAAGGGTATTTTGCAAATTCGAGCTGTGCAATCTGGTATAGTGGGGTTGGTTGGTTAAAGTAGCTTGTTCTACTCCAAAATCATATATTTTACGTCAGATAACTCATTCCAGATTGCGAAATATACCTGATCTAAGGCCCGATGGTCCGGATCACTTCTATCGTCGACTGAGCCTTTTCTGATCCATCTTGGCCATAAAAGTATCTGCAACCTGCTCTACATCAAATTTTCAAAGAGAGAGGAGGACAGAGGCTTGCTAGATTAGAGATTGATCAAGAAACTCCCAATTGATATAAGATAAAAATTTCTAATTAATGGCAATGATTAGTCCACCAATGTTTCCATGATAATGATGGTATCATGCTTCCTCTTAAATAAAAATTCAATCTCCACAATTTAATCCAATCATTCTAGCTCATATTTTCAAAAGTAATATCTTTGGAGGGATGATGTCACACCAAAATTAAAAGTACACTCTAATATTTCATCCCACTAACTAGCTGCTTGTCTTAAATTATAATATCTTGAAATCTTGATACTCTCAGTTTGGAACAATCGCACCCTCAAGTCTGAAATTAAAAAAAAAAAAAAAAAAAAAAAAGAGAACAGAATATTGAGAGCTTTTACCACATCAAAATTTTTTTAGTCCTAAAAAGAATCACTCATGGACTCTGAACCATCTCTTATGGATAAGAAATGAACATTTTCATCCATGAAAAAAAATAATAAATAAATAAGGAAAAAAGAAAATGAAGTAGAAAGGCATTTTGGTAAATTACCTCTAAGAATCATATCTTCTCACACTGCCCCATAAAAACTCATTGAACTTTGTACATTGGATGGATTGAAGTGAATATATTAAAAAAAAAAGAAAAAAAGAGAAATTACACCATACTTGGAGAGAGTATGAAAAATCATACATAATGAATGTACCTCAATCCGAACAATTTAATCATGTCCTCCCACTTTGGGTGCATTGAAAACGAAAATCACACATGCTTCCCCATCCCAACCGTCCAATTAATATGCATTTGCTTGCTGTACTTGAACCATCGGTTAATTTCTATCAACGATCCATTTAAAGGAAATAGAAAATATGGCTTGAAGAGAGTTGTCAGTTTTTGGGTTGTGATAAATACATTGAAGCTTCCACAAATTGGACGGTCTGGATTGAGATAAAACATGGCACATACAGAGAAATTACGTGCATGCTTATGTTAAATACCACGCTCTGGCAGAGCATGTTATGCAATTCCAAAACAAATACAATCCCTCTCTTCTATGGGAAAGCAAGAGCGAGAGGGAAAGATGGGAAGAGCTTTTGTATACGTGATTCTTGGGGGAGGTGTTGCTGCTGGCTATGCAGCCCTTGAATTCTCAAGAAGAGGAATCTCCCATGGCGATCTCTGCATCATCTCTGAAGAGCCTGTATTACTTTTTCTTTCTTCTCTTTCTTGCTCTTGTTTTTCCTCCTTTTCGATTCAATTTTCATTATTTTCTCAATTCAAGAACTTGTTTGGTTTCATATCTCTTTCTGGTTTTTTTTTTTTTTTTGTACCCTTTATATTTTATTGGTGATTGCTTCGTAGTTCCATCGATGTGGTACCCAAAACCCCAAGAATTCGAATTCCTGTTCGTTGCCTGTAGTTTGCTGTATTGGGTTTGTTGTAGGAGATTATATGATGCTTGATTGAAAGAAATAGTGGTTTCTGTTCGATTCATAATCGGTGCATGTGCGGCCTAAAAATTCAAATTTCTGTCAGTTGCCTGTAATCTGGTGAATTGGATTTTCCGTAGGAGGTATCATGGATTCACGGAATTAGCAGTATTTTTTTTTTGCTCAATCCAGAAGCTTTGTGTGACCCAAAAAATTCAAAGTCCTGTCCATTGCCTGTAATTGCTGAGCTGGGTTTGCTGTAGGTCTTATTTGATGCTTGATTAAAAGAATTAGCAGTTTTTGTTCAGTCCAGAAGTGGTGCATGTGTGGCCCAAAAATTCAAATCCCTGTCTGTTGCCTTTAATTTTCTGAATTGGGTTTGCTGTAGGAGGCACTATTTGATTCGCGATCGAACGAAATGGCAGTTTTTGTTCAATCCAAAAGCAGTGTGTTGTGGGCCACTTTTCGATGATCTAAGACATTCATATGGTGGGTCCCATCTAGGGTTGGGCATGCATGGTTTGATCTGTGTCATTGGGAGATTGAAATGGGCAATTATGTCCAATGGCCCACTTTTGACAGATGCCAATGGGATCACCTGGTGATGGGAGTAGAGGATTTTAATGGGCTGAGAAAATTCCTTGATTAGAGATTGGATATTTCTTGTGAGAGAATGTACTGGATGAAGAAACAAAGGATGCTCAATCAGAAAAATATCATTCTTTTGCTCAGACGGGCAAATGACATCTCTCTTATTGGATGATTGTAGCCATTGAGTCGGTGGATTGAAAATGGGCAATTACATCCAATGGCCCACATTTAACAAATGGCCAAGTGGATCGCTAGGACATAGGAAGGTGGATTTTATGGGCAGAGCAAATTACTCAATTGGAAATTGGATGCTTCCTCTTGTGAGAGAATGTAATGAATGAAGAAACAAATAATTGTCTACAATCAAAACAATGCTCTTTTGCACATTTTGCATCCCACAAATCATTCATATAGTGGGATGCACTATGGATGGGTCATGTTCAAAACCACCCACTGTTAGATATTCCTACCATTCAACTGGTGGATATTTTCCAATTGAATGTGAACTGTTGTTATATGGTTTTATCAATTGACCTAGTTCAAGGCGTATTCCATATGCAAACTACTTTATTTTTGCACATTCATGATTTGTTATTATTCTAAAATGATTAAGTTTTGTTTTCTTGCAGGTTGTGCCTTATGAACGACCCGCATTGAGCAAAGGGTTTTTACTTCCAGAAGGTATATTTTTATTTCTTGGAATACATGTGATCAATTTTCAAAATAACACAATGATGGTTTATACTTAGGTCTCATATTCTCTGCAACCATAGCAATTCTGTCCTCTCATTTCCAGAATATACAACTTGGTAGAACTAATAGAGACTTTTTTTTTTCTAGGTCCGATCGTACACACTAATTCTGAGTCATAGAAAGTTACATTTATGGATTTCATTGAAATAGTTATATTTCTCTCCCATCGTGGAACACTATTTATTTATTTCTTTCTTTCTTGCGTGAACTTTGTTGCTGGTTGAAATGAGTCCCTATACAAAGATTACATCGGGCTAAGGGAAATGAGTTCCAATATGAAGGACCTTTTTCAAAACTTCAAAACATATTTGGTAGGACTGAAGTATTTGGTAACGGTAACAGCTGGCCGTATGGCCGTCACAATACGGGCTGTCATAGCCATTATATATTTATAACGGTCAATTTCTTTTAAAAGGAAATTGGTCCCGTATTACAGGCCCATTACGGGCCTTTTCTTTTCTTTTCTTTTCAAATCAGATGTTACAACCTTGTATCGTGTGTAACATTACCATCGTAACCATTATGTAATGGCTGTTACGTAACCAATTTTGAATACCTTGGCTAGGATGCCTGCGATTTCATGCATCTCTACTCTACACGGTGAAATGAAATGTTCAATAAATAGGACAAGTCACAAACTTCCTCGAATTTATAGGCTGGATTTTGGATGCACAGTGAATTGAATCACAAACATATAGTTTAACAAAGAGGAAATGAGAAAAAGTTTGTGTTGCTTCCTTGTATCCATAATAAGGAATTGGCCCTCAAATCACAATCACATTTCTTTCTGGTCCAACTTAGAAGTAACATAAATGCAAATGGGACCCATTACCACAATCTGAATGTTAATGAAGGATATCTAAGTTCTCGAACATACCTATAAGCAAATCAACATGCTGGGATAGGATTTAGAAGCCCAACCAGTTATGTTCTTAGAATGGTTTTCCACAATAGAACTTGCGGAAACAATACTTGGAGAAAGTCCAAATTTCTTCTGAAGGTTCTCCTAGAAACTTAGTGCCACCTCTAGACACCTGCAGTGTCCAAATTTCTTCTGAAGGTTCTCCTAGAAACTTAGTGCCACCTCTAGACACCTGCAGTGTCCAACTTTCTTCTGAAGTTTCTCCTAGAAACTTAGTGCCACCTCTAGACACCTGCAGTGCCCAAATAGCATGGATTATCAATCGGTGAACCATCAAAATTAAGATTCCAGTACCCAGGCAGCAGACGCTTCCACTCTGTTGTCCTGTTTCTCGTCTACACATTGTCCATCACTGCATTCTGGATTCCTTACTAATCCACCATCAAAACCTCTTCAAACTTGGATATTTTGAGAGCTCATTTGATGATTGTGTGTCTTATTAACCATCATCTCGATGAAGCTTCAGCACTGTCCTTTGTTTCCAAACCATAGGATTGCACATGGAATTAACCATCAAGGGATTCTTCCTCTAACATCAAACAGACCATAACCTAACCCTCTAATAATCCAGCAGTGGAATTATGAAATGACCCAAAACGTCTAAACAATTATTTATTAGCTGTTTGCTATTTTTTTTAATATATAAATCAATTATGGGAATTGATTAAAAGAAAGTGCAAAATGCACATCTATCTGTTAAGACAATGGATAGCGGGACCTGGCATGGATATAGACTCGGGGCACACCTTTTTTATCAATTGTATCAGCAATAGAGCTTCTTCTCTTGGTACATGATTAAAGTTGACCGACATATGGTCCTTAACATTGGCAATACAATAGCTTCTTCTCTTGGTACATGATTAAAGTTGACCGACATATGGTCCTAAACATTGGCAATACAATAGCTTCTTCTCTTGGAACATGACTAAAGTTGACCGACATATGGTCCTAAACATTGGCAATACTATTTACAAAGAAAGCCTGCTTCTGCTGGGAAGGGCATTTTTTAGAGACCCAAGCCTACACATTCTTTGAATCAATCCTAAAAAACAAAGAAAAGGCATCCTTTGAGTCGCCATCATTAAAAGGTGTCCCAGAAATGATTCTTGAAAAGGGACATCCCTTCTATAATAGCCCTGAGCTCTGTGAAGCTAGCATCACAATCTCCAACCGGAATGCCAAATTAATGTCACTGTGATGGTCCCCAGTGGGAACTAAAATTACTCTTAAATTGGGAAATGTGGCCAGTTCTCTGATATGCTGTGATGCATATTTAATTGAGGAATTATAGGGTCCTGATGCAACAGGAAAATGCCTGTACAAATGTAGCCCATGATTTCTTTGATCTAGGCTGTTGAACTGATTGCCCTGCCGTGGATGGTGGATGCCCAAAAAATCTCTGCCTTTCTTCTGGGCATTTTTGTATTGTGGTCCTCAGTTTCTATTTGTGGGCTACAGATTGAAGGGTCAGGATCCACCCACCTGGGATTTTGAGCATCCTCAGCTACTATAGGGCCCATCAGATCATAGGTCTGGAACCACGAATCACGTTCCCACTTTTAAAAACCTGAGACAAGGCATCAGGATCCTGATATTCCTTGTCTATGTTATTCATATGAGTTTGAGCATTATAGCAATGCAAACGAACTGCTCCTTTTTTGCTTTCATGTGCATTATCTAATCTCAAGCATGTTTTCTATCAAACTGTGGGAGCTTACTCTGTTAATCTATGGTGATTTGCAGCTCCTGCACGGCTTCCATCATTTCATACTTGTGTAGGTGCCAGTGACGAGAGGTTGACACCAAAATGGTACAGGGAACATGGTAATTGTTTATTATCGAGAATATATAGAATATTTTCCACATTTCTCTTTGGGTTAAGTTATTGATGACATGATCTTCCTACACGTGTCAAATGTGCGTGAGATTGGAAGCGGTGATCATGTAGGCCTACCTTAGATGGGCCATATCCAAAAATTTGCACCAATTGGACACCCATCCCTAACACTCAGACAGAAAGAGAAAAATGGGTGGTCAAAAAGGAATTTTCAACTCTTTTTTTTTTTTTTCTAAAATTGTCATATTATCAACCATCCATTCTTTTCCCCAAATTCCTCCAATAGATTAGTCAGGGTTGTTCAATCAGAGGCTATGGCCCACCCAAAGTAGAGCCTGCTTAGTGATAGGGTCAATCATGTGTGTGTTTAGCATGTTCATGAAAAGCTGGTCACTAATGTGCTTGGAAACTGAATAAGAGGTTTTCATGGGAGGCTCGCCCCTTCTGTCCCACCACATGGTGATCCAAACCATTTATCTAATTAGTCCCACCATGGATGCCTACATGACAAAAATCCTGCTGATCGAATGTCCTCATCTTCTGTGGAGTTGTTGAAATTTAAACACTTGTATGAATGGTGAGGATCTCTGGTCATCAAGATATTTGCCATGTGTCCCATCCATGGTGGGCCCTTCTAGATGAACAGCCTGGATTACCAAATGGTGGAGGAAGCCTCCATAGCTTCTTCTTCTTCTTCTTCTTCTTCTTTCTTTCTTTCTTTCTTTCTTTCTTCTTCTTCTTCTTCTTTTTGAGAATTAGCCTCCATAGCATTTCTCATACAATAACATCGAATTATACAAAAAATATGCAAATGGTAGTCCATGCAAGGGGGAATTTAAATAATTAGATCCCTACAATAGTCCCGCTGGTGTGATAGGGCCCACTAGATGGAATGTTTTGATTTCTTTCATATCATTCGCTTTATTTATCCTCGGTACGGTTGCTAACTCTGAATCTGGGTTTTCCTTTTTAGGAATTGAACTGGTTCTTGGAACTGGAGTAAAGTCTGCTGATTTGAGGCGGAAAACATTGTTGACAGCGACTGGAGAAACAATCAGCTATAAGATTCTCATCATAGCAACAGGTGCTCGGGTATTGAATCTAACTTTTCAATAATTAAAGAGCTCTTCTTAGGCTACTCAGGTATTGAATCGTGCTGCCAGACATGTGTGCCAGCATGCCACTTTTTCAAGATCAGGGCAGTTTATCATCAGTTGGGCCCTACCATGCATTTGTACTGGCACAAAGTTTAAAATGTTTGCTCATTAGCTGGGCTGCATATTACAGAAAAACGAAAGAAAGAAAGAAATGGTTGGTTAAAAATCGACTAACAGTCCACATGCAACTTATAGGTTTTGCCCACCCATCTTATGGTGTCTTGGGCCATGGCACATGTACCTGCAAGTAGAATTCTAGTACTACTCGCACAAGTAGCCTTTGCATGTCTCGCAATTAAAGTCCGTTTGCTTGCATCGGATAATGTTCATTGTTGATGATTTTGATCGGCCTTAACACTAAAACTAAAAAATCTAAGTGATAAAATAAAACTCCATGCAAAGCGTAAAACATCTTTTGTAGAATCAAAACTTCTTTTGTAGAATCGTATTGGCTGGGGCTGAAATGCAAGCGCTTGTCGGTAGGCTTTGAAGCTTGAAGAATTTGGGGTGACGGGATCGGATGCCGAAAATGTATGTTATCTACGCAATTTGGCCGATGCCACCAGGCTCGTGGATGTGATGCAGTCATGTGTTGGTGGGAATGCTGTCGTCATTGGTGGCGGCTACATAGGCATGGAGTGTGCTGCATCTTTGGTGATAAATAGAATCAACGTGACCATGGTCTTCCCAGAGGCGCATTGTAGTAAGTTTGATATATATTTTTTCCCCTAACATTTGATTCTTGAGCTGTCGTCATAGGAAATATAAAATGTGTGATTGAATGTTTGCTTGGCCCAATAAATTGGCCTTTTGGTGAAAAAAAACCCGTGGTGGATGGTAGATACCACACAAGCATCCCCGCCATCAGATGGTATAGAGTTCCTAACCATCCTTATGGCCCTTTATTAAATTCGGTCAATTGATTGGATAGCTAGGGTCATCTGATAGGGGGAGGTATTAGAACATGTGCCATCTGATGGTTGGGCTCAGCAGCTTAAATTTGGTCAATTGATTGGATAGCTTAGGTTACTGAAAGACAGGACCCATCTGTAACAGAAGACCGCTGTTCTGTTTCTTTAGATCAGCAGCTTATAATGGTAAACTTTAGAGCAGTGATGCCAGGAGAGGTTGCCTTTCTGAATGTTGTAAATACTGTTGGTTTCTCCAGTGGCCCGTTTATTTACGCCCAAGATCGCAGAGTACTATGAGGAATACTACAAGTCAAGGGGCGTGGAGTTCATTAAAGGAACTGTCTTGTCATCATTCGAAAATGATTCTGACGGGAAGGTAACTCATTTTAGCTGTTATAGTTATTTCATGATCCTTAGTCTAGTCAGTAGTGTATATGCATTTTGAAAGACATGTATTTGTAACAACATTTAGATAATTTAGATATGTTTGGAACATGCATGAGCTTTGCTAAGCCCACACCCATGGGCAATAAAGTTGATGTAAATGCCACGTGTGTGCCAGCATGGCATGATTGGTCTGAGATCCAATCCATCCATCAGAACAGAACCACTGTATTGATACCCCAACCCAAGAATCGGGTTGATCAACTGGTCAGGTGGGCCACAGTTTGCAAAACAAATGTACAACCCTTATTTTAACCTATCCACATGTTTGGTGCCTGTGTGCTGATTGAACCAGATTTTATTTTTGGGAAAACATGTGCAAGGTCGGACCAACCTGATGGACGGATTAGATCTTGCACATATGTGCCATGCTGGCACATGTGCATGTGTGCTTAGCAAAGCTCTAATACGCACATATGTACATTTAAAAGCATGAATTAAGCACATGTACATATGTATGTATGCATGCATGCATGCATAAATGTCTCTATATATGCATGTCTGCATGTGTGCGTGTCAGCCATACGTGCCTACATCTATATAGATTAAGAATCTCTACTACTTGCTTATGACACCACACAAATTTAACTAAATCAGCCATTCTGGATATTTTTAAAAGAGGTCTTCAGTCCAACTGGGATGATAATTTAACTTCTAATCTGTCATGTGCGTGAGACATCTTACGTGCCCAATTGGTATCCCCACCTTGAGGATAACCTTGTATTGGAATCAGCCTTATCCACTCGTGAGGTGGGCCACACCATAGAGGACATTGTATAGCTGCTATAAATAACAAAATACAAGTGCTACCCACCTGGTGAGTGGATTGGGCAGATTTTTGCACAAGGTGATCCTCTTTGTGGTGCTAACCTCTTGGGCAGGTTAGATGTTGCACACAGATGACAGGTTGGAGTTATCTGCTGGGGGGACTGTAACTTACTGTCCAACTAGTTGGATTTCAGACCTTCTCTTTGTAAATAATTATTGAAAATAAATGAGCAGACATCTCATGTATGTAACATGGACACTCCAGATTTTAAGAAAATATGTGTTGGCCATATGGACAACCCAAGTGGTATGCATGTCGATACTGTCCTTGGGAGAACAGCGTATGGCTTGTTTGGATGCCACTATCATTTTTACCAGACAGATTAACAGTGTCTGAAAAATGGCTTTCAGGCCCTTTAAATTACTGCCAGCCTGCACATGTGTGAATGCATGGCATGTGTGTGGGATCCAAACAATTTAGCTGAAGCCTCTTCATCTGACACCATGCCTCTATGGTGCAGTCTGGTTATCAAGTCAATGAGATCTGGACACCCGAATCACAAAGAAATGGACGAGAGCACACCCACAAGAATATTTGAGTAGCAAGAGAGAAATTAACTTTATTAATATCAAACTGGTTCTCTTACAATACTTAAGAGAGCTCCCAACTTAGAAACCTCCTACCCGCTCTTTATAGACCCTAAAGACAATCCATATGAATTTTTAATAAAAATCCCCTAACTATGAGATTGATTCAAGTCAGTCTATACTTTATTTAAGATTATAAAAATCTCTCCAACAAAGATTTCGCTTAAAATAGCAAAAAGACGTCTGCTATACACCCCTCAAGTCTTCAATCATATCTTCCACACCACCCTCCCCCCCCCCAAAAAAAAAAAATCTTCTACAAATGGTACATGTGATCTCTGACATTTAGGCCCCAAATTTTGGAACAAACAGCCCAAAATTGGCCCTATGGTGGGCCCTGGGCTTACATCACTCTGCTGAAAAATCAGTCCTATCCAGTGTTCTGGTGGCACACAACGGTAGAAGAAATTTGAACCAAAGGTCAGCATTCTGACAGGTGATGGACAAAAATGGATTCAAATGGTTTTTCGGTGCGACTCAAACATAGCTTAATGCATATTTTTCTTGTTTCTCCATGTTAGTTATAGTTATATTCTGTTTACATAGTCATAATGCATTTATCCATCGTAGATGCAATATTCCACGGCTCATGCATTTATGAACTAATATTCACATATTCATTCAGCTTTGGAATATGATTCTGACATGTTAGTGTGGTTTGCAAGGCTCCGTGTGATGCTCCAGTGCCAAATTGTAGTCTAGAGAAGAATCACATTCTTATCTCAATCATGATTTGGGTCGGAATAAAAGGGAAAACGAAAGCAGAATCGATGTGGGTTCTGTTTTTCTGTGCTGCCCCAAACACGAAGAGCATAATTTAGTAGGCTTGGGGAGACCTGCCAACCACGTTTCTGTGCATGCCCAAATGCTACCCAAGTATATCCATGTAGATATGGCTGCAACGTGGGTTCAGGTAAAACCAGACCAGATTGACCCCACCTGACTCAGGGACTAGTTGGGTTTGGTTGTCAAGGTCCTTGGGTTGGGTTCAGGTTGAGAAACTTCAGGTCGGGTTAGATCGGGTTGTGACTAATCACATTTGTTTGATTGGGTCAGGTCGGACTGGGTTCAGTTTGAGCACCTTGGGTTGGAATTTGGGGTGGGGTGCAGGTTGGATCCTCTTGTGTCTGGGTTGAGTTGGCTTGGATTGACCCTCAACCCAACCCAACTTGCTCAAGTTTCACCCCTACATGTAGATAATGAGTTTCATGCTTATTCAGTTCTTGAAACTGTTTCACTCACATACTCTAAGACATTTCTGTTTATTTTCACCACTCCACAGGTGACGGCTGTGGTTCTCAGGGATGGGACCCGTCTGCCGACTGACATGGTCGTGGTAGGGATTGGCATCCGTGCAAACACAAGCCTGTTCGAGGGTCAGCTAACTATGGAGAAAGGGGGGATAAAAGTCAATGGGCGGTTGCAAACAAGCAACAGCTCTGTCTACGCTGTTGGAGACGTCGCGGCGTTTCCAGTCAAGCTCTTCAGTGAGGTCCGGAGGCTCGAGCACGTTGACTTGGCCCGCCAATCAGCGAGGCATGCTGTGGCCGCGATCATGGCCCCAGACAAGACAGGCGACTTCGATTATCTACCGTTCTTTTACTCCAGAGTCTTTACATTGTCTTGGCAGTTCTTTGGGGACAATGTGGGTGAGGTGATCCACTATGGTGATTTTTCAGGTGGGCCATTTGGGGCATATTGGGTAAATAACGGCCACGTCGTGGGTGCTTTTCTAGAGGGTGGGAACAAGGAGGAGTATGAGGCTATAGCCAAGGCCACCAAGCTCAAGCCATTGGTTACAGACATTGCAGAGCTCGAAAGGCAAGGGCTGGATTTCGCGATGTGGGCCAGCCGGCAACCATCACCCACTGTACATGTTTCCACTTCTAGCCTCATTGTGGAGAAGCCAATGTATGCATGGCATGCAACGGCCGGAGTTGTCATGGCCGCATCAATTGCGGCATTTGCTTATTGGTATGGGCGGCGACGCAAGAGGTGGTGATGAGAGCCTGCCAAAAGGTAGAGTTTGTATTATGGATGTTTTTGTAAGCATCACATAGCTTTCATTCTCAGTCTTTGATTACTGGCTTAGTCATTCTTATGTTGAAGCACCTACACGTATGAAGATGATTGGAAGCATTTGACCATTTCAATGAACGGTCTTGATATTCTTACCTTCTTTGAGGTCTCTCTCTCTCTTTCTCTCTCTGGTGGTTTCTCAAGGGTTGAAACTCAGTGATGATGTCTCTTAACAAAGCTATGGCCTTTTCTCTTTATTTGGTACCATAGTTCTAAAACTCAGTGTCTTGACTCGAAAACTTGGCCGAGTCGACTTGATTAGATTTTGAACTGAATCACTGTGAAACTCGATGGCGAGCCTGACTCAGTGAAATTCATCAAATCGATTCAACATGACTCGAACCGAGTCACTGACTGAGTTGCAGGTTTTGAGTGGTGAGCTTTTTAATAAAGAAAATTGGATTCTGGGAACAATATTTGAACACAAGACTTGAAAATGAACACTGGTGTGTGCTTGGGAGAATTTTTTTCTTTTTACATATATATTAACTTCAGATCTCTACTATTTTTTAAAAAAATTTTATTTTACACACGCACGCACACACCGTCGGATTGCACCACCATGGGTACTCGAACCCTTGACCCGGTGTTGAAACTCCAAGGAGTCTACCACCCGGGTAAGAGCAAGGACCCAGATCTCTACTATTTAGTTTTAAGCATTTCTCAACTCAAATATCAACTCCAATCCTCTAGCCTATAGCGACATATCTCTTTTCTCATGAGAAATTTAAAATTTGAGGTTTTTTTTGGGATATTATTATGAAAATCTCACCAAAATAAATTATGAGAGAGAGAGAGAGAGAGAGAGAGAGAGAGAGAGAGAGAGAGAGAGAGAACTTGTGTGCATCTTTGCACGTGTCATGGGTAGAAAATCCGAACAGTCCATGTGATGCGGCACCCCATTAAACCCTAGGGTCTAAATTTTAGCCTGATCCAAAACTCTAGTGGGCCATAGCAAAAGGAAAAATCAGGCTAAAAGTTGAGCCCTGAGGATTTCATGGGATGCCGCATCCCGTGGACGGTTTGGATCTTGTGCCAATGACACGCTTGCAAAGGTACACACGAGTTCTCACTTAGTGCCCAGGCGAGAGTAGTGGCCCTCTTGCAGCAATCTAGACCGTTAATCTGGTAGGCTGACTGCAGGATTAAAGATCAAAATCTCCTTACCAGTCATCTGTTTTGGACCTTTGGTCAACGATTGGCATTGTCTAATCGTGGTGAATTGGCTGAATTGTGCATACACTGGGCCCGACATCAGCACCGTCCAGATCCTAGAAAATGGGCCCAGCTATACAGACGGCCTGAAACAAATCAGTGCCCATACAAGCTGACCATTCTATATATCTCATACAGGTTTTTCTAATCCCAAGCGCAGGCACCATCCTCAGTCCTCATAATAACATCAGGGCCAATCATCAAGTGGGCCTCATTTTATGGATGCTCTTGACCAAAATCAACCTGGTCCACTCATCTGGTGGACCACCGTAAGAAAGAAATAGACATCTAAGCTAAACATTGTTGACCATCCAGTTCATTCGTACGTGGGCGGCTAGGGTTGTCTAAAGGCCGGGCCTGAATAGGTTTGGGCCAGAGTTTGAACGGTCAGATATGGCCTATTAAATTGGGCTTCCTGGGCAATCCCATCCATTCAATCAGCGGATAGAAACAGACACTAATACTCTGGCCATATATCTGTTGAGTACACAGATCTACGTCCGGGTTTGGATTGTTGACACTGGATCAGGTCGTAGGACATAGATCCGAACCAGCCCAGTGGGTCAACATTCGGATTCACGCCAGACCTGATCTGCGGCACAAGTAGAGCATTTTCAGTCTTTTTCTGGTGTTCATTAAAATTTTAGATTGACCATCAGGCCCTTTTAAGTACAGTAATAACTAATGTGATCTATTGGCATTTCAAAAAATTCAGGGATTTTTCAGCAATTGGCTCACCCTCTTCTAAATAATACAAGTACACAATTCTCAAAATATGATTTACATCATAACGCATCCTAAGGCAGTGGTATGGGGGCCAACATTGTTCAAATCATGTGGGCCCACTGACGTCAGTGTAAATGGCTAACAGAGAAATTCAAATGGCTGGGTCGAAACGGCAGACACAATCATATATATTCCCATTAACCAACTTCTCGGCCAGTCTTTGATTCTTCACCATTGCAAGCTGAAAAACAGGTTATTAAGTTATGTTGAAAACTGTGGGAAATCTATTTCAGGCACACCCCAGAAAGAAAAATAAGAAAAGAAAAATCATACCTTTAGAGCGTCGCATTTAAAATGAGCATTGAAGTTTGTATGAAGAGAGCGACCCATTCCTTCCAAGATTATCTGAGTTCATGCAAAAAATAGGTATAATAAGAGTATTACGATGTCTATAGCAAGATTCGTGTGAATTGTCAAAGAAATGTAGTAATCAGATCAACTATGGAAAGAAGACGTGAAGGGTGCATTTGGATGCTCAATTTAACCAGATTGCAATTCATTCAATTCATTATAGACAAAGTAAACACCTTGTGTGAATGTGCCAGTGCAGACATTTGCAATTCCGTAGGTTTCAAGATGGACTTGAAAAAAATGCTAATCGTGTGAACCCCTTGTTAAGAATGTTGTGGTTATTGAATTGGATTATTGCGATTTAGTTAGTTGGCCATCCAAACACAACCTAATGTTTATAGGATTTTGAGAATGTGAATGGTGTACCAGATCGGCATCTTTTGCAGCAGCAGCAAGCTCTGAGCTGACCTGTCGGAAGTCTATGCATGGACTTCCACATCCGTTCTCCACTACCATTAAAGGAACTGGAGCTGAGTTTTCTATAGAACCGTCCTGAATATTTACCATCGCATCCACAAGTAGCCCTCCTGCTTCGGCAGCTTTGCGGAGGATATCGCAATGCTGTTGATGAGAAGAAAGAGAATCGATCAGAATATTCAGAAGAACAAAACCAAACAGCTAAATTGTAAAGTTGCAACATTCTCATAAGATAAATGCTATTCCGACGATGTGCTTCATAGAGGTTCTATGAGCACATGGCAAACATGGGACTATTGATCTGGCATGCCTCCACATCATCAATGAGATATAGGCCAAAGATCATAGTGATTGATCAAATCTGACCATCTGATGGATGTGAGCTTTTGCCCACTGAATATGGGCCTCATTCTTTTTTCCTTTTTTTGTTCTTCTTTTAAAAAAAATTAAAATAAATAAATAATAATAATAAAAAATAACAGTAACACTCAACAGTTCCTTTCAAAGGGCACAAATCAGATGGCTATCACAATCTGATCACCTTGTTTTTTTAAGGATATGGGTCAATGTTCCAAGTATCAGATACAATACAGCCATGTTGGCCCACCACCGAAATGTGATGCAGAGAGCCAATACAGCTCAATACAGGCCCCTTTTATCATATTGGTTTCTGAAGGGGCAAATATGGTCCCCAAATCCAATATTAGAAACCATGAATGTGGCCCATCGATGCGGCTGTCAATGAATCAATTGTCCTATTCACCATACACAAGCATCATCTGCAAAATAACGAAGTATTGGTGTGCAATTCACGGAACTCCATGAAGGACGCACATCATAGCAGCATTCCTCTTATCAGAATACACAGAACACAGTAATTCATCAGTTCGACGATACGGATTTAGCTCAGTTACAAGATGAGAGAGAAACTGAGATTGTTTTTTATATTTAATTCAATTAATACCTTTGCAGCCTCAGCTACGATTTCAGGAATTTCCATTGCAGTCACATCATTTAGTGCAGGCAAGGAATTTGCGACAAGAACAACCTGCAAAAAACAGCCTCAGTTAATTTTCAATTAAAGTTCCATGGAATGCTTTACCTATATATCAACTGCACTGGTTCTAGTACATGTTCTAGTTGCATTATGACAAGTGATGTATTTGAACCCATGCAACAAGAACGCGCTGCAATTGTTCTGTGAAAACATGTGTCCATGGATTACATGTTTTAATCCAATCTAAATTGGAGTTGAAGAATATAATATCAAAAGATTCTCTTCTCGATACAAGTGATGGAATGTCCTACATTCCGGCTACAATGAATAGATAAATGGTTTTGGGATTTTGAAACTTGTGTTATCTGGCAGTGCATGTTCATCATCTTCTGACGCTTTTTTTCTGCATAAGGTAACACGAATAGAATTCACAGCAGTTTTCTAGTGATAATTCATCTGCTATGAACATATCTTTCGTCTTATGATAGCTCACAACATTCAATGGCCCTTAGATGAGCTTTGTTAAAGCCCGCAACCACAGTTCTCCACATGCAACTCCATGCATGGACATATTCGAACTTTACATGTATGCAATGCCCAAGCCGTGCATCAGTTGGGTCCCACCATGTAGATGACCTGGCATCAACATATATGCAGCTCTACCCATTGGGTAGGCCATGTGGGTAATAGAGACACTGGCCGGTTTAAAAAACCACTTATGGTCCACATTCCACATGCACGGGGGCTAGCCTAAAAATTGCACTATGCTATTCTTTCGGGCCAGGTCATCTACATGGTGGGGCCCGCCCAAAGCATCCCTCTATGTCCTACACTCATGCCAGGGTGGCATGTGGGCATAGCAATATGCCTCTTTAGAAATAAGAGATGTCTACATATGCTCATCAGTTAGTGTACAAACACCCTCACCTCAGTCCCCTGACGAAGGAGTTCACGTGCCAGTGGAAGCATCCCAAGAACAATATCAGCACCCGAGTTGTCTACGAAGAGCAGAGCTCTTTTATGTGGTTTAGGCATCTTGTCTCCAGAACCCAGCATCATTTCCTTGAAAGCATCGAAATCATCCACCTGAAAGCACAGAGCATGTGTAATATTCGGTTATCAACGGTTTCTACAAGCAGATTCAACTCTCAAATCTATCGTGATTTTCTCTTTGTATGATTATCTTAACTTACCCGCCAAGGTCGTTGCATCTTCTTGCGACTCATTCGATATATTTCAATGATAGTTCCTTTATGGTAAAGATCCACACAAGCACGGGATCCCCAATCAAAGATATTTGCGGCAAGGACACCTTCAATAAGAGCAAGCAGTCTTGTCTCCTACAAGATAAAGGTCTCGTCATAACCACAGATGATCTAGGAAACAACAACTATCCACTCCAGGGCATCAAATTAGTTAGTATAATGATTGGAATCATCTTCATAAACAGTATCTGATATCAAACACAGGTTCCCTTAGACTGCATTTAGATGCGCAGACGAACTCATTTTAAGAGGAAATGACAAATTTAAAATGTTAGGTTGATTTGTGGAGTGTGCCAGAATGGACCACTTGTTCAAAGCATGTGCCCCTCATCAGGTCACTTCCACCAAGAAACATGCCCATGCCCAAAGATCAGGCCGGCCCACTCGTTGGGTGGGTCACATGCATGTGAAAATATCAGTGCCTAGAAAAATACGACTAAAGGTTTATGTTCAAGTTACACATGTAGCATGCCTAACGAGTGGATCGGCTTATTTTTGGGCAAAGGACATCTATACAGTGGAAAACACCCGATGAGTGGTTCAGCTATTGCACACGTGTGCCATGTTGGTTCTTTTTTCATGAATCACCTCTTCGATCTTAATACACGAGAATCGCCTCAGCATTTCTCAGAAAGGAATCATATTTCCTCACATTGGTAATGACGAAGTAGACCTCAAATTACAGTTACGTTTCTTTCACACCCAACATGAAAGTACCCCAATAGAAATTTGAAGCAACCGTGAATGAAGCAATAACAGCAATTCAATTTGTAGCAACTGTAAATGAAGCAGTAACTTATGTATGCTAAGTTATGAAACTACGGTTTGGTTATTTCCACTTGATTAGAGCAATAATGGCAAGTCAATATGATAGTGCTGTATCCAATAGTTGTACGGAAATTCAGATGGACCACATGGAATAGTTGTATGGAATCCAAACTGATCAAATCTATGAAGCAACTTTAAATGAAGCATAACTGAAAATTTCTCTGAGAAGACAATATTAAACATCTGATTTTTCCCTTTATATCTGAACGACTCATTTACTCATAAAGATCCAATTGGTAGGCATAAATGGATGGTTAGGATTGATTGAATGGAGTGATTGTAGATATATGCTCCCTCCATAATGGACCCACAATATTGATGGTTTGGATGGCCAGTTCCAAATGGGAGAGGATGAGTCACCACCATCTTTTAATGGTGCAAAACTAACACAGTGGTTTAGCCCTTCAAGGTGAAGTCATTCCCCCCACATGGCACTTCATTAGCAAAAGTCATGCCCTCAGCATACCTAAGTTAGGTGTGCTAATGGTCCTTTACTGTTTCTAGGAAAGACATTTTAAAACAAAATCAGGATTTGGAAGAAGAAGAGGATGCAAGGATGCCATGACTCCACGTACCTCACTCATGCCATCAAGTTCCATCAGAAGGTCGTGCAAAACAGCAAGAGATGCCTCATTTTCCCTATTGTGTCCACACAAGGGTCAAGGAAGTCAGAACATGTGAATGCAACAGATGGTCCAATTCCAATGCCGGGTCATGGGACCATGCCCAACATATATAAATGCAAATACCCAAATAAATGCATTACAGCATTTGGAAATTCATTTCTAGAAAGGCGCATCCAAGATTAGGGAATGTCATAACTACAACAAAGAGCATGGGTCTACATTAAAGACATTTATGAAAGTATCTGATTATGGCCCGGCCTTGCCCATGCACATTTTGGAAGTAAGCCAGAATGAGAATGGATGGAATGTGACGCCTGGCATGTTCGCACCCTGTAGAAGCAGTGGGATAAATGAAGATGACAGGTCAGACCTGTTATCATCCCATCCTCCTTTGAGGCATCCATCTGCATTTGGTGGGCATTCCATACAGACCATAACATACCAACTTTATTGAAGATGAAATCTAACATGATGGACTAGAAACCAATTGAATGCATTAGAAAAAACAAACAAAGAGTAGAAAGGAAGAATCAAGATTTTTCTTTTTGCACTTCTTTTTAATCAACTTTCTTAAATCACTAAATATATATAATAAAAAAACAGCATGTTACGAGACTAAGAACTGGGCATCACGTGCACGTAGAAGTTGAACACTAGTCAATCCTTTTCAACCACCCATTCTTTTCATGCGTGTGCAGCCCGCATGATGGCTGGATCAGCCTGATTGCTTTACCATGATACAAACAGGATGGGGCCACCTCATGAATAGCATGGATCCCACATGTGCCACATTGGCACATAGTGCGAATCCTATTCTTGTGAGTAGTAGCATCACACATACCATGTTAAAAACATTTGCAATGTCCACCCAATTCTCGACAATGTATCTAGATTTAGAAGGCAGGTTAAAAAAAGAACAAAAAAAAAGCACAGAAATGTAATGCATGACATGCTTACCTCTGTTTGATGCTTCTATATGCATCCACAAACTGGAACTCTCTCAAGCACTCTTCCCTTAGCTCCAAAAGATTGGCCAGGCCTAACTTACCATAAGCAGCAGGCTCTTCCATCAACCTATATCAACATAGCCCATACATGTAGATTAGAAAACAGGAAACCTTCTGAAAAAAATTCACTCACTAATCGGACCGAGTACATTTCTTAAAATATATGTAACTATTAGACAAGGGGTCCATGACAGTAGAGGTTTTCTTTCACAAGTTCAACATTATAGCTTCGCTAAGCTCACACGCGAGTGGAATAAAGATCATGTACACACCACACGTGTGCCAGCATGGCATGATAGGTCCAACATCCAATCCATCCATCAGAAGGCACCACTATATTGACGCCCTAGCCCAAGAATCAGATTGATCTAATGGTCAGGTGGGCCACTGTTTGAAAAACAAATGTACAGCTCCAAAAAATTAGGCTGAAAATTCTAATCCATCCACCTGTTTCCAATATTGGGGCACACATGCTGAGTGGACCACATTTATTTTTGGAAAACATCTAGAACGTTGGACTGACCTGATCGATGGATTGGATCTCACACCTGTGTCATGCTAGCATGTGTGGTGTGTACATGAGCTTTATTCTACAACCGTGTGCGCTTGGCAAAGCTCTCAACATTATAACTTTTTCTGGGGAGAAAAAAGATGGGCATTTAACGGGTATGAAAACTACCTTGCCAAATGAGCAGAAAATGCATGAGCAAATGCATCGCCTCTTCTTTTTGCATCATCAGTCCCACCTTCACTAGCTACTGCCTGTGATGCATGCATGAATGCAACATAAGTAGGGTTACACTATAACGAATTATCTGTGTCCGTCGTCCAGATGGTCATGAAATGGATAAAAGCTAGATATTGAGATAGATCAAGAAAAATAAGAAACGGAGAAAACAAACAATGTTAAATCAGGCAATTGCTCAGCTTAACCAAATCTTTCATATTGTGGGGACCATGGTGGATGGGATCGCCCAAAAAAATCTCCAATCAGATTACCCTAACCATCCAATTTGGCTCTCATCAAATGTGAATCATTGGTTGTAAACGTCCATTTTCACCCAATGAATGGAGTCATCCGATGGGGAAGAGGCATCACCCATTTATGATGGACCCCACCAGATCAATGTTACATTTACCAAAACATTGGACCCACCTACACCATTGCTGGATCAAACAAACAAATGCCGTTTGTTCAACCGAGAATCATATAATACATCTAGGAAATGTTTGTCTTCCATGCAAACATAGTTGTCTAAGATTTAGATAGCAAATCAAAGTATCATGAACTCTATTTAAGTTGGTTGCAAAATTTTCCTGGCAGTGGTTTGGGCATCCATAGAGAAGTCATGAGCTCTAAGAAGTCTTGCAAATACCTCTCACATATGCCACCATTATATGGGTGTTAAAGTCCCTTGATATACATTGCTCGAGCTTTTGGAGAAAGTGGTCGTTTGACATGGTATCAGAGCTTTTTCTGACCCAAATTCTCCTTCAATAGTTCCCCTTTCTTCTTCCCAACAATACTCAACCTCTTCTTTGCAGCATCTGACCTTGAAATCTATCAGATTTCATTATTTTTCTCTCAGAAGGATGGTGAAAGAGACGGTCTCCATCATCATCACAAGTTCTCTCCAAAAACATCACTCACCAAAGAAGTCTCGATCGACCCCAGATCTGGCGGAAAATCCTCTCAGATCTGATTTCTGGCATCAAATCTGCACAAGACTTAGTCCAACGCCTTCAAATCTCGCTGGAATCGACCTCCCACATCTCCCATGATGCAAGACATGAAAATTAGATATGATGTGCAAGATTTTAGGCTTTAGATCATAATAATTTAGAAACAATCACAATAATTCTATATCCCACATAAAGTCAAGCATTTAACAAGGAAAATATACGAGGGTCCAAGCCTACACAGGTTACGGTTGAATCAATTAAAAATTATAAACCAAATAATGCTCGAAGGATAGTAGATTCATCAACACATGCAAAAGATTATTTCTCAATCCAAGGGATTCTCACGTTTCAATTTGGGAAAACTTAGGGTTGCAAAAGTGGAATAGAACTTGGGGATTTGGGATGATCTAGGGTTAGGGTTATGGAAACAAGGCGAAAGAAGAGTGAAATAGAGATGAGAGAGAACCTGTGATCAGCCTGCACATATGGACAACAAACCGGCCTGACACACGTGTGTGGGGCCCACGAATCTGGAATCAGCCAGCTAGGGCCTGGTCAGCCAAGGATGGGCCACATTGCCTCCAAATTTTAAGCTAAACGGATGATCGATTTGAACACGGTGCTCCGCTAAAGTTTCAGCCATCCTGCAAGACCAGATTCTGGAAATCTGCCATAGGGAAAATATTAGCTGCAAACGTGGATGGATTTGATGAGGGGATGGCTATAGGAGATGAGGAATATGGAGGGTAGGAGATGAGAGCGATTTGGGATGGGTGTGGCTTCGCACCACGATATTTAGCCTTTCAAAGAATGGAGGGTTTCACACCCAATTAAGTTTCCACATCTCAGAAAATTAGAGAAGCAGGAAAATGAAAACTTTTATTAATCATCTTCAATGAAAAAAAAAAACCCTACAAGGGGCTGCCTATTTATAAGAAAAACCTACACCCCAAAATCCGTACTATGTGCGCATGCTATTACTTAAATACGAAGTAATAAAAAATAACAACAAATCAATGCAATCTAAACCATTCATGATGTTCTTAATAATAGTTATAAGCAAAACTCAAAGTCCTAGGTCACCTAGGGTAGTGGGTCACGATCATGAGATCCAATGATGGGATCCACATGATGATCGAGTCCACTCCAAGAAACCAAAAGACAATCTTCTAACTAAGAGGCCCTCCATGGATGTCGTCATCGATCCAGATTGAAGGTGGGACCCTCCTCCTTACGTACGTGTATAAGGGGAGCATGCGTGTGTGCGAGATGTCCCCATAAACTTTCCTCGGTTGTGAAGATTTCGCCACTGGCGAAACAAAACTCCTGAACCGCTCCAAGATGTCAGGATCAAGTCTGTAAAGCTACTCCTCAGTGAGTCACGTACTGTCTGAAGCCGAGCGTGACTTCCACTTGATCAGGAACATTGAAATCCGCCGTCTGACGTCGATATTATCTGATGGTCCAGAATATCCTCTATCTCCTCTCTGGGTGTGGAAAAGGTAGGTATGGGAGGTAGAGGCTGAGAAGATGGATTGGGAGGGGGCCATGGATCAAAGGAAAGGTTTAGGGAATCAGCATGGTTAGGTGACAGGCCGAATGATGTATCCGTGATCCCCTGAAATACAACTAGATCATCCACATTGAATGTGAAACTAATTCCCATAGAAGGTGGAAGATTTACCATATACGCATTAAAACCATTTCCTTTTATAATTTTGAATTGTACGGTGCTACATGCATGTAGTTTATGAACAGCTCCCTAAGGGTATCGCTCTAGCCTGATGCGGACCATCACAGTCCCTTACATTGAATTCCTTGAATCGTTTATGTTGGTCAGCAGAAATTTTATAATGTTCATTACTAATATTGATCTTTCGCTTGATTTCTTGATGCAATGAATGAATGTGATGTGCAAAGGATTGCAGACTTTGATGGCATATGGGACAGGGACATAGGGATAAGATCAATAGACTTCCTACGTTTATAACCAGTAACGATTTCAAAAGGACTTAAACCTGTGGATCTATTGACAAAACTATTAAATGCAAACTCAGCGACAAGTAGTGCAGTGTCTCACGTCCTGGTGTGCTCCCCTGCTAAACACCCGAGCAAATTTCCCAGACTCCTATTGACCAACTCAAACAGGTTCGGTAGAGTCGCCCTAAGGACTAAATCAATGGGGTGCTGTATATCCCACACAGGGGGAAGCTCATCCGGTAGATCATCGGGAAAGACATCACGAAACTCATCCACTACCGGAATGACCTCAGTGGGTAATTCTGCACTAGCCTTTGGTGCACTTTCCCTAGCCACAAGGGCGTACGCGAACTCAGTCTCTTGCTCGAAGTTTTTGGTGTTTAGAATATGGAGAGGCTTAGACTTGGACTTCGATTCCTCAACCAACCTCAAGTGACAAGAGAAAGAGATGTATTTTTCCTTAAGATTTTCTTTTATTTCTCTTCAATGGACTATTGGGGGTTCCCTCAACCTCTCTTCCTTTCGCTCCACAGTAGCCCAAAACCTCTTTGCTTGACCTACAAGCTTCATCTTGGCAAATTCGACTCGATGAGCATCCGACATGTGATACTACTATATCCGCCAACCAATCTAGAAAAGCTTTAGGACCCAAGTGGTCATTAAACGTAGGGGCCTCTACTCTAACTCCTTTGAGGAATTGCGCATCTGGGTTATAATGATTATGATGCCCCTCGCGGGGTGGGTGCATCGGTGCGCGCCCATGTTTGTTTCTTTGGCCACCCCCATTCTCTTGTCTATCTTCTTGACCACCTGTTTGAGATTAGGTATCTTCCCCATTGGCGGGGTTTGCCCAGACGGAGGTCTGTAGTTGGGTAACGCACACATTAAGCTGATCCCGGCATTGGTCAATACGTTGTTCCAAGCGCTTACCCAAAGACTCAAATTGCCGGCTTATGTTATCCATTGACTCTTGTAATTGCTCCATGTTTAGTATAGGGTGCAACCCAAAACCGCGACCAGTACGTGTGGGCATACAACTACCCACTCAACTCAAAGGTCCTCTAATGCAACTATATGCGTCTAAATGGGGACTAAATGCTCTTATAGGACTATATAAGAGGGAAACTATGCAACGCTCCTAAAATTCCAACAACATAACTGTCCAAATAGTTTGTTAACAGAAAATTCAATAATGAAAATTGAGAAATTTCTGACAATTAAAAATTCAGCAGTCTACGTTGTGAATGATGGGTCCTGAACAACCCTATATGATGAAATTTAATGCAAAATAAATGTGAGTAGACTAAACCCTAAATATGCAATGTAATCCCCTATGAAAAACCTAAGCTTTTATACCAAATTTGATGCAGGACACAAAAATTAAATATGAGATACAATGATGGGATCCACATGATGATCGGGTCCACCCTAAGGAACCAAAACACAGTCCTCTAATTAGGAGCCCTTCCATGAATGTCGTCATTGATCCAGATCGAAGGTGAGGCCCCCCTCCTCGCGTACGTGCGTAAGGGGGGAATGCGTGTGCGCGAGATGTCCCCATCATCCCAGCTCACCAAAAATCGGTTTTGGACTGATTTTTGGCGCCAGATCTTGCTGGTGCTTACTTCTACAACATCGATTCTCGCCAGAATCCCCTCTATACACATCCAGAGTCACCAAAATCACTCCCGATTCTCTCCAGGGGCATAAAATATGACTCTAGACCACTTTAAAGGTGTCAAACCTAGCCAGGAACCTTTCCAGTGGCTTTGGACCTCCCCGAAAATCACTCTAGAGGTGATGGAACTCACCGGAACTCACTAGACTTCATCGGAAAGCCCTCCAGGGCTAGTGGATCTCACCGAAAACACCTTTAGACCTACCGGAAACCCCTCCAGGGTCTGTTTTTCGCACGAGATTTGCCCGTTGACTCATCTAAGGCTACTAGATCTAGATGGAAGTGTCTTATGGGCCACCTATTGAACTCTGATTCTTCGTTTAAACTTTATTCAACCACCTGGACCTCCGTTATAAATTGAGAAGTGCTTTTTCCTTCTTGGTATTCCTTTTTCTTTTCCTTTTTATCAAATGGGAGAAAATAAATAAGACCAGATCCCATTTGGACATATTGATAGCCCTAGTCTTACTTTCACCGTAGTAAAACCAGCTCGCACAAATTACTTGGAGTGGTCTTAAGTGGCCCGAATGTACATTAGAGCTTGGAAAAGACTGGGATGCATTACAGGAGCCAAGAAACAACCCAATCGGGATGATCCCACCTGTAAGGAATGAGAAAGCGAAAATTGGCTTGTGATGTCTTGGTTGATAAATTCAATGCAACTTAGTATTACTCGAGGCCTTTATCTCTTGAAAACTGCAAAGGATATATGAGGAAAAGTTGCCAAAATGTACTCCCATCAGGAAGACTTAACCCATCTTTATCAACTTCACATGGAAATTAACAATCTCAAACAAGTTGATGGAACTGTAAAAGAATATTTCGCTAACTTTAAAATAAAAATAAAAATGAGAAGAACCGGACAACCGTTAGACAACTATTCTAAAGTTGGAAGATCTGAAAAATCAGATAAGACAATTGTGGATCTTTAAATTCATTGCTGGTCATCGTTTGGATTTTGAACCTCAATGTATACGGATTCTTGGTAGAGAATCTCTTCCTACCCTCAAATCCATATATAATTACATACGCACAGAGGCTCAACAACGGAATGTTGTCCCTCATACCATCCTTCTAGAACGATCAACCATGATTAAAGAATCTAAAAATACCAAGGGGCAAGGGACTGGACGTGGAAACGTGGACAAAGACAAACTTAAATGCACTCATTGTGGAAAAAGAAGACATTTAAAGGAATTTGTTGGGCTCTTTATCTTCACCTTTGGCCAAAGGATGTCGAAACAAAGTCTTCTGCCAATATAAGTGTCATTGATGAAACTTCGAGCTATGGTGCACTAGATCCAAGGGATAAAACTATTAGTGAGCTACAACAAGTGGCAGCCCTTCAAACCTCAATCTCCGTTGTTGATCAAATAGGGAAGTCGGGTACATCTGCAACTGCAAGCCACGTGTCTCAGACATCCTGGATCATAGATTCGGGAGCATCTGATGTCACGCACTAAACTCGGAAACCGGGCCCACAAAATTTTCGATCACCGAATCTGGTGCCGACAGCCTCCGTAGAATCCCATTCTCGGCTCCCAGCTCCCATTCGCCAGGTTCCGATCCTGGGATGCTACGAGGAGGATTTTCAAGATCAATTTGATTCGTGATAAGCATAACCAACGGCATAACCCACAAACAACAACCAAAAACTCCATTACATTTCCACTATGATCAAAAACTTTACAGGTACAATGAGCATAAGGGGAAATACAATGATGATGAACAAAATCTCCAAAGTGATCGGCAAAGCGCTCCTGCCTCAGCGTTGCTGCGCCCCAACGTCACCTGCACGCAACGGTCTTACATAAGCTTATAGAAAGCTTAGAGGGTGGTGAAAGTGTGTGCGCAAGGTAGTAATATGAACATGCAATATCAGAGTAATGCAGAATATGCAGATAGATCCATGAAAACCATTAGCCGTACCAAAGCCATGCGATGAAAGACATGAATGATATCGGCCATCCCAAGGCCATGCGATGTGAAATGCAACTCAAGTATACAAATCCTCATCTATGTCCACACATCAATACAGCTCAAATCTGGGATGTCACCGGGGTCTAGTACACTCTAAACCAGATCGCCACCTCATCGCACGCAATAAGGTAAGTGGAAGAGACCTCACTATCCGTCTGCCAATATCGGGCTCGACTCATCGATAGCGGACCCATTCCTCGAGCTGGTCAGACTCAGCCTAGCATTGCCCCCTACACTCGGGCAGGTAAAGCCGCACCCCCTTCCAACCAACCACGACACAGTGGAGAGTGCAACCATCTGATAATCAGCACTCAACGCTCATCTACCCACTCGGTCTAGACGTTGGAGCAACTTCTTGGTACCATAAGGGTTTAGGGACTTTCACCCAGGGATATCTATAGCACCCCATGTAGAACAAGATTTTCGGTATCCAATCCTGTCAACCACGATACGTCTGTGGAAGCTACGGCCCTGATGTCGCTAGGGCGTATAGTAACCATATCACACAATGCGAAATGCATGAATCACGCCATCTAGTCATGCAGCAAATCCTGCGCGAATCGTGCGCTCATGCAGGGCAACACCGCCTAACCGGGAGCCCATAAACAACCTGCCCGAAGGCATATGCTATGATCAGTCACCTCTCATATCAAGCATACATATGATGCGTATGATCATGAGTCCTGGAACTATACTAAACATGTAATTAAAGTAATGAAATATCCTTACAATGCAGATGGGTCTAGACGGCCTATACACAACAAGTACGGGCCTTCCAATGGGCCCTAAAGGAGAGTCGTAATGCGGACATTTAACCAACATTATACTCGCAATGTGGACATCAAACCAACATTGCTCCCAAGGCATAGTCCGTAGTGAATATCCTTACATAAACCAGGTTGGGATCACACATTGCAATGAACCTTAGGTAGATCCCATTGGGCCTTAAACCATTGGCCCTCTAACATAACAAGTGGGCCTCAACCCATGGGCCATAAGTATATTAAGACGGGCCACATGCACATCAAATGGGCCACACCCAAACATAAGTGGTGGTAATGATTGCCACCATTAAAATTTCTAAGGCTCACCATAGCATACGTTTCCCATCCACCTGACCATAAATTAATATAGTGATGGATGAAGTGGAAGCAAATATAACTTAAAAGAAAGCTACTAGGGTCCCTAGAAAGTTTTGAACGGTGGACATCATTGACCACAACATTAAATGGTGGGGTCCACTTGAACTTTAGATCTAACTCTTTCTTTAGCTCATGCAATGAGCTTTCAAATGGTTGGATGGTTGGATGTACCACATGCATCATGGTGGGGGGTCCACATGGATGGGCAGCATGGAGAGAACACATGCATCGTTGGGGTCCCAATGTCCAGCCTTGGACGGTGTGGTGAAGACACACACACCATGGTGGTTTCCACCGTCCATGGTGGACGGTGTGAATAAAACAAATACACCACTGTGGGTCCCATGTGGGGCCCACCATAACATATATTTTCCATCCAAACCGTTGGTAAGGTCGTACAGACCTGGATGAAGGGGAAATACAAATTTCAGTTTAATCCAAAAATTCTATGGCCCAAAAAAAAGGGTTCCAATGGTAGGCATTCAATCACACTGTTTCCTATGATGTGGGCCACCTGAGCGTTGGATGGGGTCCATTTTTAGAAGGGGCCCACCTGAGAAGGGGGTCCACCGTATGAACGGTTTAGATGACAAATAATATCAAGGTGTCCGCCCGCCTGCCTGGCAACAGCGCAGGCGCTGCTTGCACTGTCTGACACCAGCAGCGGCTTGTTGCTTCCTTTCTCTCTCTTTTATTTTTGTTTTTCTGTGGTTTTCCACAGGTGGGGCCCACATTCAAGAAATCCGTCCTAGCCATGAGATTCTATGGCTCCTAATAAGCGAAATAAGTCCAAAGTTTGGAATTTTTGGGTGTATAGAATCATCAGGAAATTTTTTAATGGTAACCACCAAAGTTCCCTATGCTATGGCCCACCAGATGCTCAGATCAGCCCCATTCTTCTACTCAACGGCTCAAATGAGTTAGGGAATGAGATGAACAGCGCGAATGATTTATTTTTGTTTTTCTGTGGTTTTCCACAGGTGGGGCCCACATTCAAGAAATCCGTCCTAGCCATGAGATTCTACGGCTCCTAACAAGCGAAATAAGTCCAAAGTTTGGAATTTTTGAGTGCATAGAATCATCAGGAAATTTTTTAATGGTAACCACCAAAGTTCCCTATACTATGGCCCACCAGATGCTCAGATCAGCCCCATTCTTCTACTCAACGGCTAAAATGATTTAGGGAATGAGATGAACAGCGCGGATTGAATACATACATCAAGGTGGGACCAATATGAGTGGGTCACCCCAAAAGCTTGGAACAAGCTAATATATTTGTGTTTTCCCAGTTGACGTCCAGCGTCCTATATGCTGGACGGTTGGGCAATATGCATTTGGGGTGGGCCCGGCTCAGGTGGGCCACCAAGTGATGGATGGCATCGGTACACCACATTTAAAATGGGCCCCATTTATAGTTTACTTGGATAAGATACATACTTCATGGTGGGGTCCATCCGAGCGGGCCACACAACTACATTATCACCACATGAGAAAAGGAAGAAAAGGGATGGAGAGAGAAAAAAAGGGTGGGACGCGTGTGATGGAGGGCTCCGCCACTATGAGCCCTCCCAAAGAAAAATCATACAATCAAATGTATCCCTTTACACATGGGACCACCAAAATTAAAAATCAATGGTGGGAATCCTTTCCCCGCCAATATGGACGGTCTAGATGACCTTCCTAATGCAATGAAATAAACATCATGATGGGGTCCATGGAGAATGGCCTCATCATGGAATGATCATGATGATCCTAGTGGACCATCGGCCACATCTTAGGGTCCCAAGTAAGATCCAAACCATTGATCGGTTGGTCTCACTTGGCCCATCTTAAAAAAACATGAAAAACTACTATTATCTAGCACCCACCGTTCGATCTTCTTGCTCCTATGGGTTCCTTAGCACCTTAGCTTTGATTTCAATGGAGGAGATGAGGAATGGATGACTAGGATGAGAGATCAAGGGGTGGGAAAGGTGGGCCACACTTGGAGCTTGGAAGGCTTGGAGAATTCTCATACGTATGGGGTTTTTTTTTTTTTTTTGCTTGGAGATGTGTTTGAAAATGAGAGAGAGAAAGAGTTGTAAAGGGAGAGAGAGAGTGATGGGTGATGGAGTGATAGATGTGGTGGTGATGGGTGTGTAAGACACTTTTCGACTTTGGTAGCCTTTTGTGTAAGAAAGGCATGGCTTTGTAAGAACTTTTTGACTTTTGTGGTTGCTTGGGTATGGTGAAAAGTGATGTGTACTTGACATGAGATGTGATGGGATTTGATTAATTGATGGGATTTGATGTGACACCTCGTACAGATTCTCTTGGGTTTCGCAATGCGCGGCGTTTTTCTCGCACCGAACGCTGACCCACATCTCTTGACCAAGGTATCGCCTCGGCGCGCAAGTCGCGGCATCGGAACCGCAGCGACGACGCAGTCGCTATGGTAAAAGTCTTAGGTTGAGTAGACTCGAGTTGACGGCGTACGAATCAGGGTCATGCGCAAATATCGATTAAGGGTCGAAGGTTGCCGGAAGTTGACCGGTAAGACCGCGGAAGTCTATGGAACGGTACGGTCTAGGATACGGGGCTTACATCTGATCATATGACGGGTATAGCCAATGGTTACACTTCCTACTCCCATCTCTAATAATATTAGATTGGCTAATGATTCCCTCTCTAAAGCTTTCGGAAAGGGAACCTTATGTCTTTTTTATTCCTTACCCATCTCTTTCGTTGTCCATGTTCTCTATTTTTCATCTAACCTTTTTTCTGTAAGCTCCTTAACCAAACAACTAAATTGTTCTGTTACTTTTTTATCTGTTTTATTGTGTTATCCAGGATCTGGTAACGAAGAAGACAATTGGTGGTGGTCATGAAGATCAGGGGCTTGACCTTCTCAACCAAGAACAAACTTGCTCTGCTCATGTCTCTGCTTCTATCATTGAGAATAAAAATCAGGTGACCCTTTGGCACACCCGTTTAGTTATCTATCTTTGCAATCATTATGTCTTTTATTTCTTGGAAAGTTTAATAAAAGTGATAGCATACATTGTGAAACTTGTCACTTATCTAAGCACTGTCGACCTACTTTTCCCTTGAGTAGCACAAAAACATTACATCCATTTCAACTAATTCACTCTGATGTATGGGGATCTGCTCCTCTGATCTCTTTATTTGGTTTCAAGTATTTACCATCATTTATTGATGACTTCTCATGATATACATGGATTTATCTTCTAAAAAGTCATGATGAAGTCTCATCAATTATCAAGATGTTTCATCAAATGGTTTCTACTCAATACAATGACAAAATTAAAATCTTTCAATCTGACAAGGAGTAGTTAAGTGAAAAAATGGGCACTTGTTAGAGGTTACTCGGTCATTATTGCTCGGCATGTTATTTCCAAAAGTATATTGGGATGAAGCCATTCTTATTTCCGCATATATAATTAATCAAACTCCAATTAATGTGCTCAAGGGAGACTGCCCATTAAAAATTTTACTAACTCATGCATCTCTATTTGTCCTTTCACCAAAAGTGTTTGGGTGTTGTTGTTTTGTCCATATTCTTGGACCATCTCGCACAAAGCTAGGACCACAATCAATTAAATGTGTGTTCCCAGGGTACTCAAACTCTCAAAAAGGTTACAAGTGTTATTGTCCTATTAATAAAAAAGGAACGTTTCTAAGGATGTTACATTCTTTGAAAATGTGCCTTATTTTAATTCACGCGAAAGTACAACTCTTGCACCCTTTCCTCTTCCTGTTATAGGTGAATCCTAACTTGTAGATGAACTGTGCTCTACTGAATCTAGAGAACTAAAAGTCTACTTGATGTAAGAAGACCCCACTCTTTCCAAGAACCACCACTCCTCAAGGTTCGAACCAAAATTAGTGGATCTCCCAATTGCTCTTCGCAAAGGAACCGGGTCATGCACAAATCATCCCATTAGTAATTTTGTATCTTATAAAAATTTATCTCTCTTACCAATCATACATTTCCTCTATATCATCTATCACTATCCTAACCAAGGTCGCAGATGCACTTGACAACCCTAAATGGAAATCAACTATGGAAGAAGAGATGATTTGCTTGGAACAACAAAATACTTGGGAATTAGTCTCTCTTCCACCTGACAAACATATTGTTGGATGCAAATGGGTATTTACTGTTAAATACAAGGCTGATAGTTCAATAGATAGATACAAAGCACGGCTAGTTGCCAAGGAATTTGCTCAAAAGCATGGTGAACATGACGATGAAGCATTTGCCCCAGTAGCCAAATTAAACTATGTTTCAATCCTATTGTCTATTGTCATCAATTGTCAATGGCCTCTATATCAACTAGATGTTAAAAATACATTTATACATGGCGATCTCCTCCCAATTTTCAGCTTAAGGGGGGGACTCGCAAAGTTTGTCGTCTTCAAAAAGTTCTGTAAGGCCTCAAACAGTCTCCTTTGGCTTGGTTTGAAAAGCTTGGCAATACAATTACCAGCATTGGATTTCAAAGAAGCACCTTTGATCACTCTGTGTTTGTTAAACACAAGGATGGTGACATGACAATTCTTGTCGTATATGTTGATGATATCATTTTGACTGGCTCGAGCATTACTATGATAGACAATGTCAAGAAATTCCTGGCCTAGCCATTTCAGATGAAAGATTTAGGGATGTTGAAGTAGTTCTTCATAATTGAAGTAGCTCGCTCAAAACGAGGAATCTTCTCATCCCAACGTGAGTACGTGCTTGATCTGCTAACTGAGATAGGTTTACTTGGTGCTTGCCCAGTTGACACACCTATTGAGGTAAATCACAAGTCATAAGAGACAATTAGACAAAATTGATAATTCAGGCATGTGTTGTTGTTTAGTGGGTCATCTAATTTATCTCAACTTTACTCGACCAAACATCACGTATGTTGTTGGAATTGTAAGCCTTATGCAATGACCTTGCCGGCATCGTCTTGAACCAGTTTATTGAATCCTTCATGAATTAAAAGTTGCACCTAGCTATGGTCTTCTCTACTCAAATCATAGTCACTTGAATATTAGCAGGTTCTACAATGTTGACTGGGCTGGCTCCTCCTCTGATCGACGTTCCACTACATGACATTCATAGGAGGAAACCTAGTTACTTGGGAAAGCAAGAAGCAATCTGTTGTTGCCCATTCCTCTGCCGAGGCTGAATACCGTGCAATGGCCCATGGTGCCTGTGAAATTATGGGTGAAAATTATTCTTCAAGACATGGGATTCACAACGTCTTCTTCGATTCCAATACATTGCGACAATCAAGCAGCCATCCATATTGCAAATAATCCGGTCTTCCACGAGCGCACAAAGCACATTGAAGTTGACTGTCACTTCATTAGAGAAAAACTGACCGCCAATCTTCTACATACTCCTTTTGTTTGTTCAAAAGATCAGCTAGCAGATGTCTTTACCAAAGCCATGTCTACATGAATCTCAAGAGCATCAGTGTCAAGCTTGGCATGAACGGTATTCATGCTCTAGCTTGAGGGGCAGTGTTAGTGTGCAAAGGTGTGTGTACACCTAAGGAGTACAAAACACCGATAGTGTACACAAACCTTAATGCACCTATAGTGTATAGTATGAAGAGATTTAGCTTAAGTTTTTTAAATTGTATTTAGCCTCTATATGCTTAATTATCCTTATTGTAATCTAATTAGGATTATAGTAGAATTAAGGTTATAAATAAAGTATCAAGGAAAGATTGTACGAAATGGGTAAAAACAATAAAAGTAAAAAAAAAAATCATGAATACATTAGCTATATCACACACGCTGAGCAAATAACTTGTTTATTTCCGTACGCATGACATATCGCAATTTCAACATCTACAAGGGTATAATTCCATTGATTTGAACCGATAAAAATGACTTGCTTCAAGAACTTATTAATTTTCTTAATGATGGCCACATATCAACTTCGCCTTTCATTGTCATCATAGTAAAAGTAAAAACAATGCCGCTCGAGCATGGATTTAAGCAGCGGTGTCAGATTACGACTTGCCCGGGGATCGTAACTAGCATGACTTGCCTGAATCAGTCCTATATCTGTGAAGTGTCTTGTTCTGTTCAGACAGAAACAGATACAACTCGGGCGATATTGAACAATTTTTCAAAGCATGTGCTCAAGTGATGATAGATATATAAGAAACCCTAAAATAAGAAATTTTTTTTTTTTTTTAGAGAATTTTTTTTATTAAAAAAAAAAAAAAAGTGCTGGGAGATGGATGATGTCTTGGGAAAATACATTACGAGATGGATGCCTACCTTATCCACAAGGTCGGGCATATGCTCCGATAGCACGGTGAACCAATAGCTACAGAAAAATACAGTTTGCAAGTAAGCTAAGGACAGAAAGAGTTCAATGATCAATGTAAGAGGGTAACCAGAATGAACAACATAATTTGAAAAGCTAAGGGAGAGATTCTCCTAACGGGCAGCAATCCAACATTTAACTTACTCAAGCTCACCATGATCTGAAAGATCAATCGTGTTGGGTTCGTACCTGTAGACATTTAATTATAACATGAGAGATATAACCAAGCATTTTTATAGTTTGAAATTAACTGGAACAAGTTCATACACCAGGAGAAATAGTCATTTATTGCTTGTAAACTGAAAAATAGTCCACCATGAGGAAACTGTATAATAGAAGTATGGCAAAGTAGCTGTTTCTCTTCTCTAAACCACCTTGTTAAAACATGCAAAGAGCAGGGGCATCATAAAATGGTCAGCCTGAATTACCAGCATTTTCATTTGACCAAGGATTCATACAGGTGGACCCATCTTTCAACAATCCAGAATTTCAGATCATTTGCTTGGTGAGCCACACCATGGATGGTCAATACTAAAATCTCCTCCAAACAATCCCAGCTATCCGATTGGTGAACTTTTGTCATTGCATATGACCTTTGGGTATATTTTCTTTTTAACCATCCATTTGCAATCCAATCACGGATGGCCAGGACTAACCGATTGGTGAACTTTTGTCATTGAATCTGACCTTCCATCTGCAATCCAATCATAGATGGCCAGGACTATCCGATCAGTGAACTCATTGCACATGACTTTTCCTTATATTTTCTTTCTTACCACCACTTGCAAGCCAATTATCAGATGGCTAGGACTGTTCGGTAAGGAATTTCAGTGAACAGATGAATCACATGGATCAAAAGGCGGCCACCCGTACAGACTGTTGAATAGGCTTGAAAGGCAATCTTACATGAAGTACCCACATGGCACAACCCCATTGTACAATTTCTGAATCTCTTCTTGTCACGTAACTACAAACCATGTCCTAGATTTGGTATCACTAAAATACTACTTATATGACGAAAAGCTTACAAACAATTACTCAAAAACTAAGTACCAAAAGCATACAAAAAACATACATACATCTTTGGGTCTGCCAGCGATGGAAACACCTCCAACGTGGGTTCCAGATGAAGGACACCAACATTCAAAGTAGCGCTTGCATCAGAACGTAAAGAGTCTCCCCTGGAAGAGGGTTGTTCAAATCCTCCAACACCAGTGGTTCCGGGTGGGGACATCGGCACAGGAGCAGTAATCTCAGTACTTTTCTGCACAAACTTCTCCATCCATGATATCTGCGTACAATGTCAAAATATTCCCATTTCAGCAAATTGTGGTAAACCATCAACTAGAAAAAGCTAACATGTGCTTGCAAGCAAAACAATCGGAACATAAGACAAATGTCCTGATGAGAAACTGTACTGACTTTAGAGACAATAAAACCTCCAAAGAAGAGCTGCTTCAAATTTTCACTTGAAAGTCAAAATATGTCATTAGATAACTATTGAGGCAAGCAAAGGCATGCAAGGCGATGCCAGAAGTTGTGCGTACAAGGTTAGAACTGATTCTAAAAATCAAACGGAATCAAATCCCTTTTCTTTACATTCTGTGCATGTATGAATGCCTGAGTTCAATGAAGTGGTCTGGTTCTGGATTCCACCCTAACTAGGCTCTGTTGCCACATGGTAGGGGAGACAACCCTTGCCACAAAGGGTCCCAAACCAACCAAAAGGCGCCTAGCTTTCTTCAGATGCTCGTGGTGTGATTCAACATCTAACGGTTTCCATGACAAAGAGATACTCGGCCTCTACCCAATAACTAGCAAGGGACCCTGAGAAAAAGCCCTATAAAGACACACTTGCAAAGATTGTGTAAAGAGGGAAACCCATTTATTGGAGGTTTTCTCTATCGCATATGAAGGGAAGTTTCCCTTTTGAGAAGACTTCCTCTCTGACATGGAACTATTAGTGTGATGCCACATCAATGAGTTAGTTCGGACTCACTACCACAACCCGAGGGGACTCAGTCAATGGACTTGTGCAGTCTCAGCTGGTAAGGGGATTTTCCTTAATGGATGGGTATCTCCATCTGAAGTGGCCTTCTGTGCTAGCCTAGTGACGTTGGCAAGCTGACCCCTTTCAACCAAGGCCTAACACATAGGCAGGCTTCGTTAAGAAGTATTTCTCAAATGTTGGAAAATAGAAATTTGCTGCAACAAGAAGAAAATATTCATGTAATGACTTCCTCTCCATCTGGCACCAACCAAAGACTACCATGTTAGCCTTAAAGACTGGCCTTCAAGACAAGATCAATCCAAGTCTATCATATGGGCAGACTCCCTGGCCCTTGGATCTGTATAAAAAGCCACGAGGGGTCCCTTTTGAAGTAAACACATTGATCTTCTATGAACTCCCTCAAAGCCTGCACCTCGCATTACCCCTCCCTCTTTCCTTCTCTTTGCTTTGTTACACTAACCATAGCTCTCCTAACATGGAGTGAGGATAAGCAGCTGTCACATGACAATATGAGGATAAGCAGCTGTCACATTGTAGATTAACCTCCATTTGAGAAATGAACCACATACGCCTTCACTCCATGCAAAAGGAGTTGTTTGCAAAGGTGCACGAAAAACTTACCAAATCCCACTATATTCCTATTGAGTCTCTTTCTAAAGTCACACAATGCAACATATGCATGCTTTTCTTTGACCAACCTTGGGCGCTTCTTATCTCTTCAGTTCTGATTTGGACACTATTAGAGTGCAACCCACATACTTCAAGAACATCCCCATGCTCTACAAACTCTCTCAGAGTGAAACCCTCCACGCCTCTCCAAGATTCTTCCCTTGAGCTCTTAGACTTTATCGAAGTGTCAGCCAAGACACTCTTCTCCTTAAAGCATCATTTTTGCTCTCCTGTGATCTTACTCTAGACCTTGTTAGAGTGCATCCATGCACTTGTCGTGCGCAGCCGCCACCCGTTAGGTGCGGAAGCAACCTTAAAGCAAATCAAACACAGTAATAGAAAAATGGAAGACGAGCAATCACAAAGAATACACAACGATTTACATGGAAAAACCCTAGTGGGAAAAAAACCACGACACCAAACGACAAAACAATCCACTATAGTCGAAGAATTACAAGAGATAGACAACTTACATATCTGTAAAACTCTCATCTCTAAAGACAAACTCCCTTCTTAAAACCCTAGAAAACCCTTTTGCTCTCTCCCACATTTGTGTGTTCACCCTAATCCCGTATTACAACGATATATATAAGGCCCGTTTAGAATTAGAAATAAAATCGCGCACTAACGCATAAGTTGCACAAAACTTCGATTGAACCGTCGATCGAATCAACAACAATCAAGGACCATCAATTGAATCGAAAATGCCCAAAAGTGTCCAGAGAACAAACATGATTTTCTTGATCGGATCGAAGCCAGTTTAAATCGAATCGAAATTGCCCAAATCTGTCCAGTGAGTAAATTGCATAATCTGGGATTTTTCCGATCAAATCGACCATGTTGTCGATTGAATCAAAACCCCTATTGAAGCACAATATTAAAGGCACCCAATTAACAATCTCCATTGTGGCTTCAATCCAGCATCTCCGCCGTGACAAAAAATTGTTATCCCATCTCTAATCTTCTTTATAGCTTTATCATCGCCTCATGTGCACATTTTATCTTCCTTTTATCTTTTCCAAGGCCAAAGAAGTCGAGCAAAACCTAAACTTCTTCGCGGGAACCACTATTGTTAGCATGGTGGCCAGATTTTCACCGGTGTGAATCTTCTCAAAAATAGTGTTGCCTTCCTCTAGCACTTGCTAGATAAAATGATGATGCACATCAATGCGTTTAGTCCGCAAGTGATAAGCTGAGTTCTTCACCAAATTGGTTGCACTTTCGTTGTCACAATGCATAGGCACGGCTTCAGTCACCGTCATATACTCAGCTTTGGTTGTGTAAAGAACAACTACAGATTGAAGCTTCGACATCCAACTGATCACTCCATCCGCTAACACAAACGAGTAATCGGAAGTCGACTTTCTGTTATCCACACTTCCATATCCACAGCTTATTAGTTTCTCCTCTGATTTACGGAATGTCAAGACATAGTCAGTTGTACCTCGTATGTAACGAAGTAGTCATTTCACTGCCTCTTAGTGTTGTTCATCAGGGTTTAACATGTATCTACTCGCAACACCCACCGCATGTGAAATATCGGATCTAGTACAGACCATGGCATATATAAGATTACCAACTGCGCTTGAGTAGGGCACACGAGACATATACTACTTTTCTTCATCTGTAGTAAGACATTGTTCCGAAGAAAGCCGAAAGAGGGCAACATGAGGAGTGATAACCGATTTAGCGTTATCAAGTCCAAACTTGACTAAGACTTTCTCAAGATACTCTTGAGACAACCAAAGTCTGCTCCTTTCCCTGTTCCTATGTACATCAATGCCGAAAATCCTCTTTGCAGCCCCCAGATCTTTCATTTTGAATTTCTAGGATAACTGGGTCTTCAATATGTTGATTTCAAACATACTATAACTGGCGATAAGCATATCATATACATACAATACCAGTATAATGAATTCCCTATCACTCAGTGCTTTGAAATAGACACAATGATCGAATTCACTCCTAATAAACCGCTGACTCACCATAAAAAAATCAAACTTTTTGTACCACTGCCTAGGTGACTGTTTCAGGTCGTACAATGATCTCCTCAACCTGCACACTTTATTCACTGACCCTTGTACCTTGAACCCCTCTGGTTGTTTCATGTAAATATGTTCTTCCAATTCCCCGTATAGAAAAGTTGTCTTTACATCCAACTGTTCTAATTCCATATTGTATTGGACAACCAACGCCACTACGAATCTAATAGATACCTGCTTTACAACTAGCGTGAATATTTCGCCAAAGTCAATACCTTCTTTTTAAGCATAGCCCTTCGCAAAGAGTCTAGCCTTATAACTATCCAGTTTCTTTCGAAAAATCAACTTACACTCTGGCCAATGGGAAGCTCCACCAGCTCTCACGATTCGTTCTTATATAGGGAGTCAATCTCATCCTGCATCGTTGCCATCCACTTCTCTGCATCTACGTCATCAAGAGCTTTCTGAAAAGTAGACGGTCCCCTCATCCGTAATGAGGACAACTACAACATGTGAGTCATCTTTGTATCTCAACAACAACCTACAATCCCCCGATGGATTTCTCCTGACAGGCGGTGACTCCACCTGCTCCAGTACCTCTTCCTGTGGCTTACCTTGTTCAAAGGTTTCACCTTTGTCTACTTAAACGTCAACATCCATTTTTTCTATTTCCTTGTGTTCATCCTACCGATATAAGAAACCTTCATTGAATTTGACGTCACGGCTAAGTATGATTTTTCGCCAAACCCAATTGTACAACCTATACCCTTTAACACCATCACCATAGCCAACAAAAGTACACTTCTTCGTCTTTTGGTCTAGCCTATCTCTCTCAACAAACGGTACATGAGTAAGCATCACAACCAAACACGTGCAACTGCAAGTAGTCAACTTCATGACTACTCTATACTTCCTCTGGAATTTTACAATCTATCAACATAGATGGAGATCGGTTCACTAAATAACAAGTCGTGTTAACGGCCTCATTCCATAGCTCCTTGCCTATCCCAGCATTACTCAGCATACTTCAGTCTCTTTCCAAAAGAGTCCAATTCATACGCTCTGCCACAGCATTCTGCCCTATTGTATGCCTCACTGTGTTATGCCTTATGATCCCCTCATCTTTACAATACTGATTGAATTCTTAAAAGTGAACTCTCCGCCGTTATTTGTCCTTAGAACTTTCAATTTTCGCCCCAATTGTTTTTCAACCATGACCTTCCACGATTTGAAGGTGACAAACACATCAAATTTATGTTTTAAAAAATAAACTCATACCTTTCTAGAGTAGTCATCAATGAATGCAACAAAAGACGATGACCCCCCTTCAGAAACAATGGGCGATGGCCCCCACACATCAGAATGCACAGTCAAGCAAACCTTTACTAATATGTTTTCCAGTTTTAAAAGACAATTTTGATTGTTTATTGTATATGCAGTGCTCACATACATCCAAATCAAATTTCTTAAAAGCAGGAATTAAACCACAATCGAGTAATACTTTCATACTGCGCTTGCTCATGTGGCCTAGGCGTGCATGCCACAAATGCTCTGATATGAAGTCTACTACTGTCGCTATGGCTCCACCTGATATGATGTTACCGATCAACCTTTAGAGGTTTTCACTTTTGTGTGCCTTCATAACAGTGAGTGCCCCTTTTGAAACCTTCAAGATACCATCATGGGCAAAGAACTTGCAACCAAGAGCATTAAGAGCTCCCAGAGATATCATATGTTTTTTCAGATCTGGAACGTGTCTCACATTTGTCAGAGTACGCTCCATTCCATTAAACATTCATATACGAATCGAACCAATTCCAACCATTTTATAGGCATGATCATTGCCCATAACTACTAGGCCACCATCATACTCATTGTACATAGCGAACTAACTCCGGTGAGGAAACATGTGATACGATGCACCTATATCCAAAATCCACTCATTATACAAGTGTCCACCTTTGGATACAGACAATACATCGCACGCATTCGTCTCCTCGCTGGATTTTGCCGAATTGGCCTCTTTGGGATAAGTATTTAATTTCTCCTCTTTGTGGGCTTTATGAGATTTATAGTCCTTCATGTGACCTGTCTTCCCACAATTTATCTTACCCTTACCCTTAGACTTGGATCTCGATCGCAACCCCCCCCCCCCCCCCCCCCCCCCCTCCCTCTCTTGTTAAGACGCTCGTCCCATTGCAAACAGTGCACCTACAAAAGTACCTTTCCCACCCCTGTTATTTCTCTGTTGTTTCGACTGAAGGGCAAAGATAATGGTATCGAAGTCCAAGGTATCCTTACCATGGCACAAAGTATCCATCAGATTCTTATAGGAATTCTGAAGGGACATTAACAATATTAGGGTTTTATCTTCTTCGTCGATTTTCACATCCACACCTGTCAATTTGCAAATGAGTTTATTGAAGGCATTGATGTGTTTAAAGAGATCCGATCCTTCCACCATCTTTAAAGTGTACAATTCTCTTCAGATGTAAGCAATTTCATCATGTAGAGGCTCTCCAACCTCGCCCATAAGCCTGCGGTAGTCGTCTCATTCATAACATTGTAAAGGACATCATCATCTAAGCACAATTGGATTGTGCACATTGCCTTCTGATCTAAGTCATCCGAATTCTCCTTGTTCATCAATTCAGGACATCTTGCTTTGCCAAGGATTGCCTACTGCAACCCTTGCTGAATTAGGAGGGCTTGCATCTTCAATCTCTATAATTCAAAATTATTTTTCCATGTAAATTTCTCTATCTGGTATTTAACATTCGATTCCTCCGAATCCATGTTTTAGATTCGATCTAAAACCCCAACGTAATAGCCTACGCTCTGACACCACTTGTTGCGCGCAGCCGCCACTCAATAGGCATGAAAGCAACCTTAGAGCAAATCAAACACACGAATAAAGAAACGAAAGACGAGCAATCACGAAGAATACACAACGATTTACGTGAAAAAACCCTTGCATGAAAAAACCACAACACCAAGCGACAAAACAATCCATTATAGTCGAAGAATTACAAGAGGTAAATGATTCATAGATCTGTAAAACCCTCGTCTCTCAAGACAAAATCCTTTCTCAAAACCCTAGAAAACCCTTTTGCTCTCTCCCACGTTCATGTGTGTTCACCCTAATCCTATATTACAACCATATATATAAGGCTTGTATGAAAATAGTAACAAAACTGCGCACTTACGCTGAAGTTGTGCAAAACTTCGATTGAACGTTGATCGAATCAACAACAATTGAGGACCATCGATCGAATTGATGCCACTTTCAATCAAATCGAAGTGCCCAAATATGTCCAAAGAGCAAACTTGATTTTCCAGATTTTCTTGATCGGATCAGAGCTAGTTTCAATCTAATCAAAACTGCCAAAATTTGTCCAGTGATTAAAGTGCATAATCCGGGATTTTTTCGATTGAATCGGCAATGTCGTCGATTGAATCGAAACCCCTGTTGAGGCACAAGATTGAAGACACCCAATCAACAACACTCCCTCTGGAACATGGCTGTATTCATCTTTGGAATCGACTCTTCCACTGTGCAAATTATGCACCGTTCACCATCAAAACAACCATTTAGTCTTCCTTGAATTCTAACATGGACTCCACTAGGTGCATCCTACACACCGCCCTTCTCTCTTAGAATACCCTTGTGTCCTTCCATTATTCCTACATTGGGTTCTAAGATGGCACAGCCTAAGCACCCTTCTCCCTTAAAACACCACTATTCTCTATCAAGTCCTACTTGGGACACGGTCAAAGTGCAACCTGTGAACTCTCCCATTATGATGAGCACACTTGTGCTCCTCGTTTGAATCTAACAACGGAATCTATTAGCCACCAGTGAGCTCTATCAAAATGGCCCATGCACACTTCCTTTTTAAGAGTCATTAAGCATTGTCAAAGTGCATCCCATGCACTCTTCCTTTTTAAGCATCTCCATGCTTTTGTTTGGGGCCTACCCATGTTCTATTAGAGTGCATACCCATGCACCCTTCACTCTGAGCACCATCAGTAGTCATCCCCAAACCCACCAGTGGGCCACCCTGAGTATCTATGAGGATGCTCCCTCATTAGTATTCGTGGGAGTTAGCCCTGAGAAACATCACAACTCATCCCTAGCCCTATCAGCGTGCCTTCCCTAGTATTTGATAGGATTCCAGCCCTTTATCTCATCAGCACTCTTCGAGCCCCGAGTGCATCATCCATGCAATATTTTGCTCCTTTATGTAGGACCACTTCCTTGAAAGAGAAATGCTCCTATCTATTCTGAAAGGCCATTGGTTCTTGTGCCCTTGAAAGCTAATTAAACATTGTTAGCCTGATTCACACTACACGTTTTTATCTATTAATGCATCATGGTTATAACTTTTGTTCTTTTCCCAGATCTTGTGCATCTGATAGGTTATGTTTTAATTTATAACTTGGATTATTCCAAGGAGTCCACTGATGACATTCTAGCAAGCAAATTGCATTAACTCGGCCAGCGACACAGAGGGACTTGGCTTAACAATTCTTTGACATCAGAAAAGTGTTTGCAACTGGTGATGAACTTGTACAACACATCAGGAAGGCTGTCATGGTACTATATGATTGATTTACCAGCAATTGGCTTGATTGCTTTAGCAGTAATTGGCAAAGTTTCAGCCAGTTAGAGATGGGTACTCGCATTAGAACGTGAGCGTCCACATTAGTTTTAGTTGGTAAATCAAACACAGATCGCAATGAAGGAATGTTCTTTGGTCTTAATAGAAGAGCATACACATCCATAACACATATTATCAATCTCTGACCATAGATTCGTGTGAAGACTTCAGTTACCTCCCAGGTAGACTTGGATTCATATGCAATAGGCTCAAGCTAGGAGCAACACCTACATGTTATTAGGTCATTCAAAAGCAATGTTCGTATTCTCAATATCGTTACATATATCACTTTGGGGTCAGGATCTTCCAATGTGGGAAATTTTTTGAGGCATCCCCCACCTATGTTGGGGCAATGGTATGGATCACCGAACCATGGGCTCATCTGCATGGGATCATGAGCCTCAATGAACTGTATATTTCCCAGGACTTGGGACTTTATAATTCCTCTAGACTCAAATAGCAATAAAGCTCTTCATGCAATGCACACAATGGACTAGGCAGACATCCTGCTCAACTAGGACCAAACAAAAGCCATCAGTTCTATATCATACACCTACCTTTTCATTCAGATCCGCAAGTGGCGGGCCGTGAATCTTTCCTCCTACGTAAGGAGCACCCATTGGAAATCGTTCCACTAACTGATGCACCATCAAGTCATCAAGACCATGCTTTTCATAGCTCATGAAAGCACCCAGAGCTCCCAGAAATCCTTCATGGCGTAAAAACATTGCTTGTGCTTGACCTTTCGACCTGTGGATGGATGAAATGTTGAGTTGACAATATATGGGAAGGAAATTGGAAATGATAGGAATAACAGATACAAGGAAGACTACAAGCAATATTTACAATCCTTAAACTACTATTTGAAAAACAAGGATGACATAACATAATGATTCAACGAATTCATTTCAGTTTAATCTAGTAATGGCATCCAGAGCTTTGCTAAGCCCACACACTCTAAATCTGGCCATGCATCCAAATTTAGCACATATGTGCAATGCACAAGCTAGTCAATTCACCAGGAAAGCCACATGTACAACGCCAGGTACCACATTCAATGTCATGCGCGACCAACTTTGTCAGTGAACTTATTTGATTTTCGGGCCAGATCATCTACACAGTAAGACCCAACTGATGCATTGTCAAATATTCCACATGCATGTCAGATTGGGTACATGTGACCACCTGTAGAGCTGGATGTGGAAAGGAGCCTGTGGACATAGCAAAACTCATGGTAACCAAACTAGAAAACCAAAACCACAGTCTTCAAAGATTGAGAAAGTTGTAATACACATGCTGGTTACCAGAACTTTACTGCAAAGGAGATAGTGTCCATGGTGTATGCATGACCGCGTATGAAAAATCCTCCAAAAAAGATCCGCTTGAGCCCATAGCGAAGTGCATTCAAGTAGGAGATCTAGCATGCAGAGACTGAATTACACAAACGCCACACTTATGATAACTCATCTCATGTATGCGAATCATGGGTAGCTTATAATCCGCTAAAATAGCGTCAGTCAGAAATATATTAGATACATAAATGAACAACTGGGTGTAAGATGAATAACTTCAGACAATCAAGATGCCAAGACAACCTCAAAAGCAGAAACTGCACTAAGAGGGCAGAAAATAATTTAAAATCAAGGTGATGCAAAGCATAAATTCAATCTCAAAACAAACATGGATTGCAGCTATTTGTTCTATAGGTAGGGATGTCAATAGGTCAGGTCCGCTTTGCCCCAGGCCAGGGTCAGCCTAAGCAAGGCCTGCTGGCAAGGCCTTTTTCGGCTATAAATGGGCCTGATTCGGCTACTTCTGGGCCTGAAAAGAAAATGTTTTTGGACCTGATGTCCAGGGCCAGCCTGTTTATTGTTGGGCCTGGAAATCAGGCAGATGCCCTGGCCAGTAATGGGCCTTCAAACAGATTCATCTGTTCAGCGGCAGATTTTCCCCGTAAAGATACTTAATCTATTGTACTTATTAGGAACATGGGCCAAGGCGGACAAGGGAAAGACCTAAAAGAACTGGGCTCGGGGTGGTAAGACAGGCCATTCACTTACCAGGGCTCAAATCCTGGCCTTCTGACTCAGCAACTCACACCAACTCATTTGGTTCTGAGTCGAGTCACGACTCAACCAGGCTGTTTTTTTTTTTTTTTTTTTTTTTTTTTTGTGGGGGGGGGGGGGGGGGGGGGGGGGGGCTCATTATAGCGAACCAGATTAGACTCAACCAAGTCCCAGTCGATTCAGACAAGTTAGCAATCCATGGCTTGGATTGGAATGATGGGTGAAACATGATTCACAAAGCCAACCTAAATAGCTATGACAATGATAATTAATGTTACTCGTGGTGATGGTAGTGGCAGTGATGGTGATAGTGGTGAGGGTGATTGTGATGATGACTGCTTAGGGACATCTTTGAGCAACTCACCTGCCCAATGTTGTATGAAATCATTCGCAAGAGGGATAGGGAAATATCTTCAGGTCTGTAGTCTGAAAGCTCCTTATTTTCAGAAATTGCCTTTCCAAAGCTGGAAGCAATGGTTGAAGCTGAAAGCCCAATCTGCAATGATCCAAAATTTCGAGGAATCATTCACCATTCTAATATGAAAATTGGGAAACCAAAATGGATCCTTAGCAACATCTTGGCCTGAAAATCTAACACGCACAGTTTCATTCAATTGAACCATTGTTTAAATTAGTAATGTCAATTGCTAGCCGAGCTGATGCTATACATCTTTCCATACAAATTAATGCAATGATTCTTGTTTCGGAGACCAAATGGATGAGCAAATCAATTTCAGTAACCTGTTACCTGATCAAAACTTATAAATGCTACCATCAAGCTGAAACCAGGAACATTTCACAATGAGCATTTGTAGTCAGGAATCATAGGATACTGAACTTCAGCAAACATACAGTTCATTGAGGTGCAGCAACCCAGCAACCCAGACATGTGGAGTCTACAAGTGCTTACGTGATAAGCCCTCTGTGGATAGGAGAGGCCTCAAATCTCCCAGGCTGCAAAATCCTAACTCTTTGATCAAAGGCCTACAAATAAACAGTTAAGTATAACTGTTGAAAGAATGGATGAAGATCCTCCAACCCCGAAGATTTTTGGGGCATCCCCATCCACAGCAAGGTCCATCAGATTAACAGTCTGGATCAAACCAAGGGCTCCACATGCATGAATTCCTGCGCCCCACGAAACGGTAGGTTTCTTGAGACTCTTATCCTGTAATTTCACAATATCAGCATCTTAACTCCCATACCGTCACTACCCATGCAGAGTTTTAGTTTTTATGTAACTTCACTTAGAGAAAAGGTCTAGATAGAAAAGAAAAGAACAGGATATACCTTGGAATAGTCCATCCCACCATAGATGTCTCCAACAAGCATGTCTATTGTTCTATTATCTCCCCATTGACTCAACTCCAGCAGCTCATCAAAGCTGGAATATGAAATCAATGCAAGTATTCTAAGGGACTAAATTTGGGTCCTGTTTGGATGTACCCCAGAATGAGAATTGAACTGAACAAGGCCCAACCAAGTGCACATCTATATAGTGCATCCCACAAAATGCAGATGGCAAGATGCATTAAACACTTCCAACAAATATGAATGTGAGGATAACAGATCAGACCCGTTACCATCACATTCTCAATCTGGGTAGTGGATGCACGAGGTCCCGGCCTGCAATTCAGGTATGTCCAAACTGGTCCATAAGCTAGATGACAAACAGCAATTCTATAACCTGAAAAACATCAAAACTACCTCTTGCACTTTGTTAAAAGTTTTCCCAAGCCCCAATAAGTACCACCTCCAACATTCGTCCCACTGACCCGCTGAAAGTTCCCATCTCCATCCACCTATAACCAGCTGAAGATAAATGAAACAGCTAGAAATCATGTTTTTAAGACTCACCTGAATCTGGAGCAACTCAGAGGAGTCAAAATGGACTCAGTGGGACCCAATTCATTTGACACCACGAGTTACCCCCAACTCGGGTGAGTCACAACTCGACACAGGGCCGAATGAGTCAATCTGAGCCACCAAGTCTTTTAACCATGCTAGAAATACTAGTAAAAGATATCATAAAAGTGACACTTGAGCAAGGACTCGAAACATGATATAGAATATATATACCTTGATTATGCTGACACCAGAACCAATATTAACAAGAAGGTAGGGAAACAAATCGTTGTGGTCAATCTGCACAAATTCCTTCTGGCCATCCATGTGGGTGAAAGCTTCATGCCGGATTGCCTATGAAAACACCAGTTAGAAATCTCTCTCGAGAAATGTGCAAGAGTACTCTAAAAATAATCCACAAGAAGTGACCTCGTGATGTAAAATACCCAAAAAGAGTTGAAAGCAACATAGAATACAGTGTTTCATAATTGTATAGCTTTTTTTACTGTCCACAAAATCTAAGGTTGTTTCTGGGTTCCTGGTTGAATTGAATCAGAATAATTAGTTCAACAAAGTGGGAATGACCATATTGCAATTACCTTTCTTACTATTTGCATTAGGGGATAGTCTCAAAATGGCAGTTATGCTTCTTTAAATTTAGACTTGAGAGGAACATAAATGCGACTTGAGGGTTAATTCATCACTGAGAATACTGAAGAAGTTAAATACAATTTGGTCATTACTTGTCCGATGTTGTAATGATTGTAATTCAATTCAAAAGTGCCTCCAAACATAGGTAAAGCTATTAAACCAAAAACTGTTAGAATCAAACCATTATGTAATAAAAAATTCAAAATAATGGCTCATCATCAGTCTTAGCATACATAGCGAAAGAAAGGAAGTAGCATCATCCTTCTGGACATTCTAATCCTACTCAGTGCACATGCACACACGTGTTCTACCCACCCACCCACCAAAAGATTAACATGGTATCAGGATCGCACCTTAAGCAAAAAATTTGCCCCAGCTACAAGACAATCCATTTCATCTTCCTTGTCAATACTAACCCCGAGCCTCTCTTTGAAGATATCCGCAAATTTGGATGCTCCACCACCTGTGGCCTTCTCATGAACAATAGTAAGTTAAAGAATCCACATGCATTAGGAGCAAATAGAATCTGATTGTCCATAGCAAACAATGGATCATTGGAACAAATCATGGAAGTGGGGGGCACAAAAATTAAGTAGGAAATTATTTCCACCTTCCAAATATTATTACTCATATACCAGACCAATTCTGACACTATCCAACCTAAACCATTCTTCTGTAAGTAGCTATTTAGAAACTAATGAACATGAGCCTTTAAGGAAGTGAACCTTTTCGCCGTGGTAGTTAATTTTCCAATAAGGCCATGTTTGGAAACGATGGATTCTGCCAAACAATGGAAAAGAATTTTCCTTTGATGTGCCGACTGCTGTTGTTTGGATAGCAAAGAAAAGGGTGGACTCCACAAGCAATTATTATACTTTTCCATAATTTGGATTCTTGGCACAAGAAACTAGGTGAATATTGTGAGAGGAATATGCGATTTCCACTTGCTATCCAAACAAAAACTCAAAATCAGAATCCATGTTTCAACAGTTCTCATAGAAATCATCATTGGATTATTTTTATTTATTCTTTCTTTTGCCTTGGATTCCACGCATCCAAACATGCTGTAAAATAAAATTTATGGTTCAATATCGATAACGAGTCAATTTCACAGCATCTAGGTAGATTGTTAGATGAAAAATTCACACACTTTATATAAATTCAGTTTTCTGTGAATTGATTTATTCATGAAAATATTTGGATGAAATATATCCTACAACCACCAGGTAGGCCTGTTTTTCAGGAAATATGTAACCCATTCCCAAATTCCACGTGGAACTCAAGTATACCATCTCCACTGGGAAAAGATAAAATTTGTTACGGACCTTACCAACACTGCTAGCTTGAGTTTACATAGTGAAAACCATACTTTGACAATGTTTAAGGTTGCATTTGGATGAACAACAGTGCAATTGAATTGTATCGCAAAGATTCACCTTAATTGTAATTTGGTTATTTCCACTTATTAGGCTATTTATTGCAATTCAACTCAACAGTGCCTCCAAATGCACCCTAAGACTAGTCCCTAATATAGAGATTACCTTAATTATTGCATTGTCATCAGAAGGATTCCCAGAACGCCACGAATGTGAATCAATCCCTACAAAATTGAATTAACTAGAATAAGCACAAAATATTGGCATACACAGAGTAATTTCTACAAATAAATCATAGAAAAAGTGTAAAGAAAAGATAATTACAGAGTTGCACTAAACTGCAAAGAAAAGCAGTACATTTTAGTGCTTTACTTTGGCACCCATGAATAAAAAACACATAAACATACCACCACGATGAAGCTGCTTGGAAGAAATAAAATCCAAGCACTCATTCAGATTCCCAGTCTCAAACTTCACAAAGTGGAGTCGCCCGCCAAGAATAGGATAGCTCCTCCTATTACCATTGGAAATCCCCAGCCTCTCCATTATGGTCCTTCTCCTCCTGTCGTCAGCTGAATTTTCCTCACGTCTTGAGAAATAGACCAACTTAATCAGAGACCCTATCAATACACCAGTCCGATAAAAGTATCAGCAATATGTGAAGCCGGATGACTGTCCCCATATATGTCATTTTTAACCCAAATGTTCAAAATCATATTAAGGAAAGAAATCTCTAAAAATGGAAATATCAGCTGAGAACTATTGAAAAGAAGATGGACAAAATCTATTGCAACAGATGACATCGAATGGTAATCTCATTTTCAAATGACAAGTATGAATGATGGTCAGATTATTTTACAGCACCAGCCACCTTATGTTCCTCTTCCATTACTATTACAAACCTCAAAATTTCACCTCACAAGCGAAGCCTGCTTTGAATTATGAACCAGATGAAATGTAGATCTTGAGGAAATAATGGCAGACATTCAAAATCTAATCTCGAAAGAGAAACATCTTGAAAATGTAAAAGTGGCAGATGCCCAAATATCCATAAAACGCTGAAGAAAGTAAAACCCATCTCAGAAATGTCGAATGAGAAAACTAGAAGCCAACATGAAACAGGAAAAGTCATATTCATCTTATATAACAAAATCAGAATACTAATCAAAGTCAGAAGAGAAAATGCAAAAAGGAGAAGAAGACAGGAAACATGCAGAATCTAGACCACAGTGCACAGAATCTAGTAAAAGTAAAAAACAGATACTCAAAAAAGAAAAGAAAAGGCACATGACCAACATAATCTACAAGGTGGGGGGGGGGGGGGGGGGGGGGACGAGAGAGAGAGAGAGATCTACCATAAAACCCACAAAATTCTCCTATTCAAAATCACCCCAAATCAGAAAACAAAATCAAACACACCCACACGAATTTATTACAATTCAATGCAAGAATCCAACAAAACACAAGATATACACAAAACCAAAAACATCCATCTCTCATATACCTCCAATGTCCAGAGCCAGATGAGAGATGTCATCAGACTGGTTAGGCAACAGAATTATTGGATTCCGCTCTTCAAAATTGCCTTGGATGGCGGCACCACTGAGATCAAGCTGCGGCCGGGAGCTTGATCGATGGATGGAATTTGACGCTGGTGCCATCTCTCCCTCCCCCTCTTCTTTCTCCTCCTTGCCTTTCTCAATGTCCCTTTTATCGAGGACCTGAGGAACTGCTTTTTGTTGAGTTAGATCAGCCATTAAACCAAAATTCCCTCCACCTGCTGCCTACCTCCAACTGTCCTTGGTAACCGTAACTGGCGGATATCCCTATATCACAGTAACAAAAAATATTTAATAAACTAAAATAATTATATTTTAAAAAAATATAAGTAATAAAAAAAAAGTGTGAGAATTTATTTTTTAAAAAAAAAATTAAAATCAAAACCAATGTTTTATATTGTGTACTATCCAATCCGCAAAATATAAATAAAATCCAGAAATTTTGATTGTTGATAGAAAACAGTAAAATCAAAATAAATAGTAAAGATCAAAACCCAAATTTATTTTGAAACTATAACTCAATCTGCAAAAACCCAAATCAAGTTCATGTTTTTTTTCGTTTTTTTTTTTATATTCATTGCAGTCAGAAATAGAAAATTTAAAAATAAAAAACAATTAAATTTAATTTTTCTTATTTTTAAATTTAAATATTCCTTGAGAAAGTAAAACCCAGAGAGTGAAAAGATGGAGGGAAGCCCAATAAGAACAAGAAAATTACATAAAAGCAATAAGAATCAAAACCCAGATTTTATCTTGAATGTAGTATCTAATCTAAAAAAAGCCCAACTTGAATTTCTCGATTTTTTCTTCTTTTTTTTTAATTCATTGAAGAAAACAAATAAAATACAGAAAAAGAAAAGGACAAGAAGAAAACAAAAGAAACAGCCAAAACTGTTGAAAAACAAAAAACCAAAACGTTCAAAGACAAGATTTATTTTTAAATTAAAATCAATACACAAATAGCCACTACCCAAGTAACTTTTCTGCTGGATTTTTTTTTTTTTTATTATTTTAAGTAAAACATACCCGAAAAAAAATGAAAAATCATCAAATAAAAAGGCATTAATAATCAAAACTCAAATCTTAATAATTTTCAATTAAACACACATTAGAGGATATGCAAGAGCCAAAATCACCTTCCTGAAAAAACTCCTGAAGAAAAGGAGAAAATAATCCAAAATATACTAAAAATAAAAACAAAAAAATGAAAATTGAGTCCCCACAATCTTCATTCAATTACAAATAAACCCAAATCAGTAAAACCAAATGCTCTCTCTTTCCTCTCTCTCTCTCTCTCTCTCTCTCTCATTAGAGAGAGAATGGAAAGGAGACGAAGCTTTTTTTTCTTGCTTTGAGGAATCAAAACCCATTCGCTCCCGATTCGGTTTATTCTCGTGTGATACTCCGGCAGAGTGTGATAGATGATACGCATGCACTTTGAAATTGCATACGTGGCATACAAGTGGTCCAGATTGTTTATCTCGGTTTAGATGTATCATCAACCAAAATTTCAGTTTATTTGATTGTCTGATTACCGGATTGATTGGCATCCATTGGGCGGTTCAGAATGAAAAAAAAATCTTATGGTTCTATTTTAGCAAAAAATGTAGCTACAAATTAAAGGTTAGGATTGCTCAAACAATATCATTTTTTAGAATCTGAATTATTGATAGTGGGATCCACAATGTATTCGGTTTAATTATATTTAATAAATTCCACGTGGTCAATTTCTGAGTGCCAGTGTATCAAACCTCATACTCTGCCAGAATATCAAAAACTCTCCTTTTAATATCACGGATTCTCTGTCGCGTTGGAAAGGAAGAACTCTACACGCGGGACGCGGATTGCGTCCTACCCACGCCCGTTTCCAGATGGGAATGTGCAGGAGTTTTGAATGGCCATCGTGATGTAATGGGTCTTATCTACACTGTCCATCCATTTTTTCGTATCATTTTAAGATATAATCCGAAAAATAAGGAAGGAACAAGTCATATGTTGACTACACAATGGGAATTTAACTTTTACCGTTGAAAACTTCTTGCGGGCCAAAGAAGTTTTGGATAGAGCTGATATTTGTGTTTTCTCTTCATCCACGTCTAAGTGACTTTATGAATAGATTGGATGGAAAATAAACATCATGGTGGCCCTAGAAAATTTTCAACGGTGATAATCATACTCACCGCTGATTCCTGTGGTGTGGTCCACTTAAGACTTTGATATGAATTATTTTTTAGATTATTCCCCATAATGATAGAAAAAATGTATGGACGGTGTGGATAATACCTATACATCACGGTGACCAGTCAAAGTCCCCGCCTCTTCTCAATTGGAGACGGGCGGGGTAGGACGGAATCCGCGTCCCTACACACCACCATATGTGTAACCGTGACCCACGTTTGAGGGGATCTAATCCGTCAATCAGGTGTGTCCCATTCTAGTATACGGTTGAAATCCATTATCTAATAATATTCGGAGTTTGAACGTGTAATCTCCCGTTGGAATCGAATATCTACCGTTGAGACGTCTGGATGCGTATTACTTATACACGCGCATGACAAAGCGACGACTAAACACAGCGGTAGAAGTAGGTCCTTTGTTAATCAGGCGACGTATGATGCTTCGTAAGCATGCACGGGAAGTTGTACATGTGGTATATACTTGGAAAAATCCAACCGTCTGATTAGTGGAGACCACTTTAGATGGGATATATCCTTATTATATATGATCCTCACTGCTAACTAATGGACATTTTCTTGTCGAATTTGCATGGCCTAGCAATTTCTGTTTTATCCGTTTTAACATTTTTCATAAAATTATATGATCAGGATCATATATTTCAGTTTAATGTGGAGTCATTCATAGTGTGGTCCACTAACTGGTCATTTTATTTTGAGCTATTAAATTGACGTGTATACTTCTCCATGTATACACCATACTCACTATTAAATGACATTCGACGACCGGCCTACTTTTGTGGATACGTTACGGACGCGGATTGCGTCCAACTCCCGCCCGGACAGTTATTCTTCCGGGTATGGCTATGTGGGGCCCAACGTGTTGTAAGTATTTTATCCACGCCGTTCACCACTTTTCTTGTGTCAATTTAAGATATGAATTTAAAAATTAGACAAGTCCACATCTCCAGTGGACCACTTCAAAGGAAGCTACACAGATAATGACACCCACCATTGAAACCTTTGTAAGTGCCAACTTGATGTTTTATTTTTTTACCATCCAACCAATTCATGAGGTTATGTAGGCGTGGATGAAGTGAAAAGACAAATATCAGGTTGATCCGAAACTTTTCCAGCTTCTAAGAAGTTTTTAACGGTGGACGTTCAATCCTCACTTTCTGGTCCAATTAAACTTTGGAATTGCCTCATTTTTCCTCCTATTAAGGGCCTGTTTGGCCACGTGCATTAGGTGATATTAAATGGGACGGTATTCATAATCCCATCTAATACATCTTTCTGGCATGTTTGGAATGGACTTGGAACCATTTTGGGTTTCGTGCCCAAACACGGTGGCTGTAGAGGCGGGATTTCGCCGTCCCTTGTTGATTCTCCGAATCCCACCTGGAGTTGTAAGGAAGAGTGGGGCCACCACTCGTGCGTCCCAACTTGATGCGCATGTTTCATCCAGGCTGTCCATCCGATCTTTCATTTCATTTTAGCCATTAAACCTAAAAATGAAGTCGATCATCATCCCAGGTGGGCCACACCTTTATGTGCAAGGGACCGTAGAACTCCAACCTCAACGACGCTGGCATGCATATAATTTTAGAGTGGGTTTCTACTTATGGGACGCATCATGAGGTATTTTTAGATCCACACCATCCATCTCTTTCGTTGAGTTATTTTGACCGCTGAGCTCAAACATCAGGCTAATCCAACCATCAGTGGACTACACTACTAGCGAAGGTGGGTTGGGAAGACCCACTCACGTGCAATCATATCTTTCCCAAACATGATTTTGCTTGAATCACACGAGATAAAACTTACTCCCATATTTTCTAAACATGCCATTAAAAGACATATGATATATCCAATCCAGAGGCAATACCTTACACATGCATTAATTGCTACTTTTTCAATTTCATCCACTTTAATCCCACTTAATGCAAGTGATCAAATGGACCCTAAGATGATTGTAGAAAAGCGTTGAGCTGCATGAGTAAAACACTTACATAACTATGAGCCCCATGGGGCCCTGCTCAGACGGCATGGATAAAACACTTACATTACTGTGAGCCCCACGGAGCCCTGCTCGGACGGATTAAGGTCCCGAGGGTAGGACGCAATCTGCGTCCATATGTTACACCGTACGGGGAAGCAGATTACGACCTGCCCAGCCGTACAAACTTGGTCTGAAAAGGGACTCTATGGGGCTCACTATGATGTAGGGGTTTCATCCACAACGTTCATTTATTTTTTTAGATAATTTTAAACCAATAAGCTAAAAAACGAGGCAGATACAAGGCTCAAGTGAACCAGATTAGGAATTAAATACTTGCCGTTGAAAACTTTTTTAAAAGTGACTAAGGGTCAGTTTGGGCAGTGGGATTAGAAGGGATTAGGTGGGGAGGGGATTAAAAAAACATAATAAATGTTGTTGTCATGAAATTGTCTTAATACCATAGGTTTTCTTATTCCATCGGCTCCCGTGCCATAGTGTTTGGTTGGCATGGGAATGAGAGGTTTTTACAAATCTTATTCAGCGTGATGTTTGGATGGGAGGTTTTTACCACTCTTATTCGGTAGGATATTTGGATGGGAGGTTTTGCTACAACTCCCATTGACTGGAATTGGCACCGTACCCGATGCAATTCCATCTATTCAATACTGTTTGGATAGGAGGTTTTTACCACTCCTAGTCCGCAGGATGTTTGGATGCAGATTTACTTCATTTATGCGATCATACCATACAATGATCTGCGTCCAAACAGATCATTGTATGGTATGATCGCATACCATACAGACCACTGTATGGTATGCGATCATACCATACAATGATCTGTTTGGACGCAGATCATTGTATGGTATGATCGCATAAATGAAGTAAATCTGCGTCCAAACATCTTGCGGACTAACTACTAGCCAGTGGCCAATTTGCGTCCCTGAAATCCCTCTGGATAGTCTGACATGTTTGCAACCTAATCTTCAAGCTACGATCATAGCACAGAAACAGTTGAGATCATCCAAGATAGAAGAAATTTGGGAACGACCCACTCATCATTCGGCCCATTGGATAACCGCCCATACAACGGAAAGGTGGGACCTAATACAGTTGTTAAAAGGAAAAAAAGAAAAAAAGAAATGCAATTTCATCCAATTCAGTTATCTAAGCTAATACTGTTGTGGTTCCACTATCCTAAAGATATCTTTAGTAGAACAATTTTAACCATTCGATGCCTTGTAATTCACCATTTGCAAATAGGTGGGTAATTTTGCTTGAGAATAAACCTATTAATAAACCTGTTTTATACATTACAATTTTCTAAATTTCAAAAGCTGACTATATCTTCATGCAGATATAATTACTAGTTATGAAAAAGTCCATAAGTAATTATATTACAGTCCATAGCATATTCAGCATAGTGACATGAGCTGAACCAAGAGAACCAAAATAAAAATTCTGAATATGAACTTTATAATGATCGCGACACCATCGTTTCCATTTTCTTCATCACAATCTCTGTGTGCGTTAGTAGCACTTGTGGTTGGTGAACTACGGGTCGGTCTTGAAGACCAACGTAGTTGATGACTAGAGCGATTCTCATTGCAATGCTCACTACCTTTCAGCACTGGACTATTCCGGCCGTCTGGAATTTCATCTCCTGGTATATTTAGAGAGTCACTTCTCTGATAGAAAGCTGACCAATCTATAGATGCTTCTGCAATGGAACTGTGACCGCGAAAATGTGCCCTGAAATAGCCATCCACCTGTGCACAACACTCTTCCCAATCATAATATATTCCGGGTATGCGACCAATGTCCAATACTTCAAATTCATGTGTAAAATCCACACAGAATCCAAATCCATATTGCGTCCAATAGAGGTAAACTACTTGAGCGTGCCTTGGGGACAATACCTAACAATCTATGTAAGGACAGACAAATGGGTTGGAAAAACATCTTCCAAGTTCTTTCTCTTCCCCTAAGCAATTACGAAGTGTTTTTCTTAACACTAGTCTATGTTGCCACCTCTAAGCATTTATATGTTCAGAATTTTTAGAAGGGGTATAGACTAGATTTCCTAGGGATTTCTTATTTACACCATTACACTGTTTCGACGAGCTAACTAGCTTATCTATTTCATTAGACTTATGAAGAAAAATGATTTGAAATATAGATCAAATTCTCATTTATAGTCAATATGAAGCCTGATATTAAAAGAAGTTCGTTTCTTAAAGGTAATTGTCAGTTTATCATGAGTAAAAGAAATCATACTTTTGTAGGAAGAACTAAATAAAGGTTTCTCAACTGACATTTGGTATTTTCTAAACATGTTTCTTTCTTAATATTTGCAGCCATTTTTGTTTGAGGAGAAACTAAGAACAGATAAGGCAGCAGCTGGCTTGTAAGGGGTTTAGACAGATTATGGAATTATATATGACCAATTTGAAATCCTTGGTCCTAATTGGAAATGATTTTCAATGCTCTATATAGCCTCTGAAAATGTAAATTTGAGAAGGAAAAGAGAACTTCTCTTCTATTTTTCAAAAGAAGGGTCTAATTTTTTATAGAAATTTAAGGGTGTCTTTGGCTACACCAAATTTCATAATATACCATGAACTTTTTAACCAAATTAAATTGATTAATCATGAAATTTGATGATATTTGGAGCAAACAAACACACCCCAATCCACAATGACATACCCTTAGCTGTTTGCATAAACAACTGTAGAACTTTGCACAAGTTGTGGTAATGGAGTAAACAAAAAGAACTGCAAACTAAGTTGATATAAAATTCAACTGTAATGTAAGACCATGCATTTCAACCACAAAATTCTAACACCTATAGAGAATTAGTAAATCAGAATTCCAAACCATAAGCGAAAACTCCATTTAAGAAAAGCTCATTGAAAGAATATACACCCATGCTGATGCCACATGCATTGAAGATTGCTGAAACAGGCCTTGTAAACAATCTATTCATGGCCTTCCAATATTGAGGCTAGAGTCTATTTCATTGGTTGCTCATCCTCTTTATTTGAATGATTGTTACAGAATGCCACAACATAATCTTAAGTAGGAGACATGAACTTTTTGAAAGTTAAGGATCAGCTAATCTCAGCAGGGCCCACCAGATGGACAGCTCAGGTTTCGATACAAACATATATGGCAATATTGAGGCTAGCTATCCATTTCCACATGCATTATAACAAGGCTCCTCTATAGACCACTACAAGTGCAAACATGTACGAGAATCCAAAAAACAAGAGAAATTTCGCAGATAACATGCATCAACCAACTGGATAAAAAGAAAAATAAAAGAAAATGTATGTGTAACGTCCTGAAAAAATTCATACAAAGACCCGAGTACCACCTCAGGCAGAAATCACTAAGTACCAAATCCTTTAGAAATTAAGCAAGAATTAACTAGCGCTAAACTAGATTTCCTGTGAAATTAGCACTAATCACTTTAAATATGATCTACAAGACCCAAAACTTGTGAAATCGTTAACGCCACATTATCCTAAAACCTAGGATCAATCTCTAAACCTAGTTGTTCTCGGGAGCATAGTGAAACTCCGTATCGGACCTGAACTGCACGTCGAAAGTCTGATAGTGACGAAACTATACGATTATGACTGCATAGTTGGACTTGACAATCATCTTGGAAATCAAGTCCAGAAGGTATCTCGGAACTATTTACTTAAGCCTTGAGTGCAATGTGTGGGAAACGTGAATTTCTTTAGAAATAAAATCTGAATTTAAGTAATCTGAGTCGTGTCGCTTGCAGGCCAAATATAAGGATTCATACCGTCAGAATCTGACCCAATTACACCCTCGGATCAGGAAAAATTTCTCATATATGGCAGTGCACTTGTGGCCCTGATCGAATGCCGGTGATCGTCGAACTGAAACTGGTCTGCCACGAGCGATCTGTAAATTTGATTGGACTAAAAACTTAGCTTGAACTGGATCCAATGTCAGGGAGCTTAAGTTCAACCACATTCAACAAAGGAGCCTCCAGAAGTGCTCCGTTGGTTCGAAACAGACCCAATTTGGCTAAAACCTAACTATACCATGGCCCTAAGGCCATTCCCGTCAGTTCTGGGCTTATATAACGATCTTAAATCCTCTCTCTCTCTCTCTCTTGCCATACGATTTTATTAAAACCCTAGGAGAGAGAAGAGAATAAAGGGAAGGAAAGAGATAAAAAGTGTGAGAGAGAGTTGGAGTATTCCTGAGATTCTTCCCTGCTGTTTTACATGCCAAATTCGACCATTTGTATCACTATACGGGCGATCCTGATTCCGTATTTGAGTAAGAAAATCTAACCCTAATCTGTTTTAGGGTTTCAGATAGCGTAAGTGATGATATAGCTAACCTAATTCGTGTTATAGGTTGTCATTCTGCCATTGATAAAGGCTAGGTGTCTAAAACGAATCCGTTACGAGTTTATCGGCGTAAGGTGCAGACTATACACGTTTAGGTTACGATTTTTAAGGCTTTTAATGTTGGTTAATGATTTATTACTGACGTGCGTGCCATTTCACATGCCAAATGTGACGTTTATTTTGCTTTACGAATACGTATGAATTATGTCAAGTATAGTGTATTATATGTATTTGTTGAAATAATTGAATACGTATGGATTTTGGATTTGTGGTTGACATGATTATCTGTCGTGCATATAAGCTTGTGGCATTGGCGACAATTCCTTAGCGAAAGGAGTTGCCCTAATACGTAATATAACCAACATACGTCATGTATATTGGAATGTGTAGTATAAGCGTTTGTAAAAATGTCAGAATGAGTTAGTAGTTAGTAAATTGTGATTTATAGGGGAGTTGAGATATGATTCCCAACTACCTTAGCTATGTGTATGATTTTCTCCATGTACTGTATATTATAGTGTCTGTTTAGTCATGTTTAATTGTGTGTATGATTTCCTCCATGTACTGTATATTCATGTTTCCATAGTATGCTCAAATGATTGTAGGATGGACTTATTTATTTATTATTGCTTTGACAATCTCATATGCTTACTTGTTGTAATTGTACGTAGTTGGGACTATATTATAGTCCACGCAATCGATAATGGGCCATGATCCGGTGGCTGAGGTTATTTTCGCCACACAGGATGTGTCCGATGAATTCGAGCCGCACTTGGGATGTCGACAGTGGTCAGGCCACACGGAGTGCTTATGCACTTCATGTCGATCAACTCAACATGCGTTCATGCTAGTCGAGCTCATCAAGTAACCCGCTTGGCCCGATGTTTGTTCACCATGTATTGGACGCTACTACTTGAATCTAAGGTACCAAACTTACCAGTGAAAATCCTTTAACCTTGGTACCTCGATCTGCTAAGACTCATGAGCAGGACATGGTGGTATGGGACACCGTAGTTAAGCTGTTGGCCTACGCCGGGGTGACGAGTCCACCTGTAGTGACCAGTGAGCAACCCAGATTCGTGAGCCGAATACGGTGGTATGAGACACTATAATCGAGCTGTTGGCTTACACTGATCAGGTGACGAGCCCTTTGTAGTGACCTCGAGTATACCTTGAGACTGTGTTGAGGCAACGAGCCTTTCCGTAGTAACTAGGGTATAAACTAGGTCTGCATTGATCAAGTGACGAGCCCTTTACAGTGACCTAGAACCCCAATATCGTATGAAATTTACTAGGACTGAAAACTCTAAAATGAATCATTGTTTGAGGATTGATATAAGGGAGGTACCTTAGCTTCCCAATCCTTTTGTATGAATAAACCTAAGTAAGAACCTGACTAATCATGTGTATGCACCGCATTGCATGTGTTTTGGCGAGGAAGAGCACTTTTGGGAGGATGTCATGCTCTCCGTGAGATAAAAACGCTGAGGGAGTGTAGGCGAGGGCATGCATCATTATCCCATATCATTATTGCATTAACAAGAGTTCTTAGGATATTATTGTTGTACTGTTTTATCATTACTACTTGACTAAATTGATAACATGTTAACCTTTGTTGTATAGTTCCACTAAGTTGATCACTCACTCCCACGTTCTGGGATGGTGTTTTAAACACTAACCAGACTCTATCTTAGTTGTAGATGCGATGCAACCCACGAGGTGGAGCCGGATTTCGAGGACGATGAGGAGGCGTTCTCCTATATGCAATTATCAGGTGAGTTTTTATAGACCGTTCTGATCGACGGGGCTTCGGGGTTATACTTATAGTGGACTATCACATTTTTGACATTCTGTAATTTGAAAACAATACTTATAAATATTGACCTGGCAATGCATACATACTTTGGGGACCCATACCGATTCATACAGTTATACAAATTCATTTCAGTCTTCCACTTGTATATTACAACTGTCCCTGAATTATATTATGCTGATTTGGCTTAATCTCATTCATGTTTTATGCATTAATACAGACAACATACATCTATCATTAAAAATATTGCATAAGTGATGTTTTGGAACTCGGGAGCTGAGTTTTGCTCGACCCCCGATTTTTAGGGCGTTACAGTATGAGAGTCGAAGAAATTACTTTTTTGCGGATGTGTTGATGACGGATGTCCGTAATAATCCAATGACTTGTGACTCTTCTTCTTCTTGCAGCAGATGAACAAATCGTCAGCACTGACAGAAAAGGGGTTTTGAAAATAAAATCAGATAGAAGAAGGAAAAGGGTTACCTGATGAAGAAGATGATATGCCTCGGAAGTCCTTCTACTCCACCTCCATTTTTATAGCCGTTACCCACTACCAGCGTCACCAGGGAAGAATAACGTCGTCCATCAGCCCGAGACGGAGATGACAAATTTTCGAGGTGGAATTGGGAGGGATTTGCTTCCATCCCTCTAATCCTTTGCAATCCGAGGCCAGTTTTTACCACTCCTCTTCAATCCCGGCGATGTATCCCAAAAAACCCTTGAATTCCACCGCCTTCCCGTCGCCAAACAGTCGGCGCCTGGAAGAGTGGGATTTCGAAACCCCCTCCCATTTATTTCTGCCTAATCCCACTGCCCAAACTGACCCTAAGTTTTTATGAAGATTATGTTTGTGTTTATGTTGTTAAGGTGTTAAACAAGGTAATTTAACGTCGCGCTCAGCCTCAAGAAAGTTTGAAGGATGGTTGTCATTATAACCACGTTGTAATTTACACCCAACTGCATAGCTCAAGTGGTAGATTGAGTGAAAGATACCTCGTTTCAACACCAAGGTCTTGGCATCGATTCCCTGGTGGGGGTGGCTAATAGTAAAGTGTGATCCTACAGTGGGTATACTAACAAGCTTAAATAAATAAATAAATAACCACTCTGTAATTTACGCCATCCATATGTTTAACTTTTATCTCTCATATTATAAAGATCTAGAAAAATGAACGGACAGTGTGCATCAAACCCATACATCACAATGGGCCTCCATAGGGACTTTATTCAAACCTCATCAGTCCAAACTAGAAAGGGATTTGATTGGGACAAGTGTTACAGTGTATTTAATTAGTCAAGTGACAAAATCATATTGGTCTTTATAATATAATATATTATGGAGGTATATTTATTGTTTCAAAATTTCAATCAATGAAACTCTGCTCTAATATCATATTAAATAATTATTTATTCTAAAAGCTTAAGCCTTTAAAATAATATATTAATATACATGAATAGGCTTTAAACGTAGCCCTAACAATGATGAAATCAACTCCATTTTTCTTTCAAGTACTCTTCGTGCAGGGCCTATAATATTCATGCCATACATAAGTCAAGAGGTTAACAAGAAAGATCATGTAACACCACAGGCTGTGGTATTTATGGGATTAATCTTCTAACATCATAATTCTTATTTGTTAATGACATCATTACTTCCTCATATAAGAATTAGGGTGAAATAAATGTGATATAGCTCACTTATATAAGTATGATATTTATAGCCTACTCGGGATGGAGGATAGTTCATGGCAAGAATTCATTGGTTTTCCTCCAAAATAAAAACCTCTCTATAGCAACCCTTATGTCTAAAGATTACTAAATATGTATATTAGAGTAGAAATAGTAATTAATAAAAGAATCCACCACATTGTGAGTGTTGGAAAAAAAATACTTAAACATAGATGGCTATATGATTTATTGAGTCCTTTTTTAGGCCGAGAGAAAATGGAGGCAGTTCTATATTTGTGGAGGACATCAATTACTGATGATGGAACAAATGACTAATCATATGAGTTCAATTTGGTATATGCCTAAATATAAGTTTATCACATTTTAGTTTAGTTAACAGCAATTACATATTAAAGGTCTTGATATCTAATTAATGTATGATGATTTTCATGTTAATAATGATTATGCCTTTTGGAGTCAGGATATCTAACTAAAATATGACCAACTTATTTTTATATGTCTATTAAATGAGAGCAGTGTTTGGCATGAAATTGGATAAAGTATTGGTGTTGGAAAAATTATATTAGAAAGCTAAAAATAAAATTATTAAAATTTTTAACATCAAGTTGAATCACATATAAATATACTGTCCTGAAAGCTTGATTCGCCTCCTTATTGATTGCTAATGGGTTACAGGCGAATTGTTTACAGGATAAGATAAGTCTTTTTCTTTTAAATCCTGCGTGCAACAATCACGAAGGAATTTACTTAGGAATTTGGTAAATGCAGGTGGTCATCTGACAAACTTGATGAATGATCGAACTCAGTGACTCAAAACAATGTTTGAGCTACTCAACAATTTGTAAAGATGAAAAGTGTTTAGAGAAATTTGATTGGATTCTGATGGGATCTGTCGAACCTGGATGGTCCTAGGTGGTCATCAATGATTCATAATGTTTGTAAAACGTTTCTGACTGTTGGTACTAAATTTTGAGCATTTGAGATTATTGGATCAAACAATGTGGTCGTTGGATCATCAAGGCCCATTTGTTTTCGGACCATTTTGGCTATTAAGGCTACTAACTGTTCTCAAAACGGTTGGCAATTTTAGATCCATAAATCTGATTGTTTCCAATAACCTATAAAACCCATGCTTATCTCATACACCTTGAACCACGAGCGATCACTTTGCTACATAATGCGTGAAGTGTAAAAGTGCGTCATCTAGTACCACTGCATTCACATTGTCCATGCCCATGACCTGAGCACGAGCCCGCATGCATGTTGCAATCCATACTGAGCATCTCATCCTCTATTTCTCAAAGTAAGAATACTACCCACTCAACTACTTATAAACCACAATTTTTCTCCTACTCTTTCTAATTTGGGACTAAGGAAAACACAACTTTTTATCAAAAATTTCAAAATCATTTTAGAGGGAAAATGAAAATTTTTAAATTATTTTATTTATTTATTTTTAAACAAAAAAAAAATAACAATTGGGAAACTACACACATTTTCCTTATATGTGTAAATCAATGGAATTAATAATTAAAAAGATTCAAAGGATGAAAATCACTTATAATACGAACAAGTAATTATCAAAAATGTAAAATGTAAGAAACACCAATATTTTTTACATGGAAAACCCTCTAATATAAAGGGAAAAATCACAAGACCCATTCTGTCACAAATCCACTATAATATAAATAATGAAAATACAATCATCAAAATACCCTAGATATCCCAAATATATTACATAAAGGTGGATTACAAGCAATATAAATTAAAAGAATTTCTCACCAACTAAGGATTATAAAAAATCCCCAACACGATTTTCGGAGAAGACGATTGAAGTAACCGATGCTGTGGATAGACCACCACAAACTCGAATATGAAGATTTTGGTGGTAAAAGATTCTTGATCTTCTTCTTATACAAAACTCTGTTTTCTCTTCTCTTTTTCCTATTTATATAATAATTTTAAAAAAGGAATCATTTTTGTTTTATTGGAACTCTCTTTTGGCAAAAGTCTATTTTCTCATATTTTACTTACTTGGCCAAAAGACCAAGATACCCTTGACACACACATGATAATAAAAGGTTACCTAAGCCTGGGTTCCACCACGTGAGGTAGGACCCTCAACATTAAGGACATCATTGGGATTCTTCTATCCCTTGACTCCTTAGATGGCGATAAATTGGTGTAAAAATTAGAAAAGAAAATGATAAATGCTAAATTAAGCATGCATACAAAGGAGTAATGGGATTTGAATTTAATATGGTTACTATATTAAATGAGACATAAGAATACTCTTTCCTCTCAGGGCACATAATAGAAGGAAGATTGCTATATTTAAAAATCAAAATTTTCTTATAGGAAGATTGTTTGTAAATACTTCTAAAGATAGTCGTGGGTCTAGCGAGGGTGTAGGGAACAAGGATTGCTGAAAACAATATATGTTGCCCAACACATCAATTTTGGTGTCCCGCAATACAAGGCATTCAATCATATCAATAACCTCTCAATTCACTTGAGGCCATTTGGAACATGGGATTAGGTGGTATGAAAATTGCGTTTGGTCTAATGTAAATTCAATCTAGCATTTGAAAATGATAGGAAGGATTACGTTAACCTAGGTATTATATAATCCCAACATGAGGTACGGTGGGATTTCAAGTACATTTTGAAATACAATATATTTGTGGGCCCCATCTTGATGCGTGTGTTTATCCACACCATCAATTCATATAATATCATTACATGTGACAATCGAATTACATATGCATATAGATGATTGACATCAATTGTGAAATCTAGTACATTGATTACAATTCTTTGATCCACCAAACGCAAACACAAACATGGGTTTCACATGATAAGATGTTATTTCTAAAGGAAAATTTTGATTCCAAACATAGAATTCGATGATTGAAATACCATGGTATTTATTTTCATACATATAATCATTGTGTAATAATGTGTCAATTTCAAACAAACCCTTATAAAACTCATACTTGAGGGAGTTAAGTATTTAGAGCTTTTCATTATCACTTTAATTACATTTGTTGAGATTTGAGACTATATTTTATTGAAACTTATGTAGGGTTGTCCACAAGCAATGCCAGGTCCGTCCAACCACAACCACATGCTAAATCCTTTGTTTAAGCCAGACCCAAACCTATGATGGGCTAAACTAGACATGGTTGAGATTGGCTTTGTGATAATTATGCATGGCCTGCCCCCAAGCCCAGCTCAACACCCACTTTTGTGCAAGATATGGGTTTTGATTAGGTCTGCTCATGATGGACCGTTTGTTTGTTAGGTGTGTTCCATCATGCATGATATATGACAAAGGAGCCCTTGAAATCGTAAATGGGTCGGGCCCTTGGCCCCTTAGTATAGCCTAAGACGATCCTGACTAATAAATGGGCTTGAATTTTAGGACGTGTTTGGTAGATGGAATTGAATGGTATTGAATTGTATTAGATGGGATTAACATCATTATCTCATTGCATGTTTGGAAATACCATGGTATTGTAGCCATCCAATCCCATGTTTGGGACAAAATTTTTGCCACAGGAAAACACCGGATTAAACAAAATCATGTTTGGTGGACCATGGAATTGTAATCAACGGACCAAATTCACAATGAATGCCATTCACTTGTACACATATATAATCAGAATGTCACTTATAAACGGTGTATATGGATGGACGCCATGGATAAACGCATGCATCAATGTGGGGCCCACATGTGTAGTGAATTTCAAAATCGTAAGAAATCCTGCATGGACCAAATGCAATTCCATGGGACTAAATACAATTCCATCCCACCTAATCTCAACCTCTCCAAACGCTGGATAGAATTGTATGGACCAAATGTAATTTTATCCTACTTAATCCCATCTAATACCCCGCTCGGCCAAAAATGTGCCATGCATGGAAGCTTGATGGGCAAGCTCCTCCCATCAACGGCCCTAAACATTGGGGTATTGTCCAATGCATGTCTGAGTACTGGCGGTCACGCATTTGATTGACAGGTTGGGTGTTATTACAAAATCACGTGGGCCCCACTTCTGTACGATACCACTTCAACCTATGGTGGCAACAGGACCACTGGACCTATCTTGTACAGGGAGCCAATGGGAAATCGGATTGCATACTAAGTTGCTCAGTATGCACTTATCCTACTAAGTAAACTCACTTGGGCCCACCTTGAATGTACGTGGTTTATCTACGTTGTCCATTCATTTTTTCATATCGTTTAAGGGGTTGAGCCCAAAATTTAAGCATATCCAAAGCTCAATTAGATCATACCAAATGAAACAATGGGAATAATGATTTTCACCGTTGAAACCTTTTTGGCCCTACAGTGATGTTTACTTGTCATCTAACCTGTTCATAAGATTATACAGCTGTGTATGAAGTGAAAACACAAATATAATCTTGATCCAAAACTTTTGTGGCCCTTAATAAATTTTCAACGGTAGATATTCAATTCACACTATTTTTTTTTTGTGGTGTGGTCCATTTAAAGTTTCGACATGCTTTGTTTTTAAGCTAAAGAACTAAAATCATGCGATAAAATAGATGGACAAAGGGGATAAAATACATAAATCATGGTAAACCTTACAGAATTTACTTAGTATGCTAAGCGTACTGAGTTAGTACGGAATCCGCTTCCACCCTCTGGTGTTACCCGTACTACCTTGCCCTTTATGGTGGTGCTTCGCCTCAAAACAAAAATACCCAGCTCTGAAATATCAGCCTAATCCAAAAATTAGGTGGGCCATAGCATATGAAACATTTTGAGAGACCGTTGATTATAGTGGGGCCCGATCCGAAAGTCCGTCGTTGATTTAGACCCTTCATCCAGGACAAATGAAGGATCAGATAAAAAATGAGGTTGTTTTATGACTTAGGTGTTCTCCTATGAATTAAAAAATTCAAGGGTGAGCGTTGCCCCCTTCTTGTTTCCATTGATATGGCCCACTTTAATTTTGTATCCAACTGACTATTAGATTAAGAGTATTTTGAGGTGAATCATCAGATGGATGGGTTGGATGGTGTGAGCAGATCATGTGGGTCCCACATCCGGCTAGTACCACCCCTTGGGATGAGACACACCTCTCCCCCCCCCCCCCCCCCTCCAAAAATAAAAAAATAAAAATCTTGCCTTCCAAAAAATTTTATCCACATCCAAAGGATCACACATGTAGACCACCTCAACTAATCTATAGTGTATGGGTGGTAATGGGCTTAACCGAATTGGGTCGAACCATGTTTGGCCCATTCATCATAAGGTGTGGAGGTAGGTAGAGGTGGGCATTAGACGACTTGATCTGGCTAACTTGACTCGTCCGATTTGTTCAGATTTAACTCGACCTGAACCGAATGGGTGAGTCAGTCCGAACTGAGTAGGCATCGCACAATCCAAACTCAAATTGAGTCGAGTTCGAGTTACCTAGTAACTTTGGATTTAGTTAGACACGACTCTCTAATCCTGCCCGCCGCATCCTACCTTGACCTAATCACAAAATATCTCTCTTCCTCTCTCATCCTCCTTATCTTCCAAGCCTGATAACCACCCATTACCATCACCATCACCCTCCTCCTCCTCCTCCTCTCTCTTCTCTCCATTCTCTTGGTCTCTCCCTCCCTCATCTCTTAATCCGACTCGATGCCAACTTGACCTGACTCGATACTTCTAACTAGATCGAAGTCGGTCCAGATCAGTCCAGGCCAAATCGGACTCAGATCGAGTCAGGCAAGCTGGACTTGGTATCGAGTCGGATCGAGTTTGGGTTAGGCCTATTTCAAAATGAGATAGAGTCGAGTCAGCCCTAACTTGGTTCGACTCGACTCGATGCCCAGTTATAGTGGTAGGGATGGAAATAATCTGAGCTAGGCTTAACACATTCCTGCCCAAATATTGATTCCATGCATGAATATTCCTAATCCATCCGTTGATTGGGATAGAGGATAGCAATCGATTTTTGACCTCTGTGGCCCAATTAGGATGAGGATAATGCATATGACAAGAGCTCCTTTGGGTGTAGTGTAATACCCCGTGTTTCCAGGACTCGAGTATATGACTCATTTTTCAAAAATTTGAGTGTTAACCTTAAAAGATGGTCAAATTCAAGTGTATTTTTTTTTTAACTATAAGAGTAAGTAGATGAGCGTAGAATGGATAAATCAACATAAAATAAATTTTCTATTTTATTTAGAATATATAAGTGGTTGCCCATAATGACTTATAAAACCAATGTCTCAACATTCACGATTGTAAGATTCGCATACATAAGAAATAACAGAAAGCATATAAATGTAAGTCGCATGACCACGCAGCTCCTCTTAGCAATACGACTGTGCACCCATGGCACCTGCACAGCTCCTCATCAAGTCTGAACATATACATCATCTGGGCCACCTGTTCTACCTGTACGGTTGTATATTTGATGGATGAGTGGCCAGCTCAGTGTGAATTCCCTATAACATTACACACCGCCGCTTAGGTAAGCATAGTTATAAAATAACAAGATAATCAAAATAACACATGATGCAATCTTTTTAAATGCATGGATGCGTGAATACACATCGACTTGGGGATACACATTCAGTCAGACTTGGGCTCGTTACCCATGCAAATCATCGACCTGAAAAAATCATCCAGTCGAACAGGGGTCGATAGTCGGTGGTCTGGGAGCTAGTGAAACGATACCCCAACAACTCTAGAGCATGTGTTACAGCATCAAGAATAGCCACCCGTCATCGCCAATATGCTATGAATGCATATTAGCCAAACCATTATTAGTCCAGTTACAATCAACCAATTTAAATAAGCTCAAGGTCACTATGGGGAACGTATAGCCCAATGTAGCCCGATAGCTCAGGCATAGTGTCTCATTACCACCATCCTCGGCTCATGAGGCTACCACCTTAGGATGTTTAATGAAATTCCGTCGACTAGTGGCCAATCATATTACAATACATGGGGCTTACCATCGCACGATTGCACGATAAAATATCGAACCCATATAGGGCAAATATCAAAACAAACCACGTAGGCATATATCAAAATAAGCCACATAGGGTGAGTATTAAAACCATACAATAAAAGACTATCCTTGAAAAGTAACTAGATACAACAACCCTGGATGGTAGGCCCACATCAATGGTTAATTTAAACCGTCATTCAATAACCATTAAGCTGAATGTCCATTACTATCATAACCCCTTGGGTTACATCCCAAGTGTGGGAGTACACATATAGGTGGAGGTTTCCCACTGGTGTACCAGTTTAAGTTCCATAAGCAATCCATAAATAATCCACAAGCAGGAATATATATGCAAGATAAATAATAAGCATGTAATATAGCAATTTAATTTCAACAATTAACACATGTGACTATGAAATGAAAAGGTTGAAATAAAAACTATAACTTAAACTAATGAAAAAATGGAAAGCTCAAGGGAAAGAATCATCACCTGTATGATAGTGTTCATAAACTCGATCTGAGCCTCCTTGTGGCCTCGGGTCACTTAAAGAATCTCCTAAAAATTACAGTTCACGTTGTTTGGTATTTCCACTGCTTGGATTAGCAGATGAATCGCAATGAAGGCCCATGGATGATGCAACACATCATGAGGTGGGATTTACTGCACAGATGGACAATTTAGGTGAACCTCGAATATCAGGGTGGAATCCATATGGTCAAAGAACATTTAGGAGTTTTTGGCCATCCATGACCAACGTGGGAGCGTGTTGAACGGTTCAGATGGTACTGACGTCGCCCATGTCGGTACATATATTCCTCATTAGTCACCCTGCTAGGGATTGACACCAAGACCTCTAGTGTCAAAATGAGGTATCTCCATCCTGTCTACCAGTTGAGCTATGAACCAGAGTGATCATGTCCAGAAATGGGCATCCACAGGTGGATGATCTAGGGCTGTTCATTGATGGATGGCCCGAGATCTATGATCCTTTGAGGAGTGGATGTATAATACATGCACTAGGGTGGGGTCCCATCTTCCAGTAGAACATATGAGTGGGGTGTGTAGTAAGGTGGGACATGCTGACCTTGGATGGTCCGGATCACCATTTAGGGGGGCGGTGTGGATGCAGCCACATGTACGTAGGTCCCAAGCGTGGGAGAGTTTTCATGTTCTGTTGGGTTAAGTTGGTTCTAAATGCATGCGAGGTGGGGGCCCCAGTTGCTGTCTTAAATGGGTGGATGGTTTGGATCGCAACACAGTTTGTGGTGGGCACCTACCGTCAGATCTGTTTGGACGGTGCAGGTGGGATTATACCAATGTGGGTCTCACATGGGGCCCACCACATGTATTTAACATACTATGTCAGCGTCACATGCCCTGAGATATATATAAATATTACATATCCATGCATCTACTATATATTTAAATAATAAATTAACGTCACATGCATTGCATATTTAAATATTATATTTTCCATGCATCTGATATCATACCATGTGGGTCCCTCATGCGAGACCCACAAAACTTGCCGACATCATCCCAACAGCTATACTGTTGGTGGGACCCACAGAGCTTGCTGACGTTTAAGTACATCAGCTAAATAGTTGCATGTGGTGCTCCAGCCAATCCACTTCCAGGCTGGTGGGTCCCATGTGCTGATGCAGGACTTCATCGTGGTGGGCCCCACTTTGGATCAACCTGTTATTTATGTTTTCCTCTTCGTCCAAGTCTGCTGGATGGTGTTAGCAACATTGGACCGGCCAACTACCTACTGGATGTCGGCAAGGTGGGCCCACTTGGACAGTGGTGTGCCCCATAAAATGGACAGCATGGATCATCCATTTAGGACAGATATGTATATCACTTCAACATGGGTTTTACACGGATGTGGGGCCCATTTAATATATCTTATTATATATACTCATTGGATAGTTTTCCAGCCATCCTCACCACAGGTGGGTCCACATGTGTGAGACCCACCATTTAATGTGGTATTTCATAATATCATTTATTATCATAAGATTTATGTGCATGTGTTATGTATACATATATATACTCCTCCTTTACTTCTTCTTTTTCTTTTCTTAAAACATGCAGGGTCTGACGAAATGGGTGCACGGAACTGTCCATAAATGGACGGTTTGATTTTGGTGTGGCCCGCCATGGCTTGATGGTGCGGCCCATCAGCTAAAGTTGAAATGGATGGACGGTTCTGAATGCATTTCACATACATCACTCCTTATGCATCAGAGGTATACAATATCTTATGATTTCCATGCACGTACATATGCATGTTTTAATATTTTAATGTATATTCCTTTTAAAGTAGGATGTCCAGGGCCTGAGGAAGTGGATGGACGGCTTAGACGAACTACCTTATCAAGGTGGGGCCCACTTATGTGGCTCACCACTGTTGTAGGGTGAGGTCCACTTGCTGGTGTAGGGTGCGGCCCACCTGCACTTGTGCAGGGCCTAAAACCAAGGCAGCCCCTTAGTTTTTGGTGAGGCCCACTTGAACTTTGGTGAGGCCCAAAGTCTGCTCCTCCTTTCACTGTTAGTGTGTACAGGTTTCCTCCCCTGCAGTGCATTATTTTCGGCCCCAGTTTTGGCTCAAACACCGCATTCTTCTAGGCCATTTTTCGACCTACATCAGTGCCTAGTGGTAGCATGATGGCAAGCGTTACCCTTAGCCCAAGGACGACCTGAGCGGTGACGTTTTCACCCTAACTCTCGGGTCGTTTTCAGCCCCATTTTGAGGCATGCAGCAACTCGACAGGGCCTAATTTGTAGGCCGTCCTAACCCAATTTTAGCTACTATCTAGGGCCATTTTCATGCTACTGCTTGGCTCCAGAACAGGGCCATACTCAGGCCAGCTTTGGCCTTGAAATAGTGCTTAGATGCAGGCCATCTCCTTCTTCAAACAGAGCCTGTTCTCGGTTCTGTGGATGGTTCTGTTAGTGGTTATCTTAAGTTGTCACGCACACAGCCACCACCCTCACTAACTTCCTCTCTTATCTCTCACTTTCCCTTTCTCTTCCACTTCTCAAGTGGTGTGGCTATGGCCCCACACTGACTCGGCTCGATCCAGTTTTCAGGGACCGAGTTGGGGCAGTGCGCTCCAAGCTCACCAAAAACTCCCTCTGTTTTCTTCCTCTCTCTGATTTTTCTCTCTCTTTGTGTAGAGTCTAAAGGAACTGAGCCTTACCTTATATAGGCAGAGAGAGAGAGAGAGAGAGAGAGAAGGTTGACGGTAGGTGTTAATGCAGCTTCAGGAGATAGCGGCTGCATCGCCGCCCTCCCTGACCTAAAAAGGGGAGCCTATATTGTTTTTGTCTAGCCACTTGATGAGGGAATGGATGGTCCATCCTCATCTCACTCGTCCCCATAAGCGGGTCTAAACCCTTATATGGTTTTGATCAGGGGACCCACACGAGTGAAATGATCGGTGTGGATCGTCCGAAAAATGGCCAGGGTGGGCCACCTAGAAGCTCAAAGGTCATTTCTTTTAAACAAGGAGTTGGCAGGAAATGGTTCTACAAATTTGTAATTGGTTTCGGTCAAACATGGTTTGACCATAAGGTAGTTGTCCAATGCACCTTGTGTAATAGGGTTTGGGGTGAACGTGCACTTAGCTTTGGGGCAAATCACGGCTCCAGTGCTTGATCTGCTCCGACCAACTATCCTGGGGTCCTGTCATAAAGGTCCCGACCATTTTTAGGGCGGGGCTGAGGCCCAGGTGGGCCATATCATACCATTTAGGGCATCATTTTACCCATATATCACGATCCAAGGATCTGAGAGGTCCGAGGTTTTGGTTTGACGGTTGAATCGGGATTCAAGAGATTTTAGGTGCCTAGCTGTCCATTGTTTATTCTCCCAAGGTTGTTAATGAGTGTATTGTGCCAATGTGACTTAGTTTTAAGGGTTTGCTGAGTTTTTATCTTTCAGTTGGTGTTGGGTTTGACTTGATTTATTTGGACCGTGGTGGTTGGCTTCATCGTCAAACGGGAGCTTCGACCTACACATGTGAAGCTTATGAATTATCTTATTTAATCATCTTTATTTTCAATAATCGAGGTCATTAGGGATAACACCCGAGTATCAAAGATATGGGGTGTTACATGTAGCTTAGTTCTTGAAAATAAAACCCTTTATGTAGGTGCCCTTTAATTAAAAGATTACAAAATATGCACATTAAAAGAGAAAATGGTAATTATTGAAAAGATCCACTACATTGCTGTCCGGAGAACATGCATAAACATGAATGGATATATGATTATTTAAGTATCCTTTTGATAAAGACAACCCCTTCAAGTCAAAGTAAGTAAGGCAAGTCTTAGCGATGAAGGACAACCATAACCAATAACCAATGACAAAATAAAAGATGATGAATTCAGATCCTTTGCTTGTCCCCAACGGGAAAAATTTGTTTGTTGCAATGTGATTAGGCCACATCATTACAAACTATATTTAATGCAGTAGTGCTGATAATGTCAGTTATGATGTGGACCTATTACCATGAAGGAAAATAAGAAACACAATGTTTATTTGGTCATAAATTCATGTAGCCTGTTGTAAATAAGTAGGATGCGGATTACGTCCTACCCCCATCCGGACAGTAATCCGTCCGGGCAGGGCTCTGTGGGGCCCACCTAGATATAAGTATTTTATCCACGTTGTTCATCGCTTCTATAAGACCGTTTTAAGTTATCATCCTAAAAATGAGACAGATCCACAATTCCAGTGGACCACACCAAAGGAAGATGCGATGATAATGACACCCACCATTGAAGCCTTTCTAAGGGGCACTGTAATTTTTTTCTTTTACCATCCAACCTATTAATAAGTTCATTTAGATGTGGATGAAGTGAAAACACAAATATAATCTTGATCCGAAACTTCTCCAACTCCCAAGAACTTTTTAAGGGTGAAGGTTCAATCCCCACTTTGTGGTCCATTAGAGTTGTGTACCTGCCTCATTTTTGGGACCATAACTTAAAATGACCAGAGAAAAGAGATTAACGGCATGGATAAAACATTTACATCACGATAGGCCCCACAGAGCCCTGCCCAGACGGATTACTGTCCGGGCAGGGGTAGGACGCAATCCGCATCCAAATAAGTAATAATTATTTATATCTTATTTTCTAAAAATGTGTTACTTGAAAATAGGGCAGATTCAAAGCTCAAGCTACCCACAATGGGAATAATCATGTCCCCCATTGAACCTACCATTTATGTAGTGTTGTAACACCTCAGATTTTTGTTATTTTGGGATTTGCCAAAAATCCTTTAAATATTTTTTTTAATAACTAGCCACGTCATCACTTACAAACCATTGACGCTCAAGGAGAGCTTATACGCGACTGGTACCAATATAGAACCGTACAAATAAGATTGATCAACCATAGAAAACCAATAAACCCAACTGATTACTTAAACATCAAGTTTATCCCCATGATTTATTCACATAGGGCCCAAATCTAACCGACTTACCACTGATTAATTAAGACAATTGTAACTAAATTAAAAGATTTACCCAAAGCCGAGTCAAATAAGGCCTGGATCTTGACTAATGGATTAAATCAACTCAATTGCTCTTTTATCCTAAAACCAACGGTTTAAAGTAATCATAATTAAATTTCTACTTTCACTAATTTCGAATAGGCCATACTATGAACTAGTTAATCTATACCTCAACAATTGCGCCTAAGAAATCCCCCCACCCAATTTATTCCATAAACACCCCGATTACCCGAACAAGCACTAGACCGCTCGTTAGTAAGCCGCTAGTTTCGAAATTATAGAGTAATATTTGTCCTATTGGGCTTGTGGTCCATCACGGATGACAGACTCAGATGACACTCGAAAATAGACGATTCACGTTGTCAAGTCAGCACTTGTGAAGTGCAACTCGTCCTAGCACAGGCCAAAATTTTGAATTTTAAGACAAATGACCCTGCCATTTAGGACAATAAATTAAGACATTTCACCCATTGGATTTCACCCAAATTTGCACCATAGCCTATAAATATTTTTATTCCCTTACCCATAAAATCTGACCATTAATCGTAGAATGGTGACCGTTGATCGCGAATCGGGTCATTGCTGCAAAACCTCGCATTCATTTGCGATCAAATTTTACCTAGCCATTCATCAGGCCATGGGGCACCTATCTCATAAAGTAGATGGGCCAGAAGGCTATTAGGGCAGGCTCAATAACCAGAATGGATCCCATAGGGCCATTGAAAGTACTTCATGAAACTCAAGGCCAACAGAAATAAATCTAGACCTATAATAGTTCAGCCCTCTCTCATTTGCTGAAATTCCAGCAGTTGAAATCTAATGGAGAGAGAGAGAGAAAGCAAGGAAGGAGAAAGAAAGGGCCATTGTGGTGTGTATATGAGCGTGGTGCTTGAATTTTAAAATTCTGACACCCTTACCTCTCTCTTGCCAGATAGCACCGACACATTTTGTTGTTGGAGTGAAATTTCACCCCATCTAAGATAAGATATTTGGCCAAGAATAGGCGTGGACCATTATCTTTAGGTAGTTGATCATCGCGCCTAATGTAGGTTTAATGAATGTGGGTGGATATTGAGGCATAAAAAAATGATGAAAGAATCAAGCAAGAAGAGATAAAGAGATAGAAAAAACTTTTGAAAAGAAGAAGAAAGGGATAGTTTTGAAAAGGGGGCGCAGGACCGCGCAACCAATGTCAGTTGCTGCGCGGGTCCGCACAACCAATCTTCCTTGTACAGGTCCGCGCAATAAAAATATCAGTTGCGAGGAACCCCTGATCATGCTGCAGAAATGGTTCTTTTCAGATTGATCTAGAGCACTAAAAATTTATTCCACGTCGCTAAGATCAGAATTTTTACGCATGCGAGAGTCTATAAATACCCCTTCCCCTCCTTCATTAAGGGTAATTGATGACTTTCAAGAAGAGCAAAGCGGAGCAGAAGACAAAAGGTAGGAGAGAAGTTTCTCATCAATTGCGCAGGACCGCGCAACCGATAGCAGTTGCATGGGTCCACGCAACCAAACTGGCCTACAGTCTGTGAAGACCAAAGGCCATTATGTCGCTGAAATGTCTGTACAAGGCTTCCCTTCTTTTGACCTTCTCCTATTGACAAGTTCAGAGGAGAAAGATCAGTCGATTAAATTGACATGTTCCCTAAGTATTAGGGATATTTGAAACAAGCGCAGTTGTGCTGCTAAAATCTCTATTTCATTGAAAATTAGTTGATCGGATCGATATTCCTCCTAAGTTCTAGGAGATGATCGAAACAGGCGCCAAAAAGCTATTGAAATGAACTCTTGATATTTAAAGTACATGTCATTTATTTTCAAATGATTTATCTTAGAATCAAGGGATGTAAAGAGGATGTAAATGAACCTAGTATCAATGAAATATGATGAATATTCTTAATAGTCTTTCTCTGTTATATTTGAATAAGACAATTTTCTAAATCAAATGCATTTGTTTCTTTGTCGAAACAAAATGGCTACTCTGCTGGGGACTATTATCTATAAATGTCTTATTTAAATATCAACAGTGGAATTATTATAAACATTCATCAAAGTTTGGCGTCCGTAGGGTGCCAAAATGGTGGACTCTCAGTGGGAAAATCCTCCCCTTCATGTCTAAGATAGATCATTTTGATTGTTCACTTACTAATTATAATTATGTTTTATGTTTGGAGGTTTTAAATTTAACTACGACTTACTACTCATAAAAACTCCCGTAAGAAAAGTGAACTTCCGATTCACCCTGACAGGATTCGTGATAGAATACATACCAAGTCATGCAAGTAAAGGTAGCATAGCTCAGGTAACAGCTGGAGTTTTTTATGCTTCGCCTCAATCATCAGAACGTGACACGGGCTGGACCGTTGTGACACCTCGTAAGGCAAAAGCACGAAACGTCAGAAATTCTGGGATGAATCAGCCATCATTAAGAATCAGAAGGCCAGTAACACATAACGCAGTTAAAAGAAACCCTGAACTTGCTCCTCCAGCGATATATCCTGAGCAAATAGTTTCCCAATTGACAGCACGTGACTTCCCAGCTTTAAACGCTCCAATGGCCAAATGGACAAAAGAATAAAAGGGAAAAGCACTGGTGACCGGATCACCAATCCCATCCCAGATAGATTTACCAGTATTAACATCATCTCAGTCAATTGATGCCACAAGGGGGCATGAAAAAGTCCAATGAAACTCCGTCTTCTTCTTTTTCTGCGAGTCCCGTTATATCAGCATACTCTCGCTCTCCTTCAATTACCGCTTCGTCAAAGAGTGGAGAAGCTGCAGTATTCATGGCTGGAACAAATCCAGATTATAGAGCAACTATAGAGGATCGTTTCAATGCAATAATAGAAGCTCAGAATGTGTTAATGGAAGAATGCAAAAACTTTAGGGAAGCACTGACAACCCTTGCACATAACGTAGCTTGAATGACAATTCCCCAGAATGCAACGGAGGGGCAAGAAAATCAGCCTGACGTTTTCCCACCACAAGGACCAGGGTCATTGGGGTCCATTCCGGCGGCAAGGAGTATGACACAAGATGAGGTGAGGCAAGTGGTTGAAGAAGCCGTTAGAGCGGAAAGGGAACGTGAAAATACTGGACATTTTACGTATCGAACGCCGTATCCAAGGGAAGTAGAAGACATCCCCTTTCCGGCCAATTTTAAGCATCTGAATTTTTAAAAATTTAATGGAGAAGGATCTTCGGAGGAGCATTTAATGCACTTTATCACCAGTATGGGAGATTTTTCTACAATACCACGTACTACTTGCGATTGTTTGGTTCATCACTAACACACAAAGCATTCCGGTGGTATTCTAGTTTGGCACCAGGGTCGATACGTACCTGAGAACAAATGTAGGAAGTTTTTATGTCAAATTTTTTCTCTTCAGAATGTGATGTCAGTATTACGGAGTTGGCCTCTATACGATAGAGAGAAGGAGAACCAGTAGAAAAATTTATAGACAGATGAAAAATATTGGGGGCCTCATGTAGACAGCTACCGGAAGAAAAAGAGCAAGTCAAAATGTGTATGAATTCTATGGGGACAGGGATTGCGTTCGGACTCACCAGCGTCGATATCAGAACCTTTCATGACTTGGCCACTAAGGCTCACGCCGTGGAATTAATGACGCGTAAGATCTCGACATTTCATCATGAAGCAACCAGGAGCGTATTTAGCAAAATGGCCGTGAATGCTATTGATCGTGACAGAAGAGGTAAAGATACAAGGGACTCGAGAGAAAGGAGGCCAGACCGAAGAGAAGAATGAAATCAGTCAAGGAATAGATACAGTGGAAAGAGGCCTATAATGCTGAATTCTCATGAGGGGTTCGCATTTGATAAAGAAGACGTTGCCCCCATGATGGAACAATTACTGAAAGCTGGCACAATAAAATTGTCAAAGCGTAAACGCCTAGAAGATGTGACAAGAAATACAGAAAGAAATTTTTGTCATTATCATCGTCTGGTGGGACACCCAACAGAAAATTGCTACACATTGAAATGTATAATACAACATATGATTGATAGGGGCGAGATAGTACTGGGCAAAGAAAAAGAAAGGGGTGTCACAGCAACAGTAAATATGCTTACAATCCAAAAGAAAGACCAAGATATGAATGAGAAGGTAGATAGTAAGATGGCAAAGGAGGTTGCGGTAATCACGTTACGGTCAGGTAAAAGGGTGGTAAGCCTTACAAGACAGAAAACAGAAATAGTTAGGAGAGAAATGATTGAAAGACAGTAATGACGATAAGACAAAAGAGAAGATTGAGGAAACAAAAGTGACTTATGATGTAGTAAGTCATCTAAAAGGAATACCGGCTCGATTAAGTGTTTATGATGCACGTAAGCTCTCAGAAGAATTTCGACAGAGTCTAATACAGGCATTGTCTGATCATGACATTAGAGAAACTTTACTGGCAGAGTTAGAGCATGGAGAACTTGATGAACAAGAAGACTGTCTCCCAGTTATTTCTTTTTCTGATAACGACTTGATCTGTGATGGAGAGCATAACAGACCATTAATGATAGAGGGCTATATTCGGAGGAAGAAAGTCAAACAGATTATGATAGATAATGGGTTTGCAGTAAATCTTCTGTCGTTCTCGATGTTAAGTAAATTGAATTTTCGTCGCTCAGAATTACGCCCCATTGGAATGATGATACAGGGTTTTAATCAAGATGGGCAACGCGCACTTGGAAAGATTACGGTAACGCTGGAAATAGGAGAATTGACTACTGACGTAGTGTGTCATGTTATAAGCGCGGTGACGACATACAACCTTCTCCTAGGAAGGCCATGGATACATCAGTACAATATCATACCCTCCACTCTATATCAGTGTTTCAAATACTGCAAAGACGGAGTGCAGCATAAAGTAATGGCTGATGCGAAACCGTATACAGAAGCCGAGTCCTTCTTCACAGACGCTAGCTACTATAAAGAGTTTGCTATAGAAAAAATAAATAACAATGAGAATAGGGTCTTGAAGGACGTTCAAAAAAGTACAATTACAGAAAAATCAGAAAAGGCAGGGTCATCTGAAATCGCAGAAATAAACAAGAGGTTCTATTTTATACCAAAACATCTAAGGCAGCCAGGACAACCGCCATTAACTTTACTGTCATCTGAACAGTTGAAAATTTTATATTCTAATTATACAGTGTCGCTGCCGTATGCTGAAAGGAATAAGCCATTTCCAGCCACTCCAGGAATATTTTGCGTCAAGGCAAGCGAAAAATACCCTGAGCTAATAGAGTTCTATGTTTCAGAAGCAGTAAAGACAAGAGAAGAAACTCAAAGCAATGTGTACCATGGTAGGTTGATGTCGTAAGACCTCCAAAAGTATAGCCCGACGAGTAAGAAGATTATGAAACACATGGGTTTTGATTATGAAGAACCTACCGGTTTAAACCATGAGAAGGGGATTCAAATCCCTATTGGGATCAATCAGGATAAACGAAGAAAATTTCAAGGATTGGGAGTAAACTAATCGATAAATATGATCGCAGTTATATAATCCTCTACAGAAATACATTGCCTTGATATCTCCAAGAAGAGAGAGTATATCTCTAACGGTGGTCACAATCATATCAAGGGGGGGCAAGTTCAAGATCAGGTGAGATAAGATGTACTCAATAAAAAAAAATTTATTCAAAGAAGTAAATGGAAGCCCATGATTAGACTATACTTGCGTTGTCAAGAAGGAATTGCTCCTGAAGGCGCTACTGATTTTGATACAGAACATTATCAGGATAATAATTCTGTATCAAAAGGGGGCAAGATGAATAAAATGAATAAGGAAGAAGTTCGCAAGCATGTCGAGATCATATGATAGCAAATATTATCATTAAAAAAAAAAGAGAAAGATAAGGAAGACGAGCGCCATCAAGCAAGCTCTACAAAATTTTGCCTGAAATTGATATCACGATCAGGCTGGTATATTGCAAACAATACAGACAAACGATACAAATAAACAGATGGGTATAATTGAAGACATTGACAGAAGTCATGGTGCATCAATTTCAGGCAGAAATACCTATCAAGGCATTTTAAGATAGCATATTAAGTCATCGTTAAACGGAAAGTGTTGATGGTTGCTGTCAAGCATCGACGATCATCGCTGATATATATATATATATATATATATATATATATATATATATAAACTCCATCGGAATCAGAATCATCAGGTATCAATGATTAGAAAATAAAAAGAGAGCAACTATCGCTGTCGCCGATCAATCGCTCATCAAAGTTGCCATCATCGCTAAGCTGATACATTATTTTAAACATGATACAAAAAGTCTTTATAGCATTATCAGCAGCAGCGAAATGTTAATTATTGATCAACCATCTATTGGCAGTAGAATAAACTATATAGTCAACTGCATGTAAAATTGATGACAGCGATAGTTGCTTATCATAAAAAGGCAGTCTAGCCAAGGCTCGAAAAAAAAAAGATAAAAAAAAAAGACAAAAAGAGAGAAAAAGGGCCAAGTCCTAAAAAGACCAAGTCTCCAAGACCTAAAAAGGCCAAATCCTAAAAAGATTAAATCTTACAAGGGACCGGCTACGCATAAGACTTATGATTATAAAAAGGCAGCCCAGTCAAGTCAATGGCCAGCTGCGCGTGAGACCTATGAAGATCGCTATTCGGGCAGCGGTGAGAAGCCAGTGGCCCTAAAAAGCCCGTGAAGGCCATCGTACGTATACCCATGCGGGCAGCTGATGGAGTCAATGACCAAAAGCCAAAGAGCCAAAAGTTGACTAAAAAGCCAAAAGGCCAAAAGTCGACCAAAAGCTAAAGGCTAAAAGTCCTCAAATAACCAGTCAGCGTAACCCCCATGCCGTTTATATAGCTTTCCGGCAGTATCACGGGAAATGGAGGACAATGCCCTCCTGTGAATGGGCCTGACCTTACAGACGAAGAAAATGAGGGCTACAGTGCGATCTTTAGATAGGCCAACCATGCATAAGACCTCCCAGATTTGTGATTCGATTTCGGTACTAACTCATGAGGAAGGGCTTAAACCTACTCATCGATGGAATGACAGCTATAGATTTGGTACCCCCAAAGGTAGCCTTACGAGGTCTGTGAACTCTAGAGAGTTACCGTGGCCAACCCTGTGTGTAAAACCAACCGAGTTCATGGCCTCAGTAGCTTCACTGGGCCCCTCTAATGGATCGCGGTTTGTGAACTCCCCAGGCAGTGAGAAGTCCAGCAAACTCTTAAGAGTTACAGGGCCATCACGTGAGACCCGACTCTAGCTAGAGTCCAAATAAGTTTGCTCCACTACTCAAGAGCCTAAACTGTGTGTGCAACTGACTGAATTGAAACTTAGTGACGCCAAATATAAATGAATGAAGTCATGTAGGAAATCTTGTACTAACAAGCATAAAATGTGGGTGTTTTATAATTAGCTTTATTGAATATCATGATAAACTATGTGCGATATTCAAGATGTGGCAAATTCATATCTCACAAACAAATATAGAAGAAAAACTAATGATGTTGAGATTACTGTATAGATAATATGTCTGGAATGATGCATAATATAGAAATGTATGAAAAAGGTTACTGAAAGTTGCTATTAAAAATTAAAAGAGAACATGCGCTCAAAAGAAAGAAAAAAAAAAAGGAGAGAGGAAGCAAAAGCATATATATAAAAAGGAGTTACATGCTTAGAGTTCCTCTGTAAAGCCTACTATCTTCATATATTGCTGCAAGTTTTCCTTTAATTGGATCTGAGTTGCATCATGCTTTGATTTTTCTTCAAGAATAATCTTTGCTTGATCAGGAAGGCCAGCTAATTTATCTTCTAAGGATGTGATCATTTCCTTGCTCCTGAGTAGTTTAGATTTTTCAGCATCGGCGAATTGAATATTGACATGGAGCTTTTCTTTAACCTCTTGTATAGACAGTTCCCTCTCATGACCTTTCAGTTTTAGCTGTGAAATTTCTTCTTTCAAAGCCGCAATACGATCTTGAATAAATACCTCATCATCAGTGAGGGTCTTCAGCTGTTCTTGCAGAGTTAAATGCTCTTGGTCTAATTCAGATATGGTGGAAGCAATAAGGGAAGCCTTCTCCTTAGACAAAGCCAACTGCTTCCCGTACTCCAAAACTTCTGGAGCAATCGTGAGATTTTCCACAGGTGTCAATGAAGCTATCGAATAGCGGAATCTGAGGAGGGAGTCACGCAGAACAGAAATATTAATCTTCGCCATCCTTGCCGAGCTTTCTAGAATCTCGATAGCGATATCTAGATCTGACCATTATTCAGGATCCTTGAAGATGTGGACTACCGCTGACAAAGAATTCCTCATTAAAAGCATTTTGTGAGCAGAAATCTTTGAAAGAAATGGTAGCTCAGAGACAGTGGTCACGAATTCGAAGCTGGCCGCCCTGCTACAGGGAGGAATTCCTGTAATACGAATAAAAAATAAAGTTAGAATAAACAATGCAAGATGAAGGATATGACGGTAATCGACCTCATCACGTTCATCCCTGCTTCACATTCCCAGGAATAAAACGTGCATGCGTAGAGAGAGTTGCGTAGTGGCACTATGATTAAATTACACCTTGCCACCTTAGAAAACGGTCACAAAAGGGAGCGGATTGGATACTGAACACTTCAGTAGCATGCTCCTTTATAATTGGTTGAATATTAATAGCATGCTCCCTTATAATTAATGCTCTTTTCCTTGAGTTCCGTTAGACGACTCTCTCCGTTTGCCGGTGCACGCACTCGACCGCACAATGGCAAACTTTATTTTCCAGTCGTTTTTTTTCTTTGCTCCCCTGTTGAAGTGACGTCACCACTTTCCATAGGCACCACCATAATGTGTTTATTGTATCCACACCATCCACCCATTTCGTGATATCGTTTTAGGGCATAATCTAAAGATAGAGAAAGATCCAAATTTCAAGTGCACCCCACCGTAGAAAACAATGGAGATTGAACGCCTACCATTAAAACCTCTCTGGGCCACACAAGCTTTCAATCAAGTTAATATTTATGCTTTACCTTATTACATGCCTTTTTTAACTTATAAAAAGGTTGGATCTAAAGTAAATATCACGGTCGGCTCTCAGAAAGTTTCAACGGTGGCAGTCACCTCCTACTGTTTTCTGTGGTGGGGTCCACTTAAACTTTGGATCTGCATAATTCTTTTGCTTAATCCCTAAAATGATCTCTCCAAATGGATGGATAACGTGGATACAACACATACATCATGGTGGGCCCAAAGATCTTAGTGTTGTAACATCTGTCTGTTTCATAAGCCAAGCCGCTTCCGCATCCAATTGCGGCCAAAGCCATCCGCATGAACTTCCTTCGACGGCAAGCTAGGTGGGGCACACAATTATATCTGTGATAAATTCAGTCTGTCCATCATGTCTTGAATATCATTTGATAATCTAAGCTAAAAAATAAGACATGTAAAACTCATGTGGGCCGTATGGCTTGGAAACAGTAAGTGGGGGAATTCCTGTGGTTGAAAATTTCCTAGGTCCACCATGATGTATATATGTCATCCATATGGCTCATGAGTTCATTCCTACCGTAATGAATTGAAATTATAAAAACATTAACATAATCTAAAACTTTTGTGGCCACTTGAATATTTCAATGGCAGAAGCTTAATCCTCACCTTTTTCTATTGTGTGGCCTACTAAAAGTTTGGATCAATATCATTGCTAGGCCACGTTGTAACATAATCTAGAAAAACTGATGGTCAGGATAGATTTATCAAAAACATTCCAGTGGGTGCCACTTAGACATGTTACTACTTCTAGTACTCATGTGACCGCATTTTTGTAATTTGCAGAGGATGGGACTTTTAATTCTTTAAATTAAATAAGGTTTTGGGGCCGGTTGGCTACTGAACCAGTTGGTAACTAGTCTTGCTACCGATGTCACGTCACCGCATTCTTTGAGCTCACCACGATGTGTGTGTTGTATACACACTATCCATCTATTTGAAGAGATCATTTTAGTGAGTGAGCAAAAGAATTAGCAGATCCAAAGCTCAAGTGGACCCCACCACTGAAAACAGTACGAGGTAATGGCTACCGTTGAAACTTTCTTAGGCTGACCATGATGTTTATTTGAGATCCAACCTTTTTATATGTTAAAAAAGATAAGGAATAAGGTAAAGCATAAATATTAGCTTGACCGAAAGCTTATGCGGCCCAAAGAGATTTTAATGATAGGTATTCAATTTTTATTGTTTTCTTTGATGGGGTGCACTTGAAACTTGTATCTTTCTCACTCATTGCATTATGCCCTTAAATGATATCACGAAATGGATGGACGGTACGGAGATAATACATACAGCATGGTAGTGCCCATAGAAAGTGGTGACATCACTTCATTAGGGAGGCGAAGAATAGAAATGAGGTGAAAATAACGGTTAGCCCTCTCGACGGGCAAACGGAGGGAGACGCCAAACGGATCTCCAGGGAAGAGAGCATTAATTGTGAGGGAACACGATCATGGCATCCAACCAATTGAATTTAACCACGTCACTTCAGTAGCGTTTTGGCTACTGGAGCGTTCAGTATCCAATCCGCTCCCCCCACAAAAGGCTTCCATGCGGGCTGTGTACGTCCATGTGATGATCTATTCTGTTGGGCCACACATAGACAAGGATAAGATGAAAACAAGTTATCTGTCCTCTCCAAAATGAAAACCTTACGTGCTGAATTATCGAAGGGCATCGAATGTCCACGAGGCATAAGTGCATGATTGTACGCATGTGATCATGCGTAGGGTGCGCATGCATGTTAATATGTTAATGAGCGTATTATTTCCTTTGTCGATGCACGTGCCTATATGTGTAGACATGTAAATAAGCACACGTGTGTATGTATGTACCTACGTATGCATGCAAGTTTGAACGTGTGCACGGGGATGTAGGCTAAATTAGCCATGCCATAGGTTTGCTCGAATTCTTCCCCATGTGTTGCAGTAAAACATGTTGGAACTTGAGCTTTTGATCTTGGGTCATTTTTCAATGATCCAAACCGTCTATGTGACAAGTCTCTTACTCTTTTGCTCTGTATATGGACGGTCACCATAATCTTAAAATAATTAATAAGTTAAAATATTCAAATTGAAAGTTTTTTCCTAGCATCATGTCTAAGAGGTCAGCTTACTGTAGCGTGATCTTATCACATCTAGCACGTTCAAATAATTCACCCTACTGTGAAAATGTTTCTGGTTGAATTATTACGAAAGTTACACCATATAAAAAAATAGACAACCACCCAAAAATCTCAAGATCAGCAACCCCACCTAATGGTTGCATAGGTCTGATTTATGGGGCGATCATGTTAGGAAGTGTTATTATTTTTATTTATTTATTTATTTTTAAGCTCATTTTAAACTTGTTTAGATAATTCCTTCCATTTTCCATATATAGTGATAGCCTACTTACGAAAAAAATTTCTTACTAAATGTGGGGCAGGTAATTTTGGAGTGCCACACGTGCCAAGTTAAGGCCTTGATACACATACTGCACATCGAGGCAAGATCTGAACCACTCATAATGCATTCCCCACCAATACCAGATGATTTGGACCGGTAGATGGTGTTTAACTGCTCACAGGTGCCAACTCATTACATGCAAGTTAGACACGAACCCAAACATAAGCTCTTGGTTAGGGCTAGGCCAAACTGCTCATAACAAGAGCCTATTGCTATCAGCCGATCCGTGTTGTTGGATGATACTCTAATGGTTTAAATCTTACAAACATGAGCTATGTAAGTCCCCTCATAAACCACTTAGATATTGCAAAGGAGATAGAGAGAGTAGGTAAAGGAGGGGTTCCATGAAATTCATTTCACTTAGAAATAAAAATATTATTTACAAGCGACTTTTTTCTATTAAGCTAACCATAATTACCTAGAAAATAAAACAAATAAAATACCCTCTCATTTATTGTATAAACAGACCTTAATTAACTTTCCTTTGTTCCACCACAGGCATCGGCCGTCGTCTAAATAGCATTTTAGAAAATGTTAAAAAAAGACATTACATACATGATATCATACGAAAGCATAGTTCGATTAAAAAGAACTTAAATACCTAATAACTATTAAAGAACTGTGTAGACCAGAGATCCTCCATGCTCCAAAAGCTATCATTATCATTTGATTCCATCGACAAAGGAGTCGTAAATGGCTCGGGATTGCTGGTGAGGTACATTGGTGGGGAACATGGTCCTGATCCATCTTGATCTGTACCGCAGCTGTAACTCGTGCTTGCGGTCTGTACAGGTGTGAAGTTTTGGTTTTTGAAAGGTTCCGCCTGCTTAATATGCTTCTGAATCCTTGTTCTCCAATAATTCTTGATTTCGTTGTCGGTCCTGCCTGGTAGATGCTTTGCGATTTTCGACCACCTATAAAATGAAAAATTAATTCATGTGTGCATTGAGTGAACTGTCATACAAATTATTTTGAGGCCGGTCCAAACTTACGGGTCGAATGAACTGCACAGATCTCTCTTAGTTTTGAGAATTTGGCACGTGTTACACAAATCACCTTTTGAAATCCCACGACGCCGGAGCATTGCTCAAGATGGAGAAAGTGCGTGCAGGGAAAGAAAGCCAACAAGCTTAATGCAATTTTTCCAAATGTAGTAACCATGTGCAGAACATCTAACGTGAATAAGTATCTAATGAGTGGGTTTTTTTTTTTTTTTTTTTTTTTTTTTTTTAAAGTATCCTAATGAGTGGGACTGAATAGAGGTGCTAATTTCGGAAGATGCATGGTTGACGTATACTAAATCCGGACCATTCATATGATGATCTGCACTATGGATGGGACACACGAGAAAAATCGGACTAGTTTGACAATCCTAGCTGCCAGATTCGAGAAAAAATCACCACTGCCCATTTATGGGACCTATTAGATCGAGCGGTTAAGATCAGCCCTTTGGCCTGATTTTTGGCCCATGGAAGTTTCATGATGGGCCCCACCAGATAATACGGGTGCGTAAATAAGCCAGGTGCAATTAGCTTCATAATGTTCGTAGATATTCTAGAGCATGATCATATTAAAAGAGTAAATAATCAAATGGATAAAAATTCCAATTGAGGAGGTTTTTCATTTTTTCCCTTTTGGGTTACACCATTCTCAGTGAGGCCCATCACATAAATGGTTTGGATCATTGCAAAAATGACCACAGATCCAACAGCTATGGTCCCAAGTAAAATAGCAAGATACTATATATCACAATATTTTTAAAAGATCAGAGCCGTTGAAAAAATGGACTCACCTGTTACCCCACCTAGAATGGAGTTCCATGATCAAGATCTGTTCCTCATGTGTGATGTTTCCCCGCCTTACATCGGGCCTCAGGTAGTTGAGCCATCGGAGCCGGCAGCTCTTCCCAGTGCGCTTCAAGCCTATGAAAAAAATGTTCATAATGTGAGATGGACGGCCATGATGGTGAAGAGAGGTGGGCCACTGATGAAATAAGTATCATGGACCAGATAGAGGATAAACGGATAGTTACCTGCTGATCGGGCCAGCGAGTTCCATACACCTTCCCCATGATTAAGGATATAGTTTATCAGGATGAGGTCTTCCTCCATAGTCCATGGCCCTTTCCTCACCTCTATTTCTTGGGTGTTGCAGGACTTATCCATGGAGAGAGAGAGAGAGAGAGAGAGAGAGAGAGAGAGAGAGGTTGTGAAGAGAAAAGAAGGAAGCGGTACGGGCTTTATAGAGAGATGTTCCAGTGCTCTCTCAAAGAGCACCATAAGTTATAGTGTTCCTATTTGCATTGGTTCACATGGACAGTCCTATCGATGGATCTGAACCGTCTATTAATTTCAGAACACATTTTATTGTCTATCACTAAAAATAAATAAATTCACTATTAGATGTGATCCAATCCATCCTTGATTTGTCCATATCTTCTATAGCCATTCTTTTTTACAAGCAATGGATTGGATAGACATACCCAAAAAGTTATTCTTCATACTCATAAGTAACATGATGGGACCTAACAAATAGATCTCTCTGTTGATTCGACCAATTCTTATGTAAAAATGTATTGACCGTCCGTATTAAAGACCATTGATCCAATCATTCTGTTTGTTGGATTGATATAGTTTTTTATTGATAGCCCTTTAAAAATGTACTTTGGATCTATGAACAGTCTGGATCAATGGATTGGATTGTCTAAGTACACCAATGAAACTAGGTGTACGGTAATGTATAGTACTTTAAAGAGCACTGGATATTTCTCTAAAAGAAACTCCAAAACGCATCACCCACATGAATATCCACCACCCCACGTGATCTCTTAATCCAGTTCTAGAAATTTTATATTCGCGGACATAGCTCTTCCATAAGGCTCTGTTAAGTGGGTCATCGCTCATTGACAGTCTTGATCGGATTGGATCGGCCGTTGGATGACAGTAACAGTCTGATTTTGCCTTTGGAATTTTGACCTGTCCGTTCATTTAACCTTTCATTTGGATGGTTAGGATTGCATGGACGGTGAGATTTCAAAGAAACACTCGATCAGCAATCAGCCGCACAATTTCGAGATTCTGGATTGTAGTATATAATTACCACACCACAAGAAAGTGTGGATATATGATATCCACCGTTGAAACCTTCTTAGGGTTAGGGCCCATAGTGATGTTTCTCTGTAATTAATCCAACCTGTTCATAAGGTCACACAGACATGGATGAAGGGAAAACACAAATATCAGCTTGATCCAAAACTTCTGCGGTCCCAGGAAGTTTTCAACGGTAGACATTTAATTCATACTGTTTCATCTGGTGTGGTCCAATTGATATTTGAATATTCTTCGATTTTGGAGTCATGCCATAAAACAAGCGTAAAAAATGGATGAACGGTACGGATAAGACACATACATCAAGGTGGGCTCAGTAGAGTTTATTGAAGTGGCAATCCGTGTTCTACCACTACACCCAACCTTTCTACTTTTAGTGAGTACATCAGAACAAGCTGCACTGATAGATTATCAAAAAGTGAAAAAGGTTGGTTTGTTTTTCAATCAAGGTGGGCGTAGATATTAATTCATCCTTCGTCATTTCTACGTCGTTTGTCTTCTATTTGTTTCCGACCGTTCATGTGCTTCAATACTTCTCTCCTCAATCTCACGTGCTTTTTGCCAATCCCTTTCATTCCGATGACTTCAGCCTCTATGGCGAAGGCGTTTCTTTTCCATATATGGCATAGATTTCTCAAATGCAACTTGAACCCTCCATTGTCTTCTAGGCCCATTTATGTGCATGTGGGTCCCACTTACCTAAAGCACGTGGGACGAATCTTCCCATGTATTTGCCAACCCCCACATGCGCCTTGTTGTGCATCAGCCGCACGTGCGAACTTGGGTCGTGGGTACGTCCAAACCGTTAATCAGGTGGGCCCCATCATCCATCAGGCCACTCAGATCATCAGGTGGGCTGAAAATGTACGGAAACATTGGATAGTTTAAATAAAGTTAACTGTTCATTCATATTCAGTCTCCACATGTGTGACCAAGCTGATGATTGACGTGGACAGTTTTACAGCCAATCAGAGAAGTGGGCCTCTCCTGATGTACGGTTCGGATGTCCCACATCTATGCCAGGTTATCACACGGTAGGCACGTGTAAATGCGAATCCAGGCTCAGCAGATCTCAACCATCTCAATGCAATTAACACGTTTCTTTCCTGGCCATTGGATAAGGCATGAGGCTTTCCATGTGCTTCCAGTTTCATGGTCCACCGGAGAGCCTTTAAAACCTTTGTAGCCAATGAGAGATTGCCACGTGAAAATGTGATTCGCGTGCAGTTTAAATGCTGGACGTCGATCGTCCGATTCCTGGGAATAAAACGTGCATGCGTAGAGAGAGTTGCGTGGGGGCCACTATAAATTACACCTTGCCACCTTAGAAAACGGTCACAAAAGGCTTCCATGCGGGCACGTGTATAAGTTACGTCCATGTCATGATCTATTCTGGTGGGCCACACACAGACAAGGGTAAGATGAAAACAAGCTATCTGTCCTCTCCAAAATGAAAACCTTACGTGCTGAATTATAGATGGGCATCGAATGTACACGAGGCATATATGCATGATGGTACGCATGTGATCGTGTGGAGTGCACATGCATGTTTACGGGGTATTATTTCCTTTGTCCATGCACGTGCCTATATGTGTAGACATGCGAATAAGCACACGTGTGTATGTATGTACCTACGTATGCATGCAAGTTTGTACGTCTGCATGGGGATGTAGTGTAAATTGCCCTGCCCTGATGATGCTTTGATAAGAGAGGTTTGTTCGAATTCACCCTTATGTGTTGCGATACAACATGTTGGAACTTGGGTTTTTGAATTTGGGTCATTTCTCAATGATCCAAACCGTTTATTTGACAAGACTCTTACTCTTTTGCTTTGTACACATGGACGGTCACCGTAACCTTAAAATAATCAATGAGTTAAAGCATTCAAATTTAGAGTGTTTTTTTTAACATTATAACTAACATGTCCAGCTTACCATAGCATGCCCTTATCATATCTAACACATTTAACTAATTCACCCCATTGTGAAAATGTTTCACGGTTGAATCATTACGAGAATTGCACCACGTAAAAAAAATACACCTATTCAAAAAACTTCACATGGTACTGTTTAATGTTATATTTTAAGCATATTTGTGTTGCAAGTGAAATTTAATTGCTTGAATTGAAAAAATGTTAAAAGTATAGATTTAATACTTAAGAATGACCAAGACAAAGAAGAGATCTCAAAAGACTAAGAACGAAAAATTCTCATACCAAAGATTCAAGAAAACCAACTACAAAAGATGGAGTCAAGATGCAGGTAACAACCCTACCTAATGGTTGGATATATCTAATTCATGGGGCAATCGTGCTGGATGCGTTATTGCTTTTTCATTTGTATTTATTTATTTTTTAAACTCATTTTTAGCTTGTTTAGATTACTCCTTTCATTTTTCATATGTAACCGTGGAAAAGATCTCACTAAATATGGGGTAAGTGATTTCCAAGTGCGGCACGTACCAAGTTACATGAAAGCAATTACATCTGAACTACTCATAGTGCATTGTGCTCATTAGATGCAAGTGAGACCCGAACCCTTGTAACATGAGCCCCTGCCATTGTCAGATGGTTGGGGCTAGACCAAACTGCTCATAGCAAGAGCCTACCACTATCGGCAGATCTGGATTGCTAGATGATACTCTAATGGTTTAGATCTTACAAACAAGAGCTATGTAAGTCCCCTCATGGGAGGAGTACTTCTCACACACACACACATCAGGGCAGGGCCCATCAAAGGTCAGGGATGGGCGCCTCCTTCTCAACTGTTTTCACCTGATTTTTAAGCCCTAGGCATAACATCAGAGTGTATTTCATATATATATATATATATATATATATATATATATATATATATATATATATATACCACCACGTAGGTTGTGGACGATCCAAACCACGGTGATGTGACGATCACATCCTTATTAATGAAGCTTAGAAAAATGGATGGTCAAATTTAAAAGTTGGTCTTATTTCTGAAGTTGGTTCCTTGTTTGAATGGTGTGGATTGAAATCACTGGATGAGTGTGATCTTGGAGCCAGTCTTCCTTCAATCGATTCGGTGGATCCACCATGATCACATTTATGCCCACTTGGAACTGTTTACAAGATTGACAGATCTGTCCATCAATCTGAACAAATCATTTTATAGGCCACCTGTTGGATGGTTCAAAATAAAAGACTGACAAAAAAGAAGGGCCTCGAAGCACCTATCTACAGAAATTTTGTGGACACATCTCTAAACTGTTATTGGCCATTAGAAAACAAGCGACAGATCAGCTAGACATGAACTTTCCATGAAAGCGGTTTTCTGACATTGGCTTATCCAGGATCTGGTCAACTGAATGACCGGTACAGGTTCATTATCATGTGGACCAATCAAACTTCGTATGTTGGTTTTCTTTCGTAAGTGTGGTACATGACTTTCCTCAACAGATACAGAGGCTTTTCCATAAAACACCCGAGCTCTGGGGAGTCCACCGTGTTGTTTGTACGACATCCACTCCATCCATTAGTTGCACCTTCACACAAGTTCACTGTAAAAACCAAAAATTACGCTGACCCAGAACTGAGGTGGGCCAAACCAAAGGGAAAAATGAAACCACGCTTAAAATCTCTATGTTCACGTGGCGTGACCCACATAATTTTTGAACCAGAATGATTACAGACTCTGTTAACCTAGTGAGGCACGCCTGATGAACCATTTGGATGAAATATTCACACCATGGTAGGCCCCACACTCAATTCCAATTTTCCATGTGGTGTGGGCCATATAAGCTTTGGATCAAACTTATTTTCCTTCCCATATAAAAAAATCAATGGGCTCAATTGATGGACGGATTGGATGTCACATAAACAACATTGTGGTATAACGTGAATTACAAAAGATTCCACTCCGCACAGGCGGAAAGAAATCCGTGCGCATAGACAAACTATTAAAGGATCTTCGCTCTATGATTGGTCCAACCCATATTTCATCCTCTACTCTTCAAAAACCCGTGAGAACATTAAAAGACGACTGGACTAGACCAGTAACAGGATCTAGGTGTCAGGGCCAGCGTCCAAACATGGCAAGCCGTCCATTTTTCAGACTTTGAAGTGGGTAGGGTGCCACATGTAGATGATCTACGCAATTCTCCTGTTTGACATGATCTGTTTTGAGAGAGAGAGAGAGAGAGAGAGAGAGAGAGTACCAATCATGGGCATTGAATTTCCTTATAAAATCAACGGTTGATGACAGCCACACTTCTTTACTAGCTAGGCAAATTCAGTTTCGGATCTCCCAATCGATGGGCAATCAGTTATTAAGATCTCTGATTTGTAATTAAATCCTATCTAATAGATAATTAAAATTTCTACAGCTCATCTTATAAATGATATTCTGGTGATAGGATGGATATTTTATGTGAGTGTCTATTACAGAATTTTGAGACAGATTGAGTAATTCCTTGGACAATGGACCACCTTTATTTTTGGGCAGTAGCATCTACACAGTGAAGTCATTAAAATTCGATCCTAGTCATCTGTAATTAAGAGCTCTGATTTGTAATTACATCCTACTTTGTTAGATAATTAGATTTTGTACGGCTCATCTTTAAAAGATCGCGGGGATGATTTGGGATGGGGAGGTCACCATTAAAAACTACCAATTTGTGTTTAGGCCCACTGTGTTTTTTATATGCCATCCGATCCATTGATAAGATTAGTAACCCCTTGATGAATGGAAATCCCAAAATCCGGCCATTGTAAAACTCAGGTGGGCCACTATAGACACTAACATGATTTTATTTATTTATTTAGTTTGGATCCGTAGAGAATATGAAAGTCGTATATTATAGTAAAATTAAAATTTTTTAATTATGAAGGTCCTATATTATAACAAAATTAAAATTAAGAAGAAAAAAAAAGTCAATTTTTTTTGAAATAAAACTTATAGAAGGACTTATAAAATATGAACATTTAAAAATTAATTTACAAATTTAAAATTGAAAATAAAAAATAAATCCTACAAACTAGCGCTATTAATAATAACGGCCTAACTTTAGGGTCTCTTTTCAAAATAATATTACTGTTTTCAAAAAAAAATTTCTCCTAAAACGTAGTATCACAACTATCTATTTTATTGCTAATTAAGTTTTTAAAAAATTAAATTCTGAGTCTCATTTTTATAACTTGGTTAAGGCCCTAAAAAATGTTGAGCTACCCCTGCACATGTGATGGACGGAGTAGATGTGATCCCAACGACACGGGTGGACACAAACATTTAGTCAACTCCTGGATGTCTGATTAGTGAGCAGTTAAGGGACAGTAGAAATAGAAAGAAATCAACGGTCTGATTTTACCCAAAAAAAAGTCCATCAATAGGAAGATAAGATTGTCCAGTCAATCTGATTTTGGGATGAGGACTTATCTATGGTACAATCTGGACAGTTTAGACTGAGTTAATGTATGCTACTTGTACACTTCATGAGTGCCTGCGTATGAACCCTCATACTCTGCCAGACTCCAGTATGGTTCAATCTAGGCCATCCAAATGATAAATCCTATTCTAAGTGTCTGAATAATCCTATCCATCCGTCCATTTGATAGGAATCAAGTGAGCAGATTTAAGAAAATATCCATCATTTAAAATGCTTTGTGCTACTAAAATGGTTAAGTCCGTCCGATCAGTGTGATTTTCAAGCTATGATCAATCCACAATGGGACCGTGGTATGGAAGGTCTGGATTTATCAAGAGTACATGCCTACGTGTAAAAGAGGGTCCATCTTCCAAGTTTTTCCTGTCGCATATGATATTCACCAACCATTCAATGCAGGACATCTGAACCGTTCAAAAGTTGGGCCCTACGATTAAGATCATGTAACTTGAAAATCCAACAGATCTACTCATCAAATGGGACAATGGCTCAGATCCTCGAATGCACGTTGATTTCAGTGATCCGTCCCACGTGATGGAAATGCGAAGATCTTAGCCAGCATACAGGTATGGTGTGGCCCACATGTTCGTTAGGTCAGATCCTGTTCACTCCCCAAGTGCAGGGTTGTGATGTAGTAATAAACTCGGTAAGATCGAGGTCGAATCCCAAGGGACTGGAACTTATACGTAATCTAAAATTATCTAGAACTAGAACTAGGCTAAGATGAAATCTAATCTGATTGAATTTGAAAGAATACTGGTGAAATAATTATCTAAACGTGAGAGAAATTAGGAGAAGGGAACTAGGGATTCAGAGGATCCACTTGTAGAGATCAGGGAGATCTTTTGCCTGTTTCATAGAAATTAACTGAACTGTCATTGGTCTAGTTTTCAAGAGATGAAAGGTAAATGAATTAGAATGGATTCCATCACCAAACCATGCCCAACAGACTATGGCAAACAACAGAATTAAACTAATTATCACCCAATCACATGTATGAAAGTTAGGAAGGGTACCGTCATCCGACCATGCATAGGAGACGATGGTGAACAACAGGGCTTCCTGATTCATAAACATAAAAAGGAAAAGGAAACATTCAAAGCCATTGCAGACCCACTGTAATTTCAGTCACAACAGACCATTAAAGACTAAAAATATTTCCATTTAAATCAAACTAAATCCAACTTCAATTTCAAAAATTAAAATTAAAAACATATAATCTTCCATCTTACTACAAGCTTCACCTCTTAGCCCTATCTAAGAGGTTTAGCCAGATAACATGGTTAGGCTAATTCCAAATAAATAAATAGAAAAAGAAAAGGAAAAGAAAAGTAAAAGAAAAGAACAAAAGTCCTCCCTCTCTCTCTCTCTTCACGTTTTCTTCCAACGTCCTTGCCAAGTCGAGATTTTTCTTTTTTTTTTCCTCTACTTCTCCCTCTCCTTTTATAACTGTCAGGGCGGTGGAAGTCCTTGCGCAAGATCTTCCGCAGCAACCTTTCGCAGTAAGAAAAATAGAAACACACGCAGTCCGTGCATATCTGTTTCTGTAGCCAAGAAAACGATACAGCTGAGTTGCTCTGGACCCTAGTTTTTGTAAAAATAAAACGTCCCTACGGACGGTTTTTAGTTGCCTTTCAGATGAACGGTTCGGATTTTCATAAAGAGTCGTCCGTGATGGCCCACCTAGAATCGTCAGTTCCGCTTTGCGAAACAGAGCTCGCGCACGCACGCTCTGTGACGTTGGTGGGGCCCATGAGCATTGTTGTAAAACAAATCCACGCCGTCCATTAGATTCAGCTCGGAAAACTGTCTAGGAAGGATAATTTCGGTACGATTTCGGTATGGTCCATGCAATCTTTGTTCCTACCGTCCATTCCTGAGTTTACATGCAATCTGCCTCTCTGTGTGTGCATGGGACTAAAAATTCACCTAGGCGAGGGTTGTAGCTACCCCACGGGATGAATGAACGGTTTGGATTTCCCGTATGGGCAATGTGTGGGGCCCACTACTCAAAAACGGGGAGCCAGCGTCCGTCCGCTAGACTCCTTACGCAGAGAGAGATGGTCATACCTTGGTTTGACCAATGGTGGAGGTGCAGTGCACGGCTGGTGCATTTGTGCACGTGCACGCACTATGCAAAGGAGGGTCCAATGTGATGGTCCTGAGAAATCCAATCCGTCCATTTCTTTTCACATATTATTTTAGGCGTTGAGTACGAAATTGAGAAAAATCCAGAGATCATGTGGGTCCCAAATTGAAGATTAATGGGCTAATATGCCCCTTGGGCTACTTCCACAGGGATCCAATGGCCGAAATTCGATGTGTACGGTTAATTTATGATCTTCAGGACATCTATGGAGTTTCGATCTGAACGGATGGTGGAAACCCTGTGATCTTGCATTCTGGCTGACTTTCAGGTCACTTGAGCTTCAGTTTCTCGATTTTCGCAGATCCCTGGCATGTAATTCCGTCGATATTGGTCCCTTGGAGTCCGTCCCTTGCCTTGGTGTCTTCAGATCATTAAATCCATGCTTTTAATACCTTTTTCAATCCATGCTCCTAAAAACGCCTTGCAACATAATCACGATAAAAATAAGCCATTAGACAGCACAAAGTCCGTAAATTCAGGCAATAACTAGGGTCTAATATGCAATATTTGACCCTCAACACAACTCCCAACCAGCATTTTGCTAGTCCCGAGCAAAATATGCGAAAAATAAGTTGAGACTTATATGAAAATTTTTGTAGAGCCGAATGATTTTTGAGAAATAATCCAGGCATTAGAATTCTACGATTCATGAATGTTGGGCATTACTTGCTCTTGGACTCAAGCGCACGGTAAACTTCCTAATGAAGTTCAAAGTATTAATCCATAAATCAGACAAATTCTGAACATTATGATCCATGAGTGTATAGTGGAATCTCAGCTAATCACATTAAGATTGAATTTGTTATTTCAGGATCTCATTGGTAACCAGCAAGAGAATTCATGATAACCAAACTTGCCTCATAAATTCTATCTTTTGATCTTTTCAACTTTTTATTTTTCCATTAATAGTCATGCCAAAAAGAGGAATCAAATCATTACCAATAGGGAGCAAACCTATGGTGAAGACCGTACTCCTAGACCTTTTTCATATATCATTCATGGGAAATTAACTCTACACCTATAGGGAGCAAACCTATGGTGAAGATTAATTATCCAACCTTTTCAATTTTTATACCATGATGGCAAGATATTTCAGGCTAGTTCCTTTCATGCTCAGTGATTACCGAGTTAATCCTTCGATATGGAACTGAAATCTAAATATGTAGGCAAGACGTGACATGTGAAATCATGACTTAATCAATGTCTATAACTTCCAATCATGGATTAATGTTTTGATCTTAATTGTGAAATCTAACAGATAACTAAATTCAAGAGTCGTAAAATTACCAACATTACGTAGCTTGAACTTCTAAATCTACGATATCCATCAAAATCACTTCGAATTCATAAGAATTCCCAGAAAAATTTAAAAATTTTCACAATTTTTTTTTTTGTTTCACAATTTTTCACAATTTTTGCTCCAGACTAAGAAAATACTGATTAGGTTACCTAATCCCCCACCCCCAACCTAAAATCTACATTGTCCTCAATATAAAAGATATAAACATGCAATGCACATGGGACAACGAAAGTAAATGAGAAGTGATGGGAAGATAGTACCTGAATAACGAATCAAGAGAGTTTCCAATAGATCACGGCATGGAAGCTTCTCAGCATGAGAGAGAAAGCAGAAAAAAATAACGAAAATAAAATCCTACCTATACCACTTTCGCAGGTGCTCTCGATTGCATTTAGCGTCTGCAACAAGCCTTTAAACCCCTATGTTACCCCTAGTGGACGAGTTGTAGTCTCATGAGGGTTTACAGTAATGTTACCCACAAACATTGACTATCTAACTAAACAAAAATGAAATGAAATGGAATAAAAAGACTGGGTTGCCTCCCAGGAGCGCTAAATTTACCGTCTTCAGCCAGACAAATAAAGCAACTACCCTAGTCCTATGAAAGCGATAAACCTACCTATACCTCCATCAGACTAGGAGATTAGTCCTGGTAAACAGGAGCAATCAGAGGCATGGACATGTCCTCTAAATCAAATGCCTCGACAAATGGCTTTAATCGATGTCCATTGACTTTAAACTCCTTGCCATTTTCGGGATCTTTTATCTCGATGGCCCCATGAGGATAAGCAGTGATAACAATGTAAGGGCCGGTCCAACGAGATCGAAGCTTACCCGGAAAGAGATGTAGTCGAGAATCGTACAAAAGGACTTTCTGACTTGGCGTGAATGATTTTCGTAAAATATGTTGATCATGAAACGCCTTCATCCTGTCCTTGTAAATTCTCGAGTTCTCATATGCATTGTTCCGGATTTCTTCAAGTTCATTTAATTGAAGTTTGCGTAACGAGCCAGCATTGTCCAGATTGAAATTTAGATTTTGATCGCCCAGTATGCTTTATGTTCTAATTCCACATGCAAGTGACAGGCTTTCCCATATACAAGTCTAAAGGGAGATGTTCTAATAGGAGTTTTGAAAGCTGTACGGTACGCCCATAAGGCATCGGTCAATCGGATTGACCAATTCTTACGGTCAGGGTTAACCGTTTTCTCCAGGATATGTTTGATCTCTCTATTGGAAATCTCAGCTTGTCCACTTGTCTGTGGATGGTATGGGGTGCTCACCCTATGAGAGATACCGTATTTCTTCATTAAACTCTCAAATGGTCTATTACAAAAGTGTGAGCCCCCGTCACTAATGATGGCTCGAGGCGTTCCGAACCGCGATAAAATATTTTCTTTCAAAAATTTAATGACCGTACGATGGTTATTTTTGCGGCACGGAATTGCTTCGACCCATTTAGTGACATAATCTATGGCGAGAAAAATATACAGATTTTCAAATGATTGGGGGAATGGTCCCATGAAATCAATGCCCCAGCAATCAAATGCTTCAATGATAAGGATGGGATTCAAAGGCATCATATTTCGACGGGACAATGTTCCCAATTTTTGACAACGCTCACAAGCTTTACAAAACTCATGAGTATCCCTGAACATAGTGGGCCAGTAAAAGCCACACTATAGAATCTTGGCCGTGGTCTTTTTAGCAGAAAAGTGACCACCATAGGCCTGTGAGTGACAGAAGGAGATGACACTCTGATGCTCATCATCTGGCACACATCTCCTTAAGATTTGGTCTGGGCAATTAAACAAATATGGATCATCCCAGAAAAAGTTACGCACCTTGGTAAAGAATTTCTTCTTATCTTGTGATGTCCAATGTGTCGGTATGGCACCTGTAGCAAGATAATTGGCAATATTAGCGAACCAAGGCGAATGAGAGACTCTAAACAGTTGTTCATCATGGAACATATCATTAATATGAGTCGCCTTAAGGGAATCAGAGGTATTAAGGCGAGAAAGGTGATCGGCCACTACGTTCTCTACTCCCTTTTTGTCTTTAATTTTCAAATCAAATTCTTGGAGTAAAAGGATCCATCGTATCAGGCGGGGCTTAGAATCATTCTTAGAAAGAAGATACTTAAGTGCTGTGTGATCTGTGTAGATGATGATCTTAGATCCGATCAGGTAGGATCTAAATTTGTCCAAAGCGAACACTACGGCTAAGAGTTCCTTTTCTGTAGTCGAGTAGTTCACTTGGGCAGGATTTAGAGTCCTACTTGCGTAGTGAATAACGCAAGGCCGCTTATCTTTTCTCTTGCCTAGAACCGCTCCAAGAGCATAATCAGAGGCGTCACACATAAGTTTAAAAGGAAGACTCCAGTCGGGTGGCTGCATGATAGGTGCAGTGGTTAACATACCCTTAAGCTTAGTGAAAGTTTCTTGGCATTGCTCAGTCCACTCGTATGGTGTATCCTTTTGAAGAAGATTACATAAAGGATGAGAGAGGAGACTAAAGTCCTTTATGAATCGTCTGTAAAAGCCTGCGTGTCCTAAGAAGGATCGCACGTCTCTGATATTCTTTGGTGCAGGTAGGTTAGAAATAAGATCAATTTTTGCCTTATCTACCTCGATTCCTTTGGACGAGATGATATGCCCAAGGACAATTCCCTTTTTAACCATAAAATGACACTTCTCCCAATTAAGTACCAAATTTTTTTCTTCACATCTTTTCAGCACACATTTAAGACTTGCTAAGCACTCGCTGAAAGATGAACCGAAAACAGAGAAATCGTCCATGAAGACCTCTAAATATTTTCCCACCATGTCAGAAAAGATACTTATCATACATCGTTGAAAGGTGGCAGGGGCATTACATAACCCGAATGGCATCCTTCTGTAAGCAAAGGTGTCATAGGGACATGTAAATGTGGTCTTTTCCTGATCCTCAGGGGCGATTTCAATCTGATTATAACCTGAATACCCGTCAAGAAAACAATAATAGGAATGACCAGCTAGCCTTTCCAGGATTTGATCAATGAAGGGCAAAGGAAAGTGGTCTTTCCTTGTGACGGTATCCAGCTTTCTGTAGTCAATGTACATTCTCAAACCAGTAGTAACTCTGGTCGGCACGAGTTCATTATTGGCATTGGCTACGATGGTGATCCCGGACTTCTTAGGAACCACCTGAGTTGGATTCACTCATTGACTATCGAAAATGGGGTACATGATTCCCACTTCCAATAGTTTGAGAACCTCGGCCTTAACTACTTTCTTCATGTTTGGATTTAATCTACGTTGTGTTTGCCGAACAGCCTTTGCATTATACTCAAGATATATGCGGTGAGTATAAATCGATGGGTTAATTCCTTTGAGGTCCGCTATCGTCCATTCAAGAGCTCCCTTATGCTCAATGAGAGTAGATATGAGCATACTCTCCTGTTCTTTCTCCAGGTGGGCAGAAATCACCACCGGATATGTCTCATTTTGACCTAAATAAACATATTTTAAATCAGAGGGCAAAAGTTTTAGGTCAAGCTTCGGTGGCTTGAGGTTAGACGGTAGAGACACTACATCAGTTTGGGGCAATTCTTCAATTTGTGGCCTCCTCCGGTTAACTTCAAGTACCGGTGTAGTATCCAGCATAGCACACGTCTCCCTAATTATATCATCATCAAGATCATGGGAGTGTGCCAAGCACGTCTCTAGAGGATCAGAGGATAAGGTGAGAGGTGTTTTATCTTCCACAAAAGAATCAATCATGTTATATCGTGGAAATCGTCATCATCCTCTGAGTTGCTGCCGTTATTGAAAAAGATATTCGATTCCAATGTCAAATTTTCAAAAGACATAGTCATAACACCATTCCTGCAATTGATAATTGCATTTGAAGTGGACAAGAATGGGCGACCAAGGATGACGGGAATCTGAGTGCTCGTGTCATTGATGGGTTCAGTGTCCAAGATGATAAAATCAACAGGGTAGTAGAATCTATCAACCTTGACCAACACATCCTCGACGATCCCTCTTGGTACACGAAGAGAACAATCAGCAAGTTATAGTGTGGTTCGAGTGGGTTTTAATTCACCCAAACCTAACTGTTGGTATACCGAATAAGGAATCAGATTGACGCTCGCTCCTAAGTCAAGAAGTGCGTGATCAATTCGATAGTTCCCGATTACACATGATATGGTTGGGCAACCGGGATCTTTGAATTTTTGCGGCACGTCTTGTTTCAGGATGACACTCACTTTCTCAGTTAAGAAAAAAAATTTTTGAACACTTTTTCATCGTTTGGTCGTGCATAAGTCTTTTAGAAATTTAGCATATAAAGGTATCTATTTTACAACATCAAGCAGAGGAATATTGACTTTCACTTGTTTCAACACCTCTAAGATATCCTGAGAGTTAGATAGACGTTTTGGTTCAACCAACTGTTGGGAAAACGGAGCAACTGGTTTCTCTAGAGGTTCCGGTTCAAATTTTTATGGGGCATCACCAGATCTATCATTGTTGTCCTCTTCTGGTTCTTGAGGCTTTTCGGGCCTAACCGGAAGGGTTTTATCAATAACCTTCCCACTCCTAAGAGTGGTGATGGATTTAGCGTGCCCCATTTGATTTAAAGAGTTGGGATCACTAACTCCATAATGCGGTTTAGGATTGGGAAGAGGTTGAGCTGGGAAGCTCCCCTTGTTTCCAATCGTATTTTCAGCTTTAAGTTCATGTATTGCTTTCGTAAGGTCTTGAAAGGCTTGCATCATACCTTGATTGAAAAGCTCTTGCTTTTGAAAATGTTTTAGAACCAAATCCTCATGAGGTTTCTCTTGAGTTGGATTTTGGTTTAGGAAACCTTGAGGTGTAGCCGTTGGTCCATTCCTCCAACTGAAATTTGGATGATTTTTCCAACCAGGGTTGTATGTATTAGAGGGTGGTCCATTGAAAAGTCTTTGATAGTTATTTACGGCATTAGATTGTTCATTCAATACTTCTCGAAAGACAGGTATTGAAGGACAATTTTCAGTAGTATGAATGTTGCAATCACAGATGCCGCAAACACTTTCATTAACTTTTTCCTTCTTTCCTTCCATGGCCTCAAATTTTTTGGTGAGATTAGTCACCTTAGCGTTAAGATCATCATCCTCTTTCAGGAGATATATTCCTCCTTTTTTCCTTAAATGAGTTGGCCTAGACGTAGCGTTCATCCTTGGGTAATAGTCCCATGATTGTGTTTTTTTAGTGAGACTATCGAGGTAATCCCATACCTCGTCGACATTTTTATTGATGAAATCTCCGTTACACATTGTCTCGACCATTTGGCGCATGGAAGATGTTAGCCCATCACAGAAAAAATTCGTAATGCGCCATATTTCAAAGTCATGTTGTGGGCATGCATTAACCAGATCTTTGAACCTTTCCCAACATTAGAAGAATGTTTCATCTTCCTTTTGGGCAAAGTTCATGATTGCTCTCCTGAGGCTAAGTGTCTTATGATGTGGAAAAAATTTCTTTATAAATTCCCTCTGCATATCATTCCATGTGCTAATGGACCTAGGACGCAGTGAATGTAACCACGTCTTGGCTTTTTCTTTCAAGGAAAATGGGAAGAGTTTCAGCCTAATTGTATCTTCAGATACATTAGGGAAATATAAGGTGCCTATGATTTCGTCGAACTCTTTCAGATGCAAGTATGGTTTTTCAGATTCAAGCCCATGAAACTTGGGAAGGAGTTGGATAACCCCTGGCTTGATGTTCATATGTCTTGTATTCGCAGGAAAAATCATGCATGAGGGCATACTCACCCCCGCCGGTTGTAAATAATCTCGTAAAGTACGAGGCGGAGGTGCGTGGTGCACCTCATTCTCATCATGTACTTCCTCAACCCTAGGTTGGGGTAGTGCTTGAGGTTGATTTTCAGCCATAACCTCCTCTGTCTCAGGAGAATTCAAGTGGTGTCTAGTCCTGCGATGGACAGTCAACCCCTCAACTAATCCTCCTTTAGTCACGAGACGTCGAGTGTTGTCGCGTGCCCATTGGGGCATAAAACACACTCAGCCCTCGATTTAAATTCTATCTAGACTTAGAAGAAAAGAAGTAGAAATCTAGAAAATAAAAGGGAAAGATGGAAAGAAGTTACCAAATTTGGAGTCCTAGGTTAAGAATCTGTAAAACGAAACAAAATAAGTTAGTTTCTAAGAATAGAAAGTCCTAATTAAAAGTAAATTAATTTTTAGAGAAAAGAAGAAATTCCAAAGAAAGAAGAATTAGAAAGAGCTTACTAAATGAGAAGCTACCTACAAAACAGAAAAATTGGATTAGTTTTAAAAATCAGATAGAATGAAGAATAGCAAGTTTCTAAAGTTAGAAAAAATTTATAATAAGGAAAATAACTAAGCTTCTAAACCTAGAATTAAAAATTTCTAAAAAGAAAATCTAATCCTAAACTAATCCTAAAACTAATTAATTTCAGAAAAACGTATCCAACAGCCCCCGGCAACGGCGCCAAAAACTTGTTCACTCCCCAAGTGCAGGGTTGTGATGTAGTAATAAACTCGGTAAGACCGATGTCGAATCCTAAGGGACTGAAACTTGTACGTAATCTAAAATTATCTAGAACTATAACTACGCTAAGATGAAATCTAATCTGATTGAATTTGAAAGAATACTGGTGAAATAATTATCTAAACTTGAGAGAAATCAGGAGAAGGGAATTAAGGATTCAGAGGATCCACTTGTAGAGATCAGGGAGATCTTTTTCCTGTTTCATGGAAATTAACTGAACTGTCATTAATATAGTTTTCAAGAGATGAAAGGTATATGAATTAGAATGGATTCCATCACCAAACCATGCCCAACAGACTATGACAAACAACAAAATTAAACTAATTACCACCCAATCACATGTATGAAAGTTAGGAAGGGTACTGTCATCCGACCATGCCCAGGAGACGATGGTGAACAACAGGGCTTCTTGATTCATAAACATAAAAAGGAAAAGGAAACATTCAAAGCCATTGCAGACCCACTGTAATTTCAGTCACAACAGACCATTAAAGACTAAAAATATTTTCATTTAAATCCAACTAAATCCAGCTTCAATTTCAAAAATTAAAATTAAAAACATATAATCTCCTATTTTACTACAAGCTTCGCCTCTTAGCCCTAGCTAAGAGGTTTAGCCTGATAACATGGTTAGGCTAATTCCAAATAAATAAATAGAAAAAGAAAAGGAAAAGAAAAGTAAAAGAAAAGAACAAAAGCCCTCCCTCTCTCTCTCTCTTCACGTTTTCTTCCAACGTCCTTGCCAAGCCGAGATTTTTCTTTTTTTTTTTTCCTCTACTTTTCCCTCTCCTTTTATAACTGTCAGGGCGGTGGAAGTCCTTGCGCAAGATCTTCCGCAACAACCTTTCGCAGTAAGAAAATAGAAACACACGCAGTCCGTGCGTATCTGTTTCTGTAGGCAAGAAAACGATACAGCTGAGTTGCTCTGGACCCAGTTTTTGTAAAAATAAAACGTCCCTACGGACGGTTTTTAGTTGCCTTCCAAATGAACGGTTCGAATTTTCATAAAGAGTCGTCCGTGATGGCCCACCTAGAATCGTTAGTTCCTCTTTGCGAAACAGAGCTCGCGCACGCATGCTCTGTGACGTTGGTGGGGCCCATGAGCATTGTTGTAAAACAAATCCACGCCGTCCACTAGATTCAGCTCGGAAAACCGTCCAGGAAGGACAATTTCGGTACGATTTCAGTATGGTCCATGCAATCTTTGTTCCTACCGTCCATTCCTGAGTTTACATGCAATCTGCCTCTCTGTGTGTGCATGGGACTAAAAATTCACCTAGGCGAGGGTTGTAGCTACCCCACGGGATGAATGAACGGTTTGGATTTCCCGTATGGGCAATGTGTGGGGCCCACTACTCAAAAACGGGGAGCCAGCGTCCGTCAGCTGAACTCCTTACGCAGAGAGAGACGGTCATACCTTGGTTTGACCAATGGTGGAGGTGCAGTGCACGGCTGGTGCATTTGTGCACGTGCACGCACTATGCAAAGGAGGGTCCAATGTGATGGTTCTGAGAAATCCAATCCGTCCATTTCTTTTCACATATTATTTTAGGCGTTGAGTACGAAATTGAGGAAAATCCAGAAATCATGTGGGTCCCAAATTGAAGATTAATGGGCTAATATGTCCCTTGGGCTACTTCCACAAGGATCCAATGGCCGAAATTCGATGTGTACGGTTAATTTATGATCTTCAGGACATGTATGGAGTTTCGAGCTGAACGGATGGTGGAAACCCTGTGATCTTGCATTCTGGCTGACTTTCAGGTCACTTGAGCTTCAGTTTCTCGATTTTCGCAGATCCCTGGCATGTAATTCCGTCGATATTGGTCCCTTGGAGTCCGTCCCTTACCTTGGTGTCTTCAGATCATTAAATCCATACTTTTAATATTTTTTTCAATCCATGCTCCTAAAAACGTCTTGCAACATAATCACGATAAAAACAGGCCATTAGACAGCACAAAGTCTATAAATTCAAGCAATAACTGGGGTCTAATTTGTAATATTTGATCCTCAACATATCCTTAAAAAATATATCTGATTTAGGTCGATGTCTCTAAGAAATAGCTGTTTTTCAAACGAGACTCTCCGTAGTAAGTGTGACAGACACCTAGTTCCAACATGAGAGAGATGGGTGATGCACCGGAACCGTGTAGCAACGGACCACATTCAACAAGAAATTCCAAAGATTGGATCGCTAGATATTTTTTTAGGTCATAGTCTATCAATCTATGATGAGGCCCACCAAATTTTAGGTAGCTTATTAAAATATCTTTGAAAAGGAGGCGGATTGCGTCCTGCCCCCCTTGGACAATAATCCGTCCACGCAGGGCTTTGTGGGGCCCACTGTAATGTACGAGTTCCATCCACGCCGTCCATCAATTTTGAATAGTAATTTTATTGAATGAAACCAAAAATTAGGGAGATACAAGGCTAAAGTGGACCACAGAATGGGGATTGAACGCTTACCAATAAAAACTTCTTGTAAGAGACAGGAGTATTGGATCAAGCTGATATTTTTGATTTCCCTTCATCCTGATCTATGTGAACTTATGAACAGGTTAGATGAGAAATAAATAGCACCGCGGGACCTATGAAGGTTTCAACAGTATGAATCATTGTCACCACTGCTTCCTTTGGTGTGCTCTATTTGAGCCTTGGATCTGCCTCATTTTTGTTTCCGTAATCGAAAATAATATTTCAAAATTGATGAACGGCGTGGATAGGTCTCATCATCACATTGGACCCCACAGATCCCCTGCCTGTACCGACTTCGTCTAGGCTGAGTTACCCAGTTGTATCCGTACTGAGTAAACTCTGTTGGGCTGACTGTGAATGTATGTGGTTTATCCATGCCGTCCATCCGTTTTTTCACATCATTTTAGTAGTTGAGACAAAATTTGAAATCTATATAAATCTTAAGTGAACCACACCACAGGAAAGAGTGGGAATAATGATTTCCACCGTTGAAACCTTCATACGGTCGAAAGTGATGTTTATTTGTCGTACAATATGTTAATAAGATAAAATAGACATGGATTAATGGAAAATAAAAATATGATATTGATCCAAAACTTCTGTGGTCCCCAGGAAATTTTCAACGTAGATAATCAATTCACACTGTTGCCTATGGTGTGGTCCAATTGAGTTTTAAAAATGCCTTATTTTTGGAATAAAGCACTAAAATTCTCTGGTAAAATGGATGGACTGAGTGGATAAAATACATAAATCATGCTGGGCCACTCAGAGTTTTGTCAGTACGGTGCTTACGGTAGGCAATCCGCTTTCCTAAAAAAGGTACCGGAACCTAAATTCTATATTAGGTAGGTATTGTTTTTGTAAATTCCCTTGTATTTATATAGTTACGCTAAGGTGGGCCATGGTTCGTTGATAGAGACTTTGATCTGATGAGCTCTATCTAGGTAGGCATGCCCAGAACTCTCCCTGCTCAAAATGATCCTAGCTATCCAACCTTTGGCCACTTATCCATCAGACAGATCTTTTGGATATGGCCCATCCCAAAGGGTTGCATCAGATCAACGGTCTGGATTATACATACGGCCAAGATCCCATAGTCTTCCACACGTGGGATTGGCCTTGCATTCTGAAGTCCAACACAACCGATTTCTAGTGGGCTTACAATGCTAAGCCCAAATCTGGCCAGTGGGCCACAAGAAGAGGCCTATCTCTGGCTAACATGGGCTTGTGGGCCTTAAAGCCCATATATCCATCTTGCACGTTGACAGTACTGGAACTGAGTAAACTCTGTGGGGTCGGGCCCACCATGGATATATGTATAGTATCCAAGCTGTCCATCCTTTTATAAAGATCATTTTAGAGTATGAGACCAAAATTGAAACATATACAAATCTCAAGTAGAACACACCAGACGAAAAAGATTGAATAATGATGTCCACCGTTGAAACCTTCCTAGCACCTAAATTGATTTTTATTTGTCATCCAACCTTTTCACAAGGCCAAAAAGACATGGATTAAGGTAAATCACTAATATCAGCTTGATAAAAAACTTTTTTGGCCCCAAGAAGTTTTCAACGGTAGACATTCAATTCACACTGTTTCCTATGATGTGATCCACTTGATATTTGTATATGATTTTATTTTATTTTATTTTATTTTTTGATGGCTTAAAACGATCTGATAAAATGGATGGACGGAGTGGATAAAATAAATAAATCATGGTGGGCTCCACAGACAGTCGGCTTCCGACGGTACGGAGTCTTCCCACCAAAGGCAAGAGACGAGTAATTTGATACTCTAGCAGAGTATGAAGGTTGATACGCCGGCTTTGAGAACTTGAGTCTGCGTGCACATTGACTAAAATTAAACCATCGAAAGTGCATGCACACACACTTTAGGCAGAGAGAGAGAGAGAGAGAGAGAGAGAGAGAGAGAGAGAGAGAGAGAGAGAGAGAGAGAGAGAGAGAGAGAGAGAGAGAGAGAGAGAGAGAGAGAGAGAGAGAGAGAGAGAGAGAGAGAGGCCCAATCGAGTGACTCAGTTTGAGTCAATTGAGTCCAAGGCCGAGCGAGAGAGAGAGAGAGAGAAGCCCAATCGAGTGACTCAGTTTGAGTCAATTGAGTCCAAGGCCGAGTCATGTATATTTTAAATTTGCTGGGCAATATGCTCCTGGAAGTAGCTGAGTCAAAGTCAAGTCAACTCACCGAGTTTTAGAACTATCGGGATTTGATTTTCATCTTCATGTCATTGGCATGTAGAACTCAACTGAGCCAACTCTGTTGTATGTGAAGAGGCTTTTAACCATCTTAGATTTCTAAACAAATTAGAAGTAAGATGAGGAAGAACTTTGAGATGGAAAAGCTCACTTGTATTGAATATTCTTCAATTGTTATTATTTCAATGAAGACTCTTACATGTATGTATAAGCTCTTAAGGTCAGATTAGTTAGTAGCGAGACCCGCTATTGAAGTGACATCACCAAGTTTTGTGGGCCCCACAATTATGTATGTGTTACATCCATACCATCCATCCATTTTTAGATATAATTTTAGGACATGAGCCAAAGAACGAATGCAGGTAGAAAGCTGGAGTGGACCCCACCATAGAAAACAGTGGGGAGAGTGACGCCCACCATTGAAGCCTTCCTAAGATCCACTGTGATGTTTATTTGAGATCCAACCTACTCATGAGTTAGCAAAGACATTAAAGAAGGGAAAACACTAATACCAGCTTGATCGAGAACTTCTATGGCCCTTAAAAGTTTTTAATAGTGGATGTCACTTTATCCACTATTTTCTTTAGTGGGGTCCACTGGAGCTTTGGATCTAATTCATTCTTTGGTTCATGCCCTAAAATGATCTCTCCAAATGAATGTACACTGTGGATACAAAACATACATCATGCTGGGACTGACAAACTTTGGTGACGTCACCTTATTAGCCAGCCTCGTGACTCAACCTGTAAGTAGCTAATCCGTGTCGCTTAGATTTCCTTCTACAAAATTCTTTACATTTAATGAAATTTTATCTACTTCAACTATCCATGTCATTTTCTATATGAATTTAAGTTATAAAGATTCTAAATAGCTCTCTTAAAGTTTTTAGTTGACTCTCTTGGAGCTTCTACTCTTACGATATTAATTTACTACACTATAATAATTTTACAAAATTTATGTTTATTTCTCAACAAACTCATCAAGTTAGTTCAACAACTTATTTGACTCGATATGATACTACTTATAATTTAAGGAAACTTTTTTGCGAGCTAAACTTAATCCAGACTTGATAAAACTCAACACAACTCTGAGGGAGTGTTTATAACTAAGGTGTAACGCCCTGAAAAATCGGGGGTCATGCATACGCTCGACTCTCGAGTTCTTGAGTGTCATGTATCATCAATTTTATGGTTTTAAGATTAATCAAGTTTAAATGCGCAGCCTGAAATTACTTGGAGCATGAAATGCAACCACAACTAGTCTACTGAAGTGAAAGATATATATATATATATATATATATATATATATATATATATATATATATATATATATATATATATATATATATATATATATATACAAGTCCAGAAGAATATAAAGGGGTTGCCCAACAAAAATTACAAGAGAAACATATGTCCAAAAGAATGGTGCGCTGAGCCCATGACTCACACCCCAGAATCCAGTCTCCTAAGCTAATGGAGAACCGCCCATCAACTGGAAGTAGGAGAACGCGTCCTCCTCGCTTAAGCTCGCGTCGCACGGCTCGTTGAACTCAGCACAACCTGCAGCTACTGAAGAGTCTGGGTGGTGTTTTAAAACACCGTCCCAGAGTAGGAGTGAGTGATCAACTCAGTGGGTGTTATTAATCTTAAGTTACAACATACATCAATTATAATATGAATTTAATGAAATGCAGCCAATCATCAACACCTAGCAACTCTTATTAAAATGCATGCATGTGGAATGATATGATACATGCCTTTGCCACAACGCTCCCTCGAGCGACTCCATCTAACGATCACGTATGTCAACACTCCCTCATTACGACCTCGACTTACGAGTCGTCACCCTAACTAATGCGATGTAATGCGATCGTGTTAGCCGAGTTATTAGTTAAGTCCATTCATCGAGCAGATTAGAGAATCTAATGCACCCCAAGTATCAATGCCCTAAGCCGGTTGCGAGGCCAAGACCCCCCAATGCGTGAGGCCGAGACCTCGCGGTCAGTGATCCCGTCGGGTTCCTCATCCCCGACTTCAAGTACATGAGGAGTGCCAAAAGAAAGGAATTGCTCACGATCACTACGGGGAGGCGCGACGACCCAACATAGGCCGACAGCTCAGACATAGTGTCCCATTCCACCATGCCCGGCTCACGAGGCTGTGGACCAATTTCAAGTGAGTTATTAATATACTACAACGGTTATAGGGTGGTTCAGGTTCCAAACATATGTGAGCAATCAGGGTTAACAATCAAGGTTGGTCAGATTGTAGACTAATCCGCAAGAGTCAGGCGAGTGTGAGACGAGCGACATCGGGCACAAGAGACCCATGCAGTCGAACTACAGCCACCCGAACACATCCGCCCAAATCATAGGTTTAGTCTCAAGGCGGTTCTACCAACGGGACCACCTTTGCTCTCCTCATATTCCTGACCGACCCAAGGGTACGAATAATGATTCATAGCATGCCGTCTACCAAGTATCATCTAACCTAAGCAATTTCATATTCTCATGCATCTCAACATACAACTTCAATTCTCATAACAATAAGCAAGGCCAACCATATCATGAAACAAGTGCATGTGAGGTGTGTGTGTGTATGAGGAAGTTAAGCACTTCCTCCATCTTAAGAAATCACATACTCAAAAGTAAAGCGATCATACATGCTATGAAACAACAATGTATGAAAAAAATATCAAATAGGCATGAGCATATAATCCACCATATATCAAATCATGTGAAAGGTAAAATCAATATCCAATGAGAACCAACATGCATTTCCATACGAATTTCAACAACCATGCAATCCCTAGGGTTCCTCTAGTTCTCCAATCATAACATCCAAGCAATCAAAATCATTAAACTCATAATAAAATTGGTGCTAGGCCACCTAAGAGTAATAGTCCGCACCTATGGATTATTGAGTTCTTGAGAAACGACCTAGGAGAGCTTGGATTTGGGGTCGATTGGCCGGAATCCCTAAGGAAAAGCATTTACATGTTAGGATTTCCTACAAATTCTATCTCAACATAAAAGATTACAAAAAGGATGGGTGTTTACCTCTTCAATTGGTTGGAATTTGAGCTTGGAGTAGTGAGTGTGGGATCTTTTGAGGAAGAGGGAGAAAGATGCAAGGATCGACTTCTTTTGGGCCCACCTTCACTCTCTTCCTTCCTCTCCTTCTCTCTTTCTTCTCTCCTTGCTTTCTAGCTCTCCCTTCTCTCTCTTTGGTGGGTGTAGCAAAATGAGGGAGTTATGAGAGAGCTAGGGCTTTATTCCCTAGACTTGGGCCACTTGGCCTTAAATTTTCTCAAATGCCCAAAATAGCCTATTAGGACCCACTGTTGGTGTAGATGAGGCCTTAACACCCCCTAGGCTTCTAAATTTAGTGTGTAGATGTCTCATGATCCGATGAGGGGTCATGCAAAGTTTGGGGTCAAACAGATAAACGAATATGGGGCTTGACCATATGGTTCTGAATCCCCTAATGGCCCTGTAGGGTCCATTCTGGTTGTTGAGGTAGTTCTCGTTGTCCCCTAACCATGAAACTTATAGGGTAGGTGGTCCATGGCCCGATGAAGGGCCATGCAAATTTTTAAAACGATCAGATATGGAGTTTGGTCGTACGGGTCCGGTTTGCTATCAACGGTCATCGTGTCACGATCGGGTCCCAGATTTTGTGGACGGGTGAAGGACACCACATTAAACCTTCATCATAAATTTTGAAGAAATTCGACGGCTGGAAAGCCCGGAGTCTCAGTTTCTTTAGTCAGTACCAGATTTCAATTCTGGCCTTGGGTGGGTTGACAAGTGCCGATAGAATGACCCGAATAATTAACTTCGGGGTGTCCAATGAGTCTGTGGTCTGAGATGAACCACAAGCTTAGTGAGATATATGTTTTCCTAACTTTTTATAATTTTCTGACCTTCCTGCGTCGCGGTATAGCCCGTATGGGCTGACGCTTAGTGTAAACGGCCAACTGGCTTGGCGGCCCGCACTAAGTCCTATCATGGCCTATCTGGTCTACTCTAACAGGCTAATCATGGGTTAATTAACTTGTGGTACCCCACCACAAGCAGTTTAAACTAATGGTCCTGTGGTAAATCATACGTGGATGACCCAGGACACTGTGCTGGTTGGATGGGACGTTACAAGGGTTGATTTTGTCTATTAGTTAAGATTTGGGCCTTATTTGACTCAGCTTCGGTCAGATTTATAATTTAGTTATGCTCGTCTTGATTAGTTAGCGACGGGTTGGTTAGATTTGGGTCCTATGTGAGTAAATCATGGGGCTAAACTCGATGTTTGAGTGATCGGGCGAATTTGATTGATCGGATTTGTGCGGTTCTTTACTGGTACCGCCCCTGTATAAACTGACATTGAGTGCTAATGATCATTAAGGGTTATTATAAGTTAATTAATAAAGAAAAAAATTTAAAAATTTTTACAAATTCAAAAACAGCGAAAATTCAGGATATTACAATCTACCCCCCTTAAAAATAATTTCATCCCCGAAATTGCCTAAGGGTAATAAGTAAAGATATTATCATTTTATTTGCTTAAGTTTTGTTGGTTTCAGGTTTATATACGTTTTAGGGTATATAATAAATACACTAGCCTAGCTCATTATGATCTACCCCCCTTAAAAATTTTCACCACTGAGGTTTGAAAACAAATATCAAAATTGTGATTATGGTACTAAGTGTTTACTTATAAAGTTTACCTAAGGGTGGTATATTGTACTCTTTATGATCAAGCTAATACAAAAAATAACGGTTGTGGTAGGCTCAAATTTGATACGTCGATTGTCCACCTGACCAGGACAGACAACTCGTTATATCCCTTCTGAATCCTGATGGATCTTGATCTTCTGCTCGGTCAAAGTAGTGAGTCTGTTGGTAGTCGTTCAAGATTGAGAATTGGGTCAAGACGCGAATAATTCACAAGTTTATAGTCCCATAATTTCTTAGCCTGATCAACCTAAATGCTTAAGAATATCTTATATCCTTGAAAGGTTAAAATCTCCTATTTTTAAGGTTGTCATTCGGGTCTTTGTTAGATGGAGTTCTTGTCTTAATTCATGTCCAAATCAGTAATTAATGAATCTTTTATTATGCCTTTAGTCAAACATCGTCCTAACAAGTTTCTAAAGGCACAAAATTTTATGTGAATTACCATTTCAATTTTATGGCTAGTGGGTTATGAGCAGACAATACTTTGGTTTCATAAATTTTAAGAAAGAAGGAATAGTCGAGGTTCTAAGGTATTCAAGAGGTTTGGAGTGCTAACAACGCTAGTAAGGGTGTAGGAAGGTAAAGGTGAAGGACACCATCTTCTCAAATTTGTTGGAACCTTGAGTCCATAAGAGAATGAAAAAAACTCAATATATTTTACTGTAGTCCACCCCTAACCTGAGCTTACAAAGCATTAAACTATGAGACTTAATTCTACTTACGGGTACAACTTAAGCAAATATATATATATATATATATATATATATATATATATATATATATATATATATATATATATATATATATATATATATATATATATATAATCAATTTAATCATGGGATGATTCCTAACACGATTATAAATAATTTCTAAATAGACCCCCAATGTTAAACTTTAATATGAAAAGTCATAACTCGTCTATAGGCAACCATACATGCAAGCATTCACAAGGTGATAAGAGAATTTCAATCCATACATCCACATCGATTTCAAAATGCCAATAGTATAGCCAGTTACATGTTATAACATGAATTACAAGCATCATTAGACATGTTAAACACAAAGGAAATACGATCTAACAAAAAAAAGAAGTCCTAATCACCATTCAGTATATGCATCAGACCTAACCGCAGTAAACAACTACTAGTCACCAGTGAGGTTGTGGAGCTACTCGTTGGAGTCGGGCGAGAGTGGAGGCGCTTCTTCGCCTTGGATGCAACAAATTAGGGCCTTTATATCCCGATACATCTTCTTGTTTCACTTTTCCTGCTTCGCTTGGTGACTAGCTTGGCTCTCCTTGATCTCTGCTACCTCGGCCTTGAGCGCATCCAAGAGCTTACGCATATCTGGGATAGTAAGCGGTTCCCTGCCAACTTCTTTGATCTCGTCAGCTCTTTCCGCCTCTTCAGCTTCATCCTCACCCTAATCCTCATTGCTTCCATTGCTCTCCTCTTCTTCTTCAACAGGTTCCCCGTATTGGTCTATGTGGGCCTGTCGCTGCTTGGGGCCTTTCTCATATTGTTCAACATACTATCGCCCAATATCTGTGTCGGTATAAAGTTTTCATCCGATCCGCCCACACCGTATAGCTAGGCCAACCGACAGACCAGGCGACCAAAAGGGAGACATACATTCTTCCATATTGCCCTTGCGGCCCTTACTATATAGTGGAGTATTACGTTGGGGAGACATACATCTGCTCCCTGGCCTATCTGATATAAAAGCTCCACCATATAGCGAGAGTACTTGGTAGGTTCTTCAACCTCTGATAGACATTGTGGGTGCAGATGCGGTGAAGCGCACGATACTCTGGAGTCAAGTTGGATGAATTCAAGCCGACATCATGCCTCCATTGGGCAACTCGCCCACACAAGAAGCGAGTCCACTCGTTGCAAGCTTGACTTATATCTAAGTTTCCTTTATCAATCTGCACTTCGCCTCGTGGTACTCAAAGCACGCTGACAATCTGCTCCACCCCAAATTGGAACCTCTTGTCACCCACTATAAGATCAAAGCCCAAGGGCTTGAATTGAGAGTTTCTGATTCGCACATAGAAAGTCCTAGCTCGACCTTCATCTGTCTGGGATTCTCCATAGAAAACGGGACCTCATCCCTTTTCCATAAGCCGACCGAGCAAGGCAATATCGTCGAACAATTTCTCTTCCACGGAGGCTTCAAAGGCAACATTGCGTACGTAAAAATTTCCTACATCATCAACGGGCGATTGGGGCGTTTGAATCGTGAGAGCCCTTCGAGAGCGGACTTCCGCGATTTTCTTTCCTTTCTGGTCGGCCTTCTTCCTTCTGCGCCGCTCTTGGCTTGGTCCCGGCTCGGCGGGAGACGGTCCTTTCTTCCTCATAAGTGATAGGATCACCAAGATGGAGAAAAGAGATGCAACGGTTGCTAGAAGAGCCATTTCCTTTGGCTAAGATGAATTTTGGGTGTGAGAAATGTGGTTGGATTGTTGGAGGAATGAGCTTAGGAAGGATCTTCAGAATGAGTATAAGAGTGGATATTTGGAGATGATGGGTTGAAGAAAAAAATGAAATGTGGGTGTGGGCTTGAGATGGACTTGTTGGAACAGATAGTGGGAAGGAACTTGGAGATGGGTTTAAGAGAATGGGTTTTGGGAGAGGGGTTATATAGATGGATTTGGGAATGGGTTTGGAAAATGAAATCTATGAATGGATTTGAGATGAGGTTGTGTAGGATGGAATAAAAAGTGAGTTAAGGATATGGGGTGTGAGTAGAGATTTGGCTTTGAGATGGGTTTGAGAAAATGAAGTTTTTGATGATGGGTTCAAGGAAATGAGACTGAAGGAGTGGAATGAGAGAGTGTGTGTGATGGAGGGAAAGTTGAGGGAAAGGAAAAAGTGGAAGAAGAAGATGGGTTTCCTTGAAGGAATAGCTTGAAAATAGGAAGGGGTGAATGAGTGATTGTGATGGAATTTGGTGAAGTAGAAGAGGAATGTGTGTTGGAAATGAGTTTGGGTTGATTATGAGAAGGAGGGGTGGGGGTGTTGTTGGAGGGAAGTATTTGAAAGGGGATTTGATGTTGAGTTGGTGAATGGGGTTTGAGGATGCGTTTTATGAGTGAAAGAGTGAAAGTGATGGAGTGGGATGAGTTAGGGAGATAAGAGATGTGAAGGGAAAGAAGATGGTGTTGAAGAGGATGATGTGTTGAGGTTTAGAGAAGGAGATGGGATTCTCTAAAGATTTAGGAGAATGGAGGATGGTGAAGTGAGAGTGAAAGAGTGGATGAGTTTAAGGAAAATGGATTTGAGGAATGGGAGCTGAGAAATGTTTAAGAAATAAGTTGGGAAAATGAGATTTGAGAAGGGTTAGAATGGGTTTTGAGAGTAAATAGGTGATGGAGTGAGATTAAGAATGGGTGTTGAGATGGGATAGGTCTTGTAAAAGAGAAGACGATGGGTTTGAAGTAAATCTAGAATGAGAGAGTGAGAGATGAGGGAGATGTGTGTTGGGGTTCTGGAAAAGGGTTTAGAAGGAATTAAATGTAGTGAAAATAGAGGGAATGAGTTCTAAGCATTCCAAAATAGTAAGAAAAGTGAGCCCCACACATGTACGTGTTGCAAAAAGGGAGGACCAAGTTTTTTTTTTTTTGTATGATTACAAAATGTCTATATTTCTTATAAGGTTTCTCATACATTTGGTAATTGTAATATTTTTTTAAAATTTTTTATAATATTTTATCATCAAGTTTAAAGTCTTACCACAAAATTTCATATCATTTGGACTTGTAGATAAATTATTAAAATTCTAGAAGTAACTACTGTCCAAAACCAATGATTTTTGAATACCTGTCAATTTACTCTCATTCTAACTATATTATAATTTTTATTTTATTTCTATATGAAACTATACTTGGTAAGCTTCAATCTGAATTTTGAATCACCTACATCGGAGTTGTAACAAAGGAGATATGAATTTTTGAAGTTGACCCAAAATTGTAGGAATTTCCTGCGCTGGCGGCGCCGGGCCTCTGGACCGTCGGCTCTGACGGCGCCTGCTCAGGCGTTGTGGCGCCGGGTCCTTGGAGGGTCGCCTTGCGACGACCATATCTCGCAAACTGGGATGAATTATTCAACATGCTATATATAAATTTGGGGTAGGAGAATCTGATTTACGTAATGGGCCTAGTTATTTTATAAGATTCCTCCTGGTTAGGGGCCAAAATCTATTTTTTCTATAGTTTCACTATTTCTAGTGAATTTTCATTCACCCTCAAGTCTTTATCCTAGAATGGGTCAGAACTATCAAATTCGGCCTAAGACAATGATTTTAAATATCTAATCCCTTAGTTTCGATTTCACATTTTTTAAGACCCGTATCCTAATCTGTACTGTTCCGTCGCTTCCCGCGATCCTTCTCGTCAAATTTCGACAATCAGCGACCTGTAGTTGACGTTGAGCATGACCGTAAGTCGTATCCTATTCATTTGAGTCGGCTTAATCCAAGACTTGTATCATTGGGACCGCACCGTCGCCGCGGTTCTAACGCCGCGACTCATGTACCGATCCGATACCCTGACTAAGAGATGTGAGCCAGCGTTTATTTTGAGAAAACACCGCGCGTTTACATTCCCAAGAGAATCTCTACAAAGTGTCAAATCAATCCCATCAATCAATCACCCATCAATCACTTTATGTCAAGTACAAAGCAACCATGCTTTCTTTCTCCACAAGTTAAGCAAACCCAAAAGTCAACCAAGCTCTCACCTCACCCATCACTCACCTCACATCCATCACTCACATCTCTCCTTACATCTCACCTCTCTCTCTCATTTCTCATCATAATTCCAAGCAACCAAGAGAGGCTCCCACGTCCAAGCTCTCTTCCATGTGAGAGAGTGATTTTGGTGGCCCACTTCCCACTCCAAAACCCATCATCCTAACCATCCATTTCTCATCTCCACCATCAAAGTGAAGCTCTAGGAGATAGGCTATCCAACGGACCAAGAAGATCAAGTGGTCGGTGTTTCCATAGGCTCCTTTTTTATATTTTTAAGATGGGCTAAGTGAGGCCAACCGATCAATGGTTTGGATCTCACTTGGGACCATAATATGAGGCCAATGGCCCATCTTGATCATCAAAATCATTCCATGATGGGGCCATTCTCCATGGACCCCATCATGATGTTTACTTTCTTGCATTAAAGAGGTCATATAGACCGTTCATTTTGGATGGAGAGGGATCTCCACCGTTGATCTTTTATTTGGAAGACCCATATGCAATGGGACCCGTTGATGTATGATTGGATGGTTGAAACGGAGGGCCCATAGTGCCGGGGTCCCTCCATCACGCGTGTCCCACTCTTTTCTCTCTCTCTCTCTCTCTCTCTCTCTCTCTCTCTCTCTCTCTCTCTCTCTCTCTCTCTCTCCCTCTCCTTTTTATTTATCTTTCTTGTATGTTGATGTGGCTATGTGGCCCACTTGAATGAGCCCCACCATGATATATGTATTTTATCCAAGCCGTCCACGAGTGGGGCCCATCTTAAATGTATCATCCATTTGTGGTGGCCCACCTAAACAAGGCCTACTTTAAATGTGTTTGGTTAGCCCAAAATAAAAAAAGAAGAAGGGTGAAAACGTCCAGCGTCTGGACGCTGGAAGGAAAACACAAATATGGGTTTGTATCAAAGACTTTGGAGAGGGCTATTCACATAGGCCCCACCTTGATGTATGTTTCTAATCCATGCCGTCCATCCTCTTTCCCGACTCATTTTAGGTGTTGTGCCGAAAAATGGTGTCGATCCGATATTCAGGCGAGCCATAGCATAACAAACATTGTCTTTACCATTAAAAATTGACTAGGGTCCACCTTGAGTTAAAAAAAATACCGTATATTAGACTCGTTTAGCTCGTATTGAGCCATGCACTACAGTGGATGGAGTGGATCTACCAGATGTGGGCCCCACACCCGAAAAATCTTAGAAAATCGGGTTTTATATATATATATATATATATATATATATACACAAATACAGCACCTGCTGCTGCTGTGTTAGACGTGTTGGCCGCGCCAGCGGCTAGCGGGCGGACGCTGGGCATGGTCTCACGGCCTTGCACGTGAACCCCACCTTGATGTTTATATTCCATCTAATCCGTTCATTAGGTGGGTCCCTACCTTAAGTAGGCCCCACCCAAAAATCAACTTGATCTGATAATCAGGTGGCCCACACCACAAGAAACAGTGGTGATTGAACTTTACCATTGAATTCCTTTCGGGCCCACTGCAGTTTTGGATCAATCTGGAATTTGTGGTTCATGTTCATCTAGGTCCTTGTGGCCTTATTAACAGGCTAGATGGAAAATAAACATTATGATGGGCCCCACGTGGGACCCACTGTCCACGCCAGGTCCAGCCACTGGACTGCGGACGGAGTGGAGATACCTCGTTTCAACACTTGAGGTCTTGGCACCGATCCTAGTGGGGTGGCGTACTTGGAGCGTGTGTACTCGCAGGGTGGGACCCATCACGATGTATGTGTTCTGTCCACACGATCCATTCATCTTTGGACCCACCATGATGCATGTGTTGCATCTAAGCCATCCAACCATTTGAAGCTCGTTTTGAGGCTTGAGAGTAAAATAAGTCGGGTCTTAGAACCCCACCATTTTATGTAGTGGACGATGACGTCTACCATTCAAAATTTCTAAGGGGCCATTGTAATTCCTACTAAGCTGATATTTGCTTCCATATCATCCAACAGGTTGGATGGAAATAAATGATATGGTGGGCCTTGTAAATTTTAATGGTGGAAATCATTATCTCACTTATATTATGGGTGTGGCCCATTTGAAGTATGTGTAGGGCCCATTGATGTGGCCCACTGGATTTATATAAGGCCCATGAGATGGTGCCCATATGGATGTACTTTTGGCCATCCATGGAGGCCCATCTTGATGCATTTTGTAGCCCATACTTATGGCCCATTGTTGAGGCCCACCTTGAGGTGTATGAGGCCGTTGTTGAGGCCCACTCTCTATGAATTATGGCCCATATTTCGAGGCCCATTGTGACGTATTCAAAGGCGAGGGGCTATGGCCCATTGCAATGTACATAAGGCCCATTGATGTGGTCCACTGGATTTATATAAGGCCCATATGATGCGGCCATCTGATGTATCTAAGGCCCATGGAGAGAGGTCCAATGGGATGTCCTTAGGGTCCATTGCAATGAGTGAAGCCTCCTTGGATTGTGATAGTTATGGTGGGCTGTGACTTGGGAGCAATGTTGGTTTGACGTCCACATTGTATGTACAATGTTGGTTAAATGTCCGCATTGTAACTCTCCTTAGGACCCATTGATAGGCCCATACTCGTTGCTATCCATCGCCTTATAACATGCTTAGTATAATCTCATGACTCATGCCCATACGCATCATATGTATGCTTGATTTGAGTTGTGACTGATCATAGTATACGCCATTGGGCAAACCGTTTACGGGACTCGTTATGTGACTGAGTGCCCCACATGATCGCGCAATACGCACTGGATTACTGCATGATTTGACGTGTGATTCATGCATCTCGCATATGTGTGACCTGATCACTGCACGCCCTAGTGACATCATGACCGTGGCTCCACACATATATCGTGGATGGCCGTATCGGATACCGAAAATACTTGGTTCTAGCACTGTGGACACTTAGGATGTCCTTGGGTGAAAGTTTCAGAACCTTTTTGGTACCAAGAGATGCTCCAACGTTTAGACCGAGTGGATACACGAGCGCCCGAGTGTCGAATACCAGTAGGTTGCGTCTCTCACTGTGTCGTGGTCTATTGGAAGGGGGTGTGGCCTTATCCGCCTAAGTGAGGGGGCTATTAGCTAGGCTGAGTTTGACCAGCTCGCAAATGAGTCCGCTATCGACGAGCCAGGTAGGCATTGGCAGACTACTAGTCAGGCAGATAGTGAGGTCTATTCTGCTTACTTGACTGTGCAGCTAGGGAGGTGGCAGTCACTGCGAAGTGTATTAGACCCCGGTGATATCCAGAGAGGAACTGTACTGATATGTGTACTTGAGGAGTACCGACTTGCTTGGATTGCATTTCGCATATGACATTCAGTTATATAGGCCTTGCATTGCATCAGTGTGGCCGATGACATTCATATCTCGCATCGCATGGCCTTGGTATGGCCGATAGCATTCACGTCCTGCATTACATAGCCTTGGCATGGTTGATTCTATGGACTTACCGCATACTTCCGCATTGTTCTGATACTGTACATTTGAAGTTTGCCTTACGCACACACTTACACCACCCTCTAAGCTTTTGTAAACTTATGCACGACAGTTGCGTGCAGGTAGCGTTGGACAGCAGCAGCGCTGAGGCAGGAGTGCGTATCAGGACCTTTTGGAGCTTTTTGATCACCTTGTATTTCCCTTTCCGCACTATACTTAAAGTTCTTGATATAGTGGATATATGGTGATGTTGTTTTGTGACTTGGTCATACTTGTGGTTATGCTCCATTATAAAAAAAAAATTCATTCTGAAAATCCTCCTTATAGGATCCCAGGATCGAAATTTGGCATTTGATTGTCAGGAGCCGAGAATGAGGCACTACGAAGGCTGTCGGCACCGGATTCGGCAATCGGGATTCATGTGAATCCGATTTTCGGGTTTGGGGCGTGACACATTTCATTTATTTCTAGTAAAATTTCGTTTGCCCCTACCTAATTATCCCCGAATGGGTTGGAACTATCCTGTTCGACCTGGTATTATCTCATTTGGACTTGGAGGAGGGCTCCTACTATCTCATTTCTTAGCCTACGGCTCGTTTTCTAACGATATACGGGGAAGTTCAAGAATAGTGCAACATCAGATGAATGTCTTACGAAGATATATTAGAAAAATAGATTTCAAATCTTGGCCTGCTTGGCTAGTGACGTTACGCGTTACTAAATGAGGTTGAAATGCTAACCCCAAACCAAGATTTAGGAACGACATGTTTGGATTGAGTGTGGGGTGGGGCTCAATTTATTTCACGGGTTTGCTTAACGAGTCTTGCATTGAAAGGTGAAATGTGGGATTTTCAAATCCCAGGAGGATGAATTTCTAAGTAAACCCCGAGATTTACCCTTAATGGAATACATTCCCTCAGGGCATTATAGAACATGGGATGCACTCAATCCCAAGGATAATACCTTACGCCTGCATTTATCGTTACTCTAACACTTACTTCGCCCTAATCCCATCTATTTCAGTTGGCCCAACAGGCCCTAGGAATTTAGTGGACTGAACTAAGTAATTCTCTTTGTCAATCGAATCGAGTCTTGCCATCAGGTTAGGACTCTTGGATCCCTCTTTCTCACTACCCATACCTAACTTCCTCTAAAGTTCTACCCTCCGTATACAGTGGTTGGTTTAGGATATGGGATGACTCCTAACATTCCAAGTCCCCGCTGCGTTTTCTAATATGTACCCTCTCAAGTCAGCGGACGCGTTAGTGAGTTCATGACCCATGGCTCAAGGGATTCCAAACTATTGCTCTGATACCATCTGTAACGCCACGAAAAATTGGGGGTCTTGCATACACTCGACTCCCAAGTTCCTGAGTGTCACTTATCATCAATTTTATGGTTTTAAGATTAATCAAGTTTAAACGCGCAACCTGGAATTACTTGGAGCATGAAATGCAACCACAACTAGTCTACTAAAGTTAAAGAGATATATATATGTACAAGTCCAGAAGAATATAAAGAGATTGCCTAACAAAAATCACAAGAGAAACATATGTCCAAAAGAATGATGCACTGAGCCCACGACTCACACCCCAGAATCCAGTCTCCTAAGACGATGGAGAACTGCCCATCAACTGGAAGTAGGAGAACTCGTCCTCCTCGCTTAAACTCGCGCCGCACTGCTCGTTGAACTCAGCACAACCTGCAGCTACTGAAGAGTCTGGGTGGTGTTTTAAAACACCGTCCCAGAGTGGGAGTGAGTGATCAACTCAGTGGGTGTTATTAATCTTAAGTTACAACATGCATCAATTATAATATGAATTTAATAAAACGCAGCCAATCATCAACACCTATCAACTCTTATTAAAATGCATACATGCGGAATGATATGATGCATGCCTTCGCCACAACGCTCCCTCGAGCGACTCCATCTAACGATCACGTATGTCAGCACTCCCTCATTGCGACCTCGACTTCTGAGTCGCCACCCTAACTAATGCGATGCAATGCGATCGTGTTAGTCGAGTTATTAGTTAAGTCCATTCATCCAGTAGATTAGGGAATCTGATGCACCCCACGTATCAATGCCCTAAGTCGGTTGCGAGGCCAAGACCCCCAATACGTGAGGCCGAGACCTCGCGGTCCGTGATCCCGTCGGGTTCCTCATCCCCGACTTTAAGTACATGAGGAGTGCTAAGAGAAAGGGATCGCTCGCGGTCACTACGGGGAGGCACGACGCCCTAGCGTAGGCTTACAGCTAGATACAGTGTCCCATTCCACCATGCTCGGCTCACGAGGCTGTGGACCAATTTCAAGTGAGTTATTAATGGACTACAACGGTTGTACGGTGGTTCAAGTTCTAAATATATGTGAGCAATAAGGGTTAACAATCAAGGTTGGTCAGACTGTAGACTAAACCGCAAGAGTCATGCGAGCGTGAGACGAGTGATATCAGGCACAAGAGACCCATGCAGTCGAACTACAGCCACCCGAATACACCCGCCCAAATCCATAAGTTTAGTCTCGAGATAGTTCTACCAACGGGACCACCTTCGCTCTCCTCATGTTCCTGACCGACCCAAGGGTACGAATAATGATTCATAGCATGCCGTCTACCAAGTATCATCTAACCTAAGCAATTCCATATTCTCATGCATCTCAACATATAACTTCAATTCTCATAACAAACAAGGCCAACCATATCATGAAACAAGTGCATGTGAGGTGTGTGTGTGTGTGTGTATGAGGAAGTTAAGCACTTCCTCCATATCAAGAAATCACATGCTCAAAAGTAAGGCGATCATACATACTATGAAGCAACAATGTCTGAAAAAATATCAAATAGGCATGAGCATATAATTCACCATATATCAAATCATGTGAAAGGCAAAATCAACATCTAATGAGAACCAACATGCGTTCCCATACGAATTTCAACAATCATACAATCCCTAGGGTTCCTCTAGTTCTCCAATCATAACATCCAAGCAATCAAAATCATTAAACTCATAATAGAATTGGTGCTAGGCCACCTAAGAGTAATAGTCCGCACCTATGAATTATTGAGTTCTTGAGAAACGACCTAGGAGAGCTCGGATTTAGGGTCGATTGGCCGAAATTCCTAAGGCAAAACATTTACATGTTAGGATTTCCTACAAATCCTATCTCAATATAAAAGATTATAAAAAGGATGGGTGCTTACCTCTTCAATTGGTTGGAATTTGAGCTTGGAGTAGTGAGTGTGGGATCTTTTGAGGAAGATGGAGGAAGATACAAGGATCGACTTCTCTTGGGCCCACCTTCATTCTCTTCCTTCCTCTCTTTCTCTCTTTCTTCTCTCCTTGCTTTCTAGCTCTCCCTTCTCTCTCTTTGGTGGGTGTAGCAAAATGAGGGAGTTATGAGAGAGCTAGGGCTTTATTCCCTAGACCTGGGCCACTTGGCCTTAAGTTTTCTCAAATGCCCAAAATAGCCTATTAGGAATCATTGTTGGTGTAGAGGAGGCCTTAACACCCCCTAGGCCTCTAAATTTGGTGTGTAGATGTCTCATGACCCGATGAGGGGTCATGCAAAGTTTGGGGTCAAACGGGTAAACGAATATGAGGCTTGACCATATGGTTCTGAATTCCCAAATGGCCCTGTGGGGTCCATTTTGGTTATTGGGATAGTTCTGGTGGTCCCCTAGCCATGAAACTTATAGGGTAGGTGGTTCATGGCCCGATGAAGGGCCATGCAAATTTTGAGAACGATCAGATATGGGATTTGGTCGTACGGGTCCGGTTTGCTATCAACGGTCATCGTGTCACGATCGAGTCCCAGATTTTGTGGACTGGTGAAGGACACCACATTAAACCTTCACCATAATTTTTGAAGAAATTCGATGGCTGAAAAGCCCTAAGTCTCAGTTTCTTTAGTCAGTGCTAGATTTTAACTCTGACATTGGGTGGGTTGACAAGTGCTGATGGAATGACCCGAATAATTAACTTCGGGGTGTCCAATGAGTCCGTGGTCCGCGATGAACTACAAGCCCAGTGAGATATATGTTTTCCTAACTTTTTATAATTTTTCGACCTTCCTGCGCCGCGGTATAGCCCGTACGGGCTAACGCTTAATGTAAATGGCCAACTGGCTTGGCGGCCCGCACTAGGTCCTATCATGGCCTATCTGGTCTACTCTAACGGGCTAATCATGGGTTCATTAACTTTTGGTACCCCACCATGAGCAGTTTAAACTAATGGTCCTGTGGCAAATCCTACGTAGACGACCCAGAACACTGTGCTGGTTGGACGGGACGTTACAAGGGTTGATTTTGTCTATTAGTTAAGATTCGGGCCTTATCTGACTCGGTTTTGGTCATATTTATAATTTAGTTATGCTCGTCTTGATTAGTTAGCGACGGGTCGGTTAGATTTGGGTCCTATATGAGTAAATCATGGAGCTAAACTCGATGTTTGAGTGATCGAGCAAATTTGTTGACTTCCTACGGTTGATTGATCGGATTTGTACGGTTCTTTACTGGTACCGCCCCTATATAAACTGACATTGAGTGTTAATAATCATTAAGGGTTATTATAAGTTCATTAATAAAGAAAAAAAAATTCAAGAATTTTTGAAAATCCAAAAACAGTGAAAATCCAGGATGTTACATAAGGTCACTTGTCTAACCAACTATTTGGCAAGACTTGGTCTCCGAACCATGATAGAGGTGGCATAGGTAGGGGCGTACACGAACCGAGCTAGCTTGGATAGCTCGCTCGACTCGACTCGTAAAAGCTTGATTCGACTCGGTTCAAAGTTGAGTTTGAGTCGAGTCGAGTTGATTTTTTGAGCTCGAAAATGAGTTCGAGCCGAGTTCGAGCAGGCCCCAACTCGACTCGACTCGGATTAAATCCAGCTCAAATCGAACTCGGATCGAACCAGTTCGATTCAAGCATCCTTTCTAGGTAGCACATCAACCTGCATATCGACACTCATGTTCTCCAACTCCTCATTATCTACCCCATTTGACTGCTTTGAGTTAACCTTTCCTCTAGCCTTTGATCCTATATTTCCCTTCACCTTCCTTTGTTTCTTCTCCACTTGCACATCAACATCCTCACCCAAATCCTTGTTCCCATTCTCCCCATCATCGGAACCCATTTCTTTCTTCTCTATCTCTGGCTTCAGTTTGACAGGCCCATGAAAAACCTCATTAGGTATAACTTTGAGCTCGAACCGCTCTTACATCAACTTCAACTGCTCCTTATCACCATCATTGTACAAAATATCATGGGCCTTCTTCTTCCTGTCGAATGAACCGACACACCCAAAAAACCATCTCCTTGACCCAGGCCAAAACACTTTCATCCGCTTACCAACAATGTCTGTTACAAGGAAGGTATGTACATGAACAAATAGCTTTTTTTCTCATTGTTTTTTTTAAAAAATTTTTTATGTTACTTAGAAGGTGTTTGATAAAATACCTGTAAAAACATTGCCTCTGTTTGTAAAACAGTGGAATTTTGAAGTTGCAATTTAGGTGTTTGTGGAAATGCCTCAATGGCGAACTCGGCTCGAACTCAGCCCGAAATGAACCAAGCCGAGCTGGCCACTCAGGCTCGAGGACCAAGCCAAGCTGAATTCTAGCTAAGGTTAGCCAGTATTCGAGCCAAGCCAAGACGAGGACAGCTCAACTCGATTCGACTCGATGTAGAACCCTAGGCACAGGCCAGCTACCAGCGGCTCATGCACCATGAACCAGGGATGGTTTATAACTTTGGTTAGCTCATTCATTTAGACATTTTCAACAATTTTAAATTGTCATCACCTCCCTATGTACTTTAATTTAGTTTAATTATTTTAATGTTTAGTTGATTTTTCGAGTCAATCTAACTCAACTAAATATCCAGTCAACTTAAATCATACAAGCTTTGAACCACCCTTTCAGGATTTTTTGTCATATTCTCTTCTAATATTTTTTATTACCTTCTTTCTATTCATTGCACATGATTTTTGGATATGTCATATGTCATTGGAATAAAAGAGTGTTTGATTTTAATAGTATATTATTTAAACAATAATTGGTTTTTAACAACTACGGCTGATATTTTTCTTCTTATTCAAGCAACCTTAGATCTTGGTTACGCATAAGGGTGACCCATCCAGCCCGATGAGCCTAACCTGGCTTTGGATTGGGTTTGGACCTATTAGCTTGGCCCATGGGCGCATAGTCCTGTCAATTTTCTAGTCGACCTTGGCTCAAGTCATTTTAGCTCAACCTGGCCTGACCATCCTCAAATGAATGTCTTATACCATACAAATACTTTAATCTTTGATTAGGCCACCATGCATCTTAAATTTAGACCATTGGTTTCATTGTTCTAAGCATGGCCCACTTGATCAATGTATAGATTAAGAACATTAAGGTGGAAAATAGGGGTCTTATACTTCATCCAATTTTGGGCCTATCTAGGTTGGGCCAATCCGGGCCTAGCACTGCCAATGCCCAGCCCAATGCCACCCAACCATCTCAAGAAATGAGTACTCCTGCAATGAAAAATCACAATAAATAACAAGAAGATAACCCTTTGGAATTCATATATACCTGTGAAATGTAGTCTCACAGTAGAAGAGAGGAAGGTGTCCAAACATGGGACACTTATATTACAATTAGGATAACACCATCTTTAAAACACTCTCTAATAGCCCTTAAGCAGCTGAAGGTGCAGGGATGTAGGAAACCATCGGCTCTGGCATGGCGGCCATGATCGACGGCGTGGAGTAGCTCTCGCCCTCCGGAACTGGGCCATCAGCCTTGAAATCCAACGACTCGTCGTTGTAGATGTCCCACCATTTTGCAACTAGCATCTTGATATCCTCCCTCTGCATGTTAGCTTCTTTGCCAGTATACCTCCATGGCTTGGATCCCTACACGTAAATTAAAATAAGATATTGGTTTTAAAGGAAGTGAACTACAATGTGCGGTAACCAATCTTGACCGTCCATCTAATGGGCCAAAATGTGGATAGAGCATATCTCAAAAAATTATACGTATCGGAATGATCCTCACCATTGAAAAGATTGGCATCTTTTCAATGTGATCATCTGATCAATGTGACTTTAAGGGTATGATCAATCCATGATGGGGCCCATGACTTGGACTGCCTGGATTGAATTAAGTTGAGGACTTACAGCAGCACAGTAGTGGACCACCTTGACCTTTTCAAGCTCGACGTTTTCAGGGTGGCGCCATAGCATGGCTAAGACAAGGTTGTATACCAGAGGGATTGGTTTGTACGTGTCTTGGAAGAACATGTTCAGGAAATCCTGTCATGGACATAAATGGAAATTAGAATCCCAAACAAAGCTAAAGATTCATCATCATCATCACATTATGCTGGATTTCGGTTTGAACAAGTAGGGCCCATGGTTAAATGATCCAAGCCGTTCATTTGATGGGGCCCACAAAGAATGGTTCGTGCACCAAAAACTGAAAGAACCAAGTCATTGAATTGTTGTCCTTATTAGACACTCATCGAAGAATCAGGATTTTTCGATCTTGGAGATGTTTGGCAGATGTTCAATCCATATAGGATCAAACCATATCAACGGTTTGGATCACTGATTCGTACGACATAGGACCCACTTATGGCTATCCATGAGTCGGATCTGGCTTTCGGGTCTGGCCTGTTTCAGGCAGTTCTTGGGATGAAATACTAGGCCCGAATGCCTGCTAGGCCTAAAATTTTAGCCCGTGTATTAACAGCCCAGGCCTGGTATAGTTGGGTGCACTTGATGGTGGGGTCCACAATGAAGGTGGGGTGCACTTGATGGATAGCCCAGATCTTGTCTAGGTCCGTCACAAGTTTAAAATTGTAAACTTGAAGCATGCAACTTGTGGACGGATTGGATACGACCTCCGTGATGAACGGTTCAGATCGATGGTTGAAAATTTCTCTATCCATTTTCCTAACCATTGATTGAATGTTTAGAATTATCCATCAAAGGTGGGCCACATGATGAATGGCTTGGATCTATGATTGGACCATTTTTATATTATATTTGATTTCATGGTGGAACCAAACGCACCCTCGCTAAGAAAAATGATAAAATTAATAAATAAATAAAAAATGGACACTGATGTGTGGTTGTGATTCACCTGCTCTGCAAAGGGTGTTGGAGGAGTGATTTGTAGTTTCTCGAGTAGGTTATCGTAGGTTAATCGACTTGGCTGGAACACAAACATCCCAGCATTGAAGTAGAGCGAAGGAGGAGGGCCCATCTCGGTGGGCCATGTCACCTTATCGGGGCACTGTTGGCAATACCCGATTGAGAACTGGCGCGAATGGCTCCACGTCTTCTCACAGAAACAATCCATCACTGCGTAGAAGTACCCGTCGGGTCCATCGAATAGATGGTCTATGTTGTCGTACACTTGGATATCCGCATCCAGATAAACCATCTTGCTATACTCCTCAAACTGCACCAAACAACGGATTAGCAGGTTAATTAATTGGATGTGGTATCCACCGTTCATGCAGAAAGCATGTACTGCAATCTGGACAGTTCAGATCGTGGGGCCCGCTCTGGATGTAGTGCACGATTATTAAATGATCTGAACTGTCCAATTGGAAACCATCAAATGGACAGATAAAAATGAAATGGTTGAAGCATTGAGGTCATTGAGAAAAATGGAGTGGTTAAGATCATCCAATCAGTACGCTCCATGCACAATGTTGCACGTGATTTGGTAGTTCATCAGTGTCCACTGACGATGGTGTGGATCAAATGATCCTAGCCCTTTGAGTGAGGGGCAATTTGTCACAACCATTCGTTTTTCACATGCCATTGATCACGTGATTAGTATCATTATCAAGGTGGTGCTTTGGAACCATAAGCAATATGAAATGGGACATGTGGAATAGATATTTCAAGATGGTGATTGAACTTATTTTATTTTTACGCTCAATCTTAATTGTTCATTTTTCATATTAGTAATAAGCAAAATTTAGACAATAATCCATCCATGCAGGCGCTCTTGTAGCTCCCACCGTGATATATCTGTGTATCCACATTATCTCTCTATTTTCTCGTATTAATTTAAGATATGAACCCAAAAATGATACGGACCACACCAAATAATAAGCTCATGTTGCATTAAATGTTAGAGTCATCTGGTGCGGTTCACTTGAGCGTTGGATCTGCCTTATTTTTGAGCTAATATCTAAAAATGATATAAGAAAATAGGTAGACGAAGTTGATAAACAGATAAATCATGGTGTGTCCCATGAGAGCCCCTGTATGTCAGGTGGGATCAACACAATCCACTTCAATTGATAAGATGCTTAGAATTACTCAATTGCTGTGATTTTCGTATCATAGCCTGCCCTTAGTTGTACGAATGAATGGACACCAGCAGCAACCATATTTAGTAGGTCTCAAGTTCACCTAATAAATAACTTCTATTTTATCATGTGCATGTGACATCTAACCACACTAGTAGGTTGAGCTGAACATGAGGATCAACATGCATAAAAATCAGCCACATCCACTCATCATGTGGACCACACTTGTACTTTTTATTTATCAATGGTTACAAATTATTTTCTACGGTATGACCCAACTCATCAATGAATAGGACTGATTTTTGCATAAAATAATCCTTATGGTCAGCCCAACCTACTCAAAGGGATGGATGTCGCATGCATATGATAGAATAGAAGTTATCTATTAGGTGGATTATAAATCGAGTCAAAGATATACAATATTACCATTAACTTGGACTGGACCCAAGCCGGATCGGATTTGTAATCGGGTCCAAAACAGTATACTGAACATGGCTGATTTCTAATAGGTTCAGGAAAATTGTAGCAAGACCTGCTAAAATCAGGTCGGGTCTATATTCTACCCGCGGATCCAGTACCCGTTTTCAGCCTTACGTGGGAGATAAAATGCATACGATTATCATGGTGCGATGCGGGAGCACTGAAGTTGTGCCCTACTGATATATATAATAGTTTTATGTTATACACTTACATTCCATATGCGTAGTTTGGAGTAGTTGATAACGTAATAAGCCATGGCGAATTGGATCTGGTTCTCAGGTGGATGGATGGGCACGATCTCACGTACGATGCAGCCTTGCGACCGTAGGATCTGCCGGTGCTCCTCCGGCACGTCGGGCAACATCGCCACCACTAATGGATACGCGCTCTTCACCTTTCTCAGCCCTTTGGCTAGTCCGACGACACCTTTCACGTAATCGCCGGTGCCGGCAAGGAACGTAACGTAGGCCCGTTTTGAGTAGCCGGCTTTAAGGGCTGCAATCTTCACGGTGTCTGCAAAGACGCCGATCGGAGCTCCTGGGGCCATGTCTAGTTACTAGGAGTTGGGGATGGCTGGTGGACCGTTGATGGGAGAGTTTGAACGGTTGGATTTGAGAGAGATCTGTTGAGGCTGGGGAGGATTAGGGAAGTAAAACAGCAACAGTAAGCTGCTACTCTACTTGCCTTGTTCCTGAGTTAGTATGGGACTCAGTACAGTGCTTAAATAGACTTCAAATGCTGATTAAATACATGCCAAATTACATCAAATGAGACCCAAATGAAGGTTGAGGTCATTTTCGTCTTTAGGTCTTTTGTGGTAGATGGAATGAATGAATACGGTGCAACTAACGGTTGATCTAGCCTTATCATCGGAATGGACGGTTGAGATTCGACGGAGTTGACGTCCATTTGGGAAGGTGTTCGTTGTAGTATATTCGTTATGGGGTCATTTTCGGCATGGGAAGGTGAAAACAATGGTATCCGTCGAGTGGACGCGGATTAGCTACGACCCCGGATCTAGCCAGGTGGGTGCGACTCTAAACGTGGGGCCCACCAAGTTGTATACGTTGTATATCCACACTGTTCATACGTTTTTCCAGATCATTTTAGGGAATGGTCCTAAAATATAGATATAAAAAAATTTCAGGTGGACCATATCACAGGAAAACAGTGGTGATTGAACGTTCACCATTAAAAATTTCCTAAGGTCCAATGTAATGTTTATTTGCCATCCAACCTGTTTATTAGGTCACAAAGACTTGGATGAAATTAAAAATTAAATATCAGATGGATAAAAATCTTTTGTGGCACCAAATAATTTTTTTAATGGTGGGAATTAAATGCCTATTGTGTGGTCCACTTAAAAAATTAATCATTCTTATTTTTTGTAAAATGCTATGAAATGATCTGAAAAACTATCTAGATAGATTGGATATAGAAAAAATACATCTATATGTGCTCCATGGTCAGGATTGCACCTGTCTGGCTAAATCGGGGGTGGCAGCTAACCCGCATCCCCGTCGAGTAATGTTGGACGCGGATTGGGGAGACGGATTGGCTACTCCCCTGACATCAGCCCCGTGGCTGATGGTCGGTGCTCTGTGGGCCCACCATGATGTATGTGTTTCATCCATTCCGTTCATCCATTTTTATAGATAATTTTAGTAACTTAAACAACAAATTATAGGGATATAGATCTTAGTTGGACCACACCACAGGAAAACAATAATGATTGGATATCCACTATTAAAATTCTCCTAAGGCCCACTGTACTGTTTATTTAACATCCAATCTGTTGATTAGGTCATAAATACCCAGATGAAGGTAAAAAATAAATATCAGCTTGAACCAAAACTTTTATGACCCCCAAAACGTTTTTAATGGTCAACGTTCATTCAACACCGTTTCATGTAACATGGTTCCACATAGCACCGACCACCAGCCAAATGGCTGATGCAGGGGGCGTAGCCAATCCGTTTCCACGGATTGGGTAGTTGGACTCACACCTCCCTGAAGGGCGGTGTGAAGACTCTATGTGGCCCACATTAGTGGTGTATTTTATTCATCCACACCATCTATCCATTTTTCTAGCTCCTTTTAGGCAACTATAACAAAATTAAAGTATATTCAACTATAAATACGACCACCGCTTTCCTGTGGGAACTGAATTCCTGCCGTTGAAAAGTTTTTAGGGGCTATGGAAGTTTTGTATCAATCTGATATTTGTTTTTTCCATTCATCCCGGTATGTATGACCTTATAAACAGGTTGGATGAAAAATAAACATCACTTTCGACCCTAAGAATGTTTCATGGGTGGACGTTATTATCCCACTCTTTCTATGGTGTGGTCCACTTGAGTTTTGGATATGCTTCAATTCTATGTTAAAATGGTCTGTAAAAACGGATGAACGGTGTGGATAAAACAAATAGATCATGTGGCCCCCCAAAAACACCCTGATATATAGCTAAGTAGTAGACTGAGTGAAAGATACCTCGTTTCAGCGGCCAAGGGTGACGTGTAAACGGACCCGGGGTATGATGACAATCTAACAAAAATAATAATAATAATGTGGCCACAAAAAGTCTACACATGGTGGGCGCCTCACCGGCTAATCCGCATCCGGGATATTCTGATCATGACGTGGAATTTTTGGAGGGGTATTTTGCAAAGTTCGATGTTTTAGGGACTATTCTGCTAAATAGTTGAGATTTCTTTTCCGCAAGCAATTATGTAGAGGATACGGGACCATGACTTTGTACAGTTTGCGCTGCTTTTCAATTCTGACAAGTGAGACCAATGATTCTGCAATCAATACCGTTAATATATTGTGTCCTTCCATGGTTGGACCTTGACAGTAAACATATATATATATATATATATATATATATATTGCCGGTCTCCTACGAACTGTACCACATGGAATTTATGTGCGAGCCTCCATGTACACCGTAGGATGAAGAAAGCGGCTAGGATTTCATTGCGAATAGGAAAGAGTCTTCGGAAAAAAAACTCTCTCCTACACTCATGCCGAGGGAGGTGGATTAGCTACTGCTAAGTTGAGCAACGATACTTAAGTGACATCACCAAATTTTGTGGGCCCACCTTAATGTATTTGTTGTATCCACACCATCCATCCAATTTTAGAATTATTTTAAGACATGAGAAAAAGAACGAGCGTATCGAATGCTGGAGTGGACCCCACCAAAGAAAACAATAGGGAGAGAGACACCCACCATCGAAACCTTCCTAAGGTCAACTCTGATGTTTATTTAAGATCTAACCTATTCATAAGTTAACTTAGACATTAAAAAAGGGAAAGCACTAATATCAGCTTGATCGAAAAATTTTTGTGGCCTTTAAAAGTTTTTAATGGTGAGCGTCACTTTCTCCACTGTTTTCTGTGGTGGGGTCCACTCAAGCTTTTGATCTGATTCGTTCTTTGGCTCATGCCATAAAATGATCTTTACAAATGGATGGACGGTGTGGATACAAAACATACATCATAGTGAGGCTCACATAATTAGGTGATGTCACTTCAATAGCAAGTCTTCTCAACCAGTCGGCTGGATGGGCAAAGCTCTGTGAAGCGGATAGTAATGTTTACATGCGATATGCACCCTGCGAAGTCAACAGTAATATTTACATGACATCTGCATCATTCATAACATCATTTCTATGGAGATAACTAAAAACAAAAATATTATCTTGATTCAAAACTTATGTGGCCCCATAACTATTTAAATTGTGGACATTCGATCCTCATGTTTTCAGTATGCTTGAGTATTGGATCTAGCTCATTTTTTACCACATGTCCTAACATAATCTAAAAAAATGAATGAATGGAATGAATTTCTCAAAAGCATCATGGTGCACCCCACCTAGGTTATAGCATAAGAACTTGATGCAAAAGGCTTTGGCAAGAAATTGGAACGGATTGGCTAGCTAGCCCATGGCAAGTGATTTGTGCTCCATGAGCCCCACCATAATATGTGTGTTTCATCCATTCAGTCCACCCATTCTTTTATATCATTTTATGGTATGAGCCTAAAAATGAGGTTGATCCAAATCTCAAGTGAATTGTAGAGTGTGGATTGAATGCCCACCATTAAAAACTTTTTAGGGTGACAAAAGTTTTGGATTAAGCTATATATATTTTTTCACTTCTTCCAAATTTGTATGACCTAGCCAATAGGTCAGATGTCAAATAACCATTGCAGAGGCTTGGGAGATTTTTAATGGTGGAGTTTCAATCAATTTTTTTTTCCCATGGCGTGGTCCACCTGAGATTTAGATCCACCTCATTTTTGGTATAAAGATACAAAATTATCTTTAAAAATTGATGAACGGCGTGGATAAAACTCATACATCATTGTAGGGTCCACATAGAACCGACCACTAGCCACCCGGCTAGTGGCAGCGTAATAGCCAAACCACCTCCAGAAAGGGACGCGGATTCCCTGCGTAAAGCCATTCGCAGGAAGTTATTGCGCAAGGGTACTGGGTGGGGCCCACTGCCACGTTTGTTGGTCATCTACCTCGTTCATCCGTTTGACAAGCTCATTTTAGGACAAGTGATAAAATTGTAGATGGATCCAAAACTCAAGTGGACCACGTGAGAGGGAAATTTGGGAAAAGAAATACCTACCATTGAAACCTTTCTAGGATCCACCTTGATGTTTATATGTCATCCAAACCGTTTATAAGGTCTTTACCACTAGGATGAAGTGAAAATACTAAAAATTTAGCCCGAAGAAAAGCTTTATGGCCACAAGAATGTTTCAATGGTTCTAATTGAATATCCATCGATTCCTCTCGTGTGGCCCACTTGAGTTTTGGATACACCTCATTTTTTATTATATATCCTAAAATGATCTCGCCAAACGGATGAACGGGGTAGATGTCCCACAAACATGGCGATGGGCCCCACCCAAAATCCTTGCGCAGGAGGCTTTCGCAGGAAATCCGCGTCCGTCCAGAAGCCTACTGGAAGCGGATTGCGTGCTGAGTAAGTCGGTACCCAAAGTATACTAAGTAAAATCTGTGGGGCCCACCGTGATTTATTTATTTTATCTACTCCGTCCATCCATTTTATCATATAATTTTATTGCATGAGGTCAAAACTTAAGCCTATAAAATTCTTAAGTGGACCACATCATAAGAAATAGTATGAATTGAACATCTACCATTGAAAAGTTCTAGGAGGCCACGGAAGTTTTGGATCAATTTGATATTTTACTTTTCCCTTCATCCATGTATTCGTAATCTTATGAACAGGTTGCATGGTCCACTTGAGCTTTGGATATGCTTCAATTTTGGGCTCAACCACTATAATGATATGTAAATATGGATCAATAGTGTGGATAAACCAAATACCTCCACCGTGGCCAACGATAAGAGCCTACTGAGTAACTCAGTAGGCAATCCGATTTCGTCTGGATAAGACGTTATACCACACACGAGTGGGAACGGATTCGCTATCCCTAAGTATATCTTTTATCCATGCCCTTCATCCATTTTTAAAGATCATTTTAGAGTTTAATACAAAAAATGAAACAGACATAAATCTAAGGTGGACCACACCACAAGAAAACAATAGTAATTGTATATCCACCATTAAAATCCTACTAAGGCCCACTGTACTGTTTATCTGACATCTAATCTGTTGATTAGGTCATACAAACCTGGATGAAGGGAAAGAAAGAAAGATCAACTTGATTCAAAACTTTTATGGCCCCCAAGAAGTTTTTAATAGTTCGATTAACACTGTTTCAATCTCTCCTTATTACTTTCTGTGGTGGGGACCACTCCAGCTTTCGATATGCTCATTCTTTTTCTCATGTTCTAAAATGATCTCTAAAACTAGATGAACAGTGTGGATACAACAAATAAATCAAGTTGGGCCCACAAAACTTGCTTCAAGTTTTGCTACTCAACTTGGCAGCAACTAATCCACCTCTGTCGACGTGAATTTAGGAACTCTCTTTCTCAACGCAGTGGAATCCCAACCACTCTCTTCATCTTAAGGTGTACATGAAGGCTCGCACATAAATTCCCTGCGATTCGATTCTTAGGAGACCGGCACTATATATATATATATATATATATATATATATATATATATATATATATATATATATATATATATATATATATATATCAGTAAGACAATTTTAACCTTATAAAACTTTGGACTACAAATGAACGGGTAAGAAGAGACATATTGCAATGCTTTAGATTCAACTGAAAAAAGATCAAAGATCAGCAGCCGTGATCTTCCAATTTCGTTGTCCATCCATGGTGGGTAATCTCTATTATCCATGAAGCATAAGTAGGTGATCCAAGCAGCTTATTCCATGGGTCCCAATTTTGATAGGTGATGGCCAAGGAATGGCATTGATGAGACTATCCATTTGTCGGATCAAATGGACAAATGCCTGGTGAATATAAACCTTTTGGCTGCTCTTGTTTCAACCGTCCGTTTGGGCCGTCTGGACAGTTAGAATAGTCAAGAGATGATGTAGTTTTCCATGAATAAAAACATTGATACTCTGGTTGAGTATAATGGATGATACACAGTCACTTAGAAATTGCATACGTGAAATACAAGTAATTTAAATTAAAATGTCAAAATTATGTTCCCAATCTTGATCTACCATGTACCAAAAACCATACTTATTTGATCATCTGACATCAGATGGTGGACATTTATTCCACGGTTGGAAATGAAACACATCCAATGGTCCAATTTTAAAGAACAAGTGTCCATCAAGCAGAGGTTGGGATTATTCAACCAATATAATTTTCGAACTGTCAGTGACAGCGAGTTACCCAGTTTAGTCATATGAATTTCTGTGGCTGTGTATCAAGTGTTATGCACTACTGGAGTATTAAACAATTCCCTTTTCCATTCCAGCAAGCCATCAATGGAGCGGGCTCGGGTTGCCGTGGACCCCACAATTATGTATATGTTTTATCCAAGCCGTCCATTCATTTTGCAGTTTGAATGGCAATCAGCATTCCATTTGGGCCCTATGAAGTTTTTAGTGGACGGCCTTCAATCACCACCGTTTTCTGTAGTGCGGTTCGACAGGGATTGCGTCCTACCCCCGCTCGTCTCTAACCACGAACGGACGGTTCTATGGTCGGACTCATACCGTAATTGGTAATTTCTTTTCTCAAATCATTTTAAGGTACGAGTAAAAATGAGGCAGTTTCAGAACCCCACCACTCTTGCATTGACTGCAACAAACTTATTATTTGGTGTGGTTCACTTGAGTGTTTGATATACCTTGTTTTTGTACTCATACTCTAAGAAAAGAATTGGACGGCATGGATAAACAAATACATCATGACAGCCTGTCCGTGGTTAGAGACGGGTGGGTAAGATGCAATTTGCGTCTAGTGCGGTCCACCTGATATTTGAGTCTGCTTCATTTTGGGCTTACATGCAAATTTCCTGCTAAAGCCTTTCCTAGGAAGTTCTAGTGCATGGATACTAGGTGGGGCCCACTATGATGTTAGACAAACATCATGGTGAGGCCCATACAACTCAACCTCATGAGAACTCCTCATAGCACCATTTCTCATTATATATATATTGACAAATCTTCACTTTAATATAAAATTCAGGTGAGCTATAGCTAAGAGGAATATAAATCAAGGGTGGAAGCTGTCTTGATTTTGGAGTTATATCATATGCGATGTGATGAGTTCTAAAGAAAGATCCCAGGAGTTCCGTGAACTAGTGCCGCATGTCATTTGGCTATATATGTATATTATTGTTATAATAGTGGCCCCACAGATCACCTGGTTTGACCCATTTCTATATAGCGTGGACAGACACAATCCGCTTGTGAGGACCTTTAGCCAATGAAAATATGCCACTTGTCATAAACAAGGTCAGGAACACCAGGACGCAACGCGGATTGCATGGCAAGGAGAGAATCCACCGTTATGTATGAGTTTTATCGCAAGATCCATCCGTTTTCTCCTATTATTTCTATTATCTCAAGGTATAAGTCCAAAATCAGATCATATCCCAATCTCAAAGTGAACCACACCACAGAACGCCTACCTTTGGAAGCTACTTGGGGTGCCACAAAAATTTCTAACCAAGCTTATAATTATTATGTTTTACTATCATCCATGTCTTTGTGACCTTGTGATGTACCCACTTTTTTCCTTAGTGTGGTCCACTTTAACTTTGAATATATTTTAATTTTGGGTTCATACCTTAAAATGAGCTGTAAAAATGGATGGACGGTGTGGATAAAACATATACATGACAGTGGTCCCCACAAGCAATCTAAACCAGGCTTAATCCCAAGCCCATCTGACCCATCCCATCTTAGCCTTTAACCCAAAAGCCATCCAATTGAACCCTAAGGTGGGCCACCCCAAATGAATATACCTTAAACCTCTACATTCATAAGGTATGGAACACCCAAGTTTTGGAATAATATTATTTTTGGATAGTTGTTTCATCTTGATGGGATAAATCATTTGAACGGATTAGATAGCAGAAAAAGACCACAGTGGGCCCTGCACAAACTCACGGTAGCCTTCCATCCTTACCTTATTCAGTTATTCATCCGTGCAGCGTAATTTTTCTAGCATGGCCCTTACAGAGTAACATCCATAATATGGACGGTGCCGATCATTAGAATTTCAGAGCATGTGGGTCCATCTTTCTTTCTTTCTTTTTTTTTTCTTTTTTTTTCCTGGTGAGCTATCAAGTTGATGCGCTAGAGTTCAAAGCTCACCATCCATCGGTCATGAATTTCAACGCTTCAATCTAGACTACTCTAATCGTAGGGCTGTAGACGAGTCAAGAAGCACGCTCGACTCGGCTCAACTCAGCTCAGATTGACCCAGCTTGAAAGGTCCACTTAAGGCGAGTCAAATTTGTTTACTAAAGTTTGAGTTGAGTTCAAGTCAAGTTCGACCATGGTGTATTTTAACTCAGACTCGACTTGAACTCGACTCAACTCGAAGCTCGAACTCGAGTCGACTTGTGTAATATATTTTAATAATATATATTATATTAATATTAAATATAATATATATATAAGGTTTTTTTTTTAATTTTTTTTTATTTTTTTTTAGTTTTAAAGAAGTTAAAAGTTTTTACTAAAAAACTCTACTCGTCTTCATTTCCTCATTTTTTTTTCTCTTATCCTATTGAAGTAAACTTGATTAGACTCGAACTACTAGCTCGAATCAAACTCGACTCTAAAGCTTTAGCAAACAAGCCAAGTTTCAATGTTGAGCTCGAAAGCGAGCTTGAGCTTGAACTAGAGTATAGCATCAACGAGTTATGCCGAGCTTGGCTCACCTCGACTTGACTCAGCTCGATGTACAACCCTATTTAATTGTCACTGATTAGATGGCTCATCCAGTCCACTCCCTTTGAGTTTTGGGATATGGTCCACACTGGCTAAGCAGGTGATTGGTGATCACCATCATTTGGATCCAACAATGATCATGCGGTGGGCCCCACTACCATCCATCACAATTAGTTTTATATCCAATCCAAGGATTAATGACTTGTCCAAGTTAGATACGACTCATCCAAATTTAACTTGGTTCCAACCACTGAGTCAACAACCAAAATATGGGTGACTCGGCTGAGTTAGGATACAGCTCAAGATAGAGAATAGAGCTGAACACGAGACAACTCGACTCATTCGACTTGTTCACATCCAACTCAATCCAAATTGAGTTGACTTCATCCAATCCAAACTCAAACCAAGTCGAGTTCAATTAAGCCAATAACTCAACTCAACCCAAAATCTAACTCCATACTAACTCAACTCAATCCAAATCTCAACTTGCATGATATGCATGTGTGTGGTGTGTGTGTGGTGATTTCAGCCCGAGAATACCTGTTGCACCGGCTCGACCTGCCTTAATACTTGTGACTAGGTCGGACACGTTCCGAATTAGTCCAGCTAGACCTGAACTCAAATCAATTTTGGCATGCTAAACTCGATACCGAGTCAGTTCAAATTCAGTTCAAGCTTATATCAAAATCAAATTGAGTCGAGTCAATCCTAACTCGGTCTAACTCCATGCGTAGCTCTAATAGAGAATCAGTTCCAATCATGGCTTTAAGACTCGAACAAGTCAAGTCTTAAAATCATGATCTTAATAGTTATTATAATGACATAAACACCCCACTTCATGGATCATCAGCATCATTATGTGGTCCATGTGGGGCCCGACAAGGCGGGTGTTGTGCCCCGCCAACTTGCCAGCATGTTCATCGTCTCGATGCTCTAATAATACAAAATATAATAATAAAATGCATAAGATACAAACAACATAGACAAAAAATGTATGTGAGTGGACACAAGATTTTTCAGCTTTTATTTCTCATGTGGCCCAAAATTTAGTGGGGCCCATTATTATTTTAATGTTGGTTTCTCATAGATTTGTTTTCTTCCCTTAGAATCTTATCCATGAGATTGGATTGGTGGACAATCTTTGGCAAGTACAATGAGGACAAGGGAAGGTTTTCGTGTGAAAAACCAGAGAGGGTGGACCGTTCATTTAGAAAAGATGGCCCACCTTTGGAATCTCCTATATCTGTCTGGGTCTGATGATTTGATTGAGAGACAATGAAGGTCTTTTAGGAGATTTTTTGTATTTATTATTTTTTAAGAGAATGAGATTTAAGGACACATGAAGATTTTCGTGGCTGAAATCAAATGCCATGTCAGCATGGATGAAATGGTGGCCACACGCCGTAATTGGATGGCGTCCACACAGCACCAAGGTGGTGAGTGCAACTCGGTCGGGTCGGGTTGGCTTGATAGGGATGTCCGTGGGTCGGGTCTTAGAGTTCCCGGACCCAGGACGATCAGTTCGGGTATCTCGTTCGAGTCTCTTTTGGAAGCGGATTGGGGGCACACTGACGTGGGTGGTATGTTAACGTGGAAAAGTTCTGTACTATGAGTTACGTGTTATATCCACACCGTTAATCCATTTTAAGAGATAATTTTAGTCTAGGTTCTTAAAAATGAGGCAGATTTAAACATCAAGTGGACCACACCACGGATAACAGTAGGGATTGAAAGCTTAACATTGAAAACTTCTTGGACACCATAAAAGTTTTGGATCAAGCTGAAATTTGTGATTTCCCTTCATCCATTTCTTCTTGACCTTATGAACAGGTTGGATGGAAAATAAACATCATGGTGGGCCCTAGGAAAGTTTCAACAGTGTACGTCACTGTCCACATTATTTTCTGTTGTGTGGTCCACCTGAGGCTTTTATATATCTTATTTTTGGGTTCAAGCTCTAAAATGATTTTTCAAAATAGATGGACAGTGTGGATATAAAGCATACGTCATGGTGGAGTCCACAGAACTTTGCCACGTCAACACACCACAGAGGTCACGCAAGCCGCTTTCCTTTTTAAGGACCCAGACCCAGACCCAGATCCAATCCAGGTTCGGATGCCCACCGGGTCTTTGAACTTTAGTTTCAAGTCAGATTCCATTCCGGTCCACATCAAGTAAGGGCACTTACATGGTCAGGCCGACCTCAAGAGACACGCTTTCACACGTGCGTGGTGGGAGGCTCTTTGACATGTGTGGCGAAGAGAACCTCATTCCATTGCTTGAATAATTAATATATCTTTAATATATGAGACACCCCTATGAGAGCGAAGAGAATCGCCAATGCCCACAGTCAATGGGAAGATCCTGTGGTCGGACGCTATGTGGGACCAACAGTGATGACTGTTTTCCAATCCACTCCGTTGATAAGTTAATAAAGAATACAATAGGACTGGAGGCCAAAAATCATTGAGATCCAAAACTCAAGTGTCCCACACCACATGAAAAGGCAGGGATTGAATGACCACCATTGGAAAATTTTTGGGGGTCACTGAAGTTTTCTACCAGGATTATATGTGCGGCTGCAGTTTATTTGAGAGGTTTTAACCCTATGAATGGTTGGGATGGCATATAAACATTATGGTCGGCTCTAGTAAGGTTTTAACAGTGAACGTTTCCGATCTCACTGTTTCTTATGGTGTGGCCCGCTTGAGTTTTGATCTTCCTTTTTTTTGGACATCGGACCTATTGTGATCTTGGGAAACTGATGAATGGAGTGGATTTGTCACGGGAATCTATGTCGATCCCATATAGCTTCCGACCACACACAAGGCAATTTGCATCCTCCTCAAAACACTGTTTAACTTATAGTGCTCCTAGTTGCATGAGATAACTTGGACAGTCCAATAGATTGATCTAAACCGTTCGTTAAGTCTAGAATACATTTCAAAGGCTGTCATGCAAAAATAAGACTGGCTGGATGATCAAATCAATCCTTGATAGGGCTTTTTTTTTAAAGCCTTCTTTTTCCAAACTCATGGATGTGATCGTTACGATTGCCCACACTTCTCTAGAATCAAAAGCAATACATGATGGGAACTATTAAATAGATGGATGGAATTGTTAATTAGAATGATTTTATACAAGTGATCTCAATCATCCATGTTAGAGGATATTGATCAGATGGTTAGGAACATTAGCTTGGTGTGAGATTTGAATGGTATCAGTAATATGTGCATTGATCTAGTGGACGGTCCAGATCAATTGATTGAACTGTTTACGTGTCCATGTATGACATCCAAGCTGTTCATCCGAGCAGATGCACATGTAATCATGTTGATTTAAAAGAAGAAAAAAAAAAAAAAAACTACCACATTAACCAAAAAATCCTATGAGCGTGAATTGTTCATTGATTTCTTTCAACCATCCAATTGTCTCATACGTGTGGCCCACCTAACCATCAGGCAAACCTGGTGGAAACATAGTTTGAAGAAACATTCATGGCACGAGCATCAAGGTAGCTAACTCCCTCCTCATTTTATGGGGTTAGCGGTGACCGTGCCCGAAATCCAGCCCACTCTTCACGATCCAGGACGAAACCAAACCCACTCCCGCCTGCTGCGGGTCCTACTTTCCTATTCTTGGGTCAGGATAATCGTTTCCCACATAATAGCATTCACATATGCATTCGACTCCCTCCCACTAATACGGATGGCACACACGGTCCCATCTTTGACAATTGTGCATGTCCCAATCAAATTCTGAAGGTCCCCATCTCTGACAGTTGCGCGTGACCTAATCAAATCCTGACACACAGGTCGAAGGTCCATGGTGTCAGTATCACCATGCAATCTGCATCTCGGAATTGTTTACAACGCCTTACCCTTACCCCAACACCACAGGACCGGACACTGGGGCCCAATGTGATGTATGTGCTTTACTCACACAGTCCAAAACTGAACCATACCCAAAGCTCAAGTGGACTAACGCTAGGAAACAATGAGGATAAAAGCCCAAGTGGACTACACTGTAAGAAACAATAAGGATAAAGACGTCTACACCCAAAGCTCAAGTGGACCGCACCACAGGAAACAGTGGAGATAATGACGTCCACACCCAAAGCTCAAGTGGACTACACTACAGTAAACAATGGAGATAATGACGTCCAACATTGAAACCTTCCTAAGGCCCACCCACCGTAATGTTTATTTGCCACCCAACCTGATGATAAGGGTCACCCAGGCCTAGATGAAGGGGCAAAAAAAAAAAAAACTAATATCAGCTGGATCCCAAAAGTCATGGCTGACTTTTCAACGGTAGTACACTTAAGCTTTGGCTAGCTTGAGCCTTAAAATGAGCAGGCAAAACGAACGGATGATACACATAAATTGCAGTGGGCCCGACAGTCCATAGTGTTTGTGGTCAACAGGTAATCTGCTTCCATGGCCCACCGTGTTGTATATGTAAAATTCATTGTGTCCGTCTCTTGAAACCCTTAAGTTATATAACAAAGGATTAGATCAGTAAACATTTCAATGCTCCGCCTGAGTTTTGGATCAGGCTAATTTTTTAATCTTCTTATCATCATGGTGAGTTACACCTCTGATTAGTGGGATTGATGGAAGAGACAACATGGCCAGTAGCTAACCCCAGCTCGAATTTGACTTGGCTCGGTCCTCCAATAGGTAGAATATATCTTCAATTTCTCACGGAATGTAAAATAGTAACAATATTTTACGGGTATTTCATCAAACACCTAGAGAGCAGAATCAAAATCAAACACCTGAGTGAGCAACATTCATATCAAAATAACCGAGTAACCAAGCTGATTTGATCCGAGCCAGTTCCAGTTGAGGTTCAAACTGAGTTGAGTTGAGCGCAAGCTTGAACTCAGCTCAAAAAATTTTTGAGCTCCAAAAACTAGCTCAACTCGGTCCGAATCCAATTTTGAGCCGAGGCGAGTTGAACCTCCTAGTCGAATCCAGCGAGATAACTGAGCTGACTCGACTTGTGTACAGCTCTATTTGTGGGGATCCACTTTGATGTGTATGTGAGCTCCACTCCAACAGTCAGGTGGTAATCCCCTGTGAGGTCCATGGCATAATAAACAGGGTGGCCTGTGATTCAGGTGGGGCACACCAGATGAAATTTCCACCCTGGTTTTTAGTGTAAAAAAAAGCAAGCCATCGCTGTCAGCATAGAAAAAAAAAAGTGCAAGAATTACATTGGTAATTAATCATTACTCATTTACAAACATTTACATGAGCCTTGAGCCCAAACATCAGGCCCATCCTTGATTCAGGTGGGCCAGAATCGGAAAACAGTTTGCAGGCTGAGGGTTGTCCCACACAACACTTTCTAATTGTGTGGTCCACCTGAATCACTGATGGAGCTGATTTTTTATTTTTTTTTCTTTGGGCCCTGGGCCTAACATGGGGTAACACCTGGTTGACAGGGTGGATTTCAGATAAACATCATGGTGGGGCCCACCCAGGGTAAGGTGTTGCAATGATAATTACTTGAATTAATGGGATAGTTATTGAAAACCTTTTATAGAAAGGTACTGGAATGTAAATTCCATATTAAGTAGTAGTTATTTTGTAAAATAACCTAATTTTTACATTCCAAACATAAGTAAATTTACATGATGGACAGCATGATGGACCCCGCATGCCAAATAAGCTGTTGAGTAATTGGATATTTTACAGTTCATACCTTTTATATTCCAAATATAAGTAAATTTACATGACGCAGCAGAGTAGCAGACTACATACCTCATAGACCACCACTGTTATGTCTTACAGAAACAAATATATTATCATCCATTTAAAACTTTAAACAGATTACTCATCATTTCCTGCCAGCTTTGCCTTCTTCACTTCGTAATCTTTAATAGCTGCCTTGATCGCATCCTCTGCGAGCATGCTGCAGTGGAGCTTTACAGGCGGCAGTGAAAGATGTTTTGCAATTTCTCTGCCATATAAAGGACAACAGGCATATAAGAAAAACAAGATGTGAAATCCATGGATACAGGATGGGTTTCTTAAGAGATCTGCACACATCTGCATTACAGTACAGGATCTACTAGATTTGTCTTGGAGAAGAAGGGCACCAGCATCATGCATGACAGAGACATTTGAGTCAGGATGGAGGGATTGGAAGGACCGGTTCACTTTCCTATTGACAAAGGAGGATCCATGAATCCAGGCATAAAAGCTGGGACAAGGCAACAATGATGACGATAAAATTCCACCTTCCCAACCATGCCCTAAATCATCATCGTCATCTAGACCTTATCCCAACCAGGTGGGGTCAGCTAAAGTAGTGTTTGGGTGTCTCCACATAGCAGTTAGGTGGGGATTAGTTTTCCACAGAGCTTTCCACGTGTATTGAAATCCAGCTCTGTTGTGCTGCAGAGTGATGAAAAAGATTCTGCCAAATATGGTTCAAGCAAACTTCCAAAGACAGCCTAAATGTTCTCATTACCACCATGTCATGCAAACAACTAGCTTCAAACATTGGCATGACAGTAGGAGGAACAACTCCAAAGGTGTTCATTCTCACCACACCACCATATCACGTGGTAGATACCTTTTTTAAAAAAGCTTAAACCAATGATAAGGTCTGTTTGGATGCACTAATGAGCTGAATTGAAATTGGTAATCCAATAAACGGAAATAAACAATTTCTAATTTCCTTCATAAGCATTCATATTGAGAATCTGAGCTCCAAATTTCAAGCTGAACTCGTAAGAGCAGTAAAGGACCACTTCTTCATTATTAATGCCGGGAAGCATTATTCATTCTTGCTGCCTGCCTGCCTCATGATTGAACTGACACTTGTCAATTCAACTCACAAGTGCATCCAACTCCAGCAGAACAGAACAGTCTCAAAGCTTAAAATTAAATAAACAGGTCGAAACAAAATGAACATACTGATCAAAAGGAGGGGGAAATGAAGAAAAGAATGAGAACTCACGTGTTCTTGATTGTTAGTACTTCCTCCAATGCTTTTCCTTTCACCCATTCAGTTGCTGAAAATAAGAATTAACAAGAATCAGATTTTCTTTTCCTTATCCTCAAAGAACCATAGGCATTACACCACCTATTTCCAATATACCAAGTAAAAAGGTCATTAATACTTGGATGGTTAAACATGGTTAAACAAGTTAAAATGAAGGTGATGTAATGCTTCCAACATAGAAGAGATCTTTTTTCCAGAATCATGATTTCAAAGACTCAAACAAAGTTGATGCATGGAGGGCAGAAATATCAAGTTTATGGTCAGGGTAGATGGTTCAAACTTATGCTCCAGTGCCCTGTTTACACTGAAAGAGTGTTCCTTGAATATCTAGTCAAGCTGAGCAACATTTTGGCTATTAGTCACAAACTCACATTACTTTCAAAAGTCAACAAATTCAAGCATTTCAGCATCGTTTTTTGGCTGCTTAGGATGTATTCGTTTTTTGTCTCTTTTCTTTCTTCTTCCTCCTTTTTTTTAAAAAAAGGTAGTATGCATTCATTGAAAACTAAGTAGCTTTTTCTTTTTCTTTCTTTCTTCTTCTTCTTCTTCCTTTTTTTTTTCTATTCTCTCTTTCTTTCTTCTTCGTTTTTTTCCCCTCTATTCTCTCTTTCTTTCTTTCTTCCTTTTTTTTTTTGAAGATCAGTATGGATTCATTGAAAACTAAGTAGCTTTTTCTTTTTCTTTCTTTCTTTCTATCTTTCTTCTTCTTCTTCCTTTTTTTTTCCTTTTTCTAAAGGTCACTATGCATTCATTGAAAACTAAGGGGTAATGGAATTTCCAGTACCCAAAAAAAAAAAAGCAGCAGCAGCAGGACACCCCAGCATTAGCCAACTCATCAGCGATATGATTAGCATGTCTACCCACGTGGGAAACAAAACGTTTAGCCCAAAGGCCTAATTTCATTCAAAACAAAAGATAAATCCCAAGGCTCAGGACCCACCTCTTTAGCACATTTAATTACAATAGTTGAGCCCCCTTCTACTACAACAGAGTTCTATCCAAAATGGTGGTGATTAAACCTCAGTCCATTCCAGCAAAACCTTCAGCTTGATGAGCTGCCCCCCTCAGCACAAGACCAGAGAAAGCAAAGAGTATACACATATTTCGCTCAGCCATAGCTCCCAGCATAAAGCAAAGGGGAGGAGCAACCAAAGAGATTTTCCTTTCATCAGGAATGGACTTCTGGCCCAGCTATAGAAGATTTCTTTAGTTTTTCTCTAACTGGCCACTCAGTGCCAAGCAAATTGAAAAATTCATCCTAGAGGGAGCAATGGATGAGAAGGTGGTGGGCAGATTCCTCATTCACACATAGCATGTCCATTTGGAAAGCTAAAGACCCTGCTGTTGAGATGATCTAGAGACAAAATTTTGTTTTTCACTGCAGTCCACACAAACACATTCACTCCACGAGGGGCAGCAGAAGCCCAAAAAGAAAAGAGAGGGAAGAATACTAGTCTTTCATGAGCATATGGAAATGGAAGAATGATTTGGCAGTGTAACTAGCTGCTGAGTCCACTTCCACATTTTTTAATCCTCTTCATTCACCAAAAGAGAGACTGCACTACAAATGCTCATAATCTACAAAAAGTGAGAAACCGCTTTGTCATTTAGATTTTTACAAAAGATAATATTCCACACCAGATTTCCTCCCATGATTTCGTAGCTCTCCTTCACTGATGCTTTCCATCAGCAGCAACTCCATAGAGCTCTAGAAATTTGAAAGCCAGCGTCCCCATTCATCCTCCCACAACCAAAATCTGTCCACTTACTTCATGTTAAGGTTGTCCCTGTGCTCAGAATTATTCCCCAAACATCGTACTTGTCCCCCTACTGCATATACCTTTCCAAGTTTCTGACTTCACTTGAGGTACCCACTACTCGGAGTACCCTCCCAAAAAAGAAGAAGATTTCTGTCAGGTTCGGTTTTTCGTCAGTTGGGTTGGGCGGGTTCGACCAGAAATGCTATGCTTACATACAAGAGTACCCCTCTTCCCGAAAGCTTCGCAGGGACTACTTTACGACGACGGACGACCGTCCATAGGGGGTTACTGCACAAGGCCCCTTGGAAAGACTAGACCGTAGTACAGAGGCAGGAAGGATACTAGACTATACTTCAGTCAAGAGGCATTCAAGAAACTGGTCGCATCTGACGAAGTTCGTCTAATGCTGACTACAGAGACTAAAAGAGGAAGCGAAGCTTCTGGGGGAGTGGCTACCTACTGGAGCTTCGACCAACCACCACCGGTCAATTCCGCTTTGGGGCCACCCCTTACTCTACCATTATTATAGGGGTATGGCTGTGTCAGAGGAAGGATAGCTATATTGATTCAGTATACCCTAAATACACCTTCAGTACAATATTGACGATCTCACAAAGATGAAATCTCAGTAGTTTTCCATTTACTGATCCCATCTTTCACAGGACCTTAATGCTACTAGTCCTATAGATGATCCAGATCAGATATGGAAAAATGGATTTGAAGGATACAATCGAATAGGATGTTGGATAATGTAGAAAAATCTGCTTGCGATGGGAATGGGGGCACCTACTGCTACTTCCTATTTGATCCAAAGAATGCTGGTGCAATGCCCACAGCTTTCTATGGCCCACTCCATCAAAGCATAGAGCCCTATGCAGTTGGATGTGTTCAGTTACTACCCTCTATTGGATAAAATGTATTTATCTTCAATCACTCCTCCATAAGGCATTCTTTTAGGCTTCAAGCCATAGTCAGCAAATACATCCCCCCTCCCCCCACCTTTTCTACTACTACAGTTCTCCTTGGGTTTAGGGTGGCTTGTTGCAAGAGCCAACTAAAAGAGGTCATATTTAATGCTCTGGCAGACTGACACTTTATGCACAGAAACACAAAGATGGTAAATGTGACCTACAAGTCAAAGTGACTAAATTGCAGATCCAACACAATCCCAAAATTAAATCCTCCAATTCTTGGACAATCATTTGTTATAATAGGACCATTAGATTTTTCCATTTTTAACCATTGCACCAATCTGATCGTTAGATAAGCAACTGTATTTGTGGTTCATGATGTATCTAATATGTGGCCCATAATATGTACGGTTGAGTTTGAATTACTTGTATGTCATACTTGCAATTTCGAAGTACTTTCTAAATGCTTGCATATCATCCATCATACTCTACTACCAAAGTATCAAAATCCATTCTCAGCTCTGACTTGGTTAAGCACACGCATGCATTACAATACCATTACAGCCACCACATGTTCCAGCACAGCCTACGAGTGCAATCCCCAAGGCATCCATCAGGTTAGTCTGACTACATATATGCTGTCCTATAAAATAAATCTGGTTCATTGATCAGGTGAGCACAATGTTAGAAACGGTTGATAGGTAAGAAAACTTCAACAGAAGTATCTTTCAGTTACATATATTTTTCGTAAACTGTGGTCCACCTCCAAAATGGACAAACCTGATTCTTGAGCAAGAGCATCTACATAATGGTTCCATTTAGATAAATAAATTGGATCCTTTACCAATGTGTCATGCTGCTGCTCATGCGGCATTTACATAAGCAGCTTTCACACATCAACGGACTTAGCAAAATTCTTCGCATGTGATCAAAACCTTATAAGAGAAATGGTCAAATGCTCTAACAGCACTATATGTTTTGTTGCTCTTAGTTGCATCGGATGTTTAGACAGTGCTGTCAATATTAAACTGTCAATTAGGTTCAACATATGTTTCAATTGCTACCATGCAAATATCACAATGATTTGACAATCTTAACCATCTAGTCTATAGCCCATGGTATGTTTGGCCTACATCTTTCATATAAAAATAGGTTTAGTCATGATTTTAATCCATCTATGTGTTGGGACCATCATGAGTTGCTTATGATTCTAAAGTATCACTTGTATTGGGCAATCCTAACCATCCCATCCATGGCATAGAAAATGGATCCTAAAAATATATTTTTTTTAAAAAGAACCAAAATCAAGGATGGATTTGCTCATCCAATCGGTGAGATTTTGCATGGTTGCCCTTGCAAAGGGTTTTGGACTTAATGAACAGTTCTGAACCATCGACTGGACTGTCGAAGTGAACCGAAGCAATTAGGAGCACTATAACCGGAGTAGTTCTTCGTATATAGTAAAGCAGGTAATTTTGACTGTATATAGCCAAATTTTTTGTGCTGAACATTTCCAAGTCCAAACCGTATTATACCCAAATGGATACCATCACCAACTTTTTAGTCTGTTTTTTATGGCCAGACTTTTAACTGTACCTTTCATTGTCTACACAGAATGATACTCAAAATTTTGCCATGTGCCAAATTGCTAACTATGCTTCAAACCTCCAACGCCACTAACACAACAAGCACCAATTTCTTTCTGCTTCAAACCTCCCCCTCCACTTACACAACAAACACCAATTTCTTTCTCTTATTCAACCTAACCTGAGACCACCATCATATTTATGGCATTCTTCTCCGGCACACTAAAATTATTGTGCCCGCTTTTCCCTTCCCATAGGAATTCTACTGAATTTTCAAGCTTCCTCACAATTAACACGATTTTAAGCGTAGACAATTAATACACCGGAAGGTTTGACACTATGCTTCATCTAAATCAATACAACCGCCGAAAGAAAGATAACTCCATTTCGACAGAGCAAGATAACTCCATTTCGACAGAGCAAGCCTCTTCTCAAAATTTTCAACAACTGCATTCCACATCAAGTTGGCAGTTTTCTTGGGTATCAATGGGCACCTCAGGTAAGACATGGAGAAATCCCCACACTTCCAGTCCAAATGAGAAACCATCACCTTGACCATTTCCCCACTCATCCCCACACTGACCAGCATACTCCTCCCCAGAATCGCTTTCAGGCCTGATATTGCTTTGACCTGCTCCAGAGAAGCACCACACAATGCTAGAGTATCATCTGCAAATTGCGGATGAAAAATAGAAAAAAGACGGGCTGTCTTGAAAGAAGACTGCACTATTCTGCCTTGAACAATATCTTGCTGAGACCTTCCCCCGCAATAAAGAACATTAATGGGAGAGAAGGTCCCCTTGTCCCAATCCCGTTGGGCTAGCAAACATACTAGTCAGCGGGCCATTAATGAGAATTCATGTCGAGGACACACGCTCCTGTATCCAACCATACCACTTCTGTCTCTAGTTAGTTTGGGTAGACTAAATGTATCAAGATTTCATGTAAGTTCAAATATTATTATAAGATAATAGTGGTCAGATTAAATCTAAGTGATATTAATGGTGAATGTAGAAGTCGGATTTGGTTTTTCCCGATATCGCTTATGAGATAATGTAAGAAAAAGATGAAAACCAGTTTTGATGTATTCCTCATGAGAGGAATTATGTGATCCTCACGAGGATATATATATATATATATATAGAGAGAGAGAGAGAGAGTTTTTTTAGAGCTCAGCACCCCTATATTTAGGTCCAATAATTCAGTGATTAAGACTGTTAACTTGGACCCCACCTCAGACAGGGCATTCCTCAAAAATAACCTTGAAAGGGACCTAACACCCTTCTCAATCAAAACGTCCATACAGATGATGAAGGCAAAACAAAGAAACAGTCTACATTCAATGGAAGAAGAGCCTATGTGGGATAGAGTGATTCAGAAATTTAACAAAATGCTTGATTCATGGAAGAGCCGTTACTTGTCTACCGGGGGAAGACTCACGCTCATCAAAGCTGCGTTATCCAACACTCCTGTCTATTTCATGTCCTTGTTTACCTGTCCCCCTCAGGTTCTCGACAGAATTGATAATTTGAGAAGAAACTTTCTGTGGAATGGTAAGGAGAACCAGAAAAAATTCCACTTATTGGATTGGAAAGAAGTCTGTTCCCATTTTAAAGAGGGTGGAGCTAGCATTCGAAAGTTAAAGTTGATGAATCGTGCCCTTCTTGGCGGATGGGCGTTGAAACGGATGCTCTTGGAATACTGTGGTTAAAGGCAAATATGGGTCATCACCCGGGGGCTGGTGGACTAACGACTCCTCGCGATACAGAGCTTCCTCCCTCTGGAAAGGTATTTTGCGGGCAAAACAGACAGTCATCCAGAATATTGGTTATCAGCTTGGGAATGGCGCTGCCATAAGGTTTTGGGAGGACCACTGGATCAGTGATTCCATTCTCAAAGACAGATTCCAGAACATCTATCGCATCGCTGTCCTCAAAGATCCTCCGATTCGCTACTTTTTCTCTCGAACTGATGCCGGTCTAGTTTGGGAAATTAATTGTTTCAGAAATTTGCATGACTAGGAGTTGGAGGAATACATCGCTCTTCTCAACTGCCTCTCCATGGCGGCGTCCAACAGGGATGATCCTGACAAGCTTCTCTGGAAGGGGGATAAATCCAATCAATTTTCGGTGAAATCACTTTACTCCATCCTCTCCCCCTCCTCTATCCCTGCCTCCCCGGCGCACCCGTTTATTTGGAAATACCAGGCTCCTCCTAAGTTTATTTGTTTTGGTTGGTTGGTGGCTAGGAAGCGGATTCTAACGATTGATAATTTGAAGAAGAGAGGTATGCAACTTCCTAATATTTGCCTTCGTTGTATGAACGACGAGGAATCGGCGGATCACTTATTAGTCCACTGCCCTTTCATCTCTCTCATCATGCTGGATTTTATCCAAAGATTCAACGTTTGCGGCTGCCTCCCTAATACCGCCTCGTCCTTAGTAGCATATTGGCATGGGTTCAATCTGGGGAAATCTAAAACGAGTATCTGGAGAATGGCGCTTCTCGCGATTTGGTGGGCCGTCTGGACGGAAAGGAATGACCAATGTTTTTAACGACACCCACGCCTCTGTTCAAGTTGTGGGTTCTCGGGCTAAAAAGCTCCTTATCGAATGGGTGGCTTCTGTTTCTAGTCTTAAGGGTTGTAATCTTCTTTTCTTAGGCGTGTAAGGTGGCGTCTACCACCTCGGCAGATCCTTTTTGTTTTCTCCTCTTTTTAATGAATCGTTACCTTTGAAAAAAAAAAGATTAGATAGTTATGATCTCCCAAGATGGTACTGTTTTTGGGGCATAGTCATACACAGCGGATCCTATCAGATCGATGAAATATGGTTTATCTAATTCTGTAGAATTTAACTATTGAGTTCAATCATGTATCACATGAAGCTAACAAGGTGTCCAATAGTTTATCCAATGCCGATCAATCTATGCCCTCTTGCAGTCATGTTTTGCTGTCTAATCAGTAAGAAATTTATAATCCATTGAATGTCCCACTTCCCCAAACTAAAAATACCAGCTTTGGAAAATGGTGACACAGTTCAATACATTTCAAACCAACATCTCAAATGTCAAAAACACAAGATATAGGACCAATATTTTCAATATCAGTGATTACGAAACTTAGGTACAGCTACTTCATAGTCAAGTATATTGAATTGGAACCAATCGGTATCTCCTCAAGTCCTTTTTTTAAATATTAATCAGGCTAGATTATTGTGTTTATCACTTTCTTCAGTAAACTTACGGTGACTAGCTTTCCATGCATGAAACAAATGGCATGAGATGAGATCCAAACCTATCATCAGGTAGGCTCTACCATGGATGAGACATCCCCCAAAAATCAAAATGATCTGACAATCCTAACCATTCATTGGAGGAGTTTCAGTGAAAGTAAACTGATCACTCTAAAGAAAATGGCCCATAATTCCTTTGACCATCCATTTTTCCCTAAAAATCACCCAAACCTGCAGGTTAGAAATCTCCAATTGGAGTGAATTTCAGGATAAGGCACATCCAAGTAATTCCTACACAATGATCAGTTTGCATCTGGCATTACCAAAAGCATAAAACAATGGGTGCATCTATCAAACAAGGTGGATGTGAATATCAATTCACTTAACAGACTACAATAAGAGTAGAATGAATAATGCTAGGGCGACTTGCGCAAGGTGAGGCCACTATGGCACACACGTAACTGATCTGGGCCAGATCATTAGGTGGGGGCCGACTCCAGACATTGCCAGCCCATAAATCAAGCCAATCCACTCATCAGGTAAGTAGGCGATGGTCGTCATATGGGCCTGTTTGGATGCCTGTAAGTTGGGTTAGTGGGAAGTGACTTACAAGGAAGTCACCTACAGGTGCTGTTTGGGGGAAGAAATTCACCTATAAGTCACTTACAGGCAAAACTGCCAAGAAACCTCCAGGGGCTAGAGGTGAGAAGTCACTTCCCTGTAAGTGACTTATAGGCCAACGGTCTGATTTTTTAAACAAGGGGAAGAGGGGGGAAATGCACCTCCATTACCAAAAAGCTCTAGCCATTGAAGAAGCTCCACTAAGCTCTCTCTCTCTCTCTCTCTCTCTCTCTCTCTCTCTCTGCAATGGCGTTGTGCGCCTCCCTCTCTCCCTCCCTGCAATTAATATTGCTGTGCGCCCATCTCTCTTCCTCTCTCTCGTTCTTTGCATGCAGTTAGGGTTGCCATTTTCTTTTTCTTTTTCTTTTATTGGAATCGATGGATTCAGTTAGGCTGTGACAGTGGCGCCCACCGTAATTTGTGTTTTATTTTAGTATATCTATGCCATCCATCAGTTTTGCCAGCTCATTTTAGGGCCCAAGCCCAAACATGAAGTATATCCAAATCTTAGGTGGATCACACCACAAGAAACAGTGGTGATTGAATGTCCACCATTAAAGCTCCCCACCGTCCGGTCTATTGAGGTGGACCACTTTTATTTATTTTAAATTTTTTTATTTAATTATTTTAATGCACTACACCTTATACAAGTAAAATATAAAAAATGGCCCACCATGGAATAGCATAAGAATTGGCTTAAATATTCCGCTTGGCGGGCTTAAGATAATGATATATCTGGTGTCAGGATTTTTTATGTGATTATAACATCTTGAAATGATTCCCTACTCCAAGCTGTAAATATACAACTTCTTACCTGTAAGTAACTTACCGGCTACCGAAACACAAAAACCAATTTACCTGTAAGTGACTTGCAGCTTACATCCAAACAAGATAACCTGTAAGTCACTTACAACTTAAAGTACTTGCAGGCATCCAAACAGGCCCTAAGGAAAATGGACTTAGAAAGAAAATCACACCAACGGCCTGTATTTGAAATACAAGCATGGCCCACCTGATGACTAGACCATCCTAGATTCTGGGACGGCACTAAACAAGGCAGGTGTGCCACAAATCACATGCCATGCAAAGGAAATCAAGAACGATGAAAGAGGCCTCGATGGATAGGAGAATTACAAGAAGGGAACGTACCGACGGAGGAGGAGGCGATAGCGGAGCCGCAGCCGAAGGTCTTGAAGCAGGCGTCAACGATCCTGCCAGACTCATCGTCAACCTTGATCTGGAGCTTCATGACGTCGCCGCAAGCGGGGGCCCCAACGAGGCCCGTACCGACCGACGAATCGTTCTTGTCGAAGGACCCGACGTTCCGGGGATTGTTGTAGTGATCGACCACGCGCTCGTGGTAGAGCCGGGCCAGGACGGGCCGCCCCTGCTCATGCCCTAACCCTAGAAATCGACGACACCCAGTCCTCAGCATCTTTCTCTATCTCTGGAGCTGAAGAAAATGATAATTCAACAATGGCGTCAGGGTAAAAGGATTTTGTCGTTTGATTCCTCGGTCACTGTCTCGAGGGATTAAAAGGCGGTTGTGGCTTGTGGGATTGGGAACGCTACAGATATCTGCATTGTATGACACGTGTTCGGATCTCAGGTCGCCTCATCAGCTTAGTGGAAGCATTCGTATCGGGCACGCGACTTACCTGATGCACGGCGCGACTTCTGTGGATCCCTGAGCGTGGGGCCCACCTTGATGTATGTGACTTATATCCACACTGTCCATTCATTTTGAAAAATCATTTTAGTGCATGTTCCCCAAAAATGAAGCAGTTCCAAATCTAAGGTAGACTAGAGTACAGGAAACAACGGTAATTGACCGTTAAAAACTTCGTAAGGGCCACGAAATTTGTGTAGTCTCTTCATCCAGGTCTTCGTGACCTTACCTTGGATTGAAAATAAACATTCCGGTAGAACGCACGAAGCTTTTAATGGTGGGGATTCAATCATGATTGTTTCATGTAGTGTGGTCCACCTGAAATTTGGATATGCTTCATTTTTTGAATGTACTAAAATGAGATGCCATAATGGACGGACGGTGTGGATCCGGGAATCCGCAGAAACCGCACCTCATGATGTAACCCTAAGCTGTGGGCCCGCCGTGACGTCTGCGTTACATAAAATCCGTCCATCCATTTCGCCTGCTCATTCAAGTGGGCCACGCCAATGTAAATGGTCGAAATGAAAATGCCCACCAAGTGTTTTGTGCCATCCAAGCCGTTGTCGTGAATAAAACTTCCGGGGCCCAAGAAGGTCTCAATGGTGGGTGTTCACTCCCCATCTGCCTCCAGAAAACGCCCTCACATGGAATGCTGCGACCAGTGGACGGAGTGGATATAATACAAAAGTCACGCTGGGCCCTCAAAGTTATGGTGGTGTATGGGACCTGGGCTAGTCTGGGCCAGATATTTAGGCCACCAAAGATTTGGGCTGTCAATGGGCATGGTTGACAAATCGGGGCATTCGGACCCAGCTTACTTTGAGCTGACCTGGGAAAAGAATAGTAGGCCCTGGTCTAAGTTTAAGACTGTTTATTAATTGGCCAGGCAGGGATGATATTTAATAGCCCATGGGTCAGGCGAGGTCCAGCTTGTTAGGGTTTTGAGGGCATTTTTATCATATATCATCCATAGTGGGGGCACACTCAAAGAACAGCCCGGATCTCGCAGAAAAGTGGTTGGCTAGGCTTGAGTCTGTCCGGGTGATGCGAAACGTTTCCACTCGAGGTCTGGACCTGGCATTTCTGTGGTGGGCTAGACCATGGTTTGATATCTGACTGAGGTCTGGACCACACAGGATTAGATGGGTCATTCTTCGGCCAACCTCCACTAATCATGCACGCCCATTGACAACCTCTTCATATACCACTTCAATGCACGCCCATGAACACGTGTTCGCTGATTATGCACTAACCGTTCATCCAATGGTCCCACCTCAGAAATCAGATTGCGTACTGAGTTACTCAGTACGCTTTTATCGTACTGAGTAAACTCAGTTGGACCCACCGTGAATGTATTCGGTTTATCCAATCCGTCCATCCATTGTTTCATATAATTTTAGACGTCGACCCAAAAATTGAAGCCTATCCAAAGCTCAAGTAAACCATACCACGGGAAGCAGTGAGAATAATGAATTTGACCGTTGAAACCTTTCGAGTGCCCAAAGTGATCTTTATTTGTCATCCAACATGTTCATTAGATCACAAAGATCTGGATGAAGTGAAAAAAATAATATCAGATTGATCCGAAACTTCTGTGGCCCCCTAGAAATTTTCAACGGTAGACACTCAATTCTCACTATTTCCTCTGGTGTGGTCTACTTGATTTTTGGATATACTTTATTTTTTGAATTGGGATCTGAAATTAACTGTTAAAATGTATGGACGGAGTGGATCAAATACACAAATCATGGTGGATCCCATAGAGTTTACACAGTACGCAATCCGCTTCCCCCACCTCAGATCAGAGAGAGCTTAAGAATCACGTCAGTCAGATGATCTTGACTGTATTGTTCTTTCTTACATGCCATGGGGAGAAATAGTAGGACGCCATACCGAATTCTACGTCTGAGATTGATTTGACGCCCAAGATATTTCCGAGGGCTATGTCATTTTGCCAGGATGATTCCAAACTGGCAAGGCCAGCCCAACAGCGGGTCAGAAGCTCTACAAATGCATGCTTAAAAGAAGATCCAGTTGATGGCCCTGGTTATCCTGTATATCCCCCATACAGGGAAGCCCACCAGATTAATAGTCCTAATCACCGGGACGTAAGAGGCAGAAAATTTAAAAATATATTAATAACAAGAAAAAAGGGACTCCACAGACCGCCCGCATGAAGATAGAGAAGATGTATGTAACAGCTTGCTTCCTTTCCCTCTGTATTGAGATAAGAGACGACAACCATTTCATTCAGTGTACAAATGCACCTGTATTTTCCATGCAATTTTTTATTTTCTTTAAACATGGTTCCCACCTCGAGCTGCTGGAGTTAAAACTGACTGGGCTATATTCTAACCATCCAATGCAGGCTCCAAATTGGACCGTTGAGATCAAACGCGGTCCATCAGAAGAAAGGTCAGAATCTCATCTAGTCGCACTTTTTGGCTAAAATTGACTCATAAATAATCATTGAAAGGCATGGAAACTCCAATTGCATTTTCAGAGGGGGAGATCACCGACAACCCATTCTGCCTTTGAAAATTATATTTCCTAGGGTAAATTTGGAAACAAGATTCTAGGAGGCATGGAAGAATGGGTTGAGCATGCAACCCAGCTGGAGGCAATCTCCTCGCTTTAGAAAGCCTTACAAAAATGCTAAAAACTCAGGATGCGGCCAGAAAGAAAGTGATACGAGAAACAAACTAGTATTCTCTGTTACAGCTAAAAGGATTAGCTACACAAAGATCCAACTCCACCTGATGAATTGCAGTAATGTAGCAGCATGCAATCATCCTTCTATTACAAAATAACCCAAATGAGGGAAAGGGATCCTCCAATTTCATCACAACCACAATTCCCTTACCTCAAAAAAAGCTTGGATGACATTTACGCCTGCAATCCAAACAAAACCCTAACAGAAGTCATTACTGCTCACGCCTGCCAAATCAGATGAGTGAATTGTCAAAAATTCAGTAAACGGGAGCACCCTGAAACAGAATTACAAGACAATGGACATACCAAGTTACTGATGACCAATCCGACATGCAGGTGACCAGCCCCACCATGGATAAGGGATGCCCCATGATTCTTCCAGATTTGAAGATCATAGCCATCCCACGTTTGGTATATACTTTTTCTTCAATTTTACTCACTGCCTAATTGTGATTGATCAATAGGTTAAGATTTTTCCATCTGGGTGATTTTTGGGCCATACCCAGACAAGATGAGGCCCATCCGATCAACAAGCTGGGCCAACAAACCCAGGACCCCACTTCCATGGCCGGTACATTGGAACACTGCATCTCCTGATGTATCAATACCATTTTAATCCTTGCCGTTTGAAAGAAAGGAGAACATGGCTCTCAAGTACTTACCTTGTTAGCGATATTGTTGGAGAGCCAGTCCAGCCCTTCATAGAGACCCTCACCAGAAGTTGCACACGTGCTTTGGATGTACCTGAAAAGGCCGACACAGAATCCATGTTAGAACTTATAGGAAAGAAATTGGACTGTGGAATTTGTGTAGATCGCTGGGGAAGTACAGTGTGAGATTTACCAGTGGCGTTGGCGGAGAGAGTGGAGGCCAAGCTTATCAGTTATCTCCGCAGCATTCATGGCATTTGGAAGATCTTGTTTGTTTGCAAATACAAGCAACACTGCATCTCGCAGTTCATCCTGCCACCACAGTATAAACAAAGTCAGTCCTACTCTAAATATGAATATTAGACAAAGCTTAAAAACTGTGTTATGATCCCTTAACAGCCAACAGCCATTGCCACTATATGACGGTAACAGCCATTATGAAGCAGAAAAACAGGAATGGAAAATTAGAAAACATCAGGCCCACAATAAAATAATGGTCATTTTACTGAAAAGGTGTTATATTCCACAAGGCAACACATCATATTTAGAAAGCTTGTGTAAACAGTGCCCTTTTATTTATGATGGCCGTCATTTCACCAAATAATGGCTGTCATTTTGGAAACAACAGCCTATTTAACAACCTTTTTCCATAACATAGCACAATAGATGGTTATAATGGGTGTTATGACATTATTTAAACCTTGATGTACGATGATTTAGTCCCCTGTAGCTACATACCTCATTCAACATTCTATGCAACTCGTCCCTTGCCTCAACAACACGATCCCTGTCATTACTATCTACCACAAAGATAAGACCCTGGGTGTTCTGGAAGTAGTGCCTCCATAATGGACGGATCTGTAGAATAAATACAGTAACGATCATTAGCTCGTTTTCTTCAATAACAGGACAGTTATTAGATGACAACTGAATGAAACCAAACTAAACATACACTTCACATGTCAAGTGAGCTAGAAACAAATAACCTTACATAGAGAGGAATGGTCACTTTCAATGTTTTAAAAGCCACATCAGAAATGACAGACACACCAGTGCAGACCAGAATAGGCCACAAAGGTCGCCCATCTACAGACCTGTCTCTTGTGAGGAACTAGGTCATGTGTTCACATCTGGGTCAACAATTTTTGAAGTTAGGAAAAGACAGGTGAACCTGCCAGCTTTTTCCTCTATTTTTTTCTAAAGGTAATGATTTTATTGAGAAGAGAGTAGACAAATGGGTGAAGATGAGAAGTCTACAGGAATTACAAAAAGGAAAACCAAAAATAATAAAAAGGAACATAAGAAATGTTATCAAACGGCTTGAGAATCAATGGACACAAACACCTCGTCAGGCATGATGGTGACTGCAGAAAAATCTACCACTGTGCTCAGCCCAAATAAACCACAAACCAGCAAGATTAGGGACCACAAAACTCTTCACATATGCCCAACTCCATCCACATGCCACGCAAAGAAGAATAAATCCATCCAGTGAGGCATCACGATAACAAAAATTGAAAGAGGTAGGAAAAAATCTTCCCAAAAGGCTCTAGTAAACACAAGGAGCAGTCGACTGACTCCGAATCACAAAGGCCAAATAATGGACAAGTCTAGGGTAATCATATGCCTTTTCTGCATATTATTGATGGTAAGCACCCTAGTCTCACTCTCTCCAAACGCAAATAACCCAGGGCAAACTCCTACACAACCAAATGAACTCCATCGCTTCTCAAGATTCCCAAGAATAACGAGAGCAAATCATCACACACAGGGAGTGAACAGAAAATCTTCCAGATCTCTCCAACCTCCCTGCCCATGTATCCCACTCGAAAACAGAAGGAACATGGATCTGCAGAAGAATTAGCAATCACACCAGGTCCTCCAATTCCTCATCCGACAAGTTCCTGTGACCAGCCCAGACCACTTGGCCCCCCAAGAATGAGAAACACTGCAAGATGGAGGCTTGTTGACACACCAAACATCCTCCCAAAAAACAAATCCAAGAGCAATCAATCTCCCACCTGAAAACACTTTTCCATATCCCACCAAACACGCTTTTCCCTTTTTGAGTGGTTAAGTTTAAATAGGTGATGTAGGAGTGAAACCTACAATGCTTACCATCCAATCTACTACAGGCCTTTTCTTGGGTGATATTTGTCATTATATTTTTATAGTTTATAAATATCACAGGTTGGCTAGTTGAACCAGCAGTTGGATCTAAACGCCCACAAAAGCGGGTCACATCTGGTTCGAGTATTGCTTCCCTTGTTTGTTTTTCAACAAAAAATGTCCTAGGAATTTGGGACCTATTTCCAAATATATTGTTTGGCAATATATATATATATATATATATATAGAGAGAGAGAGAGAGAGAGAGAGAGAGAGAGAGAAGTGTCCTCTTAGTTACTGCCAAGTGTTGTCTAGCAGGTGGGACGCTTGAAGGTGGGCACTTGCACATGTGGCATGCATAGCATGGTTGAAGCTGAATTGCGGCACACGTGGCACATGAGAGGTGCTTGAAGCTGTCCGGTGGCACATGTGCACAACAGCCACATTGGAACATTTTACAAATGTGGGAAGTTGAAGCTGGATGGTGGCACCTGTGCACATTGGCACATTGGCAAATATTGCATGTATGGCGAAATTGAAGATGGACATAGAACCTAAAGCCTTGTCTCTTTAGTCTTTCCTTCATTTGTTTCTTATGGAAATTTTCTTCAAAAATATAAGATATTTTCTTCTGTTTTTATTGCCTCTAAGCATTATATTGATTATTGAAGATGGTGAAGGATGGTGTCACCTGATTTATTTGCACTTTGTGATGACACATTTATGCTTACAGATTTACCATATACAGGTTCTCAATTAAAATCTAACAATATCGTGATATCTATTACTTTCTGTAGTACATATTCATGGAAAATGAATAATTATTGAGTTTTTAATTTTTCTGATTTATTTATAATTTTCAGATTTTTTTTCCTTTTTAAAGAAAATCAGAAAAAATATTACTGTTCGTGATTTGATGCGCTTCAACCTATATTACAATTTATGATACAATTACAATTTTGACAATTAGTGACCAATTCTTACCATATCCATAGGGCTATCAATGGGTACCCGGCTTGTGAATATCCAAAGTCATCCATATTATTTAATCAAATCTTTTTCTTTCTTTTTTTGAAGGGTATTATTTAATCAAATCTGGATCCAGACTTCAGAGCCAATTAACAGTGATGTCAGATTTGGATCCACAGACGCATATCCAATTAGAAATCAGGTCATGTTGGGCACCAGGTATCAAATATATGACTTTTTAGCTTTGTCCTTTATTTAGTTATTTCGAAAAGGCAAGTTTCTTGTATGGACCCCTGGATCCGGATCTAAATCTTGCTCGAGACCCGATTCTAGATATGATTCTGGATCCAAGTACCATTTAAATCCTAATTTGAGCTTGAAACTAGACCCAGCAGGCCTTAATGGGACATACTCAGATTCCAATCCAGTGCCCCTTTTATTGCACCCGTATTTGAACCCAACATGACCAAATATGATTCCCATAGTCGGGTCCAGATACAGGTAGACCAGAATCCACCGTGAACCCAACCAACTGAGAGGCCTAATTACCCGGTATCCTGAGATTTTCAACATTGAGGATCCAACAAATAAATCCTTTCCATACCAAATATCCATACCCATGCTTCAGTAACACAGGTTGTACATGATCATTCCTCACAAGTAAAATAAGGACAAGGACTGTGGTATGGAAATGGTGGCAATAATATTTTATGAACCAAGCAGTGATATATGGAGTAAATTTTAACTTTAGTAAACTGGAAAATAAAAATAAAAATCCAAAGCTGAAGGTGCCTGAGATATCCAACTGAATGGAACATTTGTTGGAAAACAAAAAACAGAATTCTGTACCTTGTCCTGACCACCAACATCCCAGACAGTGAAGCTGATGTTCTTGTATTCCACTGTCTCCACATTAAATCCTGAAAACAACAGCTTATGGAATCACTTAAATCATCCACAATGGCTTTTTATATCACGGGAAGACATATTAAAGAAAGATGAGACTCTCATCCAAGCCTCTCAAAATGAGATTGCAGGCCAGAAACACCAACTACAAAAGCCAAACCCAAAAGGCTACCCAAAGAACGGCCATAGGTCATAGCATGAGAATTGATGAAAAATCCCTATCACATGCTAGTTCGATCAATATCAAACATCACAGAAGAGGAAATGAATCCAGAAGGGGATTCAAATAAAAAAAAATATATATTAGGGAATGTCATTGCATTTCATTGATTCAATACCCTTGTTGGATCAAAGGTTTGGACTAAGAGAAGGTGGCATTTTGAGCATTGGCATTGAAATACCGTGGAAGGATTGCAAGACAAAGTCAATTGATGCATAGGGTAGGCTCTGAATACAGTACAGCTCATGTGAATAATTCACATGTTGCAGCATGTTTTTCATAATTCTTCCAGAATTTGAAGAACCAAGGGAGACAAGAAAGGACACTAATTTCCAGGCATACGCTGAGCAAGGCGTCTCGCACAGCCCCCTCCCTCCCTCCCTCCTTGAGCAAGTAGTCTCGCGCAGCCCATGGAACTTTAGTTTCATACACATTTGAATAGGAGTAAGGTGTTCCGTATCCATTACAATATGGCCGTAAACGTCAGTATGTAGGTAACGGCTGATACGGTCCAAGAAAATCAATTGCCACATTTCACCCTGTATCACCTAAACACTTCTTTTTCTATGTAAATCCGTTTTTCATTTTTCTCATTCCAAAAACTTTCTTACATCGTTCCACAACAAATTTCGGCCACTTGTACTATAATTTTTAAGATTAGTTGATTGAAGCGATTTGGACAAATAGAAGGCTTCAAAGGCCACTTTTTCAAAAAATCAAATAAAGTGGTATACATGCATTTTTTTTCCGATTTTTAATTCTAATGATTGATTATAATGTGTAAACATTAGATACACATAACCACATTCATAAATTCACCAGACAACCCAATACAACACTGTCACAAAAGAGTGGACCGTTACGCTACCATAAACATATTTAAAACCCAAAATGAATATATATTTGGAATATTTACATTATTATAAATTTTCTGGATATTTTTTTCAGAATTTTTCAGGCAAAAATTAAAAATAAAATAAAATAAATTGAACCGTCATGGGGATTGTAAAGGTCATTACGCCTCCGTATCGGCCGTTACTACAAATACCCGTATCGGCAACGGCAGCCACCATTACCAATACGGAATACCTTGAGTAGGAGAGTCCCATGACTTGGTATTTTCCTGGGAATAGTACCTAGCTCAATGACAATGTCTCTCTAAGTTTGTTCTTTAGTTCATTTTGCATAATTGTTTGAAGCAAAAGTATAATAGGAACCTTGAACCAATGGGAACACCATCTCATGGATGATGTCCACAAAATTTCTATTTGATGACAAATTTAGAGGTTAAACAATAAATCTGAATCATGAGTATCTCTGTCCACAATTACGAAACAGGTCTTTTATTTCCATAGGTAAGCAACTCAGCTCAAACCTGACATCTCAGTGTTGAAGCACATGGTGCATGAGAGCTCATGAGAGGTCAAATTTCATAATCATACCAACAGAAGGGAAAAGAAAATTTGCAACAGAAGTTCTGAACTTTATCATAAATGACAACCAATGCAAAACTGAACCTTTTAATTCAAACAGTAACACCAAGTCACTAACCAATAAAAACAGGATTAATACATCATGATGGTTCGAGATCATTAATTCATCATATTGGTTCAAGATCATTAATTCATCATGATGTTTCAAGATCACATGGAGAGATGCCAAATAACTCAATCCTATAATACCAGGATTATCTCTCATTATCCATCAAAAAAACAAGATTATCATTTCTACGAAAAACAGAAGTAAATAATAAATAAATCTTGATTCCTCAATTTCAGACTCACCAATTGTTGGAATTGTGGTTACGATCTCTCCCAGCTTGAGCTTGTACAATATGGTGGTCTTACCAGCTGCATCAAGACCAACCATCAGGATACGCATCTCCTTCTTGGCAAAAAGCCGGCTAAAAAGCTTCGTGAAAGTGAGCCCCATGATTCCTTCCGGCTAAGACATCCACCCATGGAATAAAAAAATTGAATCAGCACAATTGAAAAACTGTAAAGGAGTGAAGTATATAAAATTAACTCCAACAAGACTGAAAGATCACCATGTTTACATGATTTCGCAAAGAACTCTTAATAAATAAACACTATTACACAGTATCTAACGGGACTATACAATCACACGAGGGTGCTTTTTGCTCTCAGCCACAGAAAACTGACAATCTGACATTTTGAGATTGGGTGGATTCATGTAACTGAACCCAATTAGTTGGGTAAGGCTTAGATGATGTTGATGATCTAAACAGAACTATAACCAAAACATAGAATATCATGCAGAAGTTTATGTGGAACAGAAAGAAATGCATCGATTAAAGCAAATCCCAAATATATATATATATAGGAAAAGGTACTATGCGCTCGAGCTCATGGGAACATCCCATGAGGTCGAGCTGTGTGGGCCCCACCGTGATGCGTGTCGAACATCTACCCCATCAGTCAGAGGCACCATTCCATTGTGGGCCTAGGTCTCAAAAATCAAGTCAATCCGTGACTTGTGTGGGCCACACCACATACAGAAGTTGAGAGGGGCTACCCCCCATTAAAACATTCATAATCATTTTTTGGGCCCACTGAGATGTGGTTTGCAAATCCAGCCTATCCATTATGTGTGTCCCACTTGGATGAGGGTTCAGACCAAGTTTCAGACAAATTCCAGGTGGGCCCCACCAAGTGCTTTTATATGTTTTTGGCATGTCTTCACATGATTTAAGATGGTATGGCCCACCTGAGTTGCGTATACAGCTGATTTTTGGGATATCCCATAATTTAAAGGGGACCCATCAAATGCACGGTGTTGATGGTTGACATGCATCACGGTGAGGCCCACACAACTCGACCTCATGGGAAGTTCCCATGAGCTCGAGCGCATAGTACCTTTTCCCTATATATATATATATATATATATATATATATATATATATATATATATCTTCAAAGGGATTAACGCAATCAAAAAAGAAATTCAAGCCACCAAACACTAAAACGACACCATCGAATCCAAAAACAACCTTGAAACTCTTGATTGGAACCAAAAATCCTCTAAGAAATGTGGTTCTTCAAGGGATTTCAAGCAGAAATAATTGCCTACACTCATCAAAACGGTCTCAACAGATCTAGCAGTTCAGATCAACCACCCGTGGAAGAAAAAAAATGTTCAAAGAGAAGCAAAGTAGAAAGGACGACCTCACCTTCAGCAAAACTTCTTCCAATGAATAATGCATAAATAAGCAAATTCCAGAAATCCTTCAAAAGATGCGGTTTCTCAAATGAATTTCAAAATCAACCAAATGACTACAACGGATGAAATCTATTTCAGCCAGTCAGACTGATCCGATCATCAGATAATTTATAATTTTTTTAAAAAAATCGAAAATTAGGGTTTGAAAACCAAAAAACTGATGAAGAAATATCAGATTCCGATGATTTCAACAAAAATTTTTAGTCAAGGAAAAAAAGAAACCGCAAACTGAAAACATCAAAAATCGTTCAATCAAAGCCTGGAATCCTTCAAAAGAAGCGGTTCTTCAACGAATTTCAAGCAGATCTAATGATGGAAATCATCTTAACGAATCTACCTCTTCAGATCAGCAGAATATTACTAAAAAAACGGAATTAAAAGCGTAGAATCCAATAATTTACGCGGAAAAACCTTCAGATGCAGAGGAAAATAACTCCTCTAAACCTAAATTTGAGAAGAAAACAAGCAGATTGGAGCCAGAAATCCTTCAAAAACTAACAGGATTCATGATAAAATTCAAGCATATCGAAATCTCTACAGATGAATCGAGAAGAATCGAACACATCTACAGTAAAAAACGAAAAATTAGAAGATGAGAGAAGATCGGGGGAGAGAATTTCACCTTGCAGAGAAGAAAACCTTCGGGAGAGAGAGAGAGGGGGGGAGAATAAAACCGCAGTCCACTGTAAAACACCCACACTCTATGGGCCCACCATGTTGTTTGTAGAGTCCAGTCCGTGCATCAGGAATATCGGCCGAACAGAAAACTCAGGTGGTACACATCCATGGGAATACCTTTCACGTGGTGTGGCCCACCCGAGTTTTGGATCAGGAAGGTTTTTTTCCGTATATTCTCTCCATGGTGGCCCCACGTTCAAACCGATGGTTGGCATCCCACCCCATAGTTCACTGTGGTGTGGCCCACATGATTGGTGGATCTGGATGATTTTTATCAAACAGGACCTAGAATGTAGTATATAACATGATAGACGAGTTGGATTTTGAATATACAACATGGTAGGACCTACCGAGTTGCCTTTTTTTTTGATGCGAATCATCATCCCTGCATCCGCCAGTAGCTGATGGAAATTGTTTGTGGGCCCACCATGATGTATGTGTTATATCCATGCTGTCCATCAAAATTTTCAGCTCATTTTAGCCTATTAATCAAAAAATGATTCAGATCAGAAGCTCTAGTGGACCACACCACATGAAACAGTGGGGAATGAATGCCTACCGTTGAAAATACCCTGACTTTATGAACAGGTAGATGGCAAATAAACATTACGGTGGTTCGCCAGAAAGTTTTCAATGGTAAGAGTTCAATCTCCATTCTTTCCTTTGGTGTGGTCTACTTCAGCTTTATATCTGGCTCATTTTTAATTTTCTGCCTTAAAATGGTCCGAGAAAATGGATGGACGGTGTGGATGAAACACATATATCATGTTGGGCCCACATAGCTTTTAATCCAACCCGAGTCGGGTATCAAATTACTCCTGAAATGATGACGTGCTATATGAGTGCCATCCAACCCGTCCATTAGATGTGCCCCATGTAGGGTCAGTCAGGTAAGCCATGTGCCATTGATAGAACGTGTGTCCCACTTAGTTATATATTCATGTGCTATTGATAGAACGTGGGTCCCACTTAGTTATCTATTCATGTGCCATCCAACTAAAATTCATATTATTCCGGAGCTCATGTGCGAAACACCGTGTGAATGAATGCATGGCTTTTACGGATTAACGTACATTGATACTTGTACTATATTCTAAGGCGCATATTCTATAATATAACTGGGATGTTAGACTCTCGGTCTAAAGTATTTTTCTTTTTTTTCATAAAATGATGATTGTGCGGGTATGAATCTGGTGCGTGAGTATAACTTTTTCCTCTTTATAAGGATTTATTCATATATTATATTGAGAAATTACGACTGTACGACCCATTTTTGGCCCATATAGGAAACTAAGCCCACCTCATTTTTCCTGGCGAGAATACGCCCCATATGTACGGACGCCTTGCCAAAGGTCGAAAATGGCCCTTCTCTTTCCTCCAAGCGGATCGGCTGGTGCTCGAAGACCAGCGTTGACGCTCCTCGAACTCTTACGAACGGTTCAAAATAGATCAACGTTACATGGGCCCCACAGTTATGTATTTATTATATCCAAAACGCTCATCCATATTTCGAGATCATTTCGGAGCATTATCCAAAAAAAATTTTCATATCCCACGATCAACTGGACCACGCCACAAAGAGCAGCAGACGTTCAATTCCCCACTGCCTTTTAAAGTGTGGTCCATTTGATAGTTAGATCTATCTTATTTTCCGTCTCAAGCCTTAATATGAGCTCGTCAAATAAATGGATGGTTTGGATATAATATACACCTCATGATGGGACCTAAAAAAAAAAAAATAAAAAAAAAAAATTACTGTGAAGTCATGTGCTACAGTCAGACTAATAGCTACGGATTATAACCGTAGCCATAGATACCTAGTATGTAACCATAGAGGTCTAAACTCAGGCCGGTGGGGGTAACGCGCCCCGCTGGACCATTAGTGGGGCGGCCACGCGAGCGGCGGAGTGACCACGCTGGTTGGCGAGGTCAACTTATCGGGTGTTTTCTCGGGCGCCGGTAATGCCCCTTGGGACATGTCATATATGATTTTGGGGTAGGAGAAGCCGATCTACGCAATGGACCTATCTATTTCATAAGATTCCTCCCAGTTAAAGGTCAAAACTTGATTTTTCTACATTTCTACTATTTTCGGTGAAATTTCATTCCCCTTTAAGTCCTTACCCCCAATGGGTCGAAACTATCAACTTTAACCCGACATTAACCCATTTAGTCTAGATCTATGGTTTCGATCATCTAAACGTTAAATTTTCGGTTCGTACCTATCAATGTCCTAGGGAAATTAGAGGACAGAGTGAAGGTATGTGAAGATTTTAAGGAGATAGGTTGGAAAAAGGGGCTTTGACTTAGGTTCCGTGTTGATTCACGGTGATTTCGACGCATTTCGCGGTGATGACCCATCACTTCATGGTCAGTTCTGCGCATTTCGAGGTCCAATCGCCTCACTTCACCCCCATTTCCATGCATATCACGGTCATTCTCGCATATTCCGTGTTGATTCACGGTGATTTCGACGTATTTCACGATGATGACCCTTCACTTCACGGTCAGTTCCGCACATTTCACAGTCCAATCGCTTCATTTCACCCCCATTTTCATGCATATCACGGTCATTCCCGCATATTTCGTGTTGATTCACGGTCATTTCAACACATTTTGTGGTCTCGCGTCTTCACTTCACAGTCACTTCTGTACATTTCGCGGTCCAATCGCTTCACTTCACCCCTATTTTCATGCATATCACAGTCATTCCCGTATATTCCGTATTGATTCACGGTGATTTTGACGCATTTCACGATGATGACCCTTCACTTCACGGTCAGTTCCGTGCATTTCGCGGTCCAATCGGTTCACTTCACCCCCATTTCCATGCATATCACGGTCGTTCCCGCATATTTCATATTGATTCACGATCATTTCGACACATTTCGTGGTCCCGCGTCTTCACTTCATGGTCACTTCCGTGCATTTCGCAGACCAATCGCTTCACTTCGCCCTCATTTTCATACATATCACGGTCATTCCCACATATTCTGTGTTGATTCACGGTCATTTCAACGCATTTTGCGGTGATGACCCTTCACTTCACGGTCAGTTCCGTGCATTTTGCGGTCCAATCGCTTCACTTCACCCCCATTTCCATGCATATCACGGTCATTCCCGCATATTTCGTGTTGATTCACGGTCATTTCGACACATTTCGCGGTCCCGCGTCTTCACTTCACGGTCACTTCCTCGCAATTTGTTGTCCAATCGCTTCACTTCACCCCCATTTTCATGCATATCACGGTCATTCCCGCATATTTCGTGTTAACTCACGGTCATTTCGACGTATTTCGCGGTGATGACCCTTCACTTCACGATCAGTTTCGTGCATTTCGCGGTCCAATTGCTTCACTTCACCCCTATTTTCATGCATATCACGGTCATTCCCGCATATTTTGTGTTAATTCACAGTCATTTCGATGCATTTCGCAGTGATGACCCTTCACTTCACGGTCAGTTTCGCGCATTTCGCGGCCCAATCGCTTCACTTCACTCCCATTTCCATGCATATCACGGTCATTCCCGCATATTTCGAGTTGATTCACGGTCATTTCGACACATTTCGTGATCCCGCGTCTTCGCTTCACGGTTATTTCCGTGCATTTCGCTATCCAATCGCTTCACTTCACCCCCATTTCCATGCATATCACGATCATTCCTACATATTCCGTGTTGATTCACGGTCATGCATTTCGCGGTGATGACCCTTCACTTCACGGTCAGTTCTGTGCATTTTTCGGTCTAATCACTTCACTTCACCCCCATTTTCATGCATGTCATGGTCATTCCCGCATATTTCGTGTTGATTCACGATCATTTCGACACATTTTGCAGTCCCACTTCTTTACTTCATGGTCACTTCCATGCATTTCGTGGTCCAATCGCTTTACTTCGCCCCCATTTCCATGCATATCACGGTCATTCCCGCATATTTCGTGTTGATTCACGATCATTTCGACGCATTTCGCGGTCCCACGTCTTCACTTCACAGTCACTTCCACACATTTCACGGTCCAATCGCTTCACTTCACCCCCATTTCCATGCATATCACGGTCATTCCCAACTATTTCATGTTGATTCAGGTCATTTCGACGCATTTCGCGGTCACACGTCTTCACTTCACGGTAAGTATTGTACATTTTGAGGTCTAATCACTTCACTTCACCCCCATTTCCATGCATATCATGGTCATTCCCGCCTTTTCCGTGTTGATTCACGGTCATTTCGACGCATTTCGCGGTTACGCTTCTTCACTTCAGGGTCAGTTCCTCATATTTCGCGGTCAAAAAGCTTCACTTCATTCCCATTTCCATGCATATCACGGTTATTACCGCCTTTTTCGTGTTGATTCACGGTCATTTCGATGCATTTCGCGGTCCCGCGTATTCACTACACGGTCACTTCCGCATATTTCGCGATCCAATCGCCTCACTTCACCTCCATTTCCATGCATATCAGTGTCATTCCCAACTATTCCGTGTTGATTCACGGTCATTTTGACGCATTTTGTGGTCATGACCCTTCACTTCATGGTCACTTCCGCGCATTTCACGGTCTAATGGCCTCACTTCACAATCATTTCCATGCATATTACGGTCATTCCCGCCTATTCCGTGTTGATTCATAGTCATTTCGACGCATTTCACGGTCATGCCCCCTTCACTTCACAGTCATTTCCCTAAACCTTAATCTATATTCTAACCTAAACCTATACTTATAACCTAAACCTATTCTCAAATCCCAAAACCTATAACCTAAACTTAAACTTTAACATAAACCTATAATCTATAACCTAAACCGAAACCTATGACCTAAGCCTGAACCTGAACCCGAACCCGAATTCCTAAACCTAAACCTATTCTTAAATCCCAAAACCTATAACTACAACCTAAACCTATATCCTATAACCTAAACTCAATTCCCTAAACCTTAACCTACAACCTAACCTAAACCTATACTTATAACCTAAACCTATTCTCAAATCTAAACCTATAACCTAAACCTATAACATTAACCTAAACCTTTAACATAAACTTATAACCTTAACCTAAACCTATTCTCAAATCTCAAAACCTAAACCTTTAACCTATAACATAAACCTAAACCTTTAACCTATAACCTAAACGTATAACCTATAACCTAAACACAAACATATAACCTAAACCTAAACCTTAACCTATTCTCAATTCCCTAAATCTATAACCTAAACCTAAACCTAAACCTTAGCCTAAACCTAAACCTTAACCTATAACCTATAATCTAAACCTATTCTTAAATCCCAAAACCTATAACCTAAACTTAAACCTATAACCTATAACCTAAACCCTAACCTAAACCTATAACCTAAACCTAAACCTTAACCTATAACCTAAACCTAAACCTAAACCTATAACCCATAACCTATAACCTTAACCTAAACCTAAAATTAAAACCTAAACCTATAACGTATAACCTATAACCTTAACCTAAACCTATAACCTATAACCTAAAACCTAAAACCTAAACGTATTCTCAAATCCCTAAACCTAAACTTGCACCTAATCCTAATCTCACCTCCCTAACCTAGACGTAAACCTAAACTTGAAAATCCAAACCTAAACCCGATCCCGATCCTGCCTATTCCGTGTTGATTCACGGTCATCAATGAAATTGACCGCTAAGTGAATGAAATGAATTTTCGACGATCGACCTGATGGAATCTTGAAAAATAACCAGGTTGGTTGGTTAAAGTATCTTCTCCTACCCCAAAATCATATAGGGCCTGTTTGGCCGCATAGATTGGATGGGATTAGAAGGGATTGGAAGATAGATCCTAGGATTGGCTAGGCGAGCCAAACAGACACAGTCATTACCATGGATCTTAAGACAATCCACTGACATCACCATCATTACCTTCAGAGCCTGTTTGGCCGAACCAATCCCACGGTATTAGGAGGAATGGGATCGCAAGATCCCGGGATATGCATGATGAGCCAAATAGACCTTGTGAACTTGTCCCAGGATATAAGCAATCCCATAGATCTTAAAACAATCCACTGACATGTAACGTTTCTTATACTTCTAGTAACTGGATTATTTTTAAAATTTTTATGATGATTTACCATCAAGTTTTAAGTCATCCCACCAAATTTCATATCATTTAGAGTTGTAAATAAATTATTAAAATTCTAAGAGCAACAGTTGTCCGAACTTAATAATTTTTGCATAGTTGTCACAACAACCCATATTTAACTATATTAAAGTTTTTATTATATTTTTTAATTTTTATATGAAACTAGACTCATCAAGCTTTAATTTGACTTTTGAATCACCTAAATCGGAGTTATATCTAGTGAGATATGAATTTTTGAAGTTGACTGAAAATTACAAAAATTTTGATGGAGCAACTTGGGCCGGCGGGGTGACCACGCCGGTTCAGTGGGGGCAACACGGTCCTCTGGACCATTGGCAGGGTGACAACGCGGATTGGTGGGGTGGCCATGCCGATCAGGGGGGTGACAACGCGGGCCGGTGGGGGCACCTTGCAACATGCATATCTCACAAACTGGAAGGAGTTATTCGACGTGCCATATATGAATTTGGGGTAGGAGAAGCTGATCTACGCAATGAGCTTATCCGTATCATGAGATTTCTCCTGCTTAGAGGTCAAAACCATATTTCTCTACATTTCCACTATTTCCGGTGAAATTTCGTTCACTCTTAAGTCCTTACCCCCCAATGGGTCGAAACTATCAACTTTGACCCGACATTAACTCATTCCTGTCAATGTCCCGGGAAAATTAGAGGACAGAGTGAAGGTATGTGAAGATTTTAAGGAGATAGGTTGAAAAAAAGGGCTTCAACCTAGGCGTGGCTGTCTACGGTCATCTAGTTGTACCAAACGGGGTTCCATTGTCACTCCCAACTCAAGATCTGGGAATGGCGGGTCGGGAAGGAGCATGCGATGGGGCTCAAATTCATTTCACAGGCTCGCTGAATGAGCCTCACGTTGGAGGGTGTAATGTGGGATTTCTGAATCTCAGGATGATGGATTTCTAAGTATAGCTGGAAGGAAGACCGGGATTACCCTTGATTAAAAACATTCCAACAGGGTATCATGGAACATGGGATGCTCTCACCCCAGGGACAATACCTTACACCTACATTTATCATCACTCAAAAATTCATTTCTCCCGATCAATCGAAACGGGTCTCGCCATCAGGTTAGGACCCTCAGATCCCCCTCTCTTACTACCCATTCCTAACTCCCCCTCTAAGAAAGAAAGAAAGAATGAATGAAAGAAAGAAAGAAGGATAGGGATACGGCTATAGCTACGGTTATAATCCGTAGCCATAGATCGGGGATGGAAACGCCGAATTCACAATTGATCGCCGACCGGGACAACGACTTGCGATTGAATGACTGTAGCTCGATTTTAGGTTTAGGTTTAGGTTTAGGTTATAGGTTAAGGTTTAGGTTTAGGTTTAGGTTATAGGTTTAGGTTTGGGTTTAGGTTATAAGTTATAGGTTTAAGTTTAGGTTATAGGTTTTGGGACTTAAGAATAGGTTTAGATTATATGTTATATGTTATAGGTTAAGGTTTAGGAAAATGACCGTGAAGTTAAGGGGCATGACCGTGAAATGCGTCGAAATGACCGTGAATTAACACGGAATAGGTGGGAATGACCGTGATATGCATGGAAATGATTGTAAAGTGAGGCGATTAGATCACGAAATGCATGAAAGTGATCGTGAAGTGAAGACGCGGGATCGCAAAATGCGTCGAAATGACCGTGAATCAACACAGAATATGCGAGAATGACCGTGATATGCATGGAAATGGGGGTGAAGTGAAGCGATTGGACCGCGAAATGCATGGAAGTGACCGTGAAGTGAAGACCCGGGACCGCGAAATGCGTCGAAATGACCGTGAATCAACACGGAATATGCGGGAATGACCGTGATATGCATGAAAATGGGGGTGAAGTGAAGCGATTAGACCTCAAAATGCACAGAAGTGACCGTGAAGTGAAGACGCGGGATCGCTAAATAAGTCGAGATGACCGTGAATCAACACGGAATATGCGGGAATGACCGTGATATGCATGAAAATGGAGGTGAAGTGAAGCAATTGGACTGTGAAATGCACGGAAGTGATCGTGAAGTGAAGACACAGGACCACGAAATGCGTCAAAATGATTGTGAATCAACACAGAATATGCGGGAATGACCATGATATGCATGGAAATGGGGGTGAAGTGAAGCGATTGGACCACAAAATGCACAGAAGTGACCGTGAAGTGAAGACCCGGGACCGCGAAATTCATCAAAATGATCGTGAATCAACACAGAATATGCGGGAATGACCGTGATATGCATGAAAATGGGGGTGAAGTGAAGTGATTCGACCGTAAAATGTGCAGAAGTGACCGTGAAGTGAAGACGCGGGACCGCGAAATGTGTCGAAATGACCGTGAATTAACAGGAATATGCGGGAATGACCGTGATATGCATGGAAATGGGAGTAAAGTGAGGCGATTGGACCGTGTAATGCACGAAAATTCATGGTCATTTTTGTGCATTTCGCAGTCCAATCGCTTCACTTCACTCCCATTTTCATGCATATCACAGTCATTCCTGCATATTTCATGTTGATTCATAGTCATTTCGATGCACTTCACGGTCCCGCGTCTTCACTTTATGGTCACTTCTGCCCATTTCGTGGCCCAATCGCTTCACTTCACCCCCATTTCTATGCATATCACGGTCATTTTGACGCACTTCACGGTCCAGCGTCTTCACTTCACGGTCACTTCTGTGAATTTCGCAGCCCAATCGCTTCACTTCACCCCCATTTCCATGCATATCACGGTCATTCCCACATATGACGTGTTGATTCACGGTCATTTCGACGCACTTCACGGTCCCGTGTCTTCACTTCACGCCCACTTCCGCACATTTCGCTGTCCAATCACTTCACTTCACCCCCATCTCCATGCATATCACAGTCATTCCCGCATATTTCATGTTGATTCACGGTCATTTCGATGCATTTCGAGGTCTCGTGTCTTCACTTCACGGTCACTTCCGTGCATTTTGTGGTCTCATCGCTTCACTTCACCCCCATTTCCATGCATATCACGGTCATTCCCGCATATTCTGTGTTAATTCACGGTCATTTCGACGCATTTCGCGGTCCCGCATCTTCACTTCACGGTCACTTTCGCACATTTCATGGTCATGCCCCTTAACTTCACGGTCATTTCCCTAAACCTTAATCTACACCCTAACCTAAACCTATACTTATAACCTAAACCTATTCTCAAATCCCAAAACCTATAACCTAAACCCAAACCTTAACATAAACCTATAACCTAAACCGAAACCTATAACCTAAACTCGAACATAAACCCGAACCCGAACCCAAACCCGAATTCTAACCTATAACCTAAACATATAACCTAAACTCAATTCCCTGAACCTTAACCTATAACCTAACCTAAACCTATATTTATAACCTAAACATATTCTCAAATCTAAACCTATAACCTAAACCTATAACATTAATCTAAACCTTTAACCTAAACTTATAACCTTAACCTAAATCTATTCTCAAATCCCAAAACCTAAACCTTTAACCTTTAACCTATAACCTAAATGTATAGCCTATAACCTAAACCCAAACCAACCTATAACCTGTAACCTATAACCTAAACCTAAACCTTAACTTATTCTCAATTCCCTAAGGGCTTGTTTGGCCAGGTAGATCCCATGATATTAGGAGGGATGGGATAGGCAATATCCTAAGATAGGCCTGACGAGCCAAACCGATCCGGTGAACTTGTCCTGGGATATGAGCAATCCCATGGATCTTAAGACAATCCACTGACATCACCATCATTACCTTAAAATTGATCCTATCCCTTGGTTGGATGGATTGGAAGGTAAAATCCCGGGATATGCAGGGCGTGCCAAACAGACCCAGTGAACTTGTCCCGGGATATAAATAATCCCATGGATCTTAAGACAATCCACTGACACCACCATCATTACCTTAAAATTGATCCCATCCCTCCTAATACCATGGGATCTACCCGGCCAAACAGGCCCTAAATCTATAACCTATAATCTATAACCTAAACCTAAAACTAAACCTTAGCCTAAACCTAAACCTAAACCTTAACCTATAACCTATAACCTATAATCTAAACCTATTCTTAAATCCCTAAACCTATAACCTATAACCTAAACCCAAACCTAAACCTATAACCTTAACCTAAACCTATAACCTAAACCTAAACCTAAACCTTAACATATAACCTAAAGCTAAACATATAACCTAAACCTATAACCTATAACCTTAACCTAAACCTAAACTTGAAAACTCAAACCTATAACCTATAACCTAAACCTAAAACCTGAACGTATTCTCAAATTCCCAAACCTAAACCTACACCTAATCCTAATCTCAACTCCCTAACCTAAAGGTAAACCTAAACTTGAAAACTCAAACCTAAACCCGATCCTGATCCCGCCTATTTCGTGTTGATTCACGGTCATTTTGACGCATTTTACGGTCATGCTCCTTCACTTCACAGTCATTTCCATGCATTTCACGGTCCAATTGCTACACTTCACGGTCATTTCCATGCATATCACGGTCATTACCGCCTATTCCGTGTTGATTTACGGTCATTTCGACGCATTTCACGGTCATGCCCCTTCACGATTATTTCTGCGCATTTTGCAGTCTAATCGCTTCACTTCATGGTCATTTCCATGCATATCACGATCATTCCCACCTATTCCGTGTTGATTCACAGTCATTTCGACGCATTTCACGGTTATGCCCCTTCACTTGACGGTCATTTCCGCGCATTTCGTGGTCCAATCGCTTCACTTTAAGGTCATTTCCATGCATATCATGGTCATTCCCACTGATTCCGTGTTGATTCACGGTCATTTCGGTGCATTTCACGGTCATGCCCCTTCACCGGTCATTTTCACGCATTTCACGGTCCATTCGCCTCACTTCATGCTCATTTCCATGCACTTCACGGTCATTTCCGGCGCATTTCATGGTCATGCCTCTTCACTTCACGGTCATGAATGAAATTGACTGCTAAGTGAATGAAATGGATTTTCGACCAACGACTTGATGGAATCTTGGAAAATAACCAGGTTGGTTGGCTAAAGTAGCTTCTCCTACCCCAAAATCATATAGGGTACATCAAGTAACTAATTTTAGTTTAGAAGATATTCTTGTTAAATGAATAAAGAAAGAAATGAAAAATAGGGAAAAAAATTTTATATGCTTATATATACATTTTTAAATAAATATGTGTTAGAGAAAATTATTGGTGGAATAAAGTTCTCCATGTAAAAAAAAAAAAACTAAAAAAATTTGCACTATGGTCAATGGCTACGGTTATAATCCGTAGTCATAAGGGCCCCCAGCTGGGTGTGGCCCCGCCGGATAGGTCAACGAGTGGCGCGGGTGGCCATTAGCTCGGTGCGCCCACCCCGGACAGGCCTCTTTAGCTACGGTCGCTACGGCTATGGCTACGGTTATAATCCATAGCTGTAGACCATAGCATCGGGATATTATTTTTTTTGCTGTTGTAATCCCCACCGCCTTTTGTGGGTCCCATCATGAGGTCTATGTTATATCCAAACCATCCATCTATTTGGCGAGATCATATTACGGCTTGAGACGGAAAATAAGATAGATCTAACCATCGAGTGGACCACACTTTAAAAGGCAGTGAGGAATTGAACGTCTACCATTAAAACCTTTTTAGGGGTTACAGAAGTTTTGGATCATTATGAAATTTATTTTTCCTCTTCATCCAGGTCTTTGTAACCTTATGAATAGATTGGATGGAAAATAAATGTTATGGTGGGCCCTACAAAATTTTTAACGATGAAAATCAATTTTCCCGCTACTCTTTGTGGTGTGGTCCAATTGATCTTCGGATATGATTTTTTTTTTTTTTGGATAATGCTCCGAAATGATCTCGAAATATGGATGAACATTGTGGATATAATAAATACATAAATGTGGGGCCCATGTAACGTTGATCACTTTTGAACCATTCGTACAACTCGGAGTTCGAGGAGCGTCAGCGCTCGTCTTCGAGCACCTGCCGATCTGCTTGAAGGTAAAGGTGAGGGGCATTTTCAACCTTTGGAAAGGCGTCCGTACAGCTGGGGAGTATTCTCACAAAGGAAAATGAGGTGGGCCTAGATTCCTAAATGGGCCAAAAATGGGTCGTACAGTCGCAAATTTCCCATATTATATTTCATGGCACATATTATATAATATAAGTGGGATGCTGTGAGAGTGTGGTGTAACAATGTATATCATGTGGCCAGTTTGATGCATATTTGCTCTCGAGATTCGAATAGGACCTTCCATTCTGATACTATGCCAAACAAATATTTTCTCTAAAAGCTTAAGTCGTGAGAGTATGTTGTATGATTGTTTATTAAGGGACTTTAATTATCACTCTAATATTACTTTTCTCTTTATATAGATTTATATAACTAGTCGAATTCTTATACCTGTTTTGATATTACTTTAATATAAGATGATTAACCATTTATTTTAAAAGCTCAAATTTATAAAGCGTAATAAATTAATTCATTTATCTTATAGCCCAAGTTTCACATCCCATGGATTCTACGTCACACAAGTCATCTGTCTCACACAGGCCGCTCACTCCAAATTTGCCTCAAATCAAATTAAATAACAAGTGAATATCATGTAGGCGTTTTAAAGGTTTCAACGGTGAAAATCATTGTATCCACTACTTATTTATGATGTGGCTCATTTGAGTTTTGGATCAACTTCAGTTTTGGGTTGATATTTTAAAATGATCTTGCAAAGTTGAAGAACAATGTAAATATAACACGTATATCACGAATGGGGCTCATAGAACTTTGGTGATCTCACCGCATCACCAACCAAGTCATTCTTGACAAAATGAGAAATTTTAATATGCCTAGCCCAAAACTGTTCAAACTATGGTTTTGGGTTAGGCATAATCAAATTAAGTCATTTAATGCTTTGGAAATAAAAAATTGAAAAAATAAAAAAATGTCACCCACATAATTAAGTCATTTAATGCTCTGGAAATGGAAACTTGATACACAGGCAACGCATGGTGTATAATTGCTAGAATTAAACAAAGTTTCAATGTGAGTTATGGATTCCACTTTCAGTAATCCACTGGCCTAAAACTAAGCTGGTTGAACAATCCTAACCAATAATCCATGGACACTTCTTTATTAAAATAAGACATTTGGGTATTTTTATTTTTAACTGTCCAACAAATAATTGCCATTTTTGATACTCAGATTAGATGAGCCTGATTTTTTATTTGAGATACTTGTGCAACGTATATGCAGTTTCTAAGTGCCTCTGAAATTTGATATCATTCATAGTCCGCAAGAGTTTCAAAGCGTTCTCGGAAATTATATATGGAAGGAGATACTCATTGGGCCCACATTGGGTGCATGAAAGGGTTCCTCTGACATGATCTAGACCGTTCATTCGGTGAGCTCGAAGGTGCTACGGGAAAAGACAACTATGGAACAGTCCTTCCAATCTGTGGGTTGAAAGTGATGGTTTAAAGGGGGGAGTGATCATAAACGCTTGTAGATGTATAGTAGGTATCATTCATTTGAGCTATGTCGGGTCACCAGTGATAGTGTAGGTGGAATCCGAACCGTGCATCTGGTGGGCCATGATATATGTGTGGACCGTACAGACCAAGACACTTCCATGACCTCTTTTTCAAGCCAAAACTCTATTGGCCCTACCCTGATGTATGTGTTATATCCATACCATCCATCCTCCTCCTCCTTTTTTCCATAACATCCATCCTTCTTCTTTTTTTTACTTATAATTCCAAGGCATGAGCCTGAAAGTGAGGTAGTTCTAAAGCTCAAGTAGACCACACTGTAGAGAAAAGGTGGATATAACATTGGGCATATTATTCCTACTGCATCCTGTGGTGTGGTCCACTTAAGATTTTGGGCCTTGTCCTAAAATGATATGGCAAATTAAACGGGGCATGGATAAAACAAATACACTATGAGTAATTTGGTACACTTCGAACAGACTGAGTAAACTCAATTGGGCAAACTGTGAATTGATGTAGTTTATCCATGTTGTTCATTCGTTTTTCCAGCTCATTTCAAGGGTTGAACCCAAAATTAAAACATATTCAATGTTGATGACAAAATCTGGTCGGCCCTCTGCACGTCACTCTCTACACGTCGCCCCTGAAACCTACACAACGAGAACAGGCAAAGGTGACCCTGGCTAAACCGGGGGACCCTCCGATGCCTAAGTCAAGACAAGGGAATCAGGGTCTTAAGTAGAGTAGAAAAGAGCTCGATTTTGCGTACCTGTAGATATGGCGATGCGTACTATTTATACCTGCCTGTGAGGCGGTCTGAGTCCGATATCTCGGCACGATCAGAGGGATTCTAGGATCATGGTGATATTGCCCGTAATCTACTGATTGCGCAGCGTATCTGGTGGATCGTGCGTACCTGAGAGCGAAGTCACCGGCCACGTCTCAATATGACAGTTTTCATATTGAGCAAGTGGGATATGCACGTCGGAAGGTCTTCTCGGCTCGGATTATCTAAGGATATCGCCAGTCCGATCTGCCTGATCGGCTCAGTTGGTTCCACTATAGTTGGCAGGGCTGACTTCAATAAGCGGTGTGGTTAAGGCGTCAGAGGTCATCCGATCGGAGTATGATTCTGAGTTGCGCACCAACCGTGTCGTCTACTCGGATGGGTCACGTCCCGAAACAGGTCGGATGGATCATGCCTCGGCTCAAACGGGCGCTTGGGGCAGTGTTGTACCGTGAGCTCGGATTTTCCATAACAGAAGCCCCCTATTCTTCGAGCTTGCTCATGGGCTCGGAGAGTACTTAGGCAGGAAATCTTCCGCCCTCATCGTAATGATGACAGATATCGAATCGCGCGCGTGCTTGTCACTTTAGTTTACGCGTGGTGACAGTTACGATCCCGTATCCCTTCTCAGCCTGTGAGAAGCCACCACGTAGACCCGAGAAGACGTGCCCATAATGCTCCGACTGCTGTGGCGTTGCTTCGCGTATCAAGGCGCACTGCCCGATGTCACGGGCCGTACTGACAGTTCGATATGCATCCAATGCGGTGTTGCCATGTGTGCTTGGAGATAGGCTCGTGCTGATTCGACTGCTGCCATTAAGGTTTGCCATCAATACGAAAATCCTTCGCAGCCTATATAAGGTCGCCCCAGACCTTCGCATACCATTTTACATTCCGTTTCATAAGAGCATACCGGAGAGGCGATTTTTGACGAGAGGCGATTCCGACCAACTTCGAAGTTTCCGTCAGTAAGCGATTTTCGGCAACCACCCGGTGAGTCTCGCTGACCTTCGCTCTTCTTTCTGTCATGTCTACCGATCTGAAAATGGTTCGTGAATACGGCGATGATTCCGAGTCGGGGACTACTGAAAGTGAGAGTGGGTCATCCAAAGGCCCTTTCGAGACCACTCTACTGTATCCTCCGCCTCGGAAGCAAAAAAAATTAGCTTCTAAGACCAAGCAGCCCAGTAAGAAGACAGCCTCCTGACCTCGCCGAGCTGAGACCGCTACAGCCACTAAGATGCTTGCCAGTCTACGTACCGCAGAGGTAGTCCCCAGGGGTTCTATCATGTCAGAATCCCAAATGGATTGGATCCGCTCGGAGTTTCAGATCCCAGACTCCATTCAGATAAGGTCTCTCGGTCCCTTGGACGTTGCTGGCACCCCGGCTACGGGAGAGGTGGCCATCTTCTTATGCGCTCTGCAGTGCGGGGTCCTACTACCACTACATCGCTTCATTCGGAAGGTAGCGACCTACCTCAGATTGGCCCCTGGGCAGTTTGCTCCGAATGCATGGAGGGTGATGATCTCAACCTACACAATTTGAAAGCAAGTTGGGAACCCCGAGCTGACCCCAGAGGAGCTGCTGAGCCTGTACATGGTCAAGCATGATAGCAACAACCCATGGTACTATTTCGCGACTCTGGAGAGCAAAGGGTCGGGGTTGGTAATGCACCTGCCATCTTCCAATAAGGACTAGAAGAATAAGTGGTTCTAGGCGGCAGGTGATTGGGAGGCGTCGGCGGCTGAGCTTAGAACCCCAACTACCGGGGTTCCGATCCATTTTACCAAACCAGGTCGGACTTCATTTCATATCCGAGTTGTTGCTTTGATTTTCACTTCAGTCGAAGTAACATTTTCTTCTCCTTTTGCAGCTTTCCAAAAGGGGCTGCCGCTCCTCAACTCGGACCAGAAAAATCAGGTTGCAAAGGTCAGGGCGCGGTCGGAGTCGCTTCGCTCCTGGGCCGATCTGATCACTGCAGCCAATCTCCACTGGTCCGGGTTCTGCAAATCTCAGCCTCTGCTCTCATTCCTTAGTAAGTTGCCTTGATCTTTTCGATGAGCTTTCTTTTGGTTATTTAGTAGTTGACATAAATTAATTTTTTTTGCAGGTATGGTCGAGGCGTCCGGGGTTCGGAAGAGGAAAGTAGCTCCGACGGCTGCGGAGTTGCTTAAAGAAACCCCCCGAGTAAAGATCACTCGGAAGAAGTCGGTTCTCCCTCACGTGGGGAAATCTTCTGCTGCACCAACTCCATCAGCCCCAACACTGAAGCCAGTTGGCTCGTCCTCCGTACCACTGACTCCGGCGCGCCCCAGCATCGCCGCGGATCCCTCGGTAGTCCTGCGCCCGGTGGTACGTCTTCCGCCTGGGCTCGTTCAGACGACTGTGGTCAGCACCCCTGTCGTGTCGAGCACTGTTGCTCCTCGATCCCCCGCTGCCGCCGTTCCTCCCACAGTGGAGGTACCTGTCGCGGTCCATGAGGCCCCCATCAGTGTGCCCTCCTCCTCTGAAAGGGAGGAGGCCAATAAAATATCTGACAAGGCGCTTCCCCCCCCCCCCCCCGAGGTCGGGGGGGAGGTCCGCGCCGATGGTCAAAACTCGACCGGTAGTAGGGTAGGAGCCGAGGGGGCTGAGGCTTCGGCCCAGGCGGGCACAAGCGACGGGAGGTTTGAGCCCGGTTATCACATGGCTTGCTTGGCTTCGTGGGCTGCCAAGCATGCTAAGGAGAAGGATATCGCCCAGATTCTTGAGCGGTCGGAGGGCGGCTTCTTGAACGACTTCACCTCCGTGTGCTACATGGTATGTCTCTGAGAAGACTTTTTTTCTCATGTCATTATACATACTATAGATTCTGATCTTTGCTTTCTGTTCAGGCCGTCCCGATGCTACTCTCTATTCAGCAGAGAGTGCAGGAGCACAAGGAGAAAGAGGCAGAGTTGGAGGCCCTACAGGCCGAGGCAGCGGCCATGAAGGTTAAGCAGACCAGCCTGCGCCAACAGCTCATGGCTGAGAAGGTCAGGGTTAGGCGACTGTAGGGAGTCGTCATGGACTTAGAGGCCAGGGAGCTGCATCTGCAGGGCAAGGCAGATGGCTTCAAGAAGACTGGCGGTGCGGCGACCGCCGAGCTGATTGGCACCAGGGCTCACGCGGACTCTCTAGCCATGGAGACCGCTCGGCTCGGTGAATCTCTAAATCATGCCAAGGCAGAGGCGGCTGAAGAACGGACAAGAACTGTGAGTCAGGCCTTGGAAGCCCAGCGAGCAAAGGATGAAGCTTCTTTGGCCACAGCGGTTGCTGCCGCGGTTGAGAGTTTTAAGACCTCCAAGGAGAGGAACATTGAAGCCGCAACGTTTTACAACCGCGCTTCGATGCTTGTCTTGAGGCTATTCTGGGTTTGTACCCAGACCTCGATCTTGACTCCCTCCTGCCCGACGACTTCGAAGATGCTCCGGCCGAAGTTGTCCGCTCGGACCAGGTACCTGACGCTCAAGCCCCTGACGCCCAAGCTCCGCCGCCATAAAGACTATCATTTCCTCTTTTTTTTTAAAACTGTCGATGTTCTTTTAAACAATGTACTTTTTCCCCTCCGAGGGGATTGAATAAAAAACATTCTTTTTACATTGTCTATTTGCTTGTGAGATGTTGAATTGATTTCTTTATGGGTTTAGTCCGCTGTCGTTTAGTTCTTAGGGTCGGTTCTCCGAGCCTCCTTGGCCCAAGTTTTAGTTGGGTCCGTTCTCATAGGATGCTCGGCTCGTCGCATTTGTTTTGTTGTATGCTGAGCTGAACACTTAACCAGAGGGTCGAGTTATTATTAAGCTTTTTCCCTTGTGAGGGATGCCTTGTCGATCTTTCGTGAGGTAGGGTTCCGATCCCTTAAAGGATCGGGCCATTTAATTCGTGTTTGTGCGGATAGGGTAATCGGACAAGCATTCAAAGGTAGAATCGATCTTTTATTAAGAGCCTTAAAGGCTAGTCGCTCAGAGGTATACATTTTATTATGAGTCTTAAAGACTAGTTCCTCACGGGTAGTAGATCTTCAAGTGCTCGGCGTTCCAAGGATGAGGGAGATGACGGCCTTCGAGGTCTTCCAGGTGGTACGAGCCCGGTTTGGCAGATCTGACCACACGATATGGACCTTCCCAATTGGGTCCGAGCGCTCCTACCCCTGGCTCGGCCGTGTTCTGAAAAACTCGTCGAAAGACTAAGTCCCCTGGTCGGAAGCGCTTGACTTTGACTTTGGAATTGCAGAAGCGCGCTACCTGCTGGTGCCGAGCCGTTATTTGGAGCTTTGAAATTTCTCTGAGTTCTTTGAGCAAATCCATATTAGTCACCATCTGCTTGGAGTTCTGACTTTCTTCGAAGCCCTTAACCCGCGCCGTAGGGAATCCGATTTCTACTGGCACCATTGCCTCCGAGCCATAGGATAACGAAAATGGGATTTCTCCCGTCGAAGTCTGGGATGTAGTCGTATAAGCCCAGAGGACAAAGGGGAGCTCTTCGGCCTAATTTTCTTTTACTTTTTTCAGCCTCATCTTGAGATGATGTTTGATGATCTTGTTGATCGCCTCTACCTGTCCGTTCGACTGTGGGTGCCGAGGCGATGAGTAGGCGTTCACAATGTCAAGCCCTTAACACATACTGCGAAACTTATTATTGTCGAATTGACAGCCGTTATCAGAAACGATAGTTCTCAGAATCCCGAACCGGCAGATAATATTTTTTCACACAAAATCGATTACTTTCTACTCGGTGATTTTGCGACTGACTCGGCCTCGGCCTACTTGGTGAAGTAGTCGACCGCGACTATAGCGAACTTGACTTGTCCCTTCCCAGTGGACAAGGGACCGATGATGTCGATCCCCCATTGAGCGAACGGCCATAGTCCACTCATGAGGGTCATTTCTTCTGCCGGTTGCCTCGGCACGGTAGCAAAATGCTGGCACTTTTCGTACTTCCAAACAAAATGCGTGGAGTCTTGCTTAAGGGTTGGCCAGAAATATCCTTGACGAAGTATCTTCATAGCCAAGGCGCAACTGCCAAAATGGTTTTCGCAGATTCCCTCGTGAATCTCCCGAATCACATAGTCGGCTTCATCCGGTCGGAGACATCTAAGGTAAGGCTGAGAATGCCCCTTCTTGTATAGCACTCCGTCCAATATGGCGTACCGCGCCGCTCGGACCCTAAGTCGCCTTGCCTCTAATTTGTTCGAGGGGGCCTCATCGGTTGATAGATAATTGAAAATCGAGTCTATCCAACTAGGAATGGACTGGACGAGGTTAACTTTTTCTGACTGGCTAATGCTTGGGTGTTCAATGAACTCGACCGGAACAAAACGTGAGACCTTCCCCTCGGAGGCCGAGGCGAGCCTCGCTAGGGCATCGGCCCATGAGTTCTCGGCTCTGGGATCTGCTGGATGGTGCAACTCCAAAACTTCTCAATCAATTTCCTCGCTCCTTAAGGTAGGCGATCATTCTGGCTTCCTTAGCTTCATACTCCGAGGAGATGTGGTTCATTACCAGCTGTGAGTCACAGCGGACTTGCAGAGTTTGAATGCGTAGGTTCGCTGCCAACCTGAGCCCGGCTAACAGTGCTTCGTACTCTGCATCGGAATTGAATATCGACGATAAAGTCGGCTACGGCTGCAACTTGACCCTTCATCCGAAGTTGTGAACAGGACTTGCTCCTCATCCGAAGTTGTGAATTCGACGATAAAGTTGGCTACGGCTTGACCCTTGAGTGCTGTCCTGGGTCGGAATTGAATATCAAACTCTCTGAGTTCTACGGCCCATTTGGTCATCCGACCTGACACTTCGGGTTTCTGGAGGATCTGCCTCAAAGGAGAGTCTCTTAGCAAAACTATGGAGTGGGCTTGAAAATATGTCCGCAGTCTTCTGACTGAGACGACGAGGCAGAGCGCCAGTTTCTCCAAAGATTGATACCTTATTTCAGCTGGTACCATGGCTTTGCTTACATAATAGACGGGGTACTGCTTGCCTCCGACTTCTTTGATCAGAGCCAAACTGACAGCTGAGGCCGAGACAGCGAGGTAGAGGAACAAAGGTTCCCCTTCTTCAGGCTTGGTCAATAGAGGCGGTGAACCCAAGTATGTTTTAATTGTTGGAAGGCTTGCTCGCATTCCTGCGTCCACTCCACCCTCTTGTGGCCCTTCAACTGCTGAAAGAAAGGAAGGCATTTATCTGTAGCCCTAAATATGAAGCGTCCGAGGGCTGCGACTCTTCCCGTGAGACACTGTATTTCCTTGAGAGTCCGAGGCGAGTTCATGTCCAGGAGGGCTTTGATCTTGTCTGGGTTGGCCTTGATACCTCGCTAGCTGACTTGGAAGCCCAGGAACTTCCCTGACTCAACCCCGAACACGCACTTGGCGGGGTTAAGCTTCATCTGGTATTCGTGGAGGACGTTGAATGTTTCTTCGAGATCAATAAGGTGGTTGGAGGCTTTGATACTCTTCACCATCATGTCGTTCACATACACCTCCATGGTGTGTCCGATCTGTTTGGTGAACATCTGATTCACCAGTCTCTGATACGTTGCCCCAGCATTTTTCAGGCCAAATGGCATGACCCGGTAACAGTAGAGTCCCCTGTCCGTGAAAAAGGTAGTCTTCTGCCTATCTGGGGGATGCATGGCGATCTGGTTGTATCCGGAGTAAGCGTCCAGAAATGAGAGTAACTCGTGTCCGACCGTGCTGTCCACCAGTTGGTCGATCCGACGTAACAAGAAGCTGTCTTTGGGACACGGCTTATTTAGATCGGAATAGTCTACGCAAACCCGCCACTTCCCGTTTGACTTCCTAACGAGCACAACATTTGCTATCCAGTCAGGGTAGTATACTTCTTCTATGAAGCCCGCATCGAGCAGGACGGAGACCTCCCCGGTAATGGCTTCATATCATTCGGCGTCGAAGAGACTTCTTTTTTGCTTAACTAGCCGGTGGTCTGGGTCCATGTTCAGCCTGTGGACTAGCACATTGGGTGAGATCCCTGGCATATCTGCATGTGAAAATGCAAAGACGTCTCGGTGTAGCCTCAAGAAGGCCAATAACTCGTTCCTCCGCTCGGGATTGATCCGATCTGAACAGTTTTGCTCGGATCCGATTCATCGAGCGGCACTCTTATCAGATCTTCGACTGAGGAGCTTTCTTCTGTCGATCCCCGAGGGTCCAAGGCGTCCACTACGAGTGTTTGTTTGGCGGCCCCTTTCCTTACGGCTATCGCATAACACCTCCGGGCCTCGCGTTGGTCGCCTCGGAGATAACCGATCTCACCTTCTGCTGGGAACTTCATCATCAAATGATAAGTTGAGACGACCGCCCTCATCGCATTGAGGGAGGGTCGGCCCGGAATCACGTTGTGGACTGATGAAACATTGACAACTAAAAAGTCAACCAAAAGTGTGACTTGATGTTGCCCTTCTCCCTCTGTTACTGGGAGGAAAATGGCTCCTTCGGAGATGATTCTCTCTCCGGCAAAGCCGTGCAAGGGAGTCTTCACAGGTCAGAGCCTGGATCATGGAATTTCCATCTTCTCGAATGCCTTGGAATACATGACGTCAGCCGAACTCCCGGTGTTGACCAAGATGTGGTACTCTTTGTGATTGGCTATGGTCGTAGTAACCATTAACGCGTCGTCGTGCGGATGCTGGATCCCACGTGCATCATCTTCTGTGAAGGTCAGGTTGCACGGAGCGACCCGGAGTCCTTGCTGGGACGTTCCGCCAGGTGAATGTGGTGTTCCGACTCGGACCTCTGGGAATGGGCTTTCCGTACCCTGTTCGAATCCCCTCTCCCAGCTGATCCCCCGAAGATTGTGCGAATTTTGGCGGGCTCCTCTGGGGGGTTGTTCGACTGCTCTTGCGGCCGTTCTTCTCTCCGAGCGAATTTCTCCTTTTTGGTGTAATGACGTAGATGTCTTTTACGGATGAGGGACTCAATCTCATCTTTCAGATCCACACAGTCGTCCATATTGTGACCATGGTCCCGGTGGAAGCAGCAAAATTTCTGCTTGTCCCTGTGTTCCGGATCACCCCTCATACAAACCGGCCAATTGAGTAGCCTGTCCCCTCGGATGTCTAGCAGGATCTACTCGGCGGATGTATTGAGCGGAGTGTAGGAACGAAATTTTCCTTCCGACCTATGGCTCGGACGATGATCGTGAGAAGCGCGGTCATCCGTCCCTTTGCCAACCGGCTGGGAGTCTTCGTTCCGGGGTCTCTTCCCCTTGTTCGTCGAGTCAGACACTTGTGTGCCTTTTTAGGCGTTGGTGAACTCCTCTGCGTTAGTATACTTCTGAGCTTTCGCCATGAAGTCTACTAGTGTCTTCGGTGGATTCTTTCCGATGGAGAAGACAAACTTTCCTTCTTTCAGTCCGCTTAGAATGGCAGCGAGGGTCATCTTATCATCGTAGTCCTCGACATGCAATGTTTCTTCGTTGAAGCGGGCGATGTAATCCTTCAACGATTCCTTAGGGGCCTGCTTAATGGTGAGTAGGTGGGTGTTGGGCTTCCGACTTCTCTTACCGCTTATGAATTGTGTAAGGAATAGTCGACTCAGTTCTGCGAATGAGCCTACGGAATTTGGTTTCAGCTGGCGATACCAAATCCGAGCGGATCCGGTGAGGGTGATGGAGAACCCTCTATACATCATCGCATCCGTTGCAGTCTGGATCTGCATCCATGATCTGTAGGACTCCAAGTGTTCGGATGGGTCCCCAGATCCTGAATACTAGATGATAGGAGGCATCCGAAACCTCTGCGACATCACTTCAGCCATGATGACCGGGGTGAAGGGAGGCTTGGTCTTTTCCATCATCGCCTAGATCGTGGTTGGAACTATCGATTGTTCCTATTTTTTCTCCAATATCAAGAACTTATCCTTCAGTTCCGCAAAGCGTGCTTCCTATGGATCCTTATTTTCAGCGACTACCTCTGTCGCATATTCGACCTCCGGCGTTCCTCTCTCTCTCCTTCGTTTCAGCTGATAACAGAAGTCCGAGGGTGGTAGGGTGGATGTTGTTGAATGAATAGTCATCGAAGCTCGAGTAGTGGGGTTCCGTGCGGATACCTCAACACGTGCTGCAGGAAGATTTTGACCCGAATGCGGTACCCCCAAATGTTGGAGGGCTTCGGGCCTCACACTCCTCGGTACGGAGCGAGTTTCCACGAACAGCCCTACCGGCTCGAGGACGGATTGTTCTTGAGTAGGGCGTGGCTCTGACTCTCTCTGTTTCATTTGATTTATCTCGTCGCGCAGGGCCTGGATCTCATTCTGCATGGCGCGATACTTGCTCGACCGATTACGCGAATGCTGGGAAGGCCCTGGTGCGGACTCGGCATGAAGCGATGATGATGACCGAGTCTGCTCATTAGGTTACGGCTGCACCGCTGCAGTTTTCTTCTTCTTCGCCATTGCTAAGGAAAATGAGAACCTGACTTCTAGTTTCAGATTCCCACAGACGGCGTCAAAAAATGTTGATGACAAAATCTGGTCGGCCCTCTGCACGTCACTCTCTACACGTCGCCCCTGAAACTTGCACAACGAGAACAGGCAAAGGTGACCCTGGCTAAGCCGGGGGACCCTCCGATGCCTAAGTCAGGACAAGGTGACGCAGGGAAGGACGTGAGGTCGAGCACCATCTTCCTCAAGATGATAAATATTCCGAATCCACGGAACTTCTCTGGACTCCTCACAGAGACTTCTCGAATCCACGAGGAAAGAAAGTAGAAAATAAGAATAATTTCTAATAAATTCGAAATTGATTAATAAATCCCTAAAATCGAGTTCACAACCCTTTAAATAAGGGAACCAAGCAATAAGAAAGAAATCAGACTCAAACTACAACTAAAACTCCTAGAATTCGCAACTTACTATAAATAGTAAACTTACTATTTATAGACGGTCATGATGTCTACTAGTGCGTAAGGTTTTCGGCCAAAAATAGTAAGTGTCCTATTTGGTTTCACCAAACCGTTCTCCTAATTATCCTAAGCACTTTTCATGTTGGACACAACTCCTAAAGCCATACGGATGAAAAGTTATACTCAAACTAAAACTTACTATTTATAGTAAAAACAAAATTAAAACGAGGAAATGACCGTCGATCAGGGGGTTTCTCGCAAATCCGGGCTGCACAACCCGGCATAGCCGGGTTGGTTGGCTAAAGTAGCTCGTTCTACCCCAAAATCATATATTTTACGTCGGATAACTCATTCTGGATTGTGAGATACGCCTAATCTAAGGTCCGATGGTCCGAATCACTTCTGTCGCCGACTGTGCCTTTTCTGATCCATCTTGGCCATGAAATTGTCCGTGACCCACTCTACATCAGTCCCCTCCACTTGAAAGGAACTCGTCCTCGAGTTCTCCTCCTGCGCTTGTTCATAATACTCGGTCAGGTCCGCAACGTTGAAAGTCCGTGAGATCCCATGTCATCTGGAAGATCAATAACATAAGCATTGTCATTGATCTTTCGGATGATCGGTACCGGTCCAATCTTTTTATTCTTCAGCTTGTTGTACGTCCCGGTCAGAAATCTTTCTTTTCATAAATGGACCATTACCTGGTCACCCACCTCGAACACCTTTTGTCGACGATGCTTGTCCGCTTGTTCCTTGTACTTTTCGTTCGAGGCATGTAGCTTAGTCTACACCTCCGCATGAATACCCATGATCCTGTCTGTCATATGTTCTGCTGCAATACTCATGCCTGGGAGCTTGGGTAGAGGGACCAGGTCTAGTGTGTGGCGAGGTACTCGTCCGTAAATAACCTGGAACGGGGATTTTCCTGTCGAGCGGTTCACCATGTTGTTGAATGCAAACTCCGCTTGAGACAAGGCCAAATCCCACTGCTTCGGTTTCTCTCGTGAAATACATCGAAGGAGGTTTCCCAAAGTGCGATTCACAACCTCAGTTTGACCGTCAGTTTGTGGGTGGTAAGCGCTACTGAACTGAAGTCGTGTATCGAATCGAGTCCACAAAGTTCGCCAAAAGTGGCTTATGAACTTCGTGTCATGGTCAGAAGTAATAGTCTTGGGAACCCTGTATAGCCGCACAATTTCTCTGAAGAATAGATTCGTCACGTGTGTTGCATCGAGAGTTTTCTTGCATGGAATAAAGTGCGCCATCTTGGAGAAACGATCTACTACCACGAACACCGAATCCATGCCACGTTGTGTTCGTGGGAGACTAAGCACGAAGTCCATAGATAAATCCTCCCAAGGGCCATTAGGCACGGGCAACGGGGTATAGAGGCCCGTATTATGAGATTGCCCCTTGGAGGTTTGACAAATGTAACAACGTTGGACTGCCCTTCCCACATCACGTACCAACTATGGCCAGTAATGTCGTTCTTCCATAAGAGCTCGCGTCTTGTCTCGCCCAAGGTGTCCACTGAGGCCACCTCCATGTAGCTCTTGGATTATCTGCTCTCTTAGCGAACTGTTCGGGATGCACAATCAATTTCCCTTGAAAAGGAACCCGTCTTGTATATGTAAGTCGTCGGAGTAACCTTCTTGGCATCTAACCCATGCGTCCCTGAAGTTGTCGTCATCGGCATATATGTCTTTGAGGCACTCGAACCCGACGACTTCGTTGCTCATAGTTACTAACAAATTTGCACGTTGACTCAACGCATCGGCTACCTTGTTCTGTTGTTCTGACTTATGTTTTAGCACGAACGTGAATTCCTGTAAAAACGAGATCCATCTAGCATGCATACGGTTAATGTTAGCTTGACTATTAATAAATCTGAAAGCTTGATGGTCCGTGTAAAGTATGAATTCCCTTTGAATCAAATAATGTCGCCAATGTCGCAGTGCTTGTACCACCGCGTATAACTCGATCTCGTATGTAAACCACTTCTTGCGTGCATCGCTAAGTTTCTCATTGTAGAAGGCTACCGGCTTACCTTCTTGATACAAAACTCCTCCAATTCCGATATATGAGGCATCACATTCGACTTCAAATAGTTTGTCGAAGTTGAAAAGTACAAGAACCAGGGTCGTAGATAATCTGCGCTTGATTTCGATAAAGCTCTTGTTGGCTTCGTCAGTCCACTGAAACTGCCTTTTCTTCATGCAATCTGTGATTGGTGACACAATAGTACTGAAATTTCTCATGAATCGACGATAGAATGTCGCCAGTTTATGAAAACTTCACACTTCATGAATATTTGTGGGAACTGGCCATTCTCTGATTGCCTTCACCTTTTCCTCATCCACTCGAATGCCCGTGGACGTTACGACAAAACCCAGAAACAATAGGCTATTAGTCATGAAGTTGTACTTCTTTAAATTGAGATACAATTTATTTTCAGTAAGCACCTGAAGGACTTTCTTGAAGTGTTCCATATGGGTAGTTTCATCTTAACTGTATATCAAAATATCATCGAAATAAACCACAACGAATCGTCCAATGAAAGGTTTCAGAACTTGGTTCATCAATCTCATGAACGTGCTAGGCGCATTCGAAAGACCGAAGGGCATGACCATCCATTCATACAATCCTTCCTTGGTCTTAAAGGCCGTTTTTCACTCATCACCCGGTCGTATTCGAATCTGATGATAGCCACTCCTTAGATCCAATTTAGAAAATATTTTGGCACCCTCTAACATGTCCAGCATATCGTCCAACTGGGGTATAGGAAACCTGTAATTTATGGTGATTTTGTTGATGACTCGGTTATCGACACACATGCGCCAACTCCCATCTTTCTTTGGAGTTAACAGAGCTGGTACAGCACATGGACTCATACTTTCTCGAATAAGACCCTTACGGATCAACTCTTCCACTTTCCCTTGAAGAATCTCAGACTCATTCGATAATGAGGCCGATTGGATAGACTGGACCCGGAGATAAAGTCGATATGGTGTTGGATATCCCGCATGGGAGGCAACCCATCGGGAAGGTCATCGGGCCAGATTTCTTTGAATTCATGTAGCAAGGGCTTTAGTTTTTTAGGGATGATGGTAGGCTCGAGTTCTTCCCCTTTTACAATTAATGCATAAGCCTGTCCTGTTTCTTTAGATTCTTCCACGAAGTCCCGTATGGTTAAGAGAAAATGACCCTCCACTTTAGAAGTTTCAGGTGGTCACTCTGGATCCATAGGGGCCAATATGGTCTTCCGGCCATCCTTGACGAAGATATATATGTTATCTCGCCCTTTATGAGTGGCATCACGGTCAGATTGTCAGGGTCGACCGAGTAGTATGTGACATGCTTCCATGTCAACCACATCGCATACTACTTCATCCTTATAATGTTTACCAATTGAAAAGGATATGGTGCACCGTTCAGTTACCTTTGTTTCACTGACCTTCTTGATCCAACCGATTGTATATGAAGAGGGATGACGCTCTATTTTCAATTGTAAATTCTTCACCATGACCTTGGAGACGATATTTTCGCTGCTGCCACTATCAGTATTCTCGTCACAAACCTTTCGATTCACCGTACACCTAGTGCGGAAGATGTTATGCCTTTGTGGATGCACTTCTTTTCTTGGCGCATATAATAACCGCCTCACGACGAGTGACTCGCCGCGATCTTACTGAACCCAACTTGATTCATTTACCTCGTCCTCAGTGGCATGCTCCTACTCTTCATCATCTGGATCTTCATCGGCGTTATCAACACTACCATCATTGAGGATGAGGTTCGTCACCTTTCGCTGGGGATAAGTATTTGATAGGTGGCCCGGTTGGCCACAACAATAGCAGTTGTCAGGCCGGGGTCGAGCGTAAGGGTTCAGAATTCTACTTGGACCAGCAGCAGTCGATACGCCCCTTTGGGGTCTAGCTTGTCCGCTTCCTTGATCTTGACTCTCAGACATAGGAAGTTGAGTGCGTGCTCCTACGGGTTCCTTCCCCTTAGATTGTGGAGCTCCCTGGGGTGGACTCGTCGTAGTGATCCTTGTGCTAGAATAGGGTCGTGTGGTAGAACGTTCAAGTTGTGCTTCTGCCCGAGTAGCCAACTTGATCGCATCATTCATCGTCCAGACGGGCTGCATCTGGACCCGATCCTGGATTGTCATACGCAGTCCACCGTTGAATCGGGCGACTTGCTGCGATTCAGTCTCGACTAAATCGTTACGCGCCGCCAGGCGGTAAAATTCTTCTGCGTATTTTCTCACCGACCGACTACCCTGTCAACAATTTTGGTATTATTGAAATAATACCTGATCGTAATCGCTAGGGAGGAATCGGGCACGTAATAGCTGCTTCATCCGCTGCTATGTGCGGATTGGTGCTTTCATCTGTCTAGTTCGTGCGAGTTGCAGTTGTTTCCACCAAGCTGAAGCTCCTCCTTTCAACTTGTAAGCCACAAGCTTGACCTTCTTTGCTTCAGGGATATCCATATAGTCGAAAAATCGCTCAACTTCAGAAAGCCAATCGAGGAAATCCTCAATGTGTAGTTGGCCATTGAAGTTGGGAATATCAACCCGCATCTTAAATTCTCGATCTGTCCGATCTACTCGATCGCCACCTTGTCTGGGGTTTTGAAAGATTACGTCATCGATTTCCTCCTCACTGGATCCCCCTTCCTCAGGAATGACCCGTGGATGCATTGCTGGTACTATCCTTCGATCAGGGCGATTACGAGTTTCAACAATCGGCGGTGGAAGATTACCACCAGGAACACGGAGTTGCCCTAGGGTTTCCGCTAAGAGATTCGCTATGCGGTCCATAGAAGCCTGCAGCCCTTGCATGGCTTGTCGATTTTCTTGCATGGTTGCTTCAAAAACTGCCGTCGTTAAAGGTAAATTCCCTGGGGCACCGCCCATGGAATTGTTGCCCGACCCGTTGTTAGAAGTCATCGATCCAAGGAGAAACCTCGCTCTGATACCAAACTGACGCAGGGAAGGACGTGAGGTCGAGCACCGTCTTCCTCAAGATGATAAATATTCTGAATCCACGGAACTTCTCTGGACTCCTCACAGAGACTTCTCGAATCCACGAGGAAAGAAAGTAGAAAATAAGAATAATTTCTAATAAATTCGAAATTGATTAATGAATCCCTAAAATCGAGTTCACAACCCTTTAAATAAGGGAACCAAGCAATAAGAAAGAAATCAGACTCAAACTACAACTAAAACTCCTAGAATTCGCAACTTACTATAAATAGTAAACTTACTATTTATAGACGGTCATGATGTCTACTAGTGTGCAAGGTTTTCGGCCAAAAATAGTAAGTGTCCTATTTGGCTTCACCAAACCGTTCTCCTAATTATCCTAAGCACTTTTCATGTTGGACACAACTCCTAAAGCCCAACGGATGAAAAGTTATACTCAAACTAAAACTTACTATTTATAGTAAAAACAAAATTAAAACGAGGAAACGACGGTCGATCAGGGAGTTTCTCACAAATCCGGGTTGCGCAACCCGGCGTAGCCGGGTTGGTTGGCTAAAGTAGCTCGTTCTACCCCAAATCATATATTTTACGTCGGATAACTCATTCCGGATTGTGAGATACGCCCGATCTAAGGTCCGATGGTCCGGATCACTTCTGTCGTCGACCGTGCCTTTTCTGATCCATCTTGGCCATGAAATTGTCCGCGACCCGCTCTACATCACAAGGGAATCATGGTCTTAAGTAGAGTAGAAGAGAGGTCGATTTCGCGTACCTGTAGATATGGCGATGCGTACTATTTATACCTGCCTGTGAGGCTGTCTGAGTCCGATAATCTCGGCACGATCAGAGGGATTCTAGGATCATAGAGATATTGCCCGTAATCTACTGATTGCGCAGCGTATCTAGCAGATCGTGCACACCTGCGAGCGAAGTCACCGGCCATGTCTCGATATGGCAGTTTTCATATTAAGCGAGTGAAATATGCACGTCGGAAGGTCTGCTCGGCTCGGATTATCTAAGGATATCACCAGTCCAATCTGCCTAGTCGGCTCAGTTGGTTCCACCATAGTTGGCAGGGCTGACTTCAATAAGCTGTGTGGTTAAGGCGTCGGAGGTCATCCGATCGGAGTATGATTCCAAGTTGTGCACCGATTGTGTCGTCTGCTCGGATGGGTCACGTCCCGAAACAGGTCGGATGGATCATGCCTCGGCTCGGACGGGCACTTGGAGCAGTGTTGTACCGTGAGCTCTGATTTCCCATAACATTCAAAACTCAAACTATATCAAAGGAAACAATGGGAATAATAATTTCCACCATTGAAACCTTTCTATGACCTACAGTGATATTTAGTTGTCATCAACTTATTTATAAGATCACACAGACATGGAAGAAGGATAATAAAAAAATATCAGCTTGATCCAAACTTCTAAAGCACCCAAGAATTCATATTATTTCATGTAGTGTGGTCCATTTGAGCTTTGGATATGCTTTATTTTTTAGCCCAAACCTTATATAATTATATGGTAAAGTGGTGGACGAAGTGGATAAAATACATAAATCATAGCAGACCCATAGAGTTTACTCAATAAGTTTAGTGGACTCAATAAGCAGCCCCTCATGTGGATCTTGTGGGGCTTTTGGAAATTGTTTGCTGCTCGAGTGCAGGCCACAATATGTTGCCTGTTGACTAAATGGGTTAGGCTCAAGTTGGCCCAACTCAGCTTCAATCCTAGCCATCGTTAGGGCTGCTATTTGGGCTCCAAACAACCCGAGCCTTATTGACACAACCCGAGTCGAGGTTGGGTACTTGCACCTCGGTGATCGACTCACAAGTGTTTCAACATGAGGTCATGGATTCAAATACCCATTATGGTAAAAATCCTTCGTAGTGTGAGTTTGTGGGTGCGAGTGCTTGCAAAAAAAAAAAAAAAAAACCCTTGTGCAGGTCAAGTTGTTGTGTTAGTTTCAGGTTGAAAAACACCAACCCAATTTGTAATTGGAAGATCTTTAATTATTCCAAAAAAATAAAAATGAAAGAGAATAACACAAATCTATCCAATTACACAATTCACATGATGTACACACCGTATCTTAAGTTTAACAAAATGAAATTAGAGAGTGCAAACAGCGAAAGAAAAAATAGAACAATTTATGAAATATAAAAAAATAAAAGCTATATAAATTAGAATGACCTCCACCATAATATCATATAAAATTGAATAGAAGCAAGAAATAAGAAGTAAATAGAGAGAAAATGAGATAGAGAAAGAGAACAAAAAGAGCCATGGCTACTATATTTTATATTAAGTCAAAAAGTAAAAATTTTCAAGACTACCACTCAATCACTAGCAATAATATTACATTCCAATATTAAGTATACCTAATGGACTAAGCCCAAAACTAGGTAAGTTGTACAACTGTACAACCCTCATGACATTTATAGTTTATCATAACTTCATCAAAAGGAAGAATACATGTGTGGTCCACTTCTCATCGATGTATGTGGATCAACTAACTCTAGCACACCGCATTATCCCACTTGCTATGCAATGATGGTGTGAAGCAATACAAGCAGCATACACACATATCATATTCTACACTATACTCAACACGAGCCATCAGACGGCCCTCGGCTTATTGATGGTTTGCCGGTCCGTAAGCAATTAATTGGCGGCGAGCTCGGAGAAAGCAACTCCCCATATGTTTCCCAACAGTAGGGGCTGGACATGGTGCGGCCTTCTTGCAATGGTTGGAGTTGGATGGCTGATAGAGTGATACCAGTGCATGGTAATGCATCACTGCATGCTAAGTGAACCGGATTTACGGTGTATGTGCCAGTTATTTTCTCGAAATGGATATTAGATAATGCGACCGCAGCTGATTGATTATTGCATTTGCCTTGATCACAATAGAACTGGTCAATCACGATTGGAAATTCCACTTCGGAGACTTGGATGTTGGAGAATAGAACGCCCTGGACCAAACCCGATCCACCCTGCAACCGGAACATGTGAATCATAGTAGTTTGACTTTAGTGTATTATGTGCGTATAAATACATACACACACACACACATACATGCATATATCCTTGATGTCTGTTCATTTTGTCAACTTATGTATGTATGTGTGTATGTATATTTAGGGGTGTACACAAATTGAGTTAGCTCGCTCGCTCGACTCCACTTGAAAAAGTTTTATTCAACTCAATTTGAAGCTGCGCTTGAGCTATGTCAAGCTAATTTTTTGAGTTAAAAAAAATTTCAAACCGAGTTCGAGCTTACTCGAGCTGGATTGGAATCGGATTGAAATCCAACTCGAATCAAACTCGGATCAAAATAGTTCGGCGACTCGATTACTTTGATATTGATGTTGCTCACCAAGTGTTTGATAAAATGACTCCACGAAGTGTCGGCTGGTAACAATAAAGGTATGTATATGAAGCAAATACTACTTTTTTTTTAATTTTAATGTCATTTACAAAGTGTTTAATGAAATACTTATAAACAGCCGTGGCTATTTTACATGTAGCAGCATGTGTTTGTGAAAATGCTACTAAAACTCAATTTTGGTTCAAACTAGCTTGAATTGGCTAAGCTATTGGCTGAGCCAAGCCAAGCTAGCTAGCTAGGCTCAAGGATTGAGCTGAGCCAACTTTGAGCTGAAGTCAGCTAATGGCCGAGCTGAGCTAGCTAGTTATGATGGAGGACTGAGCCGAGACTAGTCGAGCTAAGGGATTAGATAGCCATGAACCTTTGAATATGTGTAGATTTTTGGGATATTAACCATCCAACCCGTAGCCACTATTTTAAAGGTTTAGATCCATCCATATGAGAACCAATCAACGGTTTATAACATTAAGGAGTATGAAAGAGTGACGTGGCATTATTACCTGCCACGTCTTGATCCGTACACCGTTCAACGTGTTATGCATTACGGAGTCACGGACGGTGATGTCCGACACGCAAGCTTTCGTGTCGTCCTTTCCCAGCCCTCCGATGCTGATCCCGTGGCCGGGCCCACAGTGCACATTCCGTATGTTCACGTTGCTACAGCCAGTTTGTATGGATACACAGTCGTCGCCTGCATAATGCATTAGTACATTGCGTGAGCACAGAGATTTTATACATGCGAATGCTTTTTCCAAGCCGTTTATTGCCACACACGTGCCATCGTGTGATATCCAAGACATTCAATAGGTGGGATGATAACGTAGATGAGATCTACAGATCAGACCACACATACATAAATAAATGGACGGTTAAGAAGAAATTGTTGATTGTCCAAATCAATGCAAATATATCGGAGGCTGCGTTCGGACATGCTCAGCCGAGCAGTGCGGTCCACGTTCGACCACCATTCTAAGGAATTCGGCCCGTGAGAGACCCCTTACATGTGAAAAGACGAAACTACCCTTACACAAGTATTTCTAAGATTACCGCAGGCTATGTTGGTGCCCTGGATAGACACGCCTTGAGAGTTCTGCAAATGGATTCCGTCGGTATGGGGGCTGTCGCCTGGGGACGAAACCGTCACGCCCGAAACCTGGACTCCGGTACAGCTATCGAACTTGAGGTGGCATTGTGGGCTGTTTCGGATTGTTATGCCGGTAACCGTTACATCAGAACTACCATAGAACCTTAGAGCCTACTCAACATTTACAAGTAAGGGAAATTAGTGTCAAGGGTATTTTAGTCATTTGTGTAACCTGATGAATATAACTACAATTAATGCATAATCCATAGATCATTACCGTTGGTTTGGTGCTAGGCATTTTACTGTCGGCATATATCTGCTGTAAAATCAACGGTTGATAATGTCATTAACTGAGTGTATCAATGGACTAATCGTGCTTACGGCTAGCAATGGGCCAAGGTGGGCTTGTCAGCTTTAAATGGGCTTGGGCCCGCACAACCCCAACCTTGCCCATTGACTTCACTAACACTATAATAAAGAGGAGATGGTTGATTACCGAATCATCCAACTCCGAACTGGCCCACCAGACATTACCACGACCGTCGATCACACCACCACCTCGAATCGTGATCGCTTTCAGTTTCGTGAATTCAAGCCATTGCAATAACCCCGAACCCCACTGTCCAGCGCCTGTCGGAGCGATGATCGTACCGTCCAGCTGCCAAGTAAGTGGGCCTGTTAGGTGGGCTTGTTTGGGAGACCAACACTATACAATCCAATCCTGTCTAAGTATCAAAGCTTTAATCAATACAATTACCTGAAATATTATATTCGGTTGACAGTTAGGACCAGAGAATGAGATGGGCCCCACTAGGAATGTGGAACCAGATGGTACCAGAACCGTTGATCCTCCCACCTTGCAAGCATTTGTCCATGCATCCAGGAATGCCTGCATTGCATAAAAGGAACTGTAAATAAGAGCTTAAACAATAGTAGAAGCGAGTAGTAATCTGTCCATTGTATTCATAGAGAGTGGGCCCACAAAATGAATGAATCAGAATGGTTTACAAACCTTATGATCATCAGGGCATGGCCGGGGCCCTTTAATTTCACTTTTGGTAATACAAGAGTAGAAACTTGTACCGCTGTATTAATAAAAGTGAAAGAAAAAGGCTTTATCTAGCAACTGCATTGGGTGTGGATATCAAATTACTTTTATGATATAAGTTGATTGCATACCAACATTCAGCAACAATCACAACCATTGAAAATTTTCCCATGGAAATTCACTGCAAAGCCTTGTATGGTAGGCATAGCCTACTATGAGTCCCACTGTGATGTTTGAAAGAAATCCACTCCGTTCATCATGTGAACCTCATCATTTTCTCCTTGACACTTTAAAATCAGGCCAATCCAAAACTCAGATGGGTCATGCCGAATGAAACAGTTGGGATGAGGATATCCACCATTAAAAACCTTCCAAATTATCTGTAGAGCCTATCGTGTTTTGTATGTGCCATCAAATCCGTTCAGAAAACGAGGCCCACTTTGATGATTGGACGACCAAATCCAGAGATTCCGAAACACAAATAAGACAGACCATGTGGATTTAGATATTTTAGGCATGATTTCAATGGTATGTCCCACTTGAGTCTTGGTTTGGCTTGATTTTTGTGATAGACGGATTCGATGTAATGAACACATCATGGTGGACCCCACAAATCGTATTGTAGGTGTGGCTTGACCTGGAAAGTTTTGGACTAGATCCTGGTATTGGACGGTGTGAATGTTATAGATTCAACAAGGTGTGCCCCACTAGGGTTGTAACAAACCGAGTTAGCTCAGCTAGCTTGCCCAGCTTGGCTCGACTTGAAAAAGCTCGATTTGGCCCGTTTAAAGTTGAGTTCGAGCCGAGTTAATCTAATTTTTTAAACTTAAAAATGAGTTTGGCGAGGCCCCAAATCGACTTGACTCGGATTGAATCTAGCTCAAATCGTACTAATTCGGTGACTCGGTTACTTTGCCATTGATGTTGCTCACCGACTATTTGATAAAATAACTCAACGAAATGTGGCGAATAATAAAGAAGGTATGTATATGAAATAAATATTTTTTTCCTTTATTTTTCTTAATTTTTATATTGATTAAAAGGTGTTTGATAAAATACTTATAAAATCATTCCTTTCGTATATAAAATAATGAAAATTTGAAATTTTAGTTTTAATGTTTATAGAAATGTCTCCGTGAGTAACTCAGCTCGATTTTAGCTTGAACTTAGCCTTAGTTGGCCCAAACTGTTCACCGAATTGGACCGAACTGAACCAAGCTGGCTAGCCAGGTTTAAAGACGGAGCTGCGCTAAGTTCAAGCTGAAGTTAGCCAGTGGCTAAGCTGAGGCAAGCCGAGGCCAGCTCGACTCGATGTACACCTCAGCCCCCACAAAGCTGGAGTGAATTCGGCGCTCCTAGAACAAATGTCGCGGAGGAGAGTTTCGCTAATCAGACACGCCTGTGCATAAAACTCGTGTACAAGTTACGCATGTGCCAGCATGGCATGAAAGGTACGAGATCCACTCCATCCATCAAAACGGCACCACTATATTGATGTCCTATGCCAAGAATCACATAGGTCCACAAGTTGGGTGGGCCACAAATAATAAATAATTGTCTGACGCGGAAAATTAAGGCCGAAGTATTCTGACCCGTCCACCTCTTTCTAATACTGGTGTTTAAAGAGTGAGTGAACCAGATTTATTTTACAGAATACATGTACAAGGTCAGACTAACCTGATGGATGGATTGGATCTCGTACCCATATGCCATGGTGGCACGTGCGTAAAGTGTACATGATCTTTACCGAGCTCCCACGTGTGAGCTTGGCAAGGCAGAGTGTTCCGGTGACGGTCCGAATGCTAGCGTCCATACCACTTTACCATTGAAAACTTTATCGAAGTAACCGAAAGTCTCCAAAAACGTGAAACAAAAAGGCTTTTATTTTTTCAATCATTTAACCCAATGTCATCAGCTAACATGCGCAGGGTGCCTCGGTCACACCCCAGGATTCAGCATATGATTTCAACCCCAAGGACCCAAACGCTTCCATTTCAGAATTGAATTTGAGCCGTTAAAATTTTGTTTTTGGAGTTTTCTATATTAATTGAAACAATCATCTCATCAATCAAAGTTTCTTCTAGTAGCCCGTATATACTAGAATGATTTTTGCACCATAGCTTACTCTTAATTATAAGAAAGAATAAAAAGTTTTGACTGACAATAAGTCACCACATGTGCCATTTTCTAAGGACAAATAGCAAAAGTCATTACACACAAGTCTACTCACACGTGTGGGTGGCCCACTTCCGTATGTTGTTTAGATGCATTATCAAATTGAATTAAAATTACATATGGCTTCAAAGCGTAAAAAATCAAATTGCATTTCCTTTGATTGTCGCAGCTTGAGTTGGATTACCTTACTTACAAGTAGACTTTAAATGGTAAAAATTCAAAGGAAACACTCCTTTCGATCACTTCAACATTGATTAAACTAAAATGAATGGTTTTCTATTCAATTCAAATCAATCATGCATCCAAACATGGCCAAAAGAATCACAAACACAATCATAAGAGAAATAAAACAACTCCAACTTCAACTCTAAAAAGAAAAACAAGCTATACAGAAAGAGAAGCCAAAATCACCTTTGTATTGTCAGTGGCCCCATCGCCCTTTGCATTGAAATCCAAGACGTTGAAGATGGTCGATGACCCACCTACAGGACCCGTCGTTGGATGGGAAGGAGGACTTCTGTTTTCTTTCAAATGCTTGCTTTTTCTAGCATTGCAAGAATCAAAAGAAGAAAAGCAGAGAAAAATTGAAATGAGAAAGAATGAAGAAAAGCTCCTCAAGCTAAGTTCCTTCCTCATCTTGGACTTATGCTGGAGTTCTGTCCGTGGAAGGGTGTTTATATAGCTGCATGTGCAGCATGCATGACCACATGCATACGTAAGCATGATGCAAGTGGATCGTTGTAGGACTTGGATTTGGTAGTGAACCTTGGAGTACTGAGCTTGGTACTGGTCGGAGTGGGAAAATGCTTTGTGGGCCCCACTGTGATGTATGTGTTTTATCCAAGGTGTCCATCCATTTTTCTTGATCATTTTAGAGTATTAATCCAAAAATGAGGCATATCCAAATCTCAGGTGGGCCACACCATAAGATACAATGGTGATTGAATGCCCACCATTAAAAACTTTTTGGGCCATGACAGCTTCGGATCAAGCTGATATTTGTGTTTTCTATTCATCAATGTCTGTGTGACATTATCAATGGGTTGGATGGCAAATAAACATTACATTGGGCCCTACGAAGTTTATGATGGTGGGCTTTTAATCACCACTATGATGTGGTCCACTTGATATTTTAATCTTCCTCAATTTTGGGCTCCTGCTCCAAATTGATCTGTAAAAATGGATGGACGGTGTGGATAAGATACATACGTCATTGTGGGCCCACTAAAGCTTTTCCAGCACCGACCAGTACGGTACTCGGTAATGGACGGTCACTACAAAAGCCACATCCGTCGTTGTAAATGATGGTGTTGCTGTAGACACGTGAATTTTGTTCATATTTCAATCCGACCATTGGGGCTACGGCACGCCGCACATGCATTTCATAGGCAATGGTTGCAAATTCAAGGGCATGTGCTCCATCCTATCATCACACGGACTTTAAATTATACAGGCGGACGCCGATTAGGTGGTGACCTAACCACTACGTAGCAACGTGGTGTCAGGACCATGTGGGGCCCACATGATGCATGTGTTTTATCCACGCCGTCCATTCATTTTGGCATATCATTCTAAGGCATGATATCTAAATTGAAGATTATCAAGAGCTCAAGTGGATCACGACAGGGGAAACCTTGGGACAATGATGCCCACCGTTGAAACTTTTCTATGGCCCACCGTGATATTTCTTTGTATCCAATCTATTGATAAGATCATGCGAAGCTGGATGAAGGGAAAACTTAAATACCAGTTTGATCTCACCCTTCCGTGGCTCCCAAGAAGTTTTCAATGGTAAGAGTTCAATTTCCACTGTTTCCAGTGGTGTGGTGCACTTGAGCTTTGGATATTCTTCAATTTTGGGCTCATAAGGTAAAATGAACTCTCAAAACGGATTAACGGCGTTGATAAAATACATGCATCATGGTGGGCCCCACAGAGTCCTGACACTACGTTGGGAAGTGGTGCTGCGTTCACCACGCAATCCGCGTACTGTACATGCACAAGCATACATGTACACAAGTGTACGCACGTGATTTTCGGCGACGGCTTGGGTCCATACATGCACCATGGTGGGGGCCCACACTCCAACAGGAAATTTGTTTTTTTTCAACGGTCTTATATAGAAAAATACAACTTGGACGTGACAGAGAATTCCAAAACCTTCTCCCACACGCATTTAAAGAATAGAACATCCTCGCATTATCACATGACTAGAGTAGCAAATAAAAGAAACACTTAGAAAATACTGGAGGTTAACTAGTGGGTCCCCATGGATCACCTATTTGATTAAAAAAAACATCACTCATAGAACCTGGTCATCAATATGTTTCTTATGAAATCTGGACCATTGTCTCTTACTACTCTTGTGTGGATTAGGAGGAAGATCAGGAAGTGATATTTTACCATGTGGCCCATCTACCTTCGAGCATTTTAGATGAACGGTTCGGATCGTCCGTGACACAAAGGGCTACTGGATTCTAGAGTCACAGGACCAAAGAATACTCTACATGGGCCAAGCTCGTTGCAAGGTCATTTGCGGCTGCAAGGTTATTTGCGGCCCAAAAATCCGGACCGTATATCTCGGAGAAGATATGGTACGGTGGTGCCGGAAGAACTGGAGAGACATCCCATCCATTGCCTTTTCTGGGGCCGCGGATTACGTCCTACGCGCAGGGATCTGTGGGGCCCACTGGGATGTAAGTGTTTTATCCACGCCGTTCATTTATTGGTTTTTTTGCTCTATTTTAAAACCCGTTTAGCCACCTGCATTAAGTGAGAGTAGCTAGAATTGCATTCATCAGCTTGAAATATCTACCGTGCAGTCATGTTTGAAGGTGATTTTTCAACATGAGATAATGAACTTTGGATCTCCGGCTAATACCATATTTCAAGGGAACAGATTTGACAATCCCATCTTAAATTTGCCGTAACCAGTTTCGACTTTTCATGTGGGTAAGCCGTTTCTACGTTTGAGCGACATCCACGGGAATCAAGTGATTTGGGTACGATGCTTGACTGTAAGCTCCTTGTGTTGTATGTGATTACATCTTCTCCATCTATACATTTTATAAGATAAGTTTAAATCATTAACTTAAAATTGAAACATTTCAAGTGTGCCACACCGTCAAAACTAATATAAATTAGACAGCTATCATTAAAATTTTATCAGAGACCACGTAAGTTTTGCATCAATCTAATACTTGTGTTTCCACTGGAAAGGCATGCATATAAAATTGTATAGGGTCTACGGCTCCAGTCGATCACACTGGAGGAAGCTGTGTGATAATGACATCCACGTTGAAACCTTTCTAAGGGCGACCGCGGGTTTTTTTTATCATCCAACATATTAATAAGCTCTGTACCCTGCTCAGTATTAGCTTGATCCGAAACTTCCCCAGCTCTCAAGTAGTTTTTAATGGTGAACATTAAATACTCACTTTGTGGTCCACTTAAGCTCTATGCCCTGCTCAGTATTTGTCTCACAGATTAAAATGACATGAGAAAATCGATTAACGGCTTGGATAAAACACTTACATCACGGTGGGCCCAAATTAGATAAAACACTTACATTGCGGGGGTAGGACGCAATCCACGTCCAACTTCGATACTCTACTCGCCTGGTCTACGCAGCGCGTAAAATGCTCAAATCAATGTGGCCCACCATGTTGTACATGTAAGATCCACTCCATCTATCATGTGCTATTCTAGATTATACAACTCAGTACCAAAAAATAAGATCACATGAATTGGTTAGACCACATCAAAGGGAGAGAGAGAGAGAGAGAGAGAGAGAGAGAGAGAGAGAGAGAGAGAGAGAGAGAGAGAGGATGGGATGCTGACCATAGGTTTTTCTGTGGGACCACCATGGTGTGAGTCCTTCATCAAACCCAGTTGTACTGTGAAATTTAATGGAATGAATGAAGAGTTTATGCTAAAATCAGCAAATTACGATGTTCTTAATGATGTGGCCCACCTTTGATTGTTATCAGATGATGTCTCATATCAACGGAGGAAATACTTCTTCTCACATGATGAACGGAGTGGATTTTACATATAAGATATCATGACCCCACAGAGATTGGGTGATTTACTCAGCTGAAACAAGTTTTCGAGACACCCAAGCAGGAATCGTCCACAACTTCTGTTTTACGCAGCTGAGGAAAACACCCAAACTCTGTGGGACCCACCATTTTGTATATGTAAATGCCACACGGTCCATCAGGTGGGGAACTTTAATTCGAACGTAAATACAAAAAATAAGCTTGATTTTTGCATCTTCTCTCCATCATGTGGAATTCTAACTGATTTAACGGGATTGATGAAAGATATAGATTATGGTGGACCCACACACAAACTTACGTTTGGCATCAAATCCCCATCGTTTCATTTGGTGGAGCCCACTATTTTATGCACGACGTAAATCCGGGCGTAAAAGAGGGTTTGCGGAGGATTTCACTCCGTTTATTACGATGAATATTTTAACATTGGCTGTTTTTGTCTTCTACCGTCTATTTAATGACCACAAATCCTATGGATAGGATTGTCTAATAGGTGTGACATTTTATAAATAGATTAATCATGGCCGGTCCATACATATGAATGTACTTGATTCGTACATCTCCCTGCAAGGTATAGTTTAAAGAGATTGCTGTACTATATTCGGTTGTTGCGGCTCCACCATAATAATCTCCCTTTTCCAGTACCTTATTTCTTCTTTAAGAAAATGTGCTGATGTCAACCAGGATAACATGCTAATTGAGAATCAGAGGAGTCATCAAGAAGATCCATGCACCTCCATTTACATTAGGTAAATATATGGTAATCTAGGCCGTTGATCAGGTAAACCATGCATAATTTTGATGTATATAAGACATCCAACCGATTGTGCAACTCCCACCATTCATTTGTTGTGATTTTTTGTGGTTGAATGTGGACCATAGGTTTACCCTAATTAGCTAACTGTTTTGTATACCGGCGGCTGTACATAAATCTAACACAACCTAATTCCCTTCCTTTTGGATGTAATAGAAATTTATATAATAGCCCACAAGATCAGCATATGATTATCTCATGTATTATTCATGGATGTATTATTCATGGAAACGATCATGCACCTACCATTCGTTCAAGCCGCTTCCTTATGACATGTGAGTGCAATTCCATCATCCATTACAAACATTTACAAATTAAGCAAAGATTTCAAAATTCATGATCCATAACCAACATGGGCCTCAATAAAATGAAAATTGCAGGTATATCCACCGTACAAACTTTCAAATAAAATGTGGGCCCACTATCAAAATTTAGGTACGTTGATCTAAGCTATTGATTTGATGGCCCATCATTGATGGATCTTTCCCAAGAAAATAAAAACATAGAAAATTCGTCGCTTCCTCAACTCTAACCGGCCACATCGTACCTAGATTGGAAATGGATTGGCTACTCCCCCGCCACATGCCAATGGCTTATGGTCGTTGCTCTTTGGGCTCCATCATGATGTATATGTTTTATCTATGCCGTTTATCTATTTTTACATATCATTTTATAATATGAGACCAAAAATTAGATATATCCCAATCTCACGTGGACCACATTAAAGGAAACAGTGTTGAATGAATATCAACCATTAAAAACCTTTTAGGGGCCATAAAAGTTTTGAATCAAGCTGATATTTTTTTACCTTCATCTGAGCATGTATGACCTAATCAACGGATTAGATGCCAAATAAACAGTACATTGGGCCTTGGGAGGATTTTAATGGTGGATATCTAATCGCTATTGTTTTCCTGTGATCCACCTGAGATTTATATCCATCTCATTTTTTGGATCAAGCCCTAAAATGATCCGTAAAAATGGATGAAAGGAATGGATGAAACAAATACATCATGGTAGGCCCACAGAGGACCAACCACTAGCCACCGGGGTGGTAGCCAATCCGTTTCCATCCTACATCTTTCCATACTTGGGTTTTTGTTTTTCTTTAATCCATTTCAGTCAGTTCAACTAGTCGTAGAAAAATGCCAAAGAGTCCTGATGTGAGGGGCAGATAGCTTCTTATCACATGCAATGGTCACGGGCCGGAGATTTGTAATCTATGCTACTGTCTTTCAACAAAAACTAGCGTCAGGTGAGAGTGATGTTTGGGCTATAAACCTTAGTGGGGCCCATTGATTTGATGGTTTGGATTTACTTGCTTGTATGTCATGTTTTCCGTGTATGTGCTTACATCAGTCCAATATACTCCGTTGGATTATTATACAGGAGAAGGTCCCAAGTCCGGCCGTCTGGACTCTAAATTACAGTCCACCCAGTGGATAAAATCTAACCTTTCACATGTATGAGAGGGTTTTCTCTGTAATGTGGATTACGCAGTGCAAAAATCAGCCAAATAGTCATGGATGGACCCCACTTCAGATTTTCTATTTATCAATGGCTTCACATTACTTTACATGGTGTGGCCCACCTGATAAAGTAATTAGGCTGATTTTTGCAATATGTTATCCTTATGTGGGGCCAACCTATTGGAAGAGTTAGATATCACACCCACTTTATAAGTTGGGAGTCGTCCATTATTTGGACTGTAGCTTGTGGTCCAATCCATTAGACTTGGACATTCTCATTGAAATAATTGATAATTCCTGGAATGAAAAAAAAAAAATTCTATAAGAAAATGATAGAAAATAATGCACCATGGAAAATTGCTAATTCCGCCCACTGCTGCCCATGGATTCATGATTTTGATTAGAGAAAGGGACCGGTCCAAATATATACATTGCATGTGTACAAGGTTATTTTAAGTATGGGGGTGTTTGTTTTTACATTTACTGATGTATATAGAAAAGTGGTAAATAAGTAATTATTATTTACAGTGAAAATTTGAGCTAATGAGTGTGTTACTATGATATTTATGGCTATTTGAGGAATGACTTTGATGATGCCATTAGGAAGAAAGATTAAAACTTGTGGAGCCTACCATGGTGCAGTGTCCGATCCACACCGTCTATCCATTTTATTAGCTCATTTTATACACATTTCCAAAATTGAGACAAACCCAAAGCACAAAGTGGACAACACTAGCCATTGAAGTCTATGTCTGTACGAACTTATGAAGAGGTTGTATCCCTGGTAAGACTTCAACGGTGGGCATAACTATCCTGTTTTCTAGAACGAGTCCACTTGAGCTTTGGGTCTGTATGATTTTTGGGCTCATCATAGTGGGGCCCACATAACGTGATGACATCACTTCAGTTCATAAGTTCACACCAGTATAGATGAATGGGAAAGCACAAATTTCAGCTTCATCGAAAACTTTTGCAGCCCAAGAAGGTTTTAATGGTAGGCATTCAATCCCCACTATTTTCTGTGGTGGGGTCCACTTGAGCTTGCCTTATTCGTGGGACATGTACTTAAATGATCTCTACTAATGGATGGATGGTGTGGATATAATATAGACATTATGGTGGGCCCACAAAATTTGGTGACGTCATTTAGTAGCGCAGTAGCTGCTGAAGCCGCTAATCGGCGTCCATCTTGTACTGGGAAATCAATCATGATTGGAAGAAAAATGATACATCTCCCTGCTATAGTTTCCTATGATAGGAAGAAAGTCAATGATTTCCGGATTTCCTGTAATTGATTTTTATAATTTTTACCATAAAATTTCTCCAGATTTTGAAATATATCTTGCTTTTTTAAGAAGGAAATTACATACTAACCTCAGTACTTTTTCTTCACAAAGTGGAGAATTAAAAACATGGCATGTGCCTGATGTTCAACTTGTCCAACAGATAGACACTGGCTGATCTAAAATCCATTAAAAATAAAATGCACCACTCAAGACAATCATATTCAAGTGTAGCCCATCTATTGATTTGATTCGTGCTATCACTGCCGTGGAGTGCATATGTTGGATGTCTTGGATGTTATAGACATACCATGTGGAATCTACAAGTCTTGAATTTCACTATTTTCAAATAGTTGTTTGATTTTTTAATTTATTTTATAAATACTTGTAAATAGATTATTTTTTTATTTTTTTTTTATAAATTTCAATCACCTTTTTAGACTTTAGGTGGAACACTGCAAAATTTATGGGATCCACTATAATGTATGTGACTAATCCAGGCTGCCCATTACTTTAGGAAGCTCATTTTAGAGCAAGGGTCTAAAATCGAGGCAAATACACTACTCAAGTGGACCACATTGGATGAAATGGTAGGGTTTGAAGGCCCATAGGTGAAATCTTCTTGTGGGGCGTGGAAGATTTGGATCAAGTGATATTTATGGTTTTCCCTTTATCCATGTCTCAGTTACCTTATGAACATGTTAGATGATAAACACACTTCAACATAAGCCCTAAGAAGGAAAGAACTTTCAACAGTGGATTTTTTTTTAATTACAAATTCCTATGGTGTGGTCCACTTGATATTAGTATTTGACTCATTCTCGTAATTTTTTCCCTATAAGAAAAACTATCCTTCATTTTTTAAATATATTTTATGTAATTGTTTTTTTTTCCTAATATACAAAACGTACAATAAGTAGATATATCGTTTTATTTTCTTTAATTGATTCTTTTAATGGGTGATTGATTTCTTAACATGTTGTCAGAGAAAATGATGCCTTTCTTTCCTTCTTTCAAGTACAGGAAAATGATGAAGCCATTCACGCCATCGATGTTGGTTATTCCTTGTCCTAAAATCTAAGGACATTTCATTAATTCGGTGGACCACACACGTTGGTACATATATAATTCTTTCGACCATTTATTTTCCTCACGTAGGATTTTTACCCATGTGCTGACGACTTTATTTATTTTTTTATTTTGTCATTTTAATTTAACTGTCCAATAAAAGCCTGATATTTTTTCTTTTATAGTCGAGACACTTTAATTTAACTTAATTGTATACCATGTATTCAATTTCTGAGTAAATTTTAAGTGCCTGCGTATCATCCTTACCCTCTTATAGAGTATCAAAGATTGGCTCCCTTATCTGCGTTGACCTGACTTCCGCATGCAAATCGTTAATGTTACCAGGCGAGAATTACGGAAAAGTAATTGCGCGAAACACGTGGGCCACATATTCGCACGGTGTACACTAGTTTTCTATTTAGAGAACTAGACCACATGGTTTTATGATCCGAACCATTGATTTGTTCTCTCCCACCATGGATGGACTATATCTCAAGAATCTACTCAATTGGATGATAGTTATCTTTGAATTTGTGGCCTAGAGATGGTGATCTACATTCAACTTAAATGATTCTAATGTTGGTCAGGAAGATACTCCATGCATTGTAATACTCGATAAAGTAAGGGCCTGTTTGGATTTGGTTAAATGGTGGGAATGGGGAATTAGGGTTTTTCCATAAACCCTCCATTGCTTGTAAATACTGAAAGTGCATGAAAAGACACGGATTGTCTACACTATAAGGTAGGCGGGAGCTATACGATGCTATATGGGTCCCACTATAATTTATGTATTTTATTCTCACTGTCCGTCCATTTTTTCATATTATTTTAGTCCCCAAACCAAAAAATAAGGCAGATCCAAATTTCAATGGAAATTCAATGTTTAGCATTAAAAGCTTTTAGGGGTTACAAAAGTTTTGGGTGAAGCTCATATTTATGTTTTCTCTTTTACGTCCGTGTAACCTAATCTATGGGTTCAAATGAAAAATAAATATTGGTGGGCCTTACAAAGTTTTTAGCAGCAGAAATTTAATCACCACATTTTTCTTGTAGTGTGGTCTACTTGAGATTTGGATCTCTCTTAATTTTAGGCTCATCCTATAAAATGATACAAAAAATATATCAGTAGCATAGACAAAACACATATATCATGGTAGGCTCACAAAGCACTGTTATTAGCAGCATAAGTAAGCTACCGGGACAGTATAAAAAAGGTTGGAAAACAAGCTTCTCTTGCGGCAAATTTTCTTTCAAAAATCCGCTTTAACTTTCCAACGTAATCCTACAGAAAGTAAATTTCTTTCCTCACATTTTCTGTCGCTGAAACGTTGACAAGCGAAAAAAGTTTGATACTCTGCAAAACGTGATAGCAGATACACAGGCAGTTACAACTAACATGCGCGAAATTGACAATGTATTCAATTTCTGAGTAATTTTTAAGTGACCGCGTGTCATCCTTACCCTCTTATTGAGAATCAAAGATTGGCTCTCTTTTCTGCGTTGACTTGACCTAAGCATGCAAATCGTTATGGTTACCAGGCGAGAATTAGGGAAAAGTAATTATGCTAAACACGTCGGCCACATATTCGCACAGTGTACACTAGTTTTCTATTTAGAGAACTAGACCACATGGTTTTATGATCCGAACCATTGATTTGTTCTCTCCCACTATGGATGAACTATACCTCAAGAATCTCCTCAATTGGATGATATTTATCTTTGAATTTGTGGTGGTCTACATTCAACTTAAATGATTCTGGTGTTGGTGAGGAAAAACTCAATAAACTAAGGGCCACGGATTAGCTACTGACAGGTTGAATAGCGAAATCGCTACTGAAGTGACGTCACTAAGTTAATTGGGTCCCACCATGATGAATGTGTTATAACCACATGGTCCATTGTCCACGGTGATGTTTATTTGAGATCCAACCTGTTAATAAGTTAAAAAAAGACATTGTAAAAGGAAAAAAAACATATCAACTTGATCGAAAACTTTTATGACCCTTAGAAGTTTTTAATGGTGAGCCTCACTTTGAACATTGCTTTATGTGGTGGGGTCCATTGGAGCTTTGAATCTTAGTCATTCTTTAGCTCATGTCATAAAATATTCTTTCCAAATGGATGAATGGTGTGGATACAAAACATATATCATGGTGGGGCCTACGGAACTTGGTGACATTACTTTAGTAGTGAGTCTCCCTACTCAACCTTTCGGTAGCTAATCGGCCCCTAAACTAAGGGCGCGTTTGGATACAGTTAAATGGTGGGAATGGAGTTAGGGTTTTTCCATAAACTTCTACTGATCTTTATTCTTTATTCTTTATTCTTTTTTTTGTTAAAACACACATACCCACACTCATGCCGTAATTAAACTTCACTACCTTGAACCCTTGGCTGGGTGTTGAAACTCCTAAGAGTTTAGTACCGGAGCAAGAGTAAGGACCCGTAAACTTTTACTGCTTGTGAATGCTAAAACCGTATGAAAAGACCATTGTCTATGCTTCAAGTAGCTAATAGCTAGACAGTGCTATGTGGGTCCCACCAGAATTTATGTGTTTTATCCATGCCATCCATCCATTTTTTCAAATTATTTTATGGCTTAGCCAAAAAAATAAGGTGGATCCAAATTTCACACGGAAATTGAACGCCCACAGTTAAAATCTTTTAAGGGCCACAAAAGTTTTAGATGAAGCTCATATTTGTGTTTTTCCTTCAAGTTTGTGTCGCCTAATCATCAGGTTCAATGAAAAACAAACATTAGTGAGCCTTAGAAAGTTTTTAACATAGTGGATTCAATCACCATATTTTTCTTGTAGTGTAATCACTTGAGATTTGGATCTGCTTCATTTTTGAGCTCATTGCATAAAATGACATGAAAAAATGACATGAATAAAACAAATATATCATGGTGGGGTGCACATAGCACCGTTGCCAGCAGCATAAGCAATCAATCCACGTCCATTGGAGAAGGGTTAGAAAACTAGTTTCTCTTGCAGCAAATTTTCTTTCAAAGATCGGCGTTTATTTTCTCACCTAATCACTCCAAAAAGTAGGATTCTTTCCTCACATGCTCTGTCGCTGAAACTTTGTCAAGGAAAAAAGTTTGATACTCCGCAAAATGTGATAGCCGATACACATGCAGTTACAACCAGCATGCGTGACTAACGTGGGCCACATACTCACACAGTGCACACTAGTTTCCTATTTAGAGAACTGGACCACATGGTTCCATGATCTGAACCATTTATTTGTTCTCTCCCACCATGGATGGACTATACCTCAAGAATCTACTCAATAGGATGATATTTATCTTTGAATTTGTAGCCTAGAGGTGGTGGTCTACATTTAACTTAAATGATCCTGACGCTGGTCAGGAAGATACTCCATGCATTGTAAATAAACTAAGGGCCCGTTGGGATTCGGTTAAATGGTGGGAATGGAGAGTTAGGGTTTTTCCATAAGCCCTCCAATGCTTGTGAATACTAAAGGCGTATGAAAAGGCACGGACTGTCTACACTATAAAGTAGCCAGGAGCTAGACGGTGCTATGTGTATCCCACCATAATTTATATATTTTATCCACTCTGTCCATCATTTTTTAAAATAAGGTAAATCTAAATTTCACATGGAAATTGAATGCTCGGCATTAAAAAATTTTAAGGCCTGTTTGGAAAGGCACGTTGGATGGGATTAGAAGGGATTAGATAGGATTGAAAGATAGATCCTGGGATTGGGAAGGCATGCCCAAACAAATATGGGATTGTGATCCTGGGATATAGGAATCCCATAGATCTTAAGACAATCCACTGACATCACCATCATTACCTTAAATCCCATCTAATCCATCCTAATCCCTTTAAAATTGCCTGAACGTGTTTGGTTAGAGGTATTAAAAGAGATTAAAAGGTTTAATCCTGGATTTGGCCAGGCGTACCCAAACAGACCAGGTATAGCAATTCCATGGATCTCAAAGACAGACCACTGACATCACCATCATTGGCTTAAAATCTGTACAATCCAGTCTAATACAATCTAATCCTATCCAATGTGCCCGTCCAAACAGGCTCTTAGGGCTTACAAAAGTTTTGGGTGAAGCTCGTATTTATGTTTTCTCTTCACGTCTCTGTGACCTAATCAATAATTTCGAATGAAAAATAAACACCGGTGGGCCTTACAAAGTTTTTAGGAGTAAGAATTTAATCACCACATCTTTTTTATAGTGTGGTCCACTTGAGATTTGGATCTCCCTCAATTTTTAAGCTCATCCTATAAAATGATCCAGAAAATAGATCAATAGCGTAAATAAAACACATACATCATGGTGGGGCCAACGGAGCACTGTTATTGGCAGCATAAGTAAGCTGTTCGCGTCCGCATAAAAAAAGGTTGGAAAACCAGTTTCTCTTGCGGCAGATTTTCTTTCAAAAATCGGCTTTTATTTTTTTCTAACCTAATCCCTCCAAAAAGTAAGTTTCTTTCCTCACATTTTCAGTCGCTGAAACTTTGACAAGTGAAAAAGGTTTGATACTCTGCAAAACGTGATAGCCGATACACAAGCAGTTACAACTAGCATGCGTGAAATACAGTATAATTCTAAATAAACCGTTCAAATATTATCCGTATGGGATAATCTGATTAACAAGTTGGTGGAAATTTATTGAACGGTTAAAAATAAAAATTATTCAACAGTCTTATTACATCAAACGAATGTCCACAAACTAAAGGTTAGGATTGCTCAGCCAATTTTACTTTCGCATGGAATAAAGACAATGACCTCAACGGAAACGGATTGGCTACTCCCCTGCCACCTGCCAATGGTCGGTGTTCTGTGGGCCCACTATGGTGTATTTGTTTCATCCAAGCCGTCCATCTATTTTTCTAGATCATTTTATGCCCTAAGACCAAAAATTAGGTATATCCCATGCTCAAGTTGACGACATTACAGGAAATAGTGTTGAATGAATGTCAACCATTAACAACTTTATGGGGGCCATAAAAGTTTTGGATCAAGGTAATCTTTGTTTTTTCCCTTCATCTGAGTATGTATGACCTAATAAACATATTGGATGTCAAATAAACAGTACAGTAGGCCTTAGGATGAATTTAATGGTGGATATCCAATCACTATTGTTTTCCTGTGGTGTGGTCCGCCTGAGATTTATATCCCTCTAATTTTTGGTTTAGATCCCTAAAACGATCTTTAAAAATGGATGAACGGAATGGATGAAATACATACATCACGGTGGGGCCCACATAGAACCGATCATCAGCCTCGAGACCTGTGGCAGGGAGTAGCCGATCCGTTTCCGACTTCAACGGTCATGAGAGTCTTCTCTTTTTTATTTTTCTTTTTAATTCTTTCACAAAACCCCATGCGTAACTAACGTAACTGAATGCCACATGGCCCCACCATGTTTTCTAAGTCAAATCTACCGTGTCCCATCCCTCAATGTTGAGAACTGGGATAAAAAAATCAGCCCTATCCACACACATGCATGATTAATTTGGACTATTGGGTATTTTTCTTCTGACCATTGATGCGATCTTCAATCAGATATTATTTTTTGGTCCACGATCATGACCATCCATCTTTTTTATACGGGTGTGATCTGCCACCAGATCAACGCACCAACATTATTTTTTTTTTCTCTACAATCACAACATTAATGTACAGTACTACCCAATGAATGGGAGTGATCCATTCACTGAATCCTCTTAACCATGCAAGAAAAAAATAATAATAATAATCACAAAAACATAGATGAAGAGGCCACACAACTATCAGTTTAATTCAAAACTTTTTTGGCCCACAAGAAGTTTTTAATGGACAGTTACCATTGTTTTCTATATGATGGTCCACCTGCAATTTGGATGTGCTTTCAAAAATAAAAAATAAAAAATAAAAATCATGCCATAAAATAAGCTCAAACATATACTTTAATCAAAATTCAGGTGGGCCACATTATGGAAAATTGGGATGTGAACGGCTATCCTTTAAACTTTCTCAGGGCTACCAAGTTTCTTCATCAGGTAGGTATTCTGTTTTATCTTTGTGGGTTGTAAGACTCATCTTATGAATAGGCTGGTCCTTACCTAAGTAGTAGACTCTGAGGAGTTTCAACGCGAGGTCTTGAGTTCTCTGTGCATGGGTGCGTGTGTAAAAAAAAGATAAAAAAGAAAGAAAAAAGAAGGTTGGTGATGATGTAAACATTACAACGGGCCCATGAAGGTTCCAGTAGGGATCCTGATTCTCACCTTTCCCTATAGTATGGCCTTCTTGAATTTTGTATGGTCCTTAGTATTATTTTTTATAGAAATAATGGTCCAAATAGATCGCATTCAAATGGTGTATTGATTGGAGCCATCCATCTTATGACTGATATCATGGTCCGAGTGGATCACATTTCTCCAAATTCCCATGATAAATGTTTGGCCATTAACTGCTTCTATCTCACACTGTTGCTTCAAATGATAACTTCTAAAGTAGTGGCAACTAGATGAACGGACCCAATTGATTCATTAACCCACTGCATGTCGTATTGAGAGTTGGCTCTACTAAATTTATACAATTTTACCTAGAGGTGTATGTGAGTTGAACCGAGTCGAGCTTGGCATAGTTCAACTCGACTCAGCCACTAGCTGACCTCAGCTTGAACTCGGCTCGACTTGGTCCTCAAGCCTAACTAGTCAGCTCAGCTTGGTTTGGTCAGTAGCTTGGTTTGGTCAGTAGCTTGGACCAATTCGAACAGAGTTTAAGCCAATATCAAGCCAAGTCTACATGTGCTACATTTTAAAAAATATATGGACTATATTTTTAAATTCTCACTATATGTAAAACAACAACAATGGTTTTATAGGTATTTCATCTAACACCTTATAGGTAATGTTAATTTTTATTTTTTTAATTTAAAAGATATTTGTTTGATGAAACATACCTTCCTCACCACCAGCCGACACTTTGTATAGTCATTTCATCAAACACTTAGTGTGCAACATCAATATCAAAGTAATCGAGTCACCGAACTAGTTTGATATCTGAGTTCAATTCAAGTTGGGTTTGACATAAGTTGAGTTGAGCTCAGGCAAGTTCAAACTTGATTCAAAATTTTTTTGAGCTCAAAAAATCAGCCTAACTCGGCTCAAACTTAGTTTCAAACCAAGCCGAATCAAGCATTTTCAAGTTGACTCGAGCAAGTAAACATAGCTATCTCGATTCGTGTCTGGTTCTACCACGCATGACTGAATCATCCCCCTTCACTTGTATGCCATTGACTGAAGAGCTAGGATCCACCACTGGCTTGTTATTTGAGCAGGCAGAGATGAACGCGACATAGGGTCCCTCCTCAATTTATGCATTTTATATCCACGCCATGCATCTGCTCGATCATCTTATTTTACAATATGGTCACTAAAATAAAAAAAAGGTAAAAATTTCAGGTGGACCACATTATAGGATGCCAACCATAGGTTTGCCGGCTGTGGGGACATCTAGTGTGCACCTTCCATCAAACCCGTTGATCAGGCACCAGGATGAAGTGAAGAGAGTTTACGAGCAATTTTGCATTGTTCTCTTTGGTGTGGCCCACTTTAATTTAGTGATTCTATCCACTTGATCAATGGCCAATAATATGTCCAGTCTAGACCATCCTTGTAAATTTTGGATATAGACCGTTCATCTTCTGAGCCCCACCTATAACTTCTCAATGCCAACAAAATCAATGGTCTGATGGTTCTATCAAGAGTACTGATTGCACGGGCCAGCTATGGATGGACTTCCTAAAATATCTAACCCTTCGATCAGTGGCCCCCACAAATAGTAATTAAAGAAATGCAGCACTAGTATTCAATTAAGTGCTGTTTGTTGTGTGACCCATAGCCATTTGCCGACGGACTTGAACCGTTTGGCTATTTAGGCCCAACACCTTCATGGCCCAAGTCAACTTAGTACCCAGCCTGTGTTAGATGGTTTTGCCCCCGCTTTCAGCCCGGTGTGGCTCGTTTCATCGTCTACCAAAACCACGACGGCTTGGCTGAGTTGACTCGACCGTCGATGATATTTTTAGAACCCTGGTTAAGCTGCATCCTACTCATTGGCATGCCACTGTATGTTGAATGAACTCTTTAATCCTAACTAATGCATTTCAAGAGATACAGTGGGCCGTCATGAGTCTGGTCAATGATGGGCGTAGATTTGTTATGATGTTGGGCCTCAATACAAGGTTTATTGAACATGGACATAGACCCAACCCATTTAACTTTCGGTCTGCTTATGCTGGGCTTAGAAGCCCAATGAGCCCAGGCCCTAGCTTCTATATGAATTAGAGAACCATGGTTTTTAAAAAATGGAATGATAGTCAATATAATGGTAATGGCACGAATTAATTTATCTTGATTATATCGCATTGTTGGGTGTGATAATCAAGATAAATTAAGGTATCTAATTAAATTAGCATTATGTCTATATTTGTCTAGATGAGTATTTGTAAAGATTTTTTTTTACATTTTTACGGATCTTTTATCTCTTCTAAATAATCAATTATTATTTGAGTAATAATACAAGTTCTGGTTTTTACAATGCAATTTTTTTGGTTTAACATGATATCAGCCCACTTGATCTAAAGCTTTAGAGTTGTCTATATGCCCGCAATATAAAATGGTTTAACAAAACCAATTCATGAGTCTTTTTAAAGGAATTGTAAATTTGAATGAATTCTCCTCGGCATTTTGAGTCACACCTTTGCCTACCAGCTATTCCCTAGTGAAGTCGTAGTTCTAAGAACTTGTAAATTCTTAGAAACTAGATTTTGATTCAAGCAGTCAAATGGTGATGCAGAGCGCTTGTGGATAATTTCAGGGCTAAGATGAACCAAAAAAAGGCTCGATCAAAAACGGAGATGATTTGGATCGTTAGAACTTAAAACGGACGTATCTCGCAAACCAGAATGAGTTACTAGACTTAAAATATATGATTTTGAGGTAGGACGAGCTACTCTAGCCACCCAACCCGGCTATGTCAGGTTGTGTAAACTGGATTTGCAAAATAACATCAGATCGATGGTCATTTCCCTGTTTTAATTCAATTTTTACTATAAATAGTAAGTTTTAGTTTGATTATAACTCTTCATCAATAGGGCTTTAGGAGTTGCGCCTAACATGAATGTTTAAAATAATTAGAATAACAATGTGGTGAAGTCAAATAGGACACTATTTTTGGCTAAAAACCTTGCGCACTAGTAGACATAGCGACCATCTATAAATAATAAGTTTATTAAAAAAGTCAAATGACTCCTTATATAAATTCAAAACAACTAAAGAATGATGACGGATCAGTAATTGGCCGGGGTAATAATACTTGCTTAGCAGTCAAGGAAGAGAGAAAACGTGTGGTCGGAGATGCCTTGAGCACATAAGAAGAGCTTATGCAGTTGGGATCTCCTCATATGGAGGGTAATAGCATGGAATTCTTATATCTCAAAAATTGAACAATTAGACAATCCAACCTAGGGGTACACACGGGTCGGTTCTGTCCAGTTCTAGGGTGATATCGGAACCGAATAATTCCTAACGATTCTAAGATATTCGAAACCGGAACTGGACCGTTAGCACCCTAGAATCGGACCATTAAAACCGGTTCGGTTACACAGTTCTGGGCTTTTTATGATCCAGCCCAATTGCATTTTTTATTTTATAATTTAGCTCATATCCATTCGTGTTGTGATTTATTTGATGAATGGTTTAGATATTGTATAAGGTGTGCAAAAATACATTCATGGAAACAATTGAATGATGCATTGTAAACCATAAATCATCAGTCAATTATGAAAACAATCAAAGGGTTCTTGGTTCGGTTCCAAGTTCGATTCCATGTTCGGTTCTATGATTCGATTTCGCGGTATGGATCCATGGTTTGGTTCTACGGATCGGTTCACAATTCGGTTCGGATCTACATACCCCCAAACCAAGAATCAAACCGATGTAATCAGTTCTTTGTTTTTTGGAACCGCAACCGCAATCGGTGTACTCTAGAACCAGATCAAACCGGAGCATTTGGTGGGTTTCAATCTGGTTCCATGGTTCAACCGATTCAATGTGCACCCTTAATCCAACCTAGCTTATTTGTAAACATTGAAGCTAGATTGCAAAATAAAAATAAGTGAAATAAGATGTATGAAAATATTAATGTGCATACAAAATAATGGATATGGATTTTTTAGGTCATGATCATGAGAATATAAATAAATTAAAAAATCAAGTGGACCACATCAGAAGAATATTAAATGACCACTTTTTGAGATTTTCTTGGAGGCCATTGATACCTTCTCGGTGGGAGTCATCATAGAAATGAGTTGGAGGTTGCACGTAAACCTCGAGGTGGGCCAGGAAGGTTTGAATGATGGATGGTTTCTACTTTGGGCTCGTGTGCTAGAATGATATGGCAAAACAGATGCACTGAATGGATACAACACGGTTGTAATGGAGGGGCTACATAGCTTAGGGTTGCTTAGGATTCACGTGGAGTAACAACCTCCTAACCTTCCGAAGTGTCATCGTCAAAAATTCAAAATCTACTGTCGGTCACTAAATCTAGTCTAACATGTATGGAGAACGGTGCATCTCCATTTTTTAATATAGAGTACTTGATGCAATAATTAGAATCCAATGAAATTTGGTAATCAAAATCATCCAATTATGTATTGAAAACTTGTATCGAAGGAGGGAAGAAGAGTGATACTGTTGATTTTGACCAATGAATTAATGGTAATTGGAATCCATGTAAAATGAAATTACATGATTTTAATTTTTTTTAACACCTTTTGGTATATTTGACGTAAATTGAATTACTTCCAATTCACGTCCAATACAATCTTTTGAAATGCATTAATTACCACTGGCTCACATCGATTCGTGTTTCGAAAATGTGTATTTGTTATGTATTGATAATTACTATGGAGTCAATACACTAGCAATTTGATAATTGAAATAATCAAATCATGTTTGGGCAGTTTACATTTGGAATGGGGTGAGAGAAATGACTTTGACTTGTGAATTGATAGTAATCAAACTTAATGTGAAATGACATCACATAGTTTTGCAATGATTTATTTATTTTATTTTTAAAAAAAGAAAAAGAAAAAGAGTTTTTTATTGTAGTTGATGAAAATTTGATCCAATTACACTATTACCAGATGCATCAATTTCCACTTATTCATGCTCCCAAACAATAACTCAGGTTATCATATTTTCATTTTAAATGTCCATTCGGTGTCCACCGTAGTGTTGTTTGCATTATTTCTCATTAACAATGGAGCCAGCAATGTAGCTTTGGGTTTTAAGATGTAAAATCCTAACATTTTAAGTCATTTATAAGAAAAGAGGACTTTTCACCACATACAGGCAAGACATCACAAGTAGTCATGGAAGAGCATATTTCCTAACAAAATGCCACTCTTGCAACTAATGAGTACCATTAAAGCATTAGTCCTTAGGAGGAAGATCATAGCCACAAAATAAGGCCAACACACTTTGTTGTATCAAGCTTTAAAATAAAAAATAAATAAATATTTTATTTTTTATCTAAATTTTAAAATTTGAGTTGCCTTTTGCATTGTGAGTTTAGTCTCATATCGAATTTGTCTAAGAAACTTTTCATGTATATAAGTGTTGGGGAAAAAATGCAACAAGTCTGGGAACTCGGTTATGGGATGAATCAACCCTATTGACCTAACCCGAGGCAACAGGTAAAGCTGAGTGAAGTAAAGCCTCAAGGAGAGACTTAGCTCAGGTCTGTAGGATATGAATCCCGACCAAAGCGAAAAGAGTCAAGAGCCACAGGTAAAATATGCAAGACACATGAAGTTGACTCGATTAAAGAGACAACAATGTCTAAAGGGACCGATTAAAGGCCCTAAAGCTAAAAGCCACCTGACCGATTATAAAATCGACCCACACGAGGTTGATTGTAATGTTGGCTATCGGATTAAGAAAGGGCATTGGTTCCAAGCCAACTCTGTTTCGTCTGACAGTAGACAAAAAACTCTATCTTTGTAAGCCAGCTGAGACTACAGGGTCTATTGAGGCTGAGCCAAGCAAAAGAGAGACGATGTAATCTTAAATATCATCTCAAGAATCTTGTGAAAGGATTCCTGACCCCGAAAATCTCGGGAGATTGGGAAGTATCCGTAAACAAGATGGTAATTAAATCAAATCTCTCAAAAAATTAGGAGAGAATCTCTTTACGCCAGGACCTCTCACTTCTATAAAAAGAGGGCTCTCTAGGACCTAAGGTACGAAGAAAAATCCTAAGAAACTCCTCTTTTTGGATCTTTGTTGACTTAAGCATCGGAGGTTCCCCGGCTCTAGCCAGGGTTCTCTTTCTCTCTTATTACGTTATAAGTCGAAGTGCAAGGAGAGGCTGATCCAGTTTTTCGCATTAACAATTTGGCACCATCTCTGAGAACAATACAAAAAGTCATTTTCTGCATTCTACCCAAGGAGATGTAAATCTGTTTTAATGGCAAAAACTCGAAGAATGAGCCCAGAACGGCCGGATGATGCTACTGTCGCTGACCCCCGGGTCGAGATTCATGAACAAGGACAACCAATTAAAGACCTTATCTCGGTACCTTTGGTCAAGACAGATGGTTCTAAAATGGTGCAAATTGGTCTATTTCTGCAATCGCCCCTGAAAGACAATCTGATAGCCTTACTCCAACTTTACGCTGACGTATTCACATAGAGCTATAAAGACATGTCAGGAATTGACTCATATATAATCACTCACTGACTCAACATTGATCAGACCTACCGGCCGATCCGACAGAAGCGACGAGCACTCGGCCCTAAAAGGTACACTGTCATTGAAGAAGAGGTCAGCAAGCTCCTCAAGAAAAAATTCATACAAGAGATATACTACCCGGAATGGGTAGTTAATGTCGTACTTGTGAAAAAAGCCAATGAAAGTGGTGAGTCTGTATTGACTATACCGACTTGAACAAAGCCTACCCAAAGGATAACTTTCCTCTTTCGAGGATAAATCAGTTAGTAGATAGTACAGCGGGGCATGAACTCCTTAGTTTTATGGATGCATATTCAGGGTATAATTAAATTATGATGCATCAACCTGATAAATCTAAAACTACATTTGTCACCAACAAAGGCCTTTATTGTTGCCATGTGATGCCATTTAGTTTGAAGAATGCTGGAGCAACTTATCAAAGATTAGTGAACAAAATCTTCACTCGGCTGATCGGCCAAACCATGGAAGTGTATATTAACGACATGCTCGTCAAAAGTGTACATGCAGCCAACCATATAGCCAACCTAGAAGAGATGTTTCTGATCTTACGCAAGTACCAAATGAAGTTAAACTCGATCAAGTGTGCCTTTGGCGTAAGCTCAGAAAAGTTCCTCGGATTCCTTATTAGTCAGCGAGGGATCGAGGCAAACTCGGAGAAGATAAAAGTATTGTTTGACATGAAGTCTCCGAAAACAATCAAAGAGATTGACTGGATAAGTAGCGGCACTCAACCATTTCCTCTCCGGAGCCACCAACAAATGTCTTCCATTCTTCAAACAATTGAAGGGACGACAAGCAGTGGACTGGACAAAAGAGTGCGAAGCTGCATTCCAGCAATTAAAGTCTTATCTCGGATCTCCACCTCTCTTATCGAAGCCCGAGCCTGGAGAAGCCCTACTGTTGTATCTCGCGGTGTCCAAAGTAGCAGTCACTCGGCATTAATACGAGAACACGAAGGAAAGAAACTACCGGTTTACTATGTCAGTAAAGCACTCTTACCGGCAGAGACGAGATACCTACTCATGAAAAAAGTAGCCTTAGTTCTAATCGTCTCCTCGCATCGACTTCGGCTATGTTTTCAAGCCCATACCATTATCGTTATGACTGACCTCCCGCTGTGTTAGATTCTGCGGAAACTGGAAACCTCCGGCCATCTTACGAAATGGGCAATTAAACTTAGTGAATTCGATATTCAGTATAAGTCAAGGGTAGCAATCAAGGGACAAGCTGTGGCCGACTTCATTGCCGAAGTCACACCACAAGCCAACATAAATGCTACCGAGCCAGTTGAAGAACAGACAACCGCTCCTCCCGAGTCATCATCCAACCCAATCCCCTGGAGGCTGTATGTGATGGCTCCTCCAATTCTAAGGCAAGCGGGGCAAGAGTGGTACTAAAAACTCCCGATCAAACCTATATACAGTATGCCTTAAGACTTAGATTTCAAGCCTCGAACAATGCAGCAGAATATGAAGCATTATTTGTAACGTCCTGAAAAAATTCGTATAAGACCCGAGTACCACCTTTAGCAGGAATCATTTAGAACCTAATTCTTTAGAAATTTAACGTCGATTAACTAGCGCTAAACTAGATTACCTATGAAATTAGCTCCAACCACTTTAAATACGATATGTAAGACCCAAAACCTATAGAATTAGTAACGCTGCATTACCCTGAAATCAAGGATCCAACTCTAAACCCAGTTGCTCTTGAGAGCATTCAGAAACTTCATTCGGACCTGGACCGCATGTCGAAAGTCCGATAGGGATGAACTTAGACAGTTATGACCGCCTAGTTAGACTTGACTATCACCTCGAAAATCAAGCCCAAACGATGTCCTGCGACCATTTTCTTGAGTCCAGAGTGAAGAGTGTGAGAAAGTGAAGATTTTTAGAAAATTAAATATGGATTTAAGTAATCTGAGTTGCGTCGCATGCGCGCCATTTGTAAGTATTCTGACTGTTGGTTTTTAATCCAAATTCACCCTCGGATCAGGGAAGGTGGCCCATACATGTCAAAGTACTTGTGGCCCTGATCGAGTTTCGGTGACCGTTGAACTGAAATTGGTCTGCCACGGTCGATCTAGAAATTCGATCGGAATGAAAACTTAACTTGCTTATGATCCTATATTAGTGAGCTTAAGTACGACCACATTCAGTAAGAGGACCTCCAGAAGTGTTCCGTTGGATTGGAATGAGCCCAATTTGGTTATTACCTAAGTATATCTTGGCCCTAGGGCTATTTCTGTCAGTTTTGGGCTTATACAAAGGCCTTAAACCTCTCTCACATATTTCATACGAATTTCTAACCCTAGCTAGGATAAGAGAAGAGAAAGTGAGAGAAAGTGAATGAGAACTTGGTGTTTCATCTTGGGATTCTTCCAAGTTTCCTCTACGCACCAATCCATCGTATCTGAATCGTTATTCTAGCAATTCTAATTTTATTTTTGGGTAAGTCAATCAAACCCTAACCTGTTTTGGAGCTTAAACTAGTCTAAGTGTTGCTGTAGCTAACCTATTTCATGCCTTAGGTTGCCTATCCACCGTTGACGAAGACTTATCGTTTAAATCATATTCGTTACACGTTTTTCGGTTTAAGGTGCAGACTGTATACGTTTAATTTATGGTTTTCAAGACTTTCAATGTTAGATAATGATTTATTCTTGATGTGGACACTATTACATATGCCAAATGCACTATCCGTTTTATTTTACATATATGTATAACCTGTGTTGTAAATAGAATATTTAATGTGTATGTTGAAATATTTGTATGTATATAAAATCTGATGTTGTGATTGTCATGATTAATTGTCGTTAGTACATGATTGTTATGTATGCGACAACTCCTTGGCGAAAGGATTTGCCCTAATATGCAATATGGTCGACATACATGATGTATGTTGAATAATGTAGTCTAAGCGTTTATAAAAATGTCTGAATGAGTTAGTATTCAGTAAAGTGTGATTTATAAGGTTGTTGAGATATGAATCTCAATTACCCTACTTGTGTGTATGATTTCCTCCATGAATTGTTTAGCGTATTTTATTCATGTTAACTGTGTGTATGATTTCCTCAATGTACTGTATTTATGTTTAAGTTATATTTCATAATATGTTCATTTGAATGTAGAGTATGAATCAAATGTCTATTATTGAGCTTGTACGTGATTGAGACTATATTACAGTCCAGGTAGTCGGTAACAGCCCTTAAACTGGTGGTTGAGATTATTTTCGCCACACAGGATATGTTTGACGAATGCGAGTCGTACTTGGGAAGTTCGGCAGTGATTAGGCCACACGGAGTGCTTATGCATTCCATGTCGATCAACTCAACATCGCTTGTCCTAGTTGAGCTCGTCAAATAACCCGATTGACCGATGTATGTTTACCATATTTGAACGCTACTGTTTGAATCTAAGGTACCGAACTCACTAGTGAAATCCCCTTAACCTTCGTACAGCGATCCCCTAAGACTCATGAGCCGGACATGGTGGTATGGGACACCGTGGTCGAGCTGTCAGCCTACGCTGGGGTGATGAGCCTCCCTGTAGTGACCAGTGAGCAACATAGACTCGTGAGCTGATTATGGTGGTATGAGACACTATATTCCTACTGTCAACCCACATTGATTGGTGACGAGCCCTTTGTAGTGATCTCAAGTATATCCTGAAACCGCATTGGGGCGATGAGCCTTATTGTAATATATAAGATATAACTAGACCTATATTGATTGGTGACAAGTCTTTTACAGTAATCTAGAACTATAATATCGTATGAGATTGTCTAGGACTGATGACCCTAGAATGGATCATTGTTTGGGTATTAATGTAAGGGAAGTATCTTAGCTTCTCAATCCTGCTGTATGAAGATGACTAATAAGAACTTGATAATCATGCTCATAACATCGCACTGCATGTGCCGTTGGCGTTGGTGTAGAGCACAGTGTTAGTGATTCATGCCGCGATCGTTAGATAATGTCACAAGAGGGAGTTTATGGTCAGGGCATGCATCATTACCTCATATCATTCTTTCATTAACAAGAGTATCTAGAACATGTTTGATTGTACTGCTTTATCATTACTGCTTGATTGAATTGATAACATGTTAACCTTTGTTGTATAGTTCAACTGAGTTGATCACTCACTCCCACATTCTGGGCTGGTACTTAAACACCAACCAGACTCTAATTTAGTTGCAGATGATCTTGAGGTGGAGCCGGAGTTTGATGAGGACGAGGAGGCGTTCTCATTCATGCAGTTCTCAGGCGAGTTCATGTGAGTCATGTCCTGATTGACGGGGATTCAGGGCTATGTTTGTAGCGATTTATCACATTTTGTTATATGTATTTTGAGACACGACTTGTAATTATGACTTGGTAGAGCATACATATCTTGAGGACTTATGTTGGTTTATATATGTATTTCAGTCTTCCATTTGTGTTTTCAAACTGTCCCTGAACTATGTTTGTTGTTTTAGCTTAATCGACTTCATGTTTTATGCACTAAGACGGACAACATACATCCATCTTTACTATGTTGCATAAGTGATGTTTTGAAACTCGAGAACTGAGTTATGCTCGACCCCCGATTTTCAGGGCGTTACATTATTACTCGGTCTCCGACTTACAGCCAGCTTAAATGTTACGCATCTCAACATTTTCAGCGATTCTCAATTGGTTGTCAATCAGGTTACGAGTGTATACCAAACACGGAAAGAACAACTGAAAGCTTATATAAAAAAAGCTAAATAGCATATCGGCGGCTTTCAACGTTGTATCATCACTCGGATCCCTCGAACGAGAAATGTTAAAGCCGACTTTCTAAAGAAACTCGCCTCTACTGATAAAGACAACATACTTAGGTCTGTTCCGATTGAGTACGTCGCTAAGTCAAGTATTATTGAACCAATTAGTTCGACCGTATTTACTATCGATTCGAGACCAACTTGGCTCGACCCGATCGTCCTATATCTCGACAATGGGGAATTGCCTGAAGACCGTGTCGAGGCTCAACGGTTGAAAATCTGAGCCTCTCGCTACACCATACTCTATGGAACATTATACAAGAAGGGTTATTTGCTACAGTGTCTAAACCCTGCTGAAGCCGACTACATGTTATGGAAAATCCATAAAGGGATCTGTGAAAATCACTCAGGTGGACAATCCCTCGCACATAAAGTCTTATGCCAAGGATACTGTAACACCCCATACCTTTAATACACGGGTGTTACCTTTTAAACCCACACTAAACTAAGACAAATTTGGGTTAACCAAAAACTTAAACTCGACATACGCAGGAAGGGGACTCCGGTCGACATTAAAGTCATCCATCAGGGTCTCCAAGAATCAGAGCACGCCCTACAACGGTCAGGAAGGTGAGACTACTCGAACACTCTAAAATTTGGGGCCATTATGTTAGTTAATACTGGTGCAAAACACTTGTCACCAACACTTGAAAATGTGTTGGTGACAAACAAAACCTTCATCATGACCAATACCCTATATTAACCATTAGAAAAGCTTATCAGGCCTACCCGATCAATAAATCGCGACATAGGGGCCAATGATGGCTCGAAGGTGTATATAATGGCCCACTTGGGCCTCGGGTCTACCAAAGATCGGGCCAATACACCGCCATAATTTCTTTGAAAGTGTTTTAACGGAGAAGATTTGTCAAAACCATCTCGGTAAAGCTCATACAGTATGTATGTGCATCCCATGCCCTCGCACATGAATTACACTAAAATAGCTAGCCCGGTCCAACGAGCGTTGACTGAGTCTCTTACAAAAAAAATCAGAGAAAGGGCATTGCCGCCTTCTTCTTTATTTGAACCGACAATGATTGGGCCTCTAGGTGGCCTACCATGGTCACTTTCTGGACCATCTGATCCATTCAGTTTCTCTGTGGGGCCCGGTTTAACAAAACCGTATAGCCATGTGACCATTTGTAAACAAACGGGGAAGATGGGTAACAACCGTCCATTGTATTACACGTGGCGAAAATTCATTATGGGGGACCCATCTGGGACCGCGAGAACAGCCAATGATCACTCCGGTCCGGCCGTCTCTCCTGTCCTTTTTTAAGGTAAAGACATACTCTTCCTCCTCTTTTTGCCAAAAACAGCCAAACAAGGCTTATGGGAGAAGGGAGAAAGAACCGCCCTTCCTATTTGGGAAGGACGAATCCCAGTCATCCACAGTAGAGACGATCACACCCGTTCATCCCTCTCTCTCGCTGGCTATAAGAGAGGGCGTTGTAGCCCTAGGATTCACCAGAGAAAAGAAGAGAGAGAGTGTGTAAGGGAAAGAAAAACAGAGAGTCGTTCTCTCCTCCACAGGTGACTATTTCTCCTTCCATTTCCTTCTTTTTGCTTCAGTTACGATGAGGCCACGGTGATGGTTGTAATAGGAGGAAGGATGGGTAATCAATGGCCATGTTTTCAGATAGAAAGCAGACTGACAAATACCATTATGTTGATTAAGCGGTCTATTTCAAGCCTCTGTTTAGAGCTGGGACCGACCAAATGATGGTCGGGTCTCAAGCAAACACCAAGCCTGAATGTGGCCATAGATCGGTTGAAAGCCAGCCAAGTAATGGCTATGTTCACACCTAAAAGAAAGCATTTAAGTGGGTCCCTGTTTTGGACCGGAGCTGAGCCAGTGCCCGACAATGGCCATATTTCGGATTAAATCTAGGCCTATTAAATGGCTGAAATTTCGGCCCAGACCAACCCTTATAATGACTGTGAGTTGGGCCGAGGAACAGACCAAACAGAAGCTGCACGCCAAACTGAAATCATGCCTAATAGTGGTTGAGTTTAGGGCTGCAATGGTGGCAGAAAAACCACTCTAACAGTCTCTGTAATGAATTGTGAGAGACTGTAACTAGGTTATGAGGACAACTTCCTGCTGGTGCAAGCACCAGGCTCTGTTTTGAGCTTGAAAAACTAGCCAAACGGTGGCCATGGTTCGGGCCTTTCGTCAAACCTTGTAAAGAGCTGGTGGGCCCTGTACAAATGTCGTGGGCCACCCTGCTGCATATCCACACCGCCCACCGTCTTCCTCTTGAAATTTCGACCATGAATGGTGAGCTTTGATCATCTGGTGATGTGGCCCACCTAGATAATCAAGCCTCAAAAGAAGTTGAACAGTCTTCTTTCGATCGCCATAGAGACCACGTGAATGTGCATGGTTAGGAAAGATCAACGTGGTTCTGAATGGTTTTCCTCCCTCTACCTAACGAATGGTTTAAATCCACCTTTCACTCCATGATGGTGGCCTACAGTGAAGGAGCGAAACCTCTGTTACGAACAGAGTCGACGCACATCGACTCTGTGTAACGTGATGGCCGGTGGGCTGATCATGGGCCCTGCGTAAATGCAGGTGGGCCTCACCCAAAACGTCGGTGGGCTGCACCAACCAAGGGCCCTGTGTTGATCGTGGGTCCCACCAATGTACTGGTGGCTTACACTAACCATGGACCCACCCTGATGTCGGGATCCACCCCAACCGTCCATCAAGGGCGGTGCAAGGATCCCTAGGCTGGACGTCCCTCGAGAAGCCCACTGCTGATCGATTGGCAGCTAACGTAGGCTACCATATTGCACATGTACGTGTATATTCACGTTATGTACCCTAAGTGGTGGGACCCACCTATGAAGTGAATACACGGTGCATGTATGCACCAGAACGTTGAAACAGAAGACATATCATATATATAGTTGCACGCTCACCTGCCAACCAATTCACATAAACCACATGTAAAAATTTGAAATCTCATCATATTTGATGAGTCTTGAAAATCTGAATGGTCCACATGGAGCAGAACCTCCTAGAAACCCTGGTTCCAATTTTTACTTTGAACCAAAACTTCGGTGGGCCATGATTAATGCAAACAGTTTCTTCCCTTGAAATACAATTATCTTTGTTATGGCCCACCGAAATCTTAGATCAGGGTGAAAATTCACCTCATAGGGTTTTTTAGGATTCCACATGTCAGGCCCGTATCCTAGATCATACGGTTCCGTAGGTTCTTGCGATCCTCCCAGTCGAATTCCGGTGACCTGCGATCCGTAATCGGCAGTTGCGCGTAACCCTGAGTCATATCCCGTATCTCAGAGTTAGTTTGACACGAGACTTATACCAGTGCGACCGCGCCGTCGTCGCGGTTCCAACGCCGTATATTATGCACCGAGGCGATACCCAGGCCAAGAGATGTGGGCCTGCGTTCAGTTCGAGGAAAACGCTGCTCGTTGCAAAATTCAAGAGAATCCATCACATCAATCTCATCAATCCCATCAATCAAGTACACATCACTCACTCATCCCCAAGTACAACTACCCATCCCCAAAAGTCAACCTTCCCATCACCTCACCCATCTCTCTCTCCATCACTCCATCACTCACATCACCTCTCTCTCATCTCTCTCTCTCATTCTCTCCCAAGCTCCATGAGAGCAACCCACGTCCACGCTATCTCCAAGAGAGGAGAGCTTGGTGTGGCCCACCTCCCTATCTTCAATCTCCACCGTTCAATTACTATCATCCTCCATCAAAGTGGTAGCCGAGGAGCTTAGCTTGCGATTGATCCAAGAAGAAGCAAGAAAGGTGGGTGAATCTTCATTGTTTGTGGGTGATTTTATGATTTTTCAACCGTTGATTTTGTATATTTGAGGGCTCACATATGGTGGGACCTATCTTGCTATATACATTGTATAGAGAGGGACCCATAGTGGCGGGGTCCCTCCCATCTCCTCCATTTTCTCTCTCTCTTTCATATTATTTTTTTGGTTGATGATGAGGCCATGTGGCCCACCTGGTTAGACCCCATCTCAATATATGTATTGCATCCACGCCGTCCGCCAAGCAAGGCCACCTTGTTGATTGTCCTGCAGCAACGCCTTGTTACCCATCCTTGAGTGGACTCTGGACAAAGGGAAAACATAAATATCTGCTGGACTTTCTAGCCGGTGGACCACAGTGGAAATCCTCACCGTCCAGACAGATGGGACGGTGGGACCACGTAATGTATGCGTCTCACCTATACCGTCCATGTATGTTTTATCCACCATCCTTCTGTGGATGGTGGAGTTCGTTGCTGTATTGACAACAACAAGTTATGTGGGTCTGATCCAAGGTATGGATCTCATCCACGCTATCCCTACATAGCACGGTGCTACATCCAGCACGTGTAACCCCAGCATGATGTATGGTTTCATCCAGCCGTCCATTGGCTGGGAACATGGAATCCACCGTGATTTTATGTATTTAATCAGCTCCGTCCATCTGCCTTGGACGTGGCTTGCCCCACACGTGTGGGCAGGTGGGCCCCACCTTGATGTAAGTGTTTTCTATCCATGCCATCTGTAGCCCACCATGATACATGCATTTCATCCCTGCCGTCCAGGGGTTCCACAGGACGCATGGCCTTCATCCTCGTCGTCCGTTCCATGCACCTGGACGTTGAATATTTATAAAATATTTTATTTTAATATATTATTATGGTGGGCCCTAAGGTACATGGGACCCACCTTGATGAGCGGCCTTACATCCCAGCCATCCGTCCAGCACTCATGGACGCTGGATCAGGTAATATTTATAATATATATATATATATATATATATATATATATATATATATATATATATATATATATATATATATATATATATATATGTACGTTTGTTATGGTGGGCACACGTGGGACCTATCCACACGTGTCACACGCGTAGGGTGGGACCCACCTTGTTGTATGTATCTTGCACCGTCCATATTTGGACGGTGCTATGTGGAGCCCTCACTTGATGCATCCGTTGCATCCAGGCCGTCCATGGCATCCATGGACGGCTGTACAATGTTTAGACGGTGCTGAATGAGGGACCCACCTCTGTATAAAGGGTTGGCTTGTGTACGTCACACCCTAGCTATATGGCTGCTGTGTATGACATCAGCAGGTCCTGTGGGTGTGTGAGATCCACACCGTTCATCTACATGGACCACACAACACGTGTGGGTTTGATCCGCACCGCCCAATTGTGGGCCCACACATGAAATATGAGTTTTATCCCTGCTGATGCAGCCGTGGGGTCCACAGCATGTGTTTATTCCCCACCGTCCATCTATTTTGATGGAGGGTTGCTGCCAGTTGCTGTTGCAGGAGCAGCAGCAGCACGCTGGACTCCACCATGATTTATGTACTATCCACTTCATCCTTCCATCTGGTTGGTGGCAGACGGGCCCACCACTGATGGATGTATTTCATCCAAACCGTCCATTCATTTTATCGGGGCGATCCCACCGTGATACATGTTTTCCATTCAACGCTGGCACTTGCACTCTCTCACACACATACACGTTTATATATAAATCTGTATATATATAATGTATATAATATATAATATATTAATAATATCATTTGGTGGGCCACACGTGTGGACCCACCACCTCATACGCATCAGATCTGCACCGTCCAGATCATCGGACTCTCTGGACGGTGGCTTTTCTGTGTCATGTTATATTATAATATAATGTATGATAATATATTATATTAAATTACATATGTTAAGGTGGGCCACTACGTGGACCGCACCATGATGTATATTGCATCTGCACTGTCCATTTGCTGGACGGTGCAGCAGCCATGACGTCCAAGCCGTCTATCCATTTTCCGTGCGTGCGGCCCCACCATGATGCATGTATTGTAGACCTGCACTGGATGGTGGGGCTCACCTCGATCTATGTATTTCATACCCGCACTATCTACCCATTTTGATGGTGCAGAGTCCACTTGCTGCATGTGTTGGGTCCGCCTACACCGTTCAGACCCACCGTGCTGTGTGTGTTTCATCTATGCCGTCCACTTATACGACCCACCGCGATGAATGTTTTACCCCCACCTGTTGTGTATACGACGCCCATTGGTGCAGCCCATTGATGCGGCCCACTTGTATTTGAGACCCATGAGTTGTTGCCCATATGATGTATCTTAAGCCCATGTGCAGGGCTCACCTTTGTGTGTATGTGGCCCTTAAGTAAGGCTCATTGTGTTGTATATTAGGCCTTTATATGAGACCGTGTGCCCATTATATGTTTAGCTCTATGTGGGTCACTCCTTGAGAGCGGTGTTGGTTAAATGACCACAATGATGGATAATGATGGTTTAATGTCCACATTGTGACCTTCCCTTAGGCATTGTTCGGTTGATCATCGAGGTCGATTTCATTTATCGAGGCCGATTTCGATTGTCGAAGCCGATTATCGTGGCCAATTGTCGATTGTCGTGGCCAATTGCCGATCTTGATTGTCGTGGCTGATTGCTGATTCTGATTCCGATTATTGAGGCCAATTATCATGGTCGATTGTCGATTCTAATTGTCGTGACCGATTATCAATTGTCGAGGCCCAATATGATATATATGTGGCCCGTATTTGAGGCCCGCTGTGATGTGTATTCAGCATGTGTTTAAGGCCTATGTGATGAGGCCCATTGTGATGTATTTGGGGCCTTTGGGCAAGACCCATTGTGATGTATTTAAGGTCCATGGACAATGCCCATCGGGATGTATTCGTGGCCCATGGGCAAGGCCCATTGTGATGTATATTAGGCCCATGATGATGGCTTATTTGATATATTCGAGACCCATGTGCAGGGCCCACATGTCATGTATTTGAGGCCCATGAGCAGGGCCCACCTATTGTGTATATATGGCCCTTGAGTAATGCCCAATGTGTCGTATATTAGGCTTTTGTGTGAGGCCGCAGACCCATTATATGTTTAGATCTATGTGGGTCATTCCTTGAGACAATGTTGGTTAAATGTCCACATTGTCGAGCCCGATTATTGATACCAACTATGAGTATGTGACAGCATAATATCATGATACATGCCCATACGCATCATCTGCATGTTTGTTACAAGTTGTGATTGACCATTGCATATGTCATTGGGTAGGATGATATGAGACTCTCTGATAGGCGGAGGTTATCTCACATGAGTGCATAGCATGCGCAGGATTGATGCATGATTAGATTGTATGACTCATGCATCTTTCATTGTATGTTATACGCCCTAGCAACATCAGAGTCGTAGCCTCCACAGGCATATCGTGAATGGCCAAACGGGATACCCAAAATGTTTGGTTCTAGCATACGGGCGTCATAGATGTCCTTAGGTGAAAATCCTTAAACCTCCGTAGCCAGGAGATAACTCTAACGTCGAGACCGAGTGGATATATGAGCGCATGAGGGCCGAATACCAGGAGGCCGCGGCTCCCACTTTGTCGTGGTTGGTTGGAAAGGGGTGTGACCTTACTCGCCCGAGGGTAGGAGGCAATATTAGGCTGAGTTTGACCAGCTCATGAATGGGTTCGCTATTGACGTGCCGAATAGGTATTGACAGACTATTGGCCAGGCGGATAGTGAGGTTTCTTACGCTCTCTTGGACTGTGCTGCTGGGAGAAAGACAGTGTCATTGGAGTGTACTAAACCCCGGTGATGATCCCAGAGATGAACAATACTGATATCTGGACTTATTGATTAGGAGTTGCATACTCATTCATTCATTCATTCACTATTCACTCGGGTTGGTGGTGCGCAACTATTTGTTACATACACCTTCACAATGGCCAAAATTTTGGTTGGGGCGCGCGACTAACCTGAGATCAGGAGTTTACCACATTAAGTCTGACTATCCAAATTTAGGTATGAGACTAGTTTGGATAGAAGTCCCTTATGATGGACCTCATAGCCTGCGATACTACATACTATCATCCCGACTTTACACTCCAGCATGGTCATTCCATTCGCACCATATATTACATGGGTTACCAGTATTTTCGGTATTGTATCATGACGGCATTATATTGAATACTTGACACTTACCTTGTGCACACACTTACACCACCCTCCAAGCTTTCTACAAGCTTATGCACGATAGATGCGTGTAGGTGATGTTAGGTTGCAGCAGAGTTGAGTTTGGAGCGTGCATCGATCTTCTGGAGCTTGATTTTCGTTTTATGTATTTCTCTTTTAGCATTGTACCTAAATAATTATATTAATGGATATGTGATAATGATATTACTTTTGTGAATTGGGTAATCTTGTGGTTATGCTTATCACGAGTTAAATGTACATTAAAAAAAAAAAATCCTCCTTGTAGGATCCCAGGATCGGAATCTGGCGTATCGACGTTAGGAACCGAAAATGGAGTACTACGGAGGCTGTCGGCACCGGATCTGGCGATCGGGATTCCTGTGAATTCGATTTCTGAGTTTGAGATGTGACACCACATCTTATGGACCGTTTGGATTCAACACCCATGCTTACGTGGGACCCACATACTTACAAGCCCACCTTGTACTCGTGGATATACACTGTCTAGGGGCTGGACATGATACACCCGGACACTTGAGTGTATATGCATGCTGTGTATATGGATATGTTGTATATATGAATACGCTATAATATACATGTTGTATAGTTGGAAATGCTGGGAGATGCACCCACAGTGTATATAATATATACATGAATACTGTATACATAATGTATACATAGATACACAATGTGATGTATAAATAATATATATAGTGTGCTAGCCCACCCATATGGCGGTGGGCCATGTATCGGGGTCCCACCATGATATAAATGTTTATCTGTACGTCTGTGCAATGGACCCCACCAATTAGGTAACTGTATATTGTGCCCACTCGTCGGGACAAGTATTGTTGGGCCTGGGTTGCTCTCAAATGAGGACCAGACCATCATAGCTTGGGTCATTCGACCAACCATTGGTGTACTAGGACTTTAGAACTTATCAGCTAATGTTAAGGATTTTCTCTAGGGATCTATTCAAATAGCAGGAAGGTGTTAGCTTCTCAAGGGGAACCGCAACAAAGGATGCCCCACAACTTGTCTGGTGATGATTCTTTCCCCTTAAGCTTTTCGCCCTTAATTAGACCAGAAATAACAGCTTTATTAGTGTAAATGGCTAGCTAGACTAATGATAACTGAGTGTAGAAATAAACTGTATTGATTTATCTGTTTAACATAATAATTCTCATGCTTACTATTATTTAGATTCTTGATCTCTCTGAACTGCTAATCTAGTCATTTATGCCATGTAAATTCAGTTGTTGTATACTGATAGGAATATATGTGTCATTCCTTATTCCCCTTTCATATTGTAATATATGTTGCTATGACGCACATGCTGCTAAAATCTCTCCATGGGAAGTTCTAGTAAAAGAGAGTCCGTGCTTAGGGTGTAAACAGATTGGTTATGACATAAGTAGCCCTTGATATGGAGGTTTTGGTTGTGGTGCTTAACCATGGAGTTTACCATCCATGTGTAGTTTCACTTAATTGAATTGGGATGGACTCCATAACCATTTCAAATACCGTTGTTTACTCATTCTTTTTGAATCATTCACACTGACATGTTTACATCACCACTTTTGGTAGTTTTAACATTTCACCCCTAGTTGGCATCGGTGGTAGCCCTTTTATGTCGAATTATTGACCACGTGTTAGTGGGTGCTACACACATCCTAAAGACGGTAGTCTCATGGGCCGTGGATAGTGGAATGAGACACTATGCCCAAGCCGTCGGCCTACGTTGGGTCATGCGCTCCCTATGGTGACCGTGAGCATATTAAACCTGCTGGTCGCAAATTGGATCAATAATAGGATGGATAACCATGCATGCATGGCACAGACCAGCATCTATTGTTGATATACGTAACACACAGATTCTCTTGTCTAGACGTTTTACCGAGGCACCGACCATCATCTTTTGTTATCATACATGTTTACCTGTCTGGATGTTTTACCCGAGGCACAGACCATCTGGATGTTTTATCCAGGTCGATGATTGCATGGGTGACAACCTTTATGTCCGTTTGGATGTTTTACCCAGGACAACATTCGCATTCACTCATCAATGCACTTAATAAGACTACATCTATTGTGTTTTGGATTATCTGTATGCTTTTATACTATTCCTTGTTTAGGGCGGCGGTGTGTAATCTTAGCAGGAGATCACACTGAGTTGGCCACTCATTCATCAATATTCAACCGTACAGAGGATACAGGGACAGAGGGACTTGCGGAGGAGTCGGAGGTAACTGAAGTCGAGGAGGAGGCTTACAATAAGGAGTTGTACCAGGAGGTAGTTATTTATTTTAGATTAAATCAGTAGTGTACTTGCTTAAAAATATTTTAGTTCATTTTGAGAATTAAAGTTTTGTATACGGGCCTCAGCTGAGTGGCCTAGGATATTATTACTTTTTTGGTTTTATCTATACCACGCTTGGTTCCGTTAATCGTACTTTGATGTGGATTTGATTACCTTTTTACTTACTAGTTAACACCTGGGTTTTTAAGAGACGAGTGGTATACTCGGGTCTCGAAAACCGGGGCGTTACAAATACTACTAGCCAACTATCCAGCACGACGCTCGTAAGCTCGTCCAGAGATGTGATAAGTGTCAGTGATCCGCGGCTATCCCAAGACAACCTCCTGAAGAACTAACTCCTATGACCAGTCCTTAGCCCTTTGCGCAGTGGAGAATCGACATTATTGGACCTCTCCCTATGGGGAAGGGACAAACCAAGTTCGCGGTCGTAATAATAGATTACTTCACGAAGTGGGCCGAGATAGGACCGTTGGCAAAGATAATCGAACAGAAGATCACAGACTTTGTATGGAAGAACATCGTCTATCGGTTCGGCATACGTCGAACTATAATAACTGACAATGGGAAGCAGTTTGATAACAAAAGCTATCGCGAGATGTGTGATAATCTCGCTATCAAGAATGTATATTCATCGCCTCATCATCTTCAGATGAATGGCCAAGTTGAAGCAGTCAACAAAATCATTAAGCAGCATCTTCGATCCAAGATCGACTGAGTCAAAGGAGCATGGGTCGAGGAACTTCCGAAGATACTATGGGCATACCGAACCACAGCCCAAACAGCTACAGGGGAAACTCCTTTCTCCCTTGCTTATGGCTTGGAAGCCGTTACTCCAGTCGAGATCGGGTTGCCTTCGACCCTAGTCAGCTCATTTAATGAGGAAGAAAATAAAGAACTCTTAACCCTCGGACTCGACCTTGTGGACGAACAAAGGAAAAATGCTCGGATACGCATGATGGCTCGACAGTAATAAGTAGATCGGTTCTATAATGCCCGAGTCAAGGTCAGACGTTTTCGAGTAGGAAACATGGTCCTCCGAAAAATGTTCCTCAATACCAAGGAAGTTGGCGAGGCACATTGGCACCTTATGTCATCGCAAGCACCATCCAACCGGGTGGAAGACCTGACCGGGCGATTGCTGCCTCATTTATGGAATGTCGAGCATCTAAAAACCTATTACCCCTAAAGTCGGCATAGCAAAGCAATGAAATGGGCTCAGAAATGACAAACATGTAAACTGAGACAAAATGAATAAAATGGAACTGAATATATTCATTTATTAGTATATTTGTTACATCGAGTTACATCTTACTTCAACATTACATTGTCAGATTAAAATGGTTAAAGGCAAACGAAAGATCGGTCAAAACGTATGAACTTTTCCCTCGGCTAAAACTACCCACGGGCTTGCTTAGAGCTGATGATGGTACCAAAATGGAACTAATGATGGTACCAAAATGGAGCTGATGATGGTATCAAAAATCGAGCTCCGAGACTATCAAGGGTCACTCAGAGCGACCTTTGGAGCCGAAGCTGCTTCAGACTCGACCTCGGTGCCACTTAACTCAACCACTTCAATCGCCGGATCCTCGGGAGGACCTTCCTCAAATTTTGAGGGATCAAGGTTAGGAAAAAACTACTTCATCACTTTAATGCAAGTTGTGTACCCCCTCTCATACAAGTGATCCCTCTCATCTTCAAACTCCGGAGATTCAAGGAAGTCTTTCATAGTCTTTTCTCCAGCCTCTTTCTTGGCCATCTCGAGCGCCGCTTTTGTATCGGCCTTCAGTCGAGCCAGCTTCTCCTTCGAGGTGTTACAAGCCAGGCGATGTTGCAGACTCTCATCATGGGCCTCCTTTAATAGCAAAGCTGCTCGAGCATATTCGACTCTAGCATCTTCAGTCGCCTTCCGAGCCAAGCTCAACTCGCCAGTCAAACGGCCAACCCAAGCTAAGGTAATTTCAAGTTGAGCCTCTTCCTCTGCTGCTCGTTTTCGAGCCTCTTCGGTGTTCGCCACATCTTTCTGGGCCTTCTCAGCCTCGGTCAGATCACTGCTGGCTCTCAACAGGCAAGGAGCGAACTACGTAAGAAAGGAACGAAGTCAGATCAAAATCGAAAAAGATAACGAGTTAAAAGATAAGTTTGAATCCTGCCTGAAGCAAGATCTTCGCAGCATGGGAAAGTATTCGACTCCCAGGGACTTCAAAGATGGAAGCGAACTCCTTCTCGCTCCCAGCGGAAACAGCCTAAGGGAGCATGTCCGCCATGACCCGACGGAAGGATGATTGCTCCTGTAGAGTTGACTCCCCCCTTGAAGTCTCCCCTCTCTGCTGCTCTCTGCAACGGGCCCTGGCTTAGAAGTCGCCCGAGACTCGGTAGGAAGAGTGCTCACATCCTCTGCCCTCTCTCCGGGGTCAGAGAGAATGACAATGGTTGGGACGGCCGAAGCAGGTGCGATTGGGGCAGGTGGCTCCATGACCGAGGGAGCAGTCTTCCCCTTCTTTGGAGGCCGAGGCTTCGACAGAAGAACTGACCTAGGAGGAGCCTTCAACTTCGACGATGGCTTCAGAAGGGGTCGAGCTTCAGTCATTTCTGTGTCGGATAAAAATCAGAGTCAGAAAAATTTAAGAAGGATGTGCCTGAGTAACCTAAAGATACCCGTCACAAATGAATCTAAGCCCGATAGAAGAAAACGTTTTGATTGTATAAGGGACTTCCAAGATCGATCCTCCAGACTTATCGTCCACAGATCTTTGATCCTAGCCAAAGCGTTGGCTTCTAGTTTCGGCTTCTTCTTGAAAATTTCTGCAGAGCACCTTCAGTCAGACTCAAAAGAATTATAAAAATTAAAAAAAAAAAAAGGAAAATGACATGCCGAGTCACCTACTTTAAAGAATGCCCAAGAAATGTGAGGTTTGAGCAACCCAAGCTCAGCAGTCTCCCAGCGACAACATGCCCAGATCACCTCTCTCTCCAGTGCTTTTTAGAGGTAGGAGGGTCGGTTATCAAAGAGCTGCCCTTGTTCCGTCAATCGCTCAAGAAATACTAGCCGGGCTATGAAGTGTTCAACCGAACCTAGTATAGATAGAAGAACTCGTCCATGGTCAGTGGGGGCTGTTCTAATTCAGCCCACAACACCGCACATCCGAACAAGTTCCTTCATCCATTCGGAACTATCTGTCCAGGAGCAATTCTGAGTCAGGAGAGAAAATTCCGAGCAACGGGTTGTAAGGGTGGATGCAAGCCACATTGTATGACAACTTGAAAAATAACAACCATCCTAGGAGGGAGATGGTCAGACAGCTCACTTGAGAGCAAAATTCAAAGAATTACTGAGTCGGGAACATGATACCTGACTCGAATCCTATCTAAATCAGCATCAGTCAAAACTGAGGGGACCGACCTCTTTTGCTCATCTCCAACTTCCTCGCTCTCGGCAGCCTCTCCTTCTTCAGCTGCCAATTTAACAAACCGAGCCGATCTCCGTGGAGGAACCGACTCAGCGGTTCCCTCAAGCTCAACCCTCACCAGTCTCCTAGGAAGAGCCGGCTCAACAGTTTCTTCCAATCCTTCTTCTTCTTCCAAGTCATCTCCAGGAAAGAAAGGAGTAGGCCTACCAAGGGCATGTCTAAAAATAGAGGAACCCGTTGGAGCGGAGCATTTCGCAGAAAACCCACTGGACAGCCTAGCAGTAAGTTGCAAGGCCTCATTGGCGCTCATTGTCATCTCCACCAGTAAAGAGGGTGATTTCGAGACATTCTAGAAATGTCTCGTTTTGCCCTCATCACTAGAAACCCCCTCCCGAGGACTTAAATGATACATTATCACTAAGGCTTAAAGAGAAAAGGGAAGAAGAGAAAACTCACCAGAGAAGTGAAAAATATACAGTTGATGGGGAAGGAAGAAAGCAAAGATGGAGAAAAATGACAAGTCGCAAGCACAGTGAAGAAGAAAAAGAAAGAAGAAGAAAAAATGGAAAGAGAGAGATCAAGCGGGAGAGCGAAAGTGCGAAAATCACCCCCGCACACCCTTTTTATAGCCGAGCCACATGGTAGCAACATTTAAGGAGGAGTCGAATCGACGCCTGCTTCAACTCCCTCGCCTGACGCGTGGCGCACGTCGACTGACGTAGGTAACGTCTTCGCCACGCTTCCGACGCTCATAAACGGACGAAGCAACCTAACGGCTGTCCACTCGTGCGACCTCGAGTAATGAACTGTCGTACGTAAATGACAATACAAGAAGCATTAAATGTTCTATCATAACGTCGGTTCCTAGTATAAACCAACCTAACAATTCATTACTCCTTTGTGTCGACATAGTTAACACAAGGAGTAGGGGGTTTACTGTTGGAGAAAAAATGCAACAAGTCTGGGAACTCGGTTATGGGATGAATCAACCCTACTGACGTAACCCGAGGCAACAAGTAAAGTCGAGTGAAGTAAAGCCTCAAGGAGAGACTTAGTTCGGGTCTGTAGGATATGAATCCCGACCGAAACTAAAAGAGTCAAGAGCCATAGGCAAAATATGTAAGACACATGAAGTTGACTCGATTAATGAGACAACAATGTCCGAAGGGACTGATTAAATGCCTTAAAGCCAAAAGCCACCTGACCGACTATAAAACCGACCCGCACGAGGTTGGTTGTAATGTAGGTTATCGGATTAAGAAAGGGCATTGGTTTCAAGCTGACTCTGTTTCGTCCGACAATAGGCAAAAAGCTTTATTTTTGTAAGCCAGCCGAGACTGCAGGGTTTACTGAGGCCGAGCCAAGCAAAAGAGAGACGATGTAATCTTAAATACCGTCCCGAGAATTTTGTGAAAGGATTCCTCACCCTGGAAATCTCGGGATCGGGAAGTATCCGTAAATAAGATGACAATTAAATCAAATCTCCCAAAAAATTAGGAGAGAATCTCTTTACGCTAGGACCTCTCACTTCTAAAAAAAGAGGGCTCTCCAGGACCCAAGGTACGAAGAAAAACCCTAAGAAACTCCTCTTCCTGGATCCTTACTGACTTAAGCATCGGAGGTTCATTGGCTCTAGTCAGGGTTTTTTTTCTCTCTTATTGCGTTACAGGTCAAAGTGCAGGGAGAGACTAATCCATTTTTTCGCATTAACAATAAGAATGATTTTTTTGCCTTCAGCCTTTAGCCCCATTAAAGGGGTATATAAATTTAGTCCCATGGTGGGCTATGCTAGTAGCTCTAATATGTGTCGTATACTGCACATATGTGCATGCATGTCGAATCGAGTCTAGGTATGTATGCGTTGCTACAGGTCAGACCACGGTCGTGACCACGGGTGCGAGTGCAGATGTGGATGCAAGTATAAACATGTGGGGGTGTGTGTATTTGGTCACACCCATTAGGTTTAAACATGATAGACCAAGCCTTTTTTAAAATGTGTTTAATGCATCATTTTGGAGTCTATATAAAGACTTCCCATTTCTTTTTACAAACTATCAAAATCTTTCTCACTCTTCTTCCAAATACTCAATGTTTCTATTATTTTTTTAAGAAATTATTTATTTGTTAAGCTTATCGTTATCTCTTCATCGTCATGTTAAACTGCAAATGATTCAAGCTTGTGTACAATGAATGCATCATTGACACCGGGTCATAGCCTTTGTATTCTGGAAGTCGATTACTTTATAAATTCACATGGTACACTATGTGGGGAGAGCAAATTCAATTTTAAGATAAGTTAATCATGCCACACTTCAATATAACTTTATTGAGTTCGAGTCCTTACCATAGTGGCGGACTATGAGGAGTTTCAACAAGAGGTCTTGGGTTTGATACCCATAGGTGATGAAATCCCACTATACCATGTGTGGGTGTGTGTGTATAATGGTATCATGAACTTCCCATGAGGTTAAGCTACGTGGGCCCCACTGTGATATGCGTTGAACATCCACTCCATACGTTAGATGCACTATTCCATGATGGGACATTGGCTTAAAAATCAAGTTAATCCGTGAATTAGGTGGGCCACAACACAAATAAGAGTTGAGAGGAGTTATTCGCCTGTTAAAATATTTATAATTATTTATTGGGCCTACAAATATGTGGTTCATAAATCTAGCCCATCCATTGTGTGTGTCTCACCTGGATGAGGGATAAGACCAAGTTTTAATGGTGTGGCTCACATGAGTTCTGGCTGATGTTTAGGATATCCAATTATCTAAAAGGATCTCATCGAATGCATGGTGTTTACGTTTGACGCACATCAAGGTGGGGCTCACACATTTCAACCTCATGGGAAGTTCCCATGAGGTCCACCTCGTAATAACATTTCTCACACACACATATATATATATATATATATATATATATAATTTATTATTTTTTAACCTTTTGTTTTCGTGATCGACCCATTATCAACAAATTAATTTAATCAGCTTATAAAGTAGTCCACAAATTTCAGTGGACAATTGAGATAAAGGTAACATTTATAGACGTTGGGCATGTTGGCAGGATGATGGCATGTCAGTACAAGTTGTGGTACGGTTGTCTGCAGGTGTCACTTAGAAAAGCTTTGATATTCTGGAAGAGCACCATAGATGATACACGGGTATTTGGACATTTATAAATTATATGCTTGATATTAGCTAAATTAAACTTTTTTATATTATGAGTCTCGATTTAGATTGATCATGAACCAAAAGCTACCTGTTTTTTATTATGTGACCATTGGATTAGTGGACATTTATTGGACGGGTAAAAATGAAAATCAAAGGACGATTCTGTATCAACAGACTAATTTCTACTAATCCCAGGTAGTTTCTGTTGAAACATTTTGATTTTGCGAACATGACATATATACGTATAGGGAAAAGGTACTGTGCGCTCGACCTCACGATAGACAGTGTGGGCCCCACCATGATGCATGTCGACCATCAACACCGTGTATTTGATGGTTCCTCTTTAAATTATGGGATATCCCAAAAATGATCCGTATACGGAACTCATGTGGGCCATACCATCTAAAATCATGTGAAGACACCGTTAAAACATATAAAAGCACTTTTTGGGGCTCACCTGAGTTTTGAATGCTGATAAAGCCTCTTATGACCCCTAATCCTAGTGGTACACACATAATGGATGGTCTGGATTTTTAAAAAACATCTATGTAGATCCAAAAAAATGATTATGAATGTTTTAATGGTGCACGGCCCCTCTCCAATTCTGTATGTGGTGTGGCCCACAGAAGCCACGGAATGACTTGATTTTTGATACCTAGTCTTAGATGGAATGGCTCATCTGAATGATGGGGTAGATTTTCGAAAGACATCACAGTGGGGCCCACACAGCTCGACCGCTTGGGACCGAGCCGTGAGCTGGAGCGCATCGTACCTTTTCTATATATATATATATATATATATATATATATATATATATTGATTTTCACAATTTAGCCGGTTATTTGAGTTAAGCAATGCCAAGTGTAAAGTTTCTAAGCGCACGAGTATCAAGTGTCATGCGCAGCCGGAGCATCTGTCGACGCGGACTACGGGGCGAAGAGCTCACGGCGGAATAGCATGGTGTGGATTCCATGGGGCCCACACAGATGTATGTATTTTATCCACGCCGTCCATCTGTTTTTCCAGCCCAATAATTGAAGCATGACCAAAGCTGTGGACCACACCACAAAAGCAGTGGGAATTGAACGCGTACCGTTGAAAGCTTTTGGGGGCTACGGAAGTTATAGATTAATATTATATTTGTGTTTTCCATTCATCGAGATATGTGTGACCATATGAACAGGTTGGATGACAAAATAAATATCAACGTGGCCCTTAGGAAGGTTTCAACGGTGGAAGTCATTATCCCCACTGTTTTCAATATTGTGGTTCAGATGATCTGTGGATATTATTGAATTTTGGATTCATGTAGCTAAATGATCTGGAAAAACGGGTGGACGGTGCGGATAAAACAAAAACATCAAGGTAGGCCCCACAGGGAAGCAACACTGCGCAATTGCTAGCGGGGTGAGCTCCTTCTGCACAATCGGCGTCCCTGTAGCCATCCTGTTTACGCGAAGAGGAGAATGCAAATACATGGCGATTTGCGCGAAGATAGATTGTGACGAAATTTCAGCACGTTTGTCAATATGGCACTCGTATGAGAGATCCAAGACATTCACGATATGGGTCCGCCATTATCATGCATTTTCTAAAATCAGTTTGATTCACTCATCTTATCCTGTAGATCTGAACCGTCGATCTTGTAACCCACGAGTCACCAATTGTGGCCCATTTTAAAATTAAAAAGGCCTTATTTTTTCTCCATGGGAATGATCATATAAATATTTGGCTCAATGGAAGGTCCAGATCAATTCCAAATGCAATATTTTGGTACACATGCCGCGAATTGTCTATTCACTCCGCCCTGCACGAATCACTTTCGTGTCTGATCAAAAACACAAAAATAAAAGGGTAGCGCGGTAATTTCATTCCCGTTGCCCCACCCAAGAATTACAGATACCTCTGCTCTCGGATTTTAACAGTATACTCGGGTTTTTTCGGGGCGTTTGGCGCATGGTATTGGGAAGGATTAGGTGGGACGGGATTAAAAAAATAACGTAATTATTACATATGACACCGTGCTACCATGGATAAGTTTGATTCCATGCTGGTACATTGAATGGATATACCCACTATCATTTGAAACTATTGAAAATAACATATATATGTTATATCTAAACTGTTCATCTATTTTGTAACTTCATTTTATGGCATGAGCCTAAAAATGAGGCAGATCCAAAGCTTATACGGGCACAGCGATGTTTTCAACGGTAACTATTCAATTCATGCTACTTTCTATGGTGGGGTCCGCTTGAACTTTAGATCTATCTGGATTTTTGGTTCATGCTCTAAAATGATCTTAAAAAATGAGTGCACGGTATAGATATATCCTACAGATCGTGGTGGGACCTACACAACTTGCTAACATTGAGTAGAATTAACACAAACCAATGTAATTCTATCCAAGAAAATTTTCAACTGTACGACCCATTTATAGACCATTTACATTTGTAAGCCCACCTTATTTTACCTTTCAAGAATAAGCTCCATATATACCGACAGCTAGCCAAAGGTCGAAAATGGCCCTACTTTACTTTAGCACGAGGATCAGCCGCCGACGCTCCTCAAACTCCGAGTTATACGAACGGTTCAAAAGATAACAAAGTTACATGGCCCCACGGTTATGTATTTATTATATCGGCAACGTTCATCCATATTTAGAAATCATTTCTAAGTATTATCAAAAACTAAAAAAAAAAAAAAAAGTTTATATTCAAAGATCAATTGGACCACACCACAAAGAGCAGCGGAAAAATTAATTTTTACCATTAAAAACATTATAAGGCCTACCGTAACATTTATTTTTCATCTAATCTATTCATAAGGTCACAAAGACCTGGATGAAGTGAAAAAATAAATTTCATAATGATCCAAATCTTCTATGACCCCTAAAAGGGTTTCAATGGTAGACGTTCAATCCTCCACAGCCTTTTACAGCGTGGTCCACTTGATAGCTAGATTTGTCTTATTTTTCATCTCAAGCCTTAATACGAGTTCGCCAAATAAATGGACGGTTTGGATATAACACATACCTCATAACAGGATCCACGAAAAATGATGAGATTATGACAGCAAATAATAATAATAATAATAAATTAAAAATAAAGAACTTATGGCTATGGGTTTTCCCTAGCTACGGATTATAACCGTAGTCATAGCCTTAGCCCTTGCCATTTCGATATGTCCTTTTATATGTATCGAATGTCTTTTAATTAATCGAAAAAAGTCCAAAACTGTCCAATGAGTTTGCCTCAAAAATCCTACAATTTTCGATACATATCGAAGAGTAATCAATATGTATCGAAGGTGATTCGACTAATAAGTATGAACTATAATTGTAGCCATAACTGTAGTCTGTGCCTGTCTATGAATTTTTTTATTTGTAATTTTAAAATTTTTTTTACATGAAGAACTTTATTCTACTTACAAATTTCTCTAATACATATTTATATACATATCAGAATTGACTGTGAAATGAATAGAAATGACTGTGAATCAAAATGAAATCGGTGGGATTGACCGTGAATCAAAATGAAATTGGCGGGGATTGACTGTGAAACGCATGGAAATGACCGTCAAGCAAAGCGAATTGACCGTAAAATGCATGAAAATGATCGTGAAGTAAAGGGAATTGACCGTGAAATGCATGAAAATGACTGTGAATCAAAATGAAATCACCTAAATTGATCGTAAAATGCATGAAAATGACTGTGAACTGTAGGGAAATGACCGTGAAAAGCATGAAAATGACTATGAAGTGAAAGGAGTTGATCGTGAAATGCATGAAAATGATCATGAATCAAAATGAAATCGCCGAGATTAACCGTGAAATGCATGGAATTGACCGTGTAATGAAGGAAATTAATCGTGAAATGCACGGAATTGACTGTGAAATAAAGGAAATTGACCGTGAAATGCATGGAATTGATCGCGAAGTAAACGAAATGAATGAAATTAATCGCGAACTGATTGAAATTGACAACAGAGTGAATGAAATGGATTTTCAACCAACGACCTAATGGAATCTTGAAAAATAACCTAGTTGGTTGGCAAAAGTAGCTTCTTCTACCCCAAAATCATATAGGGTACGTCAAGTATTAATTTTGGTTTAGAAGATATTATTAGAGAAAAATGTATGTAAAATAAAGTTTTCCATATTAAAAAATTAAAATAAGTAAATTTTTTTGCATAGACTGGAGCAGACTACACTTATGGCTACAGTTTTAATCCATAGGTATAGGTAAAATGACCTTCGATATCGAATACACTTCGATGTGTATAAAAAATTGTAGAATTTTTGAGGTAAATTTGTTGGACAGTTCTGTAGCCTTTTCGATTATATCAAAAGACATTCGATATATTGAATTACATATTGAAAGACCTTCGATACGTTTCATAGGGCGTATTTAAAAAATAGGGGCGATGACTATAGCTACGGTTTTTATCCATAGCCATAGAAAATTCTGTTGCCATAAGTTCCTGTATTTTTTTAAAAATTTTTTGTATTATTTTTTGCCGTAGTAATCTTTATTACTTTTTGTGGGTTCTATTATGAGGTATGTGTTATATCCCAACCATCCATTTATTTGGTAATTTTGTATTAAGGCTTAAGACGAAAAATTAGATAGATTTAGCTATCAAGTGGACTACACTGTAAAAGGCAGTGGAGGATTGAACATCTACCATTGAAATCTTTTTATAGGTCACAAAAGTTTTGGATTATTATGAATTTTTTTTTGTCCTCTTCATCCATGTCTTTGTGACCTTATAAATAGATTTGATGAAAAATAAATGTTACGGTGGGCCCTACAAAATTTTTAACGGTGAAAATCAATTTTTCTGTTGCTTTATGTGGTGTGGTCCATTTGATATTCGGATATGATTTTTGTTTTAGATAATGCTTCAAAATGATCTCAAAATATGGAAGAACGTTGTGCATATAATAAATACGTAACTGTGGGGGCCATGTAACTTTGATATCTCTTGAACCGTTCGTACAACTCCGAGTTTGAGGAGCGTCAGCGTTTGTCTTCGAGCGCCACCGATCCGCTTGAAGGAAAAAGTATGGGCATATTCGACCTTTGATAAGCCGTCGGTACACCTGGGGCTTAGTTTTGAAAGATAAAAAGAAGTGGGCCCCCAAATGTAAATGGGGCTTAAATGGGTCGTACAGTTATAAATTTCTCTTCCATCGACTCTAATTCCAATGTTTTACCGTTTTTCTCAAACATTGAGTGGAATTCATGACGGTGGTATGATGGGCCGCAGAGATGATGGACAAGAGATCTTAACCGTTCATTTTTGTTGCCTAAAAAATCACTGTTAAATTAATAAGAGAAATACAGCAGCCGGCCATATAAGTTCAAGGAAGAAAGGCCTTAAAATGGCGGGTAATTTCTTCAAATCTCCAGAGGTTTCGGGAATGGCTCATCCACAGATAGAATCAATACAGAGATGACCTTTGATAACTGAAACGTGGGCCCCATTTGTCCCAAGAAGATCACGGACTCGGTTTGGGTACTACCCCACCAGTACCTAGCTAAGACGGACGGTCCTGTAAGGGGTTCTGTGGAGCCCATCGAGACTTATATGATTTATCCAGGTTGTCCATTCATTTTTACAGATCATTTTAGCCTACGAGCTCAAAAAGGAGGTAGATCAAAGGCTGAAATGGACCACACCGTAGTCAGCAGTGGTGAGAATGACTCCCACCGTTGAAACATTCCCATGGCCCACCGCGATGTTTATTTTCCATCCAACCTGTTCATGGATGAAGGGAAAACATAAATATTGAACTAATACAAAACTTCTGTGACCCCAATAAATTTTCAACGGTTGGCATTCAATCTCCACTGCTTCCTGCTTCCTGCTTCATGTGTGTTCTATTCAAGCCTTCGATCTGCCTAATTTTTAGGATCCTCTTCTAAAATGTTCTTACAGAATGGATGGACGGAGTGGATAAAATAAGTGGACCCCATAGAGCCGCTACCAGGACCGTCCGTCTGTGAGGGTAGTACCCATTCAGCGTCCGAAAAGCCCACCAAGCAGCCAAGCGCCGTGAGGATTCTATAATTGTACGATACACGACCTTCTCCTTTACGGACTGTAGTCGTGCTTTCAATTCTAAAATGTGGGGTCTTGTGTCAGATAATCCTAACCAATGATACGTTGCTTTCAACGTGATATCATCATTTTCCCGGAATTTTTTGAACATGAGGATGGTTTTTAGTTGAATGCAGACCGTTCTCCTATTTCTCTTCTTATCTATCTTTCCACAGGATACCGATCTAACGAATGGAATACTCCTATCAAGAGAAAATTTTTGGAGCATCCATCAACGGTGGGGATAAAGGGACCATCGGTTTGGATACTGAAACTTCGGCCCCATGTGAACTGTGCAAAGACTCACGTACCATATCACATAATTCGTCATTTGACAGTGGGACACGGGCCCAGGGGTGCAGGCGAACCGAGCCAGCTCGTTCGACTCGACTCGAAAACTTTGATTCAAATCGGCTCAAAGTTGAGATCAAGTCAAGTCAAACTGATCTTTTTAACTTGGAATTGAGTTCAAGCTAAGTTCAAATAAGCCCTAGCTCGATTCAACTTGAGTTGAATTCAGCTTGAATCGAACTTATTTTGACCCATTTCAGTAACTTGACTACTTTGCTATTAATGTTGCTCACTAAGTATTTGATAAAATGACTCAGCAAAGTAGGTACGGGCCAAGTTTAAGTAAGCCCTAGGCTAGTTCAACTTGAGTTGAATTCAACTTAAATTGAAATTAGATTTTGGATCAGTTTGGTAACTTGGTTACTTTGCTATTAATGTTGCTCACTAAGTATTTGATAAAATAGCATAATAATATGTGACTAAATGTAAGTAAGATATGTGCATGGTACATATATCAATTTTTTTTTAAAATTTTCTTAAGCCTTATGTTTAAAAAGTGTTTGATAAAATACCTTAAGAGTTATTACTTTTGATTTGCATCGTGAAAATTTGAGGCCCAATCTGAGCTGTAATTAGCCTGAGCTCGCCCGAGTTGCTGACCGAACCTGAACATGCTCGTGGACCGAGCTGAGCTGGCTCGATGTACACTCCTGCATGGGCCGCGTCTTTGCATATCATACTCAAGCTTTGGAATTCTGACAACTGGTCCCAAAGTTCTTCATCAAGACCATTGATCTGTTGAAGGCCGACATTGGTAGACCATAAACATAAAAATCTCCTTGATAGAACAATCTTAACCATACTACTTTTGGACCAAAGATAAAGGGTTGAGAAGAGAAATAAAACAACGGTCCACATTCAAGTGAAAATATTTATGGGCCATGATCCATCCACTGTGGTGCTGAACAAACTGATGCTTTGATCAGGGTTCGATGGGCCCCACTTATCAGCAATGAAAACGCGCGTATACTACGCAAAGATTCGGGCCGTGTATCATGTAATTCCTTCTTCCTCAAATACCCCTACACTTTTATTTCATTTCTCACCTGGAAGCTCTCATTTTTTGCCATTTCCGGCGACTGCCCTTCTTCTCCTCCGCCATCAAACCCTACCTCCATCTCTCTCCCGAGGTATTTCTGTAAATTCCGCTTTCTTTAGGGGTATATTTTTTCCTTTTAAGTGCTTAGCTGGTGTTTTTATTCTTCTTTATTTCGAAGATGCGATTTTTCTTGGCTATTTCTGGTTACAGGGTTTGATGATATTGCGATTCGGTCCTGTTTGGGCGTTCTTTTGAGAGATTGCGATTTGCAGGCAGTGCTGTAATTTTGGAGTTTTTTGAGGTGTTTTTTCAGAATCTGCTGATACCAGCAATCTCTGTTTGCTGGTTAGAGTTTCGGAGGAAATGGTGAGTTTTGCTGTAGGGATATGAAAAGAAAGCCCTGTTTTTTGATAGATACACCCTTTATTTCTACTTTTGGTGATAGAATGGTTCAACAGTGTACTATAGTGATGCTTAAAGTAGATGGAACATGTACTTACACGCCTGCATGTGTCAGCACGTGCCAATTTGCTGAGTCGTGCATGAGATGGGCCCTACTGTTTGGGTGCCTGAGTCCAAAAATCAGGCCATTGCGTTTGTCGGATGGTTAGAAGTAGAATCTCACCGTCTGCTTTCAATTTGCATGTGTGGTTCACCAGGTGAACTGGCCTGAATTTCTTTTGGCCTGGGCATTGATGATGCGGCGTGGCCTGCCTGATGCATGGTTCAGATGTGGTGCAGTGTGGCTGCATGTGGACGATTGTTCTTCTTGTTGTGTTTGTTTATGGTGTCCATTTCTACTTGTGTAGGACGGGAGCGATGATAGCTTTGATTGGGAGAGCGACGACGAACAAGGAGCCCATAATTCGTCTTCATCTTCTTGTCCGAGTGAGAAGGCTCCCGCCCGAGAGCATGTTTTGGGCTCTGTGGAGGTGAATTTCATGTCTTGAATTTGTATGAGAGATTGTTTGTGGGGGATAGACTACAATGTGCCTTTTCCATGGCCCACCAAGTCCATTTGGTGGAGAGTGTAGCCCGAAAATCACGGGGCACGTCCTCAATGCGATTCGCAGGCTATGCTACGTCCAAAATGGGTATCATGTTTGGATGGTCTAGGTCGCATACTACGTATCGTGTGTCTAGTGGATGGGATGGCCTAATTTCATGAGTTTTGATGAATGCATAATGTAGTCTAAGCCATGGTTCTAAATATCTGTTATGACATCATCCATATCATACCTGCATCGGTCCACCCCGATATGTGAAGGAAGCCAATATGGGTCCATAGCAACCGATGCGGGACTGACACGGGGTTGTATTTCATTGGTAATTTGGAGGGTTACTGAATCTACCAAGTATGGATATTTAAAAACATGAGTCTAGCCTTTTGTTTTAGTGTTCAAAAGAACATGCATAATGATGTGAGCAGTTTATTGTGATAATTCTGGTTCAACTGGAACCATGTGAACAAGTGACAAGCATGGCTTGGGATTAGCTACAGACAATGAAAATTCTCAATGGAGTAGCAACATAGTTTTAAATAGTGGTTCTGGAGTGTGACTTGCTTGGAGACCGAAAGGTGAAGCCAGTCTAGCAGTGACTCAATTCCATTTTGGTATGTTTCGGTCCTGTTTCAGTCTGATGATAATTTCCTTCCCTCCAAAACTGAGGTGACTCGGTTGACTCAACTCATTTTTTGTCAGTGTAGCCTGCATTCTGAAATACAATCAAGGTTCAATTGACTCCATATTTGCTAATTTGTGAGTTTCCTTGCATTAATGTGGGAAATCTGCCTATTGGCAAGGGCTCATTGAACTTAAAAAGCTATAGGTCACTGAAAGGTGAAAAGGAAGACATCTCCATTGAACTAAGGGAGTTCAAACCCCCCCCCCCCCCCCCCCCAATCTTTGTTGTTGACCAGAGGACTTTAGTAGTGAGTTTGTTTCTAATTCCTATAGTGGTGAGCACCACCTTTGTAATTGTATTTCCATCGGAGGAAGGAAAGAATTTGGGAAGAAACGAAACTCAAAGGGGCTTGGATGTCCAATCCTATTTCTTTATATATTAAGTGAATGACAAAATTACATAAACTACACTTATAGTAAAGGGTAAAAATGAACAAAATAAAAGAGAACTAATAAAAGGAAAATAACAGGTCCACGACCCAAGTCAAGCACAAGGTAATGACCTATGTCCCAGAGGAATATGGCCCAAACATGACAACACTCCCACTCAAGCTGAGGTGTAGATATCAATCACCCTTAACTTGCCTTGAATACGTCATCCCACTTCAACTGAAAGTGCCTTAATGAAGATATTAGCAAGTTGTTTGGTAGAAGGGACAAAAGGAGCAGCAATTACGCTACCAGCAACCTTCGCATGAATAAAATGTAATTGGCCACAATATGTTTTGTGCATTGATAAAAAAAGGATTGCAATTGATATAAATGGTAGCCTAATTGTTCACAATACATGGACACAAGAGTATTCATCGAAGATCCTAACTCAACAACAAAACTTTTCAGCCACAAGATTTCTCAAGCAATATTCGCGTTAACACGGTGCTCGGCCTCTGCACTGGATTGCACAACAACGGTTTGCTTCTTGATCTTCCATGTAACTAGATTTCCTTGAAAAAAAAAGTAAAATAGTCTATCATAGAATGATGGTCATATGGAGATCCTGTCTAGTTTGCATCGGAATAACCTTCAATATTTAGATTATTATGACGACTAAATAGGATTCTAAGACTTGGAGAAAGACTTGATGTAATGAAGAATGCAACAAATAGCTTTAAGATGGCTGGAGTGAGGAGCATGTACTTATAATCTGACTCATAGATAATAAATTATAAGCAATATTAGGAAACTAATAAGACGGGACAAAGAAAGATGGTGAAGCAGAAACAATATCATTTCTCCTAATAGGTGTCAAGGTACCATTTTCGAACTTCACACGACCTAAATAAGGATTTGAGGTAAACAAAGAAAAAGAGAGATGTACTTGTCATATGATCAGTGCCCCCGAATCAATTACCCGAGGGCTGGCCGCAGAAGCAATGTAAAGGATAGTGAAGGTATTACCATTTTTAGCCAAAGATGTAGACATAGAGGCCTTATTCTGTGCGATGTCGCTTAATAAAGCATCATACTCACTTTTTGAGAGATGGGCTACATCCCTAGCTGCTTGAACATAGGTGATGTAACCAGAGGAGCCACCTCACCAATAGTATGTAGAAAGTGTTCATCATCTATAGTGGCTGAATTAGTAGAACAACCTTGAGGTGGTTTACAATGAAGCACCCAACAATAATAAACTATATAGCTATATTAACCACAATAAGTACACAAACGGTTTGCACCACGACCACGACCAATGCCCAGCAACCACGACCACGGCTAACATCCCGGCCTCCTTGTTCAATTGCTCTACTCTTTCACTAATAGTATTATCATAATTTCTAAATCTGGTCACTAGAGCTGATTTCTCAACCACAACTGATCCAATTGCTGCATGACGCCTCTCATCTCGTAAAAATAAAGCATACAAACTATTTAGGGTTGGTACAGTAGGGGAACCAAGAATCTGTGCCTACATTGGATCAAATTCAGAATAAAGACTTCTTAACAATTCGAATATCCTTTTATTTTCAACACTTCGTTTATATGCCGCTGCATTTGTGGTACAACAATCTGGAGATAATAAAAATCCTTATCTTTACATGTCTAGGAAGTTGTCTACATTTTGTTTGCAGAACAAAATCCACATAATTGAATATGTGAAACTGCCACTAGGCTAAACATTTTGTTTGTTCATGTGGGTAGGAAGGCTAGTGATTTGGTTGATTCATTGGCCAATGGTGGTGCTTGTCATGAATTCTACATTTCTTTGATGTAGCTTCCTTTTCTTCTTCTTCTTCTTCTTACTCTTCTTCTCCTTCTTCTTTTGTCTCTTTTATTTGGTAGATATGTGCCTCAAAATGAGACGTTGAGGCAACAAAGAATGGCACCAATGTGTTTGTACCCTTTTTTGTTTCTTTAATAAAATTTGTCATCTTTCAAAAGTAATATACATTCGTGCGCATGTAATTTATGTGTATATATATATTTATATAGGTTCTATTCTTTACTTTTGAGATTTTTATTTAATAACAATCATTGAATATTTTTCCAGGATTTTTTAGATTGTAAGTGTTGCATGCAGTTATGCTTTACTACATGCATTTTCTGTAAATTATCTCTTCCTAATTTTTTTGTTGGTTTCCTTTTTATTTTTCCATTTGAGGCACATGAGGTGGGCCCGTCCTCGTCCAAGTCCAAGTTGGTTTCCCATTTTCTTGGAATGGGCTTTTCGGAGAAGATGGTGAACAAAGCAATTAAGGAAAATGGTCTGTGTCCTGTTCCTTCGACAAGCTCAGGTTCATTGTTATTACTTCTTGCTTTGCAAGTTCGCATTCTGAAATTCGTGTTGTGACATGCAGGAGAAGACAATACAGAGGCAATACTAGAAACTCTCCTCACATATTCAGTGAGTAATTTTCTTCCTTTACATTGTAAGTTGTTTGAAATGCTACTTCTATGGATTTTGCCTGGACCTGTAGTTGAGGCAGCTTGTCATGTGGGTGATGCGTCTGTGAGAAAAACTGACAGTTAGAAAAAAATAACTTAAGTGAACTGGCCTGATATTTTTGCCCAGGTCATGTTCATGGCAGGATCCACCTAAAGAATGGCCTGGATTTTGCACACATGTGCCACTTTGGCATTTGAGCTGCATAGAAAATCCTCAATTCTTACCCCATAAGCTTCTGTCTTCTAATATAGATAAGAACATGTTGTGATGAACATATCAATCAAAGCATAGATTGTATACTTATGGTGACAATTACAAACTTTGTAGTGGAATGCTCCGTATTGTTGGTTAATTTGGACCTTAAAAAATTTTCTTCTCCAAGAAAGAAGTATTTTGAGGTACTTACACTGATGAATCTGGCAGGCTCTTGAGGAATCTTCTCCAGAGGATGAAAAATCTCCCACTGCGCCATGTTCTTCCGAAAGTGAAATGGATGATGTATATGATGAGTTCTCAGATGCGGACAGCTTTCTTGAAAATGAGGTAGTTAATTTTGTTCAGCATGCTTCTTCTTTTTTCCCTATGGAAGTCATAGTAAGAAACTGTATCTGATTCTGTAGGAATTCTCATTTCTATATTCTTTTTGCATGCATGCATGCCTTGCTACGTATTGAAAATATTACATAGACATTATAATGCACTCACGTATTTGCATAGATGCATGTTGCTATTGTGTTGTGAAGTCTTGCAACGCTTTGGCTATCTTTGTTTATTCTGCATATACATGTCCATTGGTGTACGAGGCAGCGGATACTGTTAAGCTGGAAGGTAAGGATCTTAGAGAGGGAATTCGGTTGTTACCGGACTCCCCGGGACGAAACCTTCTTGTCAAAGGGGGGTCAAGAGGCTTGCGATCTTGCTTACAAGGAGACAACCTTGATCCATGGAGACTGTCCTTCATCTATGATGAGCTTATGGAGGCATTGTCGAGATTAAACTCCTCGTTTTTAGCTCAACCATCACCGTCGGTTGATCCCTTAGCTGTTGAGGGCGCTTCCCGTTCATTGTTGCGTATTGGGACTTCAATCCTCGTTCTGTGATCTATCTCCTTTTCTTCTCTCTAATAAATTCCATTATCCATAATTAGTTATGGATATGTGTAGGGATCTGGATGTGTTTTGTTTCTAGCACAATTGCCTAGTTTGAGTATGATTTTAATTTTAATAGAGGTTCTCTATGATGCTTGATCAAAAGAATGGTGTTTTCTGTTCAAGCAATGGTACTGGTGGGCCCACCTTTCGGAAATCTAACTGTTGATCCAGTGGCCATTATGGATGGGTTGTGCCCATCTTCCCTATCAGATGGTCATAATGATCCATTGAGAATGGATTCTGACCAATAGTCTACATTTAATAGGGCCCAAGTTGGACAGTTAGGACCATCCGATCAGGGAGATTGTTGGGGTATCTCCCAATCACCATTGAGCATGCTTTGTGAACAATCTGGATCATAAAAAAGCCGGCACCACAGGTAAGTTTATTGGACAGAACAAATGCTCGGACGAACATTTGCCCATTTGACAATTATCTTTATTTCTTTGCTAAAGTCTAATTATTGCATGCCCCTGATAAAATTTATTGAAAGTGGATGTATGTGTCTGTGAATCTATACTCAATGCATCTCTTTTATGTTCCATCCCCTATTCCTTATTATTATCATTTTTTAACTTATGCTTCTGGTTTTGCCGCTTCTCACGAATCATAATTTCTATTCAGAATTCACTTGTAATTAAAATGTTCCTTTCGTGTGATTCCATTGATGTTTCTACCAGGGAGTCATGGAGCCTCTTTCTGGGAAGGAAAAGAATTTGATGCTTCTTGTTGAGATGGGTTTTGCTGTGGAGGAAGCTGCTTCTGCTCTCAATAGATGTGGTGTGTATGACTCTATGATTCAGTTTTATGAGTATACATTGGTTAACCGTTTGTATGGGCATGATGTTGAAGTGATGATCATTTTTATTCCAAAGATTTGGGCTTCCATATAAGCTGTTTCTTCATAAACCTACTTTTCTAGCCAAATATGAGCCTGCATCCATTTGCATTGCTTTGAACTATGGGTTATGGGTTTGGAATTCATTCATTGTTTAAAGGTTGGTTTTTTCTTCTTCTGTTTCTCCTCCTTTTTGAATGATAAAGATGGTTTACTTCTTATGTAGAAAAATTGCTTTCTACTGTAGATATTTGATATAGCCATGCCGTGGCTACTTGTGAGTGCAAGCTCTCAAATCCTATATAAAACATCTTTCAATGCAGCCTTTGCATATGATCCAGACTGGTAAAGTCAGGTAGATTCCTCTTGATGTGCAGTGGCCCAAAGATCAGGCCTGTCCAGTTATCAGGTGGGTCGCATGAACTTTGAATGTGGAGCATCTAGTTAATTATTTTCAATTATTATTATTATTATTATTATTATTATTATTTATGACATAGATGGCCTGCTTGAAGATCAGGCAGTGCTAATTTTTGGGCCACAATACATGAGTGACAGTGACCTCTGATGAATGGCTTCTATCTCGAGCACATTCTGCATTGGCCCATCTGTGGAGCGTAGTTTTTGACATCCTACTTTGGCAAATAGCTGTTGCATTTCTCTTTGTCAAATTCCTCTACTTGAATAACGCCTCTAGGGTTTTTATTTTATTTTATTATTATTTAGTTTTGAATATTGAGTTGATGCATGCATCCTTATATTTTCGTTTTCTCCATCCTGAATTGCTTTGGCTGGAAAATGCCTTAATTGGTAAAGTGTTACTTACAACTTTCTAGTTTGAGCCGTTAAACGTCTCTTTCCCATTTCCTTTCTGTTGTCCTTTTGGTCATAATCATCATCATGTAAGCCTTATCCCAACTAATCAGGGTCGGCTACATGAATCCTAATCTGCGCATCCCATTCTTTAATCCTTTGTCCATTTTGCGGGCATGTTAGTTTTAGATATCCATTTGGCCATTCATAACCAATTAAAGTTTGTCTTTCTTGTATCAACTATTTTCTACAGTATGTTCATATGGTTTGATTACACCAACAGTAGGGATGAGATTCAATTTGGTTATGCAAGCTTTATCTACATTGCAGATCCTAGTGTTGTGGAAGTTTGTATTTTGTTGGAGGTTCTTGGAAATTTTGCTATGTTTCTTTCTGGTTCGTTGATCCTGGAAGATGACTTGATTGACATGATTCAGTGACAAATAGACGGGAATCCTTTTAGGGTTGCTAACTGTTCACAACCTTAAGTGTAGGGTCGCGGTGTAGTAATAATCTCGGTAAGACCGAGGTCAAATCCATATGGACTAATCTCGTACGTTTAAGAAAGTAACTAGAATCAGAATTAGAAGAAGATTTAAAACTAAATTTGAATAATTTGAAGAGTAATTGTGATATTGTAGATTGAAACTTGTAAATTTAAAGGTGGGAACTAGGGTGCCAAGGATCCACTTGTAGCAATTGAGATGCCACCATGCTTGATTCAAGAGATCCAATTGGAGTCAGAGTCCTATCTTATCCAGTTGGAGAAAGAGATGATCGAAAATCTGAACTTCTCATTGATCTAGTCTCAAAGGAGGAGAATTGTCAGGATTTGGAAGGGATTCCGTCACCCAACCATGCTCCGGAGACGATGGCAAACAACAAGATTTACTAATCCCATAATCTCAATTAAGAAAAGAAAATATCTAAAGCTATTGCAGATCTATTATAATTTGAGTCATAACAGACCATTGAACACTGATAATATTCCTTAAAATCAACTAGAAATCAATAAAGTTCAACATAAACATGAATCAAAGGAAAGTAAACATTCTAATCATGCTACAAGCTTCCCCTCTTAGCCCTAACTAAGAGGTTTAGCCAACCATAGACATGATTGAACTAAGAATTCTTAAATAAAACAAAAATACCAACTAAGGAAGAAAAAGAAAAACTCCCGAGCGGCGGCTCCACCCTTTTGCTCCACTCCTTGAACCCTAGAAGATGCTTATGAATGTCTTAGGGACTTCTATTTATAGTTGTGAAGCTCCACCTTGCGCACCGACTTAGAATTTCCACAATCCGTTGCGAAACTGCCTCAATTTATGTAGTTCGCAGCTTTTCCGCATTATGCTTCAGTCGCACCGACTGAATTAAGATTGAAAATCGCACTAAGTTTTTTCACAGATTAGCTAGTATGAAAGCCCAAGCCAAGGTCATCCACACCATCTCAGTGGAAGGAAGGCTGCTAGAAGACAGAGACGAGATAACTGAGGTGGCAGTGGCCCACTTCAAAACTCTTCTCTCCTCTGACGAATGGCCCAGACCTCGTTTGGACGGCATCCCTTTCCTCTCTCTTATTGGCCCCGAAGCGGATGCGTTAGAGGTCCTGTTCTCTGAGGAGGAAGCCAAAGCTGCAATCGATGTGCTGGAAGGAGATAAATCCCTGGGACCCAATGGCTTTCCAATCATTTTCTTCCAATCCTTTTGGGATATTGTAAAGATAGATGTTATGAATTTCCTCTCGGAATTTCACACTCGGGGAAGGATTTCGAATGGAATCGGAGCTTAATTCATATCCCTCATTCCCAAAGTAGCCGGTGCTACTTCCTTCTTGTAATTCAGACCTATCAGTTTGATAGGTAACCCGTACAAAATTCTGGCCAAAATTTTAACCAATAGGATTTCGACTATTATGGGGAGATTGATTTCCAAGTATCAGAAGGCATTTATCAGGGGAAGATAGATTATTGATGGTGCCCTCATTGCGAATGAAGTCCTTCATTCTTGCCACAGATCAGGGAAGAAAGTCATTTTCTGCAAGCTCGACATTGAAAAGGCGTACGACCACGTCGACTGGAGTTTTTTTATCCTACATGCTTCTTCGGATGGGGTTTGGAATTAAATGGAGGAGTTGGATTCAATCCTGTATTGAGTCAGCTCGTTTTTTAGTTCTTCTAAATGGTGTGCCTAAAGGTTTTTTCTCCAGCAGGGGCCTTCGTCAAGGGGACCCCCTATCTCCCCTCCTTTTTCTCTTAATTGGTGAGGCCCTCTCTCAAATGTTGATCCAAGGTTAAAGCGCTGATCTTTTCTGTGGGATCTCAATGCCTGGTATTCCGACACCTATCCCCCATGTCCAATTTGCAGATGACACTCTCATAATGATTGAAGCAGATGCCGATCACATTTTCAACCTTCAAACAACTCTAAGATGTTTCGAGACAGTTTTAGGGTTGAGAGTCAACATGTCCAAGTTCGAGGTTTTCGGGGTGAATTTAACGGATTAGGATCTCTCCTTTTTCGCTCCATCTTTGGGATGTAAATCTCCCTCTTTTCCAACGTCTTTTGTCTGCCTGCCACTATCTTTAGGTCCCCTGCTGTTATCTATGTGGGATAAAGTAGTGGAAAATTTTCAAAAAATGTTGGCCACTTGGAAATGCAGATATCTGTCGATGGGAGGGAGGCTCACCCTTATTAAAGCCGCCCTTTCCAACATCTCAATGTACTTCATGTCTTTGCTAAGATGCCCGAAGTCTATCCTGTGTCGGATTGATAATTTGAGAAGAGACTTCCTATGGTGTGGAAAGGAAGATCAGAAAAAAATTTCACCTCATCAATTGGAAAGAGGTGTGTAGGCACTATCGGGAAGGAGGTGCGAGTATCAATAATCTGAAAGCCATGAATCGGGCTCTTCTTGGCGTTTGATCCAGAGGCTCTTTGGAGCAAAATTGTCAAAGGTAAATATGGGCTTTTCGAGGGGGTTGGTGGACTAAGGATTCCACAGCTTACAAAACTTCTTATATATGGAAAGGTATCATTCAAGCAAAAAGGCCAGTGGTGGAGAACGTGGGTTTCGAGCTGGGGAATGGCGCCGCAATTTGTTTTTGGGAGGACTATTGGCTGGGGGATTTGAGATTGAAGGATAGATTCCCAACAATATATCGTCTCACTGCTATTAAAGATGCTCCTATCTTCAGATATTATTCCCTATCCAGCCTTGGCATTGTTTGAGATATTCCCTGTCGCAGAAATCTCACCGAAAGGGAGGTAAATGATTACGGGGTTACTTGAGAGCCTCTCTACTGTTAATCCGACCCAAACGGATCAAGATCGAGTCATTTGGAAGAGAGACAAAAGTTCTCGTTTCTCGGTCAAATCTCTATACACAGTTATCGCTCCATCCCCAGCTCAAGTATCCCTTGCCTCTCCTTTCATTTGGAAGTATTGAGTTCCCCCAAAATTCATCTGTTTCTCTTGGCTGGCATCTAAAAACAGGATCCTAACGATCGATAATCTGAAAAAGAGAGGAATGCAGCTCCCAAACAGTTGCCTATGCTGTATGGATAACGAGGAATCAGTCGACCATCTCCTTGTTCACTGTCAGTACATTACCCAGATTCGGGATGATTTTTGGGGAAGATTTAAAGTTAGCGGCTGTGTGTCGGCCTCTGTTGCTCAGCTGCTGTCTCTCTGGCATGGCTGTAATATGGGGAAAACCAGATCGACTGTTTGGAGAATGGCTATCATAGCTATCTGGTGGGCGGTCTGGAACGAAAGAAACAACAGATGTTTCAACAATTCTCAGTCGTCGGCAGCCGTCGTGGGATCTGAGGTGAAGAATTTGCTTATTGAATGGGCTGCTAATGTTACCTCCTTTAAGGATTTTAATTTTCTGTTCCTAGGACGGTAGTTGTTTTTTCCTTTTTTCTCTTTTTCTTTTTTCTTTTTTTGCCACCTTGGCAGCCGCTGTCCTTTTCCTTCTCTTTAATGAAATCCGTTACTTTTTTTTAAAAAAAGATTGAAAATCGCACTTTCTTGCGGGACAATTCTGCGCGATTTCGGTCGGACCGAAGTTGATGCTGAAAATTCTTGTGCAAAAAATCTGTCAAATTTATGTCAGACCCACTCCAACCGAAGTTGGCTCAGTGCGGACTGAATTATCCTGATTTTTTGCTGTACAGTTTTTTGCGATTTCGGTCGGACCGAAGTTGGCTCAGGTTGGACTGAAATGTCCTGTTTTCTGTTGCAGATTCTGCATTCTTTCAAGTCCTTTCGTCATCCTTTGTACTTGATTTTCTTGGATCTTTAGCATGTGAATTCTTCATTCTTGATCTCCTAAAATCCATCTTTTACCTTAGTAATTCTTAAGCATTAAATCCATGCTTTTAGCATTCTTTTCAATATAAGCTCTCAGATTCACCTTGCAACACAAACATGTATAAAATGTACCATTAAGCCTTATCATGTTCATAAAACCAAGATATAAAAGAGAGAAAATATGCAATATTTGACACTCAACACTAAGGAGATGGAGAAATGTCATTATGATCTTCAGATCTTCCTTTTATTGGTTTTATTCGTGTGGTGGATGAGATCACGGTTTCACTAGCCAGGTGGAGTGTTTTGAGACTTTGTATGAGCAGCTCTAATGGGACTTGTGTCAGTGAGATGGATAAGTGCCTCACAGCAGCTGTGTGTACTCGGCATACTAGAGATCTATGCTGTTAATCATGTGGTGACTGGGGACCACTATCAATATACCCTGACCCAAAAATCAAGCTGGTCCACAGGAACATGTGTCATGCATATAAAATCCAGATTGCTCATTGGGTGGGTCTCACTTTGGGTTGCTATATAACCACATTACACTGGTTCGGCAATCCTAATTGCATGAATGGATGACTTTTGCCCATCAGATGTGAACCATCAGTTGGTCTTCCTAACAATTTCCCTATTTTATTTTTATTTTTCCTTGAAACTCAGATTGAGCTGTTAGGATCATACGACTGGTGTGGTTTGGCGCCGTGGCCTATCCATGAAGGAGCCCACCAATAGAGCAGTTCGGATGTCACATGCGGGCCACACGTCGCATGGCAAATGGATAGGCTTACAATCTTAGCATTCCTTTGGATCAGATAATGTTTATAACTAGACATTCTTCGTAATCTTGTGAATAGTGGCCATAGGCACTTTTAGACCGCTGCTCTTATTCTAATGCGGTGTTGAAACTTTTGCAGGCCCAGATGCTTCGCTTGCGGTGCTGACGGATTCAATATATGCTTCTCAAACAGCAAAGGCATCTGATGTCAATCTGGGCAAAAGACCACCTGTTTCAACTTCTAATGGAGATGAGGTGCTCTTCTAGCCTTTTGTCATTCTCTCTCAGAACATGTGTCGAGATCCCAGCTATGGCTATTCCATACAACAGATCTTCAAATCTTATTCTCCCCGTACATGCCAATGCGGCCGTTGCTGTGCAACCTAGACGAGTCATTAAGTGGGCGCCATTGTATATGTGCCATGGTCTGAATACCTGACCATATCAGGTGGCCCATGCATGAATGTCGAATGTCGACATTTGTTGATATGTTTATCTGTTTTTTTTTCCCCTCCTAAATGCACAACCTGACCAGTGACCAGAGTTTGCCTGATTTTGAGGGGAAGGAGGACTGCAGGCCCCTCATTTGACAGGTGCACATAGCACCATTTCAATGGCCATGTCAGGATTGCAGGAATCCCTTGCAACCCCATGCAGGGAATCCGTGTCCCGTGCTGGGTGAGTATGGTTAGAAATCCTACTCTATCATGTATTCATTGTGTTTCTTGTTCAGCACAACTCTACTTCTAAGTTAAAAGAATTTCTTTTTCATTCTAAAACTACATTAAGCACATTTTAGAATAAAGGTTCCCTTCTTTTCCTATACATATTTCACAGGACTGGCCCAGCTGTCTGCACGACGATTCCCCCAGACATAAGAAACGGCAAAAGTGGCCCGAAGAAAAGGGAGGATGGAAACGCATGCCTAATTTCAAAACCAAGCAAAGGCTACACCAAAAGAACATTTTGGCGGACGAAGGCAGCGGGCCTATTTGCCTTCCGAATCCCATGATTGGCTTTGGTGTGCCTGGTGAGCTGATGATTACAACCCATCGGAAGCTGCCGGAGGCTGCCATAGGCCCGCCATATTTTTACTATGAAAATGTGGCGCTCGCTCCAAAAGGCGTTTGGGAAACAATATCTCGATTCCTTTATGACATCGAGCCAGAATTTGTGGACTCCAAGTATTTCAGTGCCACTGCAAGAAAGCGGGGCTACATCCATAACCTTCCAATTCACAACAGATTCCTGATTCAGCCAATTCCTCCCAAAACGATATCTGAAGCCCTGCCAATGACGAGGAAGTGGTGGCCAGTATGGGACCATCGGACCCAGCTCAACTGCCTGCAGACGTGCACGGCGAGCTCTAGGCTGACGGAGCGGATCCGCAGTGCCCTGGCCAACTCGGGTGAGAACCCATCTCGTGAGGTCAAGAAGTACATCCTTGATGAATGCCGGAAGTGGAATCTGGTCTGGGTTGGCGTCCACAAGGTCGCCCCGCTTGAGCCAGACGAGATTGAGATGCTGCTGGGGTTCCCGAGGAACCACACGAGAGGGGGTGGGATCAGCCGGACAGAGCGGTATAAATCGTTGGGCAATTCGTTTCAGGTGGACACGGTTGCTTACCACCTCTCCGTCCTTAAAGACATATTCCCCAATGGGATCACAATGCTGTCGCTGTTCTCTGGCATTGGGGGTGCAGAAGTGGCACTACATCGTCTCGGAATTCCATTGAAGACCGTCGTTTCAGTTGAGATCTCTGAGATTAACAGAAACATTCTGCGGAGCTGGTGGGAACAGACAAGTCAGACGGGGACATTGATTGATATTGCAGATGTGCAGCAGCTGAACAGCGATCGGCTCGAGCAGTTGATCAACAGGTATGGTGGGTTCGATCTCATCATCGGCGGGAGCCCATGCAATAATCTGACGGGTAGCAATCGCGTGAGCCGAGACGGTCTTGAAGGTAAGCAATCTGCCTTGTTTTATGACTATTTTCGGATCCTGGATTGCGTGAAATTCATCATGGGGAAATGATGAAACTGGTGGGCCATTTTTTGTAACTGAATCTCAATCAACGATGGTTCTCTTCCTCTCGCGCATAAATGGTAGCCATCCACCCAAATCACTGAGTGGTGGCCATTAGATCTTAGCCACTTTGAAAAGGGGAATTGTTTGATACTCAGTATCATAGTCGATACACTGGCACTAAGAAAGTATAAATGTGCAGACATTAACCCAAACTAAACGGCTGAAATTTTGGGATCCACTGTGACAAAGACATGAGCCGAAAATCATATTGGTTGAACAATCCTAACCTCTGTTTCATGGACACTTGGGATGGGTGTGTGGGATTTTTGCCATTTAGACATTCTAATAAATGTCCACCAACCATATAGTCAGATAATCAAGTGTAAATTTTGGTTTGTAATACATCTACAGCCCAATTTGAGTTACTTGTATGCCATGTGCACAATTTCTCAGTCCTTGTGTATCATCTGTCAAACTTGCCGCAGTATCAAAGTTTCCCTTTTGGAAAGTGGCCACTGTTTTCAATCAAATCCTGTATACAAGTATTGGAAGGGTGCTCCACTCATCTGGCAGGCTTCACCATTGGTGGGCCACAGCCATCACAACCGTTGACAATCCTAATTGCTCCAGGAATTTTGTCCTTTGAATGTGAACCATGTTCCCTTGAAACTTCTTTGGTCCAATGGCTAGGATTACCTGGGTGGTGTTGTGATTTGTGCATGGCCCATCTTCCTTCACGGGGCCTGCCAGATGAATGGTCTGGATATCCTAACCTCAGGATTTGGATCCCTATATAAAATCCTCTGGACAATTGTTAACAGCAAAATGTATATCTTTTTCTTAATGATGTTCATGTTTTAACATGATTTACTGATTCTAGGAAGAGAAAAACCTTGATACTCTGGCAGCCTGATGGTTGATACTCAGCACTCAGATTGTACATGTGGCATACAAGTAACAAAACATCTACTGTCCATACTGTGGACCCCAATTGTTTGACTCATAAACCAAACATTACACTGGTTCTGATTACTTTAACTGGTGAGTTGGTGGACATTTAGGATGGTCCAAATCCAGTAAACATGTCTTCTAATCAGAGGTTGAAATTGTTTAAACAGTCTGATGTTGAGATGATCATCCATTGATGGTGGGTCCCACAACTTGCATGGTTTGATTTGAGTCTGCCACGTGGAAAAATTTGAGTGCCTATCGACCATCAGTCTGCCACAGTAATAAAAATCCCCATTCTAGAAAGCAGGGGAGGATTATGAATCTGCTGTTCACTGCATGAAAGTTCTAGTCATTCTCATCTTCATGGTACACTTGGCAAATGTGTCCATTGATCATAACTGTTGTTATGGTAGGCCATCACATTTATATGCCACATCTCAAAACTTATGTGGATTGCACTGTGGTAGCCATCCAATCAGTGGCTTGCAAAAGGAATGGGTAGATGAATGGTCAATATTCCATGAACAAAACATGCAACAATGGATGGTTAGGGATGCGCACCATTAGCCATTTTCAGTCCATGCAGCCTGTCCACATTATGGCCCACCACAGCGATAGTTATGATCACCTGAAATGTTTGCCACACATGCCTTTAGGAGGGAACTGCACGGACCTTTGGTGTGGATGACCTGCACATTAGCATTTCTCTCATCAACATTTTAAGCTCTTGAAATGAGAAATCAACATCCAGACTTTTCAGATTCACTTTCACATGAGGGTGGAAATGGGCTGGGCTAGACGAACCCTTCCCAGCTTTGAACTGCACATGGGTTCAAATCATTTTAGCTCGACTTGGCCTCACCTGACTTCATCTTTAGTCTGCCATTCCAATCCTCGACTACACAACCCATGCCATCTTGAATGCAGACCATCAGTTTTGCTCCTCTGTAAGTGTCTATTTCTTTGTGCATTTGTGTTATACTTGATCAATGGGTAGGTCAGGAATGTGAACAATGGGTAAATCAGGAATATTCAAGTGGTAAAAGTCATCATCATGATCTAAGCCTTATCCTTACTAACTGGGGTTGGTTACATGAATCCTTTTATGCCATTCTACTCTATCAAGGGTCATGGCTTTAGTTAGACCATTAGTCATCGAGTCTGTTCTAACTACCTCCACCCATGTCCTTTTGTGCCTACCCCTTGCCCTTTTAACACCTTAAACTTGTACAAACTCTCTCCTTCTAACCTGTGCATTTCTTTGTCTTTTTTGCATATATGATCAAACCATTCGAGTCTAGATTCCCTCATTTTGTTACTTATTTGTGCTACTCCTAAATTCCCTTGAATACATTAATTGCCAATACTATCCTTTGTCTTGCCACTCATCCATTTCAACATCCTCATTTCAGATACACTCATTCTATGGACATATTATTCCTTGATTGCCCAACATTCTGTCCCATGTCTTATAGCCATCCTATAAAATTTCCCTTTCAGATTGACTATAAACGACAATCGCTTAAAACTCCGTAGGCACACGTCCATTTCTTCCACCCCACTTGAATTCTATGGGCAATGTCCTTATCAATCTCTCCATTCTCATGAATCATCAACCAATATATCAGAAGCAGTCATTTTTGAAAACTTCTCTGCTAACACCTCGTTCCCACTCCTATTGTTACTAAAATTGCACTCCCATATCCTTTGTTTTTGTCTAAATAATTTTAAAATCCTTTAGATTTTAAAGCATCTCTTCATAAATTTAGCTTTGCATTTACGCCCTCCCTTGTCTTGTCAATCAAGACTGTCATCTACAAACGGGGGACATTTATTTTTGATTCGGTAATTTTCACAAGTTTTTTTTTTTTTGGACATATCTCACTTTATTATGACCATAGAGTAGAGATACTTTTGATTTGGCAATATTTTGTTCATTAAGGATTTTAAAGTATCTCTTCATAAATTTATCTTTGCATTTACGCCCTCCCTTGTCTTGTCAATCAAAACTATGTTATCTGCAAACGGAGTATACCATGGGATCTTTTCTTGTAAATTACTTGTTAACTCGTCCATAACCACACGAAAAGGTACGAGCTTTGCGCCATCCCTTGGTCTTGACATTTGTTACTACTCCCTCATAGATATCCTTAATCATGTTAATATATTCTTTTGAAACTCTTTCCTCTCACAACACCCACTAGATAAACTTTCGAGGGACTCTATCATGAGCCTTTTTTGAGTTAATAAAGACCGTGTGGAGATCCTTCCTCTTCTCCTTATATTTATCTACAAATGTCTAAATAGGAAAGTAGCATCAATGGTATCATGCCTTACTCTTTGCTTAATTACTCTTTCCTAAAGTTTCATAGTATGCCTCATGAGTTTAATCCCATGATTGTTAGTGAAGTTCTGTATGTCTCCCTTATTTTTACAAAGAGGTACCGCTGTACTTATCCTTCATTCATTTGGCATTTTCTTTTACTTTTACAATCTTGTTGAACAACTTTGTCAATCAAAATAACTCGGTATCTTCCTACACTCCCAAACCTCTATTAGTATATACCATGTGGCCCTAGAGTCTTTCCTATTTTTATCTTTCTTAAAGCTTCTTTCACTTAAAGATATCCTAATCCTACAAAAGTATCTATAAACTCTAATCTTATTTGAGTCTATGGTTCCGTCTATCTTTGTGCTCTCACAGTAATTGTCATTTAACAAGTTTTGAAAATAGCTTCTCCACCTTTCATTGATTTCATTGCCCTTTATTTGTACCTTTTGGTCATTGGTTATACGCATCTAACACAATCTAGATTTCTAATATTTTTCTCTATCATCTTTGCAAGTTCGAAGAAATATTTCCCACAATTTCTTGTGCCCAATCTATTATCATAAACCTAAAGTTTAGGCTCACCACTTTCTTAGATTTTTTTTTTTAGCATTTTTATATTATTCAAGATTTTTATTTTTTTAGTCCTTATCAAGCTTTGAAATATGCACATTTCTTGTTAATAGCTTTTTGTACATCATTATTCCACCACCAAGTTTCCTTATATGATTGGCTTTTCCCCCTAGATACTCCTAAAGCATATTTTGCCACCTTTCTAATTTACTCACCCCTGCATCCCACAGGCGACCCCACTCGAGCCCAGTGTGAAAATGCCCCTGTATTAATCACTTCCGGTAAGGAGTCTCGAACACAAGACCTCCCGCTCTTATACCAATTCAATGTAGGGCAATTAATCACTTGCTCTAAAAGCTCGAACTGTTAGAGTATGACGAATTAATCTCTTTATCTCATAACTCAGGCCCCACATCTCTTGGGTTTAGGACCTCGACCGAACCCTCTTCGTGGGCCCAAAATCACATGGGCCGCCCACCCCGAGTGTGTTCTCGCATCCCACGGGCTACCCTACTCGAGCCCGGTGTGAAATGTGCATTAATCATCCCTGATGAGGAGTCTCGAACACGAGACCTCCCCCGTGGGCCCCAAATCACATGGGTCACCCACCCCGAGTGTGCCCCTACATCCTACAGGCAACCCCACTCGAGCCTAGTGTGAAAATGCCCCTGCATTACAACCAGGACAAAACTCCCAAAGACGCAATATAATCGACTATTATATAGGTTGCGTACAATTAAGTTTTATTTAATAGTCTTATTACATAGGTTAATAACAATCAATGACAACCTAATTCTAATGAAAAAAAAAAAACCATCCTGGGCCACCATTATTGACCGCGGCAACTCCTCTCCATCTTGTTAAAGAGGTTTTGAATGCGTCAGTGATGCTAACAATGTCAATGTATGTCGTTGATCTTGGCCGATGAGTTGCAAGCACTGTCACTTCTAGTCAACGCACCTCCATTGACATCAGCCTCTGAATGACACAACTTAGGCTCCCAAACACAATTTTGGATTCCATATGATTCCAATTGCAAGTTGCCAAACATAATTAAAGATTTCAAATCACTTTGATTCTAGTGTACGAGGTCGTTTGGCATCATCGATTTGGGTGTATTTGAGTGCACATGATTTCCAAAAGTCATTTGGCAGCATGGATTTAGGCGTAAATGGAATCGGATGTAATTGAAATACACAACTTTGGTATGTTTTGATATATATATATATATATATATATATATATATATATATATAAGAGTTTGGTTCGAGTGTGGTTGGAGTTAAATAGTCTTTTTGGGTCCGTTCTTAAAGGCGAGAGTGCTGCAAGTGTAACAAAGGTGTCGCTAGGCTATTAGTTTGTTGTTCATGTGGCACAGTGATGATGCCTCAAAACAATCTAATTATTGGCTACATCACTAAAATCACATCAATAAAGTGATTCAAACTATCCGAGCATTGGCCATGTAAATTGACGGTTAATAAATATTGACGGGTTGCTAGTTTGTGTTCCTTATGCTTGTGGCCCACTTGAGGCTTGGAAATTCATAATTGGTTTATCTCAATCATTCTATCAGATATCACATATGTTTACTAATTTAGGATATTAAAGTTGATTTAGTAATCAAATTTAGGTTCATAAAAATATACTACAAAATTTCAATGCATTCCAATTTATAGGCATCCAAACACAAGTGTTGGATTCTAGTACGTTCCGATTACAAGTTGCCAAACACAATTGAGGATTCAAAATGACCTTGATTCTAGTGTAATTGTGATTTAGATTCCAGAGCATTTCAAATACAATCTCTCAAACAAGCCCGATCCACCGTATACAAAATACGAGCTGCCAAACCATCGCGAAGTTTGAAGACACTTGTTGGATCTAGGTTGTACAGATCTAGGCCATGTACAACCATTTATATGATCGAACTTGTCATGGATAGATGGAGGATAATGAGATATAAAAATAAAAATTCTTAGATTGGATTATTTCAAATCTCTACCTCATTGGGCAGCCTGGCCCGCCTTGTATGTACCAGAAAGAGGTGTGAAGTGTAAATAGGGCGGCCTGCATGTACCAGAAAGCGGTGTGAAATGTAAATAGTGGCCCCTATTAAGTCGTCTGCAAAATGACCCTTCCAATCTTATCTTAGGGCAACAAGCACGCCTCATGGGCTGCCTAATGTGATCAACAGCCCAGGTCGCATGTACATGCTAAATCCTTGTTGATGAATGCCAACATCAGGCCCTTGACTTTTGGAAATGCCATGTACCAAAAAATCAGGGTAGCCATGCATGTATGTTCTATTCAGATAGTTGGACTTTTGTTGTTTTATAATCAACCATTTTTCTCGTACAAGTTTTGACCTGCTTAAGTGGATTATCGTTTTATGGTCGTTAAAACATGATAATAGATACTGTTGTATTGCCCGAAGTGAAGATGGATGTTAGCATGTGTGGCATAATGGCACATGTGTGATATAATAGAAGGTGGACAAAGGAAAGTTGGCACATGCCGGGGATGCGAACGTGTGACAAAGGTGTTGCTAGGTAACTAATTTATTGTGCATGTGACATACTACTACGTTGTCAAGTTGCTCATTTGTGATTCTATACTTGTGGCCCATCCGAGGTTTGGAATTTCAACATTTTTAGCCAGAGTACATATGTAAGTCGGCTTATTGCAATCAATCCATCAAATATCACATTTGTACACCAGTTGGGGATATTAAAGTTGATTTAGTAATCAGTTTTAAATTCCAAATTCCTTTAAATATACTATAAAATGTAGATGCATTGTTAATTTTGAATTCAGTGCATTCCGATTACAAGCTGTCGAACACAATTAAAGATTCAAAATCACCTTGATATATGATTTGAAATCCAATGCATTCCAAATACAAGTTTCCAAATGGATGTGTTTGCTTCTCACACAATGTTTACAAGCGCCTTGAGGATTATTTTCCGAATGCAGAAGTTTATTAAATGAAATAAGGTCAAGCATATTGCCATTAAACATGGTGCCCTCAATTCATCATTGTGGACCATGAAGTTAGTGATACATGAGGATTATTATTTGAAACCTCAACCCCTAAAGAAGGGGTTCAATGGCATATAAGAGGTCATTTCTATCGTGCTTCCTGCCCTATGACCTACTTGAGTTTTGGATCTCTCTTTAATGGGCTTGTGTCCCAAAATGAGCCCACGAGACTGATGGTTAGAGTGGATGCCACAAAGGCATCATGGAAGGACCGGGGAGCTCATGGGTCATGGTTGAAAGAGTCAGCCACTTCAATCAACTTGTTCAGGCCCTGGCCTGAGTCAAGGTTGATTTGGCTCGACTGGCTGAGCTAGGATGAATCTTGGTGTATAACCTGATACAGTCCCACCGAGCTCGGATGAGTCTTAGAACCAGAGGTATCAATGGGCTGGGCTGGGCTCGTTCCTGAAAAATCAGAATTTTCAATACGCCCGGCCCGCAAGAAGTTCAACATTCGGGCTGAGGCCGAGACCTACCTCAGTGCCGGCCCGTAAACAGCCCTACTCAGAACCATGGCCATGGGAACTGATGCATCAAAGCTCGGTGTCAAAGGGAGCAGCCTGCGCGGATGAGGCCCACAATTCAGTGATCTGGACGGCTGATATGATGTGCGTATGAATGGATGAAGAAATTACCCAAAGTATCCAGGTTAGAGGTTCATGGACCCTTGGGTAAGAGTCTTTCAAATAGATGGTTGGGAGGTAGAAAAAAAAGGCATAAACGGTCCAGAAAAAGCCCATGTTAGATAGCGGACGTGAAAAGCTGGTTTACCAAAAGACTCTGAGCCACCTGACATTTACCGTCCATCGATTTGTGACTACTCACCTGAGCCCAAAAATAAGTACCAAAATTCAAGTGGGCCACACCACGGGTAATCCACTCATGGCGTTAATAAGCCAGGTGGGCCACCATGATGTTAGTGATAAATCCATCCCTTTATACATTTTTGTAGCTCAGGTTGGTACTTAAAGCCCCAAAAAGAGGCTGATCCGATACTCCATTCGCCCACATGAAGGAAGAAATGGGGAGTGAAATGTTGAAACCTCATTGTCTCCACCGTAATAGTGTTTATATGTCATTCATGCCTTATTCCCACTTAGATGAACCGAAAACACATGAATATTATTTCATGTCCCATGTTTTAGCAGTATATGTCCACGTCATCGGATTGCAGAAACAGGAATTTCGGAAAGCAGATAGCAGAGGATGAGTGGACATATCTCGGCAGAGATGTTTGTTTGCATGGATGCGCTGTGGTAGTTAACTCAGCGTCCGTACAGCGATACAACAACTGTGGTGAGGCCTATTTATTATCAACGGTATCGATGAACGCAACTTGCAAAAACTGAGGTGCATCAGGACTCTATTCTCCTCCTGACGCATCAGGACTTAATGTAGCATCTGGGCAATCTAACCCTAGGTTCGAACCAAAGCTCTGCGGCTATAAAAGTAACCCCACGAAGGCGTATAAGAGCCTCTTTCATTTCATCGACGCCTCTCATCTCTCGCAGGACAGAGAGAGAGAGAGAGAGAGAGAGAGAGAGAGTCGAGATTCCCGCCGTTCCTTTCTCTTTTTCCTCCGCCGATCTCGCTACAAACGTACAAGGTACATACCTATCCCTCTCTCTCTCTCTAATCAACAGCTAGTGTTCCTTAAATTTTGTAGATTGAGAGTTTTTTGGCCTGCAGAAACCCTAGAATCGATCAGATCTTGTGAAAATAAGGTTTTTCAGGGTGAATTCGCATCGGTTTTTAGGATTTTCGAGCTCCGGTTCATCTGAAATCTAGTGTTCCTTAAATTTGTAGATCGAGGGCTTTACGGCATGGGAAAACGCCAGAATTGATTAGATATCAGGAAATAAGGTTTTTCGGGGTGAAATCTCTTCAATTGTTAGGGCCTTCGATCTCTGATTCTTCTGGTAGTCTGGTTTCCTAAAATTTGTAGATTGAGGGCTTTCTCTGCCTTCGGAAGCCCTAGGATCGATTTGACATTGGGGATATTTCGTGAAATTCTGGTTTTCGTGCTCTGATTCTTCCAAAAGATGGGGTTTTTAAAATCCCTAAATCACAAGCTTTTTCAGCCTGCAGAATCCCTAAAGTCAATTGGATCTTAGGGATATTAGGCTTTTTGGTGGAATCCTTCCGTTGTTGGGGATTTCAAGCTTCCAAGTTTTCCCAAAACTACGGATCCTGAATTTCATAGGCTGAGTTCATTTTAGCCTGCAGAAACCCCAGATATTTTGGAAGGGTACTGGTTATGTGATCGAGGCTCCTTCACTGGTAGGATCTTGTTTTAGCTTGCAATCCTTTTGAAAGCTAGTGTTTCTGAGGTTTATAGATTGAGAGTTCTTAAGCTTACAGAACCCTACAAGAACAGTAAATCTTCAAAAGAATATTGTTTTGCAGTCGAATTGGACTTTCAAAAGCTATGTTCCAATATTTCTAGATCCTGGGGCATATTCCTTGCAAAAACCTAGAAAATTTAACCATGGCTTCTGGAATCTGCATATCTGGAAATCCGTTATCTGCAAACAAACTTTCTGAATGCAGAAGTTCCCATATGGTTACTATTTGACTTTTCTCATTTGTCAACTCAAATCTGTGGCTTGAAGTCTTGATTTCTGTTCTGCACTTTTCAACCTTGTCCTCTTCTGCTGTTGTCAAACAGTGATAGTTCACCTATGGCTGCTGCACAACCTGCTTCCTCTGGTGGTCCGCGTTATGCACCGGAGGACCCGACACTTCCCAAGCCATGGAGAGGTCTGGTTGATGGGAGCACTGGGTATATTTATTTTTGGAATCCAGAGACCAATGTGACCCAGTACGAGAGGCCCGCTTCAACCCCACTCCCAGGCCCCCCTCCATTGCCTATTCCGAAATCTGCCTCAGTATCTGTAAGTTCTTCAGTGCAAATTCAGCAGTCATTGGGTTCTGCCAGTCATGGACATAAGCAGCATCATTCTAACGAAGACGATAATCGATATCATGGAGGTAGTAAGAGTGGGCCAAAGCTTGCATCAATTCCTGGAGAGCGGAGCCATCTGGTAATTGCTCTGTTCTTGTTTGTTTATTTATATGGTGTACTCATTCTTGGCTATGTTATGTTACTTGAAGCCCTAAAATTTTTGTATTGGTAATGATAGAATGTGAGTTTTATAGTCAGTTGTGTATGATTTATCTATTTGCTAATTTTTCTACAATTCTATGTATTGTTCTTTTTTGGAAAGCTGTTTTGAGTACCCTTAGATGTATATCTTTTGGTTCTGGTTCTGGTTCTGGATCTGGATTCTGGATTTATTTTATAGCTTATTTTACTTAAATGGTCCTTTAATGATTCATCCATAAGCATTGACTTGCATGACCAGAAAAAACCTGCAATATCCTTGACCCTTAGCTGTATCACATCATGTTCTGGAATTGGATTTTGATTGCTTGTGTTGTTTCATTGTTGCTTTTGTGATTCATCTGTGGGAAGGCTTGAATCCTTCTATTACCGTAAAAAACTCGTGGATGGAAATCACCATTCAATAGCATTATGTTTGTTATTGGAAGTTCTGTTTCTTTCCTTTCAACATGTTGATATTCAATTTTAAATTTGTTGATACCTTTTCTAACTTTTGAAAATGAATTTCCCTTTGATTGAAAGCCATTGGTTCGTAATGATGTAGAGCTGTGATGTGTGGTGATTTGATGTCTTCCTAGTGCCTTCTGCAATGTTCAGCTTTGTGATTCATATTTTTGATATTTCTTCTCACAGTTCATCTTTTTCTTAGGATACTGAAATTGATCTATTTTCTATGTTAGGGTACGAGAGGTAGTTCACACTCGCAGAATGTCCCAAATGGCTCAGCCAATGCTGGGCACGGAAGTGCTGGTGTGCATAATCACGCTCCTGGTGGACAGACATTGAGATCGTCAGCCAGAGGGCATGGTTCCTCGGATATGGGAGGTGGTTCATCTGTGGAGTCCTATCGCCGTCAACATGAAATAAGTGCTTCTGTATGCATCTAACGGCTTCTCATGCTGGATTCATCTTTGTAGAAATTTCTGCTTTTATGGTTTTTTAGGATATGTGCTGTTTTATTTCACTGATCAAGAATTGTCGAGACTCGGGATCTGTAAATATTATGTTGAGATTGTGTTGTTACCTAGTTCTGTCTGATTCTTTGGTAAAAGTCTATGGGATAGGATGGTTGGGATGTCTAAATATCATGTAAAGTTCTTCCTGCATCACATCTGTTTTTCTCTCTTTTTCTCCCAAAACTGTTTACACTGTTATTTTCCCACTTTGCCACTTGAGGATTTTGTTGAATGTTCGGATATTATGTAAACTGAATTCTTTCTTTCTTTCTTTCGTTTAATTTATTTTCATTTTTTAGGGGCTTCTTCCCACATTACATTGGCCACAATCCAGAGTTTGGTATTGTGGCTGGCTTTCCTTTGAATCCCATCTCTAATATGATTTTCAAGGTCTTATCTGCTATGGGAAATAATTTATCTGTATTGATGCTTATATTCACCTGAGTCATTTGGGGGTTGGTTAACATATATTTGTGGATGTATATAATAATAACAAGTAATTGTTGGTTTAGCTTTCCAAAATTCAAATATTGGTGAATCAGGAGAATTCGATGGATTCCATTTACGATGACTGGAGAGTTATTGCAATGGAGATGTGACTATGTTTGTTTTGGTTGCAAAGGTGTTGTTATGGGTCATGTCCCATGCAAAACTTGGCTGAGTCTGATCCTTTCAATCACATTCCTACATGGCCTTGTTTTTTCTATTATTTTCTTTTTTGGGGTTATTGCTATTGTCCATCCTTTCTGTGAAGTGATGAGAGGTCATTCTACATTGGGGATTATTTTGTTATTTCAGTTGGATGCCTTGTGGAATTTTTTTTATGATATACTTTAAATCATCTTCTGATGAAAAAGAAAGGACTTTTGACAATGTTGTTTATATATTTAAATGATTGTGTCACTGGGGGGAAATTTATATATTGTGATTAGAGTTTAGTTAAATTTTTAGGATTTTTTTTATATATAGTAAATGGATCCAGTACAATATAATTCAGTTGGAACATACCCCAGAAATACCCTATGAGTGTCATGTACCAGCACTTGATGTCATACTATATCTAACATGATACACTAATCAGTTACAAGTTTCCAGGTACAATAGGTGCATTAATTTCTTTGATATTTTTGTTTTCTTTGGTTTGAAGCATGGATTAAAACCTCAGTTGAGATCTATTTCGTCTAATGGCTTGATCAAGATTCAGGTCAAGTTTTATTGCGCTGATTCCCAAACGATCGGGAGCCTCCGAGTTCCAAGGATTACAGACCAATCAGTTTCATTGGAAGTTTGTATACAATATTGGCTAAGGTGCTCGCCAACAGATTGAAGAAAGTTATCGGATCGATTATAAGCTCAAATCAGTGCACGTTCATTCCAGGTCGTCAAATTATTGATGCTACTCTTCTCGCCAATGAATCCTTCCATTCCAGCCATCTCTCTCGAAGAAGTTTATTTTTTGTAACTTGGATATGGAGAAGGCGTACGATCACGTCGATTGAGAATTCCTTCTCTACCTGATGAAACGTATGGGTTTCGGCGACCGTTGGAGACAATGGATCGAGGAATGCATTAGCTCTGCCTTCTTCTCCGTCATATTAAATGGATCCCCGAAAGGATTTTTCAAAAGCTCTCGCGGCCTTTGACAAGGAGATCCGCTTTCCCCTTCCTCCTCCTCATCATTGGCAGAGCCTTATCTGCTATGCTTCTGAAAGCTCAATCCCATGTTCAATTTGCTATGCTTTGAAGCAGTGGCAGGGCTGAAAGCCCATGTTCAATTTGCTCAATCTCATCATTGGCGAAGCCTTATCTGCTATGCTTCTGAAAGCTCAATCCCCGAAGGCATTTTCAGGGGAGTTCAAATTAAAGACATGAAAGATGCGCTATCCCATGTTCAATTTGCGGATGATATCCTAATCTTCTCCGAGGCATCTCCTGATTCTGCTGCTAATTTGAGTACAGTTATCAGATGCTTTGAAGCAGTGGCAGGGCTGAAGGTGAATATATCCAAGTCCAAACTATATGGGGTCAATTTGGAAGACAATGAAGTCGCAGAGCTAGCTGATCTCATGGGATGTGTTGCGGGATCCCTCCCATCTGTTTTCGTCGGTCTACCTTTGTGTATTGGGCAGCCCAAGAATCAGCAATGGGAAAAAGTCGTTAAGAGATTTCGTCACCATTTAGCTGGGTGGAAGCGTCGTTACCTCTCAATTGGTGGGAGACTCACGCTTATTAAAGCAGCGTTGTCCAATCTCTCCACCTACTTTATGTCTCTTTTTTGTTGCCTTGTTGTGGTTCTCAAGTCTATCGACACGCTTAAACACAACTTCGTCTGGAGTGGTGAGGAAGACGAGAAGAAATTTAGTTTGATGGAATGGAGGAAAGTTTGTAAACATTTTAAAGACGGAGGAGCTGGTATCAAAGATCTTAGACTGATGAACCGAGCCCTTTTAGGTAAATGGATATGGAGACTTGGCTATGAAAAGGATAGCCTATGGAATATTATCATTAAATGAAAGTATGGGTTAGTCGGTTAGATCCTACGGAAGTTGGTGGACAAATGATTCTTCCCTATACAGGGCTTCTGCGGTTTGGAAAGGAATCAGCCGGATGAAAGACGAGGTTACCCGAATGATCGGGTTTGAAGTGGGAAAGGGAGATTGTATTCGGTTCTGGCATGATACTTGGATAGGAGATATGCCGCTAAAGGATAAATTTCCCTCCATTTTCCAGGTGGCGATAAAGAAGAATAACTTCATAGCCGATAATTATGCCCTAGTAGCTGAAAAAATTGTTTGGAATATTCCTTGTAGGAGGAACCTTGAGGATTGGGAACTCAATCATTTTGTGGAATTGCTGCAGTTCATCCAAGTTGTATCTCCCAATCAGGCCCGCAATGATAGTATCATTTGGAAAGCTGAAAAGTCTTTTGTATTCACGATGAAGTCCTTTTTTTCAATTCACTCGGCCAACAATGGTACAAGCCCCTCTCATCACTCCCACTTCATTTGGAAATATGACGTCCCCCCAAAGCTTCAGGTCTTTGGCTGGCTGGCAGGGAACAATAGAATCCTTACTCTGGATAATCTTAGAAAAAAAGGAATGATCCTCCCAAACATTTGTTTATGCTGCATGTCCTCTGAAGAGTCGGTAAACCACTTGTTGATCCACTTCTCCTTCGCCTATTCAGTTTGGTTTGCCATTCTTTCCTGTTTCAAGATTAGATGGTGTTTTCCTAAGGATGTGGCATGCTTCTGAAAGCCTGGCATGGGGTTCGAATAGGCAAAATCAAATCCAGGATCTAGCGGTCGGGTATTTTGGTGGTGTGGTGGGTGCTTTGGATTGAAAGAAACAAGCAGTGTTTTCAGAATGAGGCGAAACCATTCCACTTAGTTTCCTCTCATGTTAAATGTTTCATTACTGAATGGGTGTCCCAAAGGGATGGGACCAATGTAGATCTCTATTTCCTTTCGTCTTAAGGGTCTGCCTTCTCAGAAGCTCCCTCTTTTCTGTTTTCTCTTATCTTTCTATTTGAATACAAGTTAACTTTTTAAAAAAAAAAAAAAAGATTCAGGTCAAGTTCAATTGATAGTTTGGTTTTGATAGAACTTTAGAAACCTCAATCTATTAATCACATCGCTTAGTTTATAGCACATGCATCATACCACAACTTATAGAAACCTTGATTTCTCAAAAGAGAATCGATCGCATACATGCATCATACCACAACTTGTGGTACTGTTCTTTCTAACCAACATGGCACTTGTGTAGGGGCATTAGTTCCATACTCTAAGTGGCATGTTTGTGTAAAACGTGGTACCATATCTCAAGTTGCAGGACCATTGCCTGTATGTGATTAGTTGGATACTTAAAATTCTTGATCACACACTCAGAAGATTCAACCAGATACATGAATGTTTCAATTAAATTCGGGAATACAACACATGCTTTCCTAACTTGAAAAGAACTCGATGTGATGCAACTGAATTCGAATTGGCCTTGAAGACATTATTAGGGATTTCAGTGTAAATCTTGGAATGCATTCAGTAATTAATTAGGACTTTGATGGTAGTATGAGTTGCTGACAAACCAACAACATAATTGTATAATCCTGCTAAAGTGAAATTTCTTGTTACTGCTAAAAAATGTGATTTCTTGCTTGTTTTGCTGCTTTTAAAGCATTGCCTTTTCTTTCTGGTTATTTGCCTTTGGTGTTAATTCGATTGCCACCAACTGCTAATGTTGGGTTTATATAAAATTGTGGTTGCTCAGGGAAATGATGTGCCTGCGCCATTTATGACGTTCGATTCTACTGGTTTTCCTTCAGAGATCCTCAGAGAGGTATGTCTTGCTTCGGTCTTCACTTCTGACTACTATCTGCGTGCAATCTGGTTTCTAGAATATGATGTGAGCTTGCTCAACTCTACAGCCTAACACCATGTTTGCTTTTTGTGATTGCTGGAGGGCTCCAACGCTGAAGTTTTGACTCATGTCCTTCTTTTTTTTTCCGTCTCTCCTTGTGGCAGGTGCGATATTTGCTCCGGGGAGGAGCTAATGTCGTACGCTGTGCCGATGTTGTGCCGCCTCATTTTGGGGGCATGCATGTAGTTGGAGTGCCCTATATGGTGGACCAATAATGAGAATGGTTTTCTGACTCACCAGCTCGTTGCGAGGGCTGCTGCCGATGATGGTTCATTCTGCCATTCAGCCCAGCCCAAACAGAAGAAGCTCCTTTCTTCCGCTCCAGCTTGCGATGCAAGCGGCTGTCTGCACATGGGGGATGCCGCTTCCTCTATCATTAGCTCCGCTGTACTGCTGTTGTGCCCTGCCTTCCGTTGGGGCCTTGCATATGGTTGGAGGGCGCCCTATGCGGTGGACATTCATTGAGAGGGGCCTTCCGTATCCCCTGTTCGTGGCCAGGGTTGTGCCCTGCCTTCCTTTGGGCAAAGGGAATCAAAGGCTTAGAAGTAGAGGCCTTCAATCTCTCCCTCTTGCCCAGCTCATTCCCAATGTTCTGGATATGGTTGGAGTCCGCCCTATAAGGTGGACCATTCGTTGAGAAGGGCTTTCCGTATCACCAGTTCGTGGCCGGGGCTGTTGTGCTCTGGCTTCCTTTTGGGGCATGCATATGGTGGAGTGCGCCCTATATGATGGACCATTAATTGAGAAAGCCTTTCCGTAGCACCAGTTCGTTGCCGGGGCTGCCGCCAGTGATGGTTCAGTCTGCCACTGGATCTGAACAGAAGATGCCCCCTTCTCCTGCTCCAGCTTGCATCGGCAAGCAGCCATCAACATGGGGGGATTCTCTACTTCTAGAGTTTGCAAATCCTCCAGCTAAATCGAGAAAGAAAAAAGAATAACAAACAGAAATAGAACATTTGAGCCGTCCTCCTTATGGGGATCTCGCGGTTGTTTGCTTTCCAGGTACACCATGCTGGATTTTCTGCTCCCACTCCGATTCAAGCCCAATCGTGGCCCATTGCTTTACAGGGTCGTGACATTGTGGCCATTGCAAAGACGGGCTCGGGGAAAACCTTGGGATATCTTATCCCGGGTTTTATTCACCTGAAACGCTGCCGCAACAATTCGAAAGCGGGCCCCACTGTTTTGGTTCTGTCACCAACAAGGGAGCTGGCAACACAGATACAGGAAGAAGCTGTGAAGTTTGGCAGGTCATCCAGAATTTCTTGCACGGTTTGTTCCCTGTGCCCTCCTCCATTTAATTAAAATCATTACTGATTGATCATTTAGGGTATGTTTGTGAGTTAATGAGTTGTGACCTTCTTTACTAAGGCGAGGAAATTAGAATTCTGTTGGGGCGGTTCTTTGATTTTTTGTTAGTTTTAATGCCAGCTTTCTAATGATGACTCCTGTAAACGTCTTTACTATAAATAAAGCCATTCGAAAAAGAAAAGAAAACATCTTTACTATGGAAAAAGGAGAAGAAGACTGACGACCTACATGTTGTACTTGAACTTTACCCTAGTTTTACTACCTAGCCACCACTGGGATGACTTGATATCTTTCACGGAAAAAATTGGAAATTAATATGTTCACCACCCATTTTTAAGGGCAAAATTGGAAACAGAATTTCTGTAGGTAAAAGAAAATACTTATTGGCAATGTTGTCAAATCGCATATGCAATCACATGCGATCAACATTTGCTGTTTGCCAATCCGATCACTTTTTTTTTTTTCCTTGAAAAAAAAAAGAAAAACGAAAAAAATTAAAATAATTCTATCAAATTCTAAAAATTAAGGAAAACTTGCCTAAGTGGTTGGATAACTTATTTTACTTATTTCATTGTAGTTTGAGTGTTTTATTACGTTATATATTTAATTATATTATATTTACATAGATTTTAACAAAACAATCAACAAGTGGCATTAAGATAGAATTAATTATTAAAAACTTCAAACATAGAAATTTTATTGGTAAATGGTTAACTTGATAACTTGAAACAACTTGCAAGTTACAAGTTACAACTTAATGTAGTCTTGTAGAGAGATTAGAGAGAGAGAGAGAGAGAGAGAGAGAGAGAGAGAGAGAGAGAGATTGTAAGCTTTAGAGTGGAGATAAATAGTGAAAATGGATTTGAGTGCCTATTTGTAGGCAACAGTGGCCGAAAATTGTAAAAAATAAAAATAAAAGTCTCAATGGTCAGATTTCTGACCATTGGGCCATTATGTGATCGCATATGCAGTATGCGTTCGCATAGAAAAGTATGCCATGGTCACATATGCTATGCAATCTCTTCCATAATATGCAATCGCATTTGACAACATTGCTTATAGGTTGTTATTTGTCTAAAGACCTGTTTGGATTCGCTAAAACATAAATTGAGGAAATGCCATGCCCATGAAAAATGGGTTTCTGTTGTTTGTTTTGTAAGTTTTTTGGAAATGCAGTTTTCATTTCCCTCTTATTTCTTTATTTCATTTCCTTGCCCATATTTAAGAACCACCATTTTTAAAAAGTGTGGGATCAGTTGTCACCTGTGCCACCACCCATTTTTAAGCATTCCACATGTGCAACCATCTATCTTCAAGTGCCCCATATGTGCCCCCACATGTGCCAATGTGCCACCATCCATCTTGAAGTGCCACACATGCAACATATGCCACCGCTTCTTTCAATGCCTCTTTCAAGAAATTCCTGTTGAAAAACAATCACGGAAACAACTTTTCCTCTCACTGATTTTCGGGTATATACATAAATTTAGCTGGCATAAGGTTAAAATTGAAAAAAGGGGAACCGGAGTAGGAAGTGAAAAGCCTGAAGTATTCCCAGGCAACTTGTATGTTTCCAAGTTATGGCTGTTCGCCCTTTTGCTCAGGGGTTTGCAATTGCGTCTGTGGTACTTTTTAACTTCCTCGCCTACCTATCTTCGAATGTACATTGCACTAGGACCAGATTTAAAGAAACGACTGCAATGAGATACAGTATTTGAGCAGATACTATCCCAATGTCATTACCAAATTCATCTATATCCTTTTCTTTCAAAAAAAAAAAAAAAAAAAGTTGATCTATATCCTTCAAGGGGATAGCGATATTACCCACATATTAGCAATGATGCTTATGGAAGGATTCTCTCTCGGCTCCTGGTTTTTCAATTAAAATTGTCACATGAATGCATTCTCTTCAGGGGTTTGTATCCTCTTTTGGTTTTAAAAGAGGATACAAACCCCTGAAAGAAACAGTAGGTGTTTCAACAGCGTATCCAATTCGATGGAATCCTTAGTTCATAGAGTTCAGCAGTTCAGAGTAGAGTGGGCCTCCAATGTTGTAAATTTGAAGGGTTGCAATCTGTTTTGTATTGGAGGGTAACTGACCTGCCATCTCTGCGTGTTGCTTCTCTCCTTGGTGTTTCTCCTTTTTTACATAAAGTAATCGTTATCTCTCAAAAAAAAAAAAAAAATGTCGTTGCTTCATTTATTGTCATCATCATGGCCTTGTACCAGCAAAAGAAAAACAAACAAGGGAAAGAAAATGAAATATTGTAATAGTTATTTGTTACCGACAATCATTTCTTTATCCCACTGCTTAAGCCGAATCTATGTTCTTCAATACTGAAGCAGCATCATTCAGGAACAAAAAAAAGTTATGAATTAGGATAGTTATGATAATTAGAGATCTACTTTTAAGTTAGCATAAGTTATGAATTAGAGATCTTGATCTCTTAGGCATTACGATTTCATGCTAACAGTAATTATGTATTAGAGACCAAGATTTATAATAGATCATTCCAGTTAACTAAAATAGATGAACTCGTTTTTAGGCATCTACCAAACAGGGCCTGATTGTGTAGTTTTGATGCAATCTGATAACTATACAGGCATGTGGGCTTATTGCCTTTAAAAATAAAAAATAAAAATTTGTAGTTGTTGTACATAACTCCAATACTTTCATTTACTTGCTCTTGTTTGCTGATGTAATTTATTACACGTTCTTGTGTGATTCAAGTGTTTATATGGAGGAGCCCCAAAGGGTCCCCAGCTTAGAGATATAGAACGAGGAGCAGATGTTGTGGTTGCAACTCCTGGGCGGTTGAATGATATTCTGGAGATGAGAAGAGTCAGTCTTCGTCAAGTTTCTTATCTGGTGCTTGATGAGGCAGACCGCATGCTGGACATGGGTTTCGAGCCTCAGATACGGAAGATTGTGAAGGAAATACCTACTCGCCGCCAGACTCTCATGTACACTGCAACGTGGCCAAAGGAAGTCCGCAAAATTGCAGCTGATTTGCTGGTTAATCCAGTTCAGGTCAACATCGGTAGCATAGATGAGCTGGTTGCGAACAAGGCCATCACTCAGGTGTGGATTAAATATATCCCTTTTCCTTTTCATGGAATGATGTTTTACGCCATGAGAAAAATAATTCATAGTTTTCGAGATTTCTACTTTTATATATGCTAAAAGGCTTCTTATCAAATGGGCTTCGGTTGTGCCTTCGCTAGCTGGTTTTGATTTCCTCTTTCTAGGCATTTAGTTACCTTTTTCGCGGGTTCCTGCTATCTCAGCAGCCCGCTTGTATCTTTTTGCTAGTTTTTAATATATTCCTGTTGCTTTATATATATATATATATATAACACGAACCTAGTGGGTATGAAAGAGCTTTCTTTTACAATACAACGACTCGCAGGAGCTCCATTTAGTAAAATCTTGGAAATTCTACTAAGTGTACAATTTCCAATACCTCAAATTATTTTCCCCCTGCTGAAATGGACAGCCTAAACGACATATGTGACATTTTGACTACTGCTGCGTTGTGACACAAATTGGATCTAGGCTGTTCATCAGGTTCACCCAATTGTGAATGTGAAGCTTCCAGAAATTCAAACCACTCGGATCATCCGTGGTCTGCATTTTGTGGATACACGTGGTTCACCCAATTGTGAATGTGAAGCTTCCAGAAATTCAAACCACTCGGATCATCCGTGGTCTGCATTTTGTGGATACACGTGGTTCACCCAATTGTGAATGTGAAGCTTCCAGAAATTCAAACCACTCGGATCATCCGTGGTCTGCATTTTGTGGATACACGTGGTTCACCCAGTGCGACTGGATTGACCTGATTTTTCTGTCATAGTGCATGATGCATGGTAGGGTTTATTTGATCAATGCCCTGGCCCCTGGGTCGCACACCCATCACATTGCTGTTCAAAATCCCACTTATTGGGTAGCCATTGCTAGGGTTTTTTCGGTTATTCATTTTACATTATGCACATCTAGTCTTCCTGTGCCACCTTAATCTTGTGTTTTACCACATTCATAGGGTGGCATTTAAGACATTAAGTATTTTTTGTATCTTGCAGTATGTTGAAGTGATAACACCTATGGAGAAGCAAAGGCGGTTGGAACATATCCTGCGGTCCCAAGAACCAGGTTCCAAGGTAATCATTTTCTGCTCAACCAAGAGGATGTGTGACCAGCTGGCCCGCAGCATCACTCGTCAGTTTGGGGCTGCTGCTATCCATGGCGACAAATCTCAGGGTGAGAGGGATTGGGTGTTGAACCAGTTCCGCACAGGGAAGTCTCCTATTCTTGTTGCTACTGATGTGGCTGCACGAGGACTGGACATAAAGGACATCAGGTATTGAACAACTCCCCCTAGCATCTGCACACTTTGCTCAGTTGACACATCCTGAAGAACTCGTATCTGACAGTTCCAGTTAAGCCGACATGTAGCCATCTGGCGCTTGTTTCTTTTGGCTATCTAAGCTGTGAACCAGGATGGCCTCCACCATGTAGATAGCCTGAACCACTGGCAACTTATTTGAACTAGCATTTTTTAAACATGAGCAGCCTTGAGGCAGCTCATTGATGTGGTGGGCGCCACCCGATATGCATATGGGATGAACCACACGCAACACATGCAGAGATGCATGTAGGCTTAGCAGAGCTCTCACAGCATTTTTGTTTTAGGGCTTTCCTGTGATGGTATTGACGGATGTTAATCCCTTCTTCTGTCTTTGCTACAGGGTGGTTATCAACTATGACTTCCCTACAGGAATTGAGGACTATGTTCACAGAATTGGAAGGACTGGGAGGGCAGGTGCTACTGGAGTGGCATATACCTTCTTCTGTGATCAGGATGCAAAGTATGCACGAGATCTCATCAAGGTTCTAGAGGGTGCGGGCCAACGAGTTCCTTCCGAGGTACGTGACATGGCTATACGTGGTGGGGGAGGTAGGCATCGTAGCCGATGGGGTTCAGGGTCCAATGGTCGTGATCGAAGCCGTGGCGGCAGAGATGATTCCAACCATGGTGGCAGGGGCGGGCGGGGCCCACCCCCATCTTCAGGCAGGCCAGAGAGAGGCCGTGGTGGGCGGGGACAGGATGACCGTGAGCCTCGAGACAGGTATGATGTTTGGCCCACTCGACTGGCATGATAACGTTCATGCAATTCTTATTGGAGCTGAACAGGGGGTACCAAGATACTGTGTGGGCCCCACATTTCAGCACAATCAGGTTGCACCAAGAAGTGACATTTTTCTTTCATAGAATTATATTTGAATGGATTGAAACAAATACTGGCTTGAAGATCATCCATGTGAACATTTGCATCAAATGATGACAGGCATCGGGATGGGCATGATATGGATGTGCGTGGGAGACTTGACAGGGGCTTCCCTGCTGGCAACATTGACCGCCGAGTGGGAGAAAGGGGTCAAGGTCGAAGCCTTAGCCCAGCCGCAAAGAAGGGGCAAGTATGGAATGGTGGCCGCAACTATAGTAGAAGCCGCAGCCGTAGCTTTGACAGGCATGCTGGGGCCCACCCGGTGCGCAAACGCTCTCCACTTCCAAAGAGGAATGATGGTTCACCAGCCGTTAACAAACCGTTGGACCGTTCACCTCTTCACGAGCAGCAGTGGGGATCACCCTATGAGAACGAAGATGCTGGTGAGTTTGTTGAGCCAGCACGCTCCCCACACAGCCCCCAGAGGGAGCAGTCGCGATCGCCAGACAGCGGGAGGGAGCACTCACGGTCACCATACAATGGGAGAGAGAGGGAATCGGAGGATGATGGGCTGGGGCAGCAGCAGTGGGAATTGTCCCCTCGAAATGGAGAAGAAGAAGAGGCGGGAGAGTTTGCAGAGAAGCCCACATGGCACCAGCAGCATAGGTCATCCTCTCCTTACCTGCTGGAGGAAGAAGAGGAGGGAATGATACCGGCGGATGAGGAAGGTATGATACCAGAAGATGAGGATGGTGGGATTTCTCCTTCGGCAAGATCGGATCCTCCCAACTGACTTAAACGCAAATGTTGTGGCCGATCCCAGCGGTGCTCTCATGGTTTTTTCCTAAGGAGATGGGTGTAGCAGATATTAGCTTTGGTTGACTGTGTAAACGAGGAAAATCCTTGCCTGTAATGTAATTTTAGTTGTGATAGTTTGTTTTGGGGACAAACACTACGCATTGGTAGACTACTATTTTATTTTTTTTTCCATCTTTGATTCTATATTGATGGAAGTAAACTTTCCCTCAGCCATTAGGAATAGTCCTTACTTTCATACCACCCATCTTTGTTTTTTAGTTATTTCGACTAGTTTGGTTCTATTTAGGATATGAGATGAACCAAACATTTGGATGGGAAGCATTGTTAGATGTTCTAAACGATTTATGTGATGGGCCTCCCAAAATCACATATCCTCAATATTCTCGTGCTAAGAACGAAGCTTGCGCGGTGGAGGTAGCTCTCTTTTTTCTCTTTTTCAGTGGGAGTGCAAATTTTATTTTATTTTTATTTTTTTTTGTGGGAGTGCAATATCCGTCAGGCGGGCCGCTTTTGAATTCGTGAATGAGGCATGCACGGCCCCAGCCATCCGAATTATCTGGATAAGGAAGTTGGTTGAAGTTGACAAACTGTCGGCAATCCCCGCCCAAAATCCACAGTCAAACGATTGTTCTCCTGAGCGCGACCTGGCTGCGTTCCCCGTACCAGCTATGTGGGGTCGACCCTGATCGTAGGACCTATCTTGATACATGCATTATGTATCCATGCCGTCCATATGTTTTTTCCAGATTATTTTATGGCGTGGTTCCAAAAATGAAGATACATATTTCAGATGGACCACACCTTAGGAAACAGTGGTCGTTGAACGCCAACCACCTTTTGTAGCCTGCAATGTTTTTAATGATCAATAACTACTGTTCCTGTGGTGTGGTCGACCTGAAATTTGCATCTTCTTCATTTTTTGGATCACGCCCTAAAATAAGTTGGAAAAACACGTGGACAGCGTGGATATACAATGCATGCATCGAGTTGTGGATCCTACTGTTAGGGTCGCACCCACTTAGATGGTTCATGGTTGCAGCCAAGTCGCTCGCTGTTCACCTATCCTTTTATTATTATTATTATTATTATTATTATTATTATATATTTGCATTGATGGTTGGGACCGTATAAAGAGTTGAATTTCTTCCAAAATGCAGTTATTCATGTTGTAGTCACAATATGGCACACATGGCAAACATGTAAGCAATCAGGACTATTGATTAGGTGGGCCACAGCGTGAATACCCTAGCCCCAAAGATTGATGAAGCCTCGAAAAAACAGATACTTAAGCTAGGTCCACCTAATGAGTAAATTAGGCCTGGATTTATGCTCCACCGCATGTTCACGATCGGCAACACCTGATAATGCTACGACCTTCCAGTAACAAGCTCTTCGCCCGTAAATAAGGCAGATCCAAGATTCAAGTGGGCCACGCCATTGAAACAATGGGGATTGGACGCTCATCCTTCATGGGCACCATCCTTCATGGGCACCACGCAAGTTTTGGATCAGGCTGATATTTGTCTTTCCCGTTCGTCGGGACAGGACCAACCTTATCAACGGTTAGGATGGCATATTAACATCACGGTAGCCCCAGTATGGTTAGAGAAGATCTCTCCTGTCATCTTGACGCTTGTTAGAATAAAATAGCTATTTTAATGTGTAAGAAAATGCGATATTAAAGGGTGTAAGGAAAGCTGCATGCAAATTGCAAGCATTGAATAAAGAAACCAATGCTCTCTAACTCGGGCATTCAAAATGTAGAAACGCCAGGAAAGCCTCCCACACGTGGGTGCGATCCGGAACGTTCATCACACACGTTCACAGTATACTGTTGTCATGTCTGTAAATGTCATTTTCTTTGAACATGTGACCCACCCGATAAGGGGACATGATGGATTTTTAGCCACAAAATTCGCTATCGGGAGCATCTGACGAACATCATGGATCCCTTACACGTGTGCCACTGTGACACGTGTAATAAGAAAAAAGAGTCATGTGGGAAAGTAATGAGATGGCATTATGTCAATCTTCAGTTATAGAAATGTCTTTAGTTCATAATAATAATAATAATAATAATAATAACAACACAATTTTGTTTTGAAAATTGATCTACAACTAGTTGCATGGTAAGTTTACCTTACAATTACTTTCTTTTGACATTTGGACATTCCAATTCTTCAATCTGGACCGTCCATTTATTCCATTCCACTGTTACTAGGACACGATCTCTAAATTAATAGATCAGAGATGATCATCATCCTTTGATTTTTGTCCATTCACGTTAGGACCATCCATTTTGCAAGTAATAGGTCGGATGAATGTTTTAAGTTGCTGGTGGGAATTTCCTTTTTTTGTGCTCAGTCTTAACCGTCCATTTTGCATGTTATTGATTGAATGGTCAGGATCTGTAGATTGGTGGGACTCATGCATTGTTGCCTGCAACAGAACGAATAGAGCGTCCAGATCAATGATCGGCCCGTCCCATGTATCCAACGCAACTAGTTGTACCGTAAACCTACAATCCGTTCCCATTGTATAAGGTAGAAGAGGAAATGACTAAAATACCCTTCAACTAAAATCGCATTTCAGAAATAAACAAGTCATAAATCACAATTGTATCTTTGATCTTGATCGACGGTTTGTGGAAGTGGAGTGTGACCTACTTAGATTTTAACGGTGGATCATTTCCCACGAAGATTTTTACAGGATTTTTTTCATTGAGAACTGGGCCAAAGTGAGCCCGAATTCAAATCACCGTCCAATCATGATTGGACGGTTTAGATCATTCCCCTTTCCGCAGACAGGATCGGTGCAATGCAATGTTGCATACGAAATGTTCATCACTACCAGTATGTATAAGTGAGGCCCATAGTTCTGTGATCCAAACCGTTTATTTTATGTGGGGATTTACGCGGCCCATTCATGATGTATTTGTAGAATCCAAACCGTGCATCTGAAGTGCCTCTTCACGATTACCGTACATGCAAATAATCATCCCTATCAAATTCTCAAGTGGGAAACACACGAGGGAGCAACGTACAATCACTACCCTATATGACCAAGGTCAAATCAGTCATTTTCGAAGGCCCCATGCTCTTTCAACATGTGTTGCAAGAGCCGCTACATCATCGAATTGCGTACTGAGTTAGTGAGTACGCTGTTATCGTACTCAGTAAACTCTGTTGGGCCTACTATTAATGTATGTAGTTCATCCACGCCGTCCATCTGTTTTTCCAGGTAATTTAAAGGGTTCAGCCAAAAGTTGAAGCATATAAAAATCTTAAGTTGATCATACCACAGTAAGGAGTGGGAATAATGATTTCCACCGTTGAAACCTTTCTAGGGCTCACAATGATGTTTTTATCTCATCTAACCTGTTCATAAGATCAAAAAGATACAGATTAAAGGAAAAAACATATATTAGGTTGATCGAAAACTTCAGTTGCCCTCAAGAAATTTTCAATACTATGCATTCAATTCACACTCTTTCCTTTGGTGTGGTCCACATAATATTCTGATGTATTTAATTTATTTTCTAAAACCATATAATTATGTTTTAAATTGGATGGACGGAGTGGATAATACATATATGATACATCGGACCCCACAGTGGTCCTCGCTGCCTGCCACGTGGCACTGTTTGACCCAAAGTAGTTTTCTGATACTCCATCGTAGTGTAATGCTCCATGCACATGCCTACATAAATTATACACGTGGAATATACACACCTAGAACTAGAACGCTCAAATAGTGGGACCCACAGCAGTAGAGAACATGCATCTCTAAAATAAGATGGCTTTTCTATCGTCTAGCCTCAGATTAATCAACGTACGTTAGTTATGTTGAGACTGTTTTCTAATTGCAATATCTACCGTTTATCATAAGTCAAATAATATTCCACTTTCGATACTAAATCCAGTAAAACTATTGACATATGAATCATCTATATTGGGTTCCACGATTTTATACGGTTTGATTTGATATTTATATGTGCCACCTAGACAATTCATAGGTGCATGTGTATGAAAATGAAAAAACCTCCAGAGTATTAAAAAATTTCTCTGTCTAGAAAGGGAAAACGGTACAACGACGCAATCATTGCTAGCTTTTAGTCCACGGGCAGCACTGACAAAGGGAAGCTTAACAGTCACAATAACTATGCAATTCTAACCGTCGGATCAACCTTAAAATCAACGGCCATAAATCCACTGAAATCAATGCATGGCTCTCTGTTTATAAGAAGCAGAGGCAACTCTCTCTCTCTCTCTCTGTCTCTCTCTCTCTCTCTCTCAATGGAGTTTTACAACAGATTCAGAGGCGAGCTTGCATTGCCGGGGCCGGCATTCTTGCCGGAGTATTGCCCAAAAGCCGATATCCGAGATGGGTTTTCTTTCGAAGCGTGTTCGTCGAAAGGGCCGCAAGATTTTCTCAATTTCGATCAGTTTTCCACCAATGGATTATTGCCAAATTCGAATTTTGATCCGTTTGGAGCTTTCGCAAGCGGGTATTCTTCGAATTTCGATATGGGCGGCGGCATCAAGACATTCGTTGCAGGCCACGCAGATGGGGTCTTCGATAATTTCCAGAATGTAGGGGAGCGGATCGAACAGGATCGATGCAGGGGATTGAATTTCTGCGACTCAGTAGAACCAATGAATTTCGTGTTGCCAGATGAGATTTCGTGCGTGACCGGCGACAATGGCATTTATGGGGAAGTTGGTTTGAGTAAGAAGAACATGCAAATGAAAAGGAGTGGGAAAATTCAAAAGAAATCCCATGTAGTTAAAGGCCAATGGACATTGGAAGAAGATAAGTATGGTTTTTTCTTTAATTAAAATTTTTGAACTTTTCTTTTTTCATGCTTTTGATTTTACTATTTTCTGATTTTTTTTTTTATGGGGGTTCTAATTGATAATCTTTTGGTTAATCAAATGCTTTCAAAATCTCATTTTCTTTCACATTAAATCTTGATTATGTGCAAATAAATGAGATCTCACATGCAACTTGTTGGACTACTACATTTTCAGTCCAAAAAAATAATCTAACCCGTTCGACATGTTGGTTCCACTACTAAGATTATCTGTCACAAAAATCAAGCTGATCCGCTTATCAAAGGATTTATTTATTTATCATAGAAAAAAATTGACAACCAATAATCTTTACCCAAATTAGAAATGTGGCCCACCTGATAAGTTGATTAGGAACCTTTTTTTTGCATCAGTTGTTGTTCATGGTGGGCAACCTATTAGATGGGTTGGATGTTCTAACTACTTGACACATTGGCACTTATGCACGGTTGCATGTGAAAAGACCTTCCGATGGAAATTACACAAATGGTTTTAATCTTTTGCTTAAATAATTTCTTGGGTATTTTTTATTTACATGAAAAAACAATTTCAGATTCTTTATTTTTTTAATCTTATTTGCCTTTTTTAATTGATTTTCTCAATAAGTGCTTTTTCTTATTGTACTCCATTTTTTAATTACATTTGTGGGATGTGTAGATTATTAGTGCATTTGGTGGAGCAGTTTGGATTGAGGAAATGGTCGCAAATTGCGAAGATGTTGAATGGAAGGATGGGAAAGCAATGTAGAGAAAGATGGCACAACCACCTCAGGCCTAATATCAAGGTAATCCTCTTCCTCTTTTCGATTTTTTCTTTTACCCCCTTTGATTTTATATATATATATATATATATATATATATATATATATATATATATATATATATATATATATATATATATATATATATATTTTGTGTGTATGAAATCCATAACTGCATTACATACCCAAATTGGAGTTTCTTCTACCAAATGCATGAGATTAGAGACATGCATAATTGAGGATTTTAGCATCTAATGCATGCAATTGGGGGTTTCGGTCAGGCACATGCAGTGCGCATGTGTCGAGGGCCACGTGGCCTTCGTGCCATGCCAATTGCATGCACCCAAGATTTGGTGGGTCCTACCATTAGTGGGTCCACGGCCAAGCCTACCACATCGCGGGCATGGGTTTTTTTTTGGGCCCAAAAGAAAATGGGCCAAACCCAATTTGAATTTACCAATGTTTCCGGTTCTCGGCTAGCCCCGAGCCCGAATTTTGGCCCACTATGATTAGCCATGGGATGGTCGTGGGCTGATTTCAGTTGTGGGTTTAAATCTTTAGGTCCAAAATATAAAAGGGCTGGGCTTAGACCTAACCCATTGATAGCCCTTTTAACACTTTTAAGACGAGATACAAGGCTAATCCAAGAATGATCATCTTCAACTCATTGCAAGTGGTCATGGTTTAAAAACGCAAAAACTCGACTCTGATTCGAAACCTAGTCGAGTTAAATTGGCTCAATAACTCGAGCAACCTTCTCCATAACTCTTACAATTATTTATTTATTTATTTGAGTTTATTCAATAATATTAAGTATTTAAAAGTATAAATAATATCCAGTTCTGCCAATTTGAGACATGATTTTCCCTTTTTTCTGTGTTTTTTGGAGTTTTTTCAAGTCGAGTTGGGGTTTTCTCAAATTTTGAATGAGTCATTAGCAGAATGACTCTTGGTGAAATCTGGTTTAGTCAAGTCGACTAGGGCAAATTGAGTTTTTTTTTTTTATTATTATTCTATGAAATTTTAAACTATGCATGTGGGGGCCTACGGTGGGACCTAGCATGAAGACCACTTATCACAAAATTCAGGTTGGTGCACCTACAATGGTTGATGTGTCTGATTTTTCCTCCAGCTGATCATCATTGAGGGGCCCATGTAAATCCATATATATTCAAAAGGTGGACCAAGTCACTTGACTCGACTGACCGATTTGCTAGTCGAGTCAAGGTTTCTGGGTCTTTTTGAAAGTTGATATCACCTCCATCTCTTTCATTTTAATCTAATGAATTGTATTTTAATTCACCCATCTCTCTACAGAAAGATATATGGAGTGAGGAAGAGGATCTTGTTATAATCCAAGCCCATGCAGAAATAGGAAACAAGTGGGCTGAAATAGCAAAGAGGCTGCCGGGAAGGACTGAGAACTCCATCAAGAACCGTTGGAATGCAACGAAGCGCAGGCAGTTCTCGAGGCGCAAGTGCCGGAGCTCCAAATACCCGAAACCAAGTTCTCTCCTACAGGACTACATCAGGAGCCTGATGTCGGCGGAGCCGACGGGACGTCCTGAGAATAAGCGCACCAGTACTAGTACACCTTCCTCGGCTGCTGCTGCGACAGCCGTGCATGGTCAGGCTGGGGATTCAGACTGCGACCGGTTAGTGCCAAACTACTGTGATTTCAGTGACGTTATGGATTTTCCGATCGATGTGGACGTTACGACAGTTGGGTCCGTCTTTGATGACATGATGATGATGCCCAGTGCTGACGGTGTGGATGAGAAATGCATGGAGATGGAAATGGAATTGGATGTGGAGTCTTTCATGCAGTGTGAGAATGTGAAGAAGGAGATGGATTTGGTGGAGATGATTTCTCAAAGCAACAACACCAACAAGTTCTGAGTCTCTTCTTATATATTCAAAAAGAAAAAAGAAAAGAAAGAAAGAAAAAGACGGCTTAGAGAGAAATGTTACAAATTTCAAAGTGTATAAGGACTCTTTTTAAGGAAATGAGTGAGAAGTAGAAAATGTTATAAATTTCAAGTGTACAAGGACTCTTTTGAGGGAAATGTATGAGAAGTAGAAAATGTTACAAATTTCAAGTGTATGAGGACACTTCTGAGGGAAATGACTGAGAAGTAGAAAATGTTAAAATTTTCAAGTGTACAAGGACTCTTTTGAGGGAAATGAGTGAGAAGTAGAAAATGTTACAAATTTCAAGTGTATAAGGACTCCTTTGAGGGAAGTCAGTGAGAACTATAAATGTTGCAAATTTCCAAGTGTATTAGGACTCTTTTGAGGGAAGTGACTTAGAACCCAAAAAAAATGTCACAACTTCAAATGTGTAAGGACTCTCCTGAGGGAAGCGATTTAGAATTAAGAATGAGAAAATGATTTGGGTGGCATTTTTGTGATTTTGAGTCTTTGGTCATGGGCATTTTCAAGTGTATAATAATGACTTTTTTGAGGGAATTGAGTGAGAACTAGAAGATATTACCAATTTCAAGTGTACAAGGAATTGAGTTAATTAGAACTAAGAGTAAGAAAATGTTGGGATTAGTCGTTAGATGGCATTTTTGTAAATTTTTAGTCTTTGGTCATGGCATTTTCAACTGTACAGGGATTCTCTCTATTGAAGTGAGTGAGAGCAGAAAAAATGTTACAAATTTGAAGTGTGCAAGGACTCCTTTTTAGGGAAGTGAATTGGAACTAGGAAAATGGATGGGATTAAATGGCATTTTTGTAATTTTGAAACTTTGGTCATGGAATTTTCAAGGCCTCTTTTGAGGGAAGTGAGTCTGAACTAAAAATGTTAAGAGGGTTCCTTTGAGCAAAGTGAATAAGAAAATGGTTGGGATAAAATGGAGTTCTTTAAAATTTGAGACTTTGGACATGGTTTATGGAAAAAATTAAAAAGAAGAAGAAGCATGGAAACAGTTGGTACACTGAACATTAGGGTTTGAGTGTACTAGTTTTTCTTTTATGCATATATGTTGAGATAAAATGATCCTAACCCTCCTATTTACAACTTGAAAATTGGATGGTCCAAAATTCAAATGTATAAGGAGTTGGTACACCGAATATTAGCGTTTGAGTGTACTTGTTTTTCTTTTGTGCATGTATTCTGAGATAAAATGATCCTAACCATACTATTGACAACTTGTAAAATGGATGGTCCAAAATTCAAACGTATAAGGACTTTTTTAATGGAAGCGAGTTGTGCCTAAAAATAATACAACTTCAGGCGTATAGGGATTTCTTTTTGAGCGAAGTGAATTAGAACTTGGAAAAAGAAAATGGTTAGGATAAAATGGCAACTTCTAATTTTCAGACTTTTGGTAATGGCTTTACGGGAAAATAAAGAGCAACCAAAACAGTTGATACACTGAATAACTGGGTGGTTTGATTTTTGTAATTATCTTGTTTAAGTATAATGCTGAAATAGAATGATGCTAACCATGCTTTTGATTACCTCGAAAATGGATGTTCCAAATTTGACCATACTGGAAAGTGTGAGATCAGTGACCTGCACCGTCCACCATGTGGGGCACCTTTGATTGCTTATCCCTTTTGAAAATCACTTCATCTGATTAGTTTAGAAAAATGGATGGTTCATATTGGTCGTCCATAATGCAAGGTCCACCTTCAGTTGGCCATCCGATCCAGACCACTTGGATCTGATAGGATAATCCTAACCATCTGCTCCACTTGGAATATGCTAGAAAAGTTCAAACCATTCACACTGAACCACCTTTGATACCGTCAAAACTTTCCTTGACCGGATGACCCTTACAAATCCAGGAAAATAGATTGTCCATATTAATTAGACTAGAAAAGGTCCTATTATCGGTTGGAAAGGTTGGATCTTGTCCACGCATGCCATCAAGACACTACATGCTTCAAGGGGGACTTATCTGCTCTCCGCATCAAATCCCCGATCACCTTCACAAATGGGCCACTCAACTCTCTAGTTGTCCACTGCTGAATAGGCAGGATTAAAAATAGTATCATCACAGGAAGCTCAGTCTGGCAATTGGGCCACGGTTCAGTAATCCAAAACATTGATCTAAAGGACCTAACCTTGGATGGACCATCCCTCCCAAAAACGTGTAAGTTGGAAGATCCATCCATCCACTCTAATATTCCAGGAGGTTCCATCCATCCATCCATCCATTGTGGCTCCCATTGCATGAATAGTCTGGATCATTTTGCCCTGGCCCACTTGTACAAGTGGAGGAAACCAGCGTAGATGTCCTCTTAGGGTCTGCGATCATAAACAAACTCTCATTTCAATAATATCAATGCATGAAGAGAAGGTAACAACGCTTAAAAAGAGACCTAATTCCGGCATGCCGCCAGAAAAATTATGGAAGAGAAGCGGCAAAAGAATACAAAATCATCCCCAACAAGACAAATACAGGTCCTCTCACCAACTACCCTAACTTCTACACGCCCTGTCCGTGAAGGAAATTATGAATACATTAACACAAAAACCGTAACAACTCATCTGAGCAACCAACCCGCCATGCTTAGGCCTTCTTTGGCTTTATCCCCTTCACCCTCGAGTACAGAAAGACTCCAGCAAGCGCCACACCCGTTCCTGCGATACCGTCAAATCCATGGCTTTTCAGAAAACAATGGGGCTAGAATGCATGGCTGTGTTGTGAATGCAATCTTGGCACATGCATGCCTATTGCCAACATGGTGCACATGTGTGAGATATCCATGGCGTGCATCTATGTTTCCCTAATTCTAACTGTCCAAGCATGGATATAGATTTGGACCAGGTTCCACAAATCTTCTCAAAACACAAAATCTCTCAGGATATGGGCATTTGATAAGATTGATCAAAATGTTAGAAGATTCCCTTAGCAATATCAGTAGTTAATTTGTCAAACAAATGCATCCAGCTTGTGTGTCTGAGTTGGTTACTGTCCGCCCTTCCTAGAGGGAAGACCCAGTCAGTTCCCACCCCCTAAGTATTCAGGAATCTGACTTGGGTACTCCAATCCTTGGAAGGGTCTTAAGTATCATTGATCCATCAGGCAGACCAAATCCATGCTCTAGGCTGATCTGTTCATCAGGTGGACCACATATGCAGAAAACAAATGGTCGGTCAAACAGATACTGAGAATCCACAGTCAAATATACACATGGCCCTCCAAATGAACAGACTGGCCTGCTGTTTTGACTATACCATCGGCTGGGCCCAACTGCTGAGTGGTGTGGATCTCACATGTGAGAATGAGTGCACTGGAAAGTGCCACTTGCACAAGCCTGATTTGAACCTCTCAAAACAGATTAGGGCACTGTTTGGAGACGACGCCAATGATAAATGCAGCCAATTCAAAGAGTGTAAAAGCATTTGTTCAGCAAGTGCGAGAAAAGTCTTGTCAAAACGTCCCCTAATGGCAAGCAAACTCATTTATTCAAATCAAGAAAGGCTCAACACAAACATAGTAAGTTCCAATTGGGTGATTTGGATTCTTGTAGAAAATGACAAGAAAGTACCGAGAGAATTGATTGGTGTGACGTGGGTCCTGAAGAAGAGAACTGAGGTCACAATGACCACAACCCGCTTCACGCAATTGCCGACGGAGTGGGTAACAGGTGACACCCTTGCCAATATCATATATGAAACCTGTTTCAAACCGCACAATTAGACTTGTATGAGGGAATGTAAGAATTACAGCTTCATAAGGAAGGCTTTCAGTTAAGAACATGGCCAAATATATCAAATGCAAGCACATATGTATGTAGTATTGAAGCAACAAAAAAGATTCACCTGCTGATAAGCATGGAAACAGAGCCCGGCCAGGAGAGACCTCACAACAACCTCATTGACATTCAAGCCCTAAGATGCGAGAAATCAAGAATCTTAGAAACACCAGTTTCATGTGCAATGCAGAGGTATTAATTTCCCTCTCCAGGATTTTTGTTTTGCAATTTTCCATTGGAAATAATTACAGATTAATGTATTCATAAATACAGTACTTACAGCTGACTGCAGGTATGCAGGAGTGAACTTGATGCCTTCCACAAGTAGAGTTACAGGGGCTAAGAGCAGAAGTGACATTATTGTTATTATCGAAAAGAGGGTTATGTTGTCCAGAGATTCCTGTTCAATAAAACATTGTTGATTATGGATCACCTTCTGGCTAAAAAGGTTCTTTGATGAACTACCTTTTTGAGTAAAGGACAGAAGATCAAGGTACAAGCAATTTAAGTTAGCTAAGGTAGCATTTGGGATGTACCAGAAAATCATGGCAGGTGGTGTCCCAAGCTTACTTAAAACACTGGTGTTAGGAGTGGCGCAGAAAACTGAAGCTGTGAATTAAGAAAGCTAGTGTTTTCCTTCTGCTTCCATCCTAAAACATAAGTGAAATGCCAATGGCAAGTATCTCACCCGCGATTAGGCAATAGCACATACGGTTGCTCGGGAACCAGGACCAAGATGTACCCAAAGGGCCTACTTGCACAAAGGGGTAAATCTGGAGTCATTGGAATTTTCATCGGAAGGGATGCAAATTGGAAATGTTCAGTGTTTGGCTCGTTGAGATTGCCATGGACAGGTAGTATGGTGACATTAAAAAGTTTATGTTTGGCTCGTTGATATAGCTTAGAACAAAATGGATGGGGATTATTATACAATCCAATTCGACGAGAGATGCCCAGTTGAAACAGGCCATAAATGTCATTTGCGTTGTTTGTTTGTTGGAATGATTTGGAAAGTCAGCTTCAGAATACCAGAAGGTACTATTGGCGGACAGAAAAATACAGTGGAAATACATGGAACTATGGCAAGTTTCTGATAATGTGGTTTACCTCTTTCTTAACCATGAATTTTTTGCTGAGGACATTACGAGACTGGTTGGTCACATTCGAAGCCATCGCACTCCAAAATCCAGCCCTATTTCTCAGAACAGAATAACAAAAGGACATGCATCAGAAAGTTTAGGCTACCTTAACCAATTGTCAATAACAAACCACTAGTCTGAACAAACCATGCTCCATGCAGACAAGCAGACATGCTTCTCTGACTTTTTAGACCATAGGAACAGAAGTATTTCATCAGATTTTCTTACCAATTAAAAGAAGCTTCAGTGAGTGATGCCAATGCCACTCCACCAACAATCGGCACAAGAGAAGAAACCACCCACAGAGTAGGGTACTGCATGCACAGGATGATCAAATGGAGTTAAAAATAAAAAACAATTGAAGATAAATGGTGAAGCGGCCAGCCATGAGATAGCATATTGATCTCTGTGGTCACACCAGCTACATGACCAGCATTTTCTTCTGCTTATGTCTTCAAGCAGGCATTAGTAGGCTGGCAGCAGGCTGGGTTGGCATGTTGAATCTTGGGTCCCAACCTGACATAGGTCAACGGCTGGGCCTTGAATATTGACCAGTGGGTTGGGTTAGGGCACAGGTTTGACAAAATTCTGGAGAGACCCAGCTGGAGTATGGCAATAGGCCCATTTATGATCTTGATGGGGTAGGTTGGCCTGAATTTCAAGGCAATTAACAATTAGGCAAATTTAATCCTAGCACAACCTTGCCAATTGCCACCCAACAAGTATTTCTGGAAGATATTGAATTGTCCATTCTCATCATGCATGTCTATATGCAGAGTTTCTGTTATCAGCAATATTATTGATAATATTAACATCACCGGGTTGGCGATACCAAAACCCCATTTATTCGTTGTTTTTCCGCAGATTGGCAATATATTGCTGATATTTCGACTTGTGTCAATAACATCTCGTATCGCTGCAGTATCGTGGGCCTTTCTTTATAAAGAGTCCCCCATCTTGACAATATTATTGCCAATATCGATGACACTGTCAATACAGCGGAGTTGGGTTGGGTAGGTGATATGTATATAGAAAGATGCGATTTCTCTGAAAGTTTTTGTGGGGATCTTGTTCATGGTTAGATTTCGACCATTCCTTCTTCAAGTCTTGTGAATCAAGACAACTGATTGGGGGATAAATTGAAGATCTAAAGTTCGCTGGCTGGAACACAAAAGTATAAATTTGTGTTTTTTTAATCTTTTTGCATGGATTTCCTCCCAAATCCATATCTTTGCATGATTCTCATGCTCATACACTAACATGGATTTGAGTGGAAAGTTAGGAGATTAGAGGATTAAAGTGGGCAAATTTTGGGAAACTGGGGAAATCCGATTTTTCCCCATTTTCTTGCCTATATTAAATAACTGGGGGCCCATTTTTGAGATGATTATGAGGGTTGGTTGGTCTGTCTATTCATGTTGACCTCTCGATTTTTCAGAAAAAAAAATATATATATTATTATTATTATATTTTATTATTTATATTTTCAAATTTTCAACTTTGAACAAAAAAAATAATAAACAACTATTTTTAGACTTCTATTTTCTTTTAACTTTTTCTTATTTATGGTTCCATGTTTATGATCAATGGGTTGCATTTCCTTGTGGAAATTAGTTTCTCTAACAAAAATATACAAAAATATTTAAAAACAAAAATATGATTATTATTATTATTATTATTATAATATTTGCATTTGAAATTTTATTTCTTGTATGGATGCATGGTTGCATCATGAAATGAATGTATGTTTGCATATGTAGGCATGGATAGATGGATGGATATGGATGTATGTGTATGCATGCATGGATGGATGGATATGGATGTATGTGTATGCATGGATGGATGGATGGATGGTTAGACATGCATGCATGAATGGATGGATGGATGGATCATTCATGTGTATGAATGCATTAACGAAAGCAAGTATGCATGGATCATGGATGTACATGTGAATGCATGTGTGTGTGTGTGTGTGTGTGTGTGTGTGTGTGAATGTATGAATGGATGGATGGACATATCTGTATGCATGCATGGACGGATGTCTGACTTGTTCTTTGCTTTAAATCAATTTAAGTGATTATTGTGTTCCAAAAGAATGATATTATTAGTTGCTTTTGTATCATATGAACTCATTTTGGTTACTATTCCACTTTTTTTTTTTTTAACAGTGGCACATGCCTTAGGCTCCTATTTAATGGATATTTATGTTATATGTATTGTTCTTTTTTGCAATTTTTTTAATTCCTAAATATTTAAAATGTGCATCTTTTAGCATCTTCTCAAGTTTCATTGAAAAATTCCACTGTTTCCCCCATGTCTCCCTGAGTTAACAATACGTTTCCTGGTATTAGCGCTAATATCAGCAATAACGACACATTTCGTATCCCCGTTCGGCGATACATGTGACGATACCAATACCACGAACATTGGCTATATGGAGGATAACATCTCAGAGAAGAAGTGTTGAATGTTGATACTACATTTGGAATATTTCCAAGCATGCTAGCTAGATGGTGAATTTACTGAAAACAGTAAAGATGCAACTATGTTGATTATTTCTCAGCTTCAAGTATTCCAGTTTCCAGGGTAGTATAGAAAGCTCACCTCCCCTAGGAACATAGCAGAGAGAACAACCGAGAAAAAGGGCTCCATGGCTTTGATGGTGTGTGTGAAGGAAACAGCAACTTTTCCAAGACTCATATTGGTGAAAAGGTTCCCCAACGTGTGCACAACAGCCAAAGGGAGGATTGCTACCAGCTGTAAAGTGAATGTTCATAACAAAACATGAGCTTGGTGATAAATCTAAGTGATGACAATGATATTGAATCACCATTCAAGAATATGATCAAAATAAAACCTCAAAAGAAGAGAGCATGATATTAAAAAACCTGTGCAGAACTAATCTTGGGCCTCCTGTATAGATTAGTTGACCACATAAAAAGAACAAGCACAGTCCCAACAGCAAACTGAAGTGTTGTGATGGTTACTGGGAATGGAAAGACTTTCAGAACCTGCACATGAACAGAAGCATTAATTCATTTTCCTCCTCGGGCATTGATATCTGTTTGCAGCGTCTCTAGTATTTATGTAGGATCTGAGGTGTCAGAGGGATTTGAGGTGTCAGAGAAATATTGTAAGCAGTTTAACAACAACTTCTTGCAAGCTTTCCAACTTGCATTTTAACAAATCACATAACACTATTCAACAACTTCACTGAGCTCAGAAAATTTGTAGCGTTACTAAATTTGCAGAAACTCTGGGCAGCATGACCAAAATACACCCATTTCCATGGCATCATTACAATCAATTTCACGCTGTTACTCATGGAAAAAAGAATGTCCCTAATCAAAGGCAAATTTCTGCTCTTTACTTCCTACAATATGTTCAATACACTTAAGTTTCTGACAATCTACCACTTAAAAAGGCAATCCCAAACAGCTTGCGAGAAAGACTAAGATGATAATGAGGATGGCAAAGATCTATACGGTGGCATAATAACCTTCATGGATCGTGACTGCATGCTTACAACAAATGCCCAAAAAAAAAAAAAAAAAACCTTATTGCTCTTAACGAAGCCAGAATGGAACATACTGTCCAACACTCCAATGCGCCTCCCAAGTACAATTCCTCCAACTCCCAATCTACCTGTTGGGGCTCATTTGGGGAACTGATGAGAATCGAAGCCTGATAGCTATCCCCCAATTGAGTAACTATGAAAATTCAAAGTGTGTCAACCACAAAACAGGAGAGATTTCAAAATTTCCAAGCACGAGGGTCATTCTAAGCTGTCCCCCAGTTGAGTAGTCAAAACCAATATCATGATAAACACAACGCCTCTGACAGCTTTGCAATTATTTGTAAGCATCCATGCCACATCAGGCATGTGCGCACTAACAGTCCAAGGGTAGACCCCACATGCCATCTGATTGATATATGAGGTTGAGATTGGCGTCCAATTGAATTGTGAAGGCCAGAGATCAAATTGGATGGTTTGAATGGCAAACTGGTTGGACAGTGGGAACCACAAGTCCATGCCAACTGCAAGTTGTAAGGTTTATAAAAACCGCACATGCCTATAATCCCTATGGACGTGTAAAGATGGAGATTTTAGAAAGATCTAGTACCTAAAAGTAGTTTCTTATCTAGCTTTTTCTTCCATTATTTAGTGCAGGTTCATCAGCTGTGATTTTTTTAACACTTTCGGAAACAATATTGAAGCTTCCTATGTTGTAGTAAGCCTTTATAAATGCCTCTAAGGCCATACGTACATATTTATGCGATTGATTTTGGAGCTTTTAACAAAATTCTGTTTGAGGTTCTTTTAGTTATATCCATTTATGGTGCATGATTACTGGTCTAGCACCAGTAGGCTGTTTGATTCTTCCAACAGTCCATTATTTGGGTTATATTCCCAATCGCTCAGCACACTGAACAGAAATTTGAGCTCCTAATTGGTTTCGTATACGTCATCTCCTTCAAGTTCAAATTCTCTTCAATTTGCTGCATAAATCACATTATGTCTTGTTCATTGTGCACCCGATGTTTATTTGTGCCTAATGTACCAACAAGACATGCCATGAAACAGCTTTGCAGGATGCCTAAGAACTGCCAATGTTGACGCAAACACCCAAATGTCATATGGAACATGTGCACTGCACAATCTCAAAGATGCAACTTACCACCATGTTGTCTGCGTGACATCCATTCCGTCCATCAGGTGCACTCTTCGATGCTAGGTCCTATGGCCAAAAATCTGAAAGATCCAAGTAGGCCGCAGCACATGGGACAATGGAGATGGGACACGAACGATAGGTTTGTGCATGGGGCCACCATGTTGTGTGTCTTTCATTGAACCCATTCATCATGTGTGAACCACAAGGATGAAGGGAAGATATAAAAATCAACTTGATTCAAAACTCGAGTAGGCTACATCTGGTGAACATAAGAGGCTTTAGGAGCAATTTTCTTTTGTTCCCATTGGTTTGGCCCATTTATGGTCTTTTATCCAGACACTCCTTTTCACGTATGGTGAAAATAAGTGTTCTGACCTGATGGAGGGAGGTGGTTTCACACATAATGCATAGTGGGCCATATAGAGCATGAGTGTTTTACGCACCACGTAACCTGTTGTAGACTATTACTGTCCCACTATAAATGGTTAAACATATTCTAATTAATTATAGCACTAATTACCTTTCATTCCAGTTAGTATGCATATGTAGGATTGTGCATCCAAGTCCAACAACATAAGTCCCATCTCATTGGGTTGCACATTCAGGATCACATCATTCAAGTGCAGCCCACTTGATGAGGAGGTTGTCATTTTCATGATGAGGTACACCTTCTCACGTATGTCCTAAGCATGCGGCAAACACATGCAAGTACACATGTTGATTGTTGACATGGTTCAAAGTGTAACCATGTAAGACCTGTGGCCACAATACATCCTAAGGGAGTTATTTGATACTCCAGCATTGTATTATGCTTGATACAAAGGCACTAAAGAATTGAACACATGCAATACACTATAACTCAAATTAAACCGACCAAATTGTGGAATCACTGTCACTGAGTCATAGTCAGAAAAAATAGATAGGCTGAACGATCCTAACCTCTATCCAAGCACATTTGTTCATTCACATAGGACCACTGCATTAATTTTCTTAATTTTTTAACTGTCCAATAAATCTAAACCAATCTTAGATAATCAACACTTTAGCAATTCATAAGTAGTTCCTCGTGCCCACCTAGGATCCATCACACTCAGTGGAAAAGTTCCTCAAGTGATAGCTGGGATCCACACTGACCATAGCACTGCATAGAGAATGATAAGGCGCACAAGTAAAATCGTCTGGATCACTATCAACTATCCCATGAGAGTGATATCTATAAACTCTCTTGCTTTTTAAAGTTGCAAGTTTAAAAATGTTTGCTCGTTCAAGCATTTCCACATGCATCGCACTTGCAATTTACTAGTATCTACAAGAGGAAAACTCGAATGTCAACAAGGTATATAGAATTCGAATTCCAATATGAAATTACATCAAAAGAACTCCTATAAAACTCAACTCTACAGTACATCTGTAATTGCATACAAGTCTAATCCACCACGTCTGTTTCTTTTATGAGTTTCTTTACATTTTCCAATAAGATCTTTTAAATTACACTTTCCAATCATAATTACCAAAAAATAGTTTCTGATTTCAACAATCGCAATCTAATGTTTCTCCGATCAATATGTGATTTCAAATTTCTGAATGCTTTTTTAAATCTTCTTTTAAATTACACTTTTCAGTCACAATAATTACAAAATTGCGTATAAAAATAAAAGAGACCAGACAATCTCTGATTTTAAGGATCATGATCAAATCTTCTCCAATCAACACATACTTTCAAATTTCCAAACGAATGAAGCAACATGAAGATAACACGCAGATCTATTGGAATAATGAGCAAACAAGGCAGGATCATAACATTCAATACACCTTTCTATGCCAAATTGAAGCAAAAAATCAGGAAATGGAATTTTTATTGCACCTGCTTGTTGTAGATGTTGAAATAGATATTAAAGAGATACCAGAGCCCGAACAGAGATCCAAGCTGCAGCGTCTGCACCAGGCTACTCGATTTGGTGCTCTCGCCGGCACTTTCCGGGACGGAGCTCGCTCTGACCGTGACATCTCTTGTTCGGAGATCGGGATCGGGAGAAGGAACCGCGATCCAACGGCGAAAACGAGACAGAGTTGGTGATTTAGGGCTGGGAAGAGCTGAGAGTCCATATATTGAGGTGATGCTGAGGGATTTGGGAAGGGGAGGAATGGAAATTGGGTTGAATCTAGGGTTAGGGTTTGGTTTGGTAGATTTGAATGGTTTGAGAAAGGGGTTGGTGGGAGAGGGAGCGAATGCAGAGCTCTGCATTTTGAGTTTTTGAGAGAGAGAGGGCGGAGATTTTGAGTGGGGGTATTTAAGTTTATATATTTGAGGGAAATGATATGATAGGTTCGTCTCTATCATCATGTAGTATATCTCACTTTCCGCCGTCCACGTGGAAGTGTAAAACTAGATCGAGACCGTAAATATAAAATAAACGGGTCGTGGATGGAATACTTTAAAGTTTAAATTAAAAATAATACTTATTATGGTTATTGTAATGGTGTCCTTAAATATATGGTATGAGATAAAATCATTCAATGAAGACGTTGGGGGAAGGGGTGAGTATGGTTATCCTATTAGTGTATCTTTTAAATTATGGGCCATCCAAAGAATATGAAACCAAATGGACGGTTACGATCATCTAATCCTCCTCCAAGTGGACGGATGGAGGTGATTTATCATATAATGATTGAGACGGTTCTGCATTGTTATTTCCCTTTTTTTTTATTTTTGTTTTACTGAAAAGATATTTTTATTTCCTCGACGGTTGGCTACGGCTACTCGCGCGAGTAGCCATCCAAATCCGAATATACGCGGATTCGGTGGATCCGGGGAACCAACGACCTTGATTGCTCCGTGACTGTGGGACCCACTTTGATAGATATGTTTTATATCCACGCCGTCCATCCGTTTTTCCAGCTCATTCAAAGGAATGATACCAAAATTTAAGAAGATCTAAATCTAAGGTGGACCAGACCACAGGAAAATAGTGGTGATTGAATGCCCGCCATTAAAAATTCCTGGGGACCACCGTTAGTTTATTTTCCATCCAACCTTTTGATAAGGCCACACAGATCTTGATGAAGGGTCAACGCAAATAAGAGCTTGATCCAAAACTTCTATGGCCCTAAAGAAGTTTTTAATGGTGGCCATCCATTCGCCACGGTTTCTTATGGTGTGGGTTACCTTAGATTTGGATCTGCTTCAATTTTGGGATGGTGACCTAAAATGATATGAAAAATTGGATGGACGGGTAGATATATAACACATACATCAAAGTGGTCCCACAGTCACAGAGCTGGGTGGTTCAATTCCTAACTTCCTAGGATCTATCAATTCGTATCCATCGGAATCTCACCTTGTTGAGCAGCACGCCAACAACGCAGTGAGCCAAGATCCAATTTCAAGTCTCACCCACAAATGATAAACAATAATAAATATAAACTAGGAACAGATCAAAGCAATCCAAACAAACCACAAAACAAGATATACGTAAAAAAAACTCTAAACTATAATAAAAAACCACAGATGCAAACTTTCATTATAAAGAAAAACAAAGATTACAAGGCAAAATACTAACCTTTCCGTTAGAAGTACAGAAAAAACTATTTGCCCACACCTTAGAAATAGTTCTAAATACACTAAAAAAGCCATATGGACACCTATATATAATTTAGGCAACTTCCCTTCGCACCCTTGCGAAAGCCGACTCAAAAATCCGTAGTCCGCATCAAATCCAGAAATGAATCTGCGTAACCACGACCGGTCGACCAGACTGCATGACCGGTCGACCAGACCCCTCGACGGGTCGAGCATGGGCCAGGACCGGTTGAGCACCTATTAACCCAAAATTTGATGTTCGGTGGACTTTAAGTTGAGCCAGTCCACGATTGGTCATGTGTATTGCACGACCAATCGAGCAAGAGTCACAACCGGTCGAGCGGCCCCCAGATGTGGCTCCACATCTCAACAATCTTTCACTTGCAGACACATCATCATAAGCCTTCGACTTCTATATCCAGAGTGCACCATCATTCCGTTTTCAAGCCTTAAGATTAATCAGAGCTGAATAGAGTTTCAGCTTCTCCCGTGTGACCGTCTTGATCAGCATATCCGCAGGATTCTCACTTGTATGAATTTTCTTCAAAGCAATTGATCCATCTTCCAGTAACGAACGTATAAAGTGATATCCGATGACAATATACTTGGTCCTTGAATGAAAGACTGAATTCATAGCCAAGTGTATTGCACTCTGACTGTCACTATACAACTTGCAATATGTTTGCTTCTTACCTAACTCTTCCATGAAACCTTACATCCACACCATCTCCTTGAATGCTTCTGTAGCCGCGATATATTTTATTTCTATCGTATTGACAGATACTATCTTCTGTAACTGAGAGACCCAACTGACTATAACACTACCTAGAGTAAATACATAATCTGTAGTGCTTCTTCTACTGTCGATATCTCCTGCCAAATTTGAATCTACGTAGCCTTTTAGTTTAATTTTCGATCCACCATAACATAGTCGTACATCCTTACTACCTACCGGGTATCTAAAAATCTACTTCACAACTTCTCAATGTTTATTCCCAGAGTTGTTCATGAACACACTAACAACTCTCACTACTTGAGCAATGTCTGTCCTCGTGCTCACCATAGTATACATAAGACTCCCGATAGTTGACGCATATGGGACTTTAACCATGTAATCTCGTTCCTCCTGCGTCTTTGCACCTTGCTCCTTAGATAGCTTGAAGTTGTTGGCTAATGAAGCGCTAACTGGCTTAGCACATCCCATATTGAATCGATTAAGTACCTTAGTCATGTACTCCGCCTGTGACAAAATCAGTTTCTTATTTTCTTTATCACACTTTATCCTCATGCCTAGGATTTGTTTTACAGCTCTTAAATCTTTCATGTCAAAATCTCTATATAGTTATCCTTTGATATTTAAAATGTCCTTCATGCTTGAACCGGTCATAAGCATATCATCAACGTATAGAAGAAATATGATATACGATGTATCAAACTTCTTTAAGTAACAACAGTGGTCTGCATGACATCTCCTAAAACCATTTCTCGACATGAAACCGTCAAATTTCATATACCACTGTCTCAGGGCCTGTTTCAGGTCATATAAACTCTTCTTCAGTCTGCACACCATGTTCTCCTTTCCTGATGTCACATATCCTGTCTGCTGATGCATGTATATCTCTTATTCAAAATCTATATGAAGTAAGGTTGTCTTAACATTTAGGTACTTTAAATGTAAGTCCTTTGTAGCCACTATACTCAAGACCATGCAAATCGTAGACATTTTCACAACAGGTGAAAATATTTCAGTGAAATCGATACCTATCTTTTATTGAAACCCTTTCACAACCAGTCTAACTTTGTACAGTTTCGAACCATCATGCTCCTCCTTCAGTCTGTAAACCCACTTGTTATGAAGAACTTTATTACCCTCGGGTAGAGTGAGTAGTTTCCATATACGATTAGACTCGAGAGAGTCCATCTCATCTTTCATGGCCTACTTCCACTTAACCCGTGTATCTGATTGTAATGCCTGTTTAAAACACTCTGGTTCACCATTATCTATCAGCAGTAAATAATGTAAGGAGGGTGAGTATCGAACCGTGAGTCTCCTCTCCCGAGTAGACCTCCTCATAATTGATGTCTGTGGCTCTGCCTCATAATTCTCTTGTACATGATCATCTTGTGGTGCTATAACACCTGTGTCCGGTAACTTTTCAAGCTCTACAAATTTTTTCTCATCGGCTTTATTTTCTTGCACAGTATCCGTATGCATAACTTTTTCATTGAAGACTATGTGTCATTGTTTCTGAAGATTTTTCTATTTTTTATATTTTAAAACCTGTAGCCAAAATCATGTTGCCTCTTGGACTTCGCATCCAGTTTGTTTATGTGCTATGCATCAATGTGAACATATGAAGTACAACCGAACACTCAGAGATGTGAAAGGTTCATTTTTTTCTCAATCCACGCTTATTCTAACAGTCCACTATCCAATGGTGCTGAGAGACTTCTATTGATGAGATATGCGACAGTATTCACAACATCTACCCAAAACGTCTTGGACAGCCTTGCATGTAACCTCATGCTCCTTACGCGCTCAATGATGATCCTGTTAATGTGCTCAGCCACACCATTCTGCTGTGGTGTCCCTAGAATTGTTCTCTGATGTTTGATTCTATTTGCTGCATAATACTCCTCAAACCTCTTATCACAATACTCTTCCTCATTATCAGATCTGAAATATTTTACTGTTTTACCTGTCTCGTTTTCTAACATAATTTTTCACTTCTTAAATACATCAAATACATCAAATTTGTGCTTTAAGAAATAAACCCGCAGTTTTCTACTAGCATCATCAATAAAGGAAACAAAATAATGTGAGCCACCAAGAGATAATACTTGTGTCGGTCCCCAGACATTAGTGTGTACAAGCTCCAACAGATGTGTCTTTGGAGTGCGTCCCGACTTCTTGAAGCTTACCCTCTTCTGCTTGCCATACACGCAGTCATCGCAAAATTCCAAGTCAATAGACTTTAACCCTGGTAGCTTCCCTTTTGACAATAACACTTTTATCCCCTTCTCACTCATATGTCCCAACCTCTGATGCCTCAACTGCCCATTTACTCTAGTTGATTTGACTGAGAGTGAACTATACAATCCTAAAGTCACGTACAAAGTACATTCCTTTTTACCTCGAGATATCACCAAGACACCTTTTGTGATCTTTAGAAAATCACCAGTGAATGTTGTCACATAACTGGTATCAGTCAACTGCCCCACTGAGATCAGATTCTTTCTCAAACTCAATACATGTCTGACATCATTCAAATTCAACGTTGTTCCGTCTTTCTGATTTATATGAACGTTTATCTTTCCAACAATACTGCACGGCTCATCATCACCCAGGTATGCTCTCTCGAAGTCACCTGATACATAATTGCACAGAACTTTCTTACACGAAGTGAAATGAAACGAAGCACCCGAGTCTATAACCCAAGACTCATTCCTCGCATCAAGAGAAAAGATCAACACCTCTGTGTCACTCTTCTCGAATAGATTCATTAAATCATTCCCGCCTTGAGAGCTTCCTTCTTGTTTCTTGAACGCCCTACAATCACGTTTCATGTGTCCCTTCTTGCCTTGATGCAAACACCCGTGTTTGTCTTTCGGTCCTTTGGACTTTTTCCTCGACTTAGAACGCCCGTGTTTATTGCCACTTTTGTTCAGCGATCTTCTTATTCCTTCACCGTCTAGAGCATTTCCTGAATCCCTTGAAATTTCTGATGCATTTCTTCTAGATTCTCGGCCGAGAATTAAACCGGTCACATCATCAAATTTCAGCTTTTTTGACACTGAAGAATTGCTCATAGTAATCACTAAACCATCTTAACTGTCTGGTAAACTGGATAAGATCAATAACACTCCAACCTCATCCTAAAAAATAATGTCAACGGATTTTAACTGGCTCCGACTGTATTGAACTCGTTTAGATGTTCAACCACGCTCCCACCATATGACATCTTCATGTTAAATAACTATTTTATAAGATGAACCTTATTGGACTGTGAGAGTTTTTCATATATGGTGGTTAGGGCTTTCATCAATTTTTTTGTAGTTTTCACCTTGTATATGTTGAAGACGACGACGCTCTTATACAAAAAGAGTTGGATCGTTCATAAAGCCTTCATATCAAATAAAAATCATTTATCATTTGTCATCTTTTTTGGTTTATTCTCTTTTCCTCCTATAGAAATATAGAGATCTTTCTGATACAAATAATCTTCCATCTGCATCTTCCAGATGGAAAAGTTTGAACCATCAAACTTTTCGATTCTAGTTTTCTTTTATTTCATCATCACTCTCAATAGAACTAAACCAATAACTTTGATACCAGTTGTTGAACAGCATGCCAACAACGCAGTGAGCCGATATCCAATCTCAAGTCTTACCTACAAACCATAAATAAGAAGAAATATAAACTAGAAATATATCAAAGCAATCCAAACAAATCACAAGACAATATATGTATGGAAAAATTCTAAACTAGGGTAAAAAACTAAGGATGCAAACTTTTACTATGAAGAAAAATAATGATTACAATACGAAATACTAACCTCTCCTTTGAAAGTGTAGAGAAAACCCTTTGCCCATACCTTAGAAATATTTTCTAATAAACTAGAAAAGCTTTAGGGACACCTATATATAATTTAGGCAACTTTCCTTTCGCACCCTTGTCAAAATCGATTTAAAAATCCGTAATCCGCATCAAATTCGGAAATGAATCTGCGTAACCACGACCGGTTGAGCAGACTACACAACCGATCGAGCGGACCTATTGACCGGTCGAGCAGACTGCACAACCGATCGAGTGGACCTATTGACCGGTCAAGCATGAGCCACGATTAGTCGAGCACCTCAAAACCCAAAAATTGATGTTCGCTGAACTCTGAGTCCACCCCGTCCACGACTAGTCATATGGGCTACATGACCGGTTGAGTAATAGCAACGACTAGTCGAATAGCCCCCAGATGTGGCTCCACATTTCAGCGCACCCGTGAGCCAATGGGGCACATGTCACTGCTAATATGTGGGCCTGTCGCGTAGGTTAGTGACTCATCGAAGCTGGTCAGATCAATAGATGGGCCAGCTGTGGATGTTGAATGTGGACCGTTGCTTGATTTTTAAGACTGGGTCCCATCAGATTAACGATCAAGATCTCTCAACGCGAGCACCTTTGGACGCGTGAGAGATGGGAACGTTAACGTTGCTGAGCTACTCGCGCTAGTAGCCGCCGTGCTTCTCCTTTTCCTTTTTGAGGGTTGCAGGAGGATCACACACACAAACGAATAAGCTCCCTGGCTTCAGTGCATGTGGCACCATATACACGTGTGAGGGAATCAGGCCACTCATCGGAGGGGACACACTGCCAGCATGTTTCTGGAAAATGGATGCCGGTGAATGATTATGCATGTCCGCACGTATGCGAGTTCCCTTGTCTACGATCGTTGTTTGGGAACCCTGTGATGTTTATATTCCATCCAAACCGTCCATCAGATGAGGACCTTCAAGTTCAGATGGGCCACAGTCGACAACAGGGAATGATGGGAAGGGTACGCATACCGTATAAAATTTCAGATTGTGAGTGGGGTCCAACGTGTAGTGTATATGCTATCTAATCCACTCGTCAGGCGCAGCTCACCATGTCGATGGACTATCCCAAAATTAAGGCCATTTCATATTTCAGGTACGCCACGCCGCATGTTTTAGGAGAGATTTTACATTGTTCCAAGTAATGACCCACATGAGTTTTTGATCGGTCTGATTGTTAAGATGGACGGTGAACATCAGTCGGCCCATCTGATTCACGGTTTGGATTCCACACATACATCTCCTTCAAGCCCACATAAGTCCGGATGTATGGGAAGTCACGTGGTATTCGGATGGTACGATATCATTCATGTTTGGAAGCAAAGGAACTCAAGACGCGTGATTTTGCCGAACTCTTCCAAAGGCAAGTGCACGGTGGGCCCCACTGAAAATGGACGAAATCTTTCACACGTGTAGCATGCCAGTTTGTGCGCCTCGGCGCATCCACGTCATAAGAGCAGAAGGGCTTTTGGCGTTCCTCGATGGGAGGGAAATAAAAACGGGTGATGGCCCACCAAAGCCCTGAGCTCACAGTCGTGGGGCCCAAATGTCTGTCAGGCCAGTTTCCATGATACCCGATCTCAAGGCCAGCCCGTTTTGAGGTGGGAGATGATGAAGCTCGTTGCCCGTGCTTGAAGCCATCAGGTGGTGGGGACAACCGTAGATGAACAGATTGAGAATCTTAACCGTCTGATTGTTGGCACAGAAACAGATTGTTTGGATTGACGGCTGGCGTTGGTGCACTGGGTGGAAGATTAGATTAACTCAATAGGTAAGATATTGTTCCGTGTCCCGTTCATGGCAAGGCGAGGAGCGAGGCACAATTTCGGTGGTCCTCTGAACTACCGATCTTTGTAGTATTGCGGCTTTTTAATGCATGTCTTTGGAGACTCCGTTGACGAGTGTGTTTGGTAGCGGTTGGTCCAACGTACTGAGAATAGGTTTGCTAATCGCACACGCGTCAGGAGCCGTACACATCACACGAGTTCAAAAGTCTGTGAGATCTGAGACGTTGATCTTCCTCCTAAAAAATCAACAGTGCACGTATTCGGGTGGTCCACTGTGTACAAAGTAAGCTTACGGTTTTTTTTTTTTTTTTCCTTTCTAAACATTATTTTGTTTTCATGGCCCACGTGAGGCATGTGCTCCCACAATTTAGTCAAGCAAATTAAAATCCGAGTCAACCACTTGTTATCAATGATTTGTAAAAATGATAGGGTAAATTATTACTAATGATTATTTTTTCACCTTCTATATAAGAACTTATCCATTAACGAATAATTACAGCTAATATATTTCTCATATGTACAAAGATAAATGGATAAGTAAAATACAGAGAACAAAACAATATTAATTTCATTAGCATTTAAATGAAGTTCATTATAGTCAACGTAGTATCAAATAAGCTGAAAAGAATGAGGGATAAATGCTTAATCATTTTGTAATAAGACCTTAGTTTCAACACTGAGGTCTTCGTATCGATTCCATAATAGTGGTGGGTAACAGGGATGTGTGAACTGATAGTGTGGTGTACTTAAAGCTAACTAAAAATAAATAAAAAATCATTAACATGTAAATGAAGTTCATTACAATCAACATGGTATCAAATAAACTAAAAAAATGAGGAATATATGCTTAATCATTTTGTAATAACAAAAGATCAAGGTGGATAGTCAGTATAATATGACTAAAATAATGATTGCTTGAGTAGGGACTTAGTTGGACGGAAGCCAACAACTTGGGTTGTAGATGTTTAATCTAATTATGTGGTACTGCAACAGTAGCATTGGATAATAACAACCTATGCTAAAACTGAAATAAATTAATCCATGATATGAGAAAAGTAAAGTAAAGATAAATTGGCTTGACGTGAACCTCAGAATTTTCATTGGTTACTCTATGTATAAGTTGTTAAAGTGTCAAAACTCGTTGGGTTTCTTTGTTCATCTAAGATCTTTTGTGGTTATGGTATGCATTCTGATCGAGGAGATCTCTGTGTAAATCTGGAATAGTTGGTTTCAAATTTTTGTTTTTATATAAATAATTCCCGTAAGACTCTTCAAGACGTGTTGCATATAGATTTGGGATCCACCAGGATCATCTTATCTGCTCATTGTGGACCTGAAAACAGATCATGGTCATGTATTTGAATGACTTGATTAGAGCCATTTCCACACTTCTACCATCGCTCCCTTTTGGTGGAACCAGATATACCGGATCAAACTCTCCCACTCTCTTAATCCCAATCAATGCACGAATATGATCTTATTTATTAGTGTTGATCATCTCTTGATTTGGGTACTAATCTATTTAGATGTTGAATTGATCTTCAAGTATTCAGAATTTTCATGACCACAATTAAACATTTAAACATTTTTTAGAAGATCTTCCATTTTAAAATAATTGTAAGAGACAACATTACTGAACACCTCATAACTGGATCTTGAAAGGATTCTTACCTCAACAAGTCTTTTGTAGACATATTGGGTGCATTGCCTTAACGGTATACTGGTGAATTCAAACCAGTGTCATCAGGTGTTTTGATCTCCTAAAGGCACATGTACAATTTTTTCGTCGCCAGTGCATCGTTGAAGAAAATATCTTTTCAAATGTGAGCGCAGTTTTGCTATCATCGGACACACTGTGTCAGCACATGGCGAATTCTTATTGATCCACATCGGCAAGCCAAGATTGGGTGTAAACAGTGTAAACAACCTGATTTTTTTATGCCAAAAGATTCAAAGAACCTAATGGAAATGCTAGGTCTCATGCACGTGTTGCATTTTGACATGCAACCCGCATGCGATGTGAGTGGACAGCACACACGTGTGGAATTTATAAAACTCTGTTTAGAAGCACTGTTCTTGCAAGGAGTACGACTTGATTGCAATCCCATGAGCCACCTCCATGCATGCATTCTATATCCACATTGTCCATTTATTTTTCTAGCTCATATTTAGGGCATGGTTCAAAAAATGAGGCAAATGCAAATTCCACCCGGAACACACCATAAAAGACAATGATCATTGAACACCTACCATTAAAAACCTCTTTCAGGTTACCTTAATGTTTTTTGACCATCAAATCTATTCAAAAGGTCACATAGACTTGGTTGAAAAAAAATAAATATCAATTTGATCCAAAATTAGTATGGCCTGCAAACATTTTAATAGTCGATAATCATTGTTTCTTGTGGGTGTGGTCCACCAAAAATTTGTATCCATTCCATTTTCGAAACATGCTTTATAATAAGCTGGAAAAAAAAAAAAGATAAACAGTGTGGACATGGAATGCATGCATTGAGGTGGATGTTGAGGGTCGAATATTGCATATTAAACCTCAGTTACCACCTGCTTTTACGAACATGATACTATTTAATGGCTTATTTTAATTGTGTCGTGATGTAAGGTATATTTAGGAGCCTGGACTGGAAAATAGTACTAAAAGCATAGATTTAGCGCTCCAGAACCACCAAGGCAAGGGATGGACCTCATGGAACCAAGATCGACGGATTTACACGCCAGAGACCCGAGAAAATCGAGAAACTAAAGTTCAAGTAGCTTGAAATTAGTCCAGAATACAAGATCACAGGGTTCCCACCATCCGTTCCACTCAAGACTTCGTATATAGCCTGATGACCCTAAATTAACTGTACACATCAAATTTCAGCCAATGGATCATTGTGAAACTGGCCCAATGGACAGATCAGCCCATAAATTCTCGATTTGGGGCCCGCCCGATATCTGGATATGCTTCAAATTTGGTTTCAACCCCATAAATGAGTCGACACAACATTTGGACGGAGCGAATTTCTTGAATACATCACCATGGGACCCACACATGCGATGCATGTGCATATCACACACACTAGCCGCGCCGCACCGGACGGTCAGCCTAGTCAAAGCCGGGCTAACCCAACTCTTACCAGGATTCAAATAGCGTCCGACGCTATTTTCGCTGGTTGATTGTTGTGGGCCCCACTCATCATCCAGTTCGATGATCCGACCTGTTCACTTGTCTTAGGATGCCACGCCCCAAACCCGAAAATTAGGATTCACGGGAATCCCGATCGCCGAATCCGGTGCCAACAGCCTCCGTAGTACCCCATTCTCGGCTCCCAGCGCAACATACGCCAGATTCCGATCCTGGGATCGTACAAGGAGGATTTTTCAAACGCACATTTGTCTTGTAATAAGCATAACTAGAAGTTTAATCAAATCATAAAGGCAACATCATCATCACATATCCACTAATATAGTCACTTGAATACAATACTGAAAGGAAAATACATATATCAAAATCAGATCTCCTGAAAATCGCTGCACGCTCCAAGCTCAACGCTGCTGCAACCTAATGCCACCTGCACGCATCTATCGTGCATAAGCTTACAAAAGCTTAGAGGGTGGTGTAAGTGTGTGTAAGGTAAGTGTCAGGTATATAATAAAGCTCATAATCATACACCATCGGAATAAGAAGAAATACTGACAAGATCGTGAATCATACAATATCAGAGTGATGCGGAAATATGCGGTAAGTCCATGAATACAAGCAGTTGTACCAAAGTTATGTAATGCAAAACATGAATGCTATTGGCCATACCAAGGCCATGCAATTCAAAACTTAATAAGACAATAACAAATACTGAGGATGCAATGTAATATGCAAATCCAGACAAGCCATAAATACCATCAATCTCATCTAGGCTATACAAGTGCAAAACATCGTAACCCAAAATACCAAGTACGGCGGATGCAATGTAATATGCGGTGTGAATGAAATGACTATGCTGGAATGTGAAGTCGGGATGACAGTACGAAGTATCACAGGCTATGGGTCCATCACAAGGGACTTCTATCCAAACCAGTCCCATACCTAAATTTGGATAGTCAGACATAATGTGGTAAACTCCTGATCTCAGGTTAGTTGCGCGCCCAACCGAAATCCTGACCATGCGAAGGTACACATAACAAATAGTTACGCACCACCAGCTCGAGTGGAATGTGAATGAATGAATGAATGGATGTGCGATTCCTACTCAATAAGTCCACATATCCGTACGATTGCTCTCTGGGAAATCACCGGGGTCTAATACACGTTACTCTTACCGCCTCCTCCCTAGCTGCACAGCCAAGTAAGTGGAATAGACCACACTATCCGCCTGACCAGTAGTCTACCAATACCTACCCGGCTCGTCGATATCGGACTCATTTACGAGCTGGTCAAACTTAGCCTAGCTTATAGCCCCCTCACTCGGGCGGATAAGGCCACACCCCCTCCCAACCGACCACGACACAGTGGGAGATGCGGCCTATTAGTATTCGGCACTCGAACGCTCATGTTCTACTCGGTTTAGACGCTGGGGCTACTCCTGGCCTCGGAGGTTCTAGGATTTTCACCCAAGGACATCCTAAGTGCCCCATAGTGCTAGAACCAAACATTTCTGGTGTCCCATCTGGCCATCCACGATGTGTCTGTGGAGGTCATAGCCCTGATGTCGCTAGGGCGTGCAGTGATCATGATACACAAATGCGAGATGCATGAATCACACCGTCAAATCATGCAGCAATCCAGTGCGTACAGCATGATGATGTGGGGCACTCCGTCTCATAACGAGTCCCGCAAATAGTCTGCCCAATGGAATATGCTATGATCAGTCACTACTCGTATCAAGCATACATATGATGCGTATGGTCATGAATCATGGAGTTATACTAGACTTGTTATAAAGTGATGAACTATCTTTACAATGCATATGAGCCTGTACGATCTACACACAACTAGTATGGGCCTATCAATGGGCCCTGGGGAGAGTTATAATGCGAACACTTAACCAATATTATTCTTACAATGTGGACGTCAAACCACCATTGCTCCCAAGGCATGGTCCGCCATAAATATTATTACACAACTATAGTGGAATCACACATTGCAATGGGCCTTTGTACATCAAAGTGGGCCTCAACAACAGGCCATAAATACATCATAGTGGGCCTAAACACATGGGCCTTATATATATTCTAAGGTGGGGTCCACTTGAACTATAGACCTATCCTATTTTTAGCCTCAAGCCCCAAAATGAGCTTGCCAAATGATGGACGGTTTAAATGCAGCACATGCAAGATGGTGGGGCTGGTCACCAAATGGATGGATAGTAGGGATGCAGCATGTGCATCATGGTGGGGCCGGTCACCAAATGGATGGACAGAAGGGATGCAGCACACACATCATAGTGGGTCCCACTGTCTTTGGACAGTGAGAATGAATCACATGCATCACAGTGGGCTCCACCATCCACTGGACGGTGGAACAAAACAGATATATCAAGGTGGGTTTCACCATCCAGGCAAACGGTGGAACAAAACACATACATCCTTATGGGTCCCACGTGGGGCCCACCATAACATTTATTTTCCATCCAAGCGGGCCACACGGCCACATCAATCATACAAAGAAATTAAATAAAAAGGAGAGGGAGAGAGAGAGAGAGAGAAAGATAGAATGGGACACGCATGATGGAGGGCTCCGCCACTATGAGCCCTCCCTTGCATTAAATCGTACATCGAGTGGGCCCTAATACAAGTGGGCCCACTAATTCAAAGATCAACGGTGAAGATCTTTCTCCATTAAAAATGAACGGTCTAGATGACCCCTTTAATGCAAGGAAAGTAAACATCACGATGAGGTCCATGGAGAATGGCCCCATCATGGAATGATATGGATAATCAAGGTGGGCCATTGACCACATCTTAGGGTCCAAAGTGAGATCCACACCATTGATCGTTGGGCCTCACTTGGCCCATCATAAAAATAAGTAAACTACCCTATAGAAGCACCCACCGTTCGATCTTCTTGGTCCGTTGGAAAGCGTATCTCCTTATGTTTCACTTTGATGGTGGATAATGAGATTTGGATGGCTAAGATGGAGGCTTTGGAATGAGAAAGTGGGCCACCAAATCACATTTTTCTCTCTTGGGAAAACCTTGGACGTGTGGGCTCTCTCGGTTGCTTGGAATTTTTGAGAAATGAGGGAGGGAGAGAGACAGTTGTAAGAGTGATGGAGTGATGTGAAGTGAGTGATGGGTGATGTGAGTGATGGGTGAGGTAAGAGGTTGGTTGACTTTGGGGTTTGCTTGACTTGTGGAGAAAGAAAGCATGCTTGCTTTGTACTTGACATGAGAGGTGATTGATGGGATTGATTTGATATATTGTAGAGATTCTCTTGGGATTTGCAATGCACGGTGTTTTTCCTCGAATTGAACGCGGGTCCACATCTCCTCGTCTGGGTATCGGATCGGTGCGTGAGTTACGGCGTTGGAACCGCGGCGATGGTGCGGTCACAATGATACAAGTCTCAAATTAAACAGACTCAAATATATGGGATACGACTTACGGTCGTGCACAAAGTCGATTACAGGTCATAGGTCACCGGAATTCGACGGGAAGGATCGCAGGAAGCGACGTAACAATATGGATTAGGATACGGGTCTTACATAGGAGATGGCCAAGACCAATGCCTAGGTGTCCTTTTACCACCATGCAAGCTTCTTCACGATCCCAGCCATTAAATGCAGGATGAACGGTAGAGTAGAAGATTTTGTGGGCCCCACCATCTCACCAGCGCGAACAGAGCTATGTAAGCTTTGTTTTGCGGCTGGATCTATTGATCCAATTGGACCACCACGGCTAGCCGATTAGATGATCCAATCCATTCATCATAACAACCGTCCAAAAACGTCCCAGGTGACATGAATTTTTGGGAAATAAAGCAAGGAAAGCGGAGAGTTTATGACTATTTTCTTAGCTGCGTAAAAAGTTATAGGCAGACGTGTTACTGCGTAAGAACCTTTTTAGGAGCTCCTGCACCGACTTCAGCAACCACAACACCGCCCCTAGTGCCTATATGAAGGAGGAGAAGAGACAGAGAGGAGCATCTTGGAGGCTTGGGTTAAACGTGGAGTAGGGAGAGAGTAATGTTTATTTTCTTTTTTATTTTGTTTTTGTTTAAGGGATCAGCCCATTCATGTTAGGTTGAACCTCTTAATTAGGGCTAAGAGGTGAAGCTTGTAGCATGATGGGGGAACTATTTGCTTGTGCCTTTTTTTTTTTCTATTGAACCGATGTTGAATTTAGTTTAATTATGAGGAATGTTTTTAGTTTTTAATGGTCTGTTGTGACTAAAATTACAACGAGTCTGCAATAGCTTTGAGCATGTTCCTTGCTTTTTTATGTTTATGACGTCGGGAAGCCCTGTTGTTCACCATCGTCTCCTAGGCATGGTCGGATGACGATACCCTTCCTAACTTTTATACATTATTGATTGGTTTGTAATTAGTTTAATTCTATTGTTTACTTTGTCTCCTAGGCATGGTTTGGTGATGAAATCCATTCTAATTCATATACCTTTTATCTCTTGAAAACTAAATTAAAGGAAGTTCAGTTAATTTTTATGGTTACACTCTTCAACTGGATGAAGATGGGACTCTAAGTCCAATTGAGTTCTTCAAGCAGGCATAAGATCTCTATAAGTGGATCCTCTAAATCTTTAGTTTCCCTCCTCTAAATTCATTAAGTTTAGATTAATACTTCACAATTATTCCTCAAATTACAATTGCTTAAGATTTCATCTTATTTTAATTATAGCTCTAGTTAGTTTCAGATTACGTACAGGTATAGTCCATTGGGATTCGACCTCAGTTTTACCGAGTTTATTACTACATCACAACCCTACACTTGGCGAGTGAACAAGTTTTTTTAGCTGTTGTCAGGGATTAACGGCTTTGTAATTTTGAAATTAATTGGTTTTATAATTAGATTAAGATTAGGATTTTTACTAACTCTAGTTTTAGGATTTTTGTTCAAAGATTTTTAGAAACTAACTTACTTTCCTGCTTTGTAGGATTTTGTTAGATATTTTTAATTGGTAACTTTGTCATAATTTCTTTACTTCCTCTATTCTTTATGTTAGATTTTATTTTTTAGAGACTAATTTCTTTTATTTTCTTTTGCAGGATCTTAACATAGGTACTTCTAACATGGTAACATCCTTCTAACTTCTTCTCTTACTTTCTGTACTGCTGTCGGAATTTTTTTTTTATTTTCTATAGGATTGGATTCAGAGTTAAGGTTTCACCATGTATATGAATGAGTGGGCACGACCGTATGCTGAGATAGCTTATGGAAAACAACTTATGCTTCAATTTTTTTTTGAAAATATCTTCAAGAACCAGTCGAAATACGATGCTCCACCGATTAAGAAGTCTTTCGATGATTATCTGTGGGAGAATAATTGTGTTACACGAGTTAAGAAAATAGTACGGAATTATTGGAGCGATGACAAGTATCAACTCCCGATATATGACCCGTATGATTATGACCAGTGAAAACAGAAATATTTCAAAGTTGAGTTAGTAAAACATCAAGGTAAGAACCCTCGTGGATCAACCGCTTTTGAATATTCACCAGAAACGATCCAAGAGGAGTTATCTCCGAGTCACACAGACTATGTTACTGGCATAAAAAATTATTAAAAGCACTTGAATCACGCCTTGATAGGCTAATGGAGGCTAGTTCGTCTCAGCCACAACCCAATTTAGAAATACAATGTGAGGAAAGTGATCATTGCTCTCTTTTAAAAAACTCTGGAATTTGAAATAAAGAGTTAAATTACGTTAACGAGCATGTGGTTCAATTTTCCGAAGAGTCAATCTCAATAACTGTTCAAAAGAATGGGGAAGAGACATGGGTGTCTTTCAAATATAATGATGATGACACACTACACTCACAGGCACACTAGATTCCAATGATGAAGAAGAGGTTAGCTAATGCGAACCTCAAACCATTTTACGTGTAAAATGTAAGGAAAGTGATCTCATCTCAAATGTGCACTGCATTGAACTAGAATATGATGAGTATTGGGATGACGATCCTGAATATGCAGCCACAATTCCCCTGGAATTAATCTTAAGTTTAGTTCAGATCAATGATCGAGAAGTACACGAAGAGAATGATCATAATAAGCTACTACACTCACTTGACATGTCTGATATAAAAGTGAATGAGCTCCTTACAATCGACCCTTATATCTCTTGTGAGATATGTTTGGACCACTCCCCTGAATTGAATGATGATATGATTTGGGAAATGGACGAGTTACTCGATATGACTCTGGAATTTGAAACTACTCAGTTGAGGCCACCATCTGAACTGTTGAATGTTGACGATTCAATGCCTCTTCTGAATAATATCAATGAATAGAGTCCGCACATCAATGCTTCGTATACTGACCCTCAATCTGTCTGTGCAGGGCTAGAACAAGAGAGTATACCTTCGTTTACCTTTAAAGACGATTGATTCCTTGGGCAGATCATCACGAGCTCTAATGTGAAACATAAGTCACGCTCAACTGAATTTTCTAACTCTTTGGATGATTGCTTGGCACACTTTGAAGATTCAAATGACCTCATGATAAGAGACATAGTGAATGTCTTGCAAGACAACATCTCAGTAGTCATCACTAACCGAGAAAACCCATACTCTGAAGGCCCTTCTTCCGCAGATCCTGAATGCTTACCATTAGGGGAGGAGGAGCTGAAAATTGAACTGAAGTCTGCTACTTTGGAATGTGTTGAGATTATACTACTTCCTGAAAATTTTTCTCAATTTGATCTACCTGTAATCTCTAATTCACCATGGGATACTAACTTTGAAACTTTTTCTGCCACAGGTGAATCATATATACTTTAGATACATCAGACGAATCAACGACAATTTTTAATGAGGTACATAAGTTTCTCTGGAAAGTCAAGTTCTAGGGCATCCAAGCCTATTACAAAAAGGCTTTTGGATGATCCTGTTGAAAAACTTACTAAGAAACTTATCACGATATTGGCCGGAAGAGGAACCCTGCGACATGATTGAGTAGCTTTTTCCTGCTTTCATAGGACTAGGGTAGTTTGCTTTATGCTGTTATAGGATTGTTGAGGGTCAAATATTGCATATTAGACCCCAGATATTGTCTGGATTTATGAATATAATGCTGTCTAATGGCTCGTTTTCTCATTCTTATGTGGCAAAGTGATTTTATGAGCATGGATGGAAAAAGAACGTTAAAAGTTGAGATTTAACAATCTGATGACGCCAAAGTCAAGGGACACACTCCAGGGGACCAAGATTGACAAATATACACGGTCAGAAATCCGAGAAAAGTTAGAAATTGAAGCTCAAGTGGCCTGAAGGACGTCCAGAATGCAAGATCACGAGGTTCCCACCATCCGTTCGGCTCGAAATTTCATACGTCGCCTGAGGACCATAAATTAACCGTACATATAAAATTTCAGCCATTGAAGATCTCGGAAAGTGCCCCAACTGACAGATCAGCCCATAAACCGTTGATTCTGGGCCCACCTGATATCTGGAACTGCCTCAAAATTATTATTGACGTCTTAAATGAGGAGTCAAAACAGATGGACGGTGCAGATTTCTCCAAAACAGTGCAATGGATCCCATATGAGATGAGCGTGTACAGTGCACATGTGCACTCACCGTGCATGGCAAGTGTCAGAGACGGCTTGACCGTCTCTGACCGAAAGAAAGAAAAAAAAATAATAATAAATTTCGCAGCGGACGCACGGCCGCGGCCGTTTTTGTGAACGGTAGTGGACCCCACCCATTGCTCGTATGGACAATCTGATCCGTTCACCGTGTAGAGGGGCTCGAATACTACAAAAACATGCTGAATTTTTGTACCCATGCGTGCACACGTGTGAGATACAGAGGCCACAAAAGGGCTGCTCGGTAGCGTTCAAAACTGATTCTTTTGTGGTTTCTTCTCTGGGCCACGTCAATGGACGTTCAAAACCACCCGTTCTTAACTGAAATTTCGTTCTGAATCCAATGGACGGGGTGGATTTTTCAGAAAATGCTTCTGTGGGGCCCACCGACCACAACAGCGAAATGGTGCGAAAGGTTTTGCACATCCGCGAAAACTGACTTTTTCGGACGGTTTTGGCCCACCATCTTTGATCATATGGCAGATCTGAACCGTCTATCATGTAGAGGACCCAAGAAAGTACTAAGGGACGGTGTTTTTTTGGAATTTGAGCGAGGAAAGTGGCGTGTTTCATGGTACCAAACTTGGCTGCGAAAATTGCACTCCGTGTCCTGCTACAACTCTGTCACTGACTCCAGCCTTCCAGCAGCTATAAAAAGAGGTTTTTGGACGTGGGGAGCATTCATTCAAGGTCTTGGGAGGAAGAACAGAGGGCTCGAGCTTGGGTTTCAACGTGGGCAGAGGAGAGAGAGAGGAGCTTGGTTTTTTTCTTTCCCTTTTCTTTTCCTTTTCTTTTTCTCTTTATTTATTTGGATTGAGCCCATCCATGGCAGGCTAAATCCTCCTAGCTAGGGCTAGGAGGTGAAGCTTGTAGTGAGATGAGAGATTATATGCTTTTAATTTAATTTTAATTTTTGAATTGAAGTTGGTTTTAGTTTGATTTTAATGGAAATATTTTTGGTCTTTAATGGTCTGTTGTGACTGAAATTACAATGGGTCTGCAATGCTTTGAATATTTTCTTATCCCTTTTATGTTTATGACGTTAGGACGTCCCGTTGTTCACCATAGTCTCCTGGGCATGGTTGGATGACGGTACCCTTCTTAACCTTCATACATATGATTGGTTGGTAATTAGTTTAATTCTGTTGTTTGCCATAGCCTGTGGGCATGGTTTGGTGATGGAATCCATTCTAATTTATCTTCCTTTCATCTCTTTGAAAACTAGATCAACGGCAGTTCAGTAATTTCCATGATTTTTGATGCAAGCATAAGTTCTCCCTGATCTCTACAAGTGGATCCTCTGAATCCCTAGTTTCCTTTCCTCTGATTTATCTTAAGTTTAGAAAATTATTCCATCATTATTCCTCAATTTATACTTGATTTAGAATTCATCTTTTTCTAGTTCAATGTCTATTTAATTTTAGATAACGTACAAGTTTCAGTCCCTTGGGATTCGACCTCGGTCTTACCGAGTTATTACTACATCACAACCCTGCACTTGGGGAGTGAACAAGTTTTTGGCGCCGTTGCCGGGGACTGTCGGCTGCGTTTTTCTGAAATTAATTAGTTTTGGGATTAGTTTAAGATTAGATTTTCTTTAGAATTTTTAATTATAGGTTTAGAAGTAGTTATTTTCCTTGTTAGAAATTTTTCCTAACGTTAGAAACTTACTATTCTTCATTCTATCTGATTTTTAGAACTAACCTAATTTTTTTCTGTTTTGTAGGAAACTTCTAATTTAGTAAGCTCTTTCCAATTTCTCTTTCTTTAGAATTTTTTCTTTTTTTTCTAGAAATTAGTTTACTCTTAATTAGGACTTTCTATTCTTAGAAACTAACTTATTTTGTTTTGTTTTGAAGATTCTTAACCTAGGACTCCAAATTTGGTAACTTCTTTCCATCTTTCCCTTTTATTTTCTAGATTTCTTCTTCCTCTTTTTTAGGTTTAAATTAGAATTTGAGGGCTAAGTGTGTTTTATGCCCCATTGGGCACGCGACAACACTCGACGTCTCGTGACTGAAGGAGGATTAGTTGAGAGGTTGACTGTCCATCTCAGGACTAGACACCACTTGAATTCTCCTGAGTTAGAGGACGTTATGGCTGAAAATCAACCTCAAGCACTACCCCAACCAGGGGTTGAGGAAGTACATGATGAGAATGAGGTGCATCAGGCACCCCCGCCTCGTACTTTACGAGATTATTTACAACCGGCGGGGGTGAGTACGCCCTCATGCATGATTTTTCCTGAGAATACAGGACATATGGACATCAAGTCAGGGGTTATCCAACTCCTTCCTAAGTTTCATGGGCTTGAGTCTGAAGAACCATACTTGCATCTGAAAGAGTTCGATGAAATCATAGGCACCTTATACTTTCCTAATGTATCTGAGGATACTATTAGGCTGAAACTCTTTCCATTTTCCTTGAAAGAAAAAGCCAAGACGTGGTTACATTCACTGCGTCCTAGGTCCATTGGCACATGGAATGATTTGCAGAGGGAATTTATAAAGAAATTTTTCCCACATCATAAGACAATTACCCTCAGGAGAGCAATCATGAACTTTGCCCAAAAGGAAGATGAAACATTCTTCCAATGTTGGGAAAGGTTCAAGGATCTGGTTAATGCATGCCCACAACATAGCTTTGAAATATGGCGCATTACGAATTTTTTCTATGACGGGCTAACATCTTCCATGCGCCAAATGGTCGAGACAATGTGTAACGGAGATTTTATTAATAAAAATGTCGACGAGGTATGAGATTACCTCGATAGTCTCGCGGAAAAAACACAATCATGGGACTATTACCCAAGAACGAACACTACGTCTAGGCCGACTCATTCAAGGGAAAAAGGAGGAATATATCTCCTGAAAGAGGATAATGATCTTAACGCTAAGGTGGCCAATCTCACCAGAAAATATGAGGCCATGGAAGGAAGGAAGGAAAAGGTTAATGAAAGTGTTTGCGGCATCTGTGATTGCAACATTCATACTACTGAAAATTGTCCTTCAATACCTGCCTTTCGAGATGTATTGAATGAACAATCTAATGCCGTAAATAACTATCAAAGACCTTTCAATGGACCACCCTCTAATACATACAATCCTGGCTCGAAAAATCATTCGAATTTTAGTTGGAGGAACGGACAAACTGCTACCCCTCAAGGTTTCTTCAATCAAAATCCAAATCAGGGGAAACCTCAAGAAGAATCGGTTCAATTTTCCATACAAGAGCTGGCTCGGACAATGCAAGGAATTTCAGATTTTATGCAAAAAATAGATTCACGTATGACGGCTATGGAAAAAGGGATGCTCCCTGCACAATCACTCCCTAATCCGAAACCGCAATACGAGACAGGTGATCCCAGCTCTTCGAATCAAATGGGGCACGCTAAATCCATCACCACTCTTAGGAGTGAGAAGGTTATTGATAAAACCCTTCCGGTTAGGCCCGAAAAGCCTCAAGAACCAGAAGAGGACAACAATGATGGATCTAGTGGCGCCCCACAAAAATTTGAACCGGAACCTCTAGAAAAGCCAGTTGCTCCGTTTCCCCAACGGTTGGTTGAACCAAAACGTCTATCTAACTCTCAGGATATCCTAGAGGTGTTGAAACAAGTAAAAGTCAATATTCCTCTGCTTGATGTTGTAAAACAGATACCTTTATATGCTAAATTTCTAAAGGATTTATGTACTACCAAACGACGGAAAAGTGTTCAAAAGAAAATCTCCTTGACTGAGAAAGTGAGTGCCGTCCTAAAACAAGATGTGCCGCAAAAATTCAAAGATCCCGGTTGCCCAACCATATCATGTGTAATCGGGAACTATCGAATTGATCACGCACTTCTTGACTTAGGAGCGAGCGTCAATCTGATTCCCTATTCGGTATACCAACAGTTAGGGTTGGGTGAATTAAAACCCACTCGAACCACACTACAACTTGCTGATCATTCTGTTCGTATACCAAGAGGGATCATCGAGGATGTGTTGGTCCAGGTGGATAGATTCTACTACCCTGTTGATTTTATCATCTTGGACACCGAACCCATCAATGACACGAGCACTCAGATTCCCGTCATTCTTGGTCGCCCATTCCTGTCCACTTCAAATGCAATTATCAATTGCAGGAATGGTGTCATGACTATGTCCTTTGAAAATTTGACATTGGAATCGAATATCTTTTTCAATAACGGCAGCAACTCAGAGGATGATGACGATTTCCACGATGTTAACATGATTGATTCTTTTGTGGAAGATAGAACATCTCTCACCTTATCCTCTGATCCTCTAGAGACGTGTATGGCCCACTCTCATGATCTTGATGATGATATAATTAGGGAGACGTGTGCCATGCTTGATACTGCACCGGTACTTGAAGTTAACCGGTGGAGGCCACACATTGAAGAATTGCCCCAAACTTATGTAGTGCCTCTACCGTCTAACCTCAAGCCACCGAAGCTTGACCTAAAACTTTTGCCCTCTGATTTAAAATATGTCTATTTAGGTCAAGATGAGACATACCCGGTGGTGATCTCTGGCCACCTGGAGAAAGAACAGGAGAGTATGCTGATATCTACTCTCATTGAGCATAAGGGAGCTCTTGGATGGACGATAGCGGACCTCAAGGGAATTAACCCATCGATTTGTACTCACCGTATATATCTTGAGGACAATGCAAAGGCTGTTCGGCAATTACAACGTAGACTAAATCCAAACATGAAGGAAGTGGTTAAGGCCGAGGTTCTCAAACTATTGGAAGTGGGGATCATTTATCCCATATCCGATAGTCAATGGGTGAGTCCAACTCAGGTAGTTCCTAAGAAGTCCGGGATCACCATCGTAGCCAATGCCAATAATGAACTCGTGCCGACCAGAGTTACTACTGGTTGGAGAATGTGCATTGACTACAGAAAGCTGAATACCGTCACAAGGAAAGACCACTTTCCTTTGCCCTTCATTGATCAAATCCTAGAAAGGCTAGCTGGTCATTCCTATTATTGTTTCCTTGACGGGTATTCAGGTTATAATCAGATTGAAATCGCCCCTGAAGATCAGGAAAAGACCACATTTACATGTCCCTATGGCACCTTTGCTTATAGAAGGATGCCATTCGGGCTATGTAATGCCCCTGCCACCTTTCAGCGATGCATGACGAGTATCTTTTTTGACATGGTGGGGAAATATCTAGAGGTCTTCATGGACGATTTCTCTGTTTTTGGTTCATCTTTCAGCGAATGCTTAGCAAGTCTTAAATGTGTGCTGAAAAGATGTGAAGAAAAAAATTTGGTATTTAACTGGGAGAAGTGCCATTTTATGGTTCAAAAGGGAATTGTCCTTGGGCATATCATCTCGTCCAAAGGAATCGAGGTAGATAAGGCAAAAATCGATCTTATCTCTAACCTACCTCCACCCAAGAACATCAGAGATGTGCGATCCTTCTTAGGACACGCAGGCTTTTACAGACGATTCATAAAGGATTTTAGTCTCCTCTCTCGTCCTTTATGTAATCTTCTTCAAAAGGATACACCATACGAGTGGACTGAGCAGTGCCAAGAAGCTTTCACTAAGCTTAAGGGCATGCTAACCACTGCACCTATCATGCAGCCACCTGACTGGAGTCTTCCTTTTGAACTTATGTGCGACGCCTCTGATTATGCTCTTGGAGCGGTTCTAGGCCAGAGAAAAGATAAGCGGCCTTACGTAATTCACTACGCAAGTAGGACTCTAAATCCTGCCCAAGTGAACTACTCGACTACGGAAAAGGAACTCTTAGCCGTAGTGTTCGCTTTAGACAAATTTAGGTCCTACCTGATCGGATCCAAGATCATCATTTACACAGATCACGCGGCACTTAAGTATCTTCTTTCTAAGAATGATTCTAAGCCCCGCCTAATACGATGGATCCTTCTACTCCAAGAATTTGATTTGGAAATTAAAGATAAAAAGGGAGTAGAGAACGTAGTGGCCGATCATCTTTCTCGCCTTAATACCTCGGATTCCCTTGAGGCGACCCATATCAATGACATGTTCCCTGATGAACAACTGTTTAGAGTCTCCCATTCACCTTGGTTCGCTGATATTGCTAATTATCTTGCTACAGGTGCCATACCGACACACTGGACGTCACAAGATAAGAAGAAATTCTTTACCAAGGTGCGTAACTTTTTCTGGGACGATCCATATTTGTTTAAATATTGCCCAGACCAAATCTTAAGGAGATGCGTACCAGACAATGAGCATCAGAGTGTCATCTCCTTCTGTCATTCACAGGCCTGTGGTGGTCACTTTTCTGCTAAAAAGACCACGGCTAAGATTTTACAGTGTGGCTTCTACTGGCCCACTATGTTCAGGGACACTCATGAGTTTTGCAAGGCTTGTGAGCGTTGTCAGAAATTGGGAGCATTGTCCCGTCGAAATATGATGCCCTTGAATCCCATCCTTATTATAGAAGCATTTGATTGTTGGGGTATTGATTTCATGGGACCATTCCCCCAATCATTTGAAAATCTGTATATTTTGCTCGCCGTAGACTATGTCACTAAATGGGTCGAAGCAATTCCGTGCCGCAAAAATGACCATCGCACGGTCATTAAATTTTTGAAAGATAATATCCTGTCGCGGTTCGGAACACCTCGAGCCATCATTAGTGACGGGGGCTCACACTTCTGTAATAGACCATTCGAGAGTTTAATGAAGAAATACAGTATCTCGCATAAGGTGAGCACCCCATACCATCCACAAACAAGTGGACAAGCTGAGATTTCCAATAGAGAGATCAAACATATCCTAAAGAAAACAGTTAACCCTGATCGTAAGGACTGGTCAATCCAATTGACCGATGCCTTATGGGCGTACCGTACTGCTTTCAAAACTCCTATTGAAACATCTCCCTTTAGACTTGTCTATGGGAAAGCCTGTCACTTGCCTGTGGAATTGGAACATAAAGCATACTGGGCGATCAAAAATTTGAATTTCAATCTGGACAACGCTGGCTCGCTACGCAAACTTCAGTTAAACGAACTTGAAGAAATCCGGAATGATGCGTACGAAAACTCGAGAATTTACAAGGACAGGATGAAGGCATTTCATGATCAACATATTCTACGAAAATCATTCACGCCAGGTCAGAAAGTCCTCTTGTATGACTCTCGACTACATCTCTTTCCGGGTAAGCTTCGATCTCGTTGGACCGGCCCTTACATTGTTGTTACTGCTTATCCTCATGGGGCCGTCGAGATAAGAGATCCCGACAATGGCAAGGAGTTTAAAGTAAATGGACATCGATTAAAGCCATTTGTTGAGACATTTGATTCAGAGGACATGTCCATGCCTCTGATTGCTCCTGTTTACCAGGACTGATCTCCTAGTCTGATGGAGGTATAGGTAGGTTTATCGCTTTTATAGGTTTAGGATAGTCGCTTTCATAGGTTAGTTAGTTCAATGTTTGTGGGTAACATTACTGCAACCCCTCACGAGACTACAACTCGTCCACTAGGGATAACCTAGGGGTTTAAAGGCTTGTTGCATACGCTAAATGCAATCGAGAGCACCTGCGAAAGTGGTATAGGTAGGATTTTATTTTTGTTATTTTTGTTCTGCTTTCTCTCTCATGCTGACAAGCTTCCATGCCGTGATCTATTGGAAACTCTCTTGATTCGTTATTCAGGTACTATCTTCCCATCACTTCTCATTTACTTTCGTTATCCCATGTGCATTGCATGCTCATATCTTTTACATTGAGGACAATGTAGATTTTAGGTTGGGGGTGTGAGATTAGGTTTCCTAATCAGTATTTTCTTGGTCTTGAGCAACAATTGTGAAAAAAAATTTTGAATTTTTCTGAAAATTTTTATGAATTCACAGTGATTTTGACAGACACCCCTAATTTAGATTTTCAAGGTACATAATGGTGGATTTATGACTCTTGGATTCCGGATCTGTTAGATTTCATAGTTAAGTGAATTATTAATCCATGATTAGAAGTTGTAAACATTGATTGAATCATGATTTCAGGACACGTCATGCTGACACATTAAGATTTCAGTTCCATATCGAAGGATTAACTTGGTAATCACTAAGCACGAAGGGAACCAGTCTGAAATATCTTGTCATCAGGGTATAAAAATTGAACGGGTTGGGCAATTAATCTTCACCATGGGTTTGCTCCCTACAGGTGAAGGTTTGATTCCCCAAGGTTAAACATTCAAAAAAAAAAAAAAAAAAAAATTTTTTTTTAGGTAATTAGTCTTTTGCCATAGGTTTGCTCCCTATTGGTAAGGATTTGATTCCTCTTTTTGGCATGACTATTAATGAAAAAATAAAAAGTTGAAAAGATCAAAAGATGAAATTTATGAGGCAAGTTTGGTTTTCATGAATTCTCTTGCTGGTTACCAATGAGATCCTGAAATAACAAATTCAATCTTAATATGATTAGCTGAGATTACACTATACATCCATGGATCTCAATGTTTAAAATTTTTCGAATTGAAGGATTAATGCTTTACACTTGATTATGAAGTCTACGGTGCGCTTGAGCTCAAGAGAATACAATTTCTAACATTCATGAATATTAAATTTCTCGTATTTTGTTCAAAATCTCACTCGATTTCATAGAAAGTTCTCCTATAATTCTCAACTTATTTTTCGCATACTTTGCTCGGGACTAGCAAAATGCTGGTTGGAGGTTGTGTTGAGGGTCAAATATTGCATATTAGACCCCAGATATTGTCTGGATTTACGAATATAATGCTGTCTAATGGCTCGTTTTCTCATTCTTATGTGGCAAAGTGATTTTATGAGCATGGATGGAAAAAGAACGTTAAAAGTTGAGATTTAACGATCTGATGACGCCAAAGTTAAGGGACACACTCCAGGGGACCAAGATTGACAAATATACACGGTCAGAAATCTGAGAAAAGTTAGAAATTGAAGCTCAAGTGGCCTGAAGGACGTCCAGAATGCAAGATCACGAGGTTCCCACCATCCGTTCGGCTCGAAATTTCATACGTCGCCTGAGGACCATAAATTAACCGTACATATAAAATTTTAGCCATTGAAGATCTCGGAAAGTGCCCCAACTGACAGATCAGCCCATAAACCGTTGATTCTGGGCCCACCTGATATCTGAAACTGCCTCAAAATTATTATTGACGCCTTAAATGAGGAGTCAAAACAGATGGACGGTGCAGATTTCTCCAAAACAGTGCAATGGACCCCATATGAGATGAGCGTGTACAGTGCACATGTGCACTCACCGTGCATGGCAAGTGTCAGAGACGGCTTGACCGTCTCTGACCGAAAGAAAGAAAAAAAAAAAAAAAAAAATTTCGCAGCGGACACACGGCCGTGGCCGTTTTTGCGAACGGTAGTGGGCCCCACCCATTACTCGTATGGCCAATCTGATCCGTTCACCGTGTAGAGGGGCTCGAATACTATAAAAACATGCTGAATTTTTGTACCCATGCGTGCACACGTGTGAGATACAGAGGCCACAAAAGGGCTGCTCAGTAGCGTTCAAAACTGATTCTTTTGTGATTTCTTCTCTGGGCCACGTCAATGGACGTTCAAAACCACCCATTCTTGACTGAAATTTCGTTCTGAATCCAATGGACGGGGTGGATTTTCTAGAAAATGCTTCTGTGGAGCCCACCGACCACAACAGCGAAATGGTGCGAAAGGTTTCGCACATCCGCGAAAACTGACTTTTCCGGACGGTTTTGGCCCACCATCTTTGATCATATGGCAGATCTGAACCGTCTATCATATAGAGGACCCAAGAAAGTACTGAGGGACGGTGTTTCTTTGGAATTTGAGCGAGGAAAGTGACGTGTTTCATGGTACCAAACTTGGCTGCGAAAATTGCACTCCGTGTCCTGCTACAACTCTGTCACTGACTCCAGCCTTCCAGCAGCTATAAAAAGAGGTTTTTGGACGTGGGGAGCATTCATTCAAGGTCTTGGGAGGAAGAACAGAGGGCTCGAGCTTGGGTTTCAACGTGGGCAGAGGAGAGAGAGAGGAGCTTGGTTTTTTTCTTTCCCTTTTCTTTTCCTTTTCTTTTTCTCTTTATTTATTTGGATTGAGCCCATCCATGGCAGGCTAAATCCTCCTAGCTAGGGCTAGGAGGTGAAGCTTGTAGTGAGATGAGAGATTATATGCTTTTAATTTAATTTTAATTTTTGAATTGAAGTTGGTTTTAGTTTGATTTTAATGGAAATATTTTTGGTCTTTAATGGTCTGTTGTGACTGAAATTACAATGGGTCTGCAATGCTTTGAATATTTTCTTATCCCTTTTATGTTTATGACGTTAGGACGTCCCGTTGTTCACCATAGTCTCCTGGGCATGGTTGGATGACGGTACCCTTCTTAACCTTCATACATATGATTGGTTGGTAATTAGTTTAATTCTGTTGTTTGCCATAGCCTGTGGGCATGGTTTGGTGATGGAATCCATTCTAATTTATCTTCCTTTCATCTCTTTGAAAACTAGATCAACGGCAGTTCAGTAATTTCCATGATTTTTGATGCAAGCATAAGTTCTCCCTGATCTCTACAAGTGGATCCTCTGAATCCCTAGTTTCCTTTCCTCTGATTTATCTTAAGTTTAGAAAATTATTCCATCATTATTCCTCAATTTATACTTGATTTAGAATTCATCTTTTTCTAGTTCAATGTCTATTTAATTTTAGATAACGTACAAGTTTCAGTCCCTTGGGATTCGACCTCGGTCTTACCGAGTTATTACTACATCACAACCCTGCACTTGGGGAGTGAACAAGGATAGACGGTTTTATGTCATTAGATTAGTTTATTTGATGCGTTGTTTTAGGATAGTTTGTTTTCATGTCTTCACTCTTGTACTGACCGGCTTTCATGCTGCGATCTCTTGGAAAATCTCTTTCTTGATTCGTTATCCAGGTACTATCTTCCCGTCACTTTCCATTTACTTTCATTGTCCCATGTGTATTGCATGCTCATATCTTTTACATTGAGAAAATGTAGAATTTAGGTTGGGGGTGGGAGATTAAGTTTCATAATCAGTATTTTCCTGGTCTTGAGCAAAAATTGTGAAAAAATTTCAAAATTTTTTTGAAATTTCTTGTAAATTCGAATTAATTTTAACGGCCATCTAGGGCACTTAGAATTTCAAGATACGTGATGTTGGTAATTTCTGACTCTTAGATTCAGTATCTGTTAGATTTCACAGTTAAGTTTGAATTATTAATCCAAAATTAGGAGTTGTAAACATTAATTGAGTCATGATTTCACATGTCACATCTGGCTTTCATATTAAGGTTTTAATTTGATATTGAAGGGTTAACTTGATAATCACTAAGCATGTAAGGAACCAGCCTGAAAAATTTGCCCGTCATGATCAATTGAAGAAAAAAAATACCTAGCTGAAAAAAGAAGAAGATATCTTTGGAAAGGTTTGAGTGAATAATCTTCACCATGAGTTTGCTCCCTATATGTGTAGATTTAATTCCCTATGAATAATATGTGAAAAAGATTGGGTGTATAGTCTTCACTATAGGTTTGCTCCTTATAGGTGATGATTTGATTTTCCTTATTGGCGTTACTTTTAGTGAAAAAATCAAAAGCTGTAATAACGAAAAGATGATCTGTGAGGCAAGTTTTAATTTAAGTTTTAGTTATCATAAATTCTCTTATTGGTTACCAATGATATCCGAAAATAGAGAAATGAAATTTAATGATGATTAGCCGAGATTAGACTATATACTCATGGATCCTAATGTTTAAAATTTTGTCTAATTGATGGATTAATACTTTAATCTTCATTATGAAGTCTACAGAGCGCTTGAGTATAGGGAATGTAATGCCCAACATTCATAAATCTTAGACTTCCAGTATCTTGATTGTTTTAAAAAATCGCTCGAGTTTTTAGAGATTGTCCTGTAATTCTCAACTTATTTTTCGCATACTTTGCTCTGAACTAGCAAATTATTGGTTGGGGATTGTGTTGAAGGCTGAATATTGCATATTAGACCTCAGTTACTACTTGCTTTTACGAACATGATACTGTTTAATGACCTATTTTAATCGTGTTGTGATGCAAGGTATATTTAGGAGCCTGGACTGGAAAATGATACTAAAAGAATGAATTTAGCGCTCCAGAACCACCAAGGCAAGGGACAGACCCCGGGGGACCAAGATCAACGGATTTACATGCCAGAGACTCGAGAAAATTGAGAAATTGAAGTTTAAGTGGCCCGAAATTGGTTCAGAATACAAGATCACAAGGTTCCCACCATCCGTTCAGCTCAAGACTTCATATATAGCTTGAGGACCCTAAATTAACCATACATGTCAAATTTCGGCCAATGGATCATTGTGGAAGTGGCCCAATGGACAGATCAGTCTATAGATTCTCAATTTGGGGCCCACTTGATATCTGGATATGCTTCAAATTTGGTTTTAACCCCTTAAAGGGGCAACAAAACATTTGGACGGAGCGGATTTCTTGAATACATCACCGTGGGACCCACACATGGGATGCATGTGCATAGTACACACACTAGTCGCGCCGCACCGGATGGTGAGCACAGTCAAAGCCGGGCTGATCCGACTCTTACCATGATTCAAACAGCGTCCGACGCTGTTTTCGCCGGTTGATCGTTGTGGGCCCCACTCATCATCCAATTCGATGATCTGACCCATTCACTTGTCTTAGGAGATGGCCAAGACCAACGGCTAGGTGTCCTTTTACCACCATGCAAGCGTCTTCATGATCCCCGTCGTTAAACGCAGGATGGACGGCGGAGTAGAAGATTTTGTGAGCCCCACCATCTCACTAGCACGAACAGAGCTGCGTAAGCTTTGTTCTGCAGTTGGATCTGTTGATCTAAGTGGGCCACCACGGCTGGCCGATCAGATGATCCAATCTGTTCATCATAACAGCCGTCCAAAAACGTCCCAGGTGATGTGAATTTTTGGAAAATAAAGCAAGGAAAGTGGAGAGTTAACGACTGTTTTCTTAGCTGCGTAAAAAGTTATACGTAGACGTGTTGCTGCGTAAGAAGCTTTCTAGGAGTTTCCGCACCGACTCTAGCAGCCACAACACCACCCCTAGTGCTATATAAAGGAGGAGAAGAGAGAGAGAAGCATCTTAGAGGCTTGGGTTAGACGTGGAGCAGGGAGAGAGTAGTGTTTATTTTCTTTTCTTTTTTTGTTTTTGTTTAATGGATCAACCCATTCATGCTGGGCTGAACCTATTAGCTAGGGTTAAGAGGTGAAGCTTGTAACATAATGGGAGAACTATTTGCTTGTGCCTTTTATTTAGATTGAACTGATGCTGAATTTAATTTAATTATGAGGAATATTTTTAGTTTTTAATGGTCTGTTGTGACTAAAATTACAATGATTCTGCGATAGCTTTGAGCATGTTCCTTACCTTTTTATGTTTATGACTTCAAGAAGCCCTATTGTTCACCATCATCTCCTGGGCATGGTCGAAGGACGATACTCTTTCTAACCTTCATACATTGTCGATTAGTTGGTAATTAGTTTAATTATATTATTTACTTTGTCTCCTGGGCATGGTTTGGTGATGAAATCCATTCTAATTCATATACCTTTTATCTTTTGAAAACTAAATCAAAGGAAGTTCAGTTAATTTTCATGGTTACACTCTTCAACTAGATGAAGATGGGACTCTGAGTCTAGTTGAGTTCTTCAAGCAAGCATAAGATCTCTCTGATCTCTACAAGTAGATCCTCTGAATCCTTAGTTTCCCTCATATGAATTCTTTAAGTTTAGATTAATACTTCACAATTATTCCTCAAATTACAATTGATTTAGATTTCATCTTATTCTAGTTATAGCTCTAGTTAGTTTCAGATTACATACAGGTATCAATCCCTTGAGATTCGACCTCGATCTTACCGAGTTTATTACTACATCACAACCCTGCACTTGGGGAGTGAACAGTGGGCCGTACACTCAATGTCCCACCCACATCACTTCATGGTTGGAAAATTACTAGCTTATCTACTAGTTTATAATGATTACACCTGTGATATATTTCAAGTGTCTTATTAGACAACTATGGCTGGTTTACTCTTTGGGTTACCTTCATTCATGCATGACTGCTACAACATACTGTAAGCATATTGTTCAAAATATTACAGAATAACACTCCATATTAAATTTTCTTATCCAGGGTAGTTTTAACATCTTTTTTCTTATCCATTGCCCTATATGGTTTAAGGATACAAGCCTAGGAATGAGGTGGATCCAAGCCTTAAGTGGACCATAGTGTGGTAATTGGATATCCACGATTAAAAACTTTTTAAGGGCCATAAAAGTTTGGATCAAGTTGAGATATGTGTTTTCCTTTCTTTAGTATCTATGTAACCTTATAAACAAGTTGGATGGCAAATATACATTACAGTGAGTCTTGGGAGGGTTTCAACAATAGGTGTTATTATCACTAACGCTTCCTCTAGAGTGGTCCACTTGAGCCTTGGATCTACCTCATTTTAGGCCCCTGTCCAGAAAATTAGATGAATGGCATGGATAAAACTCATACATCAAGCCCCCTGCGTAGGCCAATTTCAGCTAAGCGGGAGAACGATGCAATCTGCTTCCCATTATATCACACCACACATGCAATTAGCTGTTTTTATTTTTCATTTTTCCCTTCATAACATCCTTAAATGCAGGTTATGTAGAGGAAGCCTTGCTTTAGTGTGGCTAATCATGCACGATGGGCATGGCCCACCACTTGGTTTTGCAAGATTGGCCGCCCAAACAGACCTTTATTTGATGGTTAAAAAATGAACAATATCCAATGATCATATTTTCCAAAAAAAAAACAAGTGTCCACGAATCAAAAGCTATGATCATATTTTACGACTATTAATTATAGTTAAATTCACTGTGGGTCACGTATGCCATTTCCAAACACTCGTGTATCATATGGTGAACAAGTTGAGTATTTTATAATTCTCCTTTCCAAAATGATCGACTCCAGAAGATGACATGGAACAGCCATAAAAAACCAGAATACAGTGGACCCATCTTCGCTCACACATGATAAGACAATATGGAAAGGGGCCCACTACATGCTGGCACTTAGACAGATTTCTTACCCTTTACGAATAAAACCACCAGACAATCATTTCCACTATTTTTTCTATAATTTGTCCTACTTCATATTTCTAAGTGAAAATCTCCGCACATAAATTTGGTGCAGATTATCCAGACTCAGATTGGGTGGCGAGGAGGCATGTCGAGATGTGCCCAACTCAGACTCGACGACAACTCCTCTAGTGTTGAGATTAGGAGTGTACATTGAGTTGAACCGGGTCGAGCTGGCCTCAGCTCGACTTGGCTTGGCCATTCGCTGACCTCAACTCGGCTCGGTCCTCAAGCTTGATTGGCCAGATCAGCTCGGTTCGGCAGCAACTCGGGCCGAGTTCGAGCCAAGATCAAGTCGAGTTCGCCATTGAGGCATTTCTACAAACACTTGGACTGCACCTTCAAAATAGCTCTGTATGTGAAACAGAAGCAATGGTTTTACGAATATTTTATCAAACACCTTCTAAGCAACATAAAAAACAATAAAAACCAATAAAAAAAGGGTATTTGTTTCATGTACATACCTTCCTTGCCACCCGCAACATTTCGTTGAGTCATTTTATCAAAGACTCGGTGAGCAACATCGATGGCAAAGTAACCGAGTCACCAAACTGGTTCGATCCAAGTTCGATTTGAGTTGGATTCAATCCGAGTCGAGTCGAGCTCGAACTCATTTTCGATCTCAGAAAATCAACTCGCCTTGGCTCGAATTCAGCTTCAATTTAAGCCTTTTTGAGTTAAGTCAAGCTAGCTAACCGAGCTAGCTCGGTTCGTGTACAACCCTAGTTGAGATCTTGGTATTGGTCAGTACTGTGGCCCCACCATGATGTATGTGTTTTATATATTATGTTTGTCCATTTTACTAGCTTATTTTAGGGCAATAACCTAGAAATGACAGATTTAAATATTTAGTGGACCACAATGCACAATATAGTGAGATTGAACTCTTACTATAATATTTCCAATGCAGATTTAAATATTAGGTGGAACGCTTACTGTTCCAAAAACCTTTAATTTTGGGTGTTCAATCACCATTGTTTTGTAGTATGGTTCACATGAGATTTGGATATGCTTTATTATTGGGTTCACGTTTGAAAACGAGCTGAAGGAGAAAAAGAAGATGATAACATATAGATAAAACATGTATCTGGTGGGTCCTTACTCATGCTTCATTGATAAATTCACAAGAGTTTCAACACGATATAATGTGATAGCCGGTGCGCATGTATGCAGATAGCTGGTGCTAACGCTCTTCGGCTCTATAGTGATGTATTCATTATCACCATTGATCCATTTGGTGAGAACATTTTATAGAAGGATTTTAAAAATGAATCATATTCAAAGCTCACAAATAGCACTGGCGATAATAATTTTCACTATTAAGACATTAGTAGGGTTTACCATAGTATGTATTTTCTATCCAATTCATTCATATGGATGAAGAAGAAAACACAAATCTTATGTTGATTCAAAACTTTTGTAACCCCAAAATATTTCAATGGTAAGCGTTCAATCTCTGATCCACTTGATACTCGGATTTGTCTTATTTTTCAGCTCAAGCATTACCACGAGCACAAAAAATAGACGAACAGTTGGATATACCACATACCATTGACTGGGTTGGTACGGGTGTACACGAACCAAGCTAGCTCGGTAAACTCCCTTGACCCAGCTCGAAAAAGCTCGAATCAACTCGGTTTGAAGTTGAGTTCAATCCAAGTCGAGTTGATTTTTAGAGCTCGAAAATGAGTTTGAGCTGAGTTCGAGCTGACCCTAGCTTGACTCGACTCGGTTTGATGCCAAATTCAAGTAGACCACACGACAAATAAGAGTGGAGACAATGACTTTCACCATGGAAATATCAATAGGCCTACTATAACGTTTATTTTCTATCGAATCTGTTTATAAAGTTACACTAACCTTAATAAGGAAAAAAATATCATATTGATCCAAAACTTATGTGACCCTAAATGGTTTTCAACGATAGACGTTCAATGCCTAACTGCTATTTGCAGTGTGGTCTAGTTAATAGGATCTATCCTGTTTTTCAGCTCAAACCTTACGACGAGCTCGCCAAATGAACAGACGGACGGTTTAGATATAACATATACCTCATGATGGGACCCACGGAACTTGATGACGTCAGCACACCAGCCAGGTCGGTGATGTGAGGTACATCAGCCAATCCGCTTCCGCCTGATTTCTACATCAGCTTACACGCCGGGTAATGTGGAGAGGTTGTCTACCATATTCGCGTTCTTTTTACTTCATGCTACGATCTCGCACCTTGAGTGAAAGAAAAGATAGGAAAGGAAACGTAATTTCGTCACAAGCCGAAGGAAAAAAAAGAAAAAAAATGCCGCGAAACAGAGACGAACCTCCCGCCATCCGCGTTTACACTGTCTGCGACGAATCAAGGTTCTGTTCATCGCCCTCCCCTCACTGCCATTACTATCGTTTTTCTTCTCATATTTCAAATTACTGTTGAAAATCCTCTCAAATCTCAATTCGTCTCGCATCTGTTTTCTTTTCCTGTGAAAACCCTAACCCTAATTTCATTCCCTTATTCATTTGGGCATTTCAGTGCTAATTTAAAAAATAAAATAAAATCGTACTCATGGTTTCGAGACCCAGCGACTTGGATCGACTCGTTCGGTCTTGATGTTTGACGTATTGTCCGATACAGCAGTATCGGGCCTAAACAGTCCAATATGATATGACCCTGTATTGGTGTTGATCGATATGGCACAAGGAAATCGATTTGCGAACCTATTTCTGAGTTGAGTCGTACCTGATGAATCGGGAGTGAGTTGGCTGAGTCAGGCCGGGTCACCCCCATTTCCTATTTTGACAGATGGGACCCATGGTTTGGTAATCCAGACCACTGGTCTCTTGATTCTGGTACGATCCCAATGGTTTAATAGCCTAATTTGATGCGTTCCATCATACCTGGGGCTTTTGGCGTATTGGTTAGGTTCTTAACAGTTGGTATCAGAGTTAGGTTTCTATCTTGGTTATGATCCTAAGGGTTTAATAGCCTAACTTTATGCGTTCAATCGGTTCTAGGGCTTTGGGTGTATTGCTTAGTTCATAACAATTGGTATCAGAGCCAACACCACGTCTTGCATTCGAGTCACGCAAAGGATGACTTGTGGAATGGGCAACTTGGACCAGAGTGAAAGCTGCCATGATGTGGAGAGGGCTACTGGGACTACCCTAGTACAACTGCCATCGGTAGAAAGGGTTACCTGGAAAAGAGCCCAGAGAAGTGCTGCCACAGAGTGGGCTGCCGTAGAAGTCAGCTTCCATAAGCATGGTCAAATGTTACGATCCCATGTGTTTAATAGGAAAACTTGACGCGTTCCATCAGTCTTGGTTAGGTTCTTAACAATTATTGCATCTTGAACGGAGCATCATTATCATCATCGAAGCCTTATCCCAACTAATTGTGGTCAGCTACACAAATCTTGTAATGCCATTCCACTATTTGAAATGTCATATTGTCAGGATTTATTATAGAAGCTGTGGCAAGCATTTTGGATGGAGCATCGCAAAAAAAATAAAAATAAAATCCCAAACTCAAACAGTCCAACGACTAATTAGGAACTTTTTCTAGCAACCATCCACACACAATTTGGAAAGATCCACAACACTAGTGGCTACGATGTTCCAATCCGGAAATTGTTTGGTGTGTGGTCCATCCGTGGTAATCCATAACATACCAATGGCCTGGATTGCTGAACCATGGGCCCATCCAAGTTCTCGGCCAGATAAGTTGCTTAGGTACACTGTACAAGTTCTTGGCCAGATGAGTTGCTCAGGTCGACTTGGCCTGGTTGGTTATATCACCTGTGTATGTAGTGACTTGCTTGAGACAGCCTGAGTCCACCTGAGGTTTAAGGACTTGCCATATTGACCTGTCGACTTTGACCGAGTCTAAGCCGACTCGGACGAGAACTCATCTGAGTCTTACAACCATGGTGAAAATATCAAATTTTAGGGGTTGAAAGAGCATTTGTTCATGACTTCTGCAAGGTTGACAACCTTGTGCAAGTCAACTCATGCCCACGTCACCAAATATGCTAGTGTAGCAGACAAGTGCAATATCCAAGCATCCATCAGAAGGACACCTCTGTGTAGATTCTAATGTAGGGGCATTATCACACAGGGCTCAAGTGTGGTGGCCTGTGGGATGTGGGGGCACACTCTGGTTGGGCGGCCCTTAAAACCAATGTGATTTGGGGCCAGTGTGAGACGGAACCTATGTGATTTGGAGCCCATGAGGGGATGGAACCCATGGATTTGGGATCCACGAGGAGGGTTCGACCGAGGATCTTACCCATGGATGTAGGGCCTGGACTTATGAGATAAAGGGATTAATTCGCATTGCTCTATCAGTTTGAGCTTTTAGAGCAAGTGGTTAATTGTCCTGCATCAGATTCCCTACCCCACGAATCAGGATGATCCCCTAGTCATTAGTCAGGTGAGCCAAAATTAATTGAATAAATGTATCAATCTAAAATAATTGGACGAGGTTTTCTGACCTGTCCACTTATTTCTAATATCACGGCACACTTACTAGGTGGACCACCATTACCTTTCAGCAATAGCATCTACATGCTGAGGTCAACACGATGGATTGCTTGGATATTTCACTTGTGTGCCATGTTGGCATATATGGTGCAGTGTGCATTAGCTGACTTGTGCACTCATGTCGGCTTAACAAATCATAATATCTAATGTTGTGATTTTATTCATATATGGTATAACTGGTCCTTGCAATCCTACTAGTAGGGCCCATCTTCCATGATTATCTCGTTTGATCTCATGAGCCCTGATCCGGGTGAAGTGTACCACGGCTCAAAAGTGTGCCTGATTGGAAGATCCTGTACACCTGATCCGTGGGCATTCCTGCATTGAATGTAGACCGTTGCTGCATTTCTTCCTCAACTTCTATTTCAATACGCCAGTAGGAAGGTCAGGGTTGTGCAATTGGGGAGATTTTTGGGGCCTCGTGTATACATAGTGGGGCCCTTCAGATCAATGCTATGGATCACGGATCCAGGACCCATGAGCTCCACTTAAAAACTCCTAGTTGAGTCGATGAGCATATATTTCTGAATAAATCAATTTGATTTTTTGATATTATTTTACTTTATTATTTTCTGGATGCTGCAGATATCTAATTGTTAGGAATGTACCTGCTTTAGGATGTGGGGATGAGCTGTCGAATTTGTTCGGGTCGTATGGAGAAATAGAAGAGTAAGTTCTTTGCATTTTTCAAATCATAGGATGTTATTAAGGGCGCATTTGTGAGTTCGATGCCCCTCTTCGGGATTACCTGATGCACGTGGTTTGTGGGTGATTGCATGCATCTGTACGGAATAGTCTCGCCTTAAATTTTTTTTCCTTTTGGGGGGGGGGGGCATAATAAGGGTGCATTTGGATGCACTAATGTATTGAATTTTGACCATCATTCTAATAAAATGGAAATGACCAAACTGTCATTACCTTTCTTAGCATCCTTATTGAGGGAATGAGATCCAAATTGCAATTGTGTTAACCTCAACTCAGATTTTAAAGTAGTGCAACTGGGGTCCAAGGGCTACTTCCTCATGACGAATACAAGGAAACATTGTTCATTTTGTCATTTCCTGTTGGTTAAATGCAATGTTTGCAATTCAACTCATGTGTGCATCTGAATGCAGCCTAGATTACATTCTTTGAAACCATTTTCCATTCTAGGATGCGATTCTAATTGTGAATCTCTGTTACGATTTATGATTAGCAGAATTTTTCTTTTGTCATCAATTCAATAGAATTGAAGTTTCTGGTTTTGGTTCTCTTTTTTCTCCTCTTCCTCCTTGTATGGGATAGTAGTGGAGAATATCTGGTATAGCAGAAGGAAACATGCATACATCGCTTAGCTCCCACTCCTGAAACTTCCATTGTTCATTTCACAATTTTCTGTTAAAAATATTGTCTTTACCTCATTTTTTTTTTTCTATGATTGTAATTTCTTTTTTCTTTATTATTTTTGAATCAGGAGATATAAGCATCTGTAGCTGCAATGTCTAATTAATTCCAATTTCATTTTTATTTAATATGGATGTGTGCTTTTAGGGCCTGTTTACATGTGGGTGGTGCCTTTTGAATTGGACAGGATGGTCTCATGCAATTTATTTTGAGTGGGAGATGAAAGATTTGAAAGGAGATGAAGTTGCTGTTCTAACTTGTTACTGCCACTGCCTAGGGAAGTTTTGGATGAACCAAACAACCATGATCACGCCGCGTTTTCTTGTCCTTATATCCCTCTATCAATTGCATGGCCGAGATTATCCCAATCTTGGCCTTTCCCTCATGCATCATCAGTATCATGCATTGATTCTTCTCATCCATGATTGCCGTCACTCCAAGGTGGGTCATGGGAATTGCCTTCACCAGTACACGGAGTCCATGCCCAATATTACTTTGAAGTCATCCAATGGAATAGTGGAATGACTCGTCTTATCGACCCATCCACAAACACGCGGCTTCACAACCTTCGCCACACCTTGAATGGGTTTCGCTTCTAAGTTGACTGCTTTGATCTTGCTTGCATCCTTCACCACTGTAAGACCCAACCGCTTTGCACCCACTTCTGAGATGAAATTGTGGGTTGCTCCTGTGCCCACAAAGCCCGAGTAGATGTACCATTGATGTGCACAGCCACATACATCAATGCCTATCCTAGTGGCTTACCTTGTTCCACCACTTGGCCCAGCAAAGCTCCCAAGTACCTGACTCTCTTCCCTTCATCCTACTCAGCTTGGATTGAGCCCAGTGGCTTCTTATGTGGACAACTCTTTGCTTGATGATTGTTGTTGCAAATGAAGCAATTCTAGCTTTTCTCCTGGCTCTTGTGTTTTCCTCCCGTAAGTTGAGGAGTTGCATCAACCCAATGTGCCACTCCCACCATCCTCATCCATCTTCTCGTCCATCTTTGCTGCGGGGGTGTTTAGTGCTTGTCTGCTCGGGCATTCTCTTGCCATGTGTGGCCCATTGCAGATGAAACACTTCAGTTCTTATGGCTTGGACATGTTTCATCTGTCCTTGCCATCCTTTTTGTCCTTGATACTTCTGCCATCTCTGCCACGTGATGGCTGGCTTCGACCATCCTTGTGCCAGGAGACCTCTCATTTTCCCCCACTTTTGCCATGATCATCCCTCGGCGATCTTGCCTAAAAGATTCTCCCTCGTGAATTTAATTAGGTTCTTTGTTGTCGCCATTGTCAAAGCTAGGACCTGCACACCCTATAATTGCAGTTCTTGCTGCGCTCAGTACTGCAACCTATCAACGAAATCGAAGAGGAGTTCCTTCTCAGGCATGTCATGAATCTTACGCATGAGCTTAGATAATTCCTTAATATGCTCACAAATTGATCCCTTCTACCGTTCCAGGTACTCAACATTCTCAGGATAGAATTGCCATTTGATTTGCTTCTTGAAGTCATCCGAACCGTCAATGACGCATGCTCCCACTCAATGTCCTCGACCATAAAGTTGTCATGTCGGTGAGATACATTGCCACTGTGTGCACCTTAGCCCTCTCATCCACTAGCGAGATGGGCTTGAAGTACCATTCCAATTACCACAAGAAATTGTCCAGTTCCTTAATGTCCCTCGATCCGTTGTCCTCACCTTTGTTGCACTGCCCATATACCCCTGTTGGTCATGGGCCCTTAGAGCCTAATCACCTCTCGTCTCCCCAACTCACTCCCTCAGCATGTTGAGTCTCCATCACATTGGTCTGGAATGCCTCCCTTTCATGATACTGAGTGTCAGCTAATGCATTTAAAGTACTAGCATCTTCATTTTGAGTACCTCTAATGCATCGTCGAGCTCCACCATGCTATTACCCATCACATCCATCCTTGCCCATTGCCCATCACAGACTCTACCTTTACAAGATGTGCCTCCTAGGAAGCCATCAAGTCATGGGAATTCTCCCTCCTTGACTTGTTGACACCCTCATTTCCTTGCATTTGATTGTTGTTGGTCACGTCCAATGCCATAATGTCTCCATTTCTCGTCCCACAAGCATTACGATCCCCTTTGTGAATGACTCAGCCTTCCCTGAGTACACACTGCACGAGCTAAGTGCCCAAAGCTCACTAGAATGCAAGAGACACTAGTGTATGGAAGAACCCCCTATATTTCACTGATCTCGAAACTACAACTTCTCTTGGATGCTGTATAATGAGGACCCCTCATAGAGAGCTAGGAAAACTCTAGAACCTAAACAAGAATGTTAAGATCGTGCCACATGGCACTCATCCAATAGTTAGGTAGAACATTTCTATAATATTCCTCACATCTCTATACAAGACCCCACTAAAGTTTCTTTAAAAACTTTTAGAAATCTCTACACAACTCTATACCATTCCACACAACTCTAGAACTTTCTTCAATTCTTTACGCCATTTTGCCATTCTCGACAACATTCCGCACACTTCTACTCTATTCTAGAATTCCCTACACTTAGGTACAAAATGTCTCCAATGTACATGATGACTGACGAGCATAAATTTTCTTGTGTCCAGGATTTAGGTCCATGGGAATGATCAGTCTGTGACATGAGGCATCTTTGCACGAAAGGGGTCCATTATGGGGAGAATGTCCATTGCAGAATATTCTTATAGTTATAGGTGCAGACTTGTGTGCAAGCGGTGGGACCACCTGCCTATATTTTGCCAGATTGATAAGGGCTGTTTGGATGCAAAACTTGAATATACGGATAACTCAAACTGACTGCAATTTGACATAATTCAGCAGAAAGAATACGGAACTTGACTAAATTGCGCCTTGTTGCCTATTTGGGTGGCCATACTTCAAATACATCTTTTTTCCACCGAATCATGCTTTTCTGCCCATGGGTCAGAGTTTTTATCTGCTTCTCATCACCTACATTGGGATGCCATCGAATTTTTACGGAATTCCTTCCATGAACATGTTTGTTTTTGTTCAGATTGACTTCCATGGAGGTCTTGCAACTTGTTTGTCATTAACATGTGGGGTTTTACAGTGTGCCTATCGAATAGCATCTAAGATGCTGATTGAAATGTGAATGTGGACTTCTATAGAAATGCTTCCTTTACTAGCTTAAACTGGATTGCAATCACCATTCCTAATTTTCATGTTGTGAGTCAGTGGCACGGTCTTTCTAATCAAGTGTCACTCGCTTCAGAATCAGGCTCCCTCTCTCGCTTGATGCTTCTTAGCTGTTTATACCTGCTAGCATTTTGACACAGACCCTTCCCCTTTCCCATACCCAAATCTGTTGCTGTTTCACTTCATGCTTCGTGCAACTATGCTGTGGGACATCAGATGGAGACTGAAGCTGAGTGGAAAAACACATTGGATCTTGCACCTAGGAGTTTATTTGACAATGAAGAAAGTAATCTTCCAAAAGAAAAAAAGAAGAAGAAGAAGAAAACTAGGATTGGGTTGCACCACTAGGAAAGGAGTCATTTTTGCAGTTGGCATGAAGTCATTGAGGATGTCTCCTTGTAAAGATTTATTAGGAAGCATGTCTTTCCTCTAAATACTATTTATTAGAGAAGTCGCTTCTTAATCCTTCTTTTTTTTTTTTCCATCAGGTGTAAACCTATGGATGGGGAGGACTGTGAGCCTTATACGGATGTTTATTGGATCAAATTCTTACAGGTCAGCAATGCCAGGTGACTGAAATTAATAGAGATGTAAGGCTTTTGGCATGTGAACATGCACATACTCGCACGGGGTTTGCTAGCAATGTTCTTGCAAGGAAGTGCACACCAATTGCTTCCTCCACCCCCTTTCAAAGGGCATTTTGGTCCATTGAATGAGGACATTGAGTTGGGCAATGGTTAAAAAAAAAAGTTGCTTGCAAAGCCGTGCTTGTACATCTGGATAGCTGTAACATCATGACAGTGTTGGCTGTCTTTCCAATTTCCTGTTAATCTTTCTCTCTCGTGGCTGGCTTGCAACTAATTACGATGCAGACCTGTCGCTTACTGCCATAGTGGACCCCAGTTAGTTGGGGTAAGGCTTATATCATGATGATGACGGTGATGACCTGTTGTTTACCCTAAATCTTATTCTATTGTCATTTTACGTCGCAGAGAAATTCAACATTTTTATTGGCAAGTGAGATGTTCACATACAGTGCCTGTATATGATCATTTCTCATAAAGACCCTATGCTTTTGATAAATACCCAATTTTCCTTTATTTGGTATTAAGAACAGTACACTCTTACTACTAGAACAATACCAGAAATGGAAAAACAGGATGCATCCATGAAAAGCATTAGGTTTGTATTTCAATGTTGTTTTTCATAATTTCCTTCATGTGGCCATTGGAGTTTTCAACTGTGAATGTAGGGTCACAGCATGGTGTATTTGAATATGTTGCCTGATTGTTGCAGGTTTGCAAAGAGGAAACTAGATGAGTTTGTTTTCCTCGGGAATCAACTGCAGGTTTCGTATGCTCCTCAGTACGAGTCTCTTTCTGATACGAAGGAGAAATTGGAAGGCAGGAAAAAAGAAGTTTTAAGCCGACTAAACTGTGAGTTTCTTCTAAGATTGATATGTGCAGTCACTTGCAAAAATTACCTCATTGTACCTTGAAACAAGCTTCTTCTTCTTTTTTCCTCTTCTATATTTACAAATTGCAGCTGGAAGATCCAAAGGATCAGAGCCTTCCAAGCAAATGTAAGGGAGCAGTTATGGCTTCAATCTTTCAGTATGAGTTCTTTGAATAATTGCTTTTAATGGACACCGTTTTGAATAGAGGAAATACACAATGTTCAGTCAACTAATTTTACTAGGACCAGCAAATTGTACATGTGTTGGCCTGCCATTTGGTGATCCATAACTGTCCATGTGGTGGGCCCCATCATGGATGAGGAAACCATCATGTGGTCCTAACCATCCAATTGGATCCATGCTTCTTCTTAAACATGGAACATCATCTCTTACCTCCACTTTCAAGCTATCAATTGGATAGAAAGATCATCTGGTAAAGAAGATCATTTATGATGAGTCCCACCAGGTGAATAGCCAAGAGTGCCAAAAGGTGGGTGAGTCCTATGTGTACCATTGCTAGATCAGTTTTTTTTTATTATAAAAACACCATTCTTTGGATCCAGCATTGGATAACCCCTCTTTGGAATGCCGCAGTTTAAATATATTGCTACAATTATTCTTATTCATAATTCTCTAGGGATCATACGGAATCAGCAAAAGCTCATCACAGGCAAGATCCTATATTCAGCAGGGTGACCTCTGACAAGGTTCGTATCTGGTCTTGTTATGGATTCATGTGTTTTTGATGTATTAGATGCTGACCAGGGATACCGTATGGGGTGAATTGATTCCCTAGGAGTGTAGTTACAAGTAGTTCTAAAACTTACTGACTCAAATCGAAACTCTGCTGAGCCAACTTGACTAGGAAATATTTTGAGCCGAACCACCGACTCTAATCGACACAACTCGCCATGCCTTGAACCAAGTTACTCAGTTTAAGAAAAAAGGATGCTATTAAAAGGTGGGAGCAAGATTCCAACACCCAACCTCAATAAAGGGGATACGACGACCTTAACCAATGAGGAATATGTAATGTCAGTTGCTTTGCTTGACATACTATGTTACTTTAGTAAATGTAACTATTTTAAATATGTACTAAAATTCCTAATGTTTTCAATTTATATAATTAAACATTGAGTTGAGTTGGGTCGGGTCGGGTCGGGTCGGGTCGAGTCAACCTGACTGGGATGAACATTGAGTCGAGTCGAGTTTTTGGGTTTTCTTCGAACTGTGGTTGTAGATGCTCGTTTACTGTACTTTTTATACGACGTGCCATATAGTGCCTCCTTATCCGTATTTTGATTGCATGCCATGAAGATAAAAGCTTCACAAAATTGCCACTTGCCACTCTTTCAGTGTACGTCTTGCTGAAAAGGGGGATGTGAATTGCTTGTAACCCTGGTTATGGGGGATTCCTGTAACCCTTGACATGGTCCAATAATAATGTGCTGCATGCGCTTGTTAAATGTGGAGCCTGTTGTGAAAAGCACAGATTCTCCGGGATGAAGTGATCATTTTTCCATTTTTGTTGTAGGCCCCGCATCTGATAGATGCCAAAGTGCTTTTTCATTAGGACATTTCAGGGGTTCCAGGCAATTTGCATCCCAAAAGGAGTGCCAAAGCTATACTACATTGAAGGATAAGGCAAAAAAATGTTGGGCATGGGCCAAACACCACAATCCCTGTATGGTGGAAATTTGATATTCTAATAGAAACATAAAATTGCAAGAGGGTCAAATCAAATGATATGTTTTATTTATTTATTAGATTAATAAAAATGTAGATGCTAAAAAAAAAAAAGAACGGGGAGAAATGAAACAGGTGGCCGAACTGATCCTAATCTGACATCTCATGTTAAATTTTCATCAACTAATGATATTATGTTGCATTTGTATGTAGTTCAAAACTGTATAGGCTCTGTATAGAAGTTAGTCTTGAGGTATTACAACTCTATTTCTTTTCCTTCAATCAATAGGATAGAAGTAACTTTATTATCACAAACAATCATTGACGTTTGTTCAGCTCAAGACTTTCAATTTGCAATATGCCTACAGCTTTTATCAAAGAGGTGTGTGCTCCAGTGGCACTGGCTTGTGGTGGTACCGGGTAGATGTGGGGCCCAAGTGACGTATGCAGGACATCCAAACTGTCCATCAGATGCTTCAGCTCATTTTAGCCATGGCAATTAAGAAAATCAGCCCAATCCAAGACTCATGTGGTCCACGGCACAGGGAACATGATGGGAGGAAATGCTTACTCTTAATTTGAACTGGGTCTCACCTGAGTTTCAAAACAGCCTTATCTCAGGTCGGACCCTTCATCCAGGCTAGTTGAAGGGTCTGAATGGCCTGAATTGCAGGTATACTACATGGCGGGCCCCCTATTAAAAACAATGGTAGGCGTCCACTCTCATCTGGTTCACTGTGGTGTGGTCTACCCGAATATTGGATCGGCCTGAGTTCTGTGTACCAGCGGTAGCCTGAGGTCTCACATCTGATGGATGGGTTGGATGTAATGAGCACATCACATGGGCCCACTTCTGTCCGGTGCCATGGTAGTTTACAGTGGTACCATACCACTGAAGCATGACTCTTTATCAAATAGGATTCAGTTGGGACTGAATTCTTTTCTCTGGGATCGAATGCAAGCATGGGATTTTAAATCCACCATTTGTCAGTTTCACAATCTGTGAAGGGATGCTGGTTGGGTACTAGCAATTTGAAGTTGATTAGGCAGGGAAATAGGAGCCGTTCTGATGCAGTTTCCATTTCTTGGGCTACCCCAAATGGCACTGAAAAGCAACCCAATCACATTACCAGTGGACTTGCAAACAGTCCATTAAGAAAGAAAACCAAAAAGGTTTGTTTGTGTGAGTGGTGCTGTGGTACCAGGAAGATGTGGGGTGGGGTCCATGTGGTGCTTGCGGAATCCAACCTGTCTGTCAGATGAGTCATCTCAGAAACCCCTAGGAGGCTAGGACCCAAAACTCATCCTGATCCAAAACTGAGGCGGGCCACCCAAAAGGGGAAATCCACCCTTGAATTTCACATTGACCCATGTGAGTGGTGAAGCAGCCTACATTTTCTCCTGACCCTTCATCTGCTGGACTGGATGAAGGGTCTGAATGGCATTGATTATATATACACAACATGGTGGGGCCACTACTCCAACCAACGGTGCGTGTTACCTTTCAATGTGTTCCCTGTTCTATGGCCCATCCAAGTTTTGGACCGTGTTGATTTTTGGGCCCTGAGGTTTTTCTGAGGCGACATATCTTATGGATGGGTTGGATTCATTAAGAACATTGTTGGGCCCCGTATCTGTCCAGTACTAGTGTAAGCTTACAGTGGTAGTGGTACCACCCGAACGCATGACTTTGTTTTGATCCTTAACAATTTTATCACTTTGTACTATCTGGGGCATTGATTGTATTGAAGCTCACATTGCATGAAACTGATAGGAGTCTTCCTGCAATCACAGGAGTACTTTTCATCCCCATCGATGAACAACACAGTCCAATTTGTCAGAGAGAAGCTTGATAAGGTTAGAAAATGTTTCCTACATTTTTGCTTTTGCACATATGTATTATCCAAGATCATGCACCAGTTGTTTTGAAATTTTTGTGTTGTGTAGATACAATCAAGTAGTGAGCATGTAGAGGGTGGGCCGGCTTTCAAGAAACCGCGGGTCAACAATAGAAGAAGAATATGATGGACCATTGACCATGCAAGAAAATGATTGCCTTCTGAAAGTTCTGCCACTCCTGAACAATGTTACCTGAAACACAAACTCCTGATGAATGGCTCAGATCTTGCATCATGTGACAAAATGGCAGGTGGGGAGAGTAGGGTTCAGATTCCTATAATTGCAAGAGTAGCCATTGAAGGGCTCTATCTGGAAATAAGGCAGGTATGACCATTGATTTTCAACCAGAATCTTTAGAAAAGAAGAAAAAATCAGTAAATTTTTTTCCGCAGACATGTGAGAGTTTCTAGTTTAGATGTATTATAAATCAAAACTACTCATGGGCTAGAGTGGTAGATTCACATGAGTTTCAACACAAGGTTCATGGGTTCAAGTAACCCATTGTGGTGTGTAAAAAAATAAAATAAATCATAAATCAAAACTGATGTTTATTTGATGATCTGAATATTTGATTGAATAGGGAGCCCACCATGTTGTCAACTCAGGTGGGTCCTGGTGCAAATCAAGGGTGGGTGGACTGCACCCAGCCCACTTTTGTGGGCAGTTCGTCCATAAATCAGTGAACCGTTGGTTCAAATCTCATTGGCACTTTCAATCGGGCTCAGTTTTCAGTCAGTATTTTAAAACCCAGACTGGACTCCAACCCCTTTTTATGGGCGGTTTACTTGGCCATTTCTACCGACATGCGGACCGGACCCAATCCAGTTCTTGTGGGTGGTTTTGGTCGAAGCCGGCCAACCACCAGTTCAAACGGTCCAACCCACAAAATTAAATATTTAAATTAAGAGGTGGGAGTGTCCTGTTCATTAAAAGGGTAACTTACCATTTTGGTACCTAAGATGTACATGTGGGGCCCATAATTTGTTCATCCAAGCCATTGATCTGATGTCCTGCATCATGGATTAACGGTGCCCAATAAATCTCCCAATTTGGAAGGTCCTGAGTATCAAATCTTCTCTTTTTCTCCATTGGATGTGGATTGTTGGTTCATTTCTTCTTAACCATTTATTGATATGCTAACAGCAGAAAGGTTAGAACTGACCAAATGAGGAGAGAGTTTTGGGCATGTTTCATCCATGAGGTGGACATCACATCAATGGATTGGATGAACCAATCATGAACCCCACATTTACATATTAGGTATCAAACATGGAACTCGGCCTCTTAAGTTTATTGAATACAGAAAAATCAGGAGAAAATAATAAAAACCTCCAAGATTGAAGGATACTAACCCTCCAACAGGTGTGCCCGGCAAACAGACTCCAATAAAGAAAAAGACTGTAATGGTTCACATTCAACTGAAAAAAGCAAAGGTTACAGATTATATAGACAGGATCTTTCAATCTTGGGGATTTTCAGTGCATGGACGAACTATGGCGAGGCCCATCATGTTGACGGTTTGAATTTTGGATCTTTGAACGGTGGGCCCACTTGTACAAACTGAAAGCAAAAGGTGGGATCCTCCAAAGAGAGGCCGGAGTAGAAGGGTAGTATGGTAACCTACAATCGGTTGTACTGTACCTTCGGTGCATTTTATCCCTTCCAAAACCTTTTTTCTCGTTTACCCTTGGCATTTAGACTAATCACCTGAGTGTCCGGCACGGGTAAATGATCACATGCCTGCGCTCGTACGCGAGTTCTCATGCATTTGATCTTCTGTGGGGTCCACAGTGATGTTTTTGTAGAATCTGAACTGTGAATCAGGTTATTAGATTCAGTTTTGCCGTACAGATAAAAATCAGGACGATTCCAAAACTTGGGTGGGCCATACTAGGTGGAATAATGTTAGATACACCAAATTTCTCTAAGCAATTCGCTCCTCAATCGTGGAATAATGTTAGATACACCAAAAATTCTCTAATCAAGAAATGGAAGAATATGTTTCGCTCCTCAATTGTCTTCAAGGCAGCACTGTCAATCAGTCTTCTCGACAAATTAAGTGTTTTCTCAGTCAAATCCTTTTAGGGCCATCTTGCAAATATTTTCTCTCCTTCCAAAGAGGACCCGTCTCATCTAATATGAAATTATTAAGTTTCTCTAAAGATAGCTTCTTTTGGTTTGTAAGAAAAAGGTATTCACAGTTGATAACTTGAGGAAAAGGGCAATGCATATTATTATGCGAAATCTGAGCTAACAATACAACGCTTCTCTGAGTCGTGACTCTCTCGACCTGTTTCAAGACGCGACCCATCCAAGCAGCCGAATTGGTTGAGGTTGGACTTTGAATTATTGTCTATGCTATATCCGCCCTGCTCTATCTTATATTCCGAGACGAATGACGTTCCGAGCCGATTGTACAGTTCGAACATAGCGAACGTTCCAAGCCTAACGCATGTTCAGATGCACATATTCCACTCGCTGAACATGGAAACTGCTATAACCAAACGTGGCCGATAACCTCGTTCGCAAATACGGATAATCCGCCAGATACGCTACATGATCGAGAGATTGCGAAGGGTATCTCCACGATCCGGGAATCCGTCTTATCATGCTGAGATTATCGGATTCGGACCACCCGACAGCCAAGTATAAATAGTATATCACGCCATATCTACAGGTACACAAAATCGAGCTCTCCTCTACTATCTACTCAGACTCTGATTCCCTTGTCCTGACTTAGGCGTCGAAGGGTCCCCCGGCTTAGCCAAGGTCACCTTTACCTGCTTTTCTAGTGTAGGTTCTATAGATCATACGTGATGGTCGACGTGGAGAGAGGGCTGACCGGATTTTGACATCAACATATATTACAAATATTTGTATGTGTTACATGAAACATGAAGAAACACTGGACCACCTATTTATCCACTGCCCCTTCACATATCAGATATGGACTGATATTATGAGCCGTTTCCACATTCAGTGGTCCTTTCCTCAATCTGTTCGGGAGTTGCAGCAGCATTGGCATGGTATTTGTTTTGGTAATTACAGGTCAAAGCCGTGGAAAATGTCCCTTTTGACCGTTTGGTGGACTGTGTGGGAATAAAAAAAATGAGAGGTGCTTTAATGACATGGACTGTGTGCGAAGAGAGAAATGGGAGGTGCTTTAATGGCATGTAAAAATACTTAGAGGGCACTGTGAACAGAGTGATCTTCTTTATCGTGGAGTGGGCTTAGTGCTGTGGACAAATTGCAAAACTGTAATTTCCTTTATGGGGCTACCTCAGCTCCTCAGTTATATCTTTTTGTCTGTTTTTGTTTTTTCCTCTTTTATATGCGTATCTGTTACTTCTCAAAAAAATTCTCTAATCAATTCATCCACTGTGGCCCACAGAATTCTGAATTCATCCTTCTGCCTTACATCGGATGAACGGATTGGATGGCATATACAGAGCACCGTAGACCCCACAGAGAATCTGGAAGTTTTGTACGGTGGGTATCCTCCTCCACATTGCTTCCCGCTGTTCCCTGTTGTGTGGCCAACCTAATTCCTGGAATGGACAGATTTTTTGGTTTCTGGAATTATCAAGGAAGGCCACGTCTGATGGATGGTCTAGATGAAATAGAAACGTCACGGTGGGCCTTACAAAGCTCGAAAGTATGAGAACTCATCCATAACGGATCCTTCTCAACTCAAAGCTAAGGTTATTTTAGTAATTTGGCATACTAACGGTTTCAAAGCTCCGAGACGGAAGCCATTGTGTTCCTCCTATGAGGTAACTTTCTTTAATGTGGGGAAAACTAATTAATTTGCGTAAAATCCACGCCGTCCATCGTGTACATCACCCCCTGCCTGGCCTTGATGCGAAATGTCAGGAAGATTCAACACTCAGGTGGGCCACCCCATAAAATTATACCTATAAACCTTTAAATTCACGTAATATGGCCCACTTGAGCTTAGGAATACTGGTATTTTAGTTAATTCTTTCGGTTTTGATGTGGCCCATTAGATGAAAGGATTTGGTGATATTCAAACACCACGGTTGGCCCTGTACAAAACCAATGGTGGATTTCACATCTCAACTTTTCCCGGGAGGCGGATTCCCATCTTTTTTTTTTAAAAACAATCTTTTCCCGGGTACACGGAGTTCAGCCAAGCCGTGACCGTGGTGGGCCCATCTTGATGTGTGTTTTATATCCACTCCGTTCATCTGTTTTTCCACATCATTTTAGGGCATGGAAAAAAAATTGAAACAAATCCGAGTCTAAGGTGGACCACACCACTTGAAATAGTGTCGACTGACCATTAAAAAGTTTTAGATCAAACTTACTAATGTGATCAGGCCGATACTTTTGTTTTCCCTTCATCCAGGTCTGTGTGACCTTATCAACAGGTTGGATGGCAAGTAAACATTAGAGTGGGCCCTAGGAATTTTTTAATGGTGGCCGTTAAATCACCACTGTTTTCTTGTGTTGTGGTCCACCTGAGACTTGTATCCGTCTCCTTTTTGGGAACATGATCTAAAATGATCTGAAAAAAAGGATGGACGGCGTGGATAAATACATCGAGGTTGCCCCACCGTCAGGCCCACCTGGCTGGATCCGGGGTCGCACCTAACCCGCGTTCCGCAGCGCAACTCTCACATCTCATCGTATTTACCTTCCTCTCTCATCTACAACTCCAAAGTCCAGCAGACGGAGAAGGGGAGAGAGGGAGAGAGAAGATGATCATTCCTGTTCGTTGCTTCACATGCGGGAAGGTAATCTCTAGGGTTTTAATTTCAATTTCCATGTTTTCTGGTCTCTTGATCGGATGTTGCCTCTCCTTTATAGGGTTTTCATATCGTATCTGATCTTTTCTAGGGTTTTCTCTTTCTTGGAAATGGTTGCCTTTTCATAGGTGATTGGTAACAAATGGGACACGTATCTTGATCTTCTCCAAGCCGATTACACTGAAGGGTGAGTACCATTTCTCTCTCTCTCTCTCTCTCTCTCTCACACACACACACACACACACACACACACACACACACACTCATACCAAGGTTTGAAAATCGGTCTTGGTGCCCTGTATCGGCTACCAGCTTAGCTGGGTCGTGTTGTCCTGTATCGGGCCATTTCAGGCATGTTTCGGGCCAATACAGCTGTATTGTCTACGGAAAAAACCAGTTCGTATTGGTGTATATCGGGCCATACGTACCAGTTCTGGATGAAAGCCTAAACCCTGTTCATGGACAACTAGTTGCTGGAAAATGTTTTTGTCTAATTAGTGCTTGATTGCTTACTTGTTATGTGGATGGCATCCCACCTGTCCAAAAGGCTGGCCCCACCGGGAAGATAACTGAACACAGAGATTTAGACTGATCCACTCATCAGGTGGGGGACGTGTACTTATATTGGCAGTTTTCAACTGTTTTCTATGTCATGGCCCTCGCGATGAGTGGATCGATTTGATTTTTTGCATGAGATTCTTCGTCATGGGGTCTACCTTTTGGACGGGTTGGATCTTTTACTCACTTGACATGTTGACATTTATGAGCTGGATGGACAATAAAAATATGGTCCAAATAGTCATGTGGGACTTGCTGTGTGGGCGTGCATGCTGACATATATTTGTAGTGGGTTCCATACCTTTAGAGGCATGACATTTTTGCGCCTTATGGACCAGAGACATGGCACGTGTATGATGATCTAAACCAAACATCCTACAAGCTAAATTGTGCCTCCAAATTATTTTCCATATTTTAGACTTTGTGTGGGCCATCAGATTGTTTGTGACATGTATACATATTTATTCATTGAATTATATTACGAATTTTCGATGTTTGAGTTTATATGTATGGTTGTGATTGTTTCATGGTCATATATGGATATAGATATTCGTATTGGCAATCATGATGAGCTGTGGCCAATATTCGTTTGTTAAAGGCCTGGTCAGCTTCTCACACAACATGAACCATTGTGCATGTGTGCACTACAGGAGTAATGCATATTGAGATACATGTGCATATGAGACGTACCCCTGCCCCCTGTCTTATGAGATGATTAGTATGAGATCTCATACAAATTGCCACAATTGGCTCATATCCAATCAGATTATGTAAACCTATGTATTGTAGAAGTGATGAGTCATTATCTGAACAAATGAATTTTGGATGACAATCGCATAAACAACGAACGCTTGATCATTCACAGTGTGTGAATTGAGTCGTGTGCTGTGAGACCAACTACCTAAAAGCAACATTTGATTTCAATCCAGTTGCTGTGTGAGTATGCTAATCCTCTAGGTGACTCTTGTGTCCTTATAACTCTACACCACGTGGCAAGGTTACGATGGGTGAAACTACTTTGGTGTGCATTCTCAGGGACATGTACACAAATTCGGTTGGGTTAGAAGCATGTTGGGAAAACGGTCAAATCAAGATCGGGTCATGGAGTTGGGATAGAGGAAGATTGTGGATGATCACACTGTGGTGATGATACGCATGAGACTTATCTAATTCTTTGGATTGAATGGAGAGTTAGATTTTATTGCAAATCACTTTAGAAAAATATTTATATTCTTATATTAATATTTTCAACGATTTTTTATTGGTCAGGTTTGTAAAGATAAAATCCATTCCATCTCAAAAGTATACAAGTGTGCGATCGGAGCACTGAGATTCATTTGCGTGTACATATGGAATCAAACATGCTCGATTGAGTGTGATTTGATCAACAATCTTGGACTAGTGGGTGGAGATTGGGACGAGTCAGTTTTTGTCCACTTGTGGATTTGGTGTAATGTCATTCCTTAAGGAGGATTAGTCTCAGAGGTCTCACAATGTTGTACCTGATTTAAGCATGTAGATTGAATTTTTTTTATTGGAATGGAGTGTGGTAATAGTACATCTCATTACCTCGATAACATAAGAGATATTGGAGTTTGTCTTTAATTGGAATTTCTTCAGGAAAGAGGCCTATAAATATAGGCGTAGGGTTTGATTTGAGACACTTTTCTCTCTTCTATGATGCCCTAGCCATAAAGAAATCCTTCCTGCTTAGAAACCTTAGTCCATAAAATCTAGATATTTAAGATCCTGTATAGTGTTTTCTTTCCTCTTGTGGTTGAGAATCAACATCTCCGGTGAGCTTTCTTTCATCTCTGTGCCACGAAGGAGATGGTTGTGGTTAGGCATTCAAGGTAATTACGCTCTTGGAAATTTTAAATTGGCATTTGGTATATTTTATGGGGCTTCCACTTTTAGTTGGTATTAGAGCATTAGACAACGCGCAACCTGGTATAAAATTCAATTTTCCTTGGGTTTGGATACATGAGACCCATGCGTTGAGCCATTTGCAGCTTCAAATCAATGCCTTTGAGTGAAAAGGGAACCCCACATACCTACATTAGGATAAATCCAATGCGTCTCTTGGGGTTCATCTACTTTTCAAAGAAGATTTAACTCTATGAGTGCGTGTGGACGATCCTAGTCACCATGGCACCGTAAAACCGTGCATCACCACGGACCATATGGCTTTGTGCTCATGGCCTCTCTAGATCTCGATGATCATGGTGCTCACCTCCGAAATCTTCTTGTGAAAGTTGGGTGCTTGCTGCCCAAGCCTTGTGCGTCCCACCTGTCTGATGGTTGGCGGAATTTCTGCCCATGATCGACAGCAAGTGGCACTGCCACCTACATGTTCTCTGGCTGTAACCATGGCCGACATTCATGTCAGCGGCTATGTCTGCTGGCTTCATTGCTGGCCTTTGTCATATCATAGCTGACATTTGCTTCATTGATGGGTAACAATATTGAAGGCCTTGAGAGCGGGCTCAAGGAACTCAATTGGGAGATGTTGATGCTCTAAACATTGTTGGCGACTATGGACGTTTGACTCACAGAGTTGAAGATTGCCATGATGATGGGTAGGGTCGATTTGAGTCAATAAATATGCAGTTATATAAAGGGCCTTGACAGCGGGCTCAAGGAACTCAAATGGTAGATGTTGGATGCTCTAAGCATTAGTGTCAAGAGGGGAAGAGCCTTTCAGGTGTATGGTGTGGGAGATCCCCACCATGCTAAAGGAGCAGGTTGAGGAACTAACAGTGGCAGTTCATATCATCAGCACGACACATACTGGCATCCGCAACAATAGACAATATCGATGATTGAAATCGCTGATTGATATTGAAAGTCTGCAATTTGGCGAGCAACTCTGTGACAGTTGACAGATCGGTTTGGGGGCCAAAACTTTTACTTAAAAGATGATGGGTTTGGGGGACCAAGACTTTTAACTTAAGATGATGGGGGAAGAGTCTTAACACATCGCTCAACTCTCTTCTCTCAAGTCTCCACACTATACCAAAATACCACACTCACATGGACTTTACACGCACTACTAGTGTAGAAGGATGGCCACCCCATGGTATAGTGTTACATGATCACACACGTGTGGGGTCATTGGGATGCTTATCACTTATCCAATGGATGAACCAATTAAGACCGTTGTTCAATAATGACTTGCTTAATGGAAGTCTAGCTTCATCTCACTTGGCCTATTTGATCAACATTTAGTTTTGAAAACATGTTGGGGTCCACCTGATTGATGGCATGTATCTCACATACATGAGCCATGTTGTCACATCAGGTGTGAATTGGAGCTCCCTACATCCGCGGGGCGTTAAGCAAACCTACAATATTTCTATACTAATGGCTCTGGGGTGAGTGATCATACATTATGGTTTGAGATTTGAGTTCGTACAACTGGAGCCTACTTTTCAGGGATCCAATCTGTTGTTCCACGCCATCCATTAGTTGTCTCACCGTCCAATGTCCTGTATACAAAAAGAGGCTGGTCCGCTAGTTGTATCTCATTGTCTACTGTCCTTGTACACAAATAATCCAGTCTGCTCATCCAATGGGCCACGATGTTAGCCTAAAATTTTCTTATTTGTCCAAGTTATTTACAAACTGTAGCTCATCTGATCGGTAGAATGCCTCAATTTTTTGCCAAGAGATCTACTACATGGTGGAAGCTGTCTGATGGTTGGCTTGAATCATGTGTAGGCCATGCTTGCGTATGGTTCCCCCGTAAATGTGAGCAGTAGTTGAATCAGGGCCCACTAAAGTTGTAGCTTACAAAGAGGATCTTTTCGAAAGGGTGTTAATTTATTGCCTATGTTTTCCATAGGTTAGAGATGTGCCTGTTGAGTTTTATGTGATCACCTTGTACCAATCAAATTGAAGGGGAGATTTCATAGGATAGTTGTAATACCAGCCATGTTTTACTGGACAAAATTGTGGGGGGTGAAGGAACAACATGTTCATAGGATGAGTGAAGCCAAAATGAAGATATTGAGATGGATGACTGGCAAGATGAGGAAGGACAAGAGTTATGAATGCATTTGAAGGAATTTAGGAGTACTAAAAATAGGTAATAAGACAAGGGAAATTAGGCTTGGATCCTTTGGCCATTGGCCAAGGTGATCAATAACTCCACCAGTTAAGAATGAGTAGGTTCAAGTTGAAGCATCCAGAAAGCAAGGGGAATGCCTGAAACCATATTATGACCTATTATGGTTTAACCGAGGATATGGTTCTTAATAGACTGGAATTGCTGAGCAGGATTCATATGGCTGATATCAATTAGTTGGGACAAGGCTTCAGTGATGATGATGATGGTCATGTCCTATAAATTTACCGGTATTTTAGTCTACTAATAGTCCCATAACAAAATAAGTGAATTAAAAAAAAAAAATCTGATTTTTTTTCTTTTTATTTTTATTTTGTAATTTGGTAGTAGCAAGTACACACACAAACACTCACACTCACGGAGATTCCCATCTTCTATTTGGGTGCCCCTGTTGGAAAAGGATGCAAATGACATTTGCACCATTGAGCGGATCAGCGAAATGAAGTCTATCAACCTGATTTATGTGGCTCGTGGGCAACCATGGCGAGTCTTTAGAGCAATTTCCTAACATTGTCTGAATCTTGTTTATTTAAAAGTTTATATATTCGATTTGTTGGTAATAAATCTCTCGATGATGTATGCAGAGATGCTCTTGATGCGTTGGGCTTGGTCCGCTATTGTTGCAGGCGGATGCTCATGACCCACGTCGACCTGATCGAGAAGCTCCTCAATTACAACAGTAAATCTCTTGCCCTTCCTGCTCGCTAATTGGAAAGCTTATCAATGTTGATCAAGATGAGATAGTCACTTGCTCGAGCACCTACTTAAAAAAATCAGAGTGCATCCTGCTTCTTCTCACCATCCGATCCTGATCCAACGGCGAGGCAGTTTGCCAATAGTTACTTTGTGCTATTGGCATCAGCAGCACCTTCCGTTTTGTTTTCTTCTTCGTTTTTTTTCCTGCTTTTGTATGGATTTGCTCCACTAATGTGTGTTGCTCTGTTACAGCTCTGGAGAAAAGTGAGGCCTCTTAGATGAAATGGTGGCGCTCATCGATGTGATCCTTAGATAATGCAACTTTGGTGGCCCACTGTATATGCAAATGCTAGAAGTGACATTTTGACTGGTGAAGACGGAGCCTTTTGCATCTGACCCTTGATTTGAGGATCAATGCAAAGGAAATTAGAATGTCTTTTGTGTATCCTTGATTGAGAGGAATATGGTCTGTTAGTAGCATTTTTGGTAGATTGTTTTTTGTGTTTGGCAACCTCCATTTATGTATTCGGGCTGAATACAAGAGTAGAGACTATGGACGTATCTGTTCCGAATGATACTTCAAACCGTAGCGATCTCTTTCACACCAACCTTCTGCATGTTTGGGACATCTGCATCGCGAAAATTACTCATCTCGGAAATCTGGCTGAGCCACTCGTTACGTGGACCACAGCTCTATGTTCATTCTGATGGTTGTTTCTCTGTTGATTTGAACTGTTCGGTCCACCTGATGAGTGGACCGGCTTGATTTTGGGCCAGGTGATCTTCTGGTGGGGCCCACTGTTTGGTGTGGTGGGGTGGCATGCAAATATAGGCCTGCCAGGTGATCTTCTGGTGGGGCCCACTGTTTGATTTTCGACAATCTGCGGTTTTTTTGTGGACTGACAATCCCGTCCAACAGACTGTCAGTATGAAATCACACCACTGACACGGATATGCCTCATTAGCCATCTATTTCGAGAAGCCATTTGAAAAGTACTGTTTGGATGGTTAGGATTGTCTGGTAGCGATTTTGGGGTCATGACCCACGCATGGTGGAACCGTACAATGGATGGTGGGTATCACTTGATTGTGAGGCTTTCGTTGATGATCATCCTCTGCACGTCGGGTGCGTGTTTTTGTACATTAATACAAAATAATGGTCACATCAGCATATGATGGCCCACCTTGTCCACGCCAGTTTGGATGGCATCAAACCATGATCCTGTAAAGCAATTGTGACACAGACAACCTTTTATAAACGACAGATGTAGCTAAAATAGTGGTGGTAACGATGACGTAGTATTATCAAAATATCTCTTATTTGGGTTTATCCTGACCGTCCGATTGGAAATGTAACATATCCACTCATCCAGCAAGGAGTGTTGATATTTTTTCTGTTGGGGAATGATGCCGTGCAACAACGTCGACACCTTTATATATATATATATATATATATATATATATATATATATATATATATATATAGAGCTGATGGTCCTGAACAGTTCGAATCCAACGTATCTAACTACAACCACTTGCCCTTGTCCTTGAAGCCATCCATTTTCCAAGCCACTCGTTTTTGTACGGTTGGGATCAATCCAATGGAGTGTTTACTTCGACTCTTTTGTACGGCGGCCAGTGAAAACTGGTTTGAATCAGATAGACAGCCCAGTTCGATTATTGAACTGTCCACGTGTCCAATTCAACTAGTTTGCAGCATGAGGCTCCAATCTCATTGAAATTTATTGAGTTTTTTTTTTTTTTTTTTCCTGTTAATTAACATTCACCGGCTTCGTTAGCACTCCTCCGCCAATGTTGGCCAATGTGCTCGTTGATCAGGTCCGTCCATTATCACGGACATATTGGCAAAATTCCCAGATTGATGAGATGGAATGATCCATGTAAAACGTATCCATGAATTGGACGGTTAATATAATTAATGGACAGTACATGCTACCAAGAGATGGTCACTCCAGTCCGGTTTTGGCTTGTGGCCATTCCATGAGTGGGCCGCTCTAATGGACGGCTCGGATCGACTAGCAAAAATTCACCGGTGAAGGTCGGTGGAGGCCATTAACAAACTAGCGTCTGTTAAACTACGGCGACATTTGAGGGCTCACTCATATAAAAACAATGGCTCTGACAGGTGACACGTGTTTCGTTTTTTTTCCCACCCGTTGCGAAGATCTGCGGACGAGAATGGCCGAATATCAAAAGGTCCACATCCCTCCCTTAAATTACAGACATACCCCTCTTTCTTGGGAGAAACCACTGAAAACTTTGATACTAAAAGGCGGGCGATAAATGATTCTCACCACTTAGGAATTACTTAAAAATTTCATAGGTGGAATATAAGTAATTTATATTAAACTGTCCAAATTACGGTTCCGCTCCAAATGTATGATTTGAAAAAAAAAAAAAAAAAAACCACTGACACCATCCATTCATCAGATGGAGGACACGAATTGTATGGTGTGGAGCTCACCACACCGCACTGTAGCGTGGTGGTGTAGATAGTCCCTGTGGTCTCACTGATGTGTGTTTATTTCATGCGGTGCAACTAAATTTTACCTCATTTGATGGCATCAGCCCATAATTAAAACATATCCAAAGTTTACGTGGACCACAGATTAATAAGAAGTAGAAAAAATAAGGTCCATCATTGAAATTATTTTTGGGCCTACAATTATATTTATCCGGCATCCACAGAGTTGATTAGATAAAGAGGCAAAAAAAAAATAAACAAAACACAAATACCACCTTGATGTATGGAAATTTTTGTTTTCATGGTATAACAACCCATTGCATAGCCTATATATTATAGATAGGTTTTTAATTTAAGCTTATGATTTAAAATAAGCTAGAAAAATAGATAAATAGTGTAAATAAAATCCATGCATCACAGTGGGCCCACCGAAGTGTATCACTACACAATCCACCATCCCTGGAGGAACCAAAAAGGTATGTTGGGTTGGATCCTGGTATGTTCATCAATTTCAATATCATGGCCCACAGAATATTTGGGTCATGCATAATTTCACCGTACGTAATCTTAATGAGGAGGTATATGTTCTTAATGGTCTGGATCTTGTATACGTATCACACATTGGCAGGAAAAAACATGCGCGATACAGTAAGCTTATGGTATGGTGCACTGCCAGATCAACCCTTTTTTATTATAAATTTTTTTTATTACCAGTGGTAAATTAGAAAATAATGTCCAAATACCGGGCTATTAGTAATTTCATTATTAAAGCAGAGTATCTTAAAAATCATCGATCACGAAGGATACTTGAAGAAAAAAAGAAAAAAGAAAAAAAATTCTCAAACCCAACAGAAGAAGAAGAAGAAGGAAAAAAAATCACAAAAATCCCCAAAAGGGGACTCAAACAATGCAATCATCGAGCCTGAAGATTTTCACAGATTTCAACCCAAGAGCCCAAAGATCATGGCCTTGTAGAAGAAACGGTAGAGCCGTAGAGAAGATACTCAGAATCTCTGCATGCTCTCCTTCTGCTTCTTCGGAGAGGAATGGAGATGAGAATGGAAGAGTGAATCCGGCGTTGTCGACGAGCTCTTTTCTTTCTCGAAGCCAGACCTACGCTCTCCTGAAGCAGCAGATGGCTGTTGCAGCTAAATTCGAGGTGGGTGGTGTTTCTTCGTTTGAATTTTTTAATGTTTTGATTTTTTTTTTTTGGTGGATTTTGATTAGTTTTTGTTTTTGAGTATTGGGTTTTTGTTATTTTGTTTTTTGAAGTTGGTTTTGAGTTTTTACTGGAAAATTTATTGTGGATGGTTTTGATGGATTTTTTTTTTGTTTTTGTTTTTTTTTTTTTTTTTTTTTTTCTGGGTTTTCTTGGAAATATTTTGAGTTGTTGGAGCTTCTTTTTTTTTTTTTTTTTTTTTGTGCATTTGATCTCGTTTTGATTTTTTGAAATTGGTTCTGAGTTTGTTGGTGTTTGGGTCTTGGTGAATCATGATTTTATTTTTTTGAGTTGTTGGAGTTTTTATTGTTGGGTGTTTTTGTTGGATGCGTTTTTTTCTCTTAAATTTTGTTTAATTGTTCTGAATTGTTGGAAGTTTTGATTTTTGAGTGGAATTTGGTTCTGTTTTCTGATTTTTTGAAACTGGATTTAGATTTTCTTAGTTTTCTGTGCTTTCGGTGGATTGTGATTCTTGGTTTTTGATGTTTTTGAGTTGTTGGAGCTTTTTTCCTTGGGTGTTTTTGGTGCATTTGGTTCGGGGTTTTGATGGGTCTTTTTTAAAAATTGATTTTGAATTTGTTGGTGCTTGGATCTTGGGTGGTTTTTGTGGATCATGATTGTTATTTTTTGGAATTTTTTGAATTGTTGGATGTGGTTTGTCTTTTTTATTTTTGTTTAATTGTTCTGAATTGTTGGAAGTTTTAATTTTTTGAGTGGATTTCGGTTCTGTTTTCTGATATATATATATATATATATATATATATATATATATATATATATATATATATATATATATATATATCTGCATTTAAATTGCCGGTCCATGTTTGTACTTTTGGTAGATTATGATTATGGGCTTTCAATGGTTTTAGTTACTTTATTAACTTTTAATTTTTTTTATGAAATTGTTTTAATTTATGGATGTTATGGTTTTTGGGTGTTTTTTGGTGGATTTGAATTCTGGGGTTTGTTAGTGTTTTGTGTTATTTGTAACTGGGGATAGTTGGAATTTGATATTGTAATGTTACTTAGGGCGTGTTTGGATTGTGAATTAAAATGTGATGATTACAAATTACAATACCCGTCTCCTGAAAAACAGGTAATTTGACCAACAATTCCAGTGTTTGGATAGGCGTGGTACAATTATATTAATGATACTTTTACATTAAACACATTGGTCCATGTGTTTGAATAGGGGATTTCAACTGTAATATCATGTAAAATTGTAATGATTACAAATCACTTTACCTGTCTCCTAATACATCTGCATTTAACTGCTGAATTATGTGCTTGAACAAATGACGTCAAGTCTTATTAATTGTGCTTTTCCATTACAATACTGATGTAATTTGCAATCCAAACACGCCCTTAGATACAATGATTTCGAAGACGAGCATTATGGGGTCCTGATCATCAGCCCAAGTTCAGTTTTCTGTGGCACAGCATTCTCCACATGTAGGGGCATTATTTGCTGATCTGAACCGTTGATTTGATGGCCTCAATTATGGATCCCTACTTTGAATATCCTTCCATTGGCAGCTAATAAATAGACAAATACATGGAAGGCATTACAGTCTCCCACATTGAATTGAGAAATGGGTGAGTAACAAAGGCTTTTTATCTTCCAATCCGAGGAATTCTCGGGGGAATTCTCCAATCCTCAGTGTGAACCATCAGATCAACAGTTCAGACCACAAACCATGAGCCTCACATATAGGAAATCCTTTGTGTCAGCAAATGGTGCATTAGCTGATGAGTAGGACCCTATAACTAGTCTTGGTGACATTAATCTGTCTAGAATATTTTATTATTATTTCATAATTTCAAACAATAAGACCGTGTTTGGTTGCACAAAATATCTTGATATTTCATGATTAATCGGTCTAATTTTGTGCAAAATATCGTGAGATTTCTTGATATTTGGTGCAACCAAATGTAGCCTAAGACTTCTGTTTTAGAATTGAAGTAAGCCGCATTGTGTTTTGTTCTGGTATTGTTTTTTTTACCCCTAGGCAGTATGGCATTCCTTCTACTATTTGTTTTCATTTCCCAATGTTCATCTTGCTTTCTGTTGTAGGATTACAAAGAAGCTGCAAGAATCCGGGATTCGTTGAGGTCATTTGAGGAGGAGGAGCCGGTGTTACGCCTTAAGAGTTTGATGAAGAAGGCAATTGATGAAAAGAGGTTTGAGGTACCTAATCCTGGCACCCCCCCTATTTCAAAAGATTCCCCCCCAATTTGAATTTGTGTGTTGCGAATTAAATGGTTCTGCAAAGACTCACATACGTCTTGATTGAATTGGATGTGATTTCATTAAAAATTGAGGAGAATTGAAAAGAAAAATGCATCAATCTTTGATGTTTTAGAAGTTTTCTCTTCAACCATTTATTTGTGGGCTTCCAATTGGACATTAGGACCACCTGTTCGTTATGATTTTTGGGATATGAATCGCCTGTTATAGGAACAAAGACTTGGGTGGTTTAGATTGAGGTACCTATTTAGGATGTGTATAGATCATCATACAAGGGATGAAATCTTTTTACCTTTTCACTTCTGGTAGAGAGAGGTAGTAAGCATCTCAGCACTGCATATTCCATATTTCACATGCATATTCCATATTTCCATGTGACATGTCTAATTACCAAAATACTCTCATAGCTCCTCTAAAATATATTTGTTTTGCAAGCTTACTTACCTTTCCAGTCATTAGGGTGTGTTTGGCTGTCACCCATTTTTCATTTCTCATTAAATATCTGGAGACCGGCATCGTTGGGAAAGATATTGTCCCCTTGCTTTTCCAAAAAAATGAGGTTAGCAATGCAGGGATTGACTCTCTTGCACACGTGCTCATGAGTACCCTATGTTTGGAAATCCAAGCCATTCAACAAAATCGGCATCTTGGAAAACCCATTTTGCTGACATTTCAGGATTATTGGACACTTGAGTGGGCTACAATCTTAAGCTCAAATCCAGCCATTGGTATACTTCCGACAGGCCTTTCAAGAGAAATGTGTTAAAAGTTAAAACTAATTCTAAGTGGCACCTGAACACTTCCTTAGCTGTGGGGAATCCTTTTCCCCCCTACAGTTCTAGCTACAGTATGGTATAGATGATTGTTATGGATATGTTTCTTTCAATTCTATTCTTCTATCATATGTACGTGTTTTGCAAGAGTTTTATTACAAAATGTGAGCCTTCACCATTGTCAGTTCTAGAACTGTAGTAAAAGATGAAGTTTGACATCTAGTGGGCAGCCGATTGTACAACTTTTGCCAATCTTACTTTTGACGATCGATGTCTGATATTTCTAAACTTAGTTTTTCCTCATTTTGTAGCTTCGGAAATATTATCATGATTAAGGACATGGCCGAAACCTTCAATATTTATTTCCTTATCTTGTAGCTATGTAAATGTTATCATGATTAATGACATGGCTAACCTAGAACCTTCAATGTTCGTAATCTCATCCAAGTGCTTCTTTCCTACTCATGCCACATGTACCATGTATGTGAGATATGGGCTAGTCATCAGCTGACCCCAGGATGTAGGGTTGCAATTTGGTTTGGGGTCAACTCGAACCCAATTGACCTGAACCAAGTTTGCGTTTGGTTGGGTTGTCAGGGTCCTCGAGTAGGGTTAGGCTTGGAAGTTTTGACTCGATTTAATATCAGGTTGGGTTTGCGCTGAGCATATTTTGGTCAGGTAGGAACAATCACATGCATTTGGGTTGGGTTGGGTTGGGTTGGTTTGGTTTAGGGTTGAGTAAAGAGGAATTTGGGTTGGCCACCTCGGATTGGAATTTGGGTTGGGTAGGGTTTGGGTTGTCCCTCAACCCATCCCAACCCACTCAAGTTGCTCCCCTACCATGCATGTGCTATGGCTTGAAATTCAGGCCTACCTACTCATCAAGTGTGGGGCATTCAGAAAGAATTGACCCATGATCCACATTCGTTGTGCACATAGTTAGCAAATACACGTATTAAATGTGTAATATGCCCACATTCACCAATTTTTTGTGAAAATATTTCGTATGCCATTAATTTAAAAAATACGGATAAATTCTCGTATTTAACCTCTGTGTCATATAAAATGCTTAGCATACTAGTTAGCATATAATACGCCTCAACCTTCATGTGTTACCTTTGCTTCTCTTTCTCCTCTCTCCTCCTTGTCTCTTCCTGTTGGTTGCTGCGGTATGTTGCAAAAGGAAAACAAGGCCTTTATTTATACTTTGATAGAGTATGACGCTTGATACTTTGGCACTCAAAACCGGTACATGTGGCATATATGAACTATATTGAAGCAATTAAATTGTGTAACCCACAGCTGTTAAGTCACATCTCATAATCAGATCTGTTGAGTTATTCTAACCACTGATTCATTGACACTTGTTTGCTGAAATAGGACCACTGGTCCTTTAATTTTTAATATCAAATAAATGGTACCAATCCAATGGTTAGATAATCAAATGATCATGAGTTTTGGGACATGATACATCTAAATTGGGACACACAATTTGGACAGTTTAAATTGTATTAATTCTATTCCAAGGATGCAATTTCTAAGGGCATGTTTGGTTTTCCATTTTCTTATGAATTTTTACTTGTATACTTCAGTCTACCCCAAATAAAACATGAACGTTTGATGTACTGAATTTTTGCCGTATGCCAAATTGCTAACTATGGTCGTGCATGCATGACTCTCCTGAAGACAAGATCAACATGGCATGTGCACAGGGGATTTCACCTGTTGACATGTGCGGTGAGAGTAGGATTCGAATTCCCACTCTCTTGAGTATGCTTAGCACGACTCCAATTGAATTCATGGAAACCACATTGGCTTTTAAATTTGCCACTGCAAAGACCTGCCAGGTTTAGTTTTCTACAAAATGTTGGTAGCAATTAAGCTACATGGACCAGATCAATATCACTTTGAAAATATTTCTTGAGATCTGATCCTCATTCCCATGGAATAATAGGACAGTTGAGGATGGCTTTTTGTTTGCATCTACTGTGCATGATCATCTAGATGAGGAACTACATTTTACAAAGGTTATTGGGGAGCCCCAATCTCTAAAGAGTTCAGGTGTTTGGAGATGATCTCTATTTGAATGTAATCAGCTCCTCCAAAAATGGCTTGGAAGTTACACTTTCTAGTTGCTTTTTTGGCTTGATAAATGGCAGTTTGGGTGGCATCATTAGCCAAATTCTGTACTTTTTGCAGTTAATGGATCTCCAACTGTTGCAGTTTCCATTTCTACCGAGGTTTAAAGAAACATCGCGACACCCATGATAATGGAAACTGTTGCTTTACACTGTTATGTAATGAAAAACGGTTGTCAAATAATTTCTGCTATTTCGAAAATAGTGTTCATTATTTTCTCAATAATGGCCATTGAGTAACTAAACAAGTCTTATATAAAAGTGATATATTATCATTTAAATTTTTATTTTTATTTTGCTACAAAACAATGTCTGTTTCCCTTCATCTGGACATATTCAGTCTTTCCATTTCCCCCCTTTTGTCCGTTGCATCATGGGCATTCATTGTATAAAGGTAACGTCTATACTAATATGGGGTCATAACACTGGTCTTTTGAAAATGGTTTTTACACACATGGGAAAACCTCCCTCTAAATATTTTGCTGGGTTGTTGAGGGGCATGTGTGAGGACGCGCATGCATATGGATATGAAGACAACCATCTCTGCTGAGCTCACATTAATTCAGGCTGTTGAGGCACCAACACGTATGACTGTAGACATGAAAGAATTCTCACTGTCTGTGATGTGCCCAAGGACCGTTCAGTCTTTCCAGTCTTAAGTTCTTAATTTGTATAGGTTCTAAAGAATTCACACTCTGGAGTCTGAATATGGTTATGCATGATAATTTTCATGAGCAATTTTTGATATCCATAACATATAATTTTCATGAGCAGTTTTTAGTATCCATGGCATATATATTCTGTGAAATGGTCATGACATCGGCCACGTACTTACATATGCTTTGTGTGTGTGTGTGTGTGTGTGTGTTGGATGTATCTTTTTTTTTCCAGGATGCTGCTGGGTATAGAGATGAACTACAGGCTGTGGCACCACACTCACTCCTCAAATGTTCAAGCGACGCTACGACCCTGGTATGATACGATTAGGGGTGTACATCGAGTCGAACTGAGTCGAGCTGGCCTCTGCTCGACTCAGCTCAGCCATTGGCTGACCTCAGCTCGAACTCAGCTCGAACTCAGCTCGGTCCTCGAGCCTGACTGGCCAGCTCAGCTCAGTTTGGTCAGCAGCTCGGGCCGAGTTTGAGCCAAGATCAAGCCGAGTTCGCCATTGAGGCATTTCCACAAACACCTGGACTGCACCTTCAAAACCCATCTGTATGTGAAACAGAAGCAATGGTTTTACAGGTATTTTATCAAACACGTTCTAAGCAACATAAAAACCAAGAAAAACCAAGAAAAAAAGGGTATTTGTTTCATGTACATACCTTCCTTGCCACCAGCCACACTTCGTTGAGTCATTTTATCAAACACTTGGTGAGCAATATTAATGGCAAAGTAACTGAGTCACGGAACTGGTTTGATCCAAGTTCGATTCGAGCTGTATTCGATCCGAGTCGAGTTGAGCTGGGGCCTCCTCGAACTCATTTTTGAGCTAAAAAAATCAGCTCGACTCGGCTCGAACTCAGCTTCGAACCGAGTCGAATCGAGCTTTTTCGAGTCGAGTCAAGCGAGCTAACCGAGCTAGCTCGGTTTGTGTACACCCCTAGATATGATGTATAAACCTAAGCATCAATTTGGTTTTTATAAATAACACAGTAGTAGCTGATTGATATGCGTAGCTTATTTACAACTCTTCATTGGTGAATTAGGAAGCATTTGGATGTACCACCCGATCATGGTCGGTGGGACTTCTGGGGCATTCTTAATGCACTTGGTGTTTGGTTTTTAAAAATATGTATAACCTATGCCATCAATTTGGCTTATACAAATAACATGTGTTCTCTAGCCAGTTGATCTACCTAGTTTACTCACAAACTTTTACTGGTGAATAAAGTAGCATTTGGGTGTACTGCCAAATCATGGTTGATGGGACTTTTGAGATTGCTTAATGCACAGTGATGCAAAAAAGGCCACAGGCATTAAGCAGACTAGTGTTAGATCCCCTTTTCTCCACCCCAAATCAACCATGGTCTGATGCTAGTATGTCATGTTGGTCTTGGGAAGCGGAACACCCAAACTGCACTTGACTTGGATGCATTTATCATTTAACCTTATCAACCCCCCCTCCCCCTCCCCCCCCTTCCCTTCTTTCTATTTCTGATATGAATTTAGAGAATGATGAATATGTAAGGATTGCAAGGTTATTTCAGGAGAGTTAAAGTAATGGTTATGGATGTTTATGTAAAGAGATGGAAGAAAGGGAGTTAAATTAATAGGTGTTCAAAAACTAGGTGGTGGAATTTAAAAGGAGATGACATTGTTATTTAAAGATAAATGGATGGAAGAAAGAAAATTGAATGTTATGTGGAATGAGATGGTTGGGTGCATTAGGAAAGTGGCAAAAGATGTTTTAAGAGTAGCTAGAGAAAAAGCCAATTATATAAGGAAATTTGAAATTTGGTGGTGGAATGAGGATGTACAAAAGCTATTCACGAGAAATGTTTATGTTTCAAAGCTTGGCAAGGGACTAGAAATGATGGAAATTTTGAAAAATATAGAAATGTGAAAAAGATTGCTAGGGTAGTAGTAAGTGGGGCTAAATGTGAGGCTTATGGTGATCTTAACAATAAATATATTTTTTTTTTTTGGGGGGGAGGGTAGGGACCATGCATTGACATCAATAACTAGAGGGTACTAGTAAAAGACAATGAGTATAATGAAGGTGATAGGATGAGTGTAGCTGATATGAGAATGTTGAGATGGATGAGTGGTGAGACAAGGAAGGATACTAGATATGATTAGGGAAAGTAGACTTAGATGGTTTGGTCTTGTGCAACGGAGACCAAGAATGATACTAGATATGAGTAGTGAGTTGGTACAAATTGAAGGCTTTAAAAGGGCAAGGGGAGGGCCTAAAAGGATGTGGATGGTTGTAGTAAGAAAAGACTTGAGGACCTATGGTCTAACTAAAGGTCTGGCCCTTGATATAGTAGAATGGTGGAACAGGATTCATGTAACCAACCCCAATCAATTGGGATAAAGCTTAGATGATGATGATTATAATGAATTGAAATCTGGTTTGAGGCTTTTAGTTAGCTTTGGCATGGCAACAATTAGGCGCTATGCATTGGGTGGCCTAAGTTATTGTAGAATAATCAAATTTTAGGGCTGTCAATCGGTACCTGACATTCCCAACATGATTATCCTAAAATCATCAGATTCTGGTCCATCATTCTAGACTCATTTAAAAATAAGGTATTGGTACATCATCGGCTACCCAGTTAATTATCTGTGTGTGTGGGTGAAATCGGACCACTATGGGCTTCACTTGGTGTTTGCATGACATCCAACCCACCCAACAGGTTAGATGTGCCCCACCATGAAAATGCTACACCCAAAATCAAGCTGATCTGACTACCTGATGGGCCACACCATGGAAAACAATGAAATGGGGCCCACAAACCTACAAATTCAAGTGGTGGGACCACTTTAACTGTTGGGTTGAATTGGACGTCCCTTAATCACTGTGGGGTGCACTTGATGCATGGTTTAGATTCGTACATACACGCCACGGTGGGCCACATGCCATGGAAACAGTGAAAAATGTATATATACAAATCTCAGTGGTGGGGACCACTTGATGTTGGGAGTGGGCTGATTATTTGTGTCAAAGCATCATAGTGGGGCATGCCCGATCGATGGGTTTGGATCATGGTATACCAAAACGGTTATGTAACAGTGATGGTGGTAACAGTTATGTGTTACAGGGCGGAAATGGCCATAACAGTCACTACAGAAATAATGACCCATAACAGTTCTGTAACAGAATTTTTTTTTTCAAGAAAAAGAAAAAAACAGAAGGTTACAGCCCATATCATAATGGTTACAGCAGAAGGTTACAGCCCATATCATAATGGTTACAGCCACTCTTACCATTATGGAATGCCTTGGTTTGAATGACACACACCCTTATGAGTATGGCTATCAATGGGCTGGGCTGGCGTGTTTTGGGCCAGGCTTGGGATGAAATGCTCGACCTGAGGGCGGGGCCCAGGCCTAAGTTGAAGCTTGTCTTATAATGAGGCAGGGCTTGAGCTTCATTTAAGAGCTGTCGTCGTGTCCTGGCCCATTTAGGATTCGAGGGTATTTTTCCCATGCATCATGCATGATGTGGCCATGCAGCATACTTAATGAAGAGCACAAATGTTGCACATAAGTGGGTGGCCACTGGCCAGGCTCGGACCATGCATAATCATCATGGGCTTGGTTTGGCCTGTTTGTTTTTGGATTGTCATGGGCCTGGGCCGGGTTCAGGCCTGTGTTTAATTTTGCGGGCTGGGCTTAGACAGACCATAGCCTGGCAAAGCTTGGCCTGTTGATAGCCCTACTTGTGGGCCGCACAGAATCTGGTGCATTTCTATGGTGGGCACCCCCTCCGATTGTTCCCCAGGGTCATGGTTTGGCCAACCTGATTATTGGATCTGCCTCATCTTTGGGGTGCACCATAAAATAGTTGGGGGCACCTAATGCATGGACAGATGGCATGCACAAACCACATGGGCTCATCTTCAACTGTTTGCCCTTTGACTATGATGAAAACATTTTCACCCTAGAATTCGCCTATGAATTTGTGTTTGATTAATAGCATTTTAATCTCTTTGCAATAAATAATGATCCTCTCTCTCTCTCTCTCTCTCTCTCTCTCTCTCTCTCTCTCTATATATATATATATATATATATATATATATATATATATATATATATATCAGTACCTTGATTATGGTGCCAAGACCCAAACCTGAACCCAACATGACCCAAATCCAATCCCTTAGATGGGTCCGGATATGGATCCACCCAAGCCCAACCAGTGGACAGCCTACTTAGTGCCTAAGTTGTATTCCACTATCCTTGAATTGCTTGATTTTTAGCATAACACGCTTATCTCATGTTTCATCTCTCGCTCTAAATTGCTCTGTCTTCAATCATAGTACTCTCAGATCTCATGAAGCCTTTCCAGGTATTCTGTTGGAAATACCCAACTCTTAAGCTAGCATGATCTAAGCTTGTGAACATGGAGGAATCCTTTTGTGTTGGTTGTAGTTTTCCTCTCAGATTTTGGAAAAATGAGCATTTTGATTTTTCTAATAAATTTCCGGTACCATGCTTTAGGGGATCCGGGTGCAAGTTAGGAGTGTCTACATCGAAGGCCGGAGCCAGCCTTCGAAAGGGCAGTACTTTTTTGCGTATCGGATAAGAATCACCAATAACTCGGAGCGGCCCGTTCAACTCCTAAGAAGGCATTGGATAATCACTGATGCCAATGGCAAAACTGAGAACGTCTGGTTAGTTCCGTTTGCTTTACATGTTAATCTTACCTTTTCTATTGCATTTGCATTACTAATTACTGTGCTTCTTCTTCTTTTTAATCAACTCATGCGCTGCGCTGCAATTGTTTCTTGCTAGAGATTACTGTTTTCTTCTTCTTCTTCTTCTTCTTGCAGGGGAGTTGGTGTAATAGGTGAACAACCAGTTATACTGCCGAGGACTGGTTTTGAGTACTCGTCTGCATGCCCTTTAGGCACTCCTAATGGGAGGATGGTAAGTTGGGAAAATTTTGTTTTGGAAATCCACTCCTTCGATAGAAACACCCACTTTTTTCTAGTTTTGCTAATACAGTACGACTTACAATAGCCCAAAGTTGTATCATTAGGTACTAAAACTAACACTAGGGGTGCAACTCGGGCAGATTGGGTCGGTCAGGTTTGAAGATCAACCCAAGCCCGACCCGACCTCAAGAGAACCTTACCCACAAGCCAACCTTACCTCAAGAGGACCCAACCCACAAGCTGACTGGACCCAATGCCCAACCTAAATGACTCCATACCCTGAACGATCAAACCTCACCCAAATACCCAACCCGACCCAAATTTGCTCAACCCAAACCCCAACCCAATAAATTGGGTTGGCATTTTCCAACCTGAGGACCTTCACAACCACCCGGCCTTGTGTCAGTGGCTCAACCAAATGCAAGTTGCAGCCCTAAATAACACAAGGTGCATCTCTTGAAAAGGTTGAATGAGAGAGAGATTGGGGGAGATGTGCTTGCGTGCATGTGCGTGTGAGAGAGAGGTGCTGTGTGTGTGCGAGTCACACTGACACACAGAGGTGTGTGTGGCTGAGCATGTATGAGAGAGGTGTGAAGAGATGCCCATGTGCACGTGCTCTGCACACATGTACTGTTTATTCCACCAACTACTCATCACCTATGCTAGAATCTGAATCCTTGTTTTGGTTGTTGTTTATATGATGGAAATGCAGGAGGGTGACTTTGAAATGAAGCACATTGACAGGATAGGCTCTTCAACTTTTAATGTGGCCATTGCTCCTTTCTCTCTCTCCATCATAGGTGATGATACTGACTCTGATCCCATCCAGACATAGAAATAGAGAGAGAGAGAGAGAGAGGGAGAGGGAGGGAGAGGGAGGGAGAGAGAAAAAGTAATGGCAGAAGGGCCATTGCCATTGAATCATTAGCCCCACCCCTTTTGTGCTGTACCCATTTATATTTATTTTCACTTTTCTTTTGTTGGGGGTGATGTTGTATATCTATTTCTATGTTGTTGATTCACTCATGTTATATTTCCGTAATTATTAATTTCAATTCACACATGTTATTCACGACGTTCAAACACGACCATTTATCTCGTGGGTCCTGCCATGTGATCAGGTCTTTTCAGTGCTCACGAAAGGTGCTTGCTAGCAATGTTCCACATTCCATTGCTCCCTCGTTGCAGGCCTCTTCTGCCTTACCATGTCATGATTCAATGCATGCATTCATCTAGCGGGCCTCACCATGGATGGCCAATGTGATAAATGTCCTGCTGTACAAACTCCAGTTGATGAATGTTTTCCATGTGGCCCATGATGATGGGGCCCGCTAGATTAACAGTGTGGCGATTTTGCTCAACAAAGGGGCCCGCCTCTTGGAAACGGTCATCACCCAAAACCCACCTTCTGAGCCATGGAAGAGGTAGCCTACATGGCCCATTTGTTGTTTTGAACATTTTAGTCTGGTTTACTCAACAATCTGGTCTTTTGGGCAGCAGCCTGTCGAAGAAGTGGCCATTCTAATGGATGGCCGGGATGAATGATCACATTCACCATTGAGTGCTTACCAGGGTTAGTGAATTTCACCAGCAGTGCGGAGGTAACAAAACGAAAATCCATGTTCATACACATGCATGATTGTGCTACTCCATACTTTGTGTTAGAGAGGGAAGAGAGATGACCAAACTGCCTTTGGTTATCATTAATACAATCCATGCCGTGGATAGCTCATTAAGCCATAAATCAGATGTAGGAAAATGGCCATGCCCCCACATGGTCCTTAATGAAAAACTACTGGTTATTTTACCCTTTTCTTCTCTTTAACAAAAAAAGAAGCAATATATTGAAAGAAGGGCTTCTTACATGTATAGATCCCAAGTTTCATGAGTGTCAAAATGGCATACTTTTCAAAACATTACTTTTTTATTTGTTCCCTCATTGATTCTATTTTTCGTGTACACCCCCAACCTCATCCAAGACAGTGCGACCCTTATTATGGGGCCCACTTTGATGCATGATTTATATGGAGATGCACCACCGTCTCTTAGCATATCCACTTCAAGAAGCAAATGGAAATAGAGTAGAAGATCAAAATCCAATCATTTATTATCCAAAGAGCAATTTAAGGGCTTATTCTATTCACTGAGTGTAAGTGGCACCTTAATCTTGTCAGCCGGTAGAAATTCGTCATTACAATAAAAAGTCCCTAAGAGAACCGATGGAATTTCTACTCCGGTTAAGACATGAAAAGAGGGTTGTATTTCTATCGAAATACCATCGAGTTTCACCACCAATTGACCTCTTCTTGCTAGATTTTATGAAACATGTGCTATGGCTTCAATCCTTAGTCAATCCTATTTTTGATAGGAGTAATTAACAATTGAATTCATTTTTTTCATTATTTTCATAATGTTACGCCCCAAATTCAATTTTCGATGCTTATTCGTCGTAAACTGAATCCGGTGCTAACAGCCTCCATAACATCTCAATTTTGATTCCTAGCTTACACTAAGTTCTGACATCAAAATCCTAAAAGGAGGATTTTCAGGGTTTATTATTATTATTATTATTACAGGAGAAATATAACCATAAATGTAGCATAAGCCAAACATCATCACATATATCCATTTTAAAAGAATTTGAATACAATACTAGAAATGAAAATACAATACATTTATAAAAACTCCAAAAGGTCTGGCATATACTCCTGCCTCACTACTGCTGTTGTCTAGCATAACCTGCATGTAAGCAACGTGCGTAAGCTTACTACGAAGCTTAGAGAGTGTGTGTGTGCGTGCACAATATGAATTACAAGTATAACAATATCAGAGTATGCGAAAATGATGAAGAGCTATATTGTCAAGTCATGAATGTTAACGGTCATACCAAGGTTATACAAAGTAAAAGGCATATCAAGCCAAATGCCACATATAGTAATGCAATATAAAAATGCATGATGAAGGAACGAGTTGTAGTGCGTAGTGTCGTATGCCAATAAGGGTCTCGCACCCAGGGTTACAACACATGTTAGTTCCATATCTAACATGTAAAGTAATTCCAGGATGATAGATTCCTAATCTCGAATAGTCCCATACCTATTGGGGATAGGGCCCATGATTGTATAATACTTAATTATATTTACACACCTACAATCTCGATTGCTACATGAATGCATAGTTACCATATGTCACCTGCCAATCCTGATGTCTAGTCAACATCTCATAACAATTCACAATTGGACAATCATTGAGGCTAAGTACACTTCTGACATTAGTTGCCGCCTATCGCGTGCAAGGCCAAGCGAGTGCAAGAGACCTCACCATTTGCCTCGTCAGTAGTATATGAAAACACACCCGACTCGCTGATAGCAAACCCGTTTCACGATCTAGTCAAACTCAACTTAGAATATAGCCCTCTTCACCTAGGTGGTTAAGGTCAAACCCCCTTCCAATCGATCTCGACACAGTGAGAGACACGGCCTATCGGTATCCAACCATCATGCGCTCATGACTCCACTTGGTCTAAACATTGGAGCATCCTACTGGTATCATAGGGTTTAAGGACTTTCACCTAGGGACGTCTGTGATGCCTTATAACCTCAATAATTTTTGGTGTCTATACTCATATACATCAGTCATATCCCGACTGCAAAACTACTTTTCTGGTGTCTCTAGGGAGTAGATGCAATGTGCCATATATAATGCGTTATGCATGAATCACACTTTCAAGTCATGCATCAAGTCATATGATGATAACGCAGGCGACCTTGTCTTATAAAGGTCTCCTAAGTATATCAATCTAAAATGCGTATGATATGATTAATTAGGATCCATAACAGGCATTCAGATGAGGTGTGTAGTATACAAATGAGCATGATATGCCTTATACTAAGCATATTATTGGTGTCGACCTTATCAGGGCCACGTATAATAACATGTTACCAAATTTTGGTAAACATATATTCTCATTCATGAAGGTTGCATGGTATATGTGATAATCAACATTAAATAGCTTAAGATAAAGGGCGTGGACATAAAATTTTAAATATTCCTATGGCATGGTCCACTTAAGACTTGCAATGGCACCCTACTTGGGTATGTGTGCATAAAATGAGCTGGTAAAACAATTGTATAATTTTAATTTACAAAAAAAAAAAAAAAAAAAAAACGTATACATCACCGTGGATTCCAGTGACCAATGGTCATGTTAGATCTTCTCTAGATTTGGGTTTTGGTCATGTCCATACCTGGGTGACCTTGTCACCAGGTTGAATGACAATCAATCATCATGGTAGAGCCCTTGGGAAATTTCAACGATGAACATCATTGTCCCCACTGTTTTCTTTGATGTGGTCCACCAAAGATCTGGTTCTATTAATTTCTGGCTCCAATCTTACAATGATAAGGCAAAAGGGATGGACGGTGTGGATATTACACATGTTACATGGGTTCCACAGTAAATCAATGTCGATAGAAACACATCCACCAGTTGAAACGTGCTAATATATGTGATTTCCACTCATACAAACCTGCTGAACAGGTTGGATGTTACACCACACTGCAGCCCTTGAGAATATTCAACGTAGCCATTTAATCACCCCTGATGTAAAGGTGCATGGCGCTCATAGTAGCATGATATCAAAATGATATTTGTGTATTCCTTTCATCTACAGGTCACGTGTGACCTCACATGTGTGGGTTGTGCGAACAAGGTGGCCCTTATGGACTTTCAATATTACCGTTCCTGCTTGTGTGGCTTATATGAGATATTACAGCTCCTATTGGTGTGGCCCATATATGAGGCTTGGATCTATCCCATTCTTGATCCCAATGCCTAAGACGGCCAGTCCAAAATGAATGAACGGCTTGGATAGAACATATATATCACGGTGGGGCTAAACCTAGTCCCACATCCTGTTGCCTAAATAAGGGCCTGGACATCCTTCTCACCCTTTACTTTATATAAAATAATATATTATATTATGTAACATATACTACATATACTATTATATTAGCATTTATATACATACAAAAAGGACAAGAAGGGCTTAAGGTGGACGTTCCTGTCCATTTGGGTTACGTGGTGTAGCCCACCTTAGATTTGGATCTGCCTCATCTTAGGACCTATACTCTAAAATAACATGGAGAAATAGATGGGCGGTATAGATGCACCAAAGCTGGTAGGGTCAAACATGCAAGTCACTGCATAGCTGGACATCCAGGGAGGTTGTGACGGTGGCCATCAGTCTCACCGCTGTTTTTCTATGGTGTGGTTTACGTATTGTAGGGATCTGTCTAAGAGTCTGATTCATGATTAGAGTTGATATTGATCAAATGAATATATATCCAGATAGGTCCCATGAGTGGACCACCTATTGTTTTGGATGTCACTTTCAAGCTTACATCATCTCATGAGAATAGTGTGTGGCGATAAATGCCACGGTAGTTAGTTTTCAATTGTCTACATCCTTGTACTAACTGAATCCTGTAGTGTGGCCCATCTGAGATCAGGGTCAGGCCTATTATTGGTAGCAAGGCACAAAATGGCCAAGCAAAACCAATATGTGGTTTGGATGCCACGCATACAACAAGTGGGTCTTATGAGTGGGGTCGTCTATATTGGTTTTGTGTTTTCACCACGCAAAGGTGCCATGCGAGCATGGAAATAAATGCCATGCTACATCTCTAGGAAGGTTTCAATGGTGAGTATTAGTGTCACCACAATTTTCTAAGGTGTGTCCCACTTGAGGTCCGAATCTACCCCATATTTGGCTTTTAGCATAAAATGATCAGGAAAAGAAGATGGATGGTTTGAATTAATTATCTGATTCAAGGTGAGATACAGGTGAAAACTTCACTCACGCTGTTGAGGTAGGAACCTTTTACATGTCTTAGACAATGACTACTCAGTTTATTTTTTTTATATTACTTGTAAATACATAATTAGAGTCTATGTAAGTGATCAACTCCGTTTATAAGGTTGGTCAACTCATAGTCGGCCTACTGAGTTTTGCATATCCATTAAAACCCAAGAACATAAAAATAGGAAGGGAAAAGCAAACATGGAATTTCAGCCATCAAATAAACTTCCACCATTATGAAACCCATATATACTAATAATATACATATCTAAGTGGACCACGCGTTGGCCACGCTAGGTAGTATGGACAGGTGGGTCCCACCTTATGAAAAAATGGAAAAATAACTTAAATATCAACAGATACGTCAAGATTGAGTCCATTTGATAGGCCCGACATCAAGATAATGAGTAAATGACCTGTGCACTCACCTGAACGGCTGATTTGGATACTGGATGTATATGAATGGTTGAGATCTCCTTTTCTTCTTTTTAATCTCCTATAACTTCTCGTTTAACTATATATTTTTTTCATCTGTATGGTTTCTTTTTCTTTTTTTTCTTTTGATTTCTTTCACACAGTCGTTGAGATGGATGGGGGATGATTTTATACACGAGGACAATATGGTTATCGTTGAATATAGAGGCGATGAGATGTGGGATATGCATGACGCGGTAAGGGTAAGGCGTAAATGCGTTATATATATATATATATTTGAAAGTGACTTTTTACTATTCTAAATATTTTATACTGAGTGGGCCCCATGTCACGTGTGCACATATGTACGGTGCATGCCATGCATTGATTCTAATGGGGCATACATCTTTCGATGTAGCCGTCAAAATAGAACGTATCGCACGGCGTTAAAATCACAATGTCAATGTGGTCAATTGGGTATAGGTCTTGGATCATTAATGTATTAAAACAGAGTGTCTGATCAAAGCTTGTTGATTAGTATATCCAAAGTGTGCTGATACTAAAAATTAGATGCTCGAATAGTCTTTTAGGGTACAGGTCTCACACTTAATACCGCGATTTCAATCATTATTTGTGTCATCCTAATCTCTGAGTCAAAAAAAAAAGTAGAACCAAGTCTCAAGTGGACCATTGGCCATTAACAACTTATAAGGGGTGATAAAAGTTTTAGATGAAGCTGATATTTATTTTTTGACTTCATCCAAGTTCATGTGACCTAAACAGCAAGATGGATGGTGAACAAACATTACAGCGGGCCCTAAGAAGTTTTTAATTGTGTGATGTTCAATCACCACTATTTCTTATAATATGGTCTACATAAGATTTAGATTCGCTTCATTTTTGGGCATGCAGCGTAAAATCATTTGGCAAAATGGATAGACGTGGATATAAAACAAATACATCAAGGTGGCTCCCACGATAAGGGCTGCATTGTTTTTGGTGAAGCTAGGTGTAGCGCCCCAAAAATCGGTACTGAGTACATAGAATCTGGTCCCGAGTTTGAAAATAGATATCAAAATCATTATTATCGCACTATATATTTGACAATAAAGTTTACCTAAGGCTGGTATATTATGCACTTTATGATCGGGCTAAAACAGAAAAATAGTTGTGGTAGGCTCAAATCCAATACGTCTATTATTCGCCTGACCAAGGTAGACAACTCATTATATCTCTTCCTAAGCCTGATGGATCCTGGTCTTCTGCTCAGTCAAAGTAGTGAGTCCATTGGTAGTCACTCAAGATTGAAAATTTGGTCAAGCAGCGAATACTTTGCAAGTATATGGTTTCATAATTTCGTACTCCAATCAATCTAAATGCTTAGGGAATAATGCACATCATTAGGAAGTTCAACTCTCTTATTTTTAAGGTTGTCATTCGAGTTTTTGTTAAAGAGAATTCTCATTTAAATTCATGTCCAAATTAGTTATTAATAAATCTTTCATTATGTCTATGGTTAAATGATTATCCCAGAAAAGTTTTCAAGGGCCTAAGATTATATTTGTATGTTGCAGTTTCGATCCTATGGCTAGCAGGTTTTGAAGAAAGTATGCCTCGTTTTTATTAGTTTCGAGAGGGAAGGAAGAATCTGAAGTTCTAAAGTATTTCGGAGGTTTGAAGGGTTAATAACGATAAGAAGGACGCAGAAAAGGAAGGACGAAAAATGTCATCTTCTCAATGTGGTATGAACCTTAAATCTATAACATAATAGGAAAACTTGAAATATTTTACCATAATCCACCTCTAATACGAACTTACGGAGCCTTAAACTATGAAATCTAATCCTATTCAAAGGTCTTAATTCGATTGCATTGAAAACTGCTTAAAATAGAAAAATATATGAAAATTAATCTAATCATAGAATGATTCCTAGTATTATTAGAAATAAACATTATTATTATTATTATTATAACACAGTTTTGGGACCCACTAAAGAAACAGTCAGGGTCACTGCCACTATGCCCTATGTCCAATTTACTTAGGGCCTGTTTGGGAGCATGGATTTGGAACCCCCTGGAATTAGAACCTCTAAAATTTGAAATCCTCCCTAGGCCTATTTAGACAATGGTATTAAGTTGTATTAAATGGGATTGCATTATTAATCTCACTTTGAAATTGGAAATAGCATGTTTGAAAGAAGTGTGAGATAAGATTAAAATTAACTTTGTAGGCTTTGGAAAATGGATCTTGTGTTGGAAAGTGTGAGATGAGATTACCAATCCCATGGATGATGGATTTTTGCTTCATCCACAATTAATTCGAGTGCAATTTGAAAGTAAATCCTGAGATTTATTTATTTATTTTTGTGCAAACATTCTAAACATAGTATTAGAAAACATGGGATACACTCAATCCAACATGAGATACACCTAATTCAGGAACAATACCTTATACATGCATTTATTGTAACTTTTACAATTTCATTCATCTTAATCCCACCTCGTGCAACGGACACTCTAAAGCGTGAATCAACTTTAATCCAAAAGTACTTATACACAGTATATTTATCAGAGTTTGAATTTAATTATTAAATCAACTTTAATATCTCTAATTAGTAAGATTTGTATTTTTTTTTTAACATAATGGTTGTGATAAGACTGCTGAAATATATGCTTTGCCCGAAAATGATGAAATTCTAAGCCTCATATGGGCCACAAGCACAAGATCATGTCTGAGTGACTAACTAACGATTTTTAATCGCTGATTTACATGGACGGTGTTTGAATGGTGCTAGACAACGTTTGGACGGTGCTGATTTAAATGGACAATGTGTAGATGGTGCTGATCATCATTAGTGGGCCATGTACCCACATATTACACCAGCAACTATTAAAATGATTTTTAGGTGTAATCCAAGCTCTGAACGTGGATTTCAAAGCCTTTTAAAGATGGGATTTGAAATCCTCTGAGATCCCCTCCAATCCACGGTGTCAGGCGATCACATGGGAGGCCCCACATGTGCATAGTCCAACTGGCCGGCGGTGGCACGCGGAGTAGGCGGCGGCCGCTCGGGCTGCTACCTTCCAACGGCGGCGGCGCGCCGATCTTGGCGGGGTCACGCCGGTCCGGCACCCCTTTCCGGCCGTGGCGCGCGGCAGTGGCGAGGCCACGCCTTTGGCGTGGATGGTTGGGGCGGTGGCAGCCATGGCTGCTGCCCTGTTTCTTTGGGGTGTGGGTGCTGTTGGTGATGATGATGATGATGATGATTATGATGGTGATGATGATGATGATGATGATTATGATGGTGATGGTGATGATGGTGGTGGTGATGATGATGATGATGGTGATGATGCTGCTGCCATTTATTTTTTTATTTATCTATTTATTATTATTATTATTATTTTGTGTGTGGTGGGTTGGCTGTAGTTGTCAGGGAGAGGCTGTGCGGTCGAGCTCATGGGAACTTTCCATGAGGTCAAGCTGTGTGGCCCCACCATGATATATGTCGAACATCAACACCGTGCATTTGATGGGTCCACTCTAAATTATGGGATACCCCAAAAATCAGTCGTGTACGGATCTCAAGTGGGCCATATCATTTAAAATCATGTGAAGACATGCCTAAAACATATAAAAGCACTTGTTGGGCCCACCAGAAATTTGAATGTGTCTGAAGCTTGGTCTGACTTCTCATTCAAGTGGGACACACACGTAATGGATGGGCTGGAGTACGAAGGAAATGAGGGAGAAATGGATGGGGTTTTAAGAGTTTAAAAGGGGCCCACACATGCACATGTGGACCACCTATTGTATGATTTGTTAGATGGCTAGGATCATATGATAGGGGAGATATGTGGGATGGTCCATGCCTCCAAAATTTTTCTCAAATTCATAGATCCCAGTAGTTATCGAATGTTTGCCCCCCTCTCCCCCTTAGTTGAATGTAAACATTGATCCCCCCTTTCAGTTGAATGTGAACATTGATTGTATTGGATTGAAGGGATCTGATTTTCTTAGCAGGAAAAATTTTCATTAATGAGGCACCTAGAGTATGGCCGATTGAGTGGCTTGAATAATTAGACCATGGGTCCACTTGGCCATCCGGCAGTGGTGCGCGGAGGCGAAATTAGATTTTTCTTAATTTATTGTCTATCCTCTTTCCATTTTCGACTTCTTTTGACCATTTCAAGATCAAGATGAATTTCAACGGTCCAGTCGAAGTCGGCGATGGCTCAGGATGATTCGAAAAGGTCAGATTTAAGTCGGCGGTGGCCCATTTGAACAAAATTATATCAGTTTGTGCCGAAGTTCATTTTTTCTGAATACATTCTTCCCCCTAAATCTGACTTTGTTCTGCCTGTCCCATGATCGAGGTGGGCCAGATAAAGGTCGAATCGAAAGTGAAAATGATTTAAGCCGTTAGAAATCATAGCGAATGTATCTTCTAAACTGAATTGAATTATCAGACATACTATATATGATTTTGTGATAGAACGAGCTACTTTAGTCACTTAATCCTATCACGTTACATTAAGATACCTAATTTGTGAGTTCTCGCCTGAGTGTGGGCCGAAACACTTCTCGCATGACAATATCGACCAAAGCGATCCTAGGGTTCAAATTTTTATACGTAAATTTGAAAGCATTACAAAATCATATATTTGATCCTATTGTTCATAATTTCTAAGTTTAAGTTCAAAATCATCCAACAATAAAAAATTTAATTCTAGAGTTCAGTTTCTAAGTTTCAAGTTTCAAAGCATAGTAAATAAGAAAGTTTAAATCCTAAAATTAAGGAAATCCTTTACAGATTCAAACCTTTAAACTTAAATGTTTCAACACATAGTTATTGTGGTTTGTATAGTACATATTCTCAAGTTCCTGGTTATCTCAATACTCTGTTTTGATACCAACTTGTGACGCCCCAAAAATCGGTACCCGAGTACATAGACTCCGATCCCGAGTTCGCAAGTGTTTACTGAATAAAATGCACATGCGTCTTCACATTATGTCCGCACATGAATAATCAGAGTTGCGCAATTCAACTTAGTGGAGCCAAAGCGAGGTAGAGATAACAAAAATTAATAAATATAGGGCAAATAGTGAAAGTACAATTGAAAAGTGGTGTCCACCATAATGAGGATTATACAAGTCACAATATATATACCCAAAATGGTTAAAGTATAAAGTTTACAGTTTATTTTAAATCTTTCAAAACATAACAGTGGTGGTGCAAACCGTCTAAGCCTACCAGCCAGAGGGCTCGATAGAACCTACATCAATAATACGCCTGGTTGGTGTGTTAAAACACCGTCCCAGGGGAGAGTAAGTATCTAACTTAGTGGTTCCATTAGTTCTAAGTTACACATGCTATTGACACAATCAACGCAATTAATAATAAATAAGAAATCAAACAATTCCTAAATACTCTTGTTAAATGTGTATATGAAAATATGATATGATGAATGCCTTTTTCAAACAACACTCCCTCACACGCGACTCCGACTACCTGGTTCGCAAATGACAACACTTCCTCAACATGCGACTTCAACGTATGTTTCGCCATATTTTAAACTAATGTAATACGATGAATGATCATGTTAGTCGAGTAATTATAAAGTTCAATTCTTCCAGCATCTTAACGAAGCTAAGATACCGACGTTATATCACGAGTCCTTATCTACATCACGTGGCTCGTTGTCGCACGTAGCGGCTCTTTACCAATGTCCTTTGATCCAAATTTATGTGCCACTTATTTATCTTATAAATTAATAACTTCAAAGGTACGATATGATACCTAAATATATGAGGATCAACCCTGTATAAGTTATCATCCAAACTGAGTATGATCGCTCAGTACCACTGGTTAGCACGCTGTCTCGACCGATTAGAGCACTATTTTTGAAGGGGAGTCCGGATCAAATGGCTCACCCCAACCCATGCTCGGACAACCCGGATGAACAGTGGCTGCGGTGTTACGGAGATGTGGGCTTATCACATAAAACTAAATCACTACAAGGAAATGACTCGTCACCCAATTCCATTTACGCCCAAGTCGTTTGAACGGTACTCTGGTACATAACCATCGGCCAGGTAATTTGACGAGAGCCGTTCGAATAGTGATATATCACCTTCATTAGTACTCACTGGTCATTAAGAGGAGACTCGTCACCCCAGCGTAGGCCGATAGCTCGGACACGGTGTCTCATAGTACCATGTCCGGCTCATAAGTCTTAATGGGTTTGTATCGCACTAACGGTTATGAATGGACTCATCCATTAAGAATGAGGTATCCTAGATTCGATTTGGTCATGTCATACATTATGAACATACATGATCAGTATGTTGGTGGACCAATTTGATTGACTTGGGAGAACCCTGGCACAACTGGCATTGCGTGCAAGCATCACGTGTAGTCCAGCTACTGTCGGTCGTCTGTGTTCAACCTAGGTTGATCGAACAAGCCTAGGGTAGCTGCCTTAACTTGGGTCACTCCTTTAGTTCGGGCGGTTAGCCAACTGACCCAACATCATGAAAATTCTAAATATCGCCATAGACTAAACATTACATCACACAATTATAGCATAGGTTTTACTACATAACCACTCAAGCATTTCATCGAACATGTGAGCATCATAAGAAATAACATACCCATTTAGGCATTTTATCAAACATGCGGGCATCAACAAAATAACACATTCAGTTGGACATTCAATCGAGTATATGAGCATCCCTAAAACAACTAATGACACATACTGCAATGAAACTCAAGATATAGACATGCTAGCTATTTATAAACCGTTCACCACAAGACATCATTAACTAAGACCCTTAAGAGTCGATAAAAAGTAACCTATAAATAATAGTCCGCACCTTATGACGATTCACTCGACTCACGACGCATGTAGGGTTAGGGATTTGAAAAAAAATCATAAATTCATATACAAACACCAACAAATACGTGAGATCTATACAATTTATCCTAAAAAAACCTAGGTTGGAAAGTAGGTTTGTTTCATACCTCCCAATCGCGAATGGGGTGAATTTGGCTGAGGAAAATGATCGATGTTAAGGCTTTGATTGGAGGAAACCGATGAAGGGAAGTACTAAAGCCTCCCTACTCCTACTCTTACTCTTCTTCTCTTCTTCTTTTTCTTCATCTTTCTCTCATTCTTTCTTTTGAAAAATACAAATTCGTATGGGGAGAAGGGGTGCCCAAATGAGGGCTTTATATAGTGTCAGTTGTTGCACAAATGGCCCCAAGGGCTAAGTTTTCATTATACTAGCTCTATGAGAGAGTGTTTCTAACCTCTACGGCCTATTATGGGGTGTACATGTCGATATATACTATAAGATAGTTAACCATAATGATGATCTACATATGGATATGATCGGCCCGTCATTTGGATGCGTCAATCAACAAATATGATTAGAAGTCTGTTTAACGGTCATCGATGGTTGATCGGGGCCGCGTCTATACGAATATCAGTAAGAAAATACCATTAACTCATGCCTTAAGTTTGGTTGTGATCTAACGGTCGGAAAGCTACAACTTCATGAAATAGCGAAAAGTCTATTTCACTTGAGTTTCAAATTTCGGCCTAAGGGGTTTACGCATTGTAAGCACTTAACTTCAAGCCTAAGTTGAGCCGTTATAGGCACTTTCTTAGTTCGCCACCCGCCATAGGCATCAAGCCCAATGAGACGTACATTATTCTACAGTTTCAGAACTATTGGACCCCTAACGAGCAATCTAAAGCTTGTTTGGATAATTAAGGCATTTTCGAAATGAATTAGGCAGAGAGATTTCTCATGGATAATGATTAGGGTTTGGATTAACTATGTTCATAGTATGGCCTATTCGCAATTAGTAAAAATGACGATTCAGTCATAATCACTTTAAACCGTTGGCTTGTAGGCTAAATGGATAATTGGGTCACTTTTGTTTGTTAATTACGATCTAACCACTAGCTGTCTCGTCTTTGGGTAGATCTTTAATGTAGTTATGGTAGTCTTGATTAGTTAGTGATAGATCGACTAGATTTGAGCCATATGTGAACAAATCACGAGGATAAACTCGATACTTAAGTGATCGTGCGGGTTTATCGGCTTTATACGATTGATTTATTGAATTTGTGTAGTTCTTCACTGGTACCACCCATGTATAGGCTCACTTCGAGATTAAAGGGCTAATAAGTGACAATGTGGGATAATTATATCAAAAATTTTCATAAATTTTTATAAATTAAAAATATCAAAAATCCAGGACGTTACACCGAGGCTGCACTTGATCCGTTATCCTAAGAAAATAAGTTCTTTTTTTTGTCTTTTTAAAAAAATATCCTATTTATATAGGTCTTTTTTCTTTCTACAAAAGTTAATACTTAGACGAATTTGATTGAGAAGAAATTAATATATGAAGAATAGATATATTGAAAATTGTACTTTTAAAAGATGAGTTATTCCTTTTTATTTAAAAAGATTATGCTTCCATATATCTTCGTCAATAGTTAAATTTTAGCCCACTTTTAAAAGGTTAAACAATATCCAAATAAAATGATTACAATTTCATTTGATAGTTTTTTGCATTATCTTTTTAAAGAGCTCATAATTATTTGAATAGACCTATAATGAGAGAGTTATGACCATTTGTGTGATTATGCTTGATAGTTCATGCAATCGATCATAGGCACTCAATAGTTCGCATGATCTATCACCAGCACTTAGTAGTTCATTCACGTGATCGATCGCGAGTGGTTAATGATAGTTCATGTAATTGCGCTTGTCCATTCGATTGCATGATTAATTGTAGGTGCTCGACAGTTCAATTGTGTGATCCATCGCATGAGCTCATCAATTCTCAAGATCACGCTTGGCATTTCATGTTATTGCATTCGGCAATTCGATCGCTTGCTTGATCCCAAACACCCAGCAGTTCGCACAATCATGCTTGACAATTTGTGCAAACGAGTGCAAGTTCTCACAATTGGCATAATTACTTTGGCAATTGATTTGTACGATCGATATATTAAAGTTGAAGGAAAAGGTTGTCTAATATGTATAGTTTTTAAAACACATGCCAACCTAATTTGGACCCTCTGTTTGGATCCCATGATTAAATGGTGCTGACTCATATTAGGCGGAATTGACACCATTATTATATATTGATTATATGTTTATAAATACCATGACATTTTGACCGTCTTATGCCACTTTCAGGATCAAATTCTTTCATCGGTAAAAATAATATATCAAGTAAAAAGTTATATTTAGTAGATCAGAAAATTGTAATCAATGGACCAAATTTCACAACTAATGTCAATTACCACATGTAGAGGGTGCATATGAATGGATGGAGTAGATAAAACAAATGATCAACGTCAGGTCCACAGATGCAGTGGATTTAAAAAATTCACGTATTCTCTGCTGGGATTGAATGATATGATACCCAGATTAATTTAATCTTTCTCATTATTTTAAAATGTCATGTAATGAGAACAAATGCAATTACATACTACCTATTTCCACCTAATCCATCTATGGGATGGACACGATACATAACATGCCAAATGTGTTTTCTCTCTAGTCTTTGTAATTCTTTGATCCAAACAGGTTAGACCCTCTTTTTCCTTTTGTCCCACCTGGCGGCCTAAGTTTGAAAAGTTCACACCTACTTCATTTACGTGGGACAGTTTCGATCAAGGCTCTCAAAAAAACTGAATTTGGTCACAACGTGAGGTCAGGTTGATTTGACTTGCTTTGTCTCTACCAATGGGTATCAAACGGAAACGGATTGGCTACTCCCCTGACACCAGCCAATGGCTGGTGGTCTGTGCTACGTGGACCCCACCATGATGTATGTGTTTCATCCATGCCGTACATCTATTTTTAAAGATCATTTTACAATATGAGTCCAAATATGAGTATATCCAAATCTCAAGCGGACCACGGTACAGGAAACAGTGCTGAATGAGGGTCGGCCATTAAAAACATTTTAGGGGCCATGAAAGTTTTGGATCAAGCCGATCTTGGAGGAGGATTTTAATGGTGGATATCTAATCACTATTGTTTTCATGTGGTGTGGTCCACCTGAAAATTATATCCCTTTTATTTTTGTGATCAAGATATAAAATGATATGTAAAAATGGATGAACAGAATGGATGAAACACATACATCATGGTGGGGCCCACAGATCACCGACCATCAGCCATTGGCTGGTTGGGGGGGAGTAGCCGATCCGATTCCAGTAAAATCATACTGAATCACGTATGCGAATACGATTACCAACTTTACACATGTCTTATCAAAAATAAATCCAGACCACTCCACATGTGGGCCCAATATTAGAAATAGATAAACGGTTTAAAAAACTTTCAACAGAGATTGACCGAGACTGGTGGGCCCATCGTGGTGTTTGCGAGAAGTGGGCCACACAACCTGAGATGGTTGTGAGTAAATGGCCACTGTTGAAAAATTCAAGGGGCTTTGTGTTTTCGGTCTAGCTAGTGGGTATCACCTTTGGATGGTGTATAAACATCAATGAGAAGATTTCAACGGTAGCCATTTTCCTCCGTACTTTTTTCTATCGCGTGGCCTGAGTTGAATGGTGGATCTATCTCATTTTCATCTACCAAAATGAATGGACGGGGTGGATTTGCCACAAACATTACGGTGGGCCCCACTTAGCTTCCGACCGCAGGAACCAATCCGCGTCGGGACCACGCTGCATGTGGGCAGTGGACCCTAGTGATCGGCGACAGACTCTGGATCCTGAGTCGCGACAGAGGCAAAAGGAACCCTGCAGGCTCGAGCGGATGGTCGGCATCATCTCCGAAATTCCAACTTCAAATTGCTAAGCCCACGCGCGTGTGGAGCAAATACCCCGCGACACGCAACACACGTGCCAAACTTTTCACACGTATTCTAGATCAGGATCCTTCCACCATGTGGGCCAAGCTTTCTAGATTCTCTAGCCTCAAAGCCAGGCTCTCTCCTCATCTAGGCTGAAATGCACAAACGACCAAAATAAACACCTACCGTCCATCAGTTTTTTTCAATGTGGCCCACCAGAGGGAGATATAAAAGGCACGTTCTTAACATGTTCTTTTCCTACCGTCCATCTAGAAGATCGAAAATGTTGTTTTACACATGATGGAAAGCTCTGATATCTCACACACGCTACATAGTGGCACGTGTGGTTGCGTGTAATTGGTGGAAACGGATCGACTACTCCCCCGCCACCAGCCAATGGCTGATGGTCGCTGCTCGGTGGGACCACATGATGCATGTGTTTCATCAATTCCATCCATCTATATTTATAGATCATTTCATGGCAAGAAAAAAAAATAGATATATCTCAATCTAAAGTGGACCACATAACAGAAAATAGTGTTGATTGAGCATCGATCAATAAAATTTTTTTGGGGCCATAAAAGTTTTGAATCAAGCTGATATTTATTTTTTCCCTACGTCTAGGTCTGTATGATCTAATCAACAGTTTGGACGTCAAATAAACAATTCATCGGGCCTTAGGAGGATTTTAATGGTAAATATCCGATCACTATAGTTTTCATGTGGTGTGGTCCACCTGATATTTATATCACTCTCATTAGTATCTTAAAACCATAAAATGATCTGTAAAAATGGATGAACGGAATGGATGAAACACATACATCATGGTGGGCCCACAGAGCACCGACCATCAGCCACCGGGCTGGTGGCAGGGGCAGTAGCCAATCCGTTTCCGTAATTGGGGCGCGTGGGGAATTTATCGCAAAAGCTCGCGAGGTTGGACCATCAGTTACGGCCCAATCAGTTGATAAATTCCAACCTATCATATATGAAAAAAAATCCAAACCGTTCAATAGATTTTAATAAGCATGATAATCATTTTATGAAAAATCATCCATCCATATGCACTTACAAGTGGACCAAAATTGTAATTTCTATTTATAAATGGTTATAAAATTTTTTCTATTGTGTGGCCCAAATAAATAGTTTATTAGGATTTAATTTTGGGATATAATATATTAATGGTATTTAAAACCTATTTGAAAGTTTGGATTTAAATAAAATTAATCATTTGGAAGTTATACACTATTTGGACTTGAGCCTGTGGTCCAACCAGTTCAACTGGATACCTTCTCACTCCAGAGAGATGTACCAATCATCCTGTCTCAATGTAGAAAACAAAAGCAAAAGAAGAGAAGGTAATAAAAAGCGAAATCTCCTTATTTTTTCACTTTTCTCTTTGTAATGAATAAATGCAGAGAGAGAGAGAATTGAGAATGAGAATATGGTCTTTATCTCTCTCTCGTTTCTTTCACACGCTCTCTCCATCTATCTAGCTATCTGGTCTTTTTAAAGAGAAGAAGCAAAGCATCTGATTTTTATTATTATTTATTTTTGGTGCTTTTGACTACTGTCGTAAGTTTTCTCACCTTTCCTGTTCTTATAATAATTGTCTTCTTCTTTTTAAGCTTTATTATTATATTGATGATGATTTTATGTTTTTTTTTTTGAGGAAAAAAATAAGACCCAACATGAAGTATGGGATATTTCATCTCTATTTGGTGAAATTTTATTTTGATTGTTTCAAAGGCTTTGAGAGATGAAATACCCATTTGGGTTTTATTCTTTTTAAGAGTTTTTTATTAAAAATTTTAAATTATAGTGGGGTTTTAGTTGGATAGTGATTTATGAATTCTATTTTTAGATTTTTTTTTTGGATTGTCTTTGATGTTGGTGGAGTGTCTTTGAATTAGACTCGGATTTTTTATTTTTTAATGATCATCGTGGGGTCTTAGTAGCACATAGATTTCTGAATTTGATTGTTAGATTTTTGTTTTTTTGGGTTTTGTTTGTGGGTCTGTGTGTTTTTTTTTATTGGGTATGTGGTTGGTTTTGGAATTTTAATTTCTTTTGAGAGTTATTGGATTTGGGGATCTTCATCATGGGTTGCTATGAAATGTTGATGATTTGTTTTTAATTGGAATTTATGTATTTTTTTTCTCATTTTTTATTTTTTTCCTTTTGAGAATGTTAGTTAAGAAGTTTGTGTAAATTAATTTATATCATTTCAGTCTGTTTCTTTTGAATGGTTTTTTTTTTTTTTTTTTTTTAAAGAAATCTATATGCTAGGTGGGGGTCCTAGTTCTTTTTTTCCGTTTGGAGATTTCATGAAGCATTTAATAATCCATGAATTTCATAGCAGGTTCTTCAAAAAGTTCTTGGCAACCAGTCATGACTGCCGATACAACCACCTTGCATTATTGGTTAAATTGGAGAGTTTTGCTCTGTGCGATTTGGGTGTTTTCGCCAATGATTGCTGCATCAATTTTGATACGTAAATATGAAGGCTCGGATGCTGAACAACACGACCGTGAAGAGACCCAACAAAAAGGAGCTGGTACCTTGTACGCAGATGAGTCTTGGAGGCCTTGTCTGAAAGAAATTCATCCCATTTGCCTGCTAGCCTTCCGCATTGTCGCATTTTTAGTACTCTTGACATTGCTTATTATCAATGTTGTTCTTGATGGAGGTGGCGTATTCTACTTCTATACTCAGTAAGCCGCTTTTTTTCTTGGTTTTATCTTGTGCTAAGTGACTGTCTTTGGTTATAGTTCTGAATCATGTGCTTAGATTTCTTGAATTTGACTTTGAAATGACTAATATGAGTCGGATATAATTACGAAAAATCACATACTTTAGGGCTAGATGGATGCACAGCTGAATGGAAATTCAAGCATTCAATTCAATTAAGAGGCAATGATATAATTGTAATGGCTTTTCCTAGAATTACAAGTCAGTTTGAAATTAATATGAATACTGAGGCTTGCATTTTGCTTGTTTCACTTCAATTAACTATTAAAATTCAATTCAATTGTAAATCCAAATTCAGTCGTTTTGTTTTTTTTTTTTTTTTTGAGAAGAAATGTGATGTTTTAGCATTTAGAGATGAGAGAACTCTCACTAGCTTGGGATTCAACTCATGTGATGTTTTCCTGAATCTTGCTTGTCTGAAACCTTCTCGTGCTTTTCATGTTTTCTTGCCTCAGTATTCTAGAGGCATCCTGGTCTATGTAAAGCTTTAGGTAGTTTCTTGTAAGGTTATGAATATTCCATGTAATTAGCTTGATTGGTGAATTAGAACCGGTGAAGGTGCCTCATGAAACTCACAAGTTTTTATTGCTGATTAGCTCTAGCTCCTCTATGTTACACTGCACACAACTGAAAGAGAAAATGAGTAGATGGGCATGATAGCAAGTTGGTGGAACTTATAAGGACGTATTCTACATGCCGATTTCTTGAAAGTTTGTGCATATTTTTTGTTGTGATCAAGATTTCCCATGCCTTTCATTTCTTGTGCGTAAAAATCACACAATTGTTGCAATTCGATTTTTTGGTTATTAGTTTCAACTATTAAAAAGTGAAAAAGAGGAGAAAATGAAATTAGGCTCCCCAAGAACCTAATGATGCATATTTAAATATGTTATATGATTAAAACGGAGATTCGTATCAAAATGTTGTCTTTTTCTATTTCATAAGGGCCCATTTGGATGAACTTCCGCAAAAGGGTGTTCTCCCAGAAGGGGTTTTCTTGCAACTTTGCCAATCAACTCACCAAAAACCAATCAGATTAGTTTTTGGCAAGTGGCCTTTTTCCACCTATTTTGTCAAGTAGGGTCCAAGATGGGGTTTGCAAAAGTGCATCCAAATGCACAACATGAATTGGGGTTTGCCTCAAAATGGTGTTTAGGCATCAAACGCCCCCTTTGAGGGCATCCAAATGTTTAGTCAGCCCCTGAATGTTTCTCTTGCATAAAACCACAACATGTTGGAAAATTAGCATAGTTTTTCTTCTGTAGCATGGAAGTAGCTCTACATTTATAATTTCTATAGACCAGATGTTAGAATTTTCAGTTCTTTCGTCCCTTTTCATCATTCCCATTTGCGGGTTCCCAAAATTTGCCTTGAACACAGATTTGTGGCAGATCATTTTCATCATTCTTTTTAACAGTAGAATGATTTATTTTTGTTTTTCTGTTTTTCTTTCTTTATAGCTGAGCAAGAAAATGCATTTAACTTTGTAGAAAGACTACATTCCTGTTTAGAACTAAAATATGACCATATTCTTTCTTTTGACTCGTTTTATGATGTTTCTCGGTGCTTTGCAGGTGGACATTCGCATTGGTTACTATCTACTTTGGGGTATGTGCTGTGACTTCAAGGAGTTCCTTATTCAAATGTCTCCACTTTTATATCTTCGGAAATGGTCATCGCAAAATCCGATCCATGTCTAAACCTTTTATCAAGAATATCAGTACCAGCCACCAGGAGCACACAAGCGTTTGCAATAATACTAATGTACATGCCACACATGTGCCAGCATGGCACATAGGTGAAAGATTGAATCCATCCATCAGGTTGGTCTGACCTTCTCCATGTTTTCCCAAAAATAAATCATCCACTCAGCATGTGGGCCCCAATATTGAAAGCGGATGAGTTAGGAAACATCAGCCAAGTTTTTCATAGCTGCACATTTGTTTTGCAAACTATGGCCCACTCTGACCTATGGATCAACCTGATTCTTGGGCAAGGGCTTCAATATGGTGGTTCGTTTCTGATGAATGGATTGGATCTCGGACTTGTGCGATGCTGGCACATGCGTGGAGTGTACATGAGCTTTTAATTGCACCTGCGTATGCACTTAGCAAAGCTCCAACACCAATCATCTTCTTGAATACATGGAGATTCTTATGCTTGTTTCTAAGTTGCCACTCATGTAGGAGGCAGCCCATGTTTACACCACCACATGTGCAAATATGGCACATGGGCGCAAGATCCAAGCGTCCAACGAGTGGCTCCCTCTTTGGAGAGGCTATAACCTAAAAATAGGCTGTGCACTAATCAAGTGGATGGCAATTATGAAACAGATTGATGACCAGGAAAACAAGGCCAAGTTTTTCTAAGCAATCTATTTGTTTTTTGTATTGCCATCCATGTGATGAGTGTACAGGTCTTATTTTTGGGCGTGCCATCTACATGATGTGGTCCACCTGATGGACGGATTGGAGGTATGGGCCATGCCCATGGGCATAGGAAACCTCCTTGAAATTGTCTAAATTCTACTGATATATGTTGCTTATGGTTTGTACTTTCATTTGTAGCTTGGTTCTTTACTCTCCCTTTATGGATACTATCAATTTCTCAATAAATTTGGGGGTGATATGGTCGAGCAATTGAGGTTAGATGAAGAGCGATGCACTTATGTTGCACCTATACATGAAGGAAACGCAAACGGATTCCGCCCTGCGAAAAGCCCATCTCACCATGAAGAGCGTTATGTTCGTAAAATTAGTGGGATTTGGGGCTACGTGTTCCAAATCATTTACCAGGTGATTCTCTTTCAATAATCAGTAACAGCCATGTTTATGTAGATTCCAGCTATAAATTCTAAAGACTAATTGAGAGAATGAGATAGTATCTCACTAGAAACCTGATTGCACTTTGAGCTCTTATATACATACTAGGGGTGTAAGTGCAACTTTGGTGGTTTGGGTTAGTTGAGGGTTGAACTAAGCCCAGCCTGACCTCAAGAGGACCCAAACCTGAACTGACCCGAATTCGAGCCCAATGTAACCTAAAGTCATCCATGCTCAACCCAACCCGACCCAAATACATGCAATTATTCCAAACCTAATCTACCAGACCGAAATTTGCTCAACCCGAATTCAAAACGGGTTGATGTTTTCCAACCCAAGGTCCTTGACAGCCCATCCCAAACTCGTGTCAGGTCAATCAGGTTCAGTTGACCCAAACCCTAGTTGCAGCCCTATTATGAGCCAGTTTGTGTATGCTAGTTTCCAATGATGGGTATGTTTGTATGTTTTGTGATGTGCTTTGCAAGACTGATATCTTTTTCCTTTCAGTTTGGAATAGAAAGGGTGACAATAGGCCGATCGCCCCACCCAGCCCAACGATCTTGTCACAGCTTTGGACCAGGCTTGGGCCTGGAATGCATGGGCTGATCAGTTTTTGGGCCGGTCTTCGGCTCAAGTCACTTAATCCAAACTGACTTCATATGTACATGTATTTGTCCTACAAATGTGCCATTCCAATTCTCTATTAGGTAGCCCATGCCTCTTGAATGTAGACCGTTGGTTGCATTCCTCTAAGTTTATGTTTCTTTGTGCATGTGTGGCTCATTTGATCGACTTATAAATTAGGAACATTCAAGTGAGGAATAGGGATTTTATCAATTTTTGTGCCAGTCTGGTCAGGCCCAGGCCCCTAGCATTTTTTTAGCTCAGGCACGTACCTGCTGTGCCGGGCTCATGGCTCGGATGTTGGGTCTTAAGTGTTGGCCCAGCCCACTACCACCACCAAGGGGCCTGGTTCATTACCACCCTTGACGAACATGCATTGATTTGGAGTGTAGAAAACATGAGAAAGCAAAGTCCCATTTAATGTGGTTTCTGTTTTATGTGCTGCCTCAAACACGAGGTTGGGATGTCAACCAAACAACCACACTACATGCATAGCCATTGCAAAACACCAAACCAACCCCAGTTTGGGGGTATATCCAAACGGATACTAACAATACTGAAGCAAACGGAGTTTGGATGTAGCAAAAAACACCAAAAGAACCAAAATTGGCATATGGGGTATGCTTCTGTATTTAAAATGGTAATATGATAAATGAGTGTTAAGGATGTTGTTTTGATTGTGAATTGGGTGGAGAGAGTATAGCTTTTGCATTCTGCAGAATTGCATTTGCTTGAGTTTATCTGGGGTTTGTTTTTAAACGCCCCACAAAACAATCAGCCATTGAATGCAATTGAGCTTGTTGCTCAACTAAGCAGTGCTGTTTCTTAATGTTCCCAGGTTAATCCCATCTTGCCTGGGGCTGTTGATGGCTGGTTTTGGGATGGTTCTGGCTCAAGGGCCTGAATGGCCCATGGCAGACAAATATGGGTCTTGATTCAGTTCATTCTGGGCCTTGGTAGAAATGTTGTTAAATCTAGGCCAAGATCCAGGCCAGTTATTTCTCGGTCCAGAGGACCCTCCCAGCTTGTGGGCCTGACAGTTAGGCCACAGTCCAGCCATTGGAGGGCCAGGCATGTGAGCCCGGAAGGCCAGCACAGCCCATTGACAGCCCTTATCTTTCCAAACAAAGAAAACAATGGCATTGAGACTCGAGAGGTAACAATATATGTCGCCACTGGTTGGGCCCAGCTGCCTGTCTCATTGACGGCCCTAGCGTTGCCTGCCAAACGGACAGAAAGAGGGAGAGAACTGATCACATACAGCAAAGCACCACGACTTGTGGTACTTAACATCTTCCTACTAGTGTGCCACTTCTGTAAGGCATCAATACCATGAAAATGGTAGGCCCTGCCATGAAGATCACCTGTGAGGCTGTCACAAAATAAGGCCCTTGCACTCATCGTGTTGGCCACACTGTTGGAATCAATGGACGAGATACAGTCTGGTTCAACATACAGGCGTGGCCTACCTATTAAGTGGACATGGATCACCCTGATTTTCGAGCAGGGGGATCTTAATGGTGGGGTGTACCATTTTAATGGTACTGATGTTTGACACAATTGCCATGTTGGTGGGAGAGATTGTATGGTACTAAGAATTATGGCATCTTTCCTTGTATGTGATCAGTTCTTAAAAAAATGTAAGGGGTAGTTTTTACGTGGTTCACTTCCATTCATCACCATTCAAGGTTTCTGAAATCCAGAATTGTCTTTTATTTTTGTAAAACAGACTAGTGCAGGTGCTGCGACGCTCACCGATGTTGTCTTCTGGCTCATCATTTATCCATTTCTTACTGCCAAAGATTATAGGCTGAATTTTGTAAGTATCGCATACTCTGAATAATCTTTCTATTATTTTCTGCTTTTTCTCCCTTTGTCTCAACTTCTGTAAATTGTGATTTGTGAGGTACGTAAGGTGAAAACGGAATAATGGTGAGTTTCAATGAATAGTTTATAGGCCCATCTCTAGTACAAAGGATTTGCAATTCTCATGCGCCCAACATGCGCATCGGATACAAATTAATACAGTTATTGGTCAAACCTCAATCCAACTGCATTCTTGGTTTTCTTGGCTGTAGGTGTATAACTTATATATAGTTATAATTTTTTTTCTCTATTTTTAAATATATTTTTCTATATGCCATACCATACTCATTTGAAGTCATATCATATCCTTGATGGTCCCTTTCTTTGACATGAAGGCACAAGCTTTGAGTTTCATGGCCTACTGGAGTTATAGAGACATTGTTGCAACCAGATAGGTCTGCAAACTGTTCAATCAAATATCAGGCCATCCAAGCATCCTGATCAAGGATTGGATTATCCAACCATCCAGATTGAAGATTTGCACCCTGAGGGTCTAGATTTATCTGGAGATTAAGATATCCTAATGGCTATTTTAGACCAGATCAACAGTCATTTAGCTAGCTATGAGAGTTGGGATAAGTTGAACCAGTTCCCATTTAGTATTTTTTGTCACTTTTTTAGTAGGACACTTTTTCTTTTTCTTTTTCTTTTTTGAAAAGCAACAAGATTTCATTATAAGAGTGTTGAGATAGTGAACCAAACTACAAGCCAAACCAAAAACAAAAAGCGCCCTAAAAAGCAGAGCACAATATTCCATTTCCCTTGTGCAATCCTCGTTTCAGAAGCATCTTCCATCCCTCCCTCCCAAATAGCTCAAAGACCAGCTAGTAAGCCAAGTCTCAAAAGACCCCTAACCTTCTTTTGCAGATTTATCCAATCTAAAGCTTATAAGGATTCCGTTCCACATGGTGAAAGCAAAGGAACAGTGAATAAAGCGACGATTCATCAACTCCTCATTTGCCATACATTGATACACATTATACAAACATTCAGGTTCGCCATAGATCACTTCTGAAGATTATCTATTGTAAGAACTTTTTCCTTGCTAAGCAACCATCTAAATGCAATGACTTTCTAAGGAGCCCCATTAGACCACACATATCTGGTCTTCCCTACCTCTTTTCATTTCAAGGATTCATATAGGACAAAATAGAATTATCAGAAGATCAACTTATCCAAGTTAGAAATCCTCGGCATTCATGCTACTCAAGAAGATCTCCCCCCTTGCTAAAATCTTTGGTTGTTCGCCATGGGCCTTTCCATCTTATCTTGGTCTTCCTTTGTGTCTAGGCAAACCTGCGGGTTATCTTTGGGATAAAGTTGTGGAGAGAATGAAGCATAAGCTTAGCCCCTGGAAGAGTAAACTTCTATCTTTAATGGGAGACTCACTGTTATCAAATCTTGTCTTTCTAATATGCCTCTCTATTTTATGTCTCTTTTTAGATGCCCCGAGGTTGTGCTTGAGCGTATAGATAGTCTCAAAAGAGATCTCCTCTAGCAAGGTGGAGCCAAAAATGGTAAATTCCACCTCTTGAGCTAGAAAGATATATGTTGTCCATTTAAGGAAGCGGGTGTTGGTATCAAAAGGCTTAACCTTGTTAATTCCGCCATTTTGGGTAAATGGGCATGGAGATTCGGCACCAAGGAGTTTAGTCCATGGCATATCATTATTGCTACTAAATAAGGGTTGTCACCAATGGGATGGTGGATTAAAGATTCCTCTCTCTACTGCGCTTCTTTTGTCTAAAAACAATTTCTCGAATTTTTCCTAACATGTTTAATGGGGTTAGGTATTCAATTGGGGATGGTTTTAAGGTCAGCTTCTAGGAGGACACTTGGTGTGGGGATTTCCCACTCCATTCTATTTTCCCAAACTTGATAGCCCTCTCCAGCAACAAATATCTTCGTTGCTGATTACTTCTCTTTAGAGAATGGCTCTAGAGTCTGGGCTCCTCCTTGTCGTAGGAATCGCCATGACTCTAAATTCAGTAGCTTGGTAATTCTCCTTTCTCACCTGCAGGGTTTCTTTATCCTGTCTGGTGCTGGGGATTTGCTGGTTTGGACGACCTGGATGTCAAGGAAGTTTTCTTTTTGTTCTCTCTGTCCAGTCCTATCTTCTTCAGACACCAAGAGTCAAAGTTATTGCTCCTCTCGTCTAGTCCCTTGGTGCTCCGCTAAAAGTTGCCGCTTTCACTTGGTTAGTAGGGAGAAAGAGGATTCTTACGATTGATCATCTTCAAAAGAAGGGCACGATGTTTCCTAATGCTTGTATTCTTTGCCTTGAAGAGGAGGAATCAATGGATCATCTTTTTATTTATTGTTCCTTCTCTAGGATTGTTTGGTCAAGCATTCTTCAATCTGTGGGAATCTCCTGAGTTATGCCTGCTTCGATCGACTCCCTTTTTTGGTCTTGGCACGGTGATTTGGGTGGTAGCTTCACTTTTTGGAAATGGAGGTTGGTGCTATTGGCTTATCTTTGGTCTCTATGGTTGGAGAGGAACAACTGTGTTTTTCGGAATCTTTACAGCTCTCTAGGTGGGGCCATCAATAGGGTTTTGGAGTCTTTGGATGAGTGGACTCATTGATTCCCTTGTGTTTGGGTTTGGGGCTTTGTATTTTTCCCTTAGTTGTCGTCTTTCCCCTTGTTGTTTAGGTTTTCCTTTTGGCCTCGACTTTCTACTATTTGTTGTATAAATTTTTTATTTTTTTATTTTGGCCTTTGGCCCTAATAATATGCATCTTTCTCAGGAAAAAAATAAAATAAAAAATGAATGATTGAAAATGGACCGGATTTATCCTTTTGCCACATCAATTTATCCTCCTCTCCCAAAAATAGGTAACATAACTGAATGCGATTAGTAAAGCCACACACTCTTCCACTTCGTCATCAAGAAGATCTCTTCGCCAAGGAGGAGACCAAACAACATGACCCAGTATTAGAAAAGCAACACTCCACCTTGATATTGGTCCCCTAAGATAGACGAGCCATACATGGGAACTCCCTCTTCAAAGAGCAGTCTCCTACTCAAATACATTCTTAAAATCGAATTTTCTCACCATTTCCAAGAGAGTACTTGATATTGTCATTGAACTTTGCCTTAAGAGAAAGCACACCTTTTCAAATAGATGAGGCTTTATACATAGAGGAGTTTCTAGTACACCATCCTCCATCCTAGCAACCATACTTGTTTACCATAACCTCCCTCCATAATGCTTCCTCTTCTACTCTGAATCTCCATAGCCACTTATCTAAAAGAGTTATGTTCATCACTTTTGGTAGGACTCTTAATTCAAGGGCATTTTCACACCGAGCTCGAGTGGGGTGGCCTGTGGGATGCAGGGGCACACTCAGGGTGGGCGGCCCATGTGAGGCGGACCCCACCCATGTGAAGCGGGTGGCTTGTGTGAAGTAGGACACATGTGAAGTGGGGCTATGAGGGGGCTTCGGCCAAAGTCCTAACCCATGGGATGTGGGGCCTAGGCTATAAGATAAAGGGATTCATTCACCATACTCTATCAGTTCGAACTTTTAAAGCAAGTGGTTAATTGTCCTGCATCAACTCTCTTTGGGCAGCTAAAGAAGTCAAAATGACAGGGAATCAATCCGGTTTGATTGCCTATTAAGTTAGCTTTCAAATAAGCCCAATATAATATTACTTTTTTTTTTTTTTTTTTTGGGGGGGGGGGTGTGTCAGTACACACACTCCATGTTAGCCACCCCCACTAGGGATCGATACCAAGACCTCAAGTGTTGAAACGAGGTATCTCCAATATAATATTACTTCAATATGGCTTGAGTTACTGCTACTTAGAGAAAGCCTGTAGCACTGTGGCGGAATTCATGGGCATTTTGGCCATTTCCTGTTATATTGAGATTCTCTTTTAGTTGCCAAAGGTCTATATAGAGGCCTTCTACAATGTAACAGCTTGTTGTGCCATCTTTGAACAAAACATCAGCTTCCAGAGTTTTCTTGTGTTATAGCATGTTTTGCTTCCCTATGGACATGCCAGGCCTGTGGTAGAAGAGAGGGATGACTGATCACTAGTTTCAACTGGCAGACTCTTGTGAATCATTCTCACAGTCCTGCTTTCATCTATTTGTAGTTATTTTACAGCACTCTCGGATATAAGATCTGTACAAAATTTCTCCAAAATTTTTAAAAAAAAAACATGGTGTGCCGTAACAGCCATTATAGGACCGTAAAGGGTGTTACATAAAGGTAACAGTGGCAACCGCTACACGTTACACGCTTGTAACGGCCGTAATGGCCATTATGGAAAAAATAACCCGTAACTATTGTTACGGTGCCCATAACGGCCCGTTACACCCCCTGTAAAGGCTGTAACTGTCCGTCATGGAGCATATACAGGTTTTTTGGGTTTTTTTTCTTTAAAAAAAAAAGAAAGGGAAAGGCCATTATGGGGGCTGTAACGACTGTTATGGCCTGTATCGTAAAGATAACGGTGGTGGCCGTTACTGCTACTGTTGGAATACCTTGAATCTAAAATCTGCCCAAGAGCACTCTGCTTTTAAAAGGAGGGATTGTTTGGTAGAATCAAAAGTCATGAGGAACTCTGCAGCCTAATAGATTGAAGAAGAAGAAAGGAAAATATTAGAGCTACACTCTGTATGGATAATATTATGCATTCTTCTAGTCATTTTTGGTTTCTATGTAGCAACTCTTTGTACTGTTTACCTGACCTTATTTCCATTTTATTTGAGCAAAGTATGTATATTTACCTTATGTGGCAGTTATTGGCTGGTATGCATTCGCTGAATGCCGTCTTTCTTCTTGGAGATACTGCTTTGAATAGCTTGGTAAGCTGGCATTTGTCTTTTGTTGGCGAGCACTACCCAACTGCTGATTTGACTGCTCATTGACTTGGCCATTTGGATTTACTTTTGTTTCAGAGGTTCCCATGGTTCCGGATCTCCTACTTTGTTTTGTGGACAGCTATATTTGTCATTTTCCAATGGGTCATCCATGCTTGTGTCTCGCTTTGGTAAATCGACTGACTCTATTCTTCTTCTTTTTCTTTTTACATTTCGTCACTTGAGGATGTTTGAGCTGAAGATTTTTACAATCCTATCTATGTTACAGGTGGCCATACCCTTTTCTTGACTTGTCATCCCCTTATGCTCCACTGTGGTAAGTAATTGCCTTTAGGAAATTTATCTCTAATTTTTATAGATTTTTACAGCATAATTCCATAGGAATTCTGATTGTGCTAAATAATGCCTCCATGAATTGAAATACTTGGAAGGTTCTTTTCAACAGGAAGAATTACCAAAATGCCCTCATTTATTTATTTATTTTTCTTTGAAAAAACAATGAATATGAGAATTATGGGGTCCACGTGGTATATGTATGACATCTAACCCCTCCAATATATGCACCTGAACATGATTATCGCTAAACCAGATTTTTTTTTTTTCATTTGTTCATCATGGTTGGGTGCATTTGTTGGATAGGTAGGATGCCATACACATACCAATTGGGCCCCACAATTCTCTACTAAGTCAAATTTTAAAGAAAAATATGAGGCATTTTGTGAAGTTCGCTCTCCAAAATGCACCACTCAGGAATTCCAAATCACGGAGGCATTGGTGGGGACTCTTGGACGGCTTGGATCTCACAAACATGTGCCACTTTAGCATATGGGGTCTGGGTATGGTTGCTGGTGGGGTAAAGATGAATAGGATTGAGGGTTCTCTGCACATGCTTATGTGACAAAGTGTGCGAGCTCTGGGCCATTCATCAGGTAGGGCCATCATGAGCATGATCAGGCTGTGGACCCCGTGTGCGGTCTATGAATCAGTGGTCTTTTTTTTTTCCTTCTCACTGCCCATTTCTCTCATACATGTGGCAGTAGACCAGCCTGATCTTCTGGACAGGGCTGTTCGTGGAGGGCCCCACCCGATGAATGGCCAGAATCTTGAATTTGAATTCCTATAATTGTGTGTTTGTATTCCCTAAACCAGAAGAAACCAACAAACATGGCTGCAACACTTGAACTTGCAGGTATTTAATGGTGGCATTGTTGCATGTTCCATGCTACACTGCCTTTCCTCTCATTATAAAGCTGAAGCACAACTTGCTGTCAAGATGGTTTCCTCACTCACACCAGTTCTTAAAGTAAACACTGACACCATCCAAAGGCACTGGCCGTAGCGGAACCAATCTGGTTCATATACGACTTGATTTATTTTTCCATGTGGCTCCTTCTAGCAAGTCCTTCCGCTGTTTGATCGAGAGTTCCTTCAATGGAGTTGCATGAGAATGGCATAGAAAAGAGGGGCTTTTTGTAGCATGCTTTTCTTTCATTTATCTTCCGCTTATGAAATTTGGGTGCAAGGAAAGATGTTGTTGGTTAATTGGAATGTAGGAATTTATTTTCAAAAATTCTATTTTTCTTTGTTTATACTTTATAGGGGGGAATTTTCATGTCACAAATGCATTTGATGTGGGGGATGCATGGCCAAATGCAATATAGCAAGAGGAGGATAATGCCCATGTTTAATTCAGTTGAGATGTCCATAAAGAAGCAAAACCATAGTTTAAAAACACAACTTGATATCTAGTCAGGCTGGGTTGACTCAGAGACTCAATCTGACTCGATATTTAATAATTAAGCTAGGAAGTATATTGCCCATTTAAGCCTTATCCAACTACACTTGGAATGGTACGAATATGAAAGTATGCAGTTTAAAACATGAAACTCAGTTCGTAGTCAGCTGGTAGATGCTGTTTGCTTAGCTTATTTGAGGTTGTGTGAGTTTGAATTAAAGAGTTGGTGAGCTGACTTGGCAAGTCAAGCTGAGTCTGAACTGAGTCAAACTCCTCATAGCGACTAGGCTCGATATCTGGTCGACTTGACGCAGTCATACCCATCACTGCCATGCGTTGGGCATCTGCTCATTGTACTTGACCAATCACAGCAACATCTGCCCATCGTACTTGATCAGTCACAGTGACTGTTGAGAAGCATGGTCTAGGTAGTTCCCACAAGATGGACAGTCATGATTGAGTTGGCTGGCACATGACTCCTAAGCTAGTGGGCTGCATGGTAATCAGAATGTCTATCCATGTAATCTGAAAATTGAATTGCATTTCATTTTTTATTTTATTTTTTTGAGAATTAACGCAGAGGATTATATTGATAAAATGGGAAAAAAATACAAGAAAGGGAGAAAAACACAGGTCTGCTGAGATAGCAGAACTGCTACGCAGCTAGAAAATCAAAATTACAATCTATTGCCTTAATCGAGTAAGTAGCCCATTCAACCAGAAATTGGATCGCCCTAGACGTAGTGGACTCCGCCGAGTTGGCTTTGTCGTTGAAGCATCAATCATTCCTTTCGACCCAAATAGCCCACCAAACCGCAAGAAGGGCCATTCACCATAGAGGAGTCCGGTGTTTCCCGCATTTAACCCCATGTCAGAAAGAAAGGAGACTGTTTTTTGAACCCGGAAAACAGCAGAGCACGTTGAAGCAGTGGAGAAAAACTGACCAAATCTTGTATGTGAAAGGACAGTGAATGAAAAGATGATTGACCGTCTCTTCATTGGCCATGCAACAGACGCATATATTGGTAATTTTCATTCCCCGCTTCCACAGATTATCAATAGCGAGAACCCTCTGATTTCCCCAACCAACCGAAGACTGCAATTTTGGGAGGGTCCAAATATTTCCAGCCATGATGCCGCAATAGACCAGCAGGAGGAGCAATTTTTTCAAGCAAGAATCCATAAAGGGATTTAACAGAAAATCTGCCCTGTTTATCTGGACGCCAGGACAGACTGTCAGGCACATTGTGATTAAGCGATAGACTGTAGATGCGATTGAGGAGGACAGCATATTCTTCTATCTCCCATTCCCTAAGGTTCCTTCTGCATTCGATGTTCCAAACGAGATTTCCTCCAACTGATGATAAGCAGTCAGCAACCTTGCAGTGGGGGAATTTGGCGATGCGAAATATGTTTGGGAAGGCCGTGTCGAGCGTGTCATTCCTCGAGCAGGGGTCCAACCAAAACCAAGTTCGGGATCCATTACTTGTCACCATGGATATACCGCTGAGAACTTCCGACTTGGTAAAAAGGATGTCCCTCCATATAACAAGCATCTTGTGGTTACAACTGCTATATTTGCTCTTTATCAGCTCACCAACCCCCCTTGGACCTGCCGTATTTGCTCTTTATCAGCTCATTCCATAATGCCCCATCTTTGATCCTGAGTCTCCACAGCCACTTCCCAAGAAAAGCGCTATTCATAAGCTTTAGATCCTTGATACCTGCCCCACCGTCTTGCGTCGGACAACAGACAACCTTCCAATTGATGAGATTAAATTTCTCCTTATCTGTCTTTCCTTGCCAGAGAAAATATCTTTTTAGCTTTTCCAAAACATTAACAACCATCTTAGCTTTTCCAATTGCCGGACAATTGAACAGTGACATGTAGTAGATCGGAAGGTTTGACAGCGCTGAGTTTATAAGAGTTAATCGACCCCCCAAAGATAAATACCTGCTCTTCTAATTTGCTAGATAGGACCTAACTTTGTCAATGATCATATCCAAAGATTTCTTAGGAGGCTTCCCGACACTCAAAGGAAGGCCCACGAAAGATGTAGGGAGGGAATCTACTGCGCAGCAAAAGAAATCAGCGTGCTCCTTTAGTTTTGCTTCCTCCATATTCACCCCCAGCATAGTGGACTTGTACATATTTACTCGGAGGCCCAAAATGGCTTTAAAGCAGTGTATAATAGTGCATAAATTGCTGATTTTCACTTGCTCAGCATCGCTGAAGAGAAGGATATCGTCGGCGAACTGAATATGGGATATTGGAGCGGACATCCCTTGCACTTTAAAGCCTTTGATAAGGCCTACTTCCTGGCCCCTACAAAGCATGCGGGACAGGGCCTCACCCACAATCAGGAATAGAAAGGGAGAGAGCGGGTCGCCTTGGCGAAGGCCCCTGGAGCTAGGAAAAAACCTTTCCGAGATCATTAACGAGGACAAAGAAGACAGCCGAGCCCACGTATTCTCTAATTCATTTGCACCACCTCACACCAAAACCCATTTTGTGAAGCATATACATGAGGAATTCTCATTCGACATGGTCGTACGCTTTCTGAATATCTAATTTGCATATGAGGCCCTTGCTTTTGGATATGAATCTGGAATGAAGACATTCATTAGCGATGAGAGCGCAATCAGTGATCTAACGACCAAGAATGAAGGCGCTTTGATGATGAGAGAACCGAGCCAATGACCCCAACAAGATGGGAGGCCAAAACCTTTGCTAGTATCTTATATGGGCCCCCAATCAGACTTATCAGTCTAAACTCAGACAACAAATTGACTCCCTGGCATTTGGTAATGAGGGCAATGAAAGAGGCCCCCATCCCTCTGGACAGTCTACCTCTAGTGTAGAACTCAGAAAAGAAGTCCATTACATCTCCTTTGATAAGCTCCCAGAAGCGTTGGAAGAATGCAATTGGGAAGCCATGGGGACCTGGGGCCTGTCGTCTTCCAGATCATCAATGGCCTTCTTCACCTCAATGATAGAGAAGGGAGCTTCCAGAACGCAATTGCATTTCATTAATATGCGCCCACACACACACACACACGCACGTATAAATTGTTAATAGAATCATGATAGAGATCAACAAATTTCTAATCAGCTCTGGTCCATTTTTGGGGTTTGGGTGGGGCTGGGACTGGGACTGACCCTGTCCAGATCAGGCACAGCCAATGAAGAACTGAATTCAAATGATGGGTGATGAAGCTACTTAAAAGTGTCCTGGATCATCAGACTGTTTAAATGCCTGTAGCAAGCAAGTTGCTAAATGGATGGCATTGGATTATTCTGGGAGTGAAACTAGATCCGCATTGGGTGCAGGTTGGGCATAGTTGCTTGCTAGCGGAACTAGTTTTAACTCTTGGGCTGTACAGACTACCATTTCCTTTTCAAATATCACAGCACCAGGCAGTTCTTCTTTTTTTATTCCTCCTTTTCCCCTTGCATCTATTGATGTACAAACAAACTGGTTGGTGCAAAGAACAATCGCAATACATCCAGTGGAATTGAAGGTTTGCCTGCAACAAGCCATCAGTAGATACTCATCAATAGAAATGACAGATCACAGAATCTGACAACTTCGCCAATGACGAACCATCACACAATCACATCCCAACCATCCAGTTCAAACGGATTTTACCTTTCATACAAAAATCCAAGAATGAGATGTTTGTTACAGGAGATTTGGGTTTTTTTATAATTTTTTTTTAAAAAAATGCAAAACCTGATATCCTTAGCTGATCAAGTACGGGGAAATGGTTGGGGATCTCTGCAATGGAAAGTGCAAAAGCCAATTATGAAAGGGGCTGCAAATGAGCTGTGTGAGGTTGCAACGTCTAATATTTAACATGTTCCCTAATGAACTGCTCCAACTGAGATACCTCGCCCGTCAAACCTGAGGCTTCTGCGACTGTCACTCTGTTAAGACACTGTGAGAATGCAAAGGGCTCTCCAGTCACACCGAGTGTGAATTCATCTGCTATATCAGCTTCTGACGCACCGGTTCTCGACACCCGAAGCTTGTCTCTACAACAACAGCAACAAAAAATCAAGATTTTTACAAACCATCTGAAAACATGCTTTTGCGGGCATCAAATGATGACAGGAGGGCTTCCCTTCAATAAGATAAACATCCTGACCATTTTTAAAGGTTTGTAATTCCTACATGCACCCTCTTTGCATGGCAACATCCAAGCCGCTCTTCATGTAGGGCCCACTGTATTGATGACCTAGTCAAAAAATCATGCTGGTCCACTTATCTGGTAATCCAAAGTGTATATTGATCATGGACCTTTAGTCCTTTTTTCTTTGACCATCCTTTTTCTGGCCCAACCCACCTGATGAGTGGAGCAAACTGACTTTTTGGACCAGGTCATCAACACAGTGTCACCTACCTTACATCCAACGAGGAGCTTGGATGTTAGAGGTATATTTGGGTGTACAACCACAAGAACACACAGGATTGAATCCCTCAATCCATCTAATCAAATGGGTAAAAATAGAAAGCATAGTTCTAAAACTCAGTGGGTCAACTCAGAAACTCAACTGAGTCGAATCAACTTGGCTAGAATTTGATCCGAGTCTCATGGAAATTGCTGACTTGAGTGACTCAATCAGAACTTGATAAGAATCATCAAATTGGCTCGAAAACTCACCCAATTTGATACGACTCAGCATACACGACCCAGTCGCTGGCCCGACCAGCCACTTTTATTTCAAAAGTAAAATATTGTGGGACAAGAATCGAACAAGTGACCTTGTCCACCAAAGCAAGGAGGTGCTACCAGCACACTATACTGTGCAACTGTACATAGTTTTGGGTGTTTTAATTACTCTACTGTTTTCAATAGTTCTAAATGCACGGAATGGTAAAAATTTAATTATTAAAGTATCGAGTCAAGTTAATTAAAGACCCAGTCAAGTCTTTGAGTTGACCTGACCTGCCTAGACCTCGAGACGAGCGGAATCGAGTTTCTGAGTTTTTGAATTATGAATTGAAGAGTTTAAGCCTTACATTTCCTTTTCCAATTGCTTCCTGATGAAGTCCTTGGAGTGAGCACTCACTTTATCAGTCTTGTTGCATACAATGAGTAATGGGATTTTCCGCTTCACAACAGCTGCCTTTGTCAAAATATCATACAGATACCTTCCACATAAAAAACCAACAAGAGGTCACATAAATGAGTCTACTTGTCATATAAAAATGAGAAAAATGAGTAAGCGGGGTTATGCTAGTTACTCCGCAACTGCTCGACAGTTTGGCAAGAAGTCTAAGGCATCCACAACAAAAACGAGGCCAGCTGCTTGTGGCAAGAACCCATCAAGCTTAGGTCGAAGCCGAGAGTGCCCAGGAACATCGACAACATGGACCGGCTTTATTTTTCCCTTCTGTGCAAATAGTGTGAAGAAAATTTTCAGCGTTGTAACACATACATACACGCATATATACATCCATGTTTGTCATTCATTTTGAAAAGGTCTTAAGTCAAGTCCAACCAGTTGGACTATAACTTACAGTCCACCTAGCCGAAAAATTCCAACCTTTTATATCTGTGTGACATCCAACCCATCCACTAGGTTGGCCCCCTCATAAGGATCACCTTGTGCAAATATCAGCCAAATCCACTCGTCATGTGGACCACACTTGGATTTTTATAATTATCAATGACCAGGAATTTTCTATGGTGTGGCCCACTGATGAGCAGCTGGGGCTGATTTTTTAATCATGCATACACACTTAAATCTGTGTTCATGATGTTTTTTAAAATATATCATATCCATTATTTTGTGCAGAGGGACAATAATCCCAACATCATACAGTTGGTTGACTTAAATAGCAAGGATACAAGCTGAATGATTTAGTTATCATATTTTACCTTTTCGGATTCAGAATGCAGCACAAAACTCCCCTCATTTGGATCCATTGACGTAACAGTACCCTGATGTGAGGAGCCATCTCGAAGCTAGCAAAGCAAGAAAGAAAGAAAAAAGGAAAAAAAAAGTGCAAAAGATCAGATTGTAGATTGAGGCATCATATGGCTGAGAAGCAACTTATAAAAATAAAAAATAAAAAAGATATCAGACAAGCAATTCCTGATTAATGGCCTGCGCGTACAAACAAATAAAGAGAGAGAGAGAGAGAGAGAGAGAGATAGAGAGAGAGAGAGAGAGACCTCCCTCCCTCTGCACACGTATCATAAATCATAACCAACAAAGCCTTATCCCAGCAAACTAGTGTCAGCTACACAAATCATGTTCCCCATTCCACACTATCGAGGACCATATCCTCAGTTAAATCATATGTCATCAAGTATTTCCTTACTAACTCCACCCATATCCTTTTAGGCCTTCCCCTTGCGCTTTTGGAGCCTTCAACTTGAACCAACTCACTCCTTTTAAGGTCTTTGTTGCCCATGACCAAACCATCTAAGGTCTGCTTTCTCTCATCTTATTACCTACTGGTGCTATTCCTAAGTTCCCTCGGGTGCATTCATTTCTAACTCTATCCTCGACTTGCCACTCATCCATCTCAACATCCACATTTTAGCTATGCTCATACTAAATCTCTCTCTAGTCCCTTCTTTTTATTCTCTTTGTGCTCATCTTTTCTTTCTTTCTTTTTTTTTTGAAAGGCAAGTGCTTATCTCTATTTTATCCTATTAAAGATCCTCATGATGCTAATATATCTGATCACGGATCTTCTAAGACACAAACCTCTCAAATTTGAAAACCATTATTGACTTAATATCCCTATAAAAATCCCTCAAAGACACAATATCTCCTAAAATGAAAAACTATTAATCACCTAAGGCAATTTTGGCTTTGATAATGTTTTTTTTTTCTTTTACTCTTTTTTTTTTTTGTGATTTCAAAATCAAATTTTTAAAAACGATTTAGTAGGCCTGGTTAGCCACCAAATTAGTTGCTTTAAAAATAAATGTATAATAAATTAAAATTTAAAAAAAAAAGACACACTTCATAAGATTTGTGCTTTTCTCTGAAGCGTCTAGCCCCCGTTTCAAAGAGGAATTTCCATTTCTATTGACTCACAAAAATCACTCTCTATATCACTCGTTATTCGAAAATCACTCTTTCCTCCTTCAAAGGTTTCCTAATTCCACAAGAGCATAGAGCTGTACACATCCACAGATAGGCACAGGTGCAAATATGAAACACGTATATGAGATCTGAACTTTTCGCAAGGTTGAAAATAATGCTTGGACCTTCTGCCCAAAAATCAGAAAATTTCACTGATAAGGTGGACCACAACATACGAAGTAAATTGACGGTTAAATTTTTTCCTAATTGTTCACTTGTTTGATATGGTGTGGCTCACCTGAGAAAATGGCCTGATATCATGCTAAAAAGATCTAAACAGTATAGATCACCTGACAGAAAGTTCCAATCACACATGTCAAATTGTGTCACATGGAGGTATTGCACTCGAGTAGAATTCACAGAACCCAATTCCTTCCTACTAGAAGTATCGCATGAGCATTACATGTTCCTTGGGCCAAGAGTTTGTATTTTATAATCTTGCAATGCTCAAGTCTCACACCTACAAACAAGGCCTATACCTGTAAGATCTATGCCACTCATCAAGTGAATCCCACCAGGAAGATGTTTTCTCTAGAAATCAGGTTATTCTGATAGCCAGCTGGCACACACATGCCATTGAACTTAGACCATTGATCTCTTCTTATAAATTATGCAATCCTTATTGTTCCCTGTGGTGTGTCTTAACTCATTTGTAGATTGGGCAGTGTTCTATTCCCACCACCTTATATTGAGAGGCACACCTGTTGTACAGAATGAATGCCATACTAGTTACTACAACATGGTGGTCCCCATAACCCTCAGTGTTGCACATGCTACATACAACATGCTCAGGTAGATTTCATCAAACCTAACTCCTTTCCAGCTGAAGAACCATATGAGTTCATTCTGTGTAAGAACTCAGGTCGACTAGATCAGATCTAATTCCATCTCCATGCTATTGTTGAGCAAGTGGCATGAATATAATATAATATAGAAATATATATAACCTGTTTATTTGTTAGGCCAGATGGATGGGCCCCAGTCTAAAATCACACTCTTTGATCAATCCTAACACATTAACTGGTTGCACACAAACATCCAATCATTTTATTTTAGCAAACAAGTGACCACAGATCAAAGACTAGGATTGTTCGATCAAAAGGATTTTGGGTCTGGAGCATAGTGCAGTTGTTCACACAATTTAGTTGGTTTGATCTGATTTAATGTGCACCACATGTACAAGATTCTTACGCACAAGAGTATCGAATACCCAACTACACATTGTTTCTTTCCTCGCTATCCTTACCCAAACTCCAACTCTTTCTACCCTCTCACCCTTTATTGCCCACCCATTCTCAAATAACTTCGATAGGATGATATTAACTATTGATCAATGGCTGTGGAAACCAATGATCCATATGAAAAAGATCCATTGACATGGACCACCCATCATGTGGGGCCCATCCCTCTCAAAGGATCCTATACATCGTTTCTTTCCTCGCTCTCCTTACCCGGACCGGACACCCAACTCTTTCTACCCTCTCACCCTTCATTGCCCACTCATTCTCAAATCACTTTGATTGGATGATATTAACTATTGATCAGTGGCAGTGGAAACCAATGATCCATATGAAAAAGTCCTGATCATTGACATGGACCATCCATCATGTGGGGCCCATCCCTCTCAAATTTCTTTGATCAAAAGATCCTAACCATCTAATCAGTGGATGAAAGTTGATGATCCATATTTATGATAATAAAAGGTATGATCATTGATATGGATCACCCATCATGTGTGGCCCATCCCTCTCAAATCACTTTGATCAGACAGAATCCACTAATCATGTACATGATGGACACACTTATGACCTTCTTCGCACCCACTAATCACACTTATAGAAGCTCACAAGTATTTTGTGGGGACCACAAGTCATATGTGTTACCTAACTAACAAATTGTTTTACTTGTTAACCATACATGTTCTTTTACACCAAAAGCAAAGTGATTTCCTATGAGAAATTGTTTTTCTTATGTTAACCAAACATGCAGCTTTTCACGTAAGCAATTCTTAATAAAATGTTCCAGAAAACTGTTTATTGAGAATCAATTCTGCACTATCTAGAAGTAAGTGCCAAACAGGGCCTTAATGACACATAATATTCCTTGAAAATATTACTGAAAACAACCAAAAAATACCTAATTCGGACTCCTAATAAAACCCCTCAAATCTTTACAATGGAAAGTCCAAAGAATAAAACTACAACCACACAAAGGATCCATATCTCTTAAAAATCTCTAAGCACAACTCGATGAGGGGCCTGCCAGATGAGCTGTAGGGCCCACAAATTAGGCTTTTGAGGCTCAAATCTTCAACGCATGCTTCTTGGTTAAAAAAGGACCATAATACATTTTTATTCTTACCATCTAAATTGGATGGCGTTGAACATCCAATCGTCGTGATTTTGAAGCCATGGGCAAGCCAAGGTGGACACTCCTATCCAACACTCACAAGTCACGATAAGTGGGCCCACTTGAACCCCACAAAGAAATTTGCACCAGAATATAAGGTAAGAAAAGTCCATATTAGAACGTTGCTATTAGAATCAAAACCAAATGAAAGTGGCACTTAGTCATCTTTACTATGTCCTCTCTTTTATCTCTCTAAATATCCATGAAAAGTCACACTTCAAAAGTTTTAGATTCTTTAACTAGAATGTGACGATTGATTTGATAATATCAGTGGATCCTACCAGAGCAGTTATGCATAAAATGCAATGTCGTATCCAGATTTAGTTGTCCCCGAGTTACGCGAGATTCAATCTCTTTGGAAGGTGGTAGCGTCTGGATCCTTCCCAGTCCAATCGTTTTACAGTGATCTAGCAAAGTTTGGGTAGTCCAATTGCTACTATCCTACGAGTGAAATTTCGAAGTACGGAGCTCCTCCCAAAGTTGCCTTTGCATGGTTGGCAGGCAGAAACAGATTCCTTAACATTGACCATCTTTGGAAACGGGGGATGATTCTCTTGAATGTGTATCTTATATGCTATGCTCAGGCCGAGTCAATCAACCATTTATTTTTACATTGCTCTTTCTCATCGGGTGTATGGGTTGGGATTTTAGCTCTTGCATTGGTCCAATGGGTCATGCCATGCTCCATTGAGGACCTTTTTCTTGCTTGGCATGTCATGGATGGTGGAAAGCTGGGGAGAAGGAAATGGAGAATTGCTTTGCTAGCATTGTTGTGGTCAATCTGGGCTGAAATGAACGATCGATGCTTCTGTCATAAGAGAATCGTGGTGGTTGGGGTGTTCATGGGAGTTCTTTAGTTACTTTGCGATTAGGCTCCCTAGTGGATTTCTATTTGCGGGTTTTCTCAGCCGTGGCGCTGGTTGTTGTTGTATTTTTAGATCCCTAGGCTTCTGCTAGTTTCTTTTAGGGTTTTTTCCTTTTTCTGTTCTGCTTTGGCAGTTGGTTTTGTTTTTTCCTTGTTTTTCTTTTGGCTTTGGCTTAATAAAATTTCAGCTTTCAAAAATAAACAGGCGTGAGGTTTCTGGAACTGTAACCACTAGTAGAGCTTTCAGAAATACTGAAACATTACTAAATAGACTGATACAATCACAGGCGCTTGAAGAGAAGTATCATTAATTTAGAAACCTACCTGGTAGAAAAGAACTGTTTTTCCGCTGCCACTTAAACCAGCTAGCACTATGGTGTTTGACTTTGTGCGCTTGAGAACACGGACTGCAAATAGCAAAGCAACAGATGAAATGTTAGTAATTATTCAAAAGTGGACAAGGCTACAGCGATGGTTCCCCCTTCATGCGGCACATGCATGCCAATCCAGAGTGTTTGTAGGGCCTGAATGCAGGAGCATAGCCCTAATAGTTCAACCTACATGTTGCACACACGCATCTTAATCCAGGATAGAAATACTTGGATACTCTTACAGAGGGCGATGGATGATACGCAGGCAGTTACAAATTACTGAGAAATTGCATACGTACTACGCGAGGAATTCAGAATGAACCATCCAAATTACAGGCACCAGTTCAGATGTTTCATGAATTAAAAAAATTACTCTTATTTGGTTATCCAACCATTAGATTGCTAGAGATATATTGGACGATTAAAAATGAAAAATATCCAATGGTCTTATTTCAAGAAACAAGTGTTCCATGAACCAATCTGATTTTTAGAGATAGTGTCTTCCAAAATTTAGTCGGTTTCATGCCAAAGTCCCTCGATGATGTGTTGTGGGCATGGCATGGGGGTGGAGTGAGTAAATCTGGAAAATCCAAGTGGAGGCTGACCTTGATGGCAGTGCTTTGGGCTATTTGGGGAGTCATGAATGGATGCTGTTTTCGGAACGAAAGGGTAGACGAAGATGTCACTATTAGGAAAATTAAACGGTTTATTTCTAGTTGGGGCGTGCCACAGCCTCCTAGGCTGTCTTACTTTATGCTTTTCTTGTTCAGGTTTTATATATTTTTTCCTCACTTTCGCAAGTTTTTAATAAAATTATTGTTAACTCTCAAACAAAAATAGTCGGTTTAATTTCAGATAATATATGCCACATGTACCATTTGTAAATGCCTGTGTATCAAGCATCATACACAACCAGAGTATCAAATAACTCCCCAATCCAAAATGTCCAAATCATAGGGCCATCGTGGATCGAGCATATACCTAAAATCAATACCCATCGAATTATCCCAACCATACAATTGGTGGTTATCAATCAAACAGTTAAAAGTAAAATGGTGCAGACAACACCCAACCGATCCAAAAGGTTGGCTCCACCATGGGGAACACATGAAGAATAAAATCGCACTGATACACATTTCATTCGGGTCACAACATAGAAAACATCCAATTACTCACTATCAAACAGACAGTTTAAAAATAAAATAGTCAGTTGTCCAGATTTAGTAAGCAAAATCAGATGGTCATGATCGCCCCCATCAATCTGAATTTCAAGGTATCCTCCATCCACAATGGAGCCTGCAATTTCGGCACTTTGGATTGCCATGTATGTATTTATCCCATGTGTATAAACTATGTTACAAAGTTTAGGGCCTCTTTGGAACATCCGGAAAATGCAGACATGAGAGAATCAATGGCAGTGGCTCAGTCGTTTCATCAAGCAGGATGAAGGAGATAAGGCAACTTACCCAACAAGAAAAGGATAGATGAAAGGAACAAAACAGCTAAAGTAGCATAGAGTTGCGCTGCTGGTTGCTGCTGAACCCATTCCATCAGTTGATCTGCCCACTGCTTCAACTGATGCACCCATGGCTCCACTCGTATCCATTGCTCTTGTATCAATTGCTCCATGTCTGCACAACTGTAGAGAGAGTGAGGGAGATCTAAGCTGTCAATCAGGTGGGTCCTCTCTCTTTTTTTCTGTGAATTATCGAATGGGTCCTATCATTTAGATCACCTGGAACAAAAACTAGGCCATTCCACTCATCAGATGGGACGCGAATTGCCTGTAACTCCAAGCTGTGGGGCCCACAGTTATGTTTGTGTCATATCCACTCCATCCATCCATTTCACCTGCTCATTTTAGGACATGATCACAAAGATGAGGGAGATCCAAAACTCAATTGGGGCCACTCAACAGTGACGTTTGAACGCCCACCATTGAAAACTTCTTGTGGGGCCGCAGAAGTTTAGGATCAGGCTGATATTCGTGTTTTCCTTATATCCAGGTGGGAATCACCTTATGAAGGTGCTGGATCGCATATAAACATCGCGGTGGACCCTAGGAAGGTTCCAACGGTGGTACTTTCATCATCCCCACTGCTTCTTGTGGTGCGGTCCACTTGAGTTTTGGACCTCCCTCATGTTTTGGATTCATGCCCTGAATTGAGCTGGCGAAACAGATGGACGGAGTGGATCGAACAAAAACATCACGGTGGGCCCCACATAGCTTTGGGTTATAGGGGATTCCTGATTAACCAGAGAGAGAGATTGAAAATTTTCCACATTCTACAAATCCAAAATGAAATAAAATAAAAGAGAGAAATAAATAAATAAATAAATAAAAGAAGAACGAAATCCCAAATCGAAACCCTAGAAAGAGAGAGAAGATAGGGGGGAAAACATTTTTAGAGAAATTAATAGGGAGAGAAAAAGCGAAATTGAAGAAATTTCGCGATTTCTTACCTGTTTAAGAATCTTGAAAACCCCTTTAAAAATGGTGGGAAATTCAAGCCAAAATTCTGCAGAACAAATGGAGATTGGTGAGGAGACAGAGCTCGAATTGAAGCGCCAGAGAGCGAGGACGAGATTCAAATAAGAAAACTCGGGAATCGATCTTCGCCGTAGAATAGATGGAGGCAGCGAGTCACAGAAAAGTATAGAATTATATTATGCTCTTTCCGTGTATGGTGCTTCATACGCAGGCACTACGAAATTTCACACGTGGAATATATTAACTAAAATCAAACCGTCTAGATTGTGCGTCCCACTGTATTTCGAGGATTTAGAAGTCCAAAATCAGATTGGTGGAATGATCGTAGCCTCTGTGTAAACGTTTTTATATGGTCCATGCGCTGAAGATATCCCGATGGAAAAATCCTAAGCCGTTCAATCGGCGACCAGCTCAACGGTTCCCATCCAACCAAGAAAAGGGTAGATCTTCAAGGGGTTGGGTGGGATGTCCGTGGGTTCGTTTGAATGCCCGTAAATACTTAAATTGGTGACTTGTTTTGGATGCATATATTTATTTTTAAAAGCTTAGTAGTCTTTAGAGATATTAGACAGTCTTTAGAGATATTAGACTCTTAAGTGTAATTTAAAACCCGATAAAAAAGTCACTTTTTAGGTAAAGTCTTTATATCTAAATAGGCATTACACGTGTTAGAAAACAATGATTAATATACACTCATGATATATTAAGGCTACCCTAATATGTATGGTGCATTTAATTTATTCATCATGTATTTTTCTTGAAGCTCCCTATTATGATGCCCCAAATTCAATTTATACTGCTCATTTGTCATAACTGAATCCTATACACATTACCTATGGTACTCTGATTCGGATTCTTAACCTGTACCGAGTTCCGAAAATGGAATCCCACAACAAGAATTTTTGGGGTTATCTTTTTAAGGGAAAGTATAACCATGAATATACAATAAGTCAACACATCATCACATTCATCCGCTAATAAATTATTTGAGTACAAGTACAATACTACAAAGGAAAACAGGAAAAAATTTCAAAATGTCAAGCATGTGCTCATGCCTCACTACTGTTGTTATTTAGTATAACTTGTACATGAATAATGTGTGTAAGATTACTAGGAGCCTTAGAGAGTATGTGTGTGCGTACACAATACATATGATAGGTATAACGATATTAGAGTATGTGAAAATGATGAAAGTTTATGCTACCATGTCCATAAATGTTAGTAGTCATAGCAAGGTTATACAAAGTAAAGGCCCGTCGGGCCAAATATCATATATAATAATATAATATAAAAATGCATGATGAATGAACAAGTCATAATGCGTAGTATTGTATGTTGATAAGGGCATCGCACTTAGGGTTACAACACATATTAGTCTCATACCTAACATTTAATGTAATTCCAGTATGATAGACTATTGATCCCGAATAGTCCCAATAGGTGCCTACAATTATATAACACTGAATTATATTTATGCATCTATAATCTCGAGTTCTACATAAATGTATGATTATCATATGTCATATTTCAATTCTGATGTCTAATCTACATCTCATAACAGTTCATAATTGGATCATCACCATGGTCTAATACACTTCTAAAATTGGTTGTCGCCCATCACGCGTGAGACCAAGCGAGTGCAAGAGACCTCACTACCCGTCCAATAAGTGACATACAAAAAACTCACTCGGCTCATCGATAGAAAACTCATTTCACGAGCTAGTCAGACTCAGTCTAGTATATAGCTACTCTTTACTCAGGCGGATAAGGATAAACTCCCTTCCATTTGACCCCGACACAATGGGAGATGCGGTCTGCCAATATCCAAACATCGTATATTCATAACTCCACTGGGTATAGACATTGGAGGATCTTACTGGTATTACGAGGTTTAAGGACTTTCACCTGGGGATGCACGTAACACCCTATAACTTCGATAATTTATAATGTTCATACTCATATACTCTAACCACATCCTGATTGCTTAACTACATCCCTGGTGCTGCTAGGAGTAGTAACGCAGGGATGAGCATGATGAGGTCGATCACCGTCTTCCTCAAGGAAAACTACTCTGAATCCACGGAGCTTCTCTAGACTCCTCACAGAGACTTCTCGAATCCACGAGGAAAAGAAATATAAATAATTTTCAAATCTATGAAAGAAACTTGTTGGTCGTTGATAAACGCATTTACAACCCTTTAAATAGGAATATCAAGACTTGAAGAAGTTTGGGAATTAAACTATAACTAAAATTCTCTAAAATTTATAATTTAAGTAAAATAAGTGGCTTATGTGGCTTAACCACGTTATTCTCCTAATTTTTCTAGACACTTTTCATGTTGGACACAACTCATAAAGCCCAATGGATGAAGAGTTACAATCAAACTAAAACTTATTAAAAATAGTAAAAATAGAAATAAATATAGAATTTGACCGTCGATCTGATGGAATCTCGCAAATTTGGCATGGGCAATCCGATTGTGCTAAATCGGTTGGCTAAAGTAGCTCATCCTACTCCAAAATCATATAATACGTCGAGTAACTTATTCCAGTTTGCGAGATATGCCTATTTTAAGGTTATGACGGACTTCAACCTCCTATCAGGCCTTCTCTGATCCATCTTGGACATGAAAGTGTCTGCGATCCGTTCTACATCAGTTCCCTCCACTTCAAAAGAACTCGTCCTCAAGTTCTCATGCTGCTTCAGTTCTTAATACTCGGTCTGGTGCGTCGTAACGATACCTGGATCAAAAGTTATGATCAATTTATAGTCCACCTTCTTTCGGTCCAACCATGATAGAAATGTATTTGTGACACGTTCTAAATCACTCCTTCACTTGGAAAAAAATTCATCCTTGAGTTACTCAAAGGACTTGGATTATGATTCTGAAATAACTTCTAACGCTAATGTTTATTAGCCATTTTCTTATACTTGGCATTAGGCTCTTGAGCTGACACAATACATGTGTTTATGCTTTCCTTGACTTGACTAGTATCGATCAGTTCCTTTACTTATGCATTCAAGTTCTCACATTCTTTTTAATAATGTGCGTAATTAGGTAAACTTGCCCCTAAGACGAGATCAATATGGTTTTTTATATCTTATATGACAGACAATTTATTAAGGAGTTCATCAAGTACAACCGCCTTAAACTCTTGCAATATTGGTTCCAAATCATCTAGGATGTTCACAAGCTTCGTATATTTTTCATTTTCTACTAATGCATCTTTATCTCCTGTTTTCTCGTATTATTTTATGAAATCTTGTTTGGGTATGAGAGACTGTTCATCAGCTTTAGAAGTCTTGGGTTGATTTTTCATTCCTATATGGACGAGGCCAATCTTTCTATCGTCTTTAGTAAATATAATTGCACTATCCTAACTTATATGCGTAGCAATAACATCAATATTATTTTTCCATGGTCCACCAAGTAACATATAACAAACTTCCATGTCAACTACATCACAAAATACTCGATTTTTATAATTTTTACTATTGAAAATGAGACAGTGCATTATTCGGTTACCTCTGTTTTATTGACTTCCCTAATTCATCCAATCGTGTATGGAGATGGATGTTTTTTTATTTTCAGTTACAACTTTTTTGCCATTATTTTTGACACGAGATTCTCACTATTTTTAATATCGATGATCGCATTACAAACTTTTTGGCTTACAGTGCACCTCATTCGAAAGATGTTGTATCGTTGTAATTTTATTTATACTTTTGGCATGTATAACAATTTTCTCACGATCAAAGTGGTGGCCTGCAATTTACCATCATCTGATAGTTCTTTACAAAAATCAAGGTTATGTCGTACAGCGATCACGAGTGGTCGAGCATCACTTTGAGCTCGGGATGGAATTAGTGCATCTGCAATACGGTTGAGGGTTTTTTGCAACCCTTGTATGGTTAACTGACTCTCCCGGTGGAGCTTCAATTATTTCCGAAAGATAACGAATCCCTGAATCACCATTCACATTATTTTTGTTCATACTTTCGCTATTTGTCATCGTCCCGAGTGGAATCCTTGCTCTGATACCAATTGATGCAAGGATGAACGTGATGAGGTCAACCATCGTCTTCCTCAATGAAAACTACTCTGAATCCACGGAGCTTCTTTGGACTCCTCAAAGAGACTTCTTGAATCCACGAGGAAAAGAAGTAGAAATAATTTTAAAATATATGGAAAAAAAGCCTTGTTAATCATCAATAAATGAGTATACAAACCTTTAAATAGGAATACCAAGATCTAGAAGAAGTTTAGGAATTAAACTATAACTAAAATTTCATAAAATTCGTAACTTACTATAAATAGTAAATTTCTATTTATGGTAAGTGTCCTATATGGCTTAACCACGTTATTCTCCTAACTTTTCTAAACATTTTTCATGTTGGACACAACTCCTAAAGCCCGATGGATGAAGAGTTATAATCAATCTAAAATTTATTAAAAATAGTAAAAATGTAAATAAATATGGAATTAGACCGTCGATTTGACAGAATCTCGCAAATTTGGCATGGGCAATCTGGCTATGCCAGGTTGGTTGGCTATAGTAGCTTGTCCTAACCCAAAATCTTATATGGAACGTCAAGTAAGTCATTCCGGTTTGTGAGAAATGTCTGTTTTAAGGTTTCGACGGTCTTGACGACTTCTGCCTTCTATCGGGCCTTCTCTGATCCATCTTGGACATGAAAGTGTCCGCGACCCGCTCTACATCAAGTAGATGCAACATGCCATACATAATGTATCATGTATGAATCACACTATTTACATCATATGATGATCATGCGGGCGACCCTGTTTCATACGGATCTCCTAGCAATATCGAGCCGAAAGGCGTATGTTATGATTAATCAAAATCCATAACAAGTATATAGATGATACATATGGGCATATGAATGAGCATGATATGATATGCATTATACTAAGCATATTATCAATATCGGGCTTATCAAAGCCAGGTATAATAGTATTTTACCAATCTTGGTTCATACACATTCTTATTCATGTATACCATGTAGGTTGCAAGATATGTGTGATAATCAACACTAAATAGTTTAAGATCACGAGCATAGACCCGAATGACAGTCCCAGTAGAAATTTAAATATTAATGTCGCATAGTCCACTTAAGACTTGCATTGGCCCCGTACTTGGGCCTATGCGCATAAAACAAGCTAGTAAAACACATGTACAGTTTAGATTAAACATATACACATCAATGTGGTTTCACGGTCTAAATGTTACGTCAACACAGACAGATGACCTGGATACCACTAGTAGGTAGCCCATCTTGAAATAATCTATCAAAATAGATGAATCATGTGCATAAAATACATAAATCATCGTGAAATCATTTCCTTGATAAACAAAGTAGATAAACCTATACATCAAGTGGGGCATCATGGTGTGCCTTGGGAAGTTTTTTATGGTAAGCATTCAATCACCACTACTTTCTTGGTGGGGTCTACCTCTAATCAAGCCCCACTTCCATCATCAGGTAGGGACCAAGTATCCCACACAATCAACCAACTTGGACCCCCAAAATGGGCCCACAGGTGCACTAAACAGGCGAGTGAATACCGTTGTCTCTGAAGAATGCTTAACAATCCAATGGCCATAATGGCTCATTGCCATTTGTAGCAATAAGATTAGATGGTCCATCTGACAGCCTTATCTACTCATTCATGGGTGTCCAGGGTGGGTCCCACGCTAAAAGGTCGTTAAAGCAATGCACACAAAGCTCAACAAGACTGTACAAGGCACCCTTCCGGCAACAAAACAAAGCTTGCCGACTAGCAGGTTGGCCCATTGGCCTTTGTGGCGATCTAAGCGGTGGGACCTCTGGAGTATGCACAAACATCATGTTGGGTGCGGTAGATGGATCGTGAAATATAGTCCACCCCTTGGGTGCACCTTGGAAGGTTTCAACGGCCACTGTCCCATGTAGCGTGGTGCACCTGAGATTAGAATCTGCCTCATCTTTGGCTCTTTCACAATGGGTGGGTCCCACTGACGTGATGGGGCCAACTTCCCAGATAAGCTGAAAACAGATGGACACCGTTGATAAAACACATACTTCATTAGCCAACAAGTGCACAGTAGACAATGCCCACTAATTTAAGCGGCAGGGCCTACAGACGCATGAAATCAAACTGCCATTTGTGTGGCCCTACATACATGTCAGGTGTAACCTTATTGACAGATTGGATGGAAAATAAACATCATGGGTGGGAGGGTGTGTTTAACAGTGGACGTCTTCTCCCAACTGTTCCCTGCAGCGTGGCTTATATAAGGCTTAGATCTGTCCCATCCTTGGGTCCAAGGCCTTGATGGCCTGCCCAAAAATGAATGGACGGATTGGACGGAACATATACATTATGGTGGGTCCGCGATTGGTCTCGGATCCCATTTTTAAAAGGTAAGTAGGGAAAGAGGTTTCATGGGATTCCGCATCACATGTACCGTTCAGATTAGACACCCATAGTACGTGTGTAAAGGTGCGCACGTGCGTAGGTGCGCAGGGGAGCATGACTCATATGCGGAAACGCTCACCTGCGAACTAGTTGGTACGTACTACGTACAAACTTTTCTTATAACCCATCATACGTGATGTGGATCCAAAATCTGAACCGTTCATGTAAAGAAGCACCTCGTGAAACCCCCCAGGATCAAGTTTTGACTTTTATCTAAAACTTTTATGGGCCATGAAAAGTGAAACATTTTAATCCCTTTATTTTCATTTCTCTTTGTTATGGCCCACAAAAATTTTATATCGTGGTGAAAATTTTTCATATGAGATTTCATGGGATTCTACATCACATGGACCATTCAGATTAGACACCCATGGTACGTGTGAAAAGGTACGCACGTGCGTAGGTGCGTAGAGAGCATGACTCCTGCGGACCAGTTCGTAAGTACTGCGTACGAACTTTTTTGAGAACCCATCATACATGAGGTGGATACAAAATCTGAACCGTTCATGTGAAGCAGAACCTCGTGAAACCCCTTAGGCACAAGTTGTATTTTAATCTAAAACTTCGATGGGCCATGAAAAATGAAACATTTTCCTCCCTTGATTTGAATTTCTCTTTTCTATGGCCCACCAAAATTTTATCTCGTGGTGAAAATTTTTTACATGAGGTGTCATAGGATTCCGCATCACATGGACCGTTCAGATTAGACACCCATGGCACGTGTGCAAAGGTGCAAACGTGCGTGGGTCCGCAGGGGAGCATGACTATATATATATATATATATATATATATATATATATATATATATATATATATATATATATATATATTATATCCTAAACTATTCTATAATAAGTATGCATATCATATTATAATATCGTATAATCTCATGTGGGCAGGAAGGATTCGAGGGTGGACGTTTCTATCCAACTATTTCTTATGGTGTGGTCGACTCCGTATATGAGTCAGGCAGATATTTAGAACCAATGGATCGATGGATTAGATGCCATATATACAATAGGTGGGTGGTATGCGTGGGGCCACCTCTTTTGTTGTGTTTTATACCACGTACGTGTCTGTTTGAGTATAACCTTTCCAGAAGTTTCAATGGTGAGCATTAATGTCACCATTGTTTCCCACGGACTTTCTTCATTTTCGGATTGAAGGTCTACAAAAGTCAGGAGAATTGGTTGGACGGTCTGAATCATGCGAGATGGGCCACCTATTGTTTGTATTTTTGGAACATCTAGGTCAGCATGTCATTTTGCATAGGTTAGGTGATAATAAATGCCAATTCAAGGGTGGTATTCAACACTACCATTTTTTGTAGTGTGGCCCACCTGCAATATGAATTTACCTCATCTTTGGACCACCATCCTAAAATAATGTGACAAGAAGGATGGACGGTGTGGATTAATCACATGCTTTAAAGTGAGCCCTACGAGGAAAAACTATTCACAGCAGTGTCTTTGACGGTATTCTTCATTTTGTTTTTATCCAAGATACATAGGTGAGGTCTCACATGGGTGATTGAGTCTGTACATGAGATTAGCTAGTTCATGGTGGGTTTATTAAGCTTTGCATATCCATCAAAACCCAAGAAAAAAGAAATAGAGAGGATAAAGAAAACATGGAATTACAGTCATTGAATGAGCTTCTACCACTATGGAACCATATATATGAATTATAAGTAAATCAAGGTATACCACACATTGGCTAAACTGGATAGGGTGGATAGATAGGTCCTACCTTATGGTAAAAAAAAATATAATTAAAAATGATATGGATATCAACAAATAGTTAAGATGGAATCCATTTGATTGACCTAATATTAAGACAATGAGTAAATAACTTGTACACTCATCTCAACAGTTGATTTGGAGATGGAGTGTATACGAACGGTTGAGATCTCATCTCCTCCCTAACATCCTCTAATCTCTCGTTTCAACTCCGTCTTTTCTTCCTCTGTATCATTTTCATGCACGAGCAACAGTGAAATGGAAGAAAGCGGTTTAAATGGGCGAGGATAGCGTGGCCATCGTTGAAAAGAGCGAGAAGACATGTGATAAGCATGGCTCAGTATGGATTGAGGCGTAAATGTGTTTAATTTTTTTAATTATTTGAAAGTGACATTTTACCATTATAAATATTTTATACTAAATAGGCCACACGTCATGTGTGTACACATGTACGATACATGTCATATGTTGTTTTTGATAAGGCACACATTTTTCGATCTGGTTGTCAAAATGGATCGTGTCACATAGCATTGGAATCACAACATCCACATGATCGCTTGGGTATAAGTCTCGGATCATTAATTTACTAAAACAGGGCAATCGATCTGAACTTGCCGGTTCAGTCCAAAAGTTAAGTGTAAAGAAGGTTAATTAGGGTATGTGTCTCACACCTATGGCCCTTAAAAAAAACAACTCGTCTATTATCAAATGGACCACACGAGTGAAGGATGGGACGTCCACCATTAAAAGCTTATAAATTGCATTTGGGGGCCATTGTGCTGAGTGGAAGATTTCAAATCTGTTTAGTGTGTGCATGATTTAATGCCTTCTTAGAGCCTTAAAAAAATCAAGTCTTTCTTATGTGATTTTTATAGATTTTAGAAGGTTTACTGCCCAAGCTCTGTGGTATGAATACTTAGTTTATTCATTGTAAACACTTTATAGGCTAATCAAACACACAGTCTGTTTACCTTTAAACAGATTACCACTTAAAAGCCAAACAAAATAGTATGCAAACCAAATATACTTAAAATTCTTTTCAGGCGTAATGTGTTTGCAACAAAAAAAATTAAAAAATAAAAATAAAAATTTATAGGCATCCAAAGGACCCCTAAGTGGGACACCGCGATGTTCGTAAGAAATCCACCTCATCCATTTATTTTTTCAGATCATTTTAGGAACAAAAAATGTGGCATATCAAAAACTCAAGTGAGCTGCATGATAGGAAATAGTAGGTAGGGAAATGTCTGCCATTGAAACCTCCTTGGGCTCCACTATGATGTTTATATGTCATTCATACCGTTCATAAGGTTATTCCTATTGGGATGAATTGAAAACACAAAAAATTTAGCCTGATCTATGAATCTTTCAACAATGGACGTTCAATCCTCACTCTTTCCTATCGTGCAACCCACAACTTGAGTTTCAAATATAACTCAGATTTAGTAGTAACCCAACCAATTCCAAGCTCGAGACGAGTTTGCAGTAGAAAAAGCTATGTGGCCCCACCATAATAGGTGTATTTTATCCATGCCATCTATTCATTTTATGGCATGAATAAGGACCACATGGTAGGAAACCATGGTGACTGAAGCCCACAATAAAAAACTTCTTGGGGTTATAAAAATTTTGGATCAAACTAATATTTTTGTTTTCCCTTCATACAGGTCCGTGTGACATAATCAACAAGTTAGATGGCAAATAAACATTATAGTTTTTTAATAGTAAGGATTTAATCATCACTGTTTCCTATGGTGTGGTCTACCTAAGATTTGGATCTACCTCACTTTTTGGCTCATGTCCTAAAATGTGTTGAAAAAAATGAATGAATGGCATGGATAAGACACACATCACAGTGGGGCCTACAAAGCTTTTCTAGCACCAATAATTATTGGGCTCAATATTAGAGGGGTCATTACCTAAGCACATTCTGAAATTTGAATGGCTCTAATACTGGGACCTACCTACTACAATGGTCAACGAGTAGTCCATAAACACTTTTATCCATGCAATAAGTCATTGAAAGATTTCATAATAGAAGAAAATTTGATGCGTCTAACCCTTCAACTAAAGATACTTTCATCATTTCCATTTTTATATGAGTAGCTTGCACATTTTCATATCCATGCAACGCCTGTTACATCCATTAATTACTGCAACTCATGTTAGGATGTGAGACCAAAACAAGAATTTCTCTACTTAGTTGCTGGACACATTCTTTGATCCCATTGAAGAACCTTCGATTCCATTGAAAAAATTCTTGAATTTGAAAGTTAGTTGCTAGAAAATTTCAAGTTACTATTTCATTCCATTAACAGAACTCCGATGCCATCGAACGAGCTTTGATGGAAATTCGATGCCATTGAAGTGACATTGAAAGTGCAAGTGGCTACGTAAATTTGGAGTTAGTTTGAAGTCGGTGCGAAGTGAGTTTATATAAAGGGATGTTTTATGTTTTGTTAGATATGATTAAGGGTAGAATGAGTAGAGAAAATGGTTATGGAGCTTCAAGGAGTCTTCCCTCTTCTCCAAATCTTCAGTTTTAATTAATTTTTATATTTTTTTTTTGGAGTTTTAAGTTCAATCATGTCTTGATTTGAATTGGAAAAGCTCGTAGTGAAGCTTGTAGTTATTCTTGATGCTTAATTTATTTTTATTCAAGTTATTTGATTTAAATGTTGAAAAAATTATTGGTATTTGATTTTAATCAACAATTATTTCTAATTTACTTTGATTTATTGTTGACTCCAGGTATAGTGAATGCTTAGAAAAGCTAAAAATAGTTTCTAATCTATTTTGTAAATGATTGATATGTGTTGATGCAAAAGTCTAGTTAGCCTTCCTTGGACTCATAAACCTGCACAAGAGACAGACATAGAAGACCCTGGCTCATGCAAGGGACTCTCCGATGCCTAAGTCAAAAACCTGAGTCTAGTTGAGTATTGAGGGTTTATGGTTAGAGATTGTACGTACATTTCAACATTAAAGGTACCTTATTTATAGGTGAAGAGAGGCGGTGTCATAGAGGGCTCTCACACCTATTTGACAGTAATTTGATTATAGTAGGATTCAGACTAGTTACACAGCGGATCTTTCTAGATCCTTGGGTAGAATTTCGGGGGGATCCATGTGAAAGTCGATTTTCATGATCTTCGGTTGAAAATGCAAACTTCGAGCACAATAAATCCTTTAAATCCATTGATATGTAAAATCTATTAATCTATTGTAGATTCTGGGCACGATAAATGCCTTAAATTTCTTGCAATTAATACTTTAATATATGACGAGGGAATCAATTAAATGAAAATTCATATCCATTTTCTTACTTATGCACGAAGATTTAACTGTTTTATTTTCCAGCTAGATAGAATAGGACTTTGATTCCAATTATGTGACCTAATTAAATCAAGTAAATTAATATTAAGATGCATATAAGTAGATCCTTAGCACTTTAGTATTTTATTTCTGATAGCGTCTTCTACGATTACTTCTTAAAAATCAGATTTCAATAGTTTGTTTAGCCTATAGTTCTAGTTCTAATGTATTTCAAAAATTACACAATAACAAGTCCTGGTGGATACGACCTTAGTCATACTGATTTATCACTACATCGCAGTCATGCACTTAGAGTTGTTATAACACGTATTAATCACCATCCACCACTAGGGGTGCACATTTAACCGGTAGAACCGTGGAACCGAACCGGAACTGACCAAAAGGTCCGGTTCTAGAGTACATCGGTTCCTGTTCCAGTTCCAAAAATCAAAGAACCGTTAACATCGGTTCGATTCTCGGTTTGGGGGTATGTAGAACCGAACCGAACCGTGAACCAATCCGTATAACCGAACCGTGGATCCGATCCGTAGAACCAAACCGTGGAACCGAACCTAGAACTGAACTTGGAACCGAACCAAAAATCCTTTGATTGTTTACATATTTGACTCATGATTTATGGTTTATAATGCACCATTTAATTATTTTCATAAATGTATTTTTGCACACCTTATACAATATTTAAACCATTCATCAAATGGACCACAACATGAATCAACATGGGCTAGATAATAAAATTAAACATGTAATTGGGCTGGATTATAAAAAGCCCAGAACCGTGAAACCGATCCGAAACCGAACCGGTTTTAACGGTTCGGTTCCGGTTCTATGGTGCCAACGGTCCGGTTCCAGGGTGCCAACGGTCCAGTTCCGGTTCCAAATTTTTCAGAACTGTTAGGAACGGTTCGGTTCTGATTTCACCGAAGAGTTGGTCCAAATCGAGCCGTGTGCACCCCTATCCACCACACATTATCATAATTCATAATATCAAATATCTACTCTTCCACTTTCCATTTCCTTTTTTAGTTACATCATGTCCAAAAACCAAGACTAGCTATAAACATTAGATATGCAACCACCCAAAAATCTCCAAATCCACTGGCAGCCCATATGATGGTTTTATCAGCTTGAAATTTAGAAGCCTCACTTTTGTGGTGAGGCAACTCTATTGGGTGGCATGCAATGGCCCCACAGACTATCTTATGGAGTAAGCTTAACATTATAAAGGAATCAACTTTAAAAACGAAAGTCATGTAGTTTTGTGAATTACATAGAAAGTGTTAGTTATAATTATGAATCAATGATAAGTTATTACAAATTAATTAAAATATCTATAATATATATTATTATAATGGAGTGTTGGGCAAGACAAGTATAGATAGGCAAACAATCACACCCAACCTAATTATTAATTGGGCCTAAATTACTCAACCTGCAACCACACACACTTAGCTACAACTGCACCTAGCTAGGCTCGACTATCCATGGGGCATACTTGGCAAACCACCCTTAAAAGGGATAAAAATAAGTCTGGGACACTCAGCATTGAAACCACTACAGCAATTTGTTCTCTTTTTATACATAGCCTGCACATAGCCACGGAAACGAAACACCAGCCAATGGCTATTGGTCGGTGCTCTGTGGGCCCCACCATGATGTATGTGTTTCATCCATGCTGTTCATCTATTTTTATAGATCATTTTACAGTATAAGACCAAAAACGAGGTATATATTAATCTCAAATGGACCACACTACAGGAAACAATGTTTAATGAGCGTCAACCATTAAAAACATTTTGGGGGCCATAGAAGTTTTGGATCAAGATGATTTTTTTTTTTACCTTAATCTGGGCCTTTATGACCTAATCAACAAATTGGATGTTAAATAAACAGTACAGTGGGCCTTAGGTGGTGGATATCCAATTACTATTGTTTTCATGTGGTGTGGTCCACTTGAGATTTATATCCCTCTCATTTTTGGGATCAACCCTAAAATGATCAGTAAAAATGAATGCACGGAATGGATGAAACACATACAACATGGTGGGGCCCACATAGCACCGACCATCAGCCACGGGCTGCTGGCAGGGGGCATAGCCAATCCGCTTCCCCTAGCCACCCCCTTTTCTATCTATCTCCGTGTGATCTCTCTCTCTCTTCACATGCATGACATGCAGTAACTGCCTTGTAACAGTAAAAAGAGATTAAATGAGATATATTTTCATTCAAATTAGACATTATTTACTTTTTGACTTACACAACCAGTAATGTGTTTGGCACGGGTGTAAATTGTTTTTAACCCATGCACGCAGGTAGGCGAATAAAATGGTAGGTCTCATATATGAAAGAACTTGATACACGCTCACATGTATATAATACACATTTATATTTGTAAGATTGATGAGTAAGTCTATCATCTTACAATTCAACTGCTTTTAATATATGATAGTGCGTAAGATTTGATTTTATAAAAATTTGTCATAAAAAGTGGCCTGAAAAGCAGCCTACGGATCTGTGATAGTGACATGCCCATAGTCAAATTAAATGACTGCAGTCCAATCAAACAGAAAGCAAATTAGCTAGTGTAGCCACTCCTTGAGATCCAAGTTGTATCGGACGATCCAAAGGAGATCAAAGTTACCTGGCCTTCAAAATGATGTATTTATTATATCTACACTAATCATTCATTTTGTGAGATCATTTTAAAGCATTAACCTAAAAGTGATTAATATTCAAAGTTTAAGTGGACCACACCACAAATAGGAGTGGGGACAATGATTCTCACTGTTAAACATTCATATCACCCGCTATAACATTTATTTTCCATCCAATCTATTAATAAGGTCATATGGGCAGAGAGGAAAAACAAATATTATATAGATCTAAAACTTCTGTAACCTCCAAAAGGATTTCAATGGTAGGCATTCAATCCCCCTGCAGTGTGGTCCACTTGATCTTTGGATCTGTCTTATTTTTTGGGTCAAGCCTTGATACGAGCTCGGCAAATGAAATGACAGTTGGGATATAAGACATACCTTATGATAGGACCCACATAACTTGGTGACGTCAGCACACATCTACATTGGTAGTGTGTGGTCCACCGGTCATCGCTTTCAATCAAACCCAGGTCGGGCATTTACTGGTTTTGCGTGGAACTGCAGTCAATGGGTCCGCCCTGAGAACCCTATGTGTCGAGGAGAATTGATAGCATACAAGCTATGCATTGCTTATGATGCCACTCCATTTTCTCATTAACAATCATTCAGCAAATCAGTACCATGAAAACGCTAGGTCCCACCATGAAGATCAACTGGGACAAAAATCAGGCCTTTTCGCCAATCAGGCATGCCACACCGTTAGAATCAATGAAAACTGACGGTCTGATGCAACATACATTTGTGGCCCACTTAAAGAGCGGACCAGCCTTATTTTTCAAAATATGTTATCTTCATTGGGAGGCATACCATTTTCACAATACCGATATTCAGCACGTGGCGTGCCTAGGAAAGATGGCACAACATTAAAAACTCGTGGCAGCTGTTCCTGCATATTTCAAAATGGAGTTATTTAATACTCGGGCTATGTGCGACACTTGCTATGCAGACACATATTACTAAATTAGCACAAACTAAAACCGACGAAATAATGATATTCATTTACATTTATTTGGTTTTTTAATTACCAATGTAAATAGCTGTATTACTTTTGTAACTGTGTGGTAATATCATTTACATTTTTTTTTATGTTGATGCATTATTCATCTTATTCGGACAAGCATATCGTTTAATGTGATGGTTTTATAAAATAAAAATATGATATTTATAATTTATTTTACAACGACCTTTGTGATCGTATATTTGACTTGTTTTACGAGCCGTGATTATTACTTAAACAAATACCTAAAATTAATAACAATAACTCATTTACTTCACATTTCATAGGAATTTAGAAAAATTAACAAGGCCTTAACTAAGATACATTCGACAGATTAATTTAATTAGGTGAGTGTTTGATTTTTTTTATATACTATTGTAAATAGCAGTAAATAAATAATTATTATTTACATACTGTATTACAACCCACCCTTAAGAGGTCCATATTTGATTGGCTTTACAATAGTAAGGAGTAACTTCTAAAATATGTGGGGCCCACTAAGATATATGTGTTTGATACATGTTATCCATTTATTTTAACAACTTGTTTTAGATCATGAGCTCAAAATTAAGATATATCCAAAACATAAATGAATGACGCCACAAGAAACAGGGGAGTCTTATCATTGAAAACTTCTTATGGCTCATTGAAGTTTTGGATTACGATGATACTTGTGTTTTTCTTTTATCCATGTTTAAGGGAACCATATGAACAAATTATATTACATATACATGTTAGTATGGACTTTAGCTTCCAATGGTAGATGCTATTATCTTTATTTTTTGTAGCATGGTCTAAATGAACTTGTAACATGCATTACTTTTAGGCTCTTACCTAAAACAAGCTAAACGATTTTTAAAAAAAATTTTTTTTTTTTAAAACAATAGATAAACTGCATGAATCACCTTTCAATGGGGACATTATTATCATCTAGCTCCAAGTTGTACGAACCGTTCAAAGGACATCAAAGCTAAATAGGGCACACAATGATGTATTTATTATATTCATCACATTTATCAATTTGGAGAGATCATTTTAGATCAAGAGACCTAAAATGAGTTATATCTAGAGTCGAGCAGAATCCGACCCGATCCGACGAATCTAACTCGATCTGCAGAATTTGACCTGATCCGAAACGAACCGAAGGCCTAGATCGGTGTGGATCGGGTAGGACCACACAAATTCGATCATACATCGGATCGAGTTTGGATTGTGGTCAATTTGGACCGATCTAATTCGAAATCTGAACGAACCCTAACCCCTCTTTCTCTACCGGAAAGAGGCGTCGCTCCCACCCATCTCTCCTCCTTTCTCTCCCAATTTCCCAGACTTAATTCGATTTCTCAATCGAGTCGTATTCGGTTCGAGTTAGGTCAGCAGGGATTCGAATCGGATCGAGTTAGCCCTGCTGGATTCGATCCCGGATTAAATTGAGTTCGAGTCAGGTTCTTGAAAAATCGAACTGAGTCGAGTTGAACCCAATCCAATTCGACTCGACTCGACTCGATGCCCACCTCTATCCATATCCAAAGCTCAAGTGAACCACACAACAAATAGGGGTGTGTGGAATTATTCTCACCATTAAAACATTTGTAAAGCTAACCTTAAGATTTCTTTTATACCAAAATTTGTTCATAAAGTGACACATACATTATAGGAAAAATAAATAACAAAGGAAAAAACAAATATTTAGATATAGGAAGCAGATTGGCAGGTATACATACACCAACTATATCCTATATAACTAGTGTAGATACATGTTGTGCAAAGACGAGCACCGTCGCCCCTTGAGCTCTGAGTTGTACAAACGGCTAAAAAGAGATCAAAGTTGCATAGGGCTCACAAAGATGTATTTATTATATCCACATTGCTCATCCATTTTTTGAGATCATTTGAAAACATACATTAAAAGTGAATCATATACAAAGCTCAATTGAACCACACCAAAAATAACAGCTAGGGTAATAAATTTCGCAGTTAAAAATTTCATAAGGCCCATCGTAATGTTTATTTTCCATCCAATTTGTCAACAAGGTCACAAATACATGAATGAAGAGGAAAAATAAATTTCATATTAATTTGAAACTTACGTGACCTCCAAAAGGGTTTCAATGGTAGACGTTCAATCCCCATTGCTTTTGCAGTGTGGTCCACTTGATCTTTATTTATGTCGTATTTTTCCTCTTAAGCCTTAAGATGATCTCATCAAATGGATGGATGGTTTGGATATAACACATACCTGATGATGGGACTCACAAAACTTGTTGACGTCAATACACCAGCTGCTGCATGTACGTGTTGTGCGAAGATGAGCATCGACGATCCTCGATCTCTGAGTTTATCAAATGGTTCAAAGGAGATCAAAATTTCATAGACCCCAAGGTGATGTATTTATTATATCTACACCGTTAATCTATTTTTAAAGATCATTTTAGAGTATTATTCAAAAAATGAATCATATCTAAAAATCATCTGGACCACACTACAAATAGCAGCGGATGTAATGATTTTCACCATTAAAACATTCATCGGGCCCATTATAGTATTTATTTTCCGTCCAATATATTAACAAGTTAAAAAACACCTAAACAAATGGGGAAAACAAATCTCGTAGTGACCCAAAACTACCATGACCACAAAAAGGATTTCAATAGTAGACGTTCAATCCTCCACTGCTTTTTACGGTTTATTTTTATTTTCGTCTCAGGCCTTAATATCAGCTCGAAAATTGGATGGACGGCTTGAATATAACAATCAGACCTACATAACTTGCTGACGTCAAATACAGGAGTGATATAGTTGTGAGGTACAATGGCCAATCCGCTTCCTTAGATATAACACGTGCCAATTGATTAGGCCCATAGTACTGGGCGACGTCAACACACCAGCTGGTGGTGCGTGTGGTACACCAGTCAATCCGCGTCCTTCAAAACCCTACTCCTCGCTTCTTCTGCCGCCCACGTCGGCACGTGTCTAGCCTCTTTTAGCGCAGACCAGTCACCTCATTTATCTCGAGATTTTGCGCGCGCCAGACAAGCCTCTGCTCGGAACAAGGAGAGAGAACGCCTTTCAAAGCTCCGAAGATTAACCACTCTCTCTCATCGAAATCTCCGAAAACGCATATTCAGATCCTCTTTTCGACGGAGAAAATCGAGTTGAAGGAGAAATCGGTAAAAAATAAAAAAACAGCTTCCTGACTGTAATTTCGTGGCGTATTTTAGATTTCTCTGCCGAAATTCATGCAATGGAGCCAAAAAATAGATGAAACGGTCTTCTTTTTTTTGTTTCTTTTTTTTTTTTGGTTAGACTCGAGTTTTTGTTTTATACTTGAAACTTGTCTGTGGACTTGATTTCGTGAAAGATTTCTGTTTTCTGGATTGGAATACATGCAATCGCAACTGAAGAAGCGAAGAATGGTCGAGTTTGACATTTTCTTGTAAATTTCAGAAGTAATAAGTTCAGATTCGTTGAATCTTGGTCTATACATGAAAAACGCGTCATGACTTGAGCTCATGAAAGATTTCTGTTTTCTGGACTGAATGCATGCGATCGAAGCTGAAAAAAAAGAGGGATGAAATGGTTGAGTAAAAAAGAGGGATGAAATGGTTGAGTTTTGCATTTTTCCCGTGATTTCAAGAGTAATGAGGTTAGATTCATTGAATTTTCGTTTCTGCAGCAAAACAGCTTCTGGACTGTAATTTCGTGAGAGTTTTCAGATTTCTGGACTGAAATTCAAGCAATTTAGCTGAAAATGATAACTTGCTCTGTTTACCTCCTGGAACTTTCTAAATTTCCGGTTAAATGATTTATTACAGGTTTGAATAGCTGAATATTTGTTTTAAGTCAGAGATCCTATCTTTCGGCTATAAATGGAGAGAGCCTGTAAATGAAATCCGAACTATTTGCCTCTAAATGAGATGGGGGTAAATGTTGCAAATCATTTACAGCCTGGAAAAGATTTACCGCATCCAAACCCCTTGGATTCGTTGAGTCGCTGTTCCTTTTCTTTTCCTTTTTCTTCTTTTCTTCTTTTATTTATTTATTTATTTTTATTATTTTGTGAAAAGAGCTTTCAGAATCTTTCTTCAACACATTTTTATGCAACGCTGTCTTTTGTGTGTGTGTGATTTTCTGGAAATTTTCTAGGAATTTGTCTAGATTCGCTGAATCTCGGTTTATCTATTGAAAGACAGCAATTTAATGCCGTTTCTTTTTCTGGAAGATTTCGAAAATTAGGTTCAGCTCGTCGAATCTCATCTCTTTAATAGATTCCTAAGATAAAGGAGTAGAAAATCTTTAGCCGATTTTTTCGTTTGATTCATGGCTGTAAAAACATGGAAGATTTCAGTGTATTTATTTATCTTGATAGAATAAGAAAAAAAAAATTGTTTCATTTGGAGTTTTGGAGTTTTGGAGCTTTGGAGCTTTGATTCTTGGGAAACAGTAAGAAAGAAATTCTGGAGTCTGCAGTTCTTTTTTCATTTTATTTTTATTTTTTAATTGGTTTCTGGAAGTTCTGGAGAGGGGAAGGGCGAAAGATATGCTCATTTCTATCTTCAAAACCCTACATAAAAAACCCGATGTAGAGTAGTGCGAATGTGTTGAGATTTCAGTTTTTGTCAAATTGTTGCAAGGAGAGGGCAAAATCACTAAGGCTAGGTCATTTGTATTGCTGTTTTTGCTAGATTTCAAGGTAGCGGGTAAACAGTTCATTGTGCTGTGTTAGTAAAGCCTTGTTGGTTGAAGAACAACAAAAGCGGTGCATCTCACAATTTTAAAAACAGAAAAAAAAAAAACTCTTGAGCTGTGGAGCAAGGAGCATTGATTTCCCTGATTAGGATCTCATTAAATAGCTTGTGGATTTGTTCTTTGAAAAATGGCAGCGTTTGGATGTGGTGCTCGTATTTCCCTGTCCGCAGGCATATACAGGCCATTAGAGTGGCAACATGAGGTTCAAAAATGTTTGTTTGCCGCACCAATTCCTCAAATAAGGCAGAGGAGTTTGAGGGCTCTGAGATGTGGTTTGTCAATGCATACCAGTTCTGCTCCTGCGTCAGTGACATTTAAGGAGGTCAATAAGTTGTTTATTGTTTGTTTGTTTTTGTTTTTATCTTTTTAATCTTGGGGTTTTATTTTTAATGACCGATTATGATTGTAGATAATTGAATCTTTGATTAGTCGGGTTGATTTATCGGAAGAAGAGACGGAAGCCAGTCTTGATTTTCTACTGACCGAAGCTAATGAGGCCATGATCAGTGCTTTTCTTGTTCTTTTGAGGGCAAAAGGAGAGACATTTGAAGAGGTAAGTATTACGAAGCTACTTTTTCACCCCCTTATTTCATATTCTCCTTAATCTTAGAAGCCAAGAGCAATTGGAAAACAACTTTAACCTCCAAAAGCTATATTTATAGAATGTCATCATGTATTATATTCGTCTAGAGACTTATCAACCTCTCTATGTGCAGATTGTGGGATTGGCAAGGGCGATGATCAAATGCTGTAGGAAGGTTGAAGGACTGACTGATGTAGTTGACATTGTTGGAACAGGTGGCGATGGGGCAAACACGGTTAATATCTCGACAGGGGCTTCTATTCTAGCTGCAGCTTCTGGTGCAAAAGTTGCAAAGGTGCGTTGGTCATTTCACTTAGCTAAAACTATTCTAGTACAATCAGCAATTGTTTTTTTTTTGTTTTTATTTGAAAGATAACACTACCAGGGATTGAACCCTGGATCACTCACACACTACACTGTCTCTACCAGCTTTAATGAGCGGGAGACTTGTTTAAGACCAGAATGACCGAATAAGAGGAAGAATGACATTGAATCTTCCTTGCAGCAAGGAAACCGTTCCAGTTCTTCGGCCTGTGGAAGTGCTGACGTATTAGAGGCGTTGGGTGTAGTAATTGACTTGGACCCTAAGGTTAGTATGGTAACATTAGGAGGGAATACGAGCACACTTTCATTTATTTGAATGTTGATATGTTTATGTTTGTGATGTGAATGAGTGGTTTGATGGGCATCTCTCACAAGCCCTCCATGGTGAAGAGCACCTCTCAAATGCCATAAACAAGTTGAACTAGTGTTCTGCACTTAGATATAATCTAAAAGTATATCTGTAGTTGAAATACCATCACTTACCAACTCCAATCTTAATAAAACTAGGCAGGGAGCAGTTCTCAATTTGTATTAGAATCTTCGATTAACTCGTCTAAAAATCGATCTTGGAGTCAATGCGTCTTGCATCCAACTGTGTTTTGCTGCTGCCTTGTTTATAGAAGCGGTATATTGGAATCTTGCTTATCCTTGGATTGTCACATGCAAAACCTTGAAAGCTTTACTTTCTCAGTTCTGTGGTAGTAGCAGAGGCTGACACCATAACTTGCATTTGAAACACTGGCCTATGGTTTTGATTGCTTTCTTGATCAGTACATTCACCAATCTCTCTCTCTCTCTCTCTCTCTCTCTCTCTCTCCTACTTTAACCTTGTATACACGCTTAATGATCACTTTTTTAAAAAAATCATTTTCTTGGAGTTAGGGGGTAAAGAAATGCGTTAAGGAAGCAGGCATTGGTTTTATGATGGCTCCCAAGTACCATCCAGCAATGAAAATTGTTGGTCCTGTGAGGAAAAAACTTAAAGTGAAGACAGTATTCAACATCTTGGGTCCTATGCTGAATCCCGCACGGGTACCTTTTGCTGTGGTTGGCGTCTACAATAAGGATTTGGTAAGTTCTTTCATTATGGATAAAGGGATAGTTGTTAACTCAATTTATTGCCTCCATGCTGACAAATGTATTTAAAATAAGCTTGTCTTGAAGAAAATATGTGCATATCAACAGAATGCAGTGCAATATTTAGCAAAATAAGCTTGTCTTGAAGAAAATATGTGCAGATCAACAGAATGCAGTGCAATATTTAGCACAACTTCCACCCATGTTCGTTATAATTTTAGTTGTTGAGGCTTTTTTTCTTTTCATGTTAATGTGTATTTATTTTTATGCTACTAGAATCAAATTAAATCGAAACTAATTGCAAATTGAAATTGATGTACCATATTGAAACTCAAATAGTCCATAAGCATAGATAGAAGAAGCAGAAGAGACAGAGAGCAAAGTTTAACAGTCCTTTAGCCTTTTATGCTAGAGATCACACAAACCCCTTGCATATTCTTCTAAGGAAACCCTCTCTTATTGCAAAATCTCATAGAAGTTGTTTCGTTTACATGAATCTTTTGCTAATCATGCAAAGAGTTTTGCTTAAGGATCGACTAGACAATTTTTTTTTTAAAGTACAGATCGACGAGTAGAAAAGATGAAAGACCTAAGAAGTAGACCTTTGAAAGACCTAAGAAGTAGACCTTTGTGACTTTCGTGACAGTTAGGTGATTGAATGAAGTCAAATATACAGAATAAGGTAAAAAAATTGCATCCATAACATAATACATTGGAAACACTGATAGTTTCCAAAGAAAATGTACAACAATCATGTTACAGATTCTAAGAGGCTATCTTACTATAAATGAAAATGGTAATTGCTAGGTTTGTTGTGCAGCACGCCAACAACGCAGTGAGCCTAGATCCAATCTCAGGCCTCACACACAAACGATGAACAAACGGAAATATAAACTAAAAACAGATCAAAACAATCCAAACAAACCACAAAACAAGATATACGTGGAAAAACTCCAAACTAGGGTAAAAAACCATGGATGCAAACTTTCACTATGAAGAAAAACAAATATTATAAGGCAAAATACTAACCTCTTCCTTGGAAGAATATAGAAAATCCTTAGTCCACACCTTAGAATAACGTTTATTCTTACTAGAAAAATCTTAGAAACACCTATTTATAGTTTAGGTAACTTCCCTTCCGCATCCTTGCGAAAGGCGACACCAAAATCCGCAGTCCGCATCAGATTCGGAAACGAATCTGCGTAACTTACGACTGGTCGAAGGAGAGTTACAACTGGTCGTACTATAACCAGTTAAACAGCTCCTATGACTGGTCGAAGGAGGGCTACGACTGGTCGTACTACGACCAGTCGAACAGCTCCTACGACTGGTCGAAGGACCCAAAGATGAAAAAACAGGACTCGCTGGACTTTGAGTCGAGCCGGTCCACGATCGGTCGAGCAGGCCCCTACGACCGATTGAGCGTATCCTACGACCGGTCGAAGGCGGCCCCGATGTGGCTCCACATTCTCAACAATCTCCCACTTGGAGACACATCGCCATAAACCTTCGTCTTCTTCATCCGGAGTGCACCACCTCCCCGTCTTCAAGCCTGAAGACCAATCAAAGCTGAACAGAGATTCAGCTTTTCCCTTGTAACCGCCTCGGTTAGCATATCCGCAGGATTCTCACTTGTATGAATCTTCTCCAGAACAATCGATCCATCTTCCAGTAACGAACGAATGAAGTGATGTCTGATGGCAATATGTTTGGTCCTTGAATGAAAGACTGAATTCTTAGCTAAGTGTATTGCACTCTGACTGTCACTGTACAGCTTGTAATCTACTTGCTTCTTACCCAACTCTTTCATAAAACCTTGCATCCACACTATCTCCTTGCATGCTTCTGTAGCCGCAACATATTCTGCTTCTGTCGTAGTGATAGATACTATTTTCTATAACTAAGAGACCTAACTGACTGCAACACTACCCAGAGTAAACACGTAACCTGTAGTGCTTCTTCTGCTGTCGATATCTCCTGCCAAATCTGAATCCACGTAGCCTTGTAGCTTGATTTCTGATCCACCACAACACAGCCCTACATCCTTAGTACTCATTAGGTATCTAAAGATCTACTTCACAGCTTTCCAATGTTCCTTCCCGGAGTTGTTCATAAACCTGCTAACAACTCCCACTGCTTGAGCAATGTCTGGCCTCGTGCTCACCCTAGCATACATGAGACCCCCAATCGTTGACGCGTATGAGACTTTAGCCATGTAGTCCCGTTCCTCCTGCATCTTTGCACCTTGCTCCTTAGATAGCTTAAAGTGGTTGACTAATGGAGTGCTAACCGGCTTAGCACCTCCCATATTGAATCGATCAAGTACCTTGGCTATGTACTCTACCTGTGACAAAATCAATTTCTTGTTTTCCCTGTCACGCTTTATCCTCATGCCTAGGATTTGTTTTGCAGCTCCTAAATCCTTCATGGCAATTTCTCTAGACAGTTGTCTTTTGAGATCTGAGATGTCCTTCATACTTGAACCGGCCACAAGCATATCATCAATGTACAGAAGAAGGATGATGTACGATGATTTTTCTGTTTTCTGCATCCCAAAACCTGTAGCCAAAATCATGTTGCCCGTGGCCTATAAACGTGCACCTCTTGGACTTCGCATCCAGCTTCGCATCCAGCTTGTTTCTGTGCTCTGCATCAATGTGAACATATGAAGTGCAACCGAACACTTTGAGATGTGTAAGGTTCACTTCTTTCCCAGTCCACGTTTCTTCTGGTAGCCCACCATGCAATGGTGCTGAGAGACTTTTATTGATAAGATATGCGGCAATATTCACAGCATCTGTCCAAAAGGTCTTGGGCAACCTTGCATGTAACCTCATGCTCTTGGCGCGCTCAAGGATAGTCCTGTTAATGCGCTCAGCCACACCATTCTGTTACGGTGTCCCTGGAATCGTTTTCTGATGTTTGATTTCACTTGCTGCACAATACTCCTCAAACCTTTTATCAAAATACTTTCACCCATTATCAGATCTGAGATACTCCACTGTTTTACCTGTCTCATTTTCTACCATAACTTTCCACTTCTTAAACGCATCAAATACATCAGATTTATGCTTTAAGAAATAAACCCACAGTTTTCTACTAGCATCATCAATAAAGGAAACAAAATAACGTGAGCCACCAAGAGATGATACCTGTGCTGGTCCCACACGTCAGTATGTACAAGCTCTAACAAATGCGTATTTGGAACGCGTCCTGTCTTCTTGAAGCTTACCCTCTTCTGTTTGCCATACGCGTAGTCCTCGCAGAATTTCAAGTCAATAGACTTCAGCCATGGTAACTTCCCCTTTGACAATAGTAGTTTCATCCCTTTCTCACTCATATGTTCCAACCTCTGATGCCATAACTGCCCATTCACTCCAATTGATGCAGCTGCGAGTGAACTATACGATCCTGAAGTCACGTACAAAGTACCTTCCTTTTTGCCTCGAGATATCACCAAAGCACCTTTTGTGATCTTCTAGGAATCACTGGTGAATGTCGTCATATAACCGGTGTCGGCCAACTGCCCCACTGAGATCAGATTCCTTCTCAAACTCGGTACATATCTGACATCCTTCAATTTCAAAACCGTTCCGTCTTTCTGATTGACCTGAACGTCCCCCTTTTCACCTATATTGCATGGCTCATCATCACCTAGGTAGACTCTCCCAAAGTCACCTGACACATAATTACGCAAAACTTCCTTACATGAAGTGGCATGAAACGAAGCACCCGAGTATATAACCCAAGACTCATTCCTCGCATCAAGAGACAAGATCAACGCCTCTGTGTCGCTCTCCATATACAGATTCACTAAATCCTTCCTGCCTTGAGAGCTTCCTTTTTGTTTCTTGAGCGCCCTGCAATCACGTTTCATATGCCCCTTCTTGTTGCAATGCCAACACCCGTCTTTGTCTTTCGGTCCCTTGAACTTCTTCCTTGACTTAGAACACCTGTGTTTATTGCCTCCTTTGTTCAGCGATCTTCCTCTTCCTTAAACGTTTAAAACATTCCTTGAATCCCCTGAAACTCCTGATGCTTTCCTTCTAGATTCTTTGCTGAGAATTAGACCGGTCACATCATCAAATTTCAGCTTTATCGACCCTGAAGAATTGCTCACAGCAATCACCAGACCATCCTAACTGTTTGGCAGACTGGATAAGATCAATAGTGCCCTGACCTCATCCTCAAAAATGATGCCAACGGATTCCAACTGGCTCATGACTGTATTGAACGCGTTTAGATGTTTAGCCATGCTCCCACCATCTGACATCTTCATGTTGAATAGCTATTTCATAAGATGAAACTTGTTGGATGCTGAGGGTTTTTCATACATGGTGGTTAGGGCTTCCATTAATTCTTTTGTAGTTTTTATCTTGGATATGTTGAAGGCGACGCTCTTAGACAAAGAGAGTCGGATTATTCCTAAAGCCTTCCTATCCAGTAAAAATCATTCATCATCTGTCATCTTTTCTGGTTTCTTCTTTATTCCTCCTAGAGGAATATAGAGGTCCTTCTGATACAGATAATCCTCTATCTAGTAAAAATCATTTATCATCTGTCATCTTTTCTGGTTTTTTCTCTATTCCTCCTACACGAATATGGAGGTCCTTCTGATACAGATAATCATCTATCCAGTAAAAATCATTCATCATCTGTCATCTTTTCTGGTTTCTTCTCTCTTCCTCCTAGAGGAATATAGAGGTCCTTCTGATACAGATAATCCTCCATCTGCATCTTCCAGAAGGCAAAGTTTGAACCATCAAACTTCTCAATTCTAGTTTTTCCATCTTCCGCCATCGCTCTCAATACAACTAAAACCAATAGCTCTGATACTAGTTGTTGCGCAGCACGCTAACAACGCAGTGAGCCTAGATCCAATCTTAGGCCTCACCTACAAACGATAAACAGATGAAAATATAAACTAGAAATAGATCAAAGTAATCCAAACAAATCACAAGACAAGATATACGTGGAAAATTCCCAAATTAGGGTAAAAAATTACGGATGCAAATTTCTACTATGAAGAAAAATAAAGATTACAAGGCAAAATACTAACCTCTCCCTTGGAAGAATATAAAAAATCCTTAACCCACACCTTAGAATAACTTTTATTTTTACTAGAAAAATCCTAGGAACCCTTATTTATAGTTTAGGTAACTTCCCTTCCGCACCCTTGCAAAAGGCGACACCAAAATCCGCAGTCCGTATCAGATTCGGAAACGAATCTGCGTAACCTACGACTTGTCGAAGGAGAGCTACGACTGGTCGTACTACGACCAGTCGAACAGCTCCTACGACTGGTTGAAGGACCCAAAGATGAAAAAACAGGACTCCCTGGACTTTGAGTCGAGCCGGTCCACGACCGGTCGAAGGCGGCTTGGATGTGGCTCCGCATTCTCAACAAGGTTCAGCTGTTATTTTTTATGCTTGTAATGGCTGACATGATATGACTGCATTATGCCTTTTGCTTCTCTTTCTCATATATTTTGATCCATCACAGGAGTAGAACAAAATATTTCGAGTCTTTGAACTAAAGAAGCCTATAGGTGAAGAAAGAAGTAGATGTGGATGTGATGGAGGTTTTTTATTTTATTTTTGGAGATGATGTGGAGATGATGGAGATGTTTCAAGTCAAGAAACAGAATAGACTATACTTTAGTCTGGGTTCTTGTTTTGCAGAATTAACTAGAGTCAAGAAACAGAATAGACTATACTTCAGTCAAGGTTCTCGGTTTGAAGAATTAACTGGAGTCAACATGTATTGTTTGTTTTGGCCTCTTCTGTTCATCCAGTTTCTGCAAAAGAATTCCTGCATGTCTACTTCGTATATACAAAGAGTTTGGAAAGTGGTCCTAGTACAGGCATTTAGGGAATTACCTAAACCTCTATAGCTGGTGTGAAGTTAAACTGAAAACTTATTTTGCTTTCATGATTATTTGACATGAAAAGGCTACAATGCTTCTTTGAGATCTAAGCTCCATATCTGTTAGGGGCATGAAACTTTTACTTCATCATCTTTCCACATTGGAAAATGTAGGAGCAAAAGTTTGTGGCTGACGGTAACTAATAACTAATGTAATCAATTGACCCAGAATATTGGTGATTCTTTCAAGTTTGGTAGAGTAGCTGGAAACTAAAATATCTCACAATTACCAGTATGGACATTTCCGAAGCAACAAATGAAATTTGCCTTCTTCCAAGGGTTCCCTTCAAATATATTGGTGTGTGTAATTTTGCAGTTTGCGTGGACTTACGTGTTAAAGTCAATACTAGGTTTTTGTAGGTTTAGTCAAGAATCTTGTATTTATAAACAGCACACTCAGTCATAGTTCAAAAAACTGAAAACTCAACTCAACTTGATGTTCAGCAAGGTTGAGTTGACTCAGAGACTTGCCCCAGCTCAATATTTAATTATTATATATTGAAAATATTAGGAAGGTTAATAGCTATTTAAAATAGTTATATCTAGTATTTTAACTAATATAGAACATAACACAAAGCAATAGCATTACATATACCGGTTAAGGTTGTTGCCTCCCATTGTTGACGTTGAGGGTTTGAATCTCAGTCCCAACCTCTTTAGTTTTTATAAAATCCCTTACTCCTAAGGTGAGTAACTTGGTTCGAGCACGCTGAATCGTGTGAGTCGATGGAGCTATCGTGTCAACTCAACGAGTCTCCCCGAGTCCAGGCAGAGTCAGGCTAGTACCATGCCTGCCAGTGACTCAACTTGAAATCTCACCAAGTCGACTTGACTTGGCTGAGTTTAAAGTTGAGTCAGCGAGTTTTAGAACTACACTTCTAGTTGCTAGGTTTTGTCTTGTCTTGCCGAAACAAATCCAGGACCGTAGTTCTAAACCTAGAGCTATTGCATTATGTAGCCGTACATTATGCAGACCATCATCCCTCCATCTCATCAACTTAATGGTATCGTTGCAAAATAAATAAATATATAAAATTACTTTTTACAACTAAAATGTGTCATCGTGATTTATGTTGAATTTGCCTGTCTTGTTTGCTTGAGGGAACACATTCCTGAAACTTATGATTGTTGCATCATCGGTTTTGTGGTATTTGGTCCATTTATTTTTCTGTTGCAATGCTAGTCTTAGGGATGGTTCCAAAATGTTTGCTTGGATAGGTCAGCAAGATGGCTAAAGCACTACAAAGGTTTGGCATGCAAAGAGCATTGGTAGTTCATTCAGAGGGTTTGGATGAAATGAGTCCACTTGGTAAGTTCCATTTGCATATTAAGGTTCCTGAGGGTGTACATGGAAATCAGTTCCATTCCACATTCCACGCTTGCTTCGTATCTATCATGCTTGCATTTGCTTCCATCTGTACTCACCGATTGCTGGCATGTCCTGATATTTGTAGGGCCTGGATTAATCCTTGATGTGGCACCGGAAGGCATTTCGAAGTTCTCCTTTGACCCATGTACTGATCATCTATTGCTATATCCTTTTTAATGTCAATTGTCATGCTAAAGATTTATTTACAGAGATGAATTCAAGCGATACGGATCATCCAGATATATCGAATCGAGTAATTGAGGATGTGCTTGGATGCTTAGTTGAACTAAATTGCAAAAATCCCAACCATTCAAGAAAAAAAATTCAATAATCTGATTCAGATGGAAGAAATGACCAAAATGGTGGTGATGCATTTGATTATGTGCTGATCATGGTATTTGAAAAATGGTTAACGTAATGGCGGACCCGTTAAACGTGATACAGGACTGTAATGCTCATTCTGGAAGAAAAAAAAAAGGTTCAATTACGGCCTGTATTCTAACGGCCATAAGGCCAGCCTTTACAGCTACCATTACTGTTATTCAATCCTTGGACCACTGATGAACAAACCTGTAATTTCAATGCCATGTTTTCAACTGGTTGGACTTGAATGGATTGGGATTTTGATTTGGAGGTTGGTTCTTCATTCTGATTGGAGTGTTGTTAGCCCCACTTTGAGCCTTTTCTGCTTCAGGAGTGAATGACTGGATTCACGTGAGCTGAGCCTCCAAATAAGGTCCAAATGGTGTCAGAGTCATCATAGAAAATACCAGTTGGCATGTTCTTTTTGTTGGATTCCCTACTTATAACTCCAGATTCCAATTAAACGAGCATGTGATGTTCTGTGCAGTGGATTTTGGTATTCCGCGCTGCACTTTGGAAAGCTTGAGAGGGGGTGGCCCAGAATTCAATGCAGAAGTTCTTAGGAATGTACTATCTGGCGAGAAAGGATCCATCGCAGATGCACTTGTAAGTCTCTTCTTTCTCGTTTCCCGTGATGGCCATTCTTTGAACTACTATTTTTATGGTTTTCAAGTTTTGGTGGCATTGATTTTTTTAAAATTTTTGGGTCACCGTCATCTTGTACAACTAGACACCACAATCGGTCCCTATGGAATGTGACCATCCAGAATGTTATGTAGCTTCTAACCATAAAATAAATTTCAACCAAGTGATCCGAGCCATCAATTTCCTCCCTTGTAAATATTGCTCGGCTAATTTAGGATCCATCTGGTAACAATGCGGAGTCTGGTTTGATTACATAAATGTTGCGCAGCACGCCAACAACACAGTGAACCTAGATTCAATCTCAAGCTTCACCCACAAACGATAAACAGGAAGAAATATAAACTAGAAATAGATCAAAGCAATCCAAACAAACCACAAGACAAGATATACATGGAAAAATTCCAAACTAGGGTAAAAAACTACGGATGCAAACTTTCACTATGAAGAAAACAGAGATTACAAGGCAAAATACTAACATCTCCCTTGGAAGAATATAGAAAACCCTTAGCCCATACCTTAGAATAACTTTCATCATGCCTAGAAAAACCCTAGGAACTCCTATTTATAGTTTAGGCAATTCCCTTTCACACCCTTGCGAAAGGCGACACCAAAATCCGCAGTCCGCATCGGATTCGAAAACGAATCTGCGTAACTATGACTGGTCGAGCAGATTGCACGATCGGTCGAGCGGGTCCCACGACTGGTCGTGAATGAGTCACGACTGGTCGAGCACCTCGGGACCAAAAAAACGATGTTTGCTGGACTTTAAGTTGAACCGGTCCACGACCGGTCAAGTGGGCCCCTACGACCAGTCAAGCATAGCCCACGACCGGTTGAAGATGGCCCCAGATGTGGCTCCACGTCTCAACAATCTCCCATTTGGAGACACATCGCCATGAACCTTTGTCTTCTTCATCCGGACTGCATCACCTCCTCGTCTTCAAGCCTGAAGACCAATCAAAGTTGAATAGAGCTTCAACTTCTCCTGTGTGACCGCCTTGGTCAGCATATCCGCAGGATTCTCATTGGTATGAATCTTCTCTAGAGCAATCGATCCATCTTCCAATAACGAACGTATGAAGTGATATCTGATGGCAATATGCTTGGTTCTTGACTTAAAGGCTGAATTCTTAGCCAAGTGTATTGCACTCTGACTGTCACTGTACAACTTACAAGCTGCTTACTTCTTACCCAACTCTTCCATAAAACCTTGCATCCACACTATCTCCTTACACGCTTCTGTAGCCGCAACATATTCTGCTTCCATCGTACTGATAGATACTATTTTTTGTAACTGAGAGACCCAACTGACTGCAACACTACCCAGAGCAAACACATAACCCATAGTGCTCCTTCTGCTGTCGATATCTCCTGCCAAATTGAATTCACGTAGCCTTGTAGCTTGATTTTCGATCCACCCTAGCACAGCCTTACATCCTTAGTACCTACCAGGTATCTGAGGATCCACTTCACAGCTTCCCAATGTTTCTTCCCGGGGTTATTCATGAACCTGCTAACAACTCTCATTGCTTGAGCAATATCTGGCCTCGTGCTCACCATAACATACATGAGACTCTCAATGGCTGACGTATATGAGACTTTAGCCATGTAGTTCTATTCTTCTTGCGTCTTTGCCCCTTGCTCCTTAGATAGCTTGAAGTGGTTGGCTAATGGAGTGTTAAACGGCTTAACACCTCCCATATTGAATTGATCAAGCACCTTGGCTATGGACTCTGCCTGTGACAAAACTAGTTTCTTGTTTTCCCTGTCACGCTTTATTCTTATGTCGAGGATTTGTTTTGCAGCTCCTAAATCCTTCATGAAAAATTCTCTAGACAGTTGTCTTTTGAGATCTGAGATGTCCTTCATGTTTGAACCGGCCACAAGTATATCATCAACGTATAGAAGAAGGATGATATACGACGTATCAAACTTCTTCAAATAACAGCAATGGTCTGCATGACATCTCCTAAAACCGTTTCCTGACATTAAAACTGTCGAACTTCTTGTACTACTGCCTCGGGGTCTGCTTCAGGCCATATAAACTCTTTTTCAGTCTGCACACTTTGTTCTCCTTTTCTGGTGCCATGTATCCTGTCGGCTGATGCATATATATCTCTTCTTCAAGCTCCCCATGAAGAAAGGCTGTCTTAACATCTAGCTGCTCTAGATGTAAGTCCTCTGTAGCCAGTATACTCAAGACATATGAATCGTAGACATTTTCACCACAGGTGAAAATATTTCGGTGAAATCGATACCTGCCTTCTTTTGAAATCCTTTTACAACCAGTCTCGCCTTGAACCGTTTTGAACCATTATGCTTCTCCTTCAGTCTGTAAACCCACTTGTTATGAAGAGCTTTTTTACCCTTAGGTAGAGTGACTAGCTCCCATGTACGATTAGACTCAAGAGAGTCCATCTCCTCATTCATGGCCTGCTCCCACTTAACCTGTGTATCTAACTGTAATGCCTTTTCAAAACACTCTGGTTCACCATTATCTGTCAACAGTAGATAATGTAAGGAGGGTGAGTATCGGACTGTGGGTCTCCTTGCTTGAGTAGACCTCCTCACAACTGGTGTATGCGGCTCTGTCTCATAATGTTCCTGTGCATGATCATCCTATGGCGCTGTAACACCAATGTCTGGTAACTCTTGCAACTTTTCCTCGGCCTTATTTTTCTGCACACTGTCCTTATGCATTACTTTTTCATTGAAGACTACGTCCTTGCTTCTGATGATTTTTCTGTTTTCTGCATCCCAAAACCTGTAGCCAAAATCATGCTGCCCGTAGCCTATAAACGTGCACCTCCTGGACTTCGCATCCAGCTTGTTTCTGTGCTCTGCATCAATGTGAATATATGAAGTACAACCGAACACTCTGAGATGTGTAAGGTTCACTTCTTTTTCAGTCCACATTTTTTCTAGTAGCCTACCATCCAATGGTGCTGAGGGACTTCTATTGATAGGATATATGACAGTATTCACAGCATCTGTCCAAAAGGTCTTGGGCAACCCTGCATGTAACCTCATGCTCTTGGTGTGCTCAAGGATGGTCCTGTTAATGCGCTCAGCCACACTATTCTGCTACGGTGTCTCTGGAATCGTTTTCTGATGTTTGATTCCACTTGTTGCACAATACTCCTCAAACCTCTTATCACAATACTCTACTTCATTATCTGATCTGAGACACTCTACTGTTTTACCTGTCTCGTTTTCTACCATAACTTTCCACTTCTTAAACGCATCAAATACATCAGATTTATGCTTTAAGAAATAAACCCACAGTTTTTTACTAGCACCATCAATAAAAGAAACAAAATAACGTGAGCCACCAAGAGATGATACCTGTGCCGGTCCCCACATATCAGTGTGTACTAACTCCAACAGATGCGTCTTTAGAGCGCGTCCTGTCTTCTTGAAGCTTACCCTCTTCTTCTTGCCATACACACAGTCCTTATAGAATTCCAAGTCAATAGACTTCAGCCCTGGTAGTTTCTCTTTTTACAATAGCACTTTCATCCCTTTCTCACTCATATGTCCCAACCTCTGCTGCCATAACTGTCCATTCACTCCAGTTGATGCGACTGCGAGTGAACTATACAATCCTGAAGTCACGTACAAAGTACCTTCCTTTTTGTCTCGAGATATTACCAAGGCACCTTTTGTGATCTTACAGGAATCATTGTGAATGTCGTCACATAACCGGTATCGGCCAACTGTCCCACTGAGATCAAATTCCTTTTCAAACTTGGTACATGTCTGACATCCTTCAAATTCAAAACCGTTCCATCTTTCTGATTGACCTGAACGTCTCAGTTTTCAACTATACTGCACAGCTCATCACACCCAGATAGACTCTCCCAAAGTCACCGACACATAATCACGCAGAACTTCCTTACATGAAGTGACATGAAACGAAACACCCAAGTCTATAACCGAAAACTCATTCCTCACATCAAGAGACAAGATCAACACCTCTGTGTCGCTCTTCTCAGATAGATTTACTGAATCCTTCCCGCCTTGAGAGCTTCCATCTTGTTTCTTGAGCGCCTTGCAATCACGTTTCATGTGTCCCTTCTTGCCGCAATGCCAACACTCGTCTTTGTCTTTCGGTCCCTTGGACTTCTTCCTCGACTTAGAACGTCCGTGTTTATTGCCTCATTTGTTCAACGATATTCTTCTTCCTTCAACGTTTAGAGCATTCTCTGAGTCCCCTGAAACTCCTGATGCCTTCCTTCTAGATTCTTCGCTGAGAATTAGACCGGCCACATCATCAAATTTCAGCTTTATCGACCCTGAAGAATTGCTCACAACAATCACCAAACAACTGTCTGACAGACTAGATAAGATCAATAGTACCCTAACCTCATCTTTAAAAACGATACCAACGGATTTCAACTGGCTCGTGACTGTATTGAACTCGTTTAGATGTTAAGCCACACTCCTACCATCTGACATCTTCATGTTGAATAGTTGTTTCATAAGATGAACCTTGTTGGACGCTGAGGATTTTTCATACATGGTGGATAGGGCTTACATTAATTCTTTTGTCGTTTTCACCTTGAATATATTGAAGGCGACACTCTTAGACAAAGAGAGTTTCGTTCCTAAAGCCTTTATATCTAGTAAAAACCATTCGTCATCTGTTATCTTTTCTGGTTTCTTCTCTTTTCCTCCTAGAGGAATATAGAGGTCCTTCTGATACAGATAATCCTCCATCTGCATCTTCCAGAAGGCAAAGTTTGAACCATCAAACTTCTGAATTCTAGTTTTCCCTTCTTCCGCCATCGCTCCCAATAGAACTAAATCAATAGCTCTGATACCAGTTGTTGCGCAGCACGCCAACAAGGCAGTGAGCCTAGATCCAATCTCAAGACTCACCCACAAACGATAAATATGAAGAAATATAAACTAAAAATAGATCAAAGTAATCCAAACAAACCACAAGACAAGATATTCATGGAAAAATTCCAAACTAGGGTAAAAAAAACCACGGATACAAACTTCCACTATGAAGAAAACAGAGATTACAAGGCAAAATACTAACCTCTCCCTTGGAAGAACATAGAAAACCCTTAGCCCACACCTTAAAATAACTTTCATCATACCTAGAAAAACCCTAGGAACCCCTATTTATAGTTTAGGCAACTTTTCTTCCGCACCCTTGTGAAAGGCGAAACCAAAATCCGCAGTCCGTATTTGATTTGGAAATGAATCTGCGTAATTACGACTGGTCGAGCAAACTGCACGACCGGTCGAGCGGGTCTCACGACTGGTCGTGAATGGATCACGACCGGTTGAGCACCTTGGGACCAAAAAAACGATGCTCGCTGGACTTTGAGTCAAACCGGTCCACGACTGGTCGAGCAGGCCCCTACGACCGGTCGAAGACGGCCCCAAATGTGTCTCCACATCTCAACAATAAATTGAGCAGAACCCATCTACTTTGCATTTGGGGTGAGTGGTAATAGGAAATCGAAACTGCATTAAACAAGATTCTGTTTTCCCTCCTCTTTTTCCGCTCAAAATCTCAGTTTCGCCTCATCTTGCTGCTAGAATGGAACTTCCAGACTTGTTTATTTATTTATAAATCAATTTCAGTATCCTATCCAAACATCTGAACAGTCCTCTCGCTCGAACAATCAGATCCTAAACGCAGCAGCTGCTCTCTTGGTTAGCGGGCGCGCAAGCAGCCTTGCGGACGGGGTTGCCCTTGCTCGTGAAACACATCAATCAGGGAAAGCTCTCAAGACACTTGATTCATGGGCACATCTCTCCAACGTAAGTGAAACTGTTCATTGGATAAATCTTTTGGATTTTCAAGTCGCATTGAAGCCCCATTGATGCCATAAATTCTCTGTTTGTTTTGTATTTCCACTATGATCATTGCAGAAGCTAAAGGAGGAAGTAACTGTTGGAGTTCAATCAATCATATGATTTGAAAGAAGAATCAAAAGACGGCCAGTTGGAGATTGGTATGTCTATAGAAGCAATCAGATTATACAAAAATATCAAATTTTCGCTATTGATATTCACACCATGAATAATGCTTCCATTGAAGTAAATCAAGGATTATTCAAAAAAAAAAAAAAAAAAACACAATCAGATTTGTCAAAATATCATATTTTCCTTTTGGTATTGAATTTTATTTTTAGCATAAAGGTTATTTTGTGAGAAGATAAAGGTTATTTTATCATAAAGATTATTCTTCTCACCAATCAGCTGCAATGTCTGGACGCCATGCTTGCATGTTTGATGTCTTGCAGTTTGATGGGCCAGAGTGGGTGATTCTCCCGGATCGTCTAATGCTGGGGCATTTTCACACCGGGTTCAGGTGGGGTGACCTATGGGATGCAGGGGCACACTCATAGTGGGCTGGCCCGTATGAGGTGGAATCCACGTGATGTGGGGCCCACGAGGGGTTCAGTCGAGGACCTAACTCATGGGATTTGGGGCCTGGGCTATGAGATAAAAGGATTGATGGGAATTTATTGCACATATGTACATTAACACATCACACATGTAAAAGTGTGTGAAGATTGATGATGGCCCACATTGGGTGCTTGAACATGGGTGGTTGCCCACATGTACATTGATGCATGTGTGGAACACATGATACTATTTTGGTGGACAGTCAAATTCTAAAGACCGAGTCCTTATTTCCTCTGGTATAGGCTGTTTAGCCAGACCAACTTATATAGAACACAACTTTGCTTTCACCCAAATGGTTCCCAAATGAAATGGGATGGATTGTTAATTTGGACCATCTAATTAGGGAGTCCCATCATTGATTGCTAGTTTATCAGAACTTGGATATAATAAGGTCAGTTTGGTGCTTATCAAGACTGCGTTTTGGAGCGGTTCATCTTAGTCGGTGGTTCATCTGATTTGATACCCCAACTCCGATGAGTTGGGCTTTTCGACAAGCATGGACTCATCTTAGGGCTAAAACAGAGTCCATCTGAGTCACCAGCTCTTTTAACAATGCTTGGTTTGCACACCAATTTCCAATGTTAGCGTGTATTGTGGTGGGCAGGGCAGGTGCTGCAGCTGCTACCTGTGGACCCATTTGGAGGCACTTCTTCAAAAAGGTTTTTCCTTAAATAGGGGTTTCAAAAGCTTGCTTTTTCAGTCGAGGAGTTTCCTTTTGCCGTTTGGATTTAAAAAAAAAAAAAGAAAAGCAAACCAAATAGTTATGGAACATTAGCTAGTTCTCTCCATTGCTGTACGTGTTCGTGTAGTACTGTGGTGGGACTCATCGTGGCTTGATTATTTGGCTGCAAAACATGCCAAGTGGGTCCACCAGATGAATGGTATGGAAAGGATTTCATATGGGTTGGGCGTGTGCCTGGTCTGGTTATAAAGACCCAATGGGTCAGGCATGGGCCTGAAGTTGAAAAAAAAAAAAAGTCTGACCTGGGCGTTGGCTCTTTTAAAATTTTCAATTAAGGCCCACCCCTAACCAGAAAACCAGGGCTGGCGGCATGTTGATTGCAGACTCGGGCCCAAAATTAAGGGGCTGATCACTCACTGGGCAGCCTGGGTGTGTGACCTTTCAGCCAAATTTATTTCCCGAACATAGAGGTTTCCTTGTAAAAATATGTAGAATGCAAAACAGAGTCGCTAAACCATTCAACCATTCACTACATATTGGATCGTATATAACAGCTTTTAAGGTTTGTTTTGGGTAGCTGGATAAGAAAATTTCTCAGGGCATGAGTACCATTGACAGCTATGCGCCCATCTTGCTAGGGGTCCACGACTAATGGAAATCTCTAACAATGATAAGAACTATGATATTCTGGTAGAGCCTGATGGATTATACACAGGCACTGATAAATTGCATAAATGCCATATAAGTAAATGCCAATTAAACTGTCCACATTACATGAACCAGCATGTTTAATTGTTGAGGAAAATGCTACGGTGATTTGCGCATATTGGTCGTTTAGGGGCTCCTGGCACTCCCATATAAACATTGCTGTGATGACTTGAGAAGAAGTAACCGGTTTCATCAAAATGTTAGGAGCCGTGCAATAAATACTCTATGGCCCACCCACCACGATGTACATGTGATGTGGAATCCCTCCATCAGACCAAAAAACTCAAGTGGGGCCCTGATACAGAAGACAGTGGGATTTGGAAGCCTGCTACTAAAACTTTTACCGGACCCACTGAAATTTTGATCAGGTCCTTCATCCTGGTGTGATTTATCTTATCAGTAGGTTGGATGGCATATAAATACCACAGTGGGTCCCAAGTTATGTGGGCCACCATGATGTATGTACTATATCCACTCTCTCCTTAGGAAGGTTTTGACGGTGGGCGTTCAATCTTGACTGTCTAGTGTGGTGTGGCCCAATCGAATTTTAGGCCTCATGTCGTGAAATAAATTAGCTAAAAGATGGACCGAGTACATGACCTGCCAGTCTTCTAACGGAGCAAATTTGGTGCGGCCCGGGACTATGGGGCCCACCATGACGCATATATTCATTATCCACCCCGTCCATCTGTTTCATCAGATCATTTTAGGGCATGGGCCCAAAATTGAATCAGATCCAAGTCTTAGGTAGGCCATATCTTAGGAAGCAGTAGTTATTAACCATTAAAGACTTATTATGAGGCACACAAGTTTTGGATCAAGCTGTCCCTTCATCCAGGTTTATGTGAGCTCATAAAAGGTTGGATGGTAAATAAGCATTATAGAAACATTACGGTGGGACCTAGGAAGGTTTTTAATGGTGGGGCGTTCAATCAGCACTGTTTCTTATAGCATGGTTCAACTGAGATTTAGATCTGCTTCAATTTTGAGCTCATGCCCTAAAATGATCTGGAAAAACAGATGAACGGCATGGATATAGCATACATACATCGAGGTGGGCCCCACAGTAAGGGCCACACCTTCTTGTGTGAGTATGGGTGTATGGGGCCGCACCTAATCTGCTCACGTATTCCATGCAAGCCCAAGTACCAAGGGATCCACCTTAATTTTTGAGGCATATCCATTCTGTCCATCTGTTTCACCGCCTCATTTTAACCTTTGAACCCAAAACAGAAGTAGACCCAAGACTCAAGCTAGCCACATCAGTTGGGATGGAAAGGCCCATTGTTGAAACCATCCTCACCCCACAGTGATGTTTTCCTGTTGCCCGCCATCGATCATGGGTAAACACGATATCAGCCTCAACCAAAAGTCTCGATGGCCCCTTACCCGACCATTAAATCTTCTTGATTTTTGAGATCATGTCCTAAAATGAGCTGGCTAAACAGATGGACGGAGTAGATATAACAGAAACATCCAACATCAAGGTGGGCCCACGGAGCTTGTGTTTTCCTGTCAACACAGGCAAGCAGCGTCGATCTCAACAATCAACATCATACCCGAGCGAAAGAAACGGTCGCTGTCCAATTTTAATTTCCCAAAACGACAAAAATACCCCTGGATTTTCGAGCGCATGTGCCAGTCCAGATTACGAAAATGCCCCGGTATTGAATGTAAATAAACAGCGAATGTCGTATGATAACTTACCACCGTTTAAAATGATATTTGCCTGTGACCCATCCTCCTAGAAATATTAATGACTAAATGCCCGCCATTAAAAACATCCATGAACCTACCGTAATTTATATTTTCCATCCAACCCATTGATAAGGTCAGTCAAAACTAGATGGAGTGAAAAGATAAAGATCGCCTTCATCCAAAACTTTTGTGGCCATGAAAAACTTTTAATTGTCATTCATCAATGTTTCCAGTGGAGTGGTCCATCCGAGATTTGGATTTTTCTTAAGGTTTGGTATCACCTCCTAAAATGATCTGTAAAACAGATGGACGGCATGGATATAGAGAACATTTATTAAGGTGGGCCCCACTTGGTAAGTGAAACACCCACTAAGGTGTTACCCGGGTAAGGTAGCACCTTATCCGTTCCTCACACCCTGACCGGTCTCTCAAATCGTGGGTACTTATATCAACAGATCCTAACCGTCCAATTGATGCTATCAGATGAATGTTTAAAACCCAAAATGGTCAAGGGTTCAAATTTCAAGGGAGTATCGGATGATTTCTATCATCTAGTCCCTGGGATCTTTGGGTGATGCTCCATCTGTAATCGATTCAGATATTTGAACGGTCTGGATTGCCGCAAAACTAGGCCATGTGTTTGCGGAGGAACCGCTACTACTTTCAAGATGGTGGTAAACTCGCACAGGAGTCTTGGCTATAAATATTATTCTCCCATGTGTGTGACGGGATACTCTTGCAGAGTACTTAGAAATTATACACGTGTCACAAGTAAACTCAAATCAAACCGTCCAAATTGAGGGTTCCACTCTGGATAGGTCATCATCTAAAATTAATATTGATCGAACGATTCTAACTTCAGATATATACTTTTACAGTATTTTCGTTCTTTCTCATCTAAACCGTCCATTAAAAAATTGCACCAATCAGACGGATAGAAATCAAAATCAAACCAATGATATCTTTAGTTTATGACCTATCTAATTGGGCCGACTATTTGGACGGTTTGATTAACGTACGTGTACACCACGCGTGGATTTTACTAGAACCACCTAATTTAGGGGCCTTACGGACTACCTTCCTTTATTTCGCAAGAGGAAAACTTTGATACTCCGGCAGACTGTGATGGATGATACACAGACGCTAAAATGGCACTTATTTGATATTCTAACTGTTGGAACGGTGGACATTTAATGGATGGAAGAAAGGAGATATCCAGCTGTCCTATCTTGGCAAATAAGTGTCCACAAATCATTGGATAAGATGCTTCAAAACAATCTGATTTTGGGACTATAATTTAGTTGTAATCGGTTCCACAGTTAAGCCGGTTTAATTTAGTTATTTTCTGCCACGTATGCAATTTCTGAGTGACTGCATATCAAGCATGGTATGTAAACAGAGTATCAAATAATAACTTCCTACCTGGCAGGGTAAATTTGTCTTTTGCATTTGTTATGTAGCCACGCTGCTCTCGTGTACCTCAACCCTGATATGCGCGTCTCAGACGGAAGCGGATTAGGTGCACCAACGACCTCACCCAACACTGTCGGGACTACTTCGATGCATGTGCAGTATATCTATTCTGTACATCCGTTTTTTCAGATTATTTAAAGCCATGAGACCAAAATCAAAGTAGATCCATATCTAGAGAGGACCACACCACAGGAAATAGTGGTGATTGACCGTTAAAATTTTATCGTAGGTCACAAAAGTGATGAATAAAGCTTATGGATCTTTTTTTCACTTCATCAGTGTCTGTGTTGACATCATCAACAGGTTGGATGGCAAATGAACATTACAGTATGCCTTCGGAATTTTTATTTTTTTATATTTTGGTCCACTTGGAATTTTTATCTGAATACTGCCATAAAATGAGCTGGGAAAAGAGGAGTTTCCAACTGTACGACCAGTATATGTCACATTCTCGAGACGAAGACTATCCCCTTTTACTTCCCAAGTATACTCCCCAGGCGTACGGACGCCCTCCCAAATGTCGAAAATGCCTGTACTTTTTCCATCAAGCGGATCGGCCGCTGCGCGAAGGCGAGAGCTGACGTTCCTCGAACTCCGAGTTATATGAACGGCTCAAAAGAGATCAACGTTGTATGTGCCTCCACAGTTATGTATTTATTATATCCACAACGTTCATCCAAATTTTGAGATCATTTCGGAGCATTATTTCAAAAAAACAATCATATCCAAAGATCAACTGAACCACATCACAAAGAGTAGTAGAAAATTGATTTTCACCGTTGAAACTTTTGTAGGAACCACCGTAACATTTCTCTTTCATATAATCCATTCATAAGGTCACAAAGACCTAGATAAATAGAAAAAAAAATTATAATGATCCAAAACTTTCGTGACCCATGAAAGGATTTCAACATTAGACGTTCAAAGCAGAATAACATTACCATTTGTTACGGTGAGATCTATGGATATGGATTATAACCGTAGCCATAGATACCATAATCCATAGTAATAAAATCCGTCCGGAGTGGACGCGCCGAACTAGCGGACCCTCATACCACTTGATGGCCTGTCTGGCGCGGCCATACCGATCTGGCGATGCCGCGCCTATAGGGTGGGCCCTATGGCTATGAATAATAACCGTAGCTAAAGTTCGTAGCAACGGATTTTTTTTTATTTTTTGTGTTTTTTGTGTATTTTTTTTTTTAACGGAGAACTGTATTCTACCTATAATTTTACCTAACACATATCTATATAAATATGTATATATAAGTATATAAAAAAAAATTTCTCTTTTTTTTTTTCATTTCTTTCTTTATTCATTTAACAAGAATATCTTCTAAACTAAAATTAGTTACTTGATGTACCCTATATGATTTTGGGGTAGGAGAAGCTACTTTAACCAACCAACTTGGTTATTTTCTAAGATTTCATCAGCTCGATGATCGAAAATCCATTTCATCCACTTAGCGGTCAATTTCGTTCATTTCATTTACATGCATTTCACGATCATTTCACTTCAATTCATGATCACTTTCATGCATTTCACGGTCATCCAAAACATTTTCGTGTTGATTCACGGTCATTTCGAGGAATTTCACGGTCAAACTCCTTCACTTCACGGTCATTTGCATGCATTTCACGGTCATTTCGCTTTAATTCATGATCACTTTCATGCATTTCACGGTCATCCGAAACAATTCCGTGTTGATTCACAGTCATTTCGAGGCATTTCACGGTCAAACTCCTTCACTTCACGGTCATTTGCATGCATTTCATGGTCATTTCGCTTCAATTCATCATCACTTTCATGCATTTCACGGTCATCCGAAACAATTCCGTGTTGATTCACAGTCATTTCGAGGCATTTCACGGTCAAACTCCTTCACTTCATGGTCATTTGCATGCATTTCACGGTCATTTCACTTCAATTCATCATCACTTCCATGCATTTCACGGTCATCCGAAACAATTCCGTGTTGATTCACGGTCATTTCGAGGCATTTCACGGTCAAACTCCTTCACTTCATGGTCATTTGCATGCATTTCACGGTCATCCAAAACAATTCCGTGTTGATTCACGGTCATTTTGAGGCATTTCACGGTCAAACTCCTTCACTTCACGGTCATTTGCATGCATTTCACGATCATTTCGCTTCAATTCATGATCACTTCTATGCATTTCACGGTCGTCTGAAACAATTCCGTGTTGATTCACGGTCATTTCGAGGCATTTCACTGTCAAACTCCTTCAATTCACAGTCATTTGCATGCATTTCACGGTCATTTCGCTTCAATTCATGATCACTTCCATGCATTTCACGGTCGTCCGAAACAATTCCGTGTTGATTCACGGTCATTTCGAGGTATTTCACGGTCAAACTCCTTCACTTCATGGTCATTTGCATACATTTCACGGTCATTTTGTTTTAATTCATGATCACTTCCATGCATTTCACGGTCATCCGAAACAATTCTGTGTTGATTCACAGTCATTTCGAGGCATTTCATGGTCAAACTCCTTCACTTCACGGTCATTTGCATGCATTTCAAGGTCATTTCGGTTCAATTTATCATCACTTCCATGCATTTCACGGTCATCCGAAACAATTCTGTATTGATTCACGGTCATTTTGAGGCATTTCACGGTCAAACTCCTTCACTTCACGGTCATTTGCATGCATTTCAAGGTCATTTCGCTTCAATTCATTATCACTCACATGCATTTCACGGTCATCCGAAACAATTCCGTGTTGATTCACGGTCATTTCGAGGCATTTCACGGTCAAACTCCTTCACTTCACGGTCATTTGCATGCATTTCACGGTCATTTCACTTCAATTCATCATCACTTCCATGCATTTCACGGTCATCTGAAACAATTCCGTGTTGATTCACAGTCATTTCGAGGCATTTCACGGTCAAACTCCTTCACTTCATGGTCATTTGCGTGCATTTCACGGTCATTTCGCTTCAATTCATCATCACTTTCATGCATTTCACGGTCATCCTAAACAGTTCCATGTTGATTCACGGTCATTTCGAGGCATTTCACGGTCAAACTCCTTCACTTCACGGTCATTTGCATGCATTTCACGATCATTTCGCTTCAATTCATTATCACTTCCAGGCATTTCACGGTCATCCGAAACAATTCCGTGTTGATTCACGATCATTTCGAGGCATTTCACGGTCAAACTCCTTCAATTCACAGTCATTTGCATGCATTTCACGGTCATTTCGCTTCAATTCATGATCACTTCCATGCATTTCACGGTCGTCCGAAACAATTCCATGTTGATTCACAGTCATTTCGAGGCATTTCACGGTCAAACTCCTTCACTTCATGGTCATTTGCATGCATTTCATGGTCATTTTTACACATTTCGCGGTCATTTTTACGCATTTCGTGGTCCAATCGCTTCACTTTACGGTCATTTCCATGCATTTCACGATCATTCTCGGCAATTTCGTGTTGATTCATGGTCATTTCCCTAAACATTAACCTATAGTCTAACCTAAACCTATACTTATAACCTAAACCTATTCTCAAATCCCAAAACCTATAACTTAAACCTAAACCTAAACCTTAAAGTAAACCTATAACCTATAGCAAATGACCTTAACCTACACCCTAACCTTAACCTATAACCTATAGCAAATGACCTTAACCTATACCCTAACCTTAAGCTATAACCTATAACCTAAACCTAGTCTCAATTCTCAAAGGTTATAGGTTTTGGTTTAGGTTATAGGTTATAGGTTTAGGTTAAGGTTTAAGTTTAGGTTTTGGGATTTGAGAATGGGTTCGAGTTTAGGTTATAAGTTTTGGTTTCGGTTTAGGTTATAAGTTAACGGTTTAAGTTAAGGTTTAGGTTTAGGTTATAGGTTTTTGGATTTGAGAATGGGTTCGGGTTTAGGCTATAGGTTTTGGTTTTAGTTTAGGTTATAGGTTTTAGTTTAGGTTATAGGTTTTGGGATTTGAGAATGGGTTCGGGTTTAGGCTATAGGTTTTGGTTTTGGTTTAGGTTATAGGTTTTGAGATTTGAGAATGGGTTTGGGTTAGGTTATAGGTTTTGGTTTTAGTTTTGGTTTAGGTTAAGGTTAGAGGTTTTAGGATTTGAGAATGGGTTCGGATTTAGGTTATAGGTTTTGGTTTTTCTTTAGGTTATAAGTTTTAGGATTTGATAATGGGCTCGGGTTTAGGTTATAGATTTTAGTTTTTGTTTAGGTTTAGATTATAGATTTTCGGATTTAAGAATGAGTTATAGTTTAGTGTAACGCCCTGGAAAAATTCGTACTTGGGCTCGAGTACCAACTCGACCAGAAATCACGTAGGATTAATTCCTTTAGAAAATAAGTGTAAGTTAGCTAGCGCAACGCTAGAGTAGCTGGAAAATAGTCCCTGATCACTTTAAATACGTTCTACAAGACCCAAAGCGAGTAGAACCAATGACACTATAATACTCTAAAACCTCGGATCAAACTCTAAACGGGTTTGTTCTCTAGACCTCTTTGAAACTTTGTATTGGATCTAGACCGCGCGTCGAAAGTCCGATACCTATAATCTTAGACCGTTAGAACCTCTTAGCTGGACTTGACAATCATTTCAAAAATCAAGTCCAACCGATATTCGCATACTATTTCATTGAGCCTGGACTGAAGAGAGTGAGAATAGGGTTAGATGTCACGCCCCAAACCCGGAAATCGGATTCATAGGAATCCCGATCGCCGAATCCGGTGCCGACAGCCTCCGTAGTACCCCATTCTCGGCTCCTAGCATTCATATGCCAGGTTCCGATCCTGGGATCCTACAAGGAGGATTTTTCTTTGTACATATAACTAGTAATAAGCATAACCACAAGATTACCCAATTCACAACAGCAACATTGTCATCACATATTCACTAATATAATCATTTGAATACAATACAAAAAGGGAAATACATAAATAGATAATCAAGCTTCAGAAGACCACCGCACACTCCAAGCTCAACACTGCTGCAGCCTAACATCACCTGCACGCATCTATCGTGCATAAGCTTATAGAAAGCTCAGAGGGTGGTGTAAGTGTGTGCACAAGGTAAGTGCCAAGTATTCAATACAATGCTATAATCATACGATACCGGAAAAATTGGTAATCCATAAACCATACAATGTCTAAATAAGCAGAAACACTAACAAGAGCAGAAATTATCAGAGTAAGCGGAAATACTGACAAGATGTAAGTCATACGATAACAGGGTAAGTGGAAGTATGGACAAGTCTATAAGTTAATCAATATCAGAATACGCAATATAGAACAACTATGCGATAAGGAGTCATAAATAGCTAAATAGCAGATGTCGAGAATGCAATGCAATGTACAAATCCTGCTAAATCTATCCAGGCCATATAAGTGCAGAAATAACAACCCAAGATGCCATATGCCTGCGGACGTAATGTAATATGCGATGCGAATGAAATAACCATGCTGGAGTGTGAAGTCGGGATGATAGTACGTAGTATCGCAGGCTATGGGGTCCACCACAAGGGACTTCTATCCAAACCAGTCCCATACCTAAATTTGGATAGTCAGACTCATTGTGATAAACTCCTGATCTCAGGCTAGTCGCGCGCCCAACCGAAATCCTTGCCATAACGAAGGTACACAACAATTAGTTGCGCACCACCAGCCCGAGTGGATAGTGAATGAATGAATGAGCATGCATCTCCTACTCAATAAGTCCACATGTCAGTACGGTTCCTCTCTGAGAAATCACCGGGGTCTAGTACACTCTAAACCAGATCGCCGCCACATCGCGCGCAATAAGGTAAGTGGAAGAGACCTCACTATCCGTCTGCCAATATCGGGCTCGACTCGTCGATAGCGGACCCATTCCTCGAGCTGGTCAGACTCAGCCTAGCATTGCCCCCTCCTCTCGGGCAGGTAAGGCCGCACCCCCTTCCAACCGACCATGAAACAGTGGAGAGCGCTGCCATCTGGTAATCGGCACACGACGCTCATCTACCCACTCGGTCTAGACATTGGAGCAACCTCTAGAACTAAGAGGGTTTAGGAACTTTCACCCAGGGATATCTATAGCACCCCATGTAAAACAGATTTCCGGTGTCTCATCTGGCCATCCACGATATGCTTGTGGAGGCTACGGCCCTGATGTCGCTAGGGCATACAGTAATCACAACACACAATGCAAGATGCATGAGTCATACAATCCAGTCATGCATCAGTCCTATGCATACCGTGCACTCATGCGAGACAATCTCCGCCTATCAGGGAGTCTCATATCATCCTACCCAATGACATATGCAATGGTCAATCACATCTCATAACAAACATGCAGATGATGCGTATAAGCATGTATCATGATGCTATGCTGACACATACTCATAATCAGTATCAACAATCGGCCTCGATAATGTGGACATTTAACCAACATTGCCCTAAGGAATGACCCACATAAATCCAAACATATAATGGGCCCACGACCTTACACAACGGCCTAATATACAACACAATGGGACTTACTCAAGGGTTACATGTACACAACAGGTGGGCCCTGTTCATGGGCCTAACATACATCACAATGGGCTTTTTCACCCGGCCCTCAAATGCATCACAATGGGCCTCATCACCTAGGCCTCAATATACATCACATTGGGCCTTAGACACGGCTGAATACACATCACGTCAGGCCTCAAATATGGGTCGCATGTACATCACATTGGGCCCCTATAATCAAAATCAGCAATCGGCCATCATAATTGGTAATCGGTCATGATAAACGGCCTCGATCGCTAATCGGCAATCGGTCAGGATAATCGGCCTCGATCGCTAATCGGTAATTGGTCATGATAAACGGCCTCGATCGCTAATCGACAATCGGTCAGGATAATCGGCCTCGATCGCTAATCGGTAATCAGTCATGATAATCGGCCTCGACCGCTAATCGGTAATCAGTCATGATAATCGGCCTCGACCGTCAATCGACAATCGGTCATGATAATCTACCTCGATCGCTAATCGACAATCGGTCATGATAAACGGCCTCGATCGCTAATCGGCAATCGGTCAAGATAATCAACCTTGATCGATAATTAGGTATGATCGATAATCGGCAATCGACCATGCAAATCAGAATCGATAATCGGCCCTGATCGATAATCAGCCTTGATCGATAATCGACAATCGGACATGACAAATCAGAATCGGTAATCGATAATCGACGCAAGGCGGGGTCCATATATGGACGGCCGATGATGGTCCAAGCATTATCAATGAGGCCCATTCGTTTGGGTTAACCCACTAGAGAATGATGAGAATGGGCCTAAACAGGCTTAAGGGAAGGTCACAATGTGGACATCCAACCATCATTACCCATCAATGTGGACATTTAACCAACATTGCTCCGAAGGAGTAGTCCACATAGAAGCAAACACATAGTGGGCCCACGCCCTCGCACAAAGGCCTAATATACATCAAATGGGCCACACCAATGGGCCGCATCACATGGACCTCGAACACATCACAATGGCCTCACTTATGGCCCTCATATACACCACAGGTGGCCCTACACATGAGCCTCAAATACATAACATAAGGGCCCTACACATGGGTCCATTATGCATCAAATGGGCCACGTATCTGGGCCTTGAATACATCAGATGTGCTGCATCATATGAACCTATAATACAACTCAATGGGCCACTCCAAAAAGGGGCATAAATACATAACAGGCGGGCCCTGCACGTGAGCCCAATATACATAACAGGTGGGCCTCCAATATCCAACAAGTGGGACTTGAATATTCATTAGAGGTGGGCCTTGTACCTATAACAAGTGGTCTACACATCATAGCTGGGCTTACCAGAGGTCCAGCTAAAGAACGGCTTGGATAACACACACATTACGATGGGTTGCATCATTAGGCCACACCAATGGGCCTCATATACAATAAGTGGGCCACATTAATGGGCATACTAATGGGCCATAAGTATATCAAAGTGGGTCTGACAGATGGGCCACAGACACATCAAAGGTGGGCCTCATGGATAGGCCATAAACATATCAAAGGTGGGCCTAATAACATGGGCCTCATATATACATCGAATGGGTCACCCAATTGGGCCTTACATACATTGTGATGGACCATAACCCATGAGCCTTGCATACATCATAATAGGCCGTATCTCATAGGCCTTACATTCATCAATGGGCCGTGTTATTGGGCCTCACTAATAGGCCTTATGTACATCGCAATGGGCCATAACCCATGGGCCTTAGAATACATCAAAATGGGCCCAATAACATAGGTCTTACATTCATATCAAGGTGGGCCTCAACAACGGCCCCATACACATTAAGGTGGACCTCAATAATGGGCCATAAATATGACAAGATGGGCCTTATACATATAACAAGGTGGGTCTCAATGGATGACTACAAATAAATAAAAATGTACATATAATATACACAATTGAATCATATCAAAGATCAACTGGACCGTACCCAAGTAATAGTGGCAAGAATGGTTTCCACCATTGAATTCTCAAGGCCCACCATAGCGTTTATTTTCCGTCCAATCTATACATAAGGTCACAAAGACCTGAATTAAAGGAAAGCAATATCCTACTTGACCAACCTTTTGACCCAAGGGTTTTGATGGTGGACAGTTAGTCCAACACTGTTTCTATATTGTGGTCCACATGACTCTAGATCTGCCTTATTTTTTTGTCTCAAGCCTTAAGTCTTATTTCAAAATGGTTGGGACTGTTTGGATGAAACACATGTATTATAATGGATTGCATCACATACACCAGTGGGTCGCACTTGGGACCCACCATAATGTTTTCTTTCCATCCAACCCTGTTAATGAGGTCATATGGACCAGGGCCCACCATAATATTTATTTTTCCATCCAAACCTGTTGGTAAGGTCACATGTACAGGGGGCCACTGTAATGTTTATATGACATTCGAACTGTTCATAAGGTCATCCAGACCTAGGGCCCACTGCACTGTTATATGACATCCCAATTGTTCATAAGGCCACCAGGGCCCACTATACTGTTTATTTGCATCCAATCTATGCATAGGATCACGTGGACCAAGGGTCCACCATAATGTTTATTTAACATCCAATATGTTGATGAAGTCACGTGGGACGTGGGGTCCACCACCCAACTGCTGATAAGGTCGCTTGGACCTGGGTGTAGTGGAAAAATAAATATCATCTTGATTCAAAACTTCTGTAAACAAAAAATTTGAGTTTTAATGGCAGCCATTCAATCACTATTTTTTCCTATGATGTGGGCCACCTAAGCCACCTATACAGATGAAATTTGGAGGGTGGCCCACTACCATAACGTCCCATGAAATGGACGGTGTGGATGCTCCACATGCACCACGGTGGGGACCTGAGGTGGGGCCCTTCTCCCTACCCATTTCCTACAAACGGCGGGACGCTGCTGCTGTCAGCGTCCTCTGGACGCTGCAGCAGGCAGCGTCACTTCTCTAAATTTTTTTTTTTCGTTTTCTTGCAGTTTTCACAGGTGGGGCCGTCATCAGGAGAATCCACTCCGTTGGATGGATTCCTGGACTCGGGACAAGTCTAACAAGCCCTGTTTGAGTATGTTTCGGTGTGTAGAAACATCATAACGGCCCAAACAATTCATAACACTCAAAACCACTAGTTTTCATAAAATGGCCCACAGGACATTTAGATTAACTTCATTTCTCGGCTCAACGCCTAAAATGATCTGAGGAAGAGGATGGACGGCTTAGATTGACCACATGCATCAAGGTGGGCCTTACATGAGTGGCCCACAAAAAAGTACAATATAATTATTATATTATTATTATTATTATTTTTAATTAGCTTGGTGGTACTCACCCATGTCAGTACACATACTCCATGTTGGCAGCACTTGCCTCACGTCCAGCGTCTGGCTGGGATAAACACATCACAGTGGGTCCCACATGCACGTGGCCCACTTGCATATATGCATGTATATACTATATTCCATATATATAATATATACTATATTATATATCACATAGATATATTATATAAAATATAATATATAAAAGAATGGGGTATTGGATCTATCTAAACAGCGGATGGTGGGGATCATCACCTGTAGTAGGGTGGACCACACCGTCTGATGTTAATGGACGGAGTAGATATAACACGTATTGGTGGGATCCACACCATCACAGTAGAAAGAGAGAGAGAGGCACCCATATCATAAAAATGGAGAAATCTAACCTAAAGATGCACCCACACTATAAAAATGTAGAAATCTAACCTATAGATGCACCCACCTTTGATCTTCCCTTCCTTCTTTCGCCAATGCATGATAGAGCTCCAAAGGTACAATTCCAACGGTGGAGATCGATTTTAGAGGGTGGGATTAGATGGTAGGAAGGTGGGCCACACTAGCTCTCTCATGGGGAGCTTGGACGTGGGTGGCTTGGGAGGAAAAATGTGAGAGAGAATGAAAGAGAGAGAAATGAAAGATGTGATGTGAAGAGAGAGAGAGAGGGATGGATAAGAGAGTGATGGAGTGATGGGGAGAGAGATGGGTGAGGTGATGGGAAAGTTGACTTTTGGGGATGGGTAGTTGTACTTAGGGATGGGTGTACTTGTGACAAATGATTTGATTGATGTGATGGATTTTCTTGGGATTAGCAACGCGCGGTATTTTTCTTGAACTGAACGCAGGCCCACATCTCCTGGCCTGGGTATCGCCTCGGCGCGTGAGACGCGGCATCGGAACCGCGGCGACAGCGCGGTCGCACTGGTACAAGTCTCGGGTCAAACTGACTCAGACCGACAGGATCTGACTCAGGATTGCGTGCAACGCCGGTTGCAGATCGCGAGTCGCCGAAGATTGATCGGAATGACCGTGAAAGCCTCAGGGACAGTACGAATTAGGATACGGGGTTTACATTAGATTTGGAATTTAAAATTCAAATCTGACACACGACTTGACGCGTTATTATTAAGCGTTCTAACCGTCAGAATTCAGCCAAATTACACCCTCGGATTAGGAAAAATTTCTATTTCATATCATGAAACTTGTAGACCTGATCTACGTGCGGTGACCGCTGAACTGAAACTGGACCGCCACGGGCGATCTACGAACACTGTTGGACTGAAAACGGGATGTGAGCGACATCCGACATGTACGAACTTAAGTCCAATCGCGTTCAGCCAGGGGACCACTAGAAATATCCTTTTGGATCGAAACAGCCCTGATTTAGATATACCTTAAGTATACATTGTTCCCGAGCCTATTTCGGGCATGTTTGGGCTTATAAAAGGGGTTGAAACCCTCTCATATCTCTCCCATCCGAATTTAGAAAAAACTGTAGTTTGAGAGAGAGAAAAGGTGAGAGATTGTGAGAGAGAGTGGGAGAGAATTCCTTGCCGCTTGTGCTACCTGTTGCAAGTGCCTAAGCAACACACCTCAATCACTTACCCGGTGATTTCTTCACATTTCTAGGTAAGAAAATACCCTATATAGTTGCTGATTTAGTGTTTCTTTATTTTCATAGTATGTTAGCTTATGAATCTTATAAATCAGGTTGCCTAGTCGCCGTAGACAAAGCGTATACGCTCCGTTTGAATTAACACGCCTATAAGAGAAAAGGTACAGATTTTAGACGCTTTGATTGACTGTTTCCAACACTTTTAATGTCGTTTAATAGTAGATTATCGACGGCAACGCCGTTTGACATGTACAACATGCTGTCCGTTTCTTGTTTCGTAAGTAGACGAAGAATATAAGATTTAGGGCATTTTAGTCATTTGTAGGAAGTACTGTTTTCATCCATAATTTGCCGATGTGATTGACATGGCTTATTGTCACATTAGAATACTAAAAATGCGTGCATAATTAGTTTGGCGAAGAGATTCGCCTTAATGCGCACTTTGAGTCGACATACTATATGTAGACTTAAGTGTGTAGTGTAAGTGTTTGTATAAATGCTTGTATTAGTATGTATTGCATTAAATGGTGTTATGAATTAGTTTGAGATTGATTTCTCAATTAATATGCTGATGTAAGTGATTTCCTACATGTTAGCTATATGCATGATTTCATGATATGTATGAAATGCATGTGCTTGATGATTCACTTAAGTTGTATGTTATAACATGTGTTAACATACTCACATTGTTGTATTTCAATTCAAATACTCTTACATGATTGCTGATGTGGATTCATCATTGTTTGGGACTATACCTAGTCTAGGCAGTCGGCAACCGAGCAAGTTCGTGGTTGGCCTATCTTTACCACGAACGACGCGTCGATGAATGCGAGCCGTGTTCTGGAGTTGGGGCAGTGGTTAGGCCACACGAAGTATTTGACGCACTTCATGTCGTTCGACTTGAGATGCGATCGTGCTAGTCGAGCCCGTCAAGTAACCCGACTGGCCGTTGTATGTTCACCCTATATGAGTCATAACTGCTTGAACCTAGTGTACTGAACTTACTATTGTAAACCCTGTCAACCATGGTACCTTGATCTATAAAGACTCATGAGCCGGACATGGTGGTATGGGACACCGTGGTCGAGCTGTCGGCCTACGCTGGGGCCACAAACCTCCCCGTAGTGACCAGTGAGCATCTATGTCTCGTGAGCAGATTATGGTGGTATGAGATACTATATTCTTGCTGTCGGCCTACACTGATCAGGCGACGAGTCATTTGTAGTGACCGCGAGCGTATTCTGAGTCTACGGGAGGCGACGACCCTTCCGTAGCAGTGAGAGTACAATAGGCCTGTATTGATAAGGTGATGGGGGAGCAGTGCAACGAGTGCGAGCAACAGCCCTGGCAGCCCTTGTAGCGACCTACAAAATATACATCGTATGAGATTACTAGGAGTGATGACCCTAGACAAGATCTGTGTTGAGATTGATATAAGGAAAGTACCTTAGTTTCCCAATACTGCTGTTTGAATGGACTAATAATAACTCGGCAATCATATCACCATCACATTGCATGTGCCTGAAAGATGTGGAGCACTGAACGGTACGCAAGCATGCCGCGGACGAAGATAGTGCCGTATGAGGGAGAATGTCGGTGAGGGCATCCATCATGTCATGTCATATTGCATTAACAACAGTATTAGGATTGTTTGATTTACTGATTTACTATTAGCATAATTGATTTGAGAACATGTTAATCTTTGCTCTATTATTCCACTGAGTTAGCTACTCACTCACACGTTTCGGGATGGTGTTTGCGACACCCACCAGACCCTGTCTTAGATGCAAGTGAGGCAGCGATTCAGTAGGCAGAGCCGGACTATGATGAGGACTAGGACGAGTTCTCATACATGTAGTACCACGACGGCTTTGTTTAGGTGGCCTGGGTTGACGGGACTTCTCAGTGGGACTCTTTTGGACATTTGATTTTGTTTATTTACATGTATATGAGACTCAGAGTTGTATTCATACTTTAGAGATAGTCGAGATCTACTTTGTTTTTCCATACAGTGATATATATATGCTTTAGTCTTCCGCTTGCTTTTATCACTGGATTTGGAGTATGAATTGCAGTTTTGGTATACTTTTACTCATGTGAATACTTTAACTCAGACAACATTGAATCATAATCATTGTTGTTACATAAGTGACGGTCTGGACCTCGGGAGTTGAGTTTATACACGACCCCCGATTTTCAGGGTGTTACATTTAGGTTAAAGGTTTTGGTTTTGGTTTAGGTTATAGGTTTTGGTTTTGGTTTAGGTTATAGGTTTTGGGATTTGAGAATGGGTTCGAGTTTTGGTTTAGGTTTAGGTTTAAGTTATAGGTTTTGGGATTTAAAACCAAAACTATAAATCCAAAACCTAAACCAAAACCTAAACTTATAATCTATAACCTAAACCAAAACGTATAACCTATAACCTAAACCCGAACCGATTCTTAGATCCCAAAACCTATAACCTAAACTAAAACCAAAACCTATAGCCTAAACCCGAACCCATTCTCAAAACCAAAACCTATAACCTAAACCCGAACCCATTCTCAAATTCCAAAACCTATAACCTAAACTTATAACATATAACCAAAACCAAAACCTATAACCTAAACCCAAACTCATTCTCAAATCCCAAAACCTATAACCTAAACCACAACCTATAACCTAAACTAAAACCAAAACCTATACCCTAAACCCGAACCCATTCTCAAATCCAAAAACCTATAACCTAAACCTAAACCTTAAACCGAATCAATTCTCAAATCCCAAAACCCATAACCTAAACCAAAACCTATAACCTAAACTAAAACCAAAACCTATAGCCTAAACCCGAACCCATTCTCAAATCCAAAAACTTATAACCTAAACCTAAACCTTAACCTAAACCGTTAACCTATAACCTAAACCAAAACCAAAACTTATAACCTAAACCTGAACCCATTCTCAAATCTTAAAACCTAAACTTAAACCTATAACTTTTAACCTAAACCAAAACCAAAACCTATAACCTAAACCCGAACCCATTCTCAAATCCCAAAACCTATAACCAAAATCAAAACCAAAACCTATAACCAAAACCAAAACCAAAACCTATAACCTAAACCCGAACCCATTCTTAAATCCAAAAACCTATAACCTAAACCTAAACCTTAACCTAAACCCTTAACCTATAACCTAAACCGAAACTAAGACCTATAACCTAAACCCGAACCCATTCTCAAATCCCAAAACCTAAACCGTGAAATGAACACGGAATCGCTAGGAATGACCGTGAAATACATGGAAATGACGGTAAAGTGAAGTGAAATGACCACGAAGTGCATGAAAATGGTCGTGAAGTGAAGTGAATTGACCGTGAAGTGCGTCAAATTGACCATGAATGAACACGGAATCGCGGGGAATGACCGTGAAATGCATAAAAATGATGGTGAAGTTAAGTGAATTGACCGTGAAGTGCTTGAAAATGGCCGTGAAGTGAAGTGAATTGACCGTGAAGTGTGTCAAAATGATCGTGAATGAACACGGAATCGCCGGGAATGACGGTGAAATGCATGGAAATGACGGTGAAGTGAAGTGAAATGACCGCGAAGTGCGTGGAAATGGCCGTGAAGTGAAGTGAAGTGAATTGACCGTGAAGTGCGTCGAATTGACCGTGAATGAACACGGAATCGCTAGGAATGACCGTGAAATGCATGGAAATGACGGTGAAGTGAAGTGAAGTGAATTGACCATGAAGTGCGTCGAATTGACCGTGAATGAACACGGAATCGCTAGGAATGACCGTGAAATGCATGGAAATGACAGTGAAGTGAAGTGAATTGACCGTGAAGTGCGTGGAAATGGCCGTGAAGTGAAGTGAATTGATCGTGAAGTGCGTCGAATTGACCGTGAATGAACACGGAATCGCTAAGAATGACCGTGAAATGCATGGAAATGACGATGAAGTGAAGTGAAATGACAACGAAGTGCATGGAAATGGCCGTGAAGTGAAGTGAATTGACCGTGAAGTGTGTCGAATTGACAGTGAATGAACACGGAATCGTTAGGAATGACCGTGAAATGCATGGAAATGACGGTGAAGTGAAGTGAAATGATCGCGAAGTGCGTGGAAATGGCTGTGAAGTGAAGTGAATTGACCGTGAAGTGTGTCAAATTGACAGTGAATGAACACGGAATAGCTAGGAATGACCGTGAAATGCATGAAAATGACGGTGAAGAGAAGTGAAATGACTGCGAAGTGCGTGGAAATGGCCGTGAAGTGAAGTGAATTGACCGTGAAGTGAAGTGAATTGACCGTGAAGTGCGTCGAATTGACCGTGAATAAACACGGACTCGCTAGGAATGACCGTGAAATGCATGGAAATGATGGTGAAGTGAAGTAAAATGACTGCGAAGTGCATGGAAATGGCTGTGAAGTGAAGTGAATTGACCGTGAAGTGCGTCGAATTGACCGTGAATGAACACAGAGTCGCTAGGAATGACCGTGAAATGCTTGGAAATGACGGTGAAGTGAAGTGAAATGACCGTGAAGTGCGTGGAAATGGCCGTGAAGTGAAGTGAATTGACCGTGAAGTGCTTCGAATTGACCGTGAATCAACACAAAATTGTTGGGAATGACCGTGAAATGCATGGAAATGATGATGAAGTGAAGTGAATTGACCGTGAAGTGCGTGAAAATGGCCATGAAGTGAAGTGAATTGACCGTGAAGTGTATTTTTAACCATCGATCCGATGGAATCTCAGAAAATTACTATGTTATTTGGCTAAATTAGCTTCTCCTGCCCCAAAATCATATATGGTACGTTATGTAACTCATTCTAGTTTAGGAGATATGCTTGTTAAATAAATATACAAAGAAATCAATTAAGAGATTGAAAAATATTTTTATATACTTATATATACATATTTATATAATTATGTATTTGAGAAAAATGTAAGGGAGAAAAAGTTCTCTCCATTATAAAAATAAAATAAAAATAAAATAAAAAAAAACACAAAAAGCATAAAGAGCCTATTACTATGGATTTTAGCTACAATTATTATCCGTATCCATAGGACCGATCCTATGGGCGCGGCCGCGCCGGACAAGCCAGCAAGTGGCGTAGGGGGCCGCTAGTTCGGCGCGCCCACCCCGGACGGATCCTATTGCTACAGATTATCGTATCTATGGCTACGGTTATAATCCGTAGCCATAGGCCTGACCGTAGCAAATGGTAACGTCATTTTGCTTTGAACGTCTACCGTTGAAACCCTTTCAGGGGTCACGGAAGTTTTGGATCATTGCGAAATTTATTTTTCCTATTCATCCAGGTCTTTGTGACCTTATGAATAGATTGGATGGAAAATAAATGTTATGGTGGGCCCTACAAAAGTTTCAACAGTGAAAATCAATTTTCTGCTGCTCTTTGTGATGTGGTCTAGTTGATCTTTGGATATGTCTTTTTTTTTTTTTTTTTATAATGCTCCGAAATGATCTCAAAATATGGATGAACGTTGTGGATATAATAAATACATAACTGATGGGCCCATGTAACATTGATCTCCTTTGAACAGTTCGTACAACTGGGAGTTCGACGAGCGTTAACGCTTGAAGGAAAAAGTAGGGGTATTTTCGACCTTTTGCAGGGCGTCCGTACACCCAGGGAGTATTATTAGAAAGTAAAATGGGGTGGGCTTCGTCTCAGGAATGGGCCATATAGTGGTCGTATAGTTGGAAATTTCTCCTGGAAAAATGGATGAACAGTACGCATATATAACATATACATAGGTGGGGTCCACTGTCAGGGCCACGTAATGTTGCAAAGACATTGTATCCTCATGATGTAGAACTTTTTCAGCCGTAGATTTTGGAATGTGGGGTTGCTCTATTGTCCTATTGATGGCATTTGTTTCAAATTTCCAAATGAGAAGTGTAACAATAACTACTTGTGTCCGCTTGAAAAGTAGACAAACCATAGCTCGCGTGGGCCACACCGCTGAAATTGACGGACATGGTATGCCATTAATGAAACCTACCTAGGGTTCTCCATCATTGTAACGACCTGCAATATAAGGGTAGGTACTTTTATGATCCTTGAATTTAATAGTATCATTAACGTAGGTGAAAATACATGAGATCTAGTATATGTTTTAAAATACGATCTCAGGTGAGAGTAAGTAATTAACTTAATTTTATTGTTCCAAAAGTCATACATAATGCCATTGCTATCAAATTCAATCAATGAAGCAAATTAAACATAGCAAATGATTTCTTAAACTAGTTTATTAATGTGTATAGCTCACCTATACCACCCCCAGCCCCTCTTAGAAAACTGATGCTCATGAGAATGGTCAAGGTATGATTCAGAGTTCTTGATGAACAACTAAACACTTGATAACATGCATGTGATGTATGCATGATTACTAAGTATTTATTATTCCATATTCAAATAATAGTATTGGTGGAGCCAGATTAGCACAACCGTATTATGAGTCAAGTACACAAGAACCAGTTAACGCATCGCCAAGATCCTTAATCCATTTAGGGATCGTTGCCCAATGTTTATTATTATCAGAAATGAAAATAAAATTGCCAAATATTTTCGTGAACACTTCAAGATGACATAACTCATGAATTTATCTAAATTCAATGATGTACATGTTGACCAAGAAGATCACTGCTGCGAGCACACTATTTCGAAATGAATATTATTATGAATCGTCGGCCAATCAATGATGGTGGATCGTGATCCACATCGGTGCTCATGATTCAAAGGCTCATCTACCTACTCAAGTTAAAGACAACATATACACAATGTCTCATACCATTGTGCCTGGCCCATGAGCTATAATGAGTAGCTTGACTAGGTCACAAAAGGCTAGGAATTGTGACTATATATCAATGATAATCATAGTATTCTTGATACCACAATATGTTCGACAATATAATTAGATTAATTCGATGGATTGAGTGAACATCAACTTGACTGACCTTGGGCGCAAAACAGCCCATGAATAGCTCAAGTTAGAGTCGGTCAGTCGTGCTCCACCTCAATTGATTGAACAAGTCCGTGACATCCAAACTTAATGAAGGCGATCCACAATTTCAACTATTTTCAAAGACTAATCCAAAGCAATGTAGATTTATAATATTAAATATATATTTATAATGACAAATTAATAATATTCAAATAAAGCTCTTGCTTAATTAAGCATTTAACCAAACACTTGGTGTGCTAAATACCCAATTTCACAAATCCATGAAGTCATGCCTTAATGAATACTAATTACATACATCTCAAGAAACATGTTATCAACTCAATACACATAGGATATGAATCACAACCATATAATAATTTTACCATATGAATATATATAATTTCAATCAAAATACAAAATTCACCAACTAAAACCATTAAGGGCTGATAATAACTAACTTAGAAGAATAGTTCTCACCTATAAATATGATTCCACATACTAGCAATTTCTAGGGTTAGAGATTTTAGGAAAACCCTAAAATCCTACATAAATTTCAAATGAAATTCAATTAGAATAAATAAAATACAATTTTGATTTCTTAAGTTGAATGTATAGCACAAGTTCACTTTTAATTACTACTAGGCATCAATCGAACGGAAAAAATAATGACAATTTCAGAGAAAATGTAAGACCCGTATCCTAATCCGTACCGTTCTGTCGCTTCCCGCGATCCTTCTCGTCAAATTCCGACAATCCGCGACCTTTAGTCGACGTTGCGCACGACTGTAAGACGTATTATATACATTTGAGTCGACTTAACCCAAGACTTGTACCATTGCGACCGCACCGTCGCCGTGGTTCCAACGCCGCGACTCACGGTCCGATCCGATACCCTGACTAAGAGATGTGGGTCGACGTTTATTTTGAGAAAACGCCGCGCATTTACATTCTCAAGAGAATCTCTACAATGTGTCAAATCAATCCCATCAATCAATCACCCATCGATCACTTTATGTCAAGTACACATCACCTTTCACCCCATTCTCAAGCATCCCTAAAGTCAACTCTTTCTCACTCTCTCTCTTACACCACCCATACTTGTCAAGTACCATATCACTCACATCCATCACTCACATCCCTCTTACATCTCACCTCTCTCTCTCATTTCTCAACAAATCCCAAGCAACCAAGAAGCACTCCCACGTCCAAGCCTTCCCCATGGGAGAAATGTGATTTTGGTGGGCCACTTTTTCATCCCAAAACCTTTATCCTAGCCATCCATCTCCCATCTCCACCATCAAAGTGAAGCTCTAGAAGATAAGCGTTTCAACGGACCGAGTAAATCATAAGGTGGGTGCTTTTATATGGTAGTTTACTTGTTTTTATGATGGGCTAAGTGAGGCTCACCGATCAATGGTGTGGATCTCACTTGGGACCCTAAGATGTGGCCAATGGCCCATCTTGATCATCAAAGTCATTCTATGATTGGGCCATTCTCCATGGACCCCATCATGATGTTTACTTTCCTTGTATTAAAGAGGTCATCTAGACCGTCCATTTTTAGTGGAGTGGGATCTCCACCGTTAATCTTTTGTTTGAATGGCCCATATACAATGGGACCCTTTGATGTATGATTGGATGATTGAAACAGAAGGCTCATAGTGCCGGGGTCCCTCCATCACGCGTGTCCCACCCTATCTCTCTCTCCTTCTTTTTCCATTTATTTTATTTCTTTGTGTGTGATGAAATGGCCATATGGCCCATTTAAATGAGCCCCACCATGAAATACGTATTTTATCCAAGCTCTCCATGAGTGGGGCCCATCTTAAATGTATCATTTGTGGTGGCCCACTTAAATAGGGCCCACCTTGATTGCATTTGATAAGCCAAAAAAAAAAAACACGTCCAGACGCTGGACGTCGCTGGAAGGAAAACACGAATATTGGCTTGCTCTAAAGCCTTTAGAAAATGGGCTACTTGTTTAGGCCTCACCTCGATGTATGCTTTTAATCCAAGTCGTCCATCCCCTTTCCCGACTCATTTTAGGTGTTGAGCCGAAAAATGAGGATGATCAGAGTATCCGGTGGGCCATATCGTCGAAAACAGTACTCTTACCATTGAAAGACGCCTTAGTCATTTTATACGGCAATAAAAATTCGGATATGGGTCTCATTCTGACTGTTTCGAGCCGTAGAATCCAATGAATGGAGTGGATTCATCATATGTGAGCCCCAGGTATGAAAAACCATAAAAAGGATGGTTTTTTTTTTTTTAAAAAAAGAGGCCCAAGCAGCAGAGGTTGCTGCCTCTGGACGTCAACACGCCCACGGACGAGCGGACGCAGGGGGTCCCACGGTTGACCGTGTGGACCCCACCTTAATGTTTATTTACCATCCGATCTGTCCACAAGGTGGCCCACTTTCTGAAGTGGGCCCTCCCCAAAAATGAGGCCATCCAAAGCTCAGGTGGCCCACACCATAAGAAACAGTGTGAATTGAATTCTACCATTAAAACTTCTTTTGGGGTCCACGGAAATTTTGGATCAAGTTGAAATTTGTTTTTCATCCTCACCTAGGTCTCTGTGACCTTATCAACGGGTTGGATGGATTATAAACATTATGGTGGGCCCCACATGGGGAGCCCACAGTGATATATGTGTTATATTGCCACCGTCCGTCTGGACGGTGGACTCCACTGTGATGTATGTGACTATCCACACTGTCCACCGTTTAGACAGTGGGACCCATCATGATTTATGGGTTCTATCCACTCCATCCACCTGATGTATATATATATATATATTATATTATATATAATATTGTATATATTTTATTATATATGTGTGTGTGTGTGTGTGTGTGTGTGTGTGTGTGTGTGTGTGTGTGGGCCTCTATGTGGACCCACTCCCCACTATGATGCATGTGCTACATCCATACTGTCCACCTATTTTGAGAGCTCATTTCATGACATGAGCTAAAAATGAGGCAGATCTATGTTTCAAATGGGCCCACCTTGGTGTGTGCTTAGGGCCCACAATTTACTTAATTATGGCCATTCATTGAGGCCTACTTTGGTACATATCTAAAGCCTATGGGACTAAGCCCATTTGACATATGCAAAGTCCATGGGACTAAGCCCATTTGATACATAAAGAGCCCATGGGATCAAGCCCATTTGATGTGCATGGGGCGCAAATGGAGTGACCCATTTGATATATTTAAAGCTCGTGTGTGTACGCCCATCTGATATATTTAAGGCCCAAGTTGTAAGGCCACTTTGATGTGTTTCATGGCCCATGGGCCATAGATCATTGCAATGTACATAAGGCTCATTGGTGAGGCCCATTAATGCAGCCATTTGATGAATACAAGGCTCATGTAATTCGGCCCATTTGATGTATCTATGGCTCATGGATCGAGGCCCAACGGAATGACCTTAGGGTCCATTGCAATGTGTGATATCTTATGGTTCATGTAATGACATTTATGGCGGGTTGTGCCTAAGGAACAATGTTGGTTTGACGTCCAGATTGTATGTACAATGTTGGTTAAATGTCCGCATTGTAACTCCCCTTAGGGCCCATTAATAGGCCCATACTCGTTACTATTTATTGCTTTATAACATGTTTAGTATAATCCCATGACTCATGTCCATACGCATCATATGTATGCTTGATTTGAGTAGTGACTGATCATAGCATATGCCATTGGGCAGACCACTTATGGGACCTGTTATGAGACAGAGTGCCCCACATGATCGCGCAGTACGCGCTGGATTTTTACATGATTTGACGACGTGATTCATGCATCTCGCATATGTGTGATTTGATCACTGCACGTCCTAGCGACATCAGGGTCATGGCTCCACAGGTACATCATGGATGTGTCACGCCCCAAACTCGGAAACCGGGCTCACAAAATTCCCGATCGCCGAATCCGGCGCCGACAGCCTCCGTAGAACCCCATTCTCGGCTCCTAGCTCCCATTCGCCAGGTTCCGATCCTGGGATGCTACGAGGAGGATTTCAAATACCAGTTTGTTTCGTAATAAGCATAACCAAAGGCATAACCCACAAACAACAACCAAGAACTCCATTACATTTCCACTATGATCAAAAACTTTACAAGTACAATGAGCATAAAGGGAAATACAATGACAAATAACGAAGACTCCAAAATGATCAGCAACCTGCTCCTGCCTCAGCGCTGCTGCAGTCCAACGTCACCTGCACGCAACGGTCGTGCATAAGCTTACAGAAAGCTTAGAGGGTGGTGAAAGTGTGTGCGTAAGGTAGTAATATGAATGCAATGTCAGAGTAATGCGGAATATGCAGATGGAACCAAAATGTCATGAGCCGTACCAAGGCTATGCAATGCAACACATGAATGGTATCGGCCATCCCAAGGCCATGCAATGTACAATGCAACTCAAGCATACAGATACTCATCAATGTCCACACGTCAATACAGCTCAAAATATGGAATATCACCGGGGTCTAGTACACTCTAAACCAGATTGCCGCCACATCGCGCGCAATAAGGTAAGTGGAAGAGACCTCACTATCCGTCTGCCAATATCGGGCGCGACTCGTCGATAGCGGACCCATTCCTCGAGCTGGTCAAACTCAGCCTAGCATTGCCCCCTACACTCGGGCGGGTAAGGCCGTACCCCCTTCCAACCGACCACGACACAGTGGAGAGCGTAACCGTCTGGTAATCGGCACTCAACGCTCATCTACCCACTCGGTCTAGACGTTGGAGCAACCTCTTGGTACCATAAGGGTTTAGGGACTTTCACCCAGGGATATCTATAGTACCCCATGTAGAACAAGTATTTTTGGTATCCAATCCTGCCAACCACGATGCGTCTGTGGAGGCTACGGCCCTGATGTCGCTAGGGTGTACAACAACCATGTCACACAAATGCGGAATGCATGAATCACGCTATCCAGTCATGCAACCAATCCTGCGCATACCGTGCGCTCATGTAGGGCAACACTGCCTAACCGGGAGCCCATAAACAACCTGCCCGAAGGCATATGCTATGATCAGTCAATCCTCATATCAAGCATACATATGATGCGTATGATCATGGGTCATGAAACTATACTAAACAGGTTCTAATAAAATGAATTATCTTACAATGCAGATGGGCCTGGACGGCCTATACACGGCAAGTACGGCCTGGTGATGGGCCCTAAGGAGAGTCGTAATGTGGACATCCAACCAGCATTACGCTCGCAATGTGGACGTCAAACCAACATTGCTCCCAAGGCACGATCATTGTGAACATCGTACTTAATCTATAATGGATTTACACATTGCAATGGACCGTAGGTTGTCCCCATTGGACCTTACATATATATCAAATGGGCCATATTCCATGGGCTTTTATTCATCAGATGGGCCACATAAATGGGCCACACCAATGGGTCTTATGTGCATTGCAATGGGTCAAACCCGTGGGCCTTAGATTACATCAAATGAGCTTAGTCACATGGGTCTTATATCTGACCAATGGGCCACACCAATTGGACCCTATAAGTAGATCAAGTGGCCTCAACCCATAGACCTAAACATGGTTCAAATGGGCCTAACCCCTAGGCCTTATGGTTCATTAAATGGCCTAAATCTGTAGGCCTTGTATACATATCAAAGTGGGCCTAACCCCTAGGCCTTACATATATCAAATGTCCTCCTTCCATGGGTTTTAAGAATGCAACAATGGGTCCAATTTCATGGGCCTTGAAGTACATCAAATGGGCCTAGTCCCATGGATTTGGAACATATCAAATGGGCCTAGATCTAGGCCTTACATGAATTAAATGGGCTTAGCCCATAAGCATTTTATAAATCCAATGGGCCTAGCCCATGCCCTTTTGAAATTCAGATGGGTCCCAACTCATGGGCCTTATAAAATACTTCTTTCCATCCAAACTAGTCAAAGAGACACATGGAGTAGGGCCCACTACAATATTCATATTATAAACTATATACTATAAATTATATAACATACATAAATGTATATAATGGTGGGTCCCACAAAAATTATTAGGGCAGCTGGCAGTGGGCCCAGCATTAGAATCAGATGGACGGCGTGCGTAGATCACATGTAACAGGGCCCCAGAAAGATTTCAATGTTAGATGCTCAACCTCACTGTCTCATGTGATGTGGCCTACCTGAAGTTTGGATTGACCTGAAATTTGGAGGGGGCCCACCTGAGAAGGGGACCCACCTAATGGACGGTGTAGATAAAGCATATACATCATGAGGGGCCCACGGCAGCAGCCGTGGGTGACTGCACGGCCGACCGTGCACGCAGCGCCTGCTGCTGCCGTGCACGGTCAAGGCAGAGGCACTGCCTCATTCTTTGAGATTTTTTTTTTTTTGAAAAAAAGAAAATCTGAGGATTTTCACGAGTAGGGCCCACCATCAGGAAATCCAACCCATCCATTGGCTCCACCGGCTCGATACCGACAAACAGAGTCCAAACTTGGGCTTAATTCGGTGCGTAGGAGAAATCTAGGGGACTTTAAACGGTAGAGATCGCTATTTTCTAAGGTATGGCCCACCAGCAGGTCAGATCAGCTTCCCATTTTTTTTCAACGCCTAAACTGATATGAGTGAGCGGATGGACGGCTTGGATTGAACATATGTATCAAGGTGGGGCCTGCATAAGCCGGCCCACCAAAACCATTTTTTTTTTTTTCTTCTTTGGGTAGGGACGTCCAGCGTCCCAGACGCTGGACGGTAAGTTCTCTTTTTTTTTTTTGTTTTTTTTTTTCTTTAAAGCACATGGTGGTGGGCCCTTTTGAAGTGGGCCACCACTAATGGATGATGGGGTTCAACATGCAAGGTGGGCCCCACTTGAAGGACTCTTAGACCCAATAAATACCTCAAGGTGAGGTCCACTCAAGTGGGCCACACAACCCCTTTTATAAAAATAAAAATCAAATAGAAATAAAATAAAATAAGAGGAATGAAAGAGAGAGAGAGAGATGGAGAGTGGGATACGGCTTGTGATGGAGGGACCCCGTCATTATGGGCCCTCCCTTGCAATGAAACATACAAGAAATGGGTCCCTTGCACATGGGACCGTTAAAAATGTAAATCAACGGTGGAGATCCATTCTCCACCGATATGGACGGTCTAGATGACCTTTCTAAATGAAAATAAACATCATGATGGGGTCCATGGAGAATGGCCCCATCATGGACCGATCATGATGATCCAAGTGGTCCATCGGCCACATATTAGGATCCCAAGTGAGATCCACACCATTGATCGGTGGGCCTCACTTGGTCCACCATAAAAATAAGATAATCTACCCTATAGAAGCACCCACCGTCCGATCTTCTCGCTCCTAGGGGTTTCTTGGCACCTTATCTTCAACTTCAATGGCTAAGATGAAGAATGGAGGGTTGAGATGGGGAATTTTGGGGTAGGAAGGTGGGCCACTTGGAGCTTAGGAACTTTGGGGAAATTCCATACGTATGGAACTCTTGGATTTCTTGTTGCTTGGAAATTTTGGAATGAGAAAGAGAGTAAGAGAGAGAGTGATGTAAAGGGAGAGAGAGAGAGTGATGGATGGATGGGTGAGTGATGGTGGTGTAAGAGAAACTTGACTTTTGTGGCTTTTGTGTAAGAGAAGTATGGTTTAAGAAGACTTTTGTGGCTTTTTGTGTAAGAGAGGTATGGGGTGTGAAGACTTTTGTGGTTGCTTGGGAAAAGGGATGGAGGTGATGTGTACTTGACATGTGATGGGTTGATGGGTGATTGATTGATGGGATTGATGTGATTGATGTGACACATCGTTGAGATTCCCTTGGTTTTCGCAACGCGCGGTGTTTTCTCGCACCGAACGTTGGCCCATAACTCTTGATCAGGGTATCGCCTTGGCGCGCGGGTCGCGGTATCGGAACCGCGGCGACGGTGCGGTCGCTATGGTATTGGTCTCGGGTTGAGTCGACACGGGTTGTCGGTACATGAATCCAGGTCGCGCGTCGATATTGTTTAAGGGTCGAAAGTTGCCGGAATTCGACCGGTACGACCGCGGAAGTGTACGGAAAGGTACGGACCAAGATACGGGTCTCACAGGATGGCCGTATCGAATATCGAAAATACTTGATTCTATTACTGTGAGCACTTAGGATGTCCTTGGGTGAGAGTCCCAAAACCTTTTTGGTACCAAGAGATGCTCCAACGTCTAGACCGAGTGGATACACAAGCGCCCGAGTGCCGAATACCAGTAGGCCGCGTCTCCCACTGTATCGTGGTCGGTTGGAAGGGGGTGTGGCCTTATCCGCCTAAGTGAGGGGGCTATAAGCTAGGCTGAGTTTGACCAGCTCGCAAATGAGTCCGCTATCGACGAGTCGGGTAGGTATTGATAGACTACTGGTCAGGCGGATAGTGAGGTCTATTCCGATTACTTGACTATACAGCTAAGGAGGTGGCAGTCTCTGCGAAGTGTATTAGACCCCGGTGATATTCAGAGAGGAACTATACTGATATATGTACTTGATGAGTACCGACTTGTTTGGATTGCATTTCGCATATGACATTCGGCTATGTAGGTCTTGCATTGCATCGGTGTGGCCAATGGCATTCATATCTCGCATCATACCTTGCATTACATAGCCTTGGTATGGTTGATTATATTCATGGACTACCGCATACTTTCGCACCACTCTGATCCTGTACACTTGGTGTTTGCTTTGCGCACACACTTACACCACCCTCTAAGCTTTTGTAAGCTTATGCACGATAGTTGCGTGCAGGTAGCGTTGGATAGCAGCAGCGCTGAGGCAGGAGCGCGTATCAGACCATTTTGGAGCTTTTTGACCATCTTGTATTTCTCTTCCCGCATTGTACTTAAAAGATTTTGATATAGTGGTTATGTGGTGATGTTGTTTTGTGACTTGGTTATGCTTGTGGTTATGCTTCATTACAAAAAAAAATTCATTCTGAAAATTCTCCTTGTAAGATCCTAGGATCGGAATCTGACATTCAATTATCAGAAGCCGAGAATGGGACACTACGGAGGCTGTCGGCACCGGATTCGGCAATCAGGATTTATGTGAATCCGATTTTTGGGTTTGGAGCGTGACAGAAAACCTTAAGAAAAATCTAAGAAAATTTTTAAAAATCCTAAAATTTTGATTTCTAACCCCAAAACCCAAATGAATTTCATATATATATATATAGCTTTTTCTGAAAAGCTAAGGCATCTCACACAACTCATACTCTCAGGTCTTAATCTAAGTTATGCGATTCAAGGTACGGTCTTGGATATATGATTTATGCGAAAGGTCAAGCCCACTAATACGAATATATTTCTATAATTTTATAATCATTGGCTCACCAACGAACAATCTATGGCTCTTTTTGGTGTTTTTACCACTTTTAAAGTGATTTAAGAAATAAGATTCTGCAAATATAGTTAATAGGTTTGTAGCGTCTATTGTCAGGCATAAGATGTAACTTATAAGGTATATTTATTTTACTATCTAAGGGCATTTAAGTGAAATAGGACTATTCTTATGTTAAATTTGTGTATCAGAGTCAACTTACATGGTGTCGAATTGAATTCGTATGGTTAAATTTGTGTATCAGAGGATTATACATGGTTCTGATGGCGTCAAAATTCTAAAATCCAAATTTCATGTACCAATTTCTAAAGTATTTGACTCTTAATTCAGACATTTGTGTATATATTTTCTCATACTTAGATGGAACAATTTATAATGTTTTCCGAGTACATTTAATACTCAAGTATTGAGAAATCTAAAACATTACAACCATCATGTTTATATGTTACCAGATTCGCTACTAAGGTGATTCTCATGAGAAACTCTATTCTTAGTCCAAAGTTTGAATGGTCCCCACAAATACGTTCTCATTAAACATATACATTATGATGGCCCCTAAAGAAATGCTCTTGTCGAAGCGATTATTGTATAAAGAGATAGTTTATAGTCCAAGCTATTATTTCATAAAGAGAGTTTTTATTGTGTTACCTGAAAAAGTATAGCTTTTATTCTCTTTATGGCTATTAGTTTTGGCCACTTTACTCTGTTAGTTCACAATAGTTATTTGATACTTTGTGGGTCCGAATCTACGGACGGTCTATCCTTCACATTGAGATCATGAGATTCACTGCCGTACCTGTTGTGGGTGCGTGAAATAAAATAAAATTAATACTCTGTAAAGGCGCGATAATCAATACACAGGCACTTGGAAATTGCATGCATTGCATGGGCTTGACAATCCACTGCATCTTTACACAGGTAAATTATAGTGACCCACCATCACGTGACATGATTGATGGGACTAGATTGGGCCACGTGTTACTGTAAGATATGGAGGTGATATCTCAGCCACTGCCAAGGGTCATGTCCATGTACCTTTGCGTTGTAACTATCAGTATATGGATGGACCTCCGTTGTTAAATAACTGTGGAACACCTTTTTGGTGGACCTCACACTATTCAGGTGGCCTGCTTGTCTACTAAAAAATGGATGGTTAGGAAAATACCATGAACGGCCGATGTTCAACATGCACGTGTGGCTCTCTTGATTAACAGGCAGTGAGGCTTTTGGGTCAAGAGTATATCCAAGGTGTGGCGGACCTAATTGACGGACGGATCTCGTACACACGTGGTCGACCTGATATACGGGACGGATCAGATGCAATTGAATATTTGTACATGGGTATGGTATTTTTGAAGAGCAGTTTGTATGATACTCCGGCGGGATGCTGACCGGGTGCGGCCTCGGTGGATCCTTAAATGTGGAGCCCACCTTGATTTATTTAACTTGAATCCACTCCGTCCATCCACTTTTAGAGGTAATTTTGGGGTACGATACTGAAAATGAAGCAGATTTATATCTTAAGTGGACCATATCACAGGAGAAAGATTAAATCCCCACCATTAAAAACTTCTTGGGGTCCACCGAAGTGTTTATTTGCCATCCAACCTTTTGTAAAAGTCAAGAAGACCTGGATTAGCAGACAGAACAAATATAAGCTTCATCTAAAACTTTTGTGTCCCACAGAAACTTTTTAATGATCAATCACTATTGTTTCCTGTGATATGGACCAAATGAGATTTTAATATACTTTATCTTTTTGGATCTTGCACTAAAATGATATGTAAAAACATCTGGACGGAGTGGATTTAAGGATAATGCATCAATGTGGGCCCCACAGTTAGGGATCCCACCCACCTTAGTGGATCCGGGGATCCTCCGAAAGCCGCGCCCGACCTCAGCGGCGCATTTTAGTCGCGACCCTTTGGAAAATGACCCCCGAAAAGCGGACAGGAATCCTCCGCAACGCTTGTAATCGGGAGAGCGTGCAACGCCAGAGATTTTGGGGCCCATCATGATGCGAACGTCTCATCCACTCCGTCTATCAGTTTCTAAACCTCATTCTAACTCTGTTAACCTAGAATGAGATGAAACGATGCTTATTGAATGAGATGAAACGATGCTTATTTGGCACACCACAGAGAACAATGGGATGTGGAAGCCCACCACAAAAAACTTCATTGGGTTCCCAAGTTGTATATATATGCCATCAAACCCGTTAATATGGTGGGACTCATCGGGATAAATATAAACAACGAAAATTATCCTTTAAAAAATCTTGTGTGAGGCACACCGAGTACATCTATATGTTTCATACGTGATTTTACATTGCTCCAATTGTGTGAACCGCCTGAGTTTTTTTAATCAATTGAAATTGTATTATTTATGTTGAATATGTGGTATTATATCTGATGTACAGAGAATATTTCACGTATTTATAATGGTGGGCCCCATAAAAACCCATGTGTTGCACGCGCTCCCGACCTTGGTGTAGATTCGTGCGAAGGCAACGAAGCTCTTTGGCCCATGAGTCGTGACGGGACTCATTGAGTAGCTAAGACTTGTTAAATCTGCACCCTCCAAACATATTGCAATGGCATGGGATGTTGGAGGCCATTGCACAAAATGTTAAGACCCAGTCTCTTAAAAGCATTAAAATTATAGGATAATAAAACAATGAAATAAATCTAAGCATAAATCATATGATACCAGAAAATTTTATGTGGAAAACCCTCAAAGAGGTAAAAATCACGTGACATCGTTTATATCAACAATCCACTATAAAACGTTACAACCAATCATAAGCACACACCACTTGGATCAAATTTTTTTCGTTCACGTAAGAGTAAATGAATAATAAGATAATAAAAGAAAAATGGAACGATCTCATCAATCACGAAAACGTAGAAGCGCCGAGAAGTAAACTGCGAAGTAGATCACCTCTACGAGTAGAATCTCCCTTTCACAAGCTTTCTCTCTCACCTTTGATAGCCCTAAGACCTCTTAGAAAATTTTTAAGAAACCTTAAAATAGCCTCATACACCCCTTTATATAATAATAGAAAGATATAAAATCAAAATAGAAAATAAATTTCAAAAAATCTATATTTCTACAATCACATCTACTTGTATAACTCTTTGATGATATCGAAAGGTCTTTTGATGACAATCTTCGATATAATTTAAGATCATTTGATGATATCGAAAATGAACTAAAAACAACCAAGTGATTAGGGGTGAAAATTTTTAATAATTATCAATAATATCAAAAGTAGTTCGATTTCATTAAACCTAACAATGAGGAGAAAATCCTCAACATGGGAGACTTTAGCCATCGGATATGAGCCCCTTAGATAATCAAATCCGTTAATATGACAAGTGTTATCTTACATGGGGCCGCTCAAAACAATCTCACGGTAGAATCGTTCAATATCCAAAAACTTAGGAAACTGCATTTCTCAAGGGAAAATAAACAAATGGTCGAACGGTTGAAATATTTCAATACAAGACATTTTTTCTACGCTTTATTCAATTTAAAGATCTTAGCATAAACGGTTCAGATCATTGAAAATTAATTTCAGATCGAAATTTGAACGTATCCATTTCAATACGTCAGTAGATGATCGGCAATCGACTAATGTGTACCTACGGCGCATTTTAGACTATGCGCGGCCCAAAAGCAAACAGTACGCCACTATTTTGTAAGAGGATTTGATACTTTGGTTGAATGTGACCATTCCATGTCATTGTACACATGAAATATAAGTACCTCAATCCAAACTGTCCCAATCGTGTGGGCCCCACTTTACATGGGCCACATGTCCAGAATCTCACTGATTTGATGATTTTAAAATCCGATTTACGGTCAATTTTCAATTCGGACGGTAAACTACTTTCTATTCAGCCGTTGATGTACAGACATAAAATTGGACAACTAGGACCATCCATTCAGTGTCATATTTTCCATATGATAGATCAGATGTGGGGCCCACGATATGAACAGTTTGGAATGTGGGGCATAGTTGTGCGCATGCATATGGACGACCATACGCTGCCAGAGTATTAATGTACCCATTTTTTAAGCTTTTCAGTCCTCAGAAGAGAAATGACAACAAAGGCTAGACAAATCATGCACGTGACCTATCAAGAAAGAGGAAAAGGGGTCGTGATCCGGTGCGTGGCCCCTCACGTGAGGTGGTAGAATACATGTCAGAGATCCGTGAGTGCGTAACACGTGTAAGATATCTGGTCCATTCATCGGATAGGGAACTCTATTAAAATCCATGAACCGAAAGTAACTTTGGTCTTATCTTCAGAAAAGTCGTATTTTAGTGACAAAAAATGTAGCACAGTCAAACGTCGACATGATGTGTGGCTCACATGACGAGTTTACAAACATTCGTACTACCTGATGAATGGTCCGGATTCATGGCAGGTGAAACATACGCACGGATATCTGACACGTGTTCCGCTCCTCCCATGAGGGACGGACGCGAATTGCCTGTGCCCCTGGGTCACGGGAAGTTGCCGTGACCGGTAGCGACCGGAAGCTACGTGGGGTCCACAGATACACCCGTGAGAAATCCACTCCGTCCATTAGTTTCTAACTAAAGGCTACAAGGAAACATTTGCACCGTTGAAACCTTCCTGCTGCCAATGATGACGTTTATATGCCATCCGAACCGTTCATAATGTTATTAACACTGACATAAACTGTAAACACAAATATAATCCCCATCCAAAATTTCTGTGGACCACACAAATTTTCCAATGGCGAGCGTTCAATCCCCGATGTTTTCTGTGGCGTGGTCCACAGAAATTCTATTTTTTCTTAATGTTTGAAATCCCTTACTATTGTGATCTTGAGAAACTGATGGACGGAGTGGATTTTTTACGGGTATCTATGTGGGCCCCCACAAGCTTCCGACCACAGAAACTTCCTGTGGGCAGGGGGCACAGACACGAGGGGCCGCTTACTCAATCACTACTCCCTCCTTATCCTCGCGTGGGAAGTGCAGAGTGCACATTCGTTCCATTCGCATTTCGCACGTGCATAAAAGCACACGTGTAAGAATCAAGCGGTTGATTTGGACGCGACCTCTTTGCTCACATATATTACCCACAAGCGTGCATGCAAATAATTGTGCGGATTAGAGAAATTGATTAACGGTCTACATTTAACCTAGATTTAAGGATAACTAAAAGAGATAAGTGGTAAAAATTATATATCGTCAGAATCTAGTTATTAGGATACACATAATGAAACGCTTGGATCTTTTACATGTGTGCCGGTGTTCCACGTGTGACAAGCAAGTGTCAAATAAAAGTTTAAGCCACTAGAACGAGGTCTGCATTTTCTTTTTCCTTTCCGACTTTTCACAACTCATGTGTTGTTTCTGATCACACCCACTGTGTATTCAGACTTTCAGTCCAATCAACAAAAACCATGAAAAGACGAGAAGAAACATTGATGCTCTGGCAGACTATGGCCTCCCATACTCATGCAAACATTTATAATACTCATGACATGCATTATATTCATGACATGCATTACATGGTATAAACCTGATATTGCCAAATTAGAGATGTTTAATTTATGTTAAAAAATAAAAAATAAAAAAAATCTTCTATAATATGACGTGACTTAATGTGATTTTGCGTTAACAAATATTACAAAAATCATTAATAAAATTTCATGTTCAAATTTTACTCACGAGATATAAAATTTTAAAAAAAGTTTTAAACCATAAATAATTTGTTGGCTTAAACCACTACACTGGCATTTTTGGTTTTTTTGAAGATTTGCTAACCAAGGTTGGTATAGGATCTTACTAACTTAAACAGACAAGTCTTAAACTTTATTGGTTAATATTAGAAAGTGATTTGAGAGAGTGGTGATGGTAAAATAAACTACTTTAGTTCCGTATATATGGACTAGGATGGTTGAACATTTTGGTCCATGATCATAATTCCAAATGACCATTCCTTATGGTTGGTGAGAAACTAATTGTTATTTAGCGGTTCTCGACAGCTTTGCATGGGGAAAAATCAACTATATGTTAGCCATTTAAACTCAAATGTTAGTTATTTATGGCTATTAGGCTAGTCACATACAACAGTTTCTCCACTGTCTGAGTTATTTATGCATGATCAGTTACACTATACAAATGGCTAGTTTTAGTTCTTATATAAGGCATACAAGTCTCTCTCAGATCTCTTACCCACAACACTCTAGCCACTTGACTCATAGCTACTGTTGCACCTGTCTCACATCGATTTAAGGTAAAGTAGCAAGGGAGCTATCTATCTCTACATGTGTGAAGTGCAAAGCATGCAATTCCAACCACACTGCCTCTCGTGATCATGCCTATGCGCTTGTACCAAGCCGTAATCATGCACATGCACATGTTCCAATGCAAATTGACTCCATGGATTAACCAAGCAAACGGTAAGGTACTCCACCCCTTGCTTATTAAGATAAAATTTGCTTCTATTATTTTCGGTCCGTTCTTAAAACATAAAAAATTAAGTTTATACAAATTTTTTTTTATATATTTATATATTTTTTCAGTGAAAATATTTTTTAATCTAAACATTATCCATAACATTATATAAACCTAAATGTTCAATTGGTCGTTCTGGTCTTCCTTTTCAATGGATGAAAATTGGAGAGCTAGAATCATTGTTTCAATGCTTTTTGTAGAGTTATAATAATCAACAGTGGGCCAAGAGGTTTGGATGATTTATATTGTTAGAAGCTTTTATTGAATGAGCATGGACATGTGCGTCGAAAGCAAATTGGTTGGTGTACCACACACTAAGTATATAACTGATGAAGATACGTGTCGTGCAAGGACGAGCGCCAACACTCTTCAATCTCTGAGTTGTATGAATGATTCCAAGGATATTAAAATTGCATGGGCCCCACAATGATGTATTTATTATATCCATATTGTTCGATCATTTTAGAGCATTAGTCAGAAAATGAATCATATCCAAGAGCTTAAATGGACCACACAAAAAATAGCAGCGAGGAAAATGATTTTCACCCTTTAAAAATTTGTAGGGTCCACCATAATGTGTATTTTCCATCCAAACTGTTAATACGATCACAAATACATGGATGAAGAGGAAAAACAAATTTCATATTAATTTGAAACTTCTGTAACCCTCAAAAGGGTTTCAATTTTATGCATTCAATACCCCACTGCCTTTTGTAGTGTCGTCCACTTGATCTTTATATATGTCTTATTTTTAGGCTCAAGCCTTAGGACAAGCTTGGATGGACGGTTTGGATATAACACATACCTCGTGATCAGGCCCATAGAACTTGTTGACGTCAATGTTGGTGTGTGACACACCGGCCAATCTGCTTCCGTGTGCGTCATATGGGTCAGTTGTGATCGAGAAATCGGATTGCGTACTGAGTTACCCATACTCCTTTTATCTTATTAAGTAAACTCAGTTGGGCTCGCTGTAAATGTATGTGGTTTATCCACACCGTCCATTCATTTTTCCTGATAAATTTAGGGGTTGATCCAAAATTGAAGTAAATCCAAAGATCAAGTAGACCATGCCATAGGAAACAACTGGAATAATGATTTCCTTCCCAGGCCCATAGTAATGTTTATTTGTCATCCAACCTGTTCTTAAGATCACCAAGACACATATGAATAGAAACCACAAATATCAGCTTGATCCATAACTTCTGTGGCCTCCAAGAAATTTTCAATGGTAAAGGTTCAATCACACTGTTTCATTTGGTGTGGTCCACCTGAGCTTTGGATATGCTTTATTTTTGGGCTCAAGTCCTAAAATTAGCTGTTAACATGGATGAAAGGAGTCGAGTTTACTCAGTAAGTTAAAGGTATTGAGTTACTCGGTCAGGCAATCCGCATCCCGTGTTCTGCTAGTGTATCTAGGGGTGCGCACAAACTGAGCTAGCTTAGTCGCTCGGCTCGGCTCGACTCAACTCAACTTGAAAATGCTCAATTTGACTTGGTTTGAAGCTGAGTTCGAGCTAAGTTGAGCTGATTTTTTGAGCTCGAAAATGAATTTGGGCCAAGTACGAGCAGGGCCAACTTGGTTCGACTCAGATCGAATCTAGCTCGAATCGAACTAGTTCGGTGACTCGATTACTTTGCCATTGATGTTGCTCACCAAATGTTTGATAAAATGACTCAACAAATACATTTTTTCTCATTTTTTTAATAGTTTTTATGTTACTTAGAAGGTGTTTGATAAAATACCTATAAAATCATTGCCTCTTATTTTAAAACAGTGTGATTTTAAAGTTGTAATTCAGGTGTATGTGGAAATGCCTTAATGGCAAACTCAGCTAGATCCTGGCTCGAACTCAGCTCGAGTTGGCTTGGGTTGCCGACCAAACCAAGTCGAGTTGGCCAGTTAGGCTCGAGGACCGAGCCAAGCCGAGTTCAAGCTGATGTCAGTCAGTATTTCAGCTGACTCAAGTTGAGGCCAGCTCGACTCAGTTCAACTAGATGTACACCCCTGAGGGCTAGTTTTGATAGCTAACTTAATTAGTATTACAATGGATGAGATTCTCTAATCCTTGATGCGACGGATGGAGTGGTGTTTGGATGGTGTCCGTCTCTCAGCATATTAAGAGGGATTGGCATGTGTGGGATTTTGAAATCCCACCGAGATACGTGACTAATAGATTTAAGATGTTTTTTCCTATAGTGGGGCCCGCAATGAATGTATGCGGCTTATCCATGCCATCCATCTGTTTTTACAACTAATTTGAGGCACTGAGTCAAAACTTGAAGCATATCAAAAGCTCTACTGGACCATACCATAGGAAAGAGTTAGAATAATGATTCCCACCATTGAATTGTTCCCAGGGCGTATAGTGAGATTTACTTGTCATCCAAAGTGTACATAAGATCTCAAAGACATAAAAGAATGGAAAAAATTAAATAAATATCAGATAAATAAAAACCCTCTGTACCCAAAAAAAAAAAAAAATTCAACGGGAGAAGCTCAATTCATATTGTTTCTTGTGTTGTGGTCCACTTAAACTTTGGGTGTGCTTCAATTTTAGGCTGAACACATAAAATTATCTAATAAAATGGATGGATGGAGCGGATAAAATACATAAATCACGGTAGGTCCCACATAGTAATCCGTACAATGGGTGAAGTTGCAAAGAGTGACGCCGTTTCCGATATCGCACTGAACCCACCGGCAGCGCATGATATGGTGGTGTGCACCATCTAACACATGAGATGGCAGTAATTCCATCCCGTGTAATCCACCGTAAGTGTATCAAATACGCAAGATGGGTAGGGGAACACCTGATATCATACTCCCTACAGATCTCAGGAAAACAGAAAATGTGTACGCGGATTGGGTTCTGGCCCCCACCATGACCTGGCTAGAGGCGGACGGTCCTGTCGGGGGCTTTGCGGGCCCCACCGTGATGTATAAGTTTTAAACGTATGGGGAATTACATTCATACAATCTTAACCGTCCGTTATAGTTAGAAATTCTTGGAGCAGAATGATTGGGCTCATTCAGACCGTGACATTGCACATTTTTCGCCAAAATTCCAGGCAAGGTGGGACCCACCTCCTCAACCAATCGTAGTCACTGTTCAATGCCCCAACGGTCAATGGGCCAGATGTTGCAGATCAAGCCAGCAGTGTGGGGCCCAGCTTTAAATCAACGACGTTGATACTCTGGCAGGGTGTGACAATCCACATGCATGTACACGTCAACTTACAGGTGGCGTGACCGTAGCTGATACCTTTTAGATTGTGGGGCCCACCTTAGATGACCCATCTCGGTTTCTCGAATGTGGACATGGTTGGATGGCCACTAATCTGATAGGACCAACCACTTTCTACAGCTTCTTGATTATGACCCATCCACAGATCAGGTCCACTACTATCAGATTTGGATTGAGGTACCTGCATCTGCATCTGCATGAATCTCCCTACATCATGTCCCTCGTCCATGGCACCATCATCCCAACCGTACATAATCCTGACCATGCAAAGCAATGTTGTAGAAAATTATATATCTAGTTCTACTAATTTTTTAATAGGGCTCGTTTGAATGCTTGTAGGCTATTTGTTCCATGCATTTCCATAGTAAAAGGGCGTGTATTATCATTTAACAAATTTAATTGGAGACTGCAATTATTATTTTTATAATTCTACATAAATAAAATAAATAATATGAGTAATGTACGTAATAGTATCATTACATTTTAATTTTACTATACAAGTAAAGCAATTTATAATATATATATATATATATATATATATATATATATATTATTTTTTATTTTTTTACCATAACAATGTAAGTTATGAAATAATCAGCTTTGAAATTCAAATAGTATGTTAAATGGGATCAAATTGGATTAGAATTCTCAATTATGTTTGGATGCCCGTAATTAAAATATATTAAAATTCAAATATTATTTTTGAATGGCTATAAGTAGAAAGCATTAATCAAATTAATTTTCATATTCCAAATTAATATATGTGACATTTGACATGATAATTTTAATAAGCACGATAAAATATATATTTTAGCAACAAAAAAAGAAAGAAAAAAAAAAGAAGAAAAAAAAGAGAGAAAAAAGTAGACCCGTATTTAAATTTTAACTGTTTATGACATTTGCATCCCATTCTCAGCTGTTCGGAGAGGGCTCTAATTCATAGAATTTTATTGCATTTACTTTTCATACTGATTCTAATTAATCAATTATTGCAACTGTTTATCATAAACCAAATGACCCCTAAAATGGTACAAATTAGAACACGTAAATTGTGGAAGCCACCTTCACAAAGTTACAGTCCGAAAAATAATTTTGTTTTGCGATCCTAACCTTTGATTTGCATGCACTTGTTTGTTCAAACAAGATTATTAAATATCTTTCATTTTAACTGTCCAATAAATATCTATAGAATTGAGACTAGGATGATAAAGAAGGTGTGCATTTTAGTTTACCATATATGGCCAAATGTTTAATTTGAATTACATGTATCCTTCTTACGCAATTTCAAATTAATTTATAAATGCTTGTTTATTATGATAATAGAGTATCGAAGTTTTTTCCACCTTAATTTGTATGGCCGGGTTTGTTAAAAATATGATGATTTAAAAAATAAGGAAAATTTAATTTTGACTTGTCTTATTCTCACTTTTTCATTAATAGTTGGTTTAGTCTTACATTGGTAATGAGATAAAAAATTTAAACTTTTAAAATTATTCCATTAATATTTATACTGGAATCTAAGGGCCTGTTTGAATGGGTACACTGGATGGGATTAGAAGGGATTACGTGGGATTGGAAGATAGATCCCGGGATTGGCAAGGCATGCCCAACCAGAAATGGGATCATGATCTTGGGATATAGGAATCCCATGGATCTTAAGACAATTCTTTGACAGCATCATCATTACCTTAAATCCCATCTAATCCATCATAATCCCTTTAAAATTACCTGGACGTGTTTGGTTAGAGGGATTAAAAGAGACTGGAAGATTTAATCTTGGGATTGGCCGGGCGTGCCCAAACAGACCAGGTATAGCAATCCCGGGATATGGCAATCCCATAGATCTTAAGACAATCCACTAACATCACTTGAAATCCGTGTAATTTAGTTTAATACCATCTAATCTCATCCAGCATGCCCGTCGAAACAGGCCTTAAGGGTATGCCATGGAACTAGGATCGTGCGTATGGGGTAAGTTAGGCCACACTTTGATGTAGGCCATCTCACTCATCATGAGGGGCTGACATTTGATGTCTCATCTATCATGTGAGTCTCACTTTTGTTATGGACCATCTATCATATGGGGCTCACTTAATATTGATAGTCCATCATGTAGACCCACCTTTAATGTCTACCATCCATCATATAGGTCCTACCTTTGTGTGGACAAACTATCATGCGGGGCCCAACCTTCAACATGGGTCATTCATCATGTGGGCCTACCTTTAATGTCAACCTTCCACCATATTATCTCACATTCAATGTCCATCATCCATCATATGGGTCCTACCTTTGATGTGGACCATCCAGAAGGTGAGGCCCGCTTGATGTGGATCGTCCGTCATATGGAGCCACACTTTGATGTATCATTCATCATGTAAGGCGTTCACCTTTAATGTGACTATGCATTATAAAGGCTACCTTTTACATGAACCATTCATCATGTGGGTCCACCTTCGGTGTAAGGCGTTCATCACAGAGTATTGTATTGAAAAAACGGTAAAGAGATGACAAGAGGGTAAGAAATGAATTACTTAAAAAATTTAAAGTTAAACTTATTTAAAAGTTAGTCCAAAATTCCTATCAACTTAAGGTAAATAAATTCTGTTTAAAAAAGTAATCCCTTTTTAATTTATAAAATTAGAGCTTATTTATTACTTTTTAAACAAACAAGCATTCTAATTAAACTTTAAAAGTTTATTTTTATTTTTAGAAATAAGCTAATAAATTCTTATTTGTACTTAAGCCAAACGCTCCTAATATCACTCACTCGAGGGGAACTTCAGCCCGACGCAAGAGATGAAACTCCGGTAATGTCAGTCGAACCCGAGCGGCGGCCCCACATCCGGCAAGCCCATTGGAGGAGTATTATTTTCACGTGCTCCTGAGGGCCGTCTCTGTTTTCTTTTATTTTCTATTTTTTAAAAGTATTAATTATTCGACTCTCTGTCTTGCTTCATCTGTATCAGTGTCTTGTTTGGCCTTTTGCATTGGCTTTTTTCGCGTGTTGGGCTGTATGTAGCTTGTGTGTGTGTTTGGGGATTTGAAGGGATGGGAGGAGAATCGAAGGAGTTGGAGGAGAATGACCAAAAAGGGGATAAAAGCCAAGAGCAGCAACAGCACAACCACATGGAATTTGTGGTGGATTGGATGAAAATGTCTGTAAAAGATTACAAGAATCATTCCCGAATCTCTAGGATTTTACAATATCAGAGAGATTGGAGTATGTTCTCACGGAAAAGTCTGTTTTTTTAGTTTTCATTTTTTGGAGTGAGTGGGTGGGTGGGAGTTGGTGGAGTTAAATTGAAGTGTGATGAAAAGAAGTGATTTTTCTTTTCTTGGTGGAGATTTTATTGGTTTTAGGCATTTGGGTTTTGTTTTTGGGAGGATTTTGAGGGTGTTTGGATGATAAAAGTTGGATTTTTGTGATTTTCTGGGGTGGGATTTCAAGTTTCTGGGTTTTGTTATTGGGAGGATTTTGAATGGAAAAAAGGTGGGAGTTTTGATTGCTTGGAAAATTGAATTTGGCATTTTGGGTTTTGTTTTTGGGAGCATTTTGACTCTCTGAGGGTGCTTGTATGATAAAGGTGGGATTTTTGTCATTTTGTGGGTTTTGATTTCAAGTTTCTGGCATCTGGGTTTTGTACTTAAGAGGATTTTGAATGGAAAAAAGGTGGGAAATTTGAATCTCTGTTGCTTGGCGGATTGAATTTGGCATTTGGATTTTTATGGTGAAATGGGGGTGGAATTTCAGTTTCTTTGGCATCTGGGTTTTTGCTGTGAGTGGTTTTTGATTGAATTTTTGGAAAGAAGAAGCTAAAAAGTAATATCTTTTGTTTTAGTTCTCATGAAAATGGTGGTTTTGGGGTGAGAATTTCCGGTGGAGGTTTTCTTGTTGTGTTGCAATTGTTTCTCATCTGGGTTTTTACTTTTGTTCCAATAAGTTTTATTTATTTATTTATTTTAAGTGTTTATGTTGGTTTTGGGTATGGAATTTCATGTGGAAAATGCTGGCTCTTGGGCTATGGTGGTTTTGGTATATTGTCTGTGACAGTGAGAAGAGGGTGCATGCGTTTTTGGAGTAGAAGAGAGGATGGAAAGGAGAGATTTCCTGTTTTGGGAAGTGAGTTTGCTGGTTTTGGTATGGATGGAGAGCTCCAATGCAAGCCTTTCTCCTTCTGGAATAAACTACGAAGGTCAGTTGGTTCTCTTGTTTTGTTTTCCATCCCCTTTTGAGTTATCTGTTTGCTTATTGAAGGAAATGTGATTTTTGTAAGTCTAGAAGAATCACATGGCTATGCAGATACTCTCCATTATTATTATTATTTTTTTTTTTTGTTTTTTTGGGGTGTTCTTGATTTGATGGAAATTCAATGTTTTTCTTTTCTAGCTGTTGTTTTTGATGATCTTCAAGAACTAATGAACCATTTGCTGCCTTTTCTTCGATGATGAACTGTCGTTTTGATGCCTGTAAGTTCTGTTAAGTAGGAAGTGACAACAGGTAAGTCACTTAGAGATGGTTTTGGGGGGAGGAAATTCACCAGTAAGTTCCTTATAGGGAAACTGCCGGGAAACTTAATGGGGCTGGGGTGAGAAGTTACTTCCCTGCAAGTGACTTACAGCTGAAAGTCACTTACAACTTAAAAGCTTACAGGCACCCAGACAATCCCTTATATTTTATCTCATTTTGGACAGTTCGACAATCATCATCACCGTCTTAGGGCTTGTATGGACCATCGAAATGGACATTTGACACTTAAAACAACATTTTGAGCCAAACCCCATTCTACATTGTGTTTTTGGATGTACTTTTGAAAATCCCATCTCATCTCCCATATGAAAAAATGGGTGATAATGCCAACTTGATGAAAACCAATTGATTGGTTTTCGCTGAGTTGACTGAAAAAGCAGGTTAGGAAACCCTTTTGCAGAAGTGCATCCAAACGGGTCCTTAGTCTCTCTCCCCATAATGTGCTGTTCATTTCTAAATGTTAGATTGGCATAGAAGATCGGTCTTCTGGTACTCTCTTAGAGTGATATGTTCCTCCTTCTGTCCCTCTTGCACCACGGGTGCAAAAGTCCATTAAAGGGCAGGTTATTGCAGATCATCTCACCTCGCATCTGCTGCCCTTGTAAGCACCTGTAAGAACTGACTTCCCCGATGAAGATGTCCTTTTCGCTACGGAAGATGAGCATGAGGAATTGAGCATGTACTTAGATGGTGCTTTTAATGATAAAGGGAGTGGGTCTCTTCAGACGTAGTCCACTATCAGACCCATCGACGTGACGGATTGAGGGGGCTGCCCTAAGTTCTATGATCAGCTACCCACCTGCAATTGACCTTCCTCTTTTACCCCTTTCTCTTGGAACTGGTGATAGTGGAGGCTTGCATACTAACATCGACCCACACCTAAGGTCGATCCCTTGGATCAAAATATTACATGTACACCCCAAAGCATGAGCTGCCAAATTAGGCTGTGGAGCAGAAGTTTCCAAGCAAATTACTCTTATTTGGATAGGAAGAACCCAAAATGTGAAAAATAAAAACCTGTGGAAAAACGTTGAATAGAAACCACAACCTACCTTTTGTTTTGCAATCAAATTTTCTATGGAAATCGATATGCTTTTCCTCTGCCATTGCTTGGGTAGGTTTTTAGTGCAGAAAAACCAAAAAGAGCCATTAGTAGTTGGTTGGTGTCCAGTAAAAAGAGGAAATGCCCATCAATTAGGTTTTTTGAGAGACATCAATTCACTCATTTTCTGAGGAAAGTGTAATAACGACAATCGGTTTCCTCTTGTACTCTTTAAAAAATAATAATATAAACAGTGGAAAACGCCATGACTGTTGAAACTGATTTCATTTCCAACCATTTTCCAGATTCCCAAACAGCCCCCCAAGCATGAAACACCCACAGATATGAAATGTCATGCTTGAGTAGTTGAGTGGTCAAAATAGCAGCAAAACCAACACAGATTCACATGCCAACATGGTCAGACCCCCACATGGCACTGTTGGACAACCATTGCTGACCACTCACAAAGGGGTTTTTGTGGACAGTTGTTGCCTGGAGCATGCTGCACGGGCAAGCCCGTGCAACGCAAACCATCTGAAACTCTGAATGAATTCTAGATTTAGATCTTGTATTGGTTTGGTGATTAGTTTTAATGAGGAATGCTAATTGTACACACCAAGTACAGGCTATCCATATGTGCCAATGCTGAAGACAATTGTGACATCCAGTCCGTTCATCAGTTGGGCCTGGCAGTGAGTACTCGATGACCTTAAAATCAGGCCTGTCCTCTCAACATTCGAGCCCCACATGCATGTTGAATGTGGACTATTGGCTAACCTTTCCACCATGTAATTTCTCATACTTGTAGGACACTCGATGAATGGATTGACCCAGTTTTCTGCACAACCCACATTCTCTGTGGGCCCACCTGGATATCCCACAGGTGTTTGGTGTGCGTTGATGATGACATTCCTAAATTGCTATTCACCTCTAACTCCTTTCTGGTTTTCTGCACAACGCCTAATGCAGTTGTAGCTTTGATGGCTATAAAAAGTAATCTGCATGACCCATACAATGTGTTGGAGAACTGGGATATTAACTCGGTGGACCCTTGTGGATGGAGGATGGTTACCTGCTCTGCTGATGGCTCTGTCTCTGCCTTGTAAGATACCGATACATCCTCCTCTCGCACTAGCCTTTTTAAATCTGATATATGGAGGGGGGAAAACGTCATCATCCAAATTTTTCTGCTTTGACTTTTACTAATTTTCTTGATTTCTTTTGCAGAGGGCTGCCTAGCCAGAGCTTGTCTGGAAACTTATCTCCAGGGATTGGGAACCTCAGTAATCTACAATCTGTGTAAGTGGAAACAGCCCCTCTATCCTCATTTTCTTTTCAGTAGCGGAACTGGGACCCCGTCAATTTCAAGGGCCTGTTTGGGTGTACCTCAGAATGAGAATGGAATGGACTCTGGTCTGGGCCAACGCACATTTTGCTAAAGCGAAATGCTCCTTCTCAACATGAGAATACAATGATGAGTGGTCGGACTTGTCATCGTCCTATTCTCATTTGGGCAGCGGTGGGTTCGTGCTCTCTGTGCATTTAGCTAACATACCAAACACGCCCTAATCTTTGCTATACAAATTCAAGGCCTTTTTTAATCAACCAACTTCAAGGCTTATAAATTGTAGATTGACAAGTTAGAAGCCAAATAACCAGATTTAGCAATGTATGCCAATCGGAAAACTGCAACTCCAATCATGAATATGGATAGAATGATAAACAAGTAGACTTATGGAGAAGATGGTATGCATTTTTTTCCCTATAGGTTGCTGCAGAAAAACGACATTTTGGGTCCTATTCCTGCTGATATTGGAATGCTGGAGAAGCTTCAAACGCTTGATCTCTCAAACAATCGGTTCAGTGGCGGAATACCCAGTTCATTGGGGAACCTGAAGAACCTGAACTATCTGTAAGATCGGATGACTTCAAAATGTTTTGAATTCCATAGACAAAGTCCGACAGGAATTGAATTTGCTACAAAAATGTTGCTCTTCAATGATGCATTTGTATGCACAAGTGAATTGCATTTTGTGTACTGTTCAATTGGGAGGAAATGATCTAATTGTATGGACGATTTCTTGAGTTCATAATGAGGAAGTAGCCTTCAAATTGCAAATAGGGTGTATTTGGATACATGGAATTGAGGCAGAAATGGAAATTGTTTTCCACTGACAAGACAGTTGGGCTGTTTGGATGTGGATTCCACATAATAATCATTACTCTTATCCATGGTAAGAATTCTCTCGCATGGGAAACAAGGTGACTCTTGTCTAATGAATTTTTAGATTCCACTTGCTATAGGAAATGACACCCCATTTCTGGAATCCTATTTTCTACGGTGACCATGGAAATTATCATTGGGTAATCATTACATTATCCATGGAATCTAAACGGAATCCATACACCCAAACATGCCCCTTGCATTCCTTTCAAGTGCAAATTGAAAGTAATCTGATTACAAGTTGGAGCCTGGCCTCTTGATATAACCATCAGGGAATGGAATTGCAGTTTGGTCATTTCCACTCACTTGGACTAGTTATTGCAGTTTATTTCAGTTGTGAATCCACTAATGGAAATCCAGTTGCTGTTTAAAGGAGCAATTTCTTTCCTTTTTCTTTGGTGTGTTTGGTTGCACCGAATATCACAAAACTAAACTTCATGATACTCTGCAGCAAATTAGACTGATTGCAGTTTGGTGCAACCAAATGCACCCATAGACTCTCTATTGGTTTGGTGTGGTTTTTTTTTTTTTCTTTGAGTATTAAAACTAACTGGCAGTGTTCTTTTTTGCCTTTTCTTCTGAGCAAGTCAGGCGACTGAATAACAACAGCCTTTCTGGACCCTTGCCTGAATCTCTGTCTGACATCAAAGGTTTCACTCTCCTGTATGTCTCCATATCTTTAACCCATTCTTTTATGAAGAATTTTAGAGTCCACATGCATAAAGATGTGCATGTTGCTGTAGTGCATCCAGTCTATTCAACAGGGTCCATGGTCCAGTGATCCATACTGCTGATATGATGTGCCCCATCGTAAATTGGAGTTGCTCCAGAGACATTGCAGAGTGAAAGATCAAAACTCTTTCAATCAGTGGCCTATAAATAGAAAGTTAATCAAAGTCTACGGCCATAAGGGCCTGTTTGGCTGACATTCAAAAACCAATTTTTCCTGCTTTTTGCCTAACAGGCGCTGTTTCTTTGTCAGTGCCAGTCAGGAAACTCAACCTATGGTCCATATTTCTCCAACTGCACGGCCCACATGAAACGGATATGATTGATTATAAAGACTTGGGTAGTTTCATGACATGGTGCAAGTAACTGGCAGTCTAGATCCCGAGCACGTGTGCGGATTGGCAGTCAAATACCCCCTCCCAAAATCATTTCCAGGGAAAATGATACGAGCATACTGCTTTTCAGGCCCTATTACATCCCGAGCACGTGTGCGGATTGGCAGTCAAATACCCCCTCCCAAAATCATTTCCAGGGAAAATGATACGAGCATACTGCTTTTCAGCGAAAGTGGAATCTAACAGTATGCCGTCTTTAAAGAGAAGACCGTATCACCCAAACAGTCCTAAAGATTGCGTGGATAGGATCTTCCGGTCTGCAAGATTTTTGGGGCATCTCCTGCAACAGGATCCACCATTTCAACAATCTATGACCAACAAACCATGGGCCCCAGTTTGTAAGGACTGGACTCATCCGATGCTATGCATGTTCTGATGCGCATCAGATCCTGATAATCCATCCTTTTATTTTCATCTTTTATCTAGGAAGATCCATGAATTTGATTGTTTCATCCAATTATCTAATAAACTTACGTTTTTTTTTTTTTAATTTTTAAATTTTTTTTTTTTTAAATTTAACTGTTTACAGAGATCTTTCTTACAACAATCTGAGCGGTTCCTTGCCAAAAATTTCAGCTAGAACTTTCAAGTATCTTCTTCTTCTTCGTCTTCGTTGTTTCTCCCTTTCAATGTTTGCAGGCGTTCTTTATACTGCTTGATTATTCAAGTTTCCTATTTCTTTTACAGCATTATTGGGAATCCTCTGATTTGTGGGCCAAGTTCTGAAAACAACTGTTCTGCCATGTCTTCGGAACAACTTTCGTACCAACCAGATGCTTTTAAAGGTGATTTTAAAATCTTTGAGGAATACTGTTATGACTCGCACGAGACTCATGGAGTTTCCTGAAATGCACCCCAAAACATCTATGAATCTACATGCCACACCTTTTATTGCGACCGTGATCGTTCATTTCGTGTTCATCACATGGATGGGCCATTGTCCAAAAAGCATGTGATTGGACTTGTTTCTCCTTAAATTCCCCGAAATCGGAAAGTAACAGTAACCGTGTGGTTTGAAATGTCAAATCAGTTAGTTTCTTTAACTGTTCTTTTGCCTATAGCCAACCCATGTGGTGGTCCACCATATAAATGGTCCTGATCATTGTTCATGTTTGAGACTTGTACTATGGGAAGGCAGTAATTCTCTTACTTTGACTTGTCTGTTCCATCGTTATTTCTAAGCATTTTCATCTTTGGTTTTGCAGCTCAGTCACAATCTGGAGGAATGAAAAGCCGCAGGGTAGCTATTGCATTTGGTGCAAGCCTCGGTTCTGCTTTTGTGGTGATTGTTGCTGTTGGGTTGCTTCTTTGGCGGCGGCACATACACAATCAGCAGATTTTCTTCGATGTCAATGGTTGGTATTTGTATTTCAAAGGAATTATAGACCTTGATCCAAGTATAGGCACAGGAAACTCCGGTTCCAGTTTCTACAAACAGGGTCCATGGTTTGAGCGATCCAGCCCATTGATCTGATGTGACCCTCCTCTGTGTAAGGATCATCCCCCAAAAACCTCCTGGACTGGGAAATCCAACGCACCGACCTTGGGATTTTTCAATTGAACTTGAATGTGGACTATTGTTGTATTTCTTTTCTGGTCACACATTGAAAGGAGGATTGTCCCATCAAGGAGATTTTTAAGTCACGGGCTATGCATGGCTTGGTGGGGCCTAACATACCAATGGTTGAGATCACTCAACAATAAGCCACTTGTTAACTGAAATCCGTTGGAACATATCCTTGGGTAGAGGTGGCAACTGATTGGGTTGGCCTACTGGTCAAGTGGCCTAGCCTGCTTATGAGGCAGTTTGGGCCAAGTTAAATGGGTAGCTGATCGGGATCGGGTCAAGAAAAAATGTGGTCCATTTAGGTAATGGGTTGAACTCATGTTAACCCTACCCATCTCAACGCACCCATATGGCTTATCAATGGGCTGAGCCAGACGATGCGACCCCAAGCCGACCCAAAATCCGAAACTGAGTAATAGACAACAAATATAGATGCATGTATATGATGATACATGTATTGTGTACGTATGGAATAATTGAGCGGGGCTGGGAAAATATCTCTGGCCCCATGTTCTGTTCTTAAACCCGAGTGTGGTTTTGCTGGGTTGGGTTGTTGGGGTAATGGGACATCTTGGGTTCAGGCTGGAATTCTTGGTCTGTTTAGTAAATGGGTCGGTCTCATGCTGACTTTGACCCGACCCACTGCCACCACCATACTTGTGCTGAGGACCCTGCAATTCCTCCTTTATATACTATACTTCATTTTACAATCGTTTGCCACTTTGTGCATTGAGCTTTGGTATTTATCTGAAGTTCCACTTTTATGTATGACTGAGTTGAAAATTTTCCAAGCCCCCAGAACTCTACAATTTATGTGGTGTCGGTCAATCCGAGCCATGCGCTGGGTGGGACCGACCACATAGATTCCCTTGATCTGCATGTGAATGTTAAACGCTGATTGAGTATTGGCATTTCTTTTGTGAACAATCCATTGTTGGCATACATGTGTGGTCCCGCTGATGAGTTGACTGACTGGCCAGATTTTTTGAGGTGGGTGCATGGTTGGTCTACCTTATGGTCAACTCAAATACACATGCACGGGCCAAGTTGGCACATGTTCCCATGTTGTAGAAGTCTCTTCTCTTATGAAACGTTGCATTTTCTGACTTTGCATGTTCTTGACAGATCAATATTATCCGGAGGTATGTTTGGGTCATCTGAAGAGGTTTTCATTCAAGGAACTTCGTGCAGCCACCGATCATTTCAACCCGAAAAATATATTGGGGACGGGAGGATTTGGGATAGTGTACAAGGGCTGCTTGCAAGATGGTACACTAGTGGCTGTTAAAAGGCTGAAAGATTATAATGCAGTAAGTGGCGAAGTTCAATTCCAGACGGAAGTTGAGCTGATTAGCTTGGCTGTTCATCGGAATCTCCTCCGGCTTTGCGGGTTCTGCATGACGGAGAGTGAGCGGCTCCTCGTCTACCCTTACATGCCAAACGGAAGTGTTGCTTCTCAGTTACGGGGTGAGCCAGCTTGGTACCTTCCTATTTTGACATGACTTTGAAAAGATGGGTACCAACATATAGAGCCTAAAGATTAGGGCGTGTTTGGATGCTCAACTGAATTGAATTGCAATACTTAAGGGTGTGTTTGGTGGCACAAAATTTTCATGACATATTATGAAAATTTGCACCAAATTAGACATTAATAATGAAATTTCATGATATTTGGTACAACCAAACGCACCCAATTGTTTGGTGATTGTCCAAAATGGAGTTGGGCCTGTTTAAATTCATGATGACGACCAACCCCTAATCGCATGTGCACGCATTTCTTGGAACAAGCAATTTCCATCATGAACTAAATCCGACTAGGCCCACTTCTGCCATTTCCCCTTTTTATTGGATTGACTTGAGATTATTGGAATTCAATTGAGCATCCTAATGCAGCCAAACTCCGAAATATGATATTTCTCTACACTTTTGTCGAATGCTTGAAAATAGTGTACAATGCGCACCATGTCGCTGCTGTTTTGTAAGCTATTTCACCAGTGTGCGACATTAGTTATTCAACGCCTGTTGTGGATAATTACTCTTAAGGGGCTGGGAGACTTGTCTTACACCATTTCTTAAGCAGTCGTTACTCATCTGTTATGCATGTGGCATACATACATACCAATCCATACTGTCCAAATTGAGGGCCCTAGAGTGGCCGAAGCCTTGCTAAAAAATCAAACCGACCAGATAATCGTAGTCATCATATGAGTGGTTGAATATAAATGCTTGACTATTTTCATTTTAACTGTCCATTTGATGGTCACCAATCTGATGGTTAGGACCATCTAAATGACTGCCGTTTTTTGGTAAAAGCTGCTATCATTGGGGCCCGCAGTTGATGGTCTGGATTGATGCAGATATGTGGCATGTGTGGTGGAGGGTCTCTGCCATTTAGAAATGAGCCATGATTTGGTGCGGGGACCCTCACATGAGGGGCAGAAAACATGTCAAAGATCCAGGCGTACAGCCTTTACGGGGTGCGTAACGGGGCGTTACGGGTCATTTTCACCCCGTAATGACCGTGACAACCCCGTAACGTGTAATAGGGCGCTGGCTCGTTTCGCCAAGCTCCACTTGCTGGTCCAGCATGCCGTCACTGTTGACCAGGCCGGAACAACCTGTCATGCTTCGGCCCCCCTTTTAGGGGGGCCTATGTTTGCGCCTAGCGCCCCTATTAGTAAGGGGAGCAAAGCTCATTTTCTTTCCAGGGTAAAGCGGCACATAAAAAAGGGCTGGCCTGTCAAAAGTCTTGTTCCTTTGTGAACGAAGTTCAGAATCAACGAGGGTTTGTAGAACGAATGTGTAATGGTTGCCACTGTTACCTTTACGGCCCCGCAGTGGCCATTATAACACACCATGCTGGATACAAACCAGTTTCAGCTTCGTGCAGGAACTATATGCCGAAAACAGCCCAATATGGGATGATATAACCCGGTTTTGGTGGTGACCGATATGATAACACAAACCGATTTTCAATCCTTGTTTAAAAACTACAATTATTAATTATTATTATTATTTCTGGTTTCTTTGAGCAGATCATGTTCATGGCAAGCCGGCCTTAGACTGGCCAAAACGGAAGAGAATAGCACTGGGAACGGCCCGTGGGCTATTGTATTTGCACGAGCAGTGTGACCCAAAAATAATCCATCGCGACGTAAAAGCTGCCAACATTCTTCTCGACGAGGACTATGAGGCAGTCGTTGGAGATTTCGGATTGGCGAAGCTGTTGGATCACCAAGATTCGCATGTGACCACGGCTGTGCGTGGGACTGTTGGGCATATTGCTCCGGAGTATTTACAGACTGGCCAGTCGTCAGAGAAAACCGACGTCTTTGGCTTTGGCATCTTACTCCTCGAGCTGATTACAGGTCAGAAGGCATTTGATTTCGGACGGGCAGCTAACCAGAAAGGTGCAATGCTCGATGCGGTAAGTTTTTTATTTTTGGATTTCTTTTGAGTAGCTGTATGTATTTCTAGTGGGCCACTATAGTTTGCTTCAATCACATTAGTTTATGCAGTGGGTCCCACATGGCAAAAGGCTGTCTGTGTGTGTTTAAATACCTGTTAGACCAGTTCTAGAATCCGTTCATTTTCTCCCTTCAGATCTTCAGTGTGCTGCTTTTCGAACAAGTGCTACAATGCTGCCGATGGGTTCCAGACATCTCTACTGTCTGCAATATGGACAGTTGAATTTTTGTTAAACCATGTCAATGTAACACGCTCTATAAATCAGGGGGCACGGACTTTGATAGCCATCCGATCACTCAAAACAGCAAGAAAGTCGACATACAATAGGCAAAGCTTGCAAGTTGTTTAATAACCGTGCATCTGTTCATAGCATATCCTTGTGGTGACCCACTAGATCAACGGTGCATATTGCGGCTAGGTCTGTATGGAAGTTCTAAAACATGGGTGTCATAATACCATTCTGCTTTACACCTTTTGAGCACAACAGCAATGGTCTGCTCATAAGTAGGCCCCACCCTGGATGAGAGACGGACCAAAATATTCTCTCTTAACAATCCAGCTGTTCTTTTGGTGCACTTCTTTCTGTTACATACTGTTCATTTGGTGAATGTTATTTTCAACTGTCATCTGCAGACCAACAAATAGATGGCTACGATTGTTTACTGGATGAATGTCTTAGATCACTGAAAGGTGGGTCCCACCTGTGGGGTATGGTCTGTATTAGAATGTCACCACTACAAGCCTCCAGGATTGGTCAATTCTCCTGTGTGTCATTGGATGAATGTTTTTAGAACACTAAAATGTGGGCCCCACCTGTACAGGATTCTGGTCTGTACTAGAACACCGCTGGTGGGTTTCACTGGATGAATGTTTTAGATTGCTAATAGGTGGGCCCCACCAGCAGCATTGATTGATTTTCATGCTGAAGAAATTTCATCACGCTGTGTTTCTGACTGCTCTCCTCAACAGGTGAAAAAGCTCCATCAGGAGAACAAGCTGAATGTATTGGTGGACAAAGATCTAAAGAACGATTTTGACCAGATCGAATTGGAGGAGATGGTCCAGGTTGCATTGCTATGCACGCGGTTCCACCCTTGCCACCGCCCGAAGATGTCTGAGGTGGTGAGAATGCTGGAAGGCGACGGCCTCGCTGAGAGATGGGAAGCCTCACAGAAGATAGAGACACCCAGGTTCCGATCATCTGAGAAGCTGCCTCAGAAGTACATGGACTTTGTTGATGAATCTTCGCTTGTAGTCGAACCAATGGAGCTTTCCGGCCCAAGATGACATGAACGTGCATGCTGTGGGCACGCTCATCAGGTACGTGTTGCTATGTGGGGCCCCATATGGATGCTTGGTTAGGTGATTGTAATCGTCCGTCGATCTGGTGGCAGTTGAATGTGAACCATTTGTACGGTGGAAGGTACATCATCCATGATCTCTGTGGATCGACAGTCGTTATTATCCGATTACAGCGCCATAAATGAAGCTGGTCAGTGGTTCACATTCAATTGAAAATGAATAGTGTACTAAGATATTGGATCGTTGCGATTTTTTTGCTCATGTTCCCATCCAAATGGGCAGGCCAATTGGATCGTAATCGTTTGTGCATGGACTGCCCGACATAGCTCGTTTCGTAATTTACTGTAAGTTGGGAGAGATTGGAAATGGAAAATATATGATTTTTAATGGAAATTGTGTTCGTAGCAGTTTCATGCATGTAGTAATATGGGGGAAATTGGGTTAGGGTGATGGAGATTTTGGTGAATTTTTTACAGTCAAGTCTGGTAATCTGAGCTGTTGATGAGGTGGGTCTTGCTGTGTGGATGGCCTGTCCACTCATCAGGTGGGCTAGTGTTTGGAAATGAATGGATTGCCGAATCGAACCTCACAATGCTCTTTCAGCAGTTTCAAATGATGGCCTGCCTGATGGGTGGAATGCATCTGAGACCATATGGACCGTTTAAATTGTGGGGCACACGATTTGATGGTGCATGGTTCAGAAATCATAGGATTTGAGAAATCATCACCATCGAATTGGTGGTTAAAGGTAAAATACTGATCATACGGTTAGGATCCATCCACAATTGGGTCAGAGATTTGGATGTACGGTCTGGATTGCCATGCAACTACGGGCAATGAAATGGTGGTCCACTACGATATGATGGGAGTCTGGCCTGATATGTAATTTGTCAAAATCAGAGTAAATAAATAGGAATTTTGCTGATCGTTTTTAACCATCCACTTGAAGGCCACAGAACGAACGGTCAAATGATATCTAATTGTGACAATTTTTTCTTAACAGGCACCGTCTACGGAGGTGTCCAAGATGGACGTTCCGGATCCTCTTAGACTAAAATGCACACCCTTGTGGACGGTAGACACCCAAGGGGATTGGTTGTGAATAGACACTGAAAACACAACTAGGTGTGGTTTTTCAATCAGTTCCGTTGGTTCGTGGCCAATGGCTATGATCATTTGTAGGGTGGTCAGTACCATCGTGGGGCCCACCGGCTGACAAGTCCTGATCATTGAAAACTGAACCTCTCTCGATCATACGGTTGTGATACGTGGGTAGCACCGCAGGGGCGCGAATATCCTACTACTGTTGTAGGGAGCCCGGGCAGCATAAAGCTCTGTAGGGCCCACTTTGATCTGTGCACGTGGTATCCATTCCATTCATCTTTTGTGACAGTTCATGTTAGGACGTGACAGATCAGATTATTCAAAACCTGAATGGGCCATACCACAGGAACAGTGGGACATGGACACTCACCGTTGATTCCTACCGTGGATCCAAAACCTGAATGGGCCACACCACAGGAACAGTGGGACATGGATTGGGTAGATGTCACCACGAACGCAGATTAGATCTGTGTGGGCCCACCGTGATGTATCTATTTATCCACCCGTTCATTCCTTTCCTCGTATGATGTTAAGGTATAGGCTAAAAAATGAGATAGATCCAACGCTTCAGATGATGTTAAGGTATGGGTCAGAAAAATGAGGTAGATCCAACGGCACTAGATAGTGAGCTTGGGCTGCATTAAATGTAAGGGTCATCCACTAGTCTCATTTTTCGGCGTATACCTTAACATAACATGAGAAAAGATATTAACAATGTAGATAAACAGAAACAACTATCAGCTTGATCTAAGACTTATATGGCCCTACAAAATTTCAACGGTAGACGTTCAATTTCCATTGTTTCCTGTGGTGTAATTCACTTGAGCTTTGAATACATTTTAATTTTGGATTTATGTCCTAAAATAATACGGAAAAACGGATGGAAGGAATGGATAGAACAGACGGATCACTGTGGGGCCCACAGAGAAATCAAACTACGATATAGCGTGGTGAGTTCTCAACACACAATCCGCGTCCTCAAAAGTAACGCCGACAGAAAGTAGAGTTGCCTACATGTGATGGTCGTCCAATCAAGGGCGGACAACCTTCAAACGTATGGAAACCGTCTGATCAAGATCGGACGGGCTAGAAAGCCTCCGAACGTTGAAAAGTGAAAAGTATTCAGTCTAATCACTACTCTTGGTCAGATCGATTTAAAGCTTTCCAATCTTGATTCGACGGTGGGGCACGGCTGGGAGCACCACGTGTGGGACCCACAAACAAGTAGTGTTTTTTATTATTGGACGTGGGTGGATTGGCTGCTGACGCGTCGGTGCTCAGTGGGCCCTACCATGATGTATGTGTTTCATCCACGCGGTCCATCCATTTTTCTAGATCATTTTATGGCATGAGATTAAAAATAAGATAAATCTAAATCTCAATTGGACCACAATCACGGGAAACAGTGTTAATTGAACGCCCATCGTGGAAAACAGCTGATATTTGTTTTTTCTCCCTTCATCCAGGTCTGTATGATTCAATCAACAAGTTGGATGTCAAAAAAACAGTGGGCCCGAGGTTTTTAACGGTGGACATTCAATCCACCAATTTAGTATTGAGAGGCTCTAATGAGGCATTCTACGAGGCTTTTGGTTTCTTACAAGTGGGCTGCTGGTTCAGTAATCCAGAACGTTGATTTCATGGAAATCAACGTGGATGCGCTGCGACGTTAAACCATCCTCCAGATTATAAGATCCTGACCATAGAAATTTTGGCCTTTTATTGGTTGGATGGGATGGATGCCGGGCTTTATCGGCGCATGTCATAGCCGTTTTTTGTTGAGTAGTTTAGAATTCTTAGTAAAATGCATGGCATGTGAATACCTTTACCCTTTAATCAGTTAACGCTTTTCCTTTGATCATGAACCATCTAATTTAATTATTATCTTGTGGGCCACTGATAGGATCCTACAATCTTGAATATTTTATAGATATGATCCATCCATGTAGAGGTCCATCAAATAAATGGCTTGGATCATTGACTCATGAACCCTAGATACAGTAGTATAATAAACCATGAAAAATCATTTTACATTTTTAAGTATTGAATGACAAATAAACATCACTGGTCCTGAAAAGGTTTCAACGGTTGACATTGTTATCCCACTGTTTCCTGCAGTGTGGTCTATTTAAGCTTTGGATATACTTTCAATTTTGGGTGTATATTTAAAATGAGCTGATAAAAAGAATGGACGGTGTGGATAGAACAGAAACATCATGGTGGGACTTACAGAGTACTACCACCATGGAAGTCGTTGAGCCGCTGTTTTGATTTTTTGGATCGTTTTACTTTCATGGGCGGGGGATATTCGTAGATGAGTTGGATGCCATTCGTGATTCGACCACCGACTTATGGGGATAGTGAAGTAATATTGTCTTTCAAGAAGGGTAATTTGGTCATGCAAAAGTTCTAAATAATAATTTGAACGAGCTTTCATGTGGTCGTATAGATTTTCACGTGGGGAATTTTTGTTCGTGGATGGACTACTCACTCAACGGTTTGGATGAATTATCAATGAGACCCTATTTGATATTTTACAATCCTTGGATCTGAGCAATGTATTACTCAATACCAAATCCGGCCGTTGAAAAACTCATGTAGGTCACAGCGAACGATCTTAGACGTTTCAGGTATGATTTTACATGATTTGGCCCTCCTAGCTTTCGGATCAGCCAAAGTTTTGGGTTCTTAGGAAATATGAGGGGCACACAAGATGGACGGAGTGGATGTTGTTGAAACAATAAGATGGGGCCCACAAATGGTGTTGTAGTAAGCTTGTCCCATCAGGACTCGGATACGGCAGTGAGCCTTCAGTACCGTCGGTGCTGTTAAAACCGTGTGGGCCCACGGCTATCTATATGTATTATGCATGCCATCCAGGACGCGGATTAGCTACTGACAGGTTGAGAAGCGATGCTCCTGCTGAAGTGATGTCACCAAGTTATGTGGGCCCCACCATGATGTATATGTTATATCCGCACCGTCCATCCATTTGCAGAGATCATTTCAGGGCATGAGCCAAAGATTAAGGGAGATAAAATTCTGTAGTGGACCCCACCACAGAAAACAGCTGAGAGAGTGACGCCCACCGTTGAAACCTTCCTAACGTCCATAGTGATGTTTATTTGAGATCCAACCTCTTTCTGAGTTAAAAAAGACATTAAATAACATTAAATAAAGGAAACAACAAATATTACCTTGATCTAAATCTTTTGCGGCCCTTAAAAGTTTTTAATAGTGGGCGTTACTCTCTCCATTGTTTTATGTGGTAGGGTCCACTCAAGATTTGGATCTTAATCATTCTTTGGATAATGCCCTAAAATTATCTCTCCAAATGGATGGATGGTGTGGATACAACACATACATCATGGTGAGACCCCACTTGGTGACATCACTTCAGTAGCTGTAACATTCACGATTTTCACTGTTTTGAATTTTCAAAAAATTCTTAATTTTTTTTAATTAACTTATATTATCATTTACTGACCATTAACACTCAACGCTAGTTTATACACGAGTAGTCCAGTCTGATCATGATCAGACCATGTGCAGGCCATCAAGTCAGATGATCGGTTTCTACTCATCAACAGCTTGTGCAGGCCGTGCAGCAGGCGAGAAAGGTCAGAAAAATCTAAAAATTTAAGAAAACATAGATCTCACTGGGCTTGTGGTCCATCGCGGACCACGGACCCAATGGACACACAGAAATAAACTATTTAGGCCGTCCCAACGGCACTTGCCAAATACAACCCACCAATGCTAGAACTGAAATCTGGCACTGGTTAATAAAACTGAAATTTTAGATATTTTAGTCGACGGATTTCTTCCAAAATTACGGTAAAGGTCTAATGTATTTTTCTACGCCCGCCCATAAAATCTTAGTCTCAATCGTGACACGGTGACCGTTGATCGCGAATCGGACCCGTGCGATCAAATCCCATATCCAATCGTCCCCAAATTTTGCATAGCCCTTCATCGGGTAATGAAGCACCTTTCCTATAAGTTTCATAGCCAAGGGGCCACTAGAACTGCCCCGATTCTCCAAACAAGCTCTATACCGCTCGTTGGTGGGCCACTAATTTCAAAACTATTGAATGATGTCTGTCTTACTGGGCTTGACGTCGATCGGGGGAGTCGAACCTGGGTGCTGTCCAGAACCGCTCAACTTAAGTTAAAGTACGAGTGTATGAGAAGTGCAAATACCTTAAAGGAATGAATTAAAACTTAAATGATTTGGGTTATTCACTTTTATGCAAAGTTGAGGATTTCGAACCGTGGGTTTACGACCAAACTTCTCACGTGGAGTAAGGATATTTCCCTTCTCATATCCGTATAGCCGCGGCCCCGATCGACCATCGACGACCGTTGAATAGACTTCTCATCATATCTGTCAATCGGCGCATCCAAATGGCAGACCGAGCATGTCCATATGTAGATCATCATTAGGGCTAACTATCATACGTTATATATCAACTTGTACACCCCATAGTAGGCCCTAGAGCTTAGAAAGATCCTCCCATATGTCTAGTATAGTGAAAACCTAGCCCTTGGGGCTATTTACACCAAATCTGACATTATAAAAGGGCCTCATTTGGGCATCCTCTCTCCCCATACGATTTTGCCCTAGAGAAAAGAAAGAGGAAAAGAGAGAAAGAGAGAAGAGAGGAAGAGAGAGTGAAGAAGGGAGAGAAAGTGGGCTGTAGTTGAAGGTGGGGCTAAGAGAAGTCGATCCTTACAACTCGTTCCTTCTTTCTCAAGAGATCCCACACCCGCCATTCAAAAATTCAAATTCCACTGATTGAAGAGGTAATCACCCATCATTTTTATAATTTTTTGTGTTGAGATAGGATTTGTATAAAATCCTAACATGTAAATGCTTTGCCTTAGGGATTCCGGCCAATCGACCTCAAATCCGAACTCTTATAGGTCGTTTCTTAATAACTCAACAATTTATAGGTGCGGACTATTGCTCTTAGGTGGCTTAGCACCAATTTCAATATCAATCTAATGATTTTGATTGTTGGATGATGCATTTGGGTAATCTATCAAAACCTAAGCAAGACCTTGCACTTTAGATTCCTCCCAAATTTATGTGCAATGGTGATGGAATGTTTGTTGTTTCTCAAACATGATTGGGTATATTAATGATGATTGTTTGTACCCTCTTTGCTCGGTTCATGTATGATGTTTTCCCCATAACATGTTTGTTGCACTAACCCTTGTGTATATTTTAGTATTAAAAGATATATGAAATGCTTGCCTTCCACACTAACCCACACAACACTTGCACCTTTATTACATGATATTGTTAGCATTTGCCTTGTAAAAAAAATCTGGATTCTATGATAGGAAGTATGAATGCATGTTATTACCTATGCTAGTTGATAACCTATGTTAGTCGGCATGCTATACATTCTCACCAAATCCTTGGGTTGATCAGGAATATGAGGAGAGTGAAGGTGGTTCCGTTGGTATGACTATCCTGAGGTTAAACCTATGAATTTGGTCGGGTGCGCATGGACGACGGTAGTTAGACTACATACGTCGCTTGTACCCGATGCCGTCTGTCACATGTTTGCCTGAACTCATGCGGTCTAGCCTATTTACTTACTAACCTTGATTGTTACCTATGTTTACTCACATATATATGGAACTTGAAACACTCTACAACCGTTGTAACCCATTGATAGCGCATTGAATATTGATCCACAGTCTTGTGAGCCGGATATAGTGGAATGAGACATTGTATTCGAGCTGTCGTCCTAGATGGGGTGACGTGCCTCCCCGTAGTGACCGTGAGCGATCCCAGTTCTCAGCACTCCCCATGTGCTTGAAGTTGAGGATGAGGAACCCGACGGATTAAGGATCACGGGGTCTTTGCCTCACACGTTGGGGGGTCTTAGCCTCACAACTAGTTCATGACATTTGATATGTGGGGTGTATCAGATTTCTTAGCCTGCTGGATGAATGGATTTAACTAAGAACTCGGCTAACTCTATTGCATTACATCGCACTAGCTAGGATGACGACTCGGCAGTTGAGGTCGCTCTGAGGGAGTGTTGGTCATACGCGATCGTTAGATGGAGTCGCTCGAGGGAGTGTTGTGGCGAGAACATGCATTATATCATCTATCATGCATATGCATTAACAAACTTAGTTAGGTATTTATGAATGTTCTCTTTTCAATAGGTTCATAATATAATTGATGCCTGTTACAACTTAAGATTAATAGCACCCACTAAGTTGATCACTCACTCCCACTCTGGGACGGTGTTTTAAAACACTAATCAGACTCTTTAGTAGATGCAGGTGACGCAGGGTACGAGGAGCATAGCAACGCGAGACAGGATGTGGAGGACGAGTTGTTCTATTACCAGTTGATGAGCGGCTCGCCCTAGTTTTGCAGGCGGACTTGTATTGCTAAGTAGAGGATTTGGTGAATCATTCTTTTGGACATACTTTGGTTGTACTCTTGTTGGGCAACGCCTTGTGCGACCCATAGTTATAAATTTTCTTTTGGACTTATAAACATTTAACCTTTTTCATTACAGTAGACTAGTTGTGAATCATGATTCATGTTTCTAATAATTCTCAGTTACATATTTAAACCTGATTTATCATAAAACTATAAAAATTAGATATAAGTGACACCCAGAAACTTAGGAGTTGAGAGGGTGCTCGACTCCCAATTTTCAGGACGTTACGGTAGCCAGCTACTCAACATGTCAGTAGTTAATCTGCATCCTACCATCTAGACATTTTGCCAATTGGAAAATGATGTGGACTTAAAAATCAAGCAGGCCTACCGTGTATCTCCATTGAAATTTACTCATAATATTGGTTTAGAAAGATAATTTCACGACATGGCACTGGGAATGAAATAAAACATAACACTAAAAATGAGAGGAGAAATGCCCCCGTTATCTCTATTTCACGTGGGCCTCAAATGAAAATGAAATAAATACCTTAAATACCTACTGATGTCCTAACATGCCAAAAAAATAAATGAACGTTTCAAATATTTTGATGAGTGTCTATTTATGGCTTCATACACCCACCACAATCCTCTCCTTAAAAGGAGCTTCTTCAACTTCCAAAAGTGTGAAGAAGAAAAGAGGAAATGAACAAATGACTTTTTGTGATAAGGGAAGTAACTTTTTAATATATCCATATCTTATGTGGGGTTCATTGAATTGCCGTTAAGAAAATTTAATATATCTATATTAAATAAGTTTTAATTTCATGTATTTTAAATTAAATTTGAAGAAATAAATCATTACAGATTGACAACGATTAAGAAAATAAGTCAAAATTAATGAATAACGTTAATACAATTGTGAGCTAATATAAATTTTAATAGAAAATCATAAAAAATTATTTCAATGAATTTATAGTTGTCCAATTAATATGAGCATATTACATTGGCCAAGTGATAGTCCTAATTGTTATTTTATTTGGGCCGACAATCCATTTTCAGATGGATCTTTCCAACTTTTGAAGCAAGCTAATGCCGTGTGATAGAGTAAGTGGCAAAGAGACATTTTTGTATGAAAAATACAGCAACAAGTCATCTTTAGCCTAAAAAAGATGTGTTTTGAGGGAGAGTAATACCCAAACGCTGTTATACGAAAAATCTCACAGCAAGCGCGCATTTGTGTGAGGTTGGGATCGCCCGGGTTGGCAGGATAACTGACTTTGCGGCTCAAAGTGATTTTATATGCGTTAAATCCACACTGTCCAACCATTTTGTAAGCTCATTTTAAGACATAATCCAAAAAATAATCAGATCTAAATCTTATGTAGTCCATACCATAGGTAACTGTAGTGATTTAATCCCCACATTAAAAACTTCACGTGGACCACCGGAATGTTTATTTTTCATCCAACCTGTTGACAGGGTTACAAAGATCTTGATGAAGAGACCACACAAATATCAGCTTGATCCAAAACTTTTGTAGCTGAAGAGAAGTTTTTAATAGTCAATTACCACTGTTTCCTGTATTATGGTCCACCTGAGATTTGATCTGCTTCAATTTTTTGATCTTTAAAAAAAAAAGAGTTTTGTAGCTGAAGAGTAGTTTTTAATAGTTAATTACCACTGTTTCCTGTATTATGGTCCACCTGAGATTTGATCTGCTTCAATTTTTTGATCTTTAAAAAAAAAAGAGTTTTCAATATGGATGAACGGCGTGGATGTAGTCACATATATCAGTGGAGCCCACAGTCAGGGTCTCACCCGATCCGCTCTCCCAGCAGAGATGCCATGTCTTCGATATTTTAGAACTTACAGTTGGGGTTATTGGATAATCTGCTGAGATGTGAATCTTGATACGCAGGTACTTAGAAATGGTACACGTGTAAAATATTAGCTCAATCTAAACCGACTAAACAGTGGAATATATTATAAGATAAAAATTTAATTTAGGTTTAATAATCCTATCCTCTGATTCGTGGACATTTGTTTCTTGAAACAATACCATTGGAATGTTAATCACTTTAACCGTCTAATAAATCTCAATAAATCTAATATTCAAAATAAGAGTAACCTTTTGCGTGTATGATACATGTATACATAATTTTAACGGTTTATTTTGAATTACTTGCATTCTAAGTATGCGATTTCTCAGTAATTTCTAACTGTGCATGCGTATCACCCATCACACTCTACAGAGTATCAAATTATTTCTCATTTTTAAATTCTCGCGAGTTACGAGATGACATTCGCAAAAGAAATTCTCGAGAAACCTGTCCGCGGTTTCGAGTCGTGGCTTCCTTTTGATACATACGATAAATCCGACTGGACTCGCTCGCTTGAAATGGAGATTTTTCCTTGAGATATACATGCCAACTTAAAAAACATCTGTGAGAGATCCAGTGCATTCATCATGTGGGGTCCACTGATAAAAGTAATATTTCTAAAATATATTTTCTATAAAGGGTATAATTATTCACATACGCCTGCGATAACATTATACGGTTTGGAGCACAAGTTGATCAACCGTCGTTATGCAAAGCAATTTTTTGATAATAATATATTTTTTTAAGATACAACTTTTATTTTAGGCCCATTTCAATGAATGGTCAGGATCTTCGAATCCAAATGGTATGTACTTTTCGAGGAATACCATCAAGTTCACGCGAGATATTCCTTTCGTATTTGCGTCGCTTCCAAGCCGTCCTTATTGCAATAGCAAATGCGATTACCCAACGTTTGTCTTGCCCTCCGCAAGAGCCGGAATATGCTATCGAAACGACGATTTGGCGAGGCCGTGACCGTGAATCTGCCCATCCGATTGGAAAGATTATTTTAGTAAATATAACAAAAAATTTTTAAGTTTATATAAATCTACGGTGGACCATGCCATGAGAAACAGTGGTGATTGGATGCTCATCATTAAAAAAGTTTTAGATCAAAGCTAATACTTGCGTTTACTCAAAAAAAAAAGAAAAAAAAGGCAAATCTAAAGCTCAAGTAGACCACGCTACATAATTGAATGTCTACCGCTAAAAACTTCTTAAGAGCCACGAAAGTTTTGGACCTATCTTATATTTGTGTTTTCCTTTCATCAAGGTAGGGGTGATCTTATCAAGAGATTGGACAACAAATAAAACTTATACTAGGCCCTAAAAAGGTTTTGGCAATTGGTGTCATTATCACGTGCTTTGTGTGGTATGGTCCACTTTGGCTTGGGTATGTTTTATTTTTGAGTTTATGTTATAACATGGGCTGAAAAATTAGATAGATAATATGGATATTAAACACAGGTATCATGTTGGGTCCTATAATGTCTTGCAAATGAATACACCACTGCTGCAATTAAACATTACAATGGGCCTTAAGGAGTTTTTAAATTGTGGATATCCAATCACTAATATTTTTTACAGTGCAGTCCACTCAAGATCTGGGTCTACTTTATTTTTGAGATAATATTCTAAAATGAGTTAGTAAAACAGATAGGCAGTGTAGATATATAACACATCTATCAAGATGGCCCACGGTCATTACCTGACTGAAGTATGTGATGTCCACCTCACCAAATCCCCTCTCACTTGATGAAAAGTAAATATTGTCAGCACGAAATGACATTTTTGTCCTTTTCACTGTGAGCCCATCCCACTATTTGGATGCATGTAATTCACATCAAACCATTTTAAAATGTGGCCGAATTTTAGATGTCTGGTGAACAAATATTAAACTTGCTTATTATCAGAGGACAGTCATATAAATTATTAAAAATGATAAATAAAAATAAATCCAATAGTCCTATTTCAACCAACAAGTGTCCACAAATTAAGAGTTAGGTTTACTCAACAAATGTATTTTAATGGACATGATGATCATTTTTAAAATTTAGGTGAACCCACTTAGTTTATATAAGGCTTAATAATTTCCTCATCAGTTTAATTTAAATTGGTGTGGGTCACGAGTACAGTTTTCAGAGCCTGTATATCAAGCATCTTATTCTACAGAGTATCAAAGGATCAATCCTTTTGCAACCCATCATTGTAGACGTTAAAATTCACTTCATCCATCAAGTTTTATCGTTGATTTTAGGACTTTCAGAAAACTCAGCCAAATCAACAGCTTAAGTGGGCCAGAAGACAGGTGGGGATGGAATCCCAACCATAGGTTTGCATGTGGGGCCAGCATTGTGTATGTATTTCATCAAATGAGTGAATCAGGCATAACTCCCGGGGATGAAGTGAAGACACAAAAATCAGACTGATACAAAACTTAGACGGGCCACACCTTAATAACTCAAGCCCAACTTTTGTATACACCCTACAAATAAATCCTTGTTTGGCATGTGGATTTGAAATACCCTGGATATGGAATCCTCATATTGTGTTTGATATTCTAGATCGATCATCTCTTATATTAATTCAAAAATAGATATAAATAATATATTTATATAGATTTGAATTTAATTACTAAATCAATTTTAATATTCCTAATTAATGTATGCATGTAATGTTTGACATAATAAATCTATTAAAAGATATGCCTTGGCCGAAAAATGATGAAATTCTAAGCCTCAAATGGATTACAAGTATATCATTACATCAAGCAACTAACTAAGAGTTTTAACCATGGGCAATGTTTGGACTGCACAAAGCATCCGATTAAAGTAATTTTAGTAACGCCGTTGACAATTTGATTATTTTAGAATATCATCAGTGATCCACATGCCTAATAGATTAATAACTTAATGACACACATGCTACACATGCTACTCATGTAAGGATTTTAAATGCAATCCTACCTTCCACTTTGGATTTCAAACATTCTCTATTAGGGGATTCAAAATCCCTAATTACTTTATAGTACCAAACATATAAAGATTTTCGGGCCATCATCAGAGAACTCTCCCAAATTGCAGTTGTACCATGTTTGCAAGGTGGAAATTGTGCCCGAATACGTAATAAGTGGTAATTGGTGTGAATTAGTAGCCATGATCAGTATACTCTATTTCACATCGGATGCACCCAAATGTCAATTTTTTAAATCACAGCAGAATCAGGTGATTTCATTTCACATGAATTTTAATTATTATAAATTACTTTCTATTCCCAGGTCCAATCATTTTTCTTACATTCTCTTAACCGTTACAATTCAAATACAGGCAGGCGTGTCATTCAAATTCACATGATTCAATTGGATTCCAATTTAAGTTTACAATACCATCCAATCCATTAAAATGTTAGACCACGTCATAAAGATCATCTGGAACAAAAATCAAAATGATCTATTCATCAGCCGGGTTACACCGTTGAAATCAATGTACAACCAATGGTTTGAATCAATATATGCTTGTGGTCCACCTGAAGACTCGACTGGTCTAGGTGATCTTCATGGTACGCTGCACCCGTTTTCATGGCTCCGATTTGGATCACTAATCAGTGGGCCCCAATTGTGACAAAGTGAGATACCGAATGGTAGTGTACAATCGCCCTGGCCAAGCATGCAAAGCATGCGAGCTCTCAGTTTCAATGGTCAAGATTGTTTTATCAGTGTCATACCTTTGCCCAAGTTTCAACTCGATGATCTAGGCCATCCACCTGTTTTGAACTTTATGGCCCACCTTCAAACTCTTTTTTCTTAGCCTTGTATTTCATGGCCGGTACATGAAGGGTTATGATCGTACAATCTCAAAAGCCTTTAAAGCATTCTTCTCCCCTTTGCAGCGCCCATCGAATCAATGGTCGGGATCATCAATCCATGGCCCACTTAAACCTTGATGCATCAGTACAGTGTAATTACTCTTCACATGCAAAAAGTCACCCGTCCTTAAAAGCAGCACTATTATTGGAATATTGCAGCAATGGACAGAGAACTGATGGGATACGGCCAATGTACCGCAACTTGTAGTACGGTACTAACTTCCCCACTGACATGGCACTTGTGTAGGACATCAGTGCCTTTGAAACGGTAGGCCCTACCATGAATATCACCTAAAAAAATTCAAGCCGTTACACAGTTGGAATTAATGGACAAAAACCAACAATCTAAATAAACATTAAAGTGTTGCCCATACATTGATTGGATTAGAATGAATTTATTATAATAGTAATATCCCAAGTTTCTAAAGCCAGTTTGATGGTAATGATTTCCTGCATCAGTTTCATATTAGTGGAAATGATAATACGGTACAGCTAATTACGGTACAGTTGCTTGTGCGCTATCAGTTCTCTAACGTCAGTAGTGATTACTGTTTTAATTAGCATGCAATGCAGACTTTTCCGCTTTGTTACGGAAATAGTACGAGTCATTTGATACTCTGCAGTAGTATGATGGATGATACGCAGGCACTTTAGAAATTGTACAACGAACAAATATCTAACTCACCTTAATCCATCCAAATCATGGAGCTTGTAGTAGGAAATTATAAAACTAAAACGATATTATTTCAATGATTGTAATCTCAGATCTACGAAAAATTTATTTGTCGATTTCCAACCGTTGATTATTTTTCATGTCGGCCGTATATCAAGCAATGGACTTAAGTCATAGATTCGGTATAAATTTCGTCTAATAAATCATCTCAAGTGGGTCCCGATATCTGGGCGGTTTAAATCGAGCTATCCACCACGTGCATGATTTCTGTAGGCCCGCGTACCATCCATCAGATCCCTGCGAGTATCACTATCAAATTTATGGGTGCGCTCTGGTGGCACCGTCACTACCGTAAGATACGGTGGTGCCGGGAAGAAGTAGGGTCCACTTGATGTATTCACGAAATCTAACCCGTCCATCGAATTATTCACCTCATTTTATAAACAGGATCCAAAAATCAGCCTATAAAATATTTCAAGGGAGTCACAGAAGAACAGGTGAAAGTTTGTGAGGGGACGTACACCCTTGATATTCATGGAGTCCAACCATGTTGTTTATACGTAATCTATACCGTCCATATCCTTCATATGCCATGGATGAAGGGTTAGGAAAAAAAGGGTCATGATTTGTGAAACTTATGTGGGTCCCAGTTCGATTCAAGGTGAAAATCCCCTTTCGTCTTGTTGAATGTTCTATGGCCCACTAGAGATTTTGATCGAATATATTATCAGGAGCTAAGATTAAAATGAGGGAAATCATCCTATGGACGGATTGGATGTGATACATACACTACGTGGACCCCACATCTCCTCGGCACCACTGGGCGCACCTTCAAACCAGAAAGTAGGGGTATCAATGGGCCGGGCTCGGGCTTACAAATCAGAATGTCGGCCTGACAGACTGGCCCGAAACAGTTCAAAATCCGGGCCAAGACCAACTGCGCGCCTGGCCCAGACCGCACTGCCAGTATCATACAACAATTCGCGGCAGACACACCATTTGTACAAACGGGGACATGGTCCACTGATCCAAGCCGTTAAAATGATGGAGTCACCATTACATAAATTTGGAAGATTTCCTTATCTCAAATGATGGTGGACCACTTCTATATTTTCTTTCTTAACCGTCCATTTGTTTTTCACCAATTTAACGGTCTTTATCTTCTCATATGATATATATTTTTGTATAGGTTCCATCTAGAGTGGGTACAACCATATCGAAAGTTTTGATATCATAAAAATCGGTAGGAAATATGAGGAGAATGGGTGGCTTAGATTGAAATTAGTGGGTATGTATTTCATATTCCCAAAACAGATCATAACGGCGACTGTAAAAATCCGTTATCTCCGTCATTTCAAACAATGGGTATTTATGTAATTTCACACTCGCCCCTCCACCTCTGCTTTCACCGTTCTGCCTGTGTTTGTTTTTACCGAATCCCAACACTCATCCTTTCATTTCTGGCATTGGAAACTCCGAAAAAAACACAATTTTCTTCTTGAAAATTCCATCTTCCTCTTCTCCTCTCAGCAATTCCATCTGGGCAGTCTTTCTTCTTCTTCTTTTTTTTTTTTTTGTGGAAAATTTCAGCCATGGATTTGAGAAAGATTGCAATTCCAGAGCAGTTTTCTTCAAAACGGAGGGTGATTTCTGGTTTTGGCGTCGGTGTTTTAGCTTCTCTCCTTGTTTTTACACTAGTTTTGATGAATAACCCATTCAAAATCTCCTTCTTGAATGTTACTTCTGGTAGTTCTTCTCCATTCCCATGGTTTTTTCCACAGCAAGCTGCTGTGATTTCTGCAAATTCTTCTTCAGATTCTTTGGAGTTTTCGAAGAGGAAGAAAGAAGAGGGAATGGTGGAAAAAACCCATGAAGGGAAGTTGGGAAATGAGGATAAAAATTCAAGCTTTTTGAGTTTTGGTGGAGGAGAGAAGGGTATGGAGAAGTCCCATGAAGATAATTCCTCAGAAAATTTTCACAAAGGAAGCACTTTTAATAAAGAAGATAGGGTGATAGAAAAAATCCATGTAGGGAATCTGTCGGAGAAGGCTAAAAATGGTGGAAATTTCTCAGAAGAGGTTGAAAAAGGAAGTTCTTTTAGTAGAGAAGTAAGGGTGATAGGAAAAACCCATGAAGGAAATTCTTCTGGGAATGATAAAAATCCGTACCTTTTGAATTCTGGAGAAGGAGAGGGGGTTAGAGAGAAGATTCGCAGAGGGAATTTCTCTATCAATGAAAGAATCCATGAAGCAGTGCAGGAAGAAGCAAAAAATTCAAGCTTTTCTAATGGAGGACTAAGTATTTCTGAGAAACCCCATGAAAGTGGTGTGTCCGAGAATGATAAAAATTCAACCTCTGAGAGAAAAAACCATCAAGGGGATCCATCTGAGAAAGACAAGGAGAAAATTGCAAGGTCTTACGATGGTTTCCCTTCTGCAAAAACAGTTGGAGATGTTTCTGGAAAGTGTAACATTTTCAATGGGAGATGGGTTAGAGATGAAGGAAAACCATATTATCCCGCTGGTTCTTGTCCTCATATCGATAAGGATTTTGACTGCCATGGAAACGGAAGGCCAGATGATGATTTTCTAAAATGGAGGTGGCAGCCGAACGAGTGCAACATCCCAAGGTAACAGGTCATTTTGCAGTTTTTTTTCCAATTTCCAGAATGTGGAAATCTCTGAAGAACACCCGACTAGTACTGAAATGCAATTTACAATGTTCTTGTGAATTGCAATTGCTGAAGAAAAACAGCCGTGTTTATGACAATACGGAACTGTGTTGAGCTTGGGTTGCTAGGAAATTAAGTTGCAGTTCTTGGGATTTCTACTCTTAAAGAATTTCCAAAGAGAATCATAAACGATGCTCATGTGGATGCGAAGGAGATTTTCCTTCCAATACAATGGAAGGAGCCTCATTTAATGATTTTTGGGAATTCTACTTACGGGTAAAAATTCCAAAATTCCAAAATATTTTTCTCTGCTCTTGAAAAGACTGTGAGCCAAGTGATCAAAATAGCTGTGGAATGCTTATTGAGTTATTGAATATAAATCAGCGGAAATAGTTTAGTTTATGACATGTATTAAAATAGTGTAGGAACAACAACAACAACAGAAACAAAGTTTCTGTAAAATACAGAATAACACAACAACACTAGTTATGTTTTAATGGAAGAGCGCTCCTTGAGTTTTTCTAAACAGAAGTTATTAAAGATAAATGCATTGAAATTCTGTGGAGTCTTGGGATGGCTGAGGAATACCCATTTATTTGTATTATTTGGTCCAAAGAGCTGCCACCTTGCATTTCAATGCTCTTCCTTACAATGTGTTTGGATGCTCAATAGAACTGAATTGCAATAATCCAATCCAAAGTTGGGGTGGCATTGCTCTTATTCGTAATGCTGACCAAACCAATATTGAAATTCCATGTGTTTTAAACTCGGACTTTGGACAATCTTAGTTACAATTTGGGGGGTCGATACCTCATTTTGAGTGCAGCTGGTGTAGCCATACTTTTGCTAATTTCTTTTATTCCCATAACTTGCACTTCAACTCGACAGAAATTTACAAAGAATAAACTGGGCAGCTTAGGTTTGGAACCAAGTAATTGAGTTTGCAAATGGCTTTAGAAAATTGATTTATTATATTACCATTATGAATTCATTTTCGTTTCCATTTGATTTGTTTTCCTGATTTAATAATTTCTTCAATGTCAGGCTGAATTAATTTTCTTTTCTTCTTCTTCTTCTTCTTCTCTCTATGCGTGCAGCTTGAATGCATCTGATTTTTTGGAGAGGTTGAGAGGCAAAAGGCTTCTTTTTGTGGGAGATTCATTGAATAGGAATATGTGGGAGTCGCTGGTGTGTATTCTTCGCCACAGCATCGCAAACAAAAAAAATGTTCGTGAGATATCTGGAAGAAAAGAATTCAAAACAAAAGGCTATTACAGTTTCAGATACGAGGTTAGTTCTGTATTGAGAAATTAACTGATAAATACATCAAAAGTTTCTTTATTGAGAAATTCAAAAAGAATTCAAATCAAAAGGCTATTACAGTTTCAGATACGAGGTTAGTTCTGTATTGAGAAATTAACTGATAAATACATCAGAAGTTTCTTTATTAAGACTACATTTTTAAGGGCATTTTCCACTGTTTTGCACATGTTGGTGACACATCCACCATATGCATGGCAAACATATAAGTCATTCTAGACCATCCAATTCCTGGATTCCATAATCCTTTGTGGGTGCAGCATATCATGAGAATCTTTCTGATTGTATGAATTCAACTATCCGATATTAGCCATTGAATTTTGCCCACTGACCATCTTCCTTTTAATCATCCATGTGAGGCCACCAATTGGATCGATAGGGTCACCCAAGGTGCAATTTTTGGGCAATGCTTCATCGGCGTTCCACAAGAGGCCTAATGATCTCGGCAGTCTGCACCAACGTACCGTGAATGCCATGTGTATGGTGAATAACTCATAACCATTTTAGAATGGTGGAAATGCATGTGGTAGTCTATCCTTCCTTTTCTAAGTAGTGGCTTTTTTCATGGGCTGTGTTGTAGGACTATAACTGTTCTATAGATTTTGTTAGATCTCCCTTTCTGGTGAGGCCATCATCCGTTAATGGCCAAAAGGGAGAAGAGGAGACTTTAAGATTGGATCTGATGGACGAAACGACTCCAGTGTATCGGGAAGCTGATGTTTTAGTTTTCAATACTGGCCATTGGTGGACTCATGAGAAAACCTCCAAAGGGTCAGTAACTTGGTCCTGCTACTTGAAACAATGCTTCTTTTGTATTGGGAAGCCCACTCGCAGCTGTACATCCGGTCATTCATGTGATTAGAGCCATACAGTAGGGGGGCCCCACAGTGTAAATTGCCAGACATGGCTTAAAAATCCACTATGGATGATTGGATCAGGCTGGCCCACTCATTCACAGGCCAGATGTGTGGATAGTTCGCCACTTCTTTTGAACTGCCTTATTGTTTTTTGTCTGTTTACGGCCTGCTTGACGAGTGGTACGGCCTCATCTACATGGTGGGGCCCACCTAATGCATAGCTCGGATGCCATGCATACATGTCATGTTGGTTCCCTTGTTCTGCACCTGTAGGTTTGCTGAATGTTTTGAACGAAGAAGGCAGGTCCGGCGACTAAAACGTTTTCAAATAATGACCTATATTCATAAATTAGACTTTCTAGTCCAAAAGTACCTCTACAAATGGACATGTGTGCAGAATAGGACATCAGAGTCGTGTCTCGTGTGGTGCCCATGTGTAGACCATCTGGCCAAAAATGTTCAGCTATTAGTAGGCCAGACTTGTATGGAAACTCTGGATGGTGTAACAAAGTTTGCACGCTTTTCATACCATCCACCTTTTGAGCACCTGCAAGTTTCTTTCACATTGTGCAGGGTTTTACATATCTCGGCTGCATTGTTATTTTGGTAGGGCATTCGCTATGGTTAAAAAGACTCAGCAACTCAGACTGCCTCGTCCAAATCTCGAATCGAGTCATGACTTGCCAAATCGGGGGTGAATCAGCCCCGATTCCTGACTTGGCTGAGACAGGGGTGACTTATGGTTTTGAACTGGATTGGGTCTGAGTGAGTCCGAGTCTTGAAACCATGGCATTCACCAGATGTCTGAGGTAAGACTCAATCCTGGGCATAGTGACAAATCTCGTTGTTGCCAATTTCTCAGCCCAGAAATTTCTCTCAAGATTTTCAAATGTTGAGATTTTTCTCAGAATATTATCAGGGAAATCTTGCTGAAAATAAAAAATCTTTAAAGATATTTGTTGTAAATTAATAAATAATTTTAAAATGTAAGCATTTTTATGTAACGAAATTAAGGTTTTGACTATTTTTCCGGTTAATATTGCAATAAAAAATGCAATATTTTTAATCTGCTGATATTCACGCGATAATATAGTTTAGTGCATTTTTCACAATAGTATTGAGATATTTTCAATATCTTGGCAATATTTGTCACATTGATACTGGCCTACACCGAGGAGAGTGACACAACCAGCTGGGATACTGAACTGGTTGTTGGGCTGGATCATTAGTTACCGGCCTTCCTTTTTGGCCAAATGATTTACTGGTGGGTCCCACCTGATACATGGACTGGATGTCCTGCATACGTCCATCTGGGGAGGTGTGCAAGCTAGCAAATCTCTTGTAACTTGTAACAATTCCTAAATTTGTGGGTCCTTTTTTTTAAAAAATATCTTTTTGTCTTTTGTGGAATTGACAGAAAAGACTATTATCAAGAAGGTAATTACGTGCACCCAATGCTCAATGTCATTGAAGCTTACGAGAAGGCTCTCACCACATGGGGCAGATGGATTGACAAGAACATCGATGCCCACAAAACACGGGTTTTCTTCAGAGGATATTCCCTCACCCATTTTAGGTAACAACCCGATTATGAATTCATCCTTCTTTCTTGATCTAGTCCATGAATGTAAACTTGCAGTGTAGTATAGAATTGCTGTACTCATGCGTGTAAGTATAGAATTGTAGTACTCAATGTGTGTCAATATCCAATCTATTCTAATGTACCAAGTTTGAGATGAATTTAGTATCACACGGGGGAATACCTTTCAGAGCATTTGGATGCACTCATAATCATCATCATCTAAGCCTTACCCAACTAATTGGGGTCGGCTACATGAATCCTTTTCTGCCACTTCACTGTATATAGGGCCATAATTTCAGTTAGACCATAGGTCATCAAGGCTTTCTTACTATCTACACCTATGTCCTTTTGGGCCTTTGCCTTGCCCTTTTAGAGCCTTCAACTTGTATGTATGAACTCACTCTTAATTGGCACAGTTCATAGTCTCCATTGCATATGAGCTAATGACCAAACCATCTAAGTCTACTTTCCCCCATCTTGTTACATATATTGGTGCTACGCCTACATTTCATCAATTGCATTCATTTCTAATTATGTCCTTGTCTTGCCACTCATCCATCTCAACTAATGCAGTACAATTAACCATTTGCTTTAAAAGCTCGAACTATTAGAGTATGGCGAATTAATCCATTTATCTCATAGCCCAAGCCCCACATCTCATGGGTTAGGACCTTGGGCGAACCCCCCTCGTGGGCTCGTGAGCCCCAAATCACATGGGCCACCCACCCTGAGTGTGTCCCCGCATCCCACGGGCTACCCCACTTGAGCCGGGTGTGAAATGCCCCTGCATTAATCATCCCCGATGAGGAGTCTCGAACACGAGACCTCCCCCATGGGCCCCAAATCACATGGGTCACCCACCCCGAATATGTCCCTGCATCCCACGGGCAACCCCACTCGAGCCCGGTGTGAAAATGCCCCTACATTATCAACATCCTCATTTTAGCTACACTCAGCCTATGGACATATTGTTCCTTAACTACCCAACATTCTGTCCCATAAAGCATGGCTGGTTGTATAGTGTTTGGATGCACTATCGGAATAAATTGCAGTTACCAATCTAAGAAAGTGTAAAGAACCAAATTATAATTGACCCCATTGTCAACGTAGCAACAAAGGTCCACTAGTTATGGTAGAGCCTATGAGGTCAATGTGGGAGTCGCCGCTAACCCATTCTTTGTATAGTTCAAGGATGGCTAGAATCCTTGTTGGCTTTTCAAAACCCAAGAGAGTAGTCTCCTAGATTTTGAGGAGCTGACTCCAACTAGGTTTCTTAACCACTCTTCTAGGTAAGACCACGGTTATGGTATAGGAAGGGGTAAACTGCCCTACTCCACCTGCAAAGATAAGGTCACTACTTGAGTAGAAGGAAATTCCACCAATTAGAATTTCTACAAACGGTCGGCTTGCACCCCATGGGTAAAAGAAAAGAAACGAAGAAATAATTTGAATAGAGAAGAAGGAAAGAGGAGGGATGCTTGGGGATGTGATGAGTTAATTGCTCGCTTGTCTTCTTGTGGTTTGGATGAGGCTTTGATCTTCTAATTCTTGTGATTATGGCTAGAGCTAGTTACGAGACGCTCGACTCACCTGACTCAACTTGTTCGACTCATTTAGACCCGACTCAACCTGAACCGAATGGGTGAGTTGGTATGAACCGAGTAGGCTTCGCCCAATCTGAACTCAAACCGAGTCGAGCCTGAGTTACCCAGTAACTTGACCCAAAACTCGATCCGGTCAGACTCGACTCGACTCGGGTATATATAATAATAATAAAACCCTGATTTCTAAGTATCTCTAACCCTACCTGCTGCACCCGACCCCGACTCGATATGATCCCAAACTCTCTCTCCCTCCCTCATCCTCTTCCAAGCCCGGCCTCCACCCACCACCATCACCACCCTCCTCTCTCTATCTCTCTCTCCTCTCCGCTCCCTCCCTCCCTCATCTCTTGATCCAACTCGGTGCCAACTCGACTTAACTCAGTACTTTTGACTGGGTCAGACTCGGTCCGGATTAGTCCAGGCCAAACCCGGACTCGGATCGGGTCAGGCATGCTGGACTCTGTACCAAGTCGGGTCGAGTTCGGGTTAGGCCTATTTCAAAACTGGATCGAGTCGGATTAGCCCTAAGTCAGTCTGACTCAACTCGATGCCCGACTCTAATTATGGCTTGAATTTTTACTCCTTTGATTGAAATTGCACTTCTTGTTGAAGGAGGATCTTGCCTTGTATGGTTAAGTGAGTAGGGTGAAGAACAAGTGAATTCCTCTACCCCTCAAGGTTGCCGAAGCCTTGGCTCACCACTCGATGTGTATTCCATGGTCTTGGGGAAGATGGAATTCCCAAGCTGTTAACCTTTGCCTCTCAAGGTTGCTGAAGCCTTGGCTCACCACTCGACCTGTACTCCATGGTCTTGGAGAAGATGGAATTCCCAAGCTCATAACTTTTGCCCCTCAAGGTTGTCGAAGCCTTGGTTCACTACTCGACCTGTACCCCATGGTCTTGGGGAAGATGGAATTCTCTTGACTCTCCATTGGATTTGCAGAATTTCGCTTAAGTGTTGGGATTGAACTCCCAGAGAAAGGCTACGGCGAGCACAACTCGGTTATGCCTCATTTGGATTCATTGGGTTGGCCCACTGACTCGTTCTACTTGACAAAACTTAGCATGACTTGAGCCGAGTAACTCACAGGGTGATTGCTTTTTAGAATTAAAATTAAAGGGCAGACAATGAGTTTTGAATCCACGACCTCAACTTCAAGAGCTAAGTGCTTCTACTGACATGCCATTTTCTTCTTTTGTAACCACACATCAATTTTTATACTCATAATGTATCAAATATCTTTATGTACTAAAATATTCGTATTAATTTAATTGCTAAATATCGAGTCGGGTTGAGGCAAGTCTTTGAGCTGACCCGACCTGGTTGGACATCGAGTCCAAAATCAACTGAAACGGACCCAAGATTGGTGGCCAGCATCTTCCAATCTAGGACATTAGTATTCTTTCTTATATATTTGTTCTGAGATTTTTTTTGATAATTCTAATGCTTTTTGTTCTGATTTTGTAATTGATTTGATCCAGACCTCCTACAATTCCATGACCCAATTCATTTTCAGACATTGCATGTGCACATATATCAATGCTCGATGGTGCCCAAGAAGTGCCAATGGCCTTTTCCTTTATTCACATCTCGCCCAATTCTTGACTCAGCAAAAAAGAAAAGAAAAAAGGAAAGAAGTGATACGCCACCAAACCTATGACCTCACTTACTGATATCAATACACAAAGTACCCAAATCCTCCTCAATTAACAGCCCATTTTGTTAGGAGATCCCATGGGCTCCTTGCCCTCTGCAACAGATTCATAGCAGCAGAGCTGCATTTTCTATGTTAATCATAATTTTTGAGCTTTGAAAACACTTAAAAGGGTAAAAAATTGTGATTGAGCAGGGTAAAGAACTCCACCCATATGAATCTTACATGAGAGCACTAGACCTGCCAAGATTGGATTAATGCTGGGGTCCCCTACCCAAACAGGCTGCGATTCCCATTGATTTATCATCCAATCTCACTCTTTCTTGTGAATGAAATGGTTGAGGGAAACTTTGATACATTAGTAGAGTGTGATGGATGATACACAGGCACTCAGAAATTACTTAGAAACTGCAAACGCAGCATTCGAGAAATTTAAATTGAACTGTCCAAACTATGGTACTAGATCGGATGCATCATGAACCAAAAATCAAGATGATTTAATTAGCTTATTATAGGATTGGTGGACATTTATTGGACAGTTAAATGGTCGTATTTCAACATTCAAGTGTCCATGACTCAGAGGTTAGTAATGTTTAACAATCTGCTTTCGGGACTCTGTCTTAGCAACGGTGGGTTCCACTTATTAGCTGGTTTAATTTGATTTAATGTATGCCACATGTAAAATTTCTGAGTGCCTGCATATGAAGCGTCATATGCTTCTAGAGTATCAAATAACTTGCCGCAATGGTCTAACTTCAGTCGTATATATATTTTTGAATGACACTTCATCATGTCAACGACCATTCTTTGTCTAGTTCATCCACTTTCAGTACTACACATGTTCCAACCACTAACAGAGAATTGTATTATGCTATTTCCATGACTTCCAAAAAAATCGTTAGTATCATGATTATAGTATTCTAATGAGAGTATTGCTAAGCCCAAATGCATGTGCAATAATACTAATGCACATGCCCCCGCATGCGCCAACATGGCACATTGGCATGAGATCTAATCCATTCATTAGAGACATACCACTACTTAGATGCTTTCACCCAAGAATTAGGTCAGTTCAATCATCAGATGGGCCACAGTTTACAAAATAAATTATGGCTTGGCTAAAGTTTTATCGCTGTCCAAATGTTTCTGACATTGTAGCCCACTTGCTTAATGGACCAGATTAATTTCTGGGAGAGAACATAGACATGGCTTGGATATTGGACCTGTTAGCCACACTAAGCACATGTGCTGCGCGTGCATTAACATTATTGTACACGCATGTGGGTTTAGCAAGACTCTTCTAATGAATAGTAGATATGACAGTTAATTACAGTTTTATAGGCTAGATTCCAATGTGCTTTTGCCACAACATAATATATTGTGTATCAAATCCGGTTTGCTAGTTGCATGGACATCCTACCAAGATCCTTCTTGTTCTTCCCACTCACACTTCAGACCTGGAAGAGTTTGAAATAGATGCTTCCTCAGTCACTCACCGGAATCTCCTCGTGCTTTCTGTAGCACATTTTCTGACTATGAACCACACCATCAAGCCTAAAAATGGCACTGACCTGATGGTATGGTCATGACCATCTAATGTCGCCTATTGAATTTGGACCATCGATCATTTTCCTCATGGTCTTTGTTCTATCACTACTGATCCAACTATTAGGATTTTGTGGTCATTGTAATTTTCTTGATATGCTCTGTCGACAATGATGGCCACGATGATTGATGCTCTGGATTGGCATGCATGTCTATCATGCATGGCAAACTAACATTGGGGTATGCTATTTTCTTAAAGAGAGATGCTACAGTGCTCTCCAAGCACCATAAGTTATAGTGCTCCTAGTTGCATTGGGACACATAAAAAATCCATTAGATTGATCTAGTCTATCCATTAAGTCCAGCCGACATTGCATGGGCTACCATGCAAATATCACACCACTCTGGTAATCTTAACCATTTGATCAAGGGCCTCTAATATGGGTGGTCTAGATCATTTATACAGAATAAGGTCTAACCAACAATTCTGACAGTCTATTTGATAGCTCCCATCATAGATTACTTATGATTCTAAATATTGGCTTCTGTTAGGCAATCCTAACCATCCCAGCCATGAGTTGGAGAAAGGACAGCCACGAAAATAAGGCCGGATCTGGGATGGATTTGATCCCTTCATCAGTCTTATTTTTGCATGGTGGCCCTGAAATGTGTTCTAGACTAAATGGACAGTGTAGATTGATCTATTGGACTATCAAAGTTACCCGATGCAACTAGGAGCACTATATTTTTTCAGTGTTCTGAGAGTATTGGAGCATCCCTTTGTTAAATCGTAATTATCAAAGCCCACAATCTCAATGCATGTGTCGAATATGAAAAAGATCTGAACCATTTATTTATTGGTTCGATGTGCGGTTGGTCTATAACTCAAAAGATCACAGTCATTTGCATGATCGTAGCTGCCAATTGGACATTTTTGAAGCCTTTCACTTCCAGTGTCAGAAGTCCTCCGATTGGTGGCTAGGATCACCCGGTTGGTGTGATTTTAAGGTCATGGTGCATCAATGGCAAGACCCAGCTGGTAAACAGCCTGGATGCTCTACATGTGTGGCACGTGTGAAGAGATAAGAGTACCTGATAACTTGGATATTTGCCATATAACCGATATGTGACAGAAATAGCTCGTTGAGCCCAAAAATCTGAAGCATTTGATTTGGGTGCAGTGGAGGCCAGTGGAATTCAGGCGGGCAATGTCACAACGAAACAGAGCCGATTTTCAATGAATCCTACATGGGAAGTTACCCTTCAAAGATGAGAGCACTCGAGCACGTGTTGCAACGGATGAAAACTCCAGTAGTGTATCTGAACATCAGTAGGCTTACTGATTACAGAAAAGATGGGCACCCGTCAATATACCGCAAGGAATATAAAATGGACCGGCAGTCTCAGGACTGCAGCCACTGGTGTTTGCCGGGAGTGCCTGATACATGGAATGAATTGCTATACGCTTCTTTGGTGATGGACAGCTGAGGATCATGGAGGGACGGAATACGGAACCAAGTGCACATTATGGTGTGATAAACAGGATTATTCATGAAAAATTACAACATGGGTGCTGAGATTCTTTTATTGATTAATCTTGTGTTAGGAAATGTCAATGGCAAATGTCAATGGCAAGTTCTATCAGAGATTGACAATGTTAAGAATTATTTTTTTTCAGTCTTTTTCCACGGTAAGTAGACTGGAAATGTGACAGATTTCTTCAGTGTATGCAAGAAGTTCTATACAGTAAATATCAACATGGGCGCGCATTTTTGCTATTGTTGGTGCACAAAAATTCTGAAATCTTGTTTGAACAGATTGTGTTTGAATGTATACTATTGCAGCTTCAATTCATTCTCTGATGTTATCAACTTGGTTTGATATGGATCGTTGAATTCTGATAAAATGACCTCGAATTCCATTAGAAATTTACATGGATAGGAACAATTCATCAAGGATTCATTCCAATGCCTTGTGTTTGTAGTGGAAATGTATCAAGGATGCATTACAATGCCTTGTGGTTGTATTGGAAGGTGATCAAGGTTGCATTACAATGCCTTGTGTTTGTATTGGAAATGTACCAAGGATGCATTACAATGCCTTGTGTTTGTATTGGAAGTGTACCAAGGATGCATTACAATGCCCTGTGTTTGTATTGGAAATGTACCAGGGACGCATTACAATTTCTTGTGTTTGCATTGGAATGTGCTGCTTTAAGATAATATAAGTTTGTATCGGAATGCATTGCCGTCGCATTCTTTATGGAGTGAATAATCTCGTGGGCTAAGACCCTGCAATCTACAATCTGCCACGTTGGGCTTTTGCATTCCCTTAATGTGAATTGGTCTATTGCTCGCTTGCTCGCACTTCCTACCCATCACCCCCAAAAGGGGATTCATTAAAGGGATTGGCTCATTCCATTCCAGGCTTCACTTTTTGGTATAGATTTCGTTGCAGAACAGTACATATCCGTTTGGAAACATTTGCAGTTTTCAATCCAAATGTTTTTATAATGCTCTCTCTCTCTCTCTCTCTCTCTCGGCCTGTTTGGTTGCCACTTAAAAATGGGTTCAACTCATTTTTGTTAATTGCAATTATGTATTAGAGATTATATTTATTTTTGGTAAGGATTACAAACAATCTTGATAACCAGCAGTCATGATCTCTCATACATAATTACAATTAACTAAAATGAGATGAACTCATTTTTTAAAGTGGCACCCAAGCAGACCCTTAGTCTTTTGACAAAAATGAGAGATGGAAAAGGTGATATGACTGAGCTATGATTTTCATATCTTCACCTGTTTTGTATTAATACCCCAAGGAATGGGTGTCTCTCTCTCTCTCTCTCTCTCTCTCTCTCTCTCTGAGTCGACTCAAAACTCCACCGAGCCAAACTAGCATTGAAACATTAGCGAAATGTTAGAGAGAGAGAGAGAGAGAGCACCATGCAAAAGAAACATTAGTGAAACTGAGTAGAAAATGGCTTACAACATATGGAACAAAAGAGAGGATTTATGATCAGCAACTCGGGTTTTATTACATCAAGCTAATCAATTCAAACGACCCACTTACCGAATTATTAACTTGAAAAAAGAGGTACTAACCAAGCCGAAAAAACGGATACTAGATAGACCCAAAAGTAGGTCCCAAAATGCCATAATGTGACTTGCCGGTTCGCTATGCATTAGCCAAAAGCTCCACTAAATATAGCAGTAGGCGATCTTCGATAAGAAATTAGTGATAGCTCATGGCTAACTAAGCATAGATAAACAGATGAACTTGGAGTGGATATTTGGCACCCTCCCATCACTCCAAATTCAGTGCTTTCTGCCTCAAGACCCATGGATGGATTCTTCCCAAGCATCTTCCATTTCTCTGAGAGGGGAAGAGAATGTAAAAGATAGATTGATATCCAATGGGATTTGATGAAAGCAAGGGAAGAAGTTTGAATCTGATTGTTGGTATAAATAATGAGTGGAGGGAAAAGTGGGTGATGGGAAATTACTAAAATATCCTTAAGTTTCCAACTAATTACTAAGTCATGCTTTTATATTTCAAATCAAAGTACAGAAATTAAAATTAAGTTGGAATTTTTAAAAAAAAAACAAAAAAAAGAAAGAAAGAAAAGAAAGAAAGTATGGGTGTGTTTGGATGCCACTGAGAATGAGTTTTAATGCATTTTTCTCCTGAGTAGGCATCTGTTGGAAGTGAACCATTGTTGGACTTGAGCTTATGATTGTGGCCCATTTAAGTGTCCAACAGGCTTGGAATTTTAGTAGAATGCTTTCTGTAATGCTGAGTTTGATGAACGGTTCTGATTTTCAATCCCACCTAATTCGCTAACCTCATTTAAAAAAATAATAATCAGTTCACAGCTTTCCTGAGAATGTCAGACTCCTGCAGATTTAATGAGAAACGAAAAATGGTAGGCATCCAAAGTCCAAACACATCCTTTTTAAATTGGTATAAAAAAGAGAAACTCTATCAAGTGTATGATTATTTTGAAATATATGGGATTCGATGTAGAGATGCACATGATGTATTCGTGCCATCCAAACCGTCCATCAGACACGTCACCTCATATTACTTCTAAATGCCAAAAAGAAGCCTGATCTGACGATCATCTGGGCAACCACATAGGGAACAATGTGAGAGAAGACACCCACCATGGGTTTACACATTGGCCTACCTGAATCGAAAAACAACCTTGGTTTTGGTCTGACCGTTCGTCTAGGACAGATGAAGGGTCAGAACAGCGTAGATTCCGTATACACAACATAATGGGCCCTCTTCACGAGCGTTCCCTTCCAAACTGAACCCCATGTTGTGTCCCACCTGATTCTCAAATCGACCTGAAAATTTTCGGAACTGTGGTTAATATTCGCTGACTCATCTGATGGACGGGGTAGATTTTATACGCGGATCACGTGGGCCCCACATCGGTACCAATGGAATGGCCCCTACCCCGCATGGCTATAGGAAAATGACTGTATTACCCTTGAACTTTGGATTTAATCAAGAAACACGTGCGCTAATTGAGTGCAGTGAAAAGAGAGGCCTCCGACCGCAGCCGGGTGCGGAAGATTACATGCAATTTAGGAGTGCGCATCAAACCATAGAACCGTAGAATCCGCCCAGAACCGACCAAACGGACTGGTTTAGTATAGTTTTAGAGTACATCAGTTTTTATTTCAAAAATTAAAGAACCGTTTAGTTCTGTTCAATTCCAATTTAAGGTATGTAAAATAGAATTGAACCGTAATCTGAACCGTGAATTCAAAACATGAATTCCATCTGTTGAACCGAATATGGAATCGAACCGTGGAACCAAACTTAGACAGTGAGTTTACAATATATTTTAGTTATATATTTGACTCATGATTTATGAGTTACAATGTACCTTTTGATTATTTTCATAAATATATTTTTTCACACCATATATAATAGATAAATCATTCATCAAATGAATTACAACGCAAATGAGCATGGGTTAAATTATAAAATAAAACATGTAATTGGGTTGGATTATAAAAAGCCTAGAATTATAGAACCGATCTGAATCCGAATCGGTTTTCACGGTCCTGTTTCGGTTCGGTTCTAGGGTACTAATGGTCCGATTCTGGTTCTAAAAATTCTAAAACGGTAAGGAATGGTTCGGTTCCAGTTATACCCAGGAAACCAGACCAAACCGAACCATGTGCACCCCTAATGCAATCAATCAATTAGTCAACCGCCGGCTGAAAAATCCCTGCACCCTTAAGATCATCGGAGGGCAATTTGGTAATTTCTCATTAGAGAAAATAATCTAATTTTCCAAAAATAGGTGGCCTTTTGGGAATGTCCTGGACACTCAGAGGGCATTTTGGTCAATTGGATGTACAAGTTAAAAGAAGGACAGATGACTTTATATGGGTGACTCTTTTTTCTTTTTTTTTTTTGTATCATTGGATCCACTAACTAATGCTTATCTACAACTTTTCTAACCTTCAAACCTTCCTAATTCTCCACTAATTGCTTCTCCACCACACATCTTGGCTTCCCTTTCTCAGCCAGCTGGACCTCTAGTGGGTGGGCCCCACATGTACGGTTCCATCCATAATAAGGGTGGCAATGGGCCGGATGATCTTGACCTGGCTTTGAGTTGTGCTTAGACCTACTAGCTAATCTCCAGGCTCTTACTTAGCCCATTTTTAGTTGGACTTAGCCCAAGTCATTTTAGCCCAACTTGGATGGGCCCGACCCGACTCATTTGGCCCACTTGATCCACCGATGAGTTAGGAACATTCAAGTAGAAAATGAGGATTTTATTAATTATCAGGGCTCGGGCCTGGGCCAAACTACAGGCCTAGCCCACCAGCCCAGACCATTGATTAAGGTTGATTTAAATCCAATTGCCCTCTATACCATTGGATGTGAGTGGGATAAATTATCTTTTCTTTTTATAGGGACCCTATTATTAGGGGTGTCAATGGGCCGGGATCAAGCCTAAAAATTTAAAATTTTGAATATGACCAGCTTGACAGCCGGGCCGGAAATAGTTCAAAATCCGGGCCGAGACCTACCCAATCTTAACCCATTGACAACCTTATGTATTATTATTACCCAATTTTGACCCATTGACAACCTTATGTATTATTATGGTACACAAATCATAAACATCAAGATGCGTTCGCTTGAAAACTATTAACCTATCGCTTTGCTTTCATTGGCCCATTGAAGCGAGATTCACTTGATTGATACATGTACCAATCCGACATAGATCTAAAATATTTCATTGAATCATGTGATGAAGGATTCGACTCGTACCTTAAATTGAATTCTTATATATAACAAAAAAATCTTTTCGATTACTTGTCAATCCCTTTCTAGATTTACGAGATATAGTTCTACATCGCCTTTTTGAATCAATTAAAAAAATATATATTCTATTATTTCTGAATTTACGGTTGTGATGTGCTGGATCATCTTAAATGCTTGTTATGGACACATGGCAAAATTAAATCGGCTGAATCGCGAATCGGAGCCGAGCCGAGCCGAGCCGAGCCGAGCTGAAATTAAGCTGATGGCTCAAGAAGAGCCGAGCTTATCCCATCATGAACAATCAAGCAAGCGTGGCACCAACTATATGGCTACATGCCTAAAGTGGGCGTTTATGTTCTGATCTTTAAAAGAAAGGCCTAGATTTTCTCTCTTTCTTTATCAAAGACCAGTGGATTCTATGCAATAGGAAGCACGGCGATCTACATACATGCACACAAGTACCATACGTAAAGCATTCACGTAACTCAATCCGAACCGTCCAAGTCGACGCGTTGTAGTCGGATTGGTCACAACCGGGAAAACGTTCGAATTCGACAATGAAAATATAATTAATGGACTTTAAGTGGATGACTAGAATGAAAATAAGTTAAATTGTCCACTAATTGGATTTTGGGTTTTTGATCAGGTTCCATGTTGTCACCATCGGACGGCTTGGATCAGCAGCCAAGTGGATAATGGTCGTATGCATGTGTACAAAAGGGCAGTACGCTACCGAAGTATGGATTGGTTCCTGAAAGGTGAGCAGTGACCTCCTTATCAGAAATGCACCCACCTAGAACAGTTAGACTATCCACTCATGTCTTCTTTTTTCATATGGGCTGCGCTTTCTTTAAAGGAAGCAAACAAGGACCCATCACTTCCATGTTTTCTCATAGAATATAATGTCACATTGACATTTTACTTAGGGGATGAGGAAAACTTTGATACTCTGGCTGGTTTGATGGTTGATACACGTCCACGTGTCATGCAAGTATCCACCAATCTAGATTGATAAAAAAAAGAACCAACAGTCTTAATTATAGCAAGAAAATGTCCACTTATTAAATATTAGATATGTTCAAAAAACATGATTATATAATGATGGCTTGTCTAAAGTATGTTTTTCAATCAATGCTTGTGTTCATAGATTTCCCACTCATCTAAGTCGAGTCGAGTGCAGTCGATTACTTAAACATGCTTGGTATCCGACTCATCCAATAGGTTTACCCACACCATGAGAATCATCTTTCGCAATGATTAGTCACATCCGCTCATCGGGTGGACCACACTTGTATTTTGTTATTTATCAATGGTTAGAAATTGTTTTTTTTTTAATGGTGCAGTCCATGTGATGAGTGGACAGGGCTGATTTTTTGCACAAGGTGATTCTAAATCATGGTTCAATTAATTGGACCCGGGACTTTCCTTATTAAATTTACAGTAGTTAAGAGAAATGCTCACCTCCAACCGGTTGGATGATAAGTTACCATACACCCTTTGGATAACTTCCATCCTATCAAGTGCTTGTGAAATCCAACCTAATCAATAGGTTTTCCCACTATGATGATCGACTTATGCAAAATTCAGCTATATCCATTTACCAGGTGGACCACATTTGTATTTTGTTATTTATTAGCGTCTATACATCTTATTCTATGGTGTGGCCCACTGGATAAATCAATGGAGATTATTTTTGCACAAGGAGATCTTCATGGTGGGGCCAACTTGTTGGACGGGGTGGATTTCTCACATATATGATCGGGTAGAAGTTATCCAATGGATGGATAACAAATTATCATGCTATTGATTGGATGTGAGCATTTCATAATTAATCCAGTAGGGTGCAACTTGGTTTGGGTCAACTAGCCCATTTAACAGCCCAAACCCGAACCCAGCCCGTTTAATAAACGGGTTTGAATTTTAGGGCGTGGGCCTAGTCTTAACGCCCGATGCCCCAGCCCAAGCCCGAAGCCCGCGGCCAACTCAGCTCATTGACAATCCTATCCTGCTGGCCCTTTCACCCGACTATAAGGATTGAAGGGTTAGGATTTCTTCACCAGGGAGATACTTGGCTTAGAAGCAATCTCGGTGGGGCCCACCGTTTTCAACAGGATAGGGAGAGACCACCTAATTCAATGGTCCTCCGGACCACCAAACCCGGCCCCGACCCGAAAGCCTCCCTTTCTAAGAGCCGGATACCATCGACGACCCTTCCTTTTTCCCGATGGCTTCTCTCTCGCTTTCTCTCCCCGCGTTTTCTAGCAGCCGTCCACTCGCTCGGAGCTCTAACGAACGCCAGGCGCTCTTTAGCCGCATCGCTCCTGTATACGATAATGTACGCCCCGCACTCCATTTCTCCGTTTTCGTATTTGAAAACTGTAGCATTGCGCCACTGGCGCATGTTAGAATTTCCGATGACGAGTTCGTTTTCGCTTTATCGCGACTCCGGATCCAGTGTCGCCACCCACTGGGACCCACATTCTGAGATGTTTCGATGATCTGGACCATCCATATTCTTGCTGCTACCGTAGATAGGCTACTGGCCGACATTGACGCTTCAATGATGATCTTAACCTTTGATCTTTCGAATTGAATACGAACCATTGAAAATTTTCTTTTTAGCGTTGTGGATACATCTACAGATACTGACGGTCACGATCATCGGTTCAGCGTAAGTTTCTTACGGTCGCCGTATAGCATGGAATTCACAAGATGGACGGTTCTGATAATTGGACCACTCAATGTGGGCCCGAGCGGCCTGTGACAGACACGGGATCCTGAGTCCTGTCGCGACACAGGCAAAACGAACTCGAGTCTTTTCAAGGAATAGATTGTGTTATGCCCTGGGTTTACTGAGTCCCTCACCCCATCCATAAATGGTGGGTGGGAATCTCAACGCACATTTCAAAATGGGCTTTTTGGAAATTCAATTTCCCGACCGCCTCTAGATTCCCGCCAACCATCTTTAAATGGTGAGAGATGGCGTTAATTGTTCGTTGATCTGAACTGTTGATACAGTGGGACCCATGCATGAATGGCCACTCTGATGGACAATCTTAGCCATGAATGTAATCTTCGTCTTGTTTTTTGGTTGAATGTGGACCATTGGTGTTTTTGTTTTTTTCTTTCTTAACTACTATATATATGCTGTCCACCAATTTAAGGGTTTGGACTTTCTCATCTCGGATATTTTTTGGTGAGTAGGCCATCCAGAGGGGGCCCATATGATCAATGGTTTCGATCAATGGATCAGGGGCCCCACTTGTACAGACTGAAGTAGAAACTATCAGCTGAGCATTGTAAATACCCCATTGTTTATTTTATTTTTATTATTTTTTTTGAAGACTAGATCATAGATGGATATACCTCACTCTTTAATTTATGTGGACCATTGCTGTATTTTCTTTCTAAACTGTCTGTATTTGGTCCACCAATTTAAGGGTTAGGACTTTCTTGTCTGGGATATTTTTGGTGAATAGGCCATCCAGAGGGGGCCCCATAGGATCAATGGTTTGGATCACTGGATCATGGACACCACTTGTATAAACTGAAGTAGAAGCTATCAGGCTGGGCATTGTACATACCCCATGCTTTATTTTTATTTTTATTTTTTTAAGACTAGATCATAGATTGATATACCCCATTCTTTAATTCAAGTGGCCCACTTCTGTATTTTCTTTCTTAACTGTCTATATCCTGTCCACCAATTTAATGATGAGGACTTCCCCATCCTAGTGTCAACCGTTCAGATCAATGGATCATGGGTCCCACTTGTACAAACTGAAGTAGAAACTATCCAACTTAGCATTGTATAAATCTCAGTCTTTAATTCATGTGGTTATTATTAATTTAATTAATTTTAATTATTGTTATTTTTGCAGTTGAATGATTTGTTGAGTTTGGGTCAGCATCGGATATGGAAACGGATGGCCGTCTCTTGGAGCGGGTAATACTCAGTAACCAAAATGAATCCTCCATTGCAGTAGTAAAACAAGCATATATGATGATTGGAGGACTTTTACTAATATTGTTTCAATGTCAGCACATTTTAAACAGTTCAGTTCGTCCACCGTACACACGGCATGCACATATGTCAATCCCGGCCATTCAAATTGTGGGTCCCATTGTGAATGGATCATAGCCCATAAATCAAACTGATCAGATGATCCTAACCATGTAATTGTGTCCAATGAATTTTGGACCATGGATTATTTCATTTTAAAATGTCAATTTGATGGCCAGCAATTGGACAGTTAGGCTCGCCTAGTTTGGACACTCCAGATTGACGAACATGAGTTCCATGTGTGGGTTTTATATACATTTATTTTATTTTTTATTTTTATAATTTTGGCAGAGCGAGAAAGGGAGATTGGGTTCTTGACTTGTGCTGTGGGAGTGGGGATTTGGCATTCCTCTTGTCACAGAAGGTTGGATTTGAAGGGAAGGTGTGTAAGTTCTTATTGATTTTTTTATTGAGCTGTTTTACGCTGTGATGTGGGCCAAATGGACGATCATCTAGACCGTCCATCCAGTGGTCCTTTCTTTATGGGCCACATGGTGAAAACACGCACTCACGAGTACATTGTCCCAATCAGTGATGTTTAAGTGAACAGATAGAATCATAGAAACAGTGCGAGCAATGCTCCACAGTCAATGGCAAAAGCCTGTTGGGACATTAGTACAAATGGTGTTTCTTGCCATGGTGGGGCCCATATCCACTTTCTTTCATCTCTTTTCGCATAATCATGTAGGGACCTATTACATGTATCATACATAAGCGTTATGCACGTTTTGTATTTTCTCTTATATTTATTTTGAGAGTTTTTTATAGGGAGGCTTTCCGATCATACGCAATATATGGTGATCCAAACCATTCATCCAGTGGTTCCCACCAGGGATGACCTACATGGCAAAAACCCGTCTGATTAGAGATCCTCCCCGTCTATACACATGCATTAAAACCTGGACCATAGCTTCTATCTGACCTTTGTATTTTTTATGGGGATCTCTGATCAAATGATATTTAGTACTCAGTGAAACCTTCACAATGAGATGACTGCATAGATGACAATGTTCCAGTGCAGAAGTTATGAGCTTCAAAAGGCCAAGCCTACGCAGCATTTCCCCTTTTGATGACTAGAAATGCTCTTGATGCTGAATTTTAGATAATTCGCCTATAAGGCATGCATTGCCCTCCTAATACATGATAGCAAATCCCCACTAAGGATATTGTTTGAGTTTTATCATTTTTATTTTTATTTTAATGGTCTAACTGAAGTTATGGCTGTTGATAGAGTGGAATGGCCCAAAAGGATTCATGTAGCCGACCCCAATTACTTGGGATAAGGCTTAGATAATGACGATGATGATCCATGGGAGCATTTGCCTTGAACAAGCAAGCAAAGCTGTGAAACTTGCATGTTTTATCCATTCCTTCCATCCGTTTTTCCATATCATTTTAGGACATAACTCCAAATTTAAAGTATATTTAAAGCTCAAGTGAATTACACCACAGGAAACAATAGAAATTGAACACCTACCATTTTGATTTTTTTTTTTTTTTTAAAGCTGTGAAACTTGCAATGGTGTTTGAGGTTATACTTCTCACCGCAATTTTAACATATACCATGCACTTTTTATGAGTCTCCAAGTGTTTTCCAAGAGGGAACTTTGGTTGGTTCCGTCTGTCTAAGTGCAACTAGCTGGCCTTCTAGTGTCCCGTGTTCGATAGTCTTATTCTCTGTCATTATCTATTTTTCTTTATTTCTGGCATTTTTATTTTTGGTTTAAGGTTTATGTCCCCATTTGTGCCCTTTTTTTTGTTCCCCATTAATAAAATTACAGGTTGTGTGCTCCCACCTTCCGTAAGAGATTTTTTATTTTTTATTTTATTTTTTTTAAATGGCCTGACTAGCGTTCTAGTGAAACCCTAAAACTGACCAGGCTGATCTAGATGCGTAGGGTGTTGATGGAATCTTGTTTCTGTTGATGTACCCAACTAATTTGTGGTCTGCTCTGCTGATATCGTGAAAGTTCTTGGATGTGATCAAGTAAATCAATCCACTCCTTTTCAGGAACCGCATGTTCATCCTGGTTGCGACAGACTACTTTCCATTGTATTCTCGAGGATCAAGATGGTAAGGGGGAAGGATGATTGTCAATTGTCCTGCTTGAATGGTTTGACAATGATCTCATAGAGAGGGTAGAGCGCTTCTTGGAAAGTTCACCTGAGATGGTTTTCTTTTCATGCTGGAAATTGAAGTATATCATGCTTTGGTCCATGCAACTAAGGAGTGTATATCATGAATGGCTAACAAAGACATTTTCTATATGAAGAAATAAATAATTCACAAGTGTGCAAATAAACTAGAATTAAGACTGGAAAATAGAAAGAAAGATTTATTGAAATAAGCATATGACTTTGTAGGGGCACCCTTTTTAAAGAACTAAAGAGAATATATTTTTCAATGACCACATTTCAAAGCTACCTAAATTACCAACCCCCCAAGGTTTCCATTCTGTGTCCCGCAATCCGGATTATGGGTCATTTGTGATCTGGATTGCTTTATTTTTTTTTACCAATCTGAAATTATAGTTCTATACTTGTAGATTGACTTGTAATCTCGATCTCTATTCAAAATGTATAGATTTATACTTTGGTTTATGCAACAGCATGCATATATATAATATTATGCATGCGTGACCTATAATAGTATATTCATTATGTCATATATAAATTACAAATTCAAATTCATATACAGAACTATTCTCTTTATAGCCAGTGTACGTATTAGGGCAACAACTTGTTGATCGGAATCAATCTATGTGATAGACTATTAGGTAGCGGTTGACTGTAATCAACATATGTAATAGTCTATTACATTGCGCCTGTGGGAGTTTTGTGCTCTCATTGTGCGTCCCCGGCCATGATAAAGGAGGGTTGCGTCAGTTTGGCAGCTGGAGTTAAACTTATGCCATAACTTTCATCCACATAGCAATGGAACAGGATTCCTGTAGCCAACTCCAATTAATTGGTATAAGGCTTAGATGATGGTGATGATGGTCATGTATTAGAGCAACCCACGGCATACCGTGTACCCGGTTCCGTGACACATACCAAAGCAACCCGCGATGCAGTAACCTTGCCGAATTCTCCACCCTGCAAAACCCATTGATAATACTCTAATAGTGTCTAAAATGGAAAAGTCAATTAATAGAAATCCCAATCCACTAATCAACCAACCTTAACTAATCACCCCTTTATACTATCTAATCCTCATATGCAACACCAACTTGATTTCTGACACTGTGGACAAGGTAATTACTTATGGGGGATAACGTGAGATCCTGTTACCAAATCCTATTGTTTCATAAATATTTCCTTTTGTAGAGTCAAGATCCTAGAGTTTCAGTTAGAGTCTCATGTTTTGTCATAATTTGCAGGTGACTGGTCTTGATTTCTCAAGGGAACAATTGTCAATTGCTTCAGCTCGACAAGACTCATTCTGGAAGCCTTGCTACAAGAACATTGCGTGAGCCTTGATAATGCTAACAGATTAAAACTTCATAAATTTGAAACCAAATGCTCTCTAATAAGTACATAAACAGGTGGATGGTCTTTTTAAAGGAGTCATTTTGTTCAAGATATTTGTAGAGAAAATTTGGGTATTTTAGAATTTTACATGATATAAGGATCATAAGGTGTACTGTTTCTCACATAATCATTATGTAGTCTCCTACTTCAAACAGGCTTACAGGCCTAGTTAGAGGCTTCTTGTGAATCGACTTGACATTGAAACCAAACAACATCCGGTTGATAAGCCTCAATGCTGAGGGAAATCTTCAAGTTGTGGGGCCTTTGGAACGAGAGAAATAGGCACATTCGACAATGCGGAGAATCTTCTGTCATTCTCTTTGCTATGGTCAATAGTTCCATTATTATTTGGGCCTCTTGTTCGTATGGAACTCGAGATCACCTTGGAAAAAATGGGCAGTGGGGCATTCTTCCAGAGCATGTTTGGTGGGGTTGCATCTCTGATTGACGGCTTCTTTTCTGCTGATCTTTTGTCTGTGGAATGTGGTGGCGTCAATAGAGATTGCCAAAGGAACATGTGCAGGTATTCCCTTGGCTCCATTTAGGTGATAAACGATTGAAGCGGAAGTGAAAGTGCCTTCAGAAGGTCTTCCGCTGTTTCCCCGTTCGTTTTGCTGGCACTCATGAATGTTCAAAGAAAATATTCTCTTGGATAACAAAAGAAGAAGAAGAAAAAGAATGCCTAGAATCTCCGACAAGATTAGGAATGTGATCTTGTCATAATCAATCCCTTTTACTTTGTATGAAGAATTGCGAGAGTTGGTAGTCATTGAGCTTCATTATTTTTCAGGACCTTACATCCTTCTCTTTGCTTTTTTTTTTTTTTTTTCATTGAATAGAATTCCTAGTTATCCATCAAAAAAGAAATTTCAATAACCTTCTATGCACTGAACTGAAGCCATCACCGATCTAATTAGAATTCTACTTCCAAATTGACTAGTGTATGTTAATTTCACAATAAGTTGGGGTAACCATCACTGCCATATGGATTTACGAACACTCGTGCTTTATGATATTCTAGATACATTGCCTGCCAACCCCTTTTAACTGGATTTAGTTTGGTAAACTTAACTTCGCATAACCACAACAGTAGGAAAACCATAACTGTATTTTTCATCCTTGTAGGTGGATTGAAGGCGATGCACTTGATTTACCCTTTCCAGACAGTTACTTTGATGCGATCACTGTCGGTTATGGTTTACGTAATTTAGTGGATAAGCATGCTGCTATGAAGGAGGTTTTTCGGGTTCTAAAACCAGGTTTGCTTTCTTCTCTTTTTTCTTCAGTTTTATGTTTTTATTAACAGACTGTGGACTATGAAGTATTAGTAGTTCTCACTCTTGGTGATCTTTGCAGGCTCAAGAGTATCAATTTTGGATTTTAACAAGAGCACAAACTCATCTGTTGTCTTCATTCAGGTACCTGCCGCCAATGGGATCATGGATAACCATGATATCGTTTAATGGGCCCAATGTGGATAGGGTATACCCCTGATTCATAGATTGTAGCCTGCCAATCTTTGGCAATTTTTCTGTTGAATATGAGCTGTTGGTCTATTTCCTAACCATCCATTTGCATCGATTGAAGGGTTAAGATTGTTCCATCGTGGGTGGTCCCACTCTTGCTATTACATCATGGATGTTAAATAACTGTTTTTTAATACCTTGATCTTTAGACCAATGGTCTGGATTGCTGAACCACATTGCCCACTTGCTGAAATTTTTGAATGCCTTGATCTTTAGACCAATGGTCAGGATTGCTGAACCACATTGCCCAGAGCAGGTGTTACGCCCTGTATTGCACAATCAGCCCCACTCTTGCTATTACATCATGGCTGTTAAATAACCGTTTTTGAATACCTCGATCTTTGGACCAATGGTCTGGATTGCTGAACCACATCGCCCACTTGCTGAAAACTGGAGTGTGCTGTCAGTATCCTCAGTCCAAGATCATATAATTCCTCTAAAACATTATTGCCCATTGACTGCATATGATTGCATGTTCCCTTACAAAAGCATGGTACTCCCTTGCATGATGCATATTCGTATTTGTGTATTACTGAATCTACCTTGTAACTATATATTTCTAATTTTGTTTGTCGAGTTGATTTATTTATTATTTATTATTATTATTATTATTATTATTTTGTGGTAAGTGTAGGTGTTGATTCTGAGTTCTGTTTTGTTTCCGTTTTTGCTAGGAATGGATGATTAACAACGTCGTCGTTCCAGTGGCAAGTAACTATGGCCTTGCGGAGGAGTACACATACTTGGAAAGCTCAATTGACTATTTCTTGACAGGTGCAATCTTTTCTCACATAAGCCTATAATTAGGCATAAGCGGATTGAATTGCAATAATTAGTTGAACGAAGTGAAATGGCTAAATTACAATTAGCCTTTGAGGACAAGACTTTCAAATTGGACCCAATTCAGATGCCGCATTGTGGATGAACAGTTTGAGAACTGGACTGATCAGATGTGTTAACCATCTGATAACAGCCAATGAGATTGGACCTTCAGCCATTTTTTTTTCCACAGCAAATTTAAGAGCTACTTCTACACTATAAAGATTGAGGGAAGTTTCTAAAATTTAACCCATTTCCTCTCTAACTGGTTATTACAATTCAATCAGATAGTGCATCCAAGCACATCCTTAATGTTTTTTCCATATCTAAAACCACCCAAATCACATTCATTTCAAAACCGATGGTCATTCCAAAGATTTTGAGTATTTTGGTGAAGTCACCATTTGTTGAATTAATCTCTTCTTGAACAGAGATCTTTTTATAATTTGAGTGGATCACAAATCAATAGTAGAAGGTATATGCTTCTAGATTATATACTCAAGGATTTTTTATTTTTTATTTTTGAATTGATGCAGGGAAGGAGTTGGAAAAGCTTGCCAATGAAGTGGGATTTTCAAAAGCCAGGCACTATGAGATTGGTGGGGGCCTCATGGGGAACTTAGTTGCCACTAGATGAGTGAACAAATTGAAGAAATGTTGGTACATTTGGTAGTTTTTGGACATCCCATTAAATAAATAAATAAATAAAACTGCAATGTAATTCTATTTTACGATCTTTTCCTTCTAATCTTATTTTAAATAGTAGGATTAGACTGTTTGGCTGGACTGCGTTGTTTGCCAGATGACATTTTTTCCTTTGACATGATGGCGAGAGGATCCTTAGAAGATAGTGTTTTCCTCCCAGATTGGAATTTCCTAGTCTCGCCAATCTCTCCCCCTCCATGGACATCTCCATAGCTCAATGTTTCTCCGACGACGTCTGACTCCACCTTATGGGTGGAACCTTTTTTACTCTGTGGTGGACAATTTGGTCAGTCTCCTCTCTCGTCTTCAAGGGATTTGAAGAAAGAGATTCGTTGGTCTGGCTGAGAGATGGGTCGGGGAACTTCTCTGTTTGGACTTTCTTCGGCTTGAGTTCTCAGTCTGGTCCTGATGCAAGTAGCCGTGACACCAGCCCATTTAGCACTATGGTGCTCCTCTCAAGATTGAAAGTGGCTCTCGCTTGACTCCTTGGTAGAAATAGTGTTCACTATAGATAACTTGTGCAAGAGAGCCATGTTGGTCCCAAAGATTTACCTGTTGTGCATGGATAACACCAAATCGGAAGCAATGTCCTTGTTTTTTTATGATAGACTTTATATTACATTTACAAAATATAATTATTTTAAAAATACTTATTAAGATTCCTAATATTTTTTATTTTATATAATTAAATATTGACAAGTCAAGTCTTCGAGTTGACGACTCAAGTTATCGAGTTTCTGAACAATGTTCCAAATATTGCATCCAAAGACTCTTCATACATACATTTTACACCCATTTTACAAATCTCTCTTCTTCTGTCTAATCATAGCCTGACTCAAAAAATTCCAACTCTAACAAATCAGCTGTAACCCCCTTATAAGCATGCCACCTTAATGAACATCGAACGGCCAAGATGTGCTAGCTGATCTGCTACAAGTGGACCCTACAACATCTATCAAACTGCGACACCGATCGCAGGTGATGAAGTTCTCTCGCCCACATATAACTCGCCAGCATTCGTTGAAATGTTACCTTTTTTTTGTTACCCTTCTCTCACCTTGGATGGAATGAGCTATGGGAGACACAGGCAACAGAGTAAGTTGAATTGAGAGGGAGCCGTGGATCATCGCACGTTTCATTGAGCTCCATTGTCTTCTCATCGATGAAAGGTGGGTTGGTAGGGGCAGGGAGTTCTTCATCCTTGTTCGACAGCACTTGCAAGACCCTTGACATCGACAGCCGTAGCGACGGGATCTCTTGTGTGCACAGAAGTCCTACATGCACCACCCTCAAAATTCTGCTCTTCAATTCATCCTTGTTCTCATAGTTGTGCAGAATTAAATTTGGGTCGATCAAATCCTCCACCGTCCCTGCTTGGAAATGCTTCCATGCCTACCACCCAAGTGTCAAAAGGAGTCATCATATATGAAGCATGCATGGAAACAAAATTTTTAATCTAAGCCATTCAGCTGGTTGGCCCATCCACCTTCCCTCATATATCCGCTGTCAGATAATCCTAGCCATCCAGTGAAAGTTGCCAAGTACAAAACAGTAGTTTGTACTTGTCAGTATCATCCAACTGGGAAGATACTTGGGAGTATCTCCAATCCACCATGGGCCCTGCCTCACAAGCAGTTTGAATCATCACAGGTGCAATTAGTGAAGAAACTCAGATGAAAAATAAATAAATTTCCATGGAAATGCAGCTATCGGAACAAACGACAACCTTTCATCTGTGCTCATTTTCTTGGAAATGGTGGAAATGTTTTCCATCGAACATCATTTCAATAATAATAATAATATTATTATTATTATTATTTCAAATCCAAACAGAAACCTTTGGAAATTGAATGGTGGAAAATTACCGAAATGACAAGGCTGTCGGAGCAATCGCATGCTTTGTTATTTCTGTTGTTCTGCCTCCCACATACAATCTCTATCAGGAGTACACCAAAGCTGTAGACATCTGCCTTCTCTGTTAACTGCCCATGGGCTAGGTACTCTGGTGCCATATATCCCCTGCACATACATACATATATGCATGCATACATAAAATGTAATAGACAAGTACATACAAAATATACATTCATGGAAGAAGAGGAGAGGTCAAACAGCTACTCATGTTAGTGGGGCCCAATGTGGATGGAAGAATATCAACCACAGTGATCGAACATTTTAAAATCCATCTGATATCAGCTGATGAAATTGAACCCCAATGGAAGTGGCCACTAATTGGGTGGTTAGGATTGTCCAATAGTTGTGATCTGTTTGTCTATCCAGACTATCCAGTTCATGGGATGGGCCCCACAGTTGATCAAACATTATCCAGAAACGTCACTATTTAGACATTTTAACATTCTGATATCAGCTGATGAAATCGAACCTCAACCGTAGTGGCCAGCAATTGGATGGGTAGGATTGTCTGATAGGTGTGATCTGTTTGTCTATCCTGTCTATCCGATTGGCAGGCCCCACTGTGGATCATACATTATCCAGAAACTACACTGTTCCAACATTTTAACCTTCGATATCAGCTCATGAAATCAAACCTTGACTGTAATGGCCACCAATTGGATGGTTAGGATTCTCTGATAGGTGGGATCCATCCACACTAGGGCCCAGAATTTGGATTGTCTGGCTTGTGTGGTGGGCCTAGCCCAAGAAGCAAAGTGAGAACACTTACAATGTCCCTGCAATGGCAGTGCTGATATGGCTTTTATCTTCTTGGAAACACCTCGCCAATCCAAAGTCGGCGATCTTAGCCCGGAGCTTTGAATCCAACAGAATGTTGCTGGCTTTTATATCCCTATGAATGATCCTTATATCAGGTTTCTCGTGAAGATATACTAATCCTTCTACGGTCCCGATTATGATATCAAATCTTTTCTCCCAATCCAGTGCTTTTCCTCTGTTTGGATCTGTTGCATTTCACATGAGAATCCTTTACTGAGTGTAGAAAATATGTTAGAAGCAAGGAATCATTTCCTGCTAGTAATATAGCAAGTTATAGAAGCTCAACTACTAAGCAACATATGCTAGTGATAGAACAGTTAGAACAACAACATTAGTTGAATAGGAAGTATATAATGGTGGTAACTTGCTTTTACAGCATCCCCATCAACAGTTGGGGCCCACCAAATGAACTGCCTAGCATAGTTCTAAAACTTGCTGGGTCAACACAAAACTCAACCAAGTCGACTCAGTGAGATTTTGAGCCAAGTTGCTGGGAAACACGCTCCTGGGTCTGATTCAATCCTGCCTAAGGATGACTTGTCGAGTTGACTCGACCATTGATCGACTTGACACGACTCATGGTGACTCAAAGCGAGTAGCTCAGTGAGTCTACTCGAGTGATGATCTAGTGGGCCGAGTGAATTGGAACCTTATGACGCACATGATTGCATTTGGACTCGTTCACATCACATCACGTATCTGGACTGTCCATTAGGCCCAGTCCGCTCTTCAAGGCAGCCTTGAAAAACCATCCTTATCGCTATCGGATTATCCAAACTGTCCAGTCAATGACTTGAAGAATTAATGGACAAGATTATTCACTAAAGATAGCTCTAGTCAGATGTTTAGGACCATTTGATCACTGTGGTTTTGGCAAAGTAATGAAAGAAGATCAGACTAGATCTAATGGATGGACCAGATAAGTGATGTGAATGATGTGCCTGCTAGATCTTTTCTCTTATATACTCCTAACCCTCTTTTTTTTTTTTCATCATCATCATTTAAGCCTTATCGAGTCTTTTCTTACTAGCTCCATCCACGTCCTTTTGGGCCTTCTCCTTGCCCTTTAGAGCCTTCAACTTGTACCAGCTCACTCCTAACCGGTGCGGTTCTTGATCTCTGTTGCACATGACCGAACCTTCCAAGTCTACCTTCCCTCATTACCTATTGGACTACTCCTAAGTTCCCTGAATGCATTCATTTCTAATTCTATCCTTCCTTGTCTTGCCACTCATCTCAACATCCTCATTTCAGCTACACTCAAACATGTTGTGCTCTAACTGCCCAACATTCTATCCATTAAAGCATGGCTGGTCTTATAGCAATCCTATAAAATTTCTCTTTCAGTTTGACTGATACACAACTCTGATCGCATAAAACTCCATCGGCACATTGTCGTTTCTTCCACCCAGCGTGAATTCTATAGGCAACATCCTTCTCAATCTCCCAAGCTATCAAAAGTGGTTATTTTAGGGAACTTGCTAATTTTTAAAATTTATAATCATTAAACATCGAATCGATCCAGCTGAACATCGAGTCGAGTTGGGTTTTGGGTCCTCAAACTAAAAGGGTAGTACTACCAGAGGAACCAGTGGCAGGAATGTTAGTAGTATTACCAAAGATGAAGCGATCGAGGCTCTTGTTGGGAAGAAACTCATAGACGAGAAGGCTTTCGGGACCAGAGCAGCTACAGCCTAACAACCTAACGAGGTTCTTGTGATCACAGCTGCTGATTATGTTCACCTCATTGTAGAAATCTGCAGCTCTGTGCCTGTTGTTATAGAATAGCCTCTTCACAGCAACCTCCCTTCCATCAGCCAAGACTCCCTATCAATGGAGGTGAATCAGCTCAAGCATCCAGAAAAATAAAAAATAAAAAATGCAAAGGAAGCCGTCTTGATAAAAATCTCAATTTGGACATCCTGGCCAACCATCTGGTGGGCCCCAATGTGTATGTATGTGATGTGTCTGGAAAACATGGAGAGAACAATTTGACCAATGGTCCTCATTTAATGTACATGTGTCTAGACTAATATTTGGGCCATGGAACATACGCAATGGACCCGCCTGATGAACAGCCATATGGTTGGTTGGGGGGAGAGTCGTATTCTCAAAGGGCAGTTACCTTGTAAACAGTCCCAAAACCTCCTTGGCCAAGCTTGTTGGCGATGTCGAAAGATCCAGTGGCTTTCTCAAGCGTGGAGTACTTGAAATTCAAGCTGCTGTTTCCAAGGACCGACGCCATCTTCTCAACATCATTGGCACCTGCAAACTCAAAAGTAAGAGTATATGGAGACATTCTAAGGCTGCATTTGGATGTCCAATGTAATTGAATTGCGATACTTTTTAATGTGATCAAGCGCAAAACACCAGAAATGAGGCTAGGCCCGAATTGCAATTACCATCATTTCAAGTCCTACTGGAAACACATGGAATTGCAACTGGGGTTTAGTTGTCACTATGAATTAAAGAGGTTCTTGATTCCACATGCAAGCACATGTACCAATATGAAACACATGAGCGAGATCTGAACTTTCCATCTGGTAGGGAATAATGCTTAGATCTTCTCACTTAAAAATCAGCCAGCTTCACTCAGGTGGCCACAATGTACATGGTAAACTTGTTAAAACAATGTTTTCAAGCTGTCCATTCATTTTGTATTTCGTTGCCCACCTGACGTGTGAAATGGCCTGATTTTTAGGCATGAAGATCTAAGCAGTGTGAACCGCCTGATGGAAAGCTCTGATCTCAGGTGTAGTTTTGGACCAGGCTCCCACACCTGGAATTAGCAAACCTCATGAATTAAAATGGTGCAACCCAGTGTTGGTCATTTCCTTCATAGACCATGTTTGGATGCAGAAGCGAATTGAATGGCATATATTCAATTCAAATCCTGTTTTCTAGTATACATAGTGAGGAATCAGGCGTTAAATTGCAGTTGCTTTCCTTTCAAGACCAACTTAAAAGTTGGTTAGTTGCAGTTGGGAGCCCAGTCTGCCAATAGGAATGCTAGGAAATTATGATTTTGTTTGAATCAGCAGTGCATCCAAACAGGCCCATATTGAATCGAATGATTTGCAATTCATTTTGATTGACATCCAAACGCATTGTTGCCCTCCTTAGTGCAGTTAACTAATAATTACATCTGTACCTTTTCTTTTCTTTTCTATTCTTTTGCGCTTCCAAATGTATAAACCAATGGCTACACCCACCGACACAACAGTCACTGAGCTCACGATAGCAACTACCATCGCTATAATGTTCCCTGTAAATGCATCCATACAATATTGCAAGATTAGACTCATGATCAGATGATAGTGGGCCATGCTTAAAGACTAGTTTTTCATATCCAAGAGTTCTATCAAAACAAGGATCCCATAAGAAGCTTAATCTCATGTAAATCCATCACTACTATTGTAACTACTATCACCATAATGCTCCATGTAAATCCCATCTATACAATGACGTAAGATTAGATACATGATTATCTGATAGTGGGCCATGCTGAAAGACTGATCTGTCATATGTACAAGAGTTCGATCAAAACAACACCCTGATCCATAGCTCAAGTGGTAGACTGAGTGAAAGATAAGCCGTTTCAACACTGAGGTCTTGGTATTGATTCCCTAGTGGAGGTGGCTAACAGTGTGTGAACTGACAGTGGGGTGTACTAACAAGCTAACCAAAAAAAAAAGAAAAAAGAGCTCTATCAAAACAAGGATCCCATAGTAGAAGCTTAACCTTATGTAAATCCATCACTACTATAGCAACTCCCATCAATATAATGCTCCATGTAAATCCCATCCATACAATGATGCAAGATTGGATACATGATGATCTGATAGTGGGGGAATTCTATCAAAATGAGGATCCTATAATACAAGCTTAATCTCATGTAAATGAATTAGTACAATGGTGCAAGTTTAGATGCATGATCAGAAGATAGTGGGCCATGCTAAAAGACTGATTTTGCACATGTACAAGAGTTCTATCAAAACAAAGGGTCCTACAAGGGAAGCTGAATCCCATGTAAGTAAAATATTTATAGGGTCATATACATGATGGTTGATAGGGACTAGTTGCGGGCAGAGCTAATGGATGTCCCTGATTGTGTAACATGTTAAGTCTATAATCTGGGCCCTTTTCCTGATTCTAGACGAAATTGTAACTGGTGTTTTAAATAGCAAATAGCATGTAGCATAGCGCTCACCCCTCCAGAGCGTGCGGTGTAAGCTACATAGCGTGTAGTTTACTAGATTTTTATTCAAGGTTGTGCTTAGTTACACCAATTTTATGATATTCTGCACCAAATAATCCTGATTAATAATGAAATTTAACAAGATTGTATGATATTTGGTGCCAAATGCAAGTGATAGGAAAGGACAATTTTTTATTTTTTTTTCAGAGGTAATAAGAAATAACAATCATTAAGTATAAAGGTAAAGAAGAGTACCAAACTGATTTAATATTGATACTTATATTATTTTACTAAAAGCATTGAAAAGATCACCTAATTTTTTAATTAAAAATAGAAAAATATAACAAATTATTGAAAACATTAATTGATTTTTATGTTGTAGTGAAAAATAACTTGTAAGTTACATAGTGCGTAGTGTATAGTGTATGTAAATTATCATGTACCGTAGGCTACACACAACTTGAACTAGTCGCACAAGCTACATAGCATTAAGGCTAAGCCAAGTTACATAGCATTAAGGCTAAGCCAAGTTACATAGCGTAAGCTACATGCTACACAGTGTAGCTATTTAAAACACTGCCCATACCAGCAGTGACAATGGGTGGCCTAGGAAGGAGCACAACAAATTATTATTATGGTTATCTACATCGGCAACAATAGCAATACTAACAATTGACTAGTTGCAATCAGCCGGTTGAATAACATGTTATCAAATCTGGGCCCTTTGCCTCAGTCTGGAAGAACCCATAACAGCAATGACAACGATTGCCCCAGGGAATACCACAACAAATGATCATTGTGGTTGTCTTCATCTGCAGCATTAGTAATACTAACAACTAACTAGTTGCAGGCGACCTGATTGAGCAATATGTGTGCGTATCAAATCTGGGCCCTCTGCGTCATTCTAGAAGAACACACAACAGCAATGGGAATGGTTGCCTTGGGGGAAACACCGCAATAGATTATCGATATGGTTGTCTACATCAGCAACTATAGCAATACTGCCAAGTAGTTGCAGTTGGAGCTGATGCCTGGACCTGATTGAGTAACATGTTCCAGTATCAAAGCTGGGCGCTTTGCCTCATTCTAGAAGAACCCACAACCCAGGAAAAGACCACAACGAATGATCATTGTGGTTGTCTACAGAAACAACAATAACAATACTAACTACTACAGTTGATCAGCAACAGCAGAAGCCAGGGCAGAGTGTGTACAGCAGAAGCAGCAGCATCACTGAAACTGGAACACTGGCAGAGGGAATTGAGGAACCATGCATTTGAGGCCCTCCTGTTGATATAAATCATTCATATGGTAGGTCACTTGTGAATGATAGATCATCAAAATACCCTCTATCAGATGATCCTAACCATCCAATTTGGTCCATGTTAAATGTGGACCATTTTCATTGGATGGAAGGGAGATAACAACAACGAAACTACAAGATCAACAGGCGAGATCACTGAAAGGCATGTTCCAACTACACAATTGTCGGATCCAAAGAAAGAAGGTCATTTCTGATGGAGAGCAAAACAGGCGTATCTCGCAAACCATAATGAGTTATTCGATGTACCTGATTTTGGGGTAGGAGAAGCTACTTTAACCAACCAGAATTTGTGAGATTCATAGTTGAAAATTCATTTTATTTCTATTTTTACTATTTATAGTAAGTTTTAGTTCGATTATAACTCTCAAACATAAAAAGTGCTCAGATAAAATAGGAAAATAACGTGGTTAAGCCAAATAAGACACTATAGTAAGCTATGACTTTTAGAGAGTTTTGAGTTGGAGTTTGATTATGAAACTTCTTCCAATGTTTGATATCACTGTTTAAATGTTTGAAAAATTATTTTTTTTATAATGAAAATTTGAATTTATTAGAATTTATTTTTGCTATAGTTATCCCTCATTCATCACGTTCATGCCTGTGTCAATTTCCCTCGATCCAGCATCATATAATACCTTAGTGAAATCACAATGGCCTACCTCTAGACAGCCCGCCGGAACTCGGTGCCGGGTTCAAGAAATCTGTATCCGAATACCGCAAGAAGCACCCGGTATTCAGCGCCCGCCCCTCCGACGAAGGCAAGCAGCGCATAACAGAAGCCGACGCATTCTCCAGACACGCCTTACACAACTCCGGCTTCAAAGTCTTCCAGCAATCTGCCAACACATAAGCTGACTCATTACCTGATCCTGCCACAGCCACAGCTGCCCTCGCATACCCTCCACGGCTCGGTGCAGCGCCAGCTGCTTCCAAAACAGCCTGCCTCGCCGATTCTACAAACAGCTGTCCCTTGGGCGTTGAATTCCCACACCGGAACGTGTCGTTGGGGCCCGTAAACTCGTCATAGAAGCTATAATTCTCGGCTCGCATGAAGCATCCATCGAGGTAGATACGGCCGCCGTTGTTCGGGTAGCATTTGGGGAGTATGGTGCGTGCCTCTGCGTAGCATAACACGCAGTCGAGCGTCGAGAGATCGCCGTAGCATTGTGATAGACCGTAGCTGGTGTCGGGGCCTGATCCTATGGAAGACATGCCGAAACGAGCGGCTTGGATCTGACTGCTGATGTTCTCCATCGTGGCAACGAAGTTTGGCACGTATATGGTGCTATTGTGCTCTAGCTGAGTACTACACCAGACTAAAACAGTACTTGATCTTGGATCTCCTTCTGTTGTTTTTGCTGATAGAGATAAGAAGAGGAGGAGAAGAAGGAGAATTCTCTGCATTTTGATGAATTTGGAGGTGTTTTCGCAATCTGGAACTTTGATTCTAAGCCTGTTGAAGAAGGATTTGAGTGAAAAACGGTCAGATTATCGAAAAATTACGTGGGAGTAGGATCATCTTAACCATCCATTTTATGGAGACCAGATGGATGGTGAGGATCGTACAATGTGGCATCTATGTGTAAGATCCGGACCGTTCATTTTGAAGGGCCCAGCATGTGTATGGAGTGGCCAGGAAATCAGGTAATGATGATCATCAGGTGGGCCACACATGGAATAGATGGACAGACAAGTGACTGACAGTCCACACTCGACCATGTGTGGCCCACATGAAATAGATGGGCGGATGAATGACCTACACTCCACGTTCAATATACGTGTATGGCCCACATGAAATAGATAACATATAAATGACCAACCGGCGACGGCCCATATTGAACACACGTGTGTGGCCCAAAAGAAATAAATGGACGGATAAATGACCAACATTCCACATCCCACCTAATGTCCGTACCAATTACCAGCCTGATTTTGGGCCATGTTAATGCGTCCGAACTTGCCACACGTGCATGCACGTGAATAGGAGTAGCCATCCGTTTCCCTTTCCTCACACATGCGTGAGATCTGGACCAATATTCATCTGGTAGACCAACATTATGTGCCTCGGCTGAAAAATCTGGCGAACAGCTCGACAGATTGACAAACGGTCCACATTTAGTGCACATGTGTGGACCCACTGATGAATGGACGTGTGTCGAACATACGTGCCACACTGACACATGTGACTAGAGAACCCAGATGGCTTATACCATCTTTTAAAGTACGGTTACTCGTCCTCCGTACACGTGGCATGCAGGTAAGAGAATCCAGACCGTGCAAATAGTCGGCTCCTGTGTGAATAGAACATGGCTTGGAAGTTGGAACTCATACCGACCGAACGATATAAACCATCTGATTTCCCTCATTGAATTTGGACCATTTATAATCTAATATTAAGCATTCATCGATAGCCATCCGTTGGATGGTCAGGATGCTATGATCAGTTTGTGATTTTAGATCTGATGCTTCATCGATAGAAGGGCCCGGCTAATTACTATCTATGACAGGTATGATAAAAGGTTAAAAAAACAAATAAAGACTTAAAATAAATGCAGGCGGTATGAAAGTTGTGAAGCATTCACACGCTCTCACCTGCCTCTGAAGTCTGAAACGCTACTAAATAGTTTTGACTGTTGATCCTTAGATCAATCATTATCTGTTCTGGTTCTGGGCTGTCCACCTGGTGGGCCCCCCTTTAGACTGTTCATGGCCAGATGTTTTTCTTAGATTGTCAGCTCTATTGGTCGTTTGCCATTGAATGCGGGACTCGGATTCGCTAGTGACCTCATTACCCACATCGGTGCTGTAAAAGCTGCGGATCTCACCATGATGTATGTGTTTTATCCACGCTGTTTATTCATTTTTTCACCTCTCATTTTAAGACATGAATTCAAAAATGAAATAGTTCCAAATCTCATATGAAACGCCTGCCATTAAAAACTCATTTAGGCCACAAAATTCATTCAGGTCTGTCTCTTTTTATTTTTCTTCATGCTCTAAAATAAGCTGCCAAAATAAATAGACGGTGCGGATAAAACACATGCATCATGGTGGGGTCCACGGAGCTTTTCCAGCACCAACTTCGTCACTGGACGGCCTACTAGGGCCGATGGTGTATGTATGTTTTAGAGGGTTCCATTTCTCAGCTCTTAATCAGATGGTTAGGGCCACTCGACTGGAACGCTTTTGGAGCCGTGGATATTTTGATGGAGATTCAGACTGGGACCCACACTAGATTTCTGATGTAGGCCCCACTAAGGGGAGTTATTTGATACTCTAGCAGACAATGACGCTTGATACACAGGCATTCAGAAGTTGTACACGTGGCATACAGTAACACAAATTAAATTGAATAAATTGTGAAATACTCTGTATCTAAGTCACAGTCCCAAAATCAGATTGGTTGAACAATCCTAACCTCTGATTAGTGGAATCCTATTTGTTAAAACAGGTAGATCGGATATTCTTTCACTTTTAACCGTTCAAAAAATGTCCACCAATCGACTGGTGACATAATCAAATAAGCATGATTTTTGGTTCATGATACATCTAAACTGTAAATCATAATTTGGACGGTTCATCGTGACTTACTTATATGCCACGTATTTAATTTCTTAGTAGGCTACAAGTGCCCGTGTATCATCCACCACGCTCTACAGAGTATCAAAAATTTTCTCTTTATATGGGCTAACCGCTGATCACCTCCTTACCTATCGCATATACATGCGTCAATCCTGGCCGTCCAAATAGTGGCCCCGATTGTGGATCTCCAAAAAGATTAAGTCATGTACTCGATTACAGTGTAAAGTCAAAAGTACTTTCGTGAATTTTCACATACAAAATCTTTCTTTCTTTCTTTCTTTCCCATCCACGTGTCACTTTTCAGAACATCGCAGCCGAGCAAAAGGTAGGCCCCACCGTAAAGATCACGTGGCGACAAAACCCAACTAATACCACTAATTAGGTGGGCCACGCTTGTAAATCAGGCCAAACCATCAGCTGTCCATTGACTTAAATGGCATAGCCTACCTGATGAGCGGACCATACTGGTTTTCTCCACATGTGATCTTTACGATAAGGCCCACATTTTTAACGGATAGGATCTTCTACAACGCTGACGTGCTCATTTGCATACAATATTGACCAAACTACTCTTACATTATTAAAAGTTAAAACCAGGTACTTTGATTTGATGGTCTGGTAGAGCATGACGCTTGATACGCAGGCTCTCAGAAATTGTGCACGTAGCACTTATTAACTCAACTAAAAAGGCTAAAATGGGGAACACGACGTAGACAAGTCACATTCCCAAAATCAGATCGCTTGAAGAATCTAACATCTCTGATACGTGGACACTTGTTTGTTGAAATAGGACAGTTAGATCATTTTGATCTCAGCCGTCCAATAAATTTCCATCAATCCTGTAGCAAAATCATCCATCACACTCTGCCAGGCCAGGGTATCAAAGTCATTTTCTTGTATTATTCTGTCCTATTTAAAAAAAGAAAAATTCCGAAAAAAGGAATTCCAGGTTTTTCGAGTTCCAAAAATCAGATCTCGAAAACTCATGTCCGAATCTTGTAAAAATATGCAGAAATAACGTTTATTGCCTTCTAATATAATGAAACTTTCATTAGGAAATATTCAAATTCGGTTTTAAATAGTATAATTTTCAGAAGGAATCGTCAAAAACAGCATCGTTCTGATAAAAGAATTGAATTCTGTTAGAATTCACAAAAATCCATATCGAATTCTATGAAATTTCTCGATTTTGATCGGGTTCTTACCTTTTTACGGCTTACCATCACTGTTCTTGGGCTAAGATCCACTCCCTCTCCCTCTGCATCAGAATCTGCAAGTCCTGCTTAAAAGAAAATTCAAATTCAGTATGTCGAGATTTCATTCAAAATCGCTGAATAAAAACTCGATTTTGATCGGATTTTCACCTTTTCCGGATTGAAGTCGAAACTGAAATAATCCGCCTCTTCTGATACGAAACTGAAATTCCTGTTCAGAGAAGCTCGAAATCAGACGTTGCGATATACCATTTCAGTCGATGAAAAGGAGTAGATTTTCATTGGATTTTTACCCTTTTTGGCTTGAAATGCGCGATCTTCGAGCGAGAATCCAGCTCCTGCATCAAAAAGCTGAATTTTTCGTCTAAGAGAAAATACTAAAGACGGATCGGAGGTGAAAAAGGCCAAAAAAAAAAAAAAGGATTCGAAATCAAAAGGGAGATTTCTCGAAGTGATTTCGAAGAACAATCGCAGAAAACGCATAAGAGAGAGAGAGAGAGAGAGAGAGAGAGAGAGAGAGAGACGCGAAGACGTGAAAATTACAGTGGATTTTAGCGCGTTTTTCAACGGAAAACGCTTGCGTGACTGCGAGTAGTCATGCGGCGGAAATGGATTGGCTACTCCCCCTGCCACCAGCCCGGTGGCTTGTGGTCGGTGCTCTGTGGGCCCCACCACGATGTATGTGTTTCATCCATTCCGTTCATCCATTTTTATAGATAATTTTAGGATATATTCCAAAAATTAGAGGATATAAATCCCGGGTGGAACACACCACAGGAAAAAAATAGCGATTGGATATCCACCATTAAAATCCTCCTAAGGCCCACTGTACTTTTTATTTGCTATCTAATCTGTTGATTAGTTCATACAGGCCCAGATGAAGGTAAAAAACAAATATCATCTTGATCCAATACTTTTACGGCCTCCAAAAGATTTTTAATGGTCGACACTCATTCAACACTATTTCCTGTAATGTGTTCTATTTTAGATTGGGATGTATCTCAATTTTACGTTCATACATAAAATGATCTTTCAAAATAAATGGACAGCATGGATGAAACACATAAATCATGATGGGGCCCACAGAGCACCAACCATAAGCCATTGGCTGATGGCAGGGGGAGTAGCCAATTCGTTTCCTCATGCGGCAACGTGACTATAAGCTGACGTGGATCGAAGATAGATCCAGTCGTCCATCAGGTGGACCATATTTCTTTTGTACTGGGACCTAAAAATAATCCCTATTAAAAATTTAGGTGGGGTACACCGTCGGCAACAGTTGAGATGAGAAGTCCTACAGTTAAAATCATTCAAATTGTTTGTGGGTCCACCATGGTGAGAATATTCCATCCAATCCATTCATATTACGTGACGTATTAATATTAATGGATTTCATGAAATTCAATATATTTAAAGACTCATTTCGGACAAAATACGTGAATGTATAGTTTTTAGTAATGATTTTACATCGTTCTCTCTGGTACGGCCCAAATAAGTACTGGAACAAAATTATATTCAGGATCCATAGTGAAAATTTGTAGTCCTACATTTTGGACGGTGTAGATCTTATGATAATTCTTCTCTACGTCGTACTTGGTTATCTGTACGGACGGGATCCGTATGACTACGCGTAGTCAGGCTACCGCAGTCCGGAAACGGTGTTTGGCTGGTGACCCCAACACCGGCCAGCTAGCTGATGTCAAAGGGCCAACATCATGTATGTATTTTATCCGCTCCGTCCATTCATTTTTTCAGATTATTTAACGGCGTGAACTAAAAAAATGAGGCAGATCGAAATCTCAAATGGACCATACCATAGGAAACAATGGGGAATAAACGCTTACCATTGGAAATTCTTTGGGCCCATAGAAATTTTTATTCTCCATCCAAACTGTTCATAAATTCACGTAACCTCAGATTAACGGGAAATACAAATATCAACTTAATTCAAAATTTTTGTGGGCCCCAGGAAGATTTCAATAGTAAGCCTTCAATCCCAACCTTTTCCCATGGTGTGGTCGACTAGAGTTTTTAATATAAATAATATTTGTGATCAAGATCTAAAACGATCTAAAAATTTTGATGGACGGATTGGATAAAACATATACATCATGATGGGACCCACAGAGCTTTGACATCAGCTAGCTGGCCGGTGTTTGGGTCACCAGCCCAAACCGCGTAGTTTTTCGCTGTCTCGGAAAATAAACCGATCGAAATGATCGTTTTGCCCTTGGTTTTTGCCGTGAACGAGAGAATAAATGGATACTCTACCGTAGCACGACAATCTATACGCAGACACTCATCTACTCGACACGTGGCATGCATTTACATCAAAGCTGTTTAAGTAGTTGGGCAGTCTATGAAAATCCAGAGATAGGCAGATGGCTGCTTTCAAATAGTGGGGCCCACTATTGATGGATCATTCTCAATGTTACTATACAGTTGGTGACATAAATGTGGGTTAAATCAAGTCACTAGACTAGATTCAACAGAAAAAATCTCCATTAATGAGATGATAAGACCTTACTGTGAATTAGATTTTGGGAATATGATCCATATCCAGTAGGGCCCATGATGTGGACGGTTTGGATTATAGTGATTGTACACTACAAGTACAGTAGGAAAGTGCAGGTGTACGAGTGACCGTATTTGTAGGTGATGTCTGGTGGGGCCACAATGCAACGAACCACAACAATCAGACCCGTTCATTCATGGAGGGGCCGAGCTATTGATAGGCGTGGGTCGTCTGATCAATACGATTTTTGGTACAGTGGTTCGTACAATTTTGATGCCCTGATTTGGCTAGGTGGGGGCCATCATGATGTGTGTGTTAGATCCACTCCATCCATCCGTTTTTCGGGCTCATTTTATCGCAAGAAAAAACTCCAAAATTCAAATGGGCCACACCACAAGAAACAGTGGTGAAGGAAATACTCACCGTAGAAACCTTCCTGAGGACATGTCTTCTTTGATTGTGAACCGTTAACTAGTTTCAGCTTGAACCATCCTTTAAAGGTCCACCAATCTGACAGCTAGGATCATCTAGTCCGCTTGATCTTTGGCTTAAATCCATAATAAGAATTTCACTTGATTCGTACGGTTTAACCTGGTGTACACTTACGACACGTATGCAATGGTAGTGTGCATGCGTTTGCACCATTGCACTGTGACAACAAAACGAAGGATGATAGAAATGGCGAATGGCTGAGATTATTGCAATTCAATTCACTTGTGCATCCAAACGCAGCACTGCAAATTACAACTCAAGCATTCCTTCTCTACAGCGAGTATTTTCTGAAACCTTGATACTCTAGCAGTGTATGATGAATGATACACAGGCACTTTTAAATTGCATTTGTGGTGTATGTGCAACTCATATTAAAACCGTCCGAATAGTGGGCCCATTTTAGATGGTCTATAAAACATCTATTACGACTGAAATACTTCCTTATCTGGTCAATTAATTGATATCCAATGGACGATCAATATTTTTTCAAAAATCATCAAATAAATGTACATAAATCAAAGATTTCATTCATTTAATTAAGGATTGTTTATATATCAGACCCTCTCTTTTGACCTAAGGACAAAAAACTGCCTCTATTATGCTGTTCTTGAATATCTATTTTTATTTTCAAAATTTTGTCAAGAAGCACCTTTCAGTTAACATAGCTGTTATGGTTATCAGTTGAGCATCAAAAATGACCTTTTACTCCTTAATTAGAATTTCAGGAGAGGGTAAAGATAAGCTTAAAGTTTGAGGTTTCAGGCATTTGGAAGAAGGGTAATATCGCCTTTTTCAAAAAAATTAACCTCTTTTTATTAAAAAATTAATAAAAGGGTGTAAAAAGGTGTTATTTTAAAAAAAAATGCATAAGAGAGGGTAGTAATTGTATTTGGGCTAAAAGAAGGGTGCTATATGTTAAAACGTCTTTAATTAATATACCGTCAATCACATGCTCTGGACCATTTACTTGGAACCACGTATATAAATGCAAGCGCCTGTGTATCATCCATCATTTAATTTGAGAGTATCTAACAACTCCTTTGTACTGTTTTTTTAATGAATATTCTAATATTTTTAATTGACTTGCACTTGACTTTATTTATTTATTTGGAAATGCTACTGGCCCACCTCACCGATTTTAAATGAGATTATCAATTCATAGCAAGTCCTGAAGCAAAAATCAGGTGATGATCTTAACCATCCAATCAATAGGATGAAAATTGGACCGTCAAGAGCAGATGGAAAAAGGGTCAAATGAACATCTTAAGATATCTACTCAATAGCCCATCATAGATACATAAACGATAGCAACCATCTGATCCATTACTGATAATAAACAAATGGCTTGGATCATCCAATCAACATTAGTCGACGGGTTGACTCAATGGCTCGATATTTATTTTATTATAATTAAAATATATGAAAGATTAATAAATGTATTTTGTAAATAATAAAAATAAAATAAAATAATATTAATAATAATAAAAACAAGAACATGCGTAGAACACAACAACTGCTTTCCTTGAGAACAGCTGCAGTTGGGATTGTCGCATCCACATCATCAATCAGGACCGTCCATTAGATCCAGTCTTCTATCCTTTGGCTGACTCGAGAAAATCGCTACTGATCTAATGATCCAATCCATAAACTCATTGGACGCAAAAAAAAAAAAGGATGGACAAGATCATTTGCAGAAGATTCAGGTGATGTGGACACCAATGTGCATGCGTAGAAAGGTTTCCATACACTGGAACCTACTGGATCATCTACCCGTTTACATGGCCGCTCGTGTACAGGCCAGCACATGTACTACCATGGCAAATAAGTGCCAAATCCAAGCCATCCATCAGGTTGGTCTGATCTTGCAATTGCTCTTGCCAACAATTAGATCTAGTCCACTCATCATGTAGGCCCTGATATATAGAAACAAGTGGACGGTTAGAAAACTTCAGCCAAGATTTTTCACAACCACACATTCTATACAATGTGGCCCACACGACTAGTGCGCCGACCTGATTCTTGGGCCAGAAAATCAATATAGTAATGGCCCTATAATGGATGGTATGGATCTTGTACCTATTGCCACGCTGGCACAGGGTGGCAAGTACATGAGCTGGCTCGTACACGCGTGTGGGGTCAGCAGAGCACTTACATATACACTCTACTTATATGAAATAATTTAAGCGTGAGAAGAACTTTGATACTCCGGCAGTGCGATGGATGATACGCATGCACTTAGAAATTACTTAGAATTTGCATGCGTGGCGTATAAGCAATTCAAATGAAACTGTCCAAGTTATGAGTTCTTATTTACATATGTGATAAACGGATAACTACATTTATTTGATCATCCGCCTATCGGGTTAGTGGACATTTATTGGACGGTTAAAAATGAAAAATGTCCAACGGTCCTATTTCAATAAACAAGTGTCCAAGAATCAAAGGTTAGGATTGTTCAAAATATCTGATTTTGGGATCTCTGACTAATCCACTGTGGGTTCCATAATTTAGATGGTTTGATTTGAGTGAAGGTGCGCCACGTGTACAATTCCTGAGTGCCTGCGTATCAAGATCCATTCATTGTCGAGCTTTGTAGGTTGGGCTTTGACCTGCAGACATACGTTTCGACATGTGGGGCCCACCTTGATGTGTGCATTACACCAATCCATCCATCATTTGTGTCTCCTTATTTTCTCCTTGGAGCCCAAAAGTCAGACCGATCGAAAACTTGGGTGGGCCACACACCTCAGGAGCAGTTGAGATGGAGACGCTCATCATTAAATAAAATAAAATAAATCGAAACTATGTGGGGCCCACAAAATCCATCCACAGGATTCGTCCCACGTGGATCCCCCAAAAGAATTCAGACCATTCTGAAAGCCAGGTGGGCCACACCACATGATTTTTTTAAAGCGTTTAGGCATGATTTTACATGGTGTGCCCATCTTAGTGTCGGATCCGTCTGATTTTTGGCACCCAAGGAGAACATAAGGGAGCCCACACGATGTACGGATTGGATGTCATGGAGACATCATGGTGGGCCCCACATATGGCATTGTACGCAAAGTTCCACACGTTTGAGTTGGCCATGCAAGGGAATCACAGCAATCACAGCCGTCCATGGGCCGGGTCTGGGCCTAACAAACACAATATTTTAATTGGAGTAGGCCTGACGGAATGAGTGGAATGCGACCCCCAGCTTCAGGGATTTCTTAGGGTTTGAAGTTAGATGGGCCGACCTTAATTTTTGTGATAAATTCATCTCTTGTCCATCCATTCTGCCACCTCATTTTAAAACATGACGTAAAAATAATATAGGTCTAAAACTCAAGCAAGCGGCACCACACGAAAGAAGAAATTACTACATGATTACCATTGAAACTTTTTTATAATGTTTAAATCTTCCATCCAAGCCGTTCATAGGATCATTCCCACTTGGATCCCTACTCATGGACCGTGGACTCTACCATAGGAAGAGTTGAGGTGGGAATATCTACCGTTAAAAATGGTCTAAATAGTGTGTGGGTCCCAGTGTGGTGTATATGTCTTACAATCTTTTCATCTAATGCACCCCAGCAGAATGAAGGGACCTTTTGAAAATGAAAACATCCCAACACTCACATGGGCCACACCAAGTGAATTTAGAGGTAATAGGCATGAGTTTATATTTTTTGTTATGGTGTGACCCACATAAGTCTTTGATTAGACTTATTTCTAGGATCAATGGTGAAAATCCAGCGCAGAAGGTAATGGATGGTGTGGATCTAATGCATGTTCCTCTTATGTATGAATTAATTAACGGAAGTCAGACCTCCAAGCGAGCAGGATTATCTTCTAAATATTTAGTATAAAATCCCTTCTCCTTTTGTTATATAATAAAAAAATACCGCAAACTTATCGTATTTACAAATAACCGCCTGCCTTTTATGTATTTGTACAAACCCCCACGCGCTTAAACTCTGTCAACCTTTAGTGTTATTTTTTAGTGTAAATGACCATTTTGCCCTCCCCAGTCATTCAAAATAGTTTATGCTATCATGATTTGTCAACCACTTTAAATAACCATTTTCCATTAGTTGATCCAATGGACGCACATGAGATATGACCGTTAATTTGGTGGACCCTACTTTATTTGTAAGTTATATGCTGCATTCAACCATCCAATACTCGGCTTCTTCAAGTTGATCATGGGCCGTAAGATTGCCAATGGCCCATCCAAAGTGGGACTGTTAGTTTGACGGTCTAGATCATTAAGCCATGAGGCCTGCAAAGTGCAATTAGAATACCTCTTATTTTAAAATAGGGGTAAAATCGACTTCTTACATGTAAACCAACCGAGGCTAATTAGAAAAATCAATTTAAGGGCTTTTCATACGACTTTGTGAAATTCAAGGGGTTATTTGTAAATATTGTAAGTTTCGGCGTGACTGCTGCTGATGACCCGAAAGTCACGGCACCGTCAGCGGACGCGATTGAGAGACAGTTGAAGGACGCCAGCAATGTGGGTGGGACCCATCCGTGGGCCCACCTCCATGCATGCATTGTATATCCACGCCATCCATTCCCATTTTCCAGTTCGCCCAAAAATAAGGTAGATCCAAATCTAAGGTGTACCACACGACATGAAGCAGTGGTTATTGAACGCTCACCGTTAAAATTTTCCTGGAGTGCACTGTAATGTTTATTTCCCATCTAACCTGTTGATAGGATCACACAAATCAGGATGAAGGGAAAACACAAATACCAGCTTGATCCAAAACTTCTGTGGCCCACAAAAAGTTTTTGATGGTCAATGACTAATATTTCTTGTGGTATGGCCCACCGAAGATTTGGATATACTTCATCTTTGGGTTCATGCCCTAAAATAAGATGGAAAAATAGATAGACGGCGTGGATAATGTAAAAGTTGAGGTGGTCCACTTGAGTTTTAGATATACTTCATTTATTTTGGATGTAACCCTAAAAGTACCTCGTAAAATCGATGGAAATCTACTTCGAAATTTATATTAAAAAATAAGTGTTTTTCTAATTTATATTATTTATATCCTATTCATTTGCATAACTAAATAATTTTTTATCAAAAAATTTCTCAACTTTAATACTTTTACTAAACAATGCCTTGACTAATGAAAGGTCCAAAAATGTGGATATTTCTTCTTTATTTTATTGTTCTTCTTCTTTTTTTTCCCCTTAAAAGTAGAGTATAAGTGTATGACATTGTGGGGCCATGTGATGCATGCATGACATCCAACCCGTCCAACAAATGCACCCCACCATAATAATCAGACCCAGAAATGAGGCTGACCCTATCATTAGGTGGGCCACTGCATAGCAAGCAATGTACACCACCAAAATCTCAAAATTCATCTGTAGGCCATCTAATGAATTTATCAGCCTGATTTTTTCCTTCTCCTGATCATCAAAGTCAAGTCTACCCATTATACAAGTTGGATGTCATACACATGCCAAGACGATCATTTATACTAGTCAAGACATTGTTTAGTGAAATTAGAAATCTCGAGGAATTGCATAAAAAAATTCTAAAAGTTCAAGCAAATTTCCAAGTTTTTGTTCTCATCATATCATCATTCTTTTCCAATTTCAAACTACATGAAATCAAACCGTCTATCAACTCTCTTCCCCACTGATAACTTGGCCTCAGGAACCAGCCTGATATGGTTTCTCTGCTAAGCTTTGGTCATGCTAGCTTCCTTAATGACTAATGCCCTTTCATTGGTCTCTTGTTCATCGTATTTGGTCAATGGTAAGTAGCCTATAGTTAGCTTTCATTCATAACTATCATCCACTTTTTCTATTAGTGTACTTCTGAGTGGTGGAGAGTCTTCCAATTGTCTATGGAACGAACATATGTCAGGTCTGCTCTTGAGTTTTCTCTTGCATTTCGTCCACTTCGGCAGCTCTGACCTCATAAACATGATATCTTCCTCTAATCTTAGGACTTGGGAAAGAAAGATGAAGAGGCAATTGCTTGAGGAAGGTTTCGATTTTGGAATCCGCTTTGATCGGATCAGGATTTCAGTTCATTTCACGCTCTCCGAAACAGATAGCGAAAGCCATTAGTCAACTCTAACAACCAGGCAAGGAAGGGAACCAAGCAAGGAAGCCAGAAAGGAGGCAATGACCATTGCGGTTCCTCCATATAGGACCACTAATGCCGAGAGAGAAGCTTTTTTGTACTTCCGCATTAGTAGACTCGAAGCTATGCACACGCATAGAAATATCCCGCAGGAGGGTCAGTATTTAAGCGAACATTCTATCTAATAGTCACCCTTATTGACTAAAGCTAAAGGTGAGGTAGTGTCAAACATCTCGAAGGGACTTTTCATTAATTGAGTTTTAATAAGTAATTATGAAAAGATGCTAACATAGTGATAAAAATAAATTATTATAAATTAATAAATTATTTTAAATTTTTATAATTTGGGTAAGATTTTTATTTATTTAAACCTTTTTATATGTATTTTACAAAAATCACAATAATTTCATGATGAAATCACGAGAAATGAAAAAATGTCAAGATTTTAAAATCCGTGGTGTTATCATCTAATGAGTTTCCACAAGAATATCACGGTTTTAACTAAACATATTAACCACTTAATCAAGTGATTTTGGGAATAAAAACACCCGGAAATATCTAGGATTCATTTTGGCCAGGAATCCTAAGAAATTGGGATAAAGCATAGTTCTGATTTTGGTAGGCCTTATATTCTACATGCATTGGCCCTATTAAAAAGGCACTTTCCTTCACATAAATTTAAGTATGAAAAAAAAAAAAAAAAAACTTAAAATGCTGCTAATTGCAATTATGTGGAGGAAACTACCACTCTAGGGTTGGTGAACCGAATACATGAGTGACCCAAGCCCACCTAGAAATGATCCGACCTAATTCCAACCAACTTTAAGCAGGTTTTAGCCAAACCTTAATTAAGGCCCTCATGTGCAATGTGTACAAAAGTCAAGGCCCAAAAAGTAAATTAGGCTCTGGCATGGGCTTAACTCTTCCAAATGGAAGATGGATGAATCTAGGTCGAGTCCATTTCCTTAGATCATGGCCATCAAGCAAGCCACACGGCCGAGTAATTATTGTGGCTTGTTGTGGATTAGATTCGCCTCTACAACACTTGTTCTAGGAAGGGCAGGCAACACTTTATGTTTGTGGGCTCACCTGATGCATGGGTTAAATCTACTCCATCCATCAGTTTAAGACTTGAGTTTACGCAATTCGAAAACTCAAGTAGACCGCACCACAAAAACGGTGGGGATGGAATAACCCACCATAAATACCTTTCTTGATTCAACATGTTGTCTATGTAACAAAACATAACAATTTGTGAATGAAGTTAGGATTTTTTTTATTTTTTATTTATAAAAACGATGGCAGGATTTATGTAATAACAAATAATTTATTTCACATCTTACATGTGGAAATGATATGGGTTGCCTAGAACTTGAACACAATTAATTTGATAAAATAAATAACTCATTTGTTGAAATAGGCTAAAAAATCCTTCCTATGCCGTCCAACCTGCTCATCAGGTGCAACCTGCATTCTAAAAAATAATATTGATCCAAAGCTCAAGTGCACCATACCAAGTGAACTTATATATTTCAGTTGCAATGTAATGCAGTTACCATGGTGTGGCCCACTAGCATGGTGAACATGAGGTGGCACAATTGATCAGAGTGGATCTCACAAAAACATCACAGTCCACTAGGCAGTGGTAGATTCCCAAGAGACCAATCTATTGCGATTTGATTGGGCCACATGCTAGTATTAGAAATAGGACTAAGTGAAGTATGTACTCCGGTTAAGTAACTTTCAAACAATATTTTCGCTAAGGTCTCATTCTATAACGCAATATTTGACCCAATTAGATCACACCATATTAGAATACCAACGATGCTCTTAGTGGCAACCATGTCCCCATGGATCCCGTAGGAGTGTACACCAAGTCGAGCTAGCCTCAACTCGACTCAGATCGGCCACTAGCTGACCACAGCTTGAACTCGGCTAGGCTTGGTCAACAGCTGGGCCAATTCAAGTCAAGTTCAAGCTAAAATTGAATTTCTGCAACATTTTCACAAACACATGCAATGCACTTTCAATTTCTCATTGCATGTAAAACAATCATAGTTGTTTATAGGTATTTCATAAAGCATCTTATAGGCAACAACAAAATTAAGGAAAAATGGTATTTGTTCATATACATACTTTCCTTGCCATTAGCCGACACTTCGGTGAGTCATTTCATCAAACACTTCGTATGCAACATCAATATTAAAGTAACCGAGTACCGAACTAGTTCAATTCGAGTTGAGTCAAACTTGAGCAAGCTCGAATTAAGTTCTAAATTTTTTCGAGCTAAAAAAATCAGCTCAGCTAACCTCAAACTCAACTTTGAACTGAGTCGAATCGAACTTTTTTGAATCAAATCGAGCTAACTCGGTTCATGTACACCCCTACCAGGCCATGACATTTCATGGAACACATGTAACACAAAACTCCATGGGAACCACTGCAATATCCTTGTGACATTCACTCAATTCATCAGTTTCTCCCTATTGTAGGATGTGACCTCAAAAATGAGATGAATTGGTGGGCCACACCATTTTTAAAAAACAATAGAGATTAAACGCTTAGGGCTCAAAGAAGTTTAGATCCAGCTGATATTTGTGTTTTCCCTTGATCCTCCTGCAAATTAATTCGAAGTCAGGAGCTCTTATTTCTCCCGTAACAGTTCAGATCTGTCTCATTATTCCTTACTACATCTCTATTTTTAGAAATGTCTAAAACTACTTTTTTGAGATGGTTGCGGTATCATTTATAGCTATCTATCACTTCTACAGGAATTAGCGTATCCACTTGACCTTTTTAAAAAAAAATAATAAATAAATAAATAATTGGCATAAGTAAATGTCACATGAACATCATAGACGGCTCCATAGAATTTTGTGCCGCACCGGCATCTGGCATCCTCTTATTGGCAGGCCACATGTCTATACTTTGATGTGATGGACCAACCTCTTTTTATACGTGTTTGGTGGGGGGAGTAGATTAGTAGCAATTCCTTTCGTGGGCTCACCTTGGTGTATTTATTTTATTTTTTTAATTTATTTTGCCGAATCATTACAGGGCATGAGCTTAAAAAATAAAAAAAATACAAATTATAAGTAAAAGTAATGGAAATTGTGGTGAATAGATGTCTCACTATTAAAATCTTTATAGGACCCAGCATAATACTTTTATAATGTTTATTTATTTTCCAACTTATTAATAAGTTCTAATAAAATTGAATGAAGGAAAAATCATGTTGGAACCAAAACTCTTGTGGCCCATTAATAGTCAACCACCATTTCCTATTATATTGTCTGCCTGAAATTTGAATCTCCTACATTTTCCGGCCACTCCTATTCAAATTTTTAATTTTGGTAGGTCTGTGCCTGGCCATAAATAGCCTTATTTTTGGGCCATGCTCTAGAATGATGGAAAACCGGATTGATGGTGTCCACATGAAATATATACATCAAGGTGGGCCCCACATACGGGACCGCACCTCATCCGCTCCCCTTTGGTGGTGGGTAATCATGTGGGGCACCAATAATCAGGCGAATCAACTCATCAGGTGGGCCACACTTGATAATCAGATTGGATCAACATTGAATTTCATGTCATGGAATGTAAGGTAGGACTTAGCACGTGCACAAAGAATTTAAATCACTGTAAGTTCATCTTATTCGTTCATTTATCTTTTGCAGTCGTGGCCCATCTAGTGATACTGTATAATTAGATTTTAGATATGGTATCCTGAACATAGGGTTCTTCAGATTAACGGATCTGATCTTGCACATGCATGCACTATTTCCACATGTGAGACAGGAGAGTGCAGCTTGCATTCGTGGGTATGAGAACGCCAGGAAGTATCGTTATTCCGTGAAGTGACGAAACACGAGCCCCTCTATAACCTTTCGAAATTGATTTCCAACGGAAGAAGGAACCTTTTTGGTTTTTTGGTTAGCTCGTTATTACACCCACCGTCAGTTTACACTTCACTGTTAGCCACCCCCACTAGGGAATCCATACAGAAGGAACCTCAGAACGGTAGAAGCATTCATCTCTACGTACACGTGGCATGTGTACGTTGCAATCGAGTCCATCAATTTAGTGGGACTGAGCATAGATAGCTTATATCTCAAAACAATTCACTTATTCGACAATCCCATCCATAGAATCGGTGGGCACGAATTCGACGGTAGAAACAAAAAAAAATGTATTGCTGAAATATTCAGTGGGGTCAGTTGTGGAAAATTGATCCATAGAATCACGTACTAAGTTTGAATTTTTAAACTTAAGTCACTGATGCCATGGTCCAGTAATTCAAAGGACAGGATTGATACAACACACTGTACAGAGAGATAAACTACGGGTACTTTTCATGGTCAGAAGGAAATAAAAAATGTCCACCTTAGACATTTACATTTTAGGGCTGGGCGGGATGACTCGGCTCGTCCGTCTAATTCAATTCGCTCGGCCTCGTCCCAATGATTGGATTGGTTCAGATTGAGTAGGCTTTGTCCAATCTGAATTCAAATTGAGTTGAGTTTGAATTATTCAGTAACTAGATTTGAATTCACTCAAGTTTAGATATACGTATAAAATAAAAAATTTTAAAAAAATTAATTAGTATCTAGCATATTTAACCTTAATTGCAACACCAGAGCCTAACTTGATTTCAAACTCTCTCTCTCTCCCTCGCTTCCATGATCCTCTTTTTCTTTCAAACTCGTTAGGCACCTACCAGCATCACTACCCTCTTCTCTCTCCCGATTCAACTCGGTAGTTCTGACTGGATTGGACTCAACCCGAATCAGCCCAGGCTAGACCAGACTCGAATTGAGCCAAGCATGCTGTGGACTCGATACCAAGTTAAATCAAGTTCAAGTTAGACTTATTTCAAAACCCAATCAAGCCAGGTTAGCCCTAAATCGGTCCAACTCAACTCGATGCCCAGCTGTAATTATAAATATAGAGCATATCTATACAATCATATGCATCAGGCAATCTCAACGATCCAATTAATGGATTTCAAATGGATGATCAAAAATAAATTAATGAGTGCCTGAAAAAAATAAAAAATCAGACGGTCAATATCATCTTACAGCAATACGTCGGGATGTACGGTAGAAAACACACCTGGTCGAGTGAATGTACTCACAGCTCAGACGTTCTTATCTAGCATGTGCAGGCAAGATCCAAGCCGTTCATCAATCAGGCCACGTAGTCTAGCTTCCAGCCTTAAAGTCAAGTGGATTCGCTCATGTGGTGAGTGACAAGTGCATATTAAATTCCGGCAGTTGGTCAGTCCTTTTAGCCATCCATTTCTTTTGCATGGCTGCCTGACTTTGTGGCAGCGCATTTACTATGTGGGTCCCGCCTATTGGCTGCTGAGATACTGCACACGTATGACATGTTGTCACGTGTGATCTTTGGAGAACTGACTAGAATGTTGTCTTAATCCAAGATGATCATATCCCACTTACCTTGATATTCAGCAGCATCTTAACATCTTGTCTGTTTTTTCTTTTTCAGCCTCTTTAAAGGCTTTGAAAGTATCTGAGTGGAAGATCACTTTCAAGAAAATGGCATTTAAAAATTAAAAAGATATAATAAAATTGAATCTTATTGTTTTTGTTAAGTATTAGTACAGGCATAATTACCAAAATGCCCTTATTTATTTGATTATTTACATATGTGAGGGACCTGGTTTGGCTGGTGACCAAAAGACCAGTTAACTAATTGGTGTCTAAGCTATGTGGGCCTCACCATGATGTGGTGTTTTCTCTATGCTGTCCATTTATTTTCATTCATATTATTGAATTAGCCCAAAAATGAAGCAGATCCAAAGCTTAATAGGACTACATCATAGGAAAAAATGGGGAGAATAATGTCCACAGTTGAAACCTTTGTAAGACCTACAGTGATGTTTATTTGTCATCCAATCTATCCATAAAGTCATACAGGCATAGACAAAGGAATACACAAAACTTTTGTCACTGGATAAAAAATTTCAATAGTAAGTGCTCAATCCCAATGTTTACTTTGGTGTGGTCCACTGGAGCTTTGAATATGCCTCACTTTTTGACCCCGGGCTTAAAATGACTTAGAAAAATAGATGAATGTTTGGGATAAAACACATACATCATGGTAGGGTCCGCAAAGCTTAATTTGACACCAAGATAATTGGTGGGTGTTATGGCTCACCAATCAAACCATTTCCCTATGATGAGGTGGCCCATATGGCATGTGTATGACATCCAACTTATCTACAAATGCACCCCACCAATATTAGTATCTGATAATGTTGAACCGAGTCGAGCTAACCTCAGCTCAACTCGGCTCGGCCACTAGTTGACCCCAACTTGAACTAAGCTTGACTCGGTCATCGGGCTTGACTGGTTAGCTTGGCTCGATTCGGTAGCAGCTTGGGCTGGTTTGAGTTGAGTTTAAGTCAAAATCAAGTCTCTGCAGCATTTTTACAAACACATGCAATGCACTTTCAATTTCTTACTATATGTAAAACAGCAGTAGCTATTTATAAATATTTCATTAAATACTTTATAGGCAAGATCAAAATCAAAGAAAAATAGTATTTGTATCATATAGGTACCTTCCCTCCCACTTGCCGACACTTGATTAAGTCATTTCATTTTGGTGAGCAACAACAATATCAAAATAATCAAGTCACTGGACGAGTACAATCCGAGTTCAATTTAAGTTAGGGTTCAATCTGGGTCAAGTTGAGCTTGAATTTAGTTTGAAATTTTTTCTAGCTAAAAAAATCCACTCGACTCAACTCGAACTTAACTTTGAACCGAGTCAAGTCAAGTTTTGCAAGTCGAGTCGAGCAAGCTAACCAAGCTAACTCAGATCATGTACACCCCTAATGATTGTCAATGGCATGTGTTAGATGGGTTGGAAGTCATACACATACCATGTAGACTCCACCGTTTGAAATTGTATCCCCGTAATTAATTTTAAAAGAGAGAGAGGGGGGGAGAACATTTTGGCAATGTCTCCTTTCTAGAAGCACAACCAGTGAATTTCCATTCTCTTTTTTTATATATATAATTTTGCTATTATTTGTTATTATTTATGAATTGTTTAATTAATTATGATTTGGTCAGATAATGACATCCGAACTAATAATAAGTATTTTTGCCAAATCGGATTCCGTACGTCAGCACAATACCAAGATGCATATGGTGAGTATCCAAGCCGTATGTCAGCTTAGCCCCACCATAGAGATACCCTAAAGCAGTTCACCAATTTAATGGGCTGTAGTGAACAAAACAAATGGACGGCTAGAGAAAAAAAATACTCTTTGGTTTGTACATTGTGGCCCACCTGTTGAGTGGAGATGCTGATTTTGGACCATTGAATCCAACTCAAGGACAGCTCTGATCAATCACATGGGTGACATCTTAGCACATGAAAGAAAGGAATTCTGGAAACAGTGGGCATGTGGGATAGCAATTTGGTGATCTAAACCGTTCATGCAGTGAGCGTATCATATGATAGTTCCATGTGATCAACCTACACTAGCCGCACACCTTTCAGACGCATGCATACGTGGGAAACTAGCAATTTTGTGGGAGCTGATCTGTGCATTAGATGGGCCCCACCATGAATATGAACGGGGGAGATGATACGACAGAGGCAGTTGAACCTAAATAAGCACGGTTTATTTTTTGGGTCCTTACTCTTGGCCGGGTGGTAGACTCCAAGAGTTTCAACTCCCGGTCTAGGGTTGAGTACCCATACGTGGTGAAATTCCACCAGCGTGAGTGTAAGGGGTGTGTGCGCGTGTGTAATAATAATAATAAAAAAACCTAAATAAGAAAAAGGTGACTTTCCTGGTAGGCATGGTTGGTTGGGAAGCGGATTGGCTGGTGTACCTCACACCAGCTGTATACCTGCTGTAGGTACCTGTCATGCGAAGACGAGCACCGACGCTCTTCCAGTTTCAAGTTGTACGAACGGTTCAAAGGAGATCAAAGTTGCTGTAGGTACCCCACAGTGATGTATTTTTTATATCTACACCGTTCAGCTATTTTTAGAGTTCATTTTAGAGTATGATCCAAAAAATGAATAATATTCAAAGATCATCTGGACCACACCTAAATAGCAGTGGAGATAATGATTTTTACCATTAAATAATTTGTAGAGCCCACCGTAACGTTTATTTTACATTCAATCTGTTCATAAGGTCACAAATACCTGAATGTAGAGGAAAAATAAATTTAATAATGATTCAAAACTTCTGTAACCCCAAAAAGAGTTTCAATGGTAGACGTTTAATCTCTCACTGATTTTTGCAGTGTGGTCCACTTGATAGTTAGATCTTTCTTATTTTCATTTTAACCTTAATACGAGCTTGTCAAATGGATGAACGGTTTGGATATAACACATACCTAATGATAAGATCAACAGAACTTGGTGACGTCAATAGAGCTGGTGTGAGGTACACCAGCCAATCCGCTTCCCGTTGGATGATCTGCCAATTGGACCGTGCATCTGGTTGCCCCTACAGTGGATGGAAACAATGTCCAAACACACATTGATCAGATAATCCAAGCCATCTGATAGGTGGGCCTCAAAGTAATGGTATAAAATGAAAACAATCTATCCTCAATTGATAAATTGTCGGTTGCGGATTGCTTGCGACCAAGTTCCTCCAGTCGGAAGCTAGATGGGCCCATTGTAATGTTTGTGAGAAATCGACCCCTTCCATTCAATTTGCCAACTCAGCTTAGAACATGAGCTAAAAATGAGAAAGATCAAAAACTCAAGTGGGTCGCATCGATAGCAAAGGTGGAGAGAGAAATGCCCACCGTTGAAACCTTTTAGGGTCCATCGTGATGCCTATATGTCTTCCAAACCATTCATAAGGTTATTGCCACTGGGATGAACTGAAAACAAAAAATATTACCCTTAAACCGCCATTAATGTTTCAACGATGGCTGTTTAATCCCCACGGCTTCATACGGCCTGGCCTCCTTAAGCTTTGGAACTGACTCAATTTTGGCTCGTATCCTAACATGAGATTATAAAATGGATGTACATATCAGATTTCTCACAAACATCTTGGTAGGCCCCACCATGTAGTCGAAGACAATCCGCTTCCAAGATTGACAGGCCTTTAGAAATTACTCAGAAATTGCGTGACAGATGATGCACAAGCACTTAGGGGTCGTTTGCACCGTGGATTGGATGGTTTCCAATTTCCTAGCAATCTGGCAGCGTAAACAGGCGAAGTTACTTAGAAATTGCATACCTCACAAGTACTTTGATGCAAACGGTTGAAAGTACGAGCTTATTCTACAAGTGCATGTGATCCAACCTGTCCTGCAAAGATGCCGTACAAAAAGCTGGACGCCCCAAAATTCTTTTTAATCCAACTAACGTGTGGCCCACCACATGGATTTGAAAGCTCTTGATGGTTGTCCATGTTTTTCTACGGTGCAAACTAAGTAATGATCGCACGTGCCTTATTTCTCGGGACGCGGATTCTCTGGAAGGCTTGAAAGAAGTTCCTACGGTGGTATGCGAGGTGAGGCCATTGTGATGTTTTTGTAAAATTCACCCGTTCATCCAATTTTAGAGATCATTTTAGGATATTCATTGAAAAATGAGATGGATCCAAAACTCAAATGGGCCACACAAGAGGTGGAAATTGAGTTTCCACCTAAGCCTATCAAAGTTTCAACGGTAGGAATTCCTTTCTCAATTTTCTCTCTAACGTGGCCCACTTCAGCCTTGGATCTGCCTAATTTTTCATGGATCTTCTAAAATAGGCTCACAAAACGGATGCACGGGTGAATTTCTCACCGACATCACCATAGGCCCCACCTTGCATCCCAACGCATGATCAACTTCCTGCAAAACGCTTTCGGGCGCGGATTGGCATTGTCAGTAGCTAGATCGCTACTGAAGTGGCGTCACCGAGCTATGTGGACCTCACCATCATGCATGTGTTGTACTTATATAGAAATCGTTTTATAGTATTACAAAGAGAATGAGATAGATCTAAAGTTTAAGTGGTCCACATCATGAAAAAAAATGGAGACAATGACTTTCACCGTTCAAAATTTCTCAAGTGCTATATTAGTTTTTGATGAAGATGATAATTTTGCTTTTACTTCGTCTATCTTTGTTATATTTATGTTAACGTATGAACAGGTGGATCTCAAAAATACATTACCGTGAGCCCTGTAAATGTTTCAACCGTGGGCGTGATGGCTCCCACTGTTTTTTATGATGGTCCACTTTAAATTTAAATGTCTCATTTCCTTTGTAATGCCATCTCTAAAATCAGGTTAGATACCGCACATGCATCATGGTGAGGCCTATAAAACATGTTTACATCACTTCAGCAGTGATAACCTTGTCGGTATCCAAACCGCGCCCAACGCTTTCCAGGAAATGCGCATCCTATTTCTCGAGCGGTGGCCTAGTGAAATGCATGCGCTTGACATGACGGATATAATACACACCATGGTACGTCCAACACACCCCATATATATATATATATATATATATATATATATATATATATATATATATATCCCTAAAATGTCCGGTGGGCCATCTATCCATTTTTACACATGATTTGAGAGCATGGCTTAAAATTGAAGCACATCCATAGATCGAGTGGACCACACGGTAAGAAACTATGGGAATTGAGCACCTACCTGAAAATTTTTTGAACAAATATTTTTAATAAGCTGATATTTTATATACCTTTTATCCATGTCATTATTTTCATTATTTCATACAGTGTGGTCCAGTCAAGTTTTAAAAATGCTTCAATTTTGATTTCAAGCTGTAACAGATGAACGGTATAGATGAGAAGTATACTAGGCAACGATAGAGTTTTCTCAGTAAGTAATCCTAATACGTAGGATTTAGTCATTTATTGTACTATCATCCATGTATATGATTTTTTTTTGGAAAAAAAAATACATGCGTCCATCGGTAAGAGGTTAGAGCTACTCTATCAATCTGACTTTGGGACAGCGACTTACTGACAGTGACTTTATATAGTCTATTTTATTGGACTTAAAATAGGATACGTGGACAATTCATAGTACCATTGTATCAAGGGTTGCAGAGTATTAAATAAGGAGACATATTTGATATTCTAGAAGCGCATGATGATTCGTATACAGTCGGTGTGATATTGCAGATATGGCTCAAATAAAAAGCTATCAAAGTTATGTAACCCACTATTTTAGTTTCAAATCAGATTGGTCGGAAGTCCGTAGGCTAAGATTCATGGATATTTGTTTGTTGAAATAGGACCATTTGGAATTGTCCAGTTTCAACCATCCAATAAATGTCGACCAATATAAGTGCCGGATGATCAAATAAGGATGTTTTCAAGTTTTCAGTGTGTGTGTGCGCATATATATATATATATATTAGTAAAGATAATTTGGACGGTTAATCTCGAATTATTTTATACATTTATGCACTTTCCAAGTGCCTACGTATCATCCTTCACCGTCTGCCAGAGCATCATCCTCATCCAGCACGCTCCTCGTATCAACCCTTTGCTGTCGGTGCACGGAACTGGATTCGTCGGCAACACCTGTTATACGTGTAAATTACCCAAGTATGTGGGGCCCATATTAGAGTAAATATAAAATCCACTCCGTATATCAGATTCTATAATCATTTTTAATTCAAAATAATAAAAAATTAGATATGTATACTGCTTAAATGGGACACACCAAATGGAAAAAAGAGTAATGAGACTCTTACCATAGGTTTTTGTGTTAGGAAAAAAATAGTCTTTATATTTCATCAAATCCATTTATCAGGTGTAAATAAATAATATAAATATAATTTTAAAAAAATAATCTTAATAAAAAACTCACTCGGACCACATTTTGTGAAATTAGTATTTTTTATAATAATTTTACTTGATTCCATAAGTGTGGACCATGTGAGTTTCAATAAGGTTTATTTTTAATATCCATAGTAATATTAATGTTTTTCATCTGATGGACGGAGTGGATTTTACATATAAAACATAAGGGCCCCCTCCGAGCTTGTGCGTTGTATAGGGTTCCAGCCCGTGCACGTTAGCCTGGGCGGCCGGTGTAAAAGATTCCGCCACGGTTTTGGTAGCGTGTGAACGGGGTAAGAAATTCTCACATCCGTCCAAAATCCAACTTTTTCCGGCCCAATGTCGGTCTTCCCGTTGTTGGAGATTATCTGTCTTTCTTGGTTTTAAAAAATTAAATAAAAATAATCTAATGATAAAATTAAAATATTTATAAGTTTTTATTATATAATTTATTTTATTAAAGTCATATAGTTGTGTTATAGGTGTTTATTTTCTCTTTTACCATGGTAAATAATATTGTAAGTTTCCATTTATGGGTTGCCTTTTTTAAAAATAGATGAGAATTGCTTGAGTAAAATATGTGAGTCCCAACGGTGCATTTGTTTGATCTATGTCATCGGCTCATTTTTAACAGCTTATTTTAGTGATTGAGCTCAAAAAATAAAATTAATTATAAATTCAAGTGGACCGCATGATAAGAAATTGGGTGGATAATAATATTTATTGTTGAAACTCTAAAACCATTCTAAGGTTCCTATATATATATATATATATATATATATATATATATATATATATATATATATATATATATATATATATATATATATATATATATACCACTTATTCATAAGCCTAGACAAATATAAACCAATGCAAACATAAATATTAAATTCTTTTAAACATTTTTTGGCTTTTAAAAAGTTTTCAACAATAGGTTCATAATTTCCTCATTTCTAATGATGTGGTACACTTAAGATTTGGATTCTTCTCAGTTTTTAGCTCATTCTTTAAAATGAACCTCTGTAACGGATGAACAACATAGATCAAACACATAAGTGGGCCACGTAATAATAGAAAATAATGAGTCATATATATATATATATATATATATATATATATATATATATATATAAAACTTAAATTTGAAACTCTCTTAGCTGTAAAAGTGCACTTATTTAGTTTCCAAAAGGGAGAAAGAAGAAATAATTGCCAACAACTAGTGCGTGTGACCACCTAAAACCATATCTATCTTATACTATTCGTAAAACACTCAAAAGTTCAGTGGGCCCACCACCTTGCATATATTAAATTTACTCCATTTATTAGGTTTGGTCTTCCTCAATTTTAGAACTGAGACAAAAATAAGTGAGATGCATAACATAACATAGGTAAGCTGCATAACAATAAGGAATAATGAGAATGGGATACAACAATAGATGTGTTTATAGGACTAGCATGGTATTTATCTTTCATCAATTCCATTAATTAGTTATAATTCATCACAATCAAGTGAAAACAAAACAATCAGCTTGGCTGAAATTTCAAGTGCACCATACTGTATGAACTTAGAAGTTCATGAGCAAATTTACATTGTTTCTATTAGTGTAGCCTGACAGAGGTTTTTATTCGGTTTGTCTCTTGTATGCATGATTTAAATGATGGTTCTTGCTTACCTGCTTCTCTTTTAAAACCACCTCTTTGGAACGTTTAAGTGTTAAAAAATGTGGTTTTAAGTGTTAAAAAATGTGGTCTTTATGATTGAACTATGTGGGGCCCATCCATGATGTTAAGGTTAAATCTGAACCATGAATGTGTTTATACTCCTGATTTACACTGTCCATCCCAAGAATAGTGATGATCCAAAATTCAAGTGGGACACAAGATAGGGATCCAAAACTCAGGTGGGCACACCTCAGAGATCATGTCTAATCAATGCCAAAACCTCTATATGCAGTGTACACTTGGTCTGGACCACTTGAGTTTTGGTGTGTCCATTCATCCCCATGGGCAACTCCTGATAACCGGGTTGGACGTCACATATATACCATGGTGGGACCCAGATTCCATCTGAACAATCCTAGGTGGGTTTCACCCTCCCCAATACCCCCTATTGTGTACTTTGGTGTGGCCCACTTGATTGATGGACCAATTTGAGTTTTGGGTACTGGGCTAGCATGTGTAAGGGTATTCAATAGACAAGTTAGATGGCCCCCACGTTAGGGTGGGCCACACACAACTTGTCTATACGTTCTAATCTATGTGATTACCCCCCATTCTGCAACTCTCTCTCTCTCTCTCTCTCCAAACCGGTGAGAATCAACTTGTGGCCGAAACATTCCAATTTACTCATTAAGTGGACCATATCATCAAGAAAATGGACGGTTGCAAATGTATTAGACAAGTACATGATGGTATGGCCCATTTAATTAGCTGGGGCCGATTTTTGCACACGGTGATGTCATGGTGGGGCCCAGCTTTGGACGGATTGGATGTTGAACATACATTATAGGATGGAAATTATAGCTAGTTGAATGATAAATTAGTGTTCAGGATCATGAGCACTTCTTAATAATAAAAAGAGAGCTGATCAAGTTCATATGGTAGGTCCAATCAGATCTTTCCTGCAAACATGCCACCGCGTGTAGGAAATCTCTACCGTTCAAACGGTAGGGCCACCATGGAGATCACCCAGTCCCAAAAATCAGGCCTATTTTCTCATCTTGTGTGCCACACCTTCAGAATGAAGGGACAACCGAAGATCTCACCAAACATACAGGAATAGCTCACCTGATGATCAGACCACCCTGATTTTCCTGCCAGGTGATCTTCGAGGTGGGGCCTACTGTTTTCATGGTACGGATTTCCTGAGCAGAAGCATGGGGTGTTGGGGGAAAGATCTGGTACTGTACTTCCACCTCTACCTGATGATTTAGTGGGACCCATCCGGCCAATGTGGGGGACAGAAAAACAAGTGGGGAGATTTAATAGACAATGTTGTATAGTGTAGGTGGGCCACACTATCAAAATCAATGAGCATACATGTTCAGAAACGACCCACCTGATCAATGGACCTGATGAGTAGGTCGGCTCGATTTTCACTCCTGCTGATCTCCATGATGGGGCACTCAACATTCAACGCAGAAGATACAACGAACCACAGCCAATGCCTTCGAGCGAGGTAGGCAGGCGGAACACATTGACACGTGTATAATTGGTTAGCGCATGTGAATTACCACATGCTCGAACGTGTGGAATGAAATCCATTCCGTCCATCTCGTTCACCAATTAAAATGACATCGTGGGAATTTTTTAATTTAATCTTATTTTATTTTTGGGAGGGAGCAATTAAAAGAAACTGTACATGGGTGGAGACAGAGCCGTACATGAATCGAGGTTGAGCTTGATTCAAAAAGATTGATTTGTCTCGGTTTAAAATTGAGTTTGAGCCATGTCGAGCTAATTTTTGGAGTTTGAAAAACTTTTGAACAAACTTAAATTGGCTTGGAATGAACCTCAGCTCAAATTGAACTAGTTTAGTGACACAGTTATTTTGATATTAATGTTGCTCATAAAGTGTTTAATAAAATGACTCAAAGAAATATTGTTTCGGGTGCATATATTCTCCATAGGATTGGTTGGTGGCGAGAAAAGTATGATGTGAAACAAATCATTGTTAAAAGAAAACATTATATGATAAAACTATATTTGAATCGTGATTTTGATGTTGCTTACTGGGTGTTTGATAAAATACATGTAAATGTTGCCGCTATTTTGCATGCTGTGAGAAATTAAAGGTGCACTCCATGTGTTTGAGAAAATGCTACACTGTCCGAACTCAATTTGAAGTATGCTAAGCTGTTGATCAAACCATGTCGAGCTAGCTAGTTAGGTTCGATGATCGAGCCGAGTTTCAAGCTGGTGTCAACTAGTGGCCCAGCTGCGTAAAGTTGTATCAAGCTTGACTTGGTTCAACCCATAGTAGTGGGATTGTAGGGGATGCACTGGAGGCTTTTGTGGGGTCCACATGGTGTGAACTTTCAATCCAACTTGTCCAATAGATGAGGCCCACTTTGATTATTTGTTTTCTCGAAAGTCAATACAATCCATTCATTAGTTGGGCCATACAATAGATAACAATGAAGAACTGTCCAAAAGCCTCCAAATTCACTATAGGACCCACATTGGCATCCATATGGCATTCAAAACACTTAACAGTTTGATCCACCATTATGATAGCATGCACTAAAATAAGCAAATCTAGCCATCCACAGGCCCCAACACCTAAATTTATGAGTTTTTATATGGTTATGCATGATTTTCCTTAATATGGCCCACCTAATGGTGGATCACCCAATTTCTTGGGCAGTTGGCTACCTTGGACCTACAATAAATAATGTACTCAAAGCTTTGACAAGGCTTGGCAAAGCTCCCAACCGGCTTGTTGGGAGCATATATTTAGAATACATTGGAATCCAAATCACAAATTAAAGCGATTTAGAATTCTCAATTATATTTAGTAGCTTATATTTAGAGGTGTACATGAGTTGAACCGAGTTGAGCTTGGCATGGCTCGGGGCGGCTTGGCTACTAGTTTACCTTAGTTCAAACTCGACTCGCCTCAATTTTCGAGCCTGACTAGCCAACTCTGCTCGATTTGGTCAACAACTTCGGCCAGTTCGAACTAAGTTCACTTGTGTAACATTTTCACAAACACATGGACCGCACATTAAAATTCTCACTATATATAAAACGACAACAATAATTTTATATGTATTTCATCAAACACCTTGTAGCCAACATCAAAATCAAGAAAAATGGATATTTGTTTCGTATACATACCTTCTTTGTCACTGCTAGCCAAACTTCGTTGAGTCATTTTATCAAACACTTGGTGAGCAACATCAATATCAAAATAACCAAGTCATCGAATCGATTTGATCTTAGTTTGATTTGAGTTGAGTTCGATCCAAGTTAAGTCAAGCGCAAGAAAGCTCGAGCTTGGTTCGAATTATTTTCAAACTCAAAAATTCAGCTCAACTTAGATCAAACTCTATTTGGAACCTATTCAATTTGAGCTTTTTTGAGTCGAGCTAACCGAGCTAATTTGGTTCATGTACAACCCTACTTGCATTTGGAAAGAATGGTCCAATTTTATTTTTATTTTTTAAGTATATTAAAATTCTATTATATATTTACATAATTTAAACTTGATTAATAAATTAACTTTAATCTCTCAAATTAATCAGTGTGATATTTGATAAAATAATTATAATAAGATTATTGAAATATATACTTTTACTGAAATTCCAAACTTTGAGAGGGACGCAAGCGAGTGACTCATGAATGCTCATGAACTATTGTTTTATATGGCCATGATTTAAATTATTCATACTATTCAATGTAACATGTGTAGAAGAAAATACATTTAAGCTTGTCTGATTATCTGAACATGAGTTGATAGACATTATTGGACGGTTAAAAATGAAAAATATCTAACATTCCTTCAATTTTTTTTTAAAAAAAAGTGTTTACCAATCCAAACTAATAATACCTTGGGGCCGTTTGGCTGATCGGATTAGAAAGAATTGGATGGTAGTGAAAGGGATTGGAAGTTAAATCTCAAGAATGGCCGGACTGTCAAACAGAGATGGTGATCTGATCCCAATCCAATCGACCTGTAGGCAATCCACTGGCAACACTATCATTACTGGTCCGTTCAAATTTGCTCGAGACGTATTTGGTTGGTGGAATTGAAAGGGATGAGAAGGTTTAATGCCCCCATTGAATTGGCCGGGCAGGCCAAACGGACTGGATATAGCAATCCCATGGATCTCGAGACAATCCACTGACAACACAATTATTACCTTGAAAACCATGCCATCCACCCTTAATCCCTTCCAATCCAACTGGCCAAACGGGCCTTAATCAATCCGACCTTGGGATTGTGACAAGGAGAAAGTGGGATGCACAACACAGTCGTTTATATTTTTTAATTAATACATGTCACGTGTGTAATTTTATTTTTTTAATTAATACATGCCACGTGTGTAATTTCTTAGTGCCTGCGTATCAAGCGCCATACGCAGCTCGAGTATCATAAGTCCCATTTTATGGACGCGGATTGCGTCCAACCCCCGCCCGGACCGTAATCCGTCCGGTAGGGATATGTGGGTCTACAGTGATTTAATTATTTAATCCAATCCGTTCATCGATTTTATTAGATCATTTTAAGATGATATTATAAAATTGAAGGATTTACACAGATCCATTGGACCACACCAAAGGAAGCTGCAGTGATAATGACACCCACCGTTGAAACACTTCTAAGTGCCACCGTGATATATTTTCCATCCAACCTATTCATAAGGTAATGTAGACCTGGATGAAGTGAAAAAAAAATATCAGCTTGATACGAAACTTCTCCAGCTACCAAGAAGTTTTAAACGGTGGACGTTCAATCTCCACTTTGTGTTCCGCTTAATCCATGGACCTACTTCAATTTTTCTCATATCTTATAATGATCTTATAAAAATGATGAACGGCGTGGATAAAACAATTAGATCACACTGGGCCCCACATAACCCTGCCTGGACGGATTACTGTCCGGGCAGGGGTAGGACGCAATCCGCGTCCCCATTTTACTTTCGACTTTAACGGGAATTTACCAAATAATGCCTCGCGTTCCGACATTCCCGGGCAATTTTTCAAAAGTAAAATTACATTATTACCCTTTTTAACTTTAAAAAGGAAATATCAAAATTTATTGGCCCCACATCATATGCTTCTGAAATCAAACCCGTTCAACAGGTGAATAACAACATAATTATAAGGTGAGCTAAAGATATTAAAGATTTAATTATAAGGTGGGCCAATTCATAAAAATAATATACACCACTCAAAACATCTAAATCAATCACAGCCCATTTGATGATTTGATTGACCCGTTGTTTCGTTTATTTGATCAACATGGTGGAGTACATACATTGGGTGGCTTGGATATTACACGTATGCCACGTGGGCTTTATAAGTTCGACTTTAGCTGATTTTTAAGAAAAAATAAATAAAAGGGGGCATTTTTGTAATTTCATTTCTCAAAAATCACCGGAATTCTACGGTAAAAAACCAAAAATAAAAAATAAAAAAATCAAACAGACATTCCATGCAAAAACCCAAATCCGAAAAGCATTGTTTCTTCTTCGAAAATCCTCCAAAACTATAAATAAAATCAAAATCCAATGCATACATCCATTTCTTCATTTCTTCTGCAATTTCCTCTCCTTCTATTCTACCCACTACAACCCAAAAAAGATCCAAAAACACCCACCTCCCAACACCAACCACAACAACAACGGAAATTCAAAGAACCCAATTCGCCCCACCAATCCACACCTCTTTAGAAACCAAAATCTCATACATAGAAGCAAAAAACAAGATCTCCCACAATTTTTCTTCATCCAAATCTCCAAAAAATGGAAATTAAATAAGACCCATTTCATCTCTCTCTCTCTCTCTCTCTCTCTCTCTCTCTCTCTCTCTCTCTTCCATAGAAAACCCAAAATAAAAAAACCCAATTCAGATCTCTGCCTCAAGAAAACCCCTCGACAGAGAAAATTCCAAATTCAAAACACCCAACTCAATGCAATCTCCAACACAATTCCCCCTTCTCTTCTTCTCCTTTTTCATGTTTTTCTCCCTTTCCCTCTCCGACCCCCGAATCACCGAAGCAGGCCTCTTCTGCGGGACTGTCAACGCGGCCCGCTCGAACTTCATCACCGAATTCGTCGCCGTCATGGAGTCCCTCTCCGAACAAGTCAACCGCGCCGGCTGGGGTATCCATGTCAATGGCTCCGTCTACGGCCTCGCCCAATGCCTCTCCGACCTCACCCACACCGATTGCCTCTTCTGCTTCGCCCAGGCCCGCACCAAGCTCCCTCATTGCCTCCCTGCCATCGCCGCCCGCATCTTCCTCGACGGCTGCTTCCTTCGCTATGACAATTACAGTTTCTTCACCGAACCGCTTGATCCTCAGCATGATACCGCGGTATGTGGGCAGCAGGCTGTTGAAGGTGAGCCCGATAGGTCGCAATTGGCGAAGAATGTCCGCACTATTGTGAAGAATGTGACTGAGATCGCCGTCAAGGATGGCGGGTTTGGAGTGGGAGAGATCGGAAATGTATATGGATTGGCGCAGTGTTGGAAGACAATTGAAAATGTGGGGTGTAGGAAATGCTTGGAGAATGCGAGCCGTGAAGTGGTGGAGTGTTTGCCGGAGAATGAAGGGAAGGGATTGAATGCTGGGTGTTATTTGAGGTATTCTACTGAGAAGTTCTATGATGATGTTGAGAAGGACATTGGAAATCTGGATGGAGAAGCAACAGAGCATGGTATGTGATCTAACTAACAACTGTTTTTTGAATTCTGCTGGGGTGTTGGATAGTGATGTCATTTTTTTGTTTTTTTTTTTGTTTTTTTTTTAAAACGATTTGCTGGTTGCAATTTTTGATTGAGTGTTTTGAATTTTTTAGGTGTTTTTTTTTCTTTTTTTCTTTGGCAGGATGAATTGAGTTCTTGTTTTGGATGTTGGGTGGTGCTATGATCTTGTATTTTGATGAATTGAGTTCTTGTTTTGGATGTCGGGTGGTGCTATGATCTTCTATTTTGATGAATTGAGTTCTTGTTTTGGATGTTGGGTGGTGGTATGATCTTCTATTTTGATGAATTGAGTTCTTGTTTTGGATGTTGGTTGGTGCTATGATCTTCTATTTTGATTCTCCTTTTGACTTTCTTAATGGGATTTATTAAATTGAAAGTGTTTTTTGTATCTTTGGGTATTGCTGTTTGGCTGGATGAATTGGTTTTTTTTTTTTTTTTTTTTTGGGTTTTTGGGTGAATTGTGTATTTTTGCTTTTTGATGGGGTTTCAGATTCTAAGGTCTTGGGATGAATTGGGTACTGGGGTTTTGGATACAGGCCATTGAGTTCTTGTTTTGATGAGTTTTGAGTGTGTTTCTTGCTCATTTGGTTTTGCTCTGATGAGCTTTTCTTTCCTCCCTTTTTCTGATGGACGTGAATTGGATTTGTGTTTCTTTAGGATTTTTTTTTTTTAATTTATATTTTTTGAGAAGGCTAGAGTCTGCTTCAGATGAGAAGAGTTGTCATCTTTTTTATTTTTTTCTTTTTTTTCTTTTTTATTTATGGTTTTTTTTTTCCAGCAAGTGCTGTTTCTGTAATGTTTTTTTTTTTTTTTTTTTTACCTTCTTTCGTTCTTTCTTTCTTTGGAGTGGTTGTGTGTGTGCATGTGTACGTTTTTGTTTTTTTGGGAATGAATAATCAGTTAGTTCATGTATGTTTGATTTTAGTTTTCTTCTTTTTTCTCAGTTCGTGTTTTTTCAGGAAGGCCTCATATAGGGATCATAGCAGCAATATCTTCTTCAGTTGCCATTGTAGCTTTGCTCTCTATCTTGGGAGTTTTTATTGGTTATGGAGGATTATCAAAGAGGAGAAAAGGTAAAAAACAAGAAGAATAAAACTTCAAGTCGAAAGTGGTAGAGCTTTTCTTTAAAACTTCTCGTTTGTTTATGGATGTTTCTAATATGTTTCTCTTCATTTTTATTTTTTTTCTAGCACGAAAGCGCCTCGGCCAGCTTTCTGTTGTTGTTGGCCGGTCTAATTTGCATTTCAAATATGAATTGCTCGAAAAAGCAACAAACTTTTTTGATCCCTTGAGGAAACTGGGACAAGGGGGAGCTGGTTCTGTGTACAAGGTAATCTTCTTCGACAGTTTTTCATTTGGGCCAACATTCCATAAAGGTGGGGCCCTTCTTTCAGTGATCCAGATCGTTCATCTGGTGGGTGATGGACTGAAATCTCCTCCACCGAACATTCCCAACCATCACACTTGTGTGCTTCCCATTGCATGTAGACCACTGGCTAAATTTTCTTTTCAAGTGTTGTTTGCCAGCCTATTAATGAATGCCAAGTAGCATCATCCATCCATGGTTGGGCCTACCAGATGAATGATCTGGATTGCTGAAAGATGGGACCCACCTGCACGGTATGCTTTCCCAAATGAAAACACCGATAACTCAGGCCAAGAATTGTGTATTTGTTCTTCTTCTTCCTTTCTGTGGTTGCCCAATCAAAGAGTTGATATAGAAAATTTGATATTTGATATTGGATTTGGGCAGGGGATTCTCCCTGATGGGAGGATTGTAGCTGTCAAGAGATTGTTCTTTAATACCAGGCAATGGGTGGATGAATTCTTCAATGAAGTGAACTTGATCACTGGAGTTCACCATGAGAACCTGGTACAGCTTTTGGGTTGTAGCATAGAAGGCCCCGAAAGCCTTCTTGTTTACGAGTATGTGCCGAATAAGAGCCTTGATCATTTCCTCTTCAGTAAGTCGTCTGTTCTAACAAACCCAATCTCAAATTTCATAAATCAGTTTGGAAAGTTTTCTTGTTTTCATTTCCATCTTTCACTCGTGTAATTCATTGCCTTCAAATTTCCTGAAGAACTAGGAAAACATTTCCATCTTTCAATCAAACAATTAAGATTTTTTACAGTCTGCCTCTTATTATTGCCAGTGATGTTGCAAAGTTGAGATTTCTCGAAAGCAGCTTAATCTCAGTCCCTTCTCTCTAGTTGTTCGTGATTGGCCAATTTTAGGACCAAATGACTTTTGGAAGTGTTCCATACTAATTTCATCAATCAGAGAAGAGGAAAAAATGGACGGGACTCATATGAGCACTCCCCGCCCCATGTGTCCAAGATCCAAGCCACTCATCTGACACACCTAACCATGTATTTGGCCTGGTCCAAAAACCTCACCATTCTGTTCATCTTGTGAGCTAAACCACTTGTATGTTTGATGTGGGCACCTCTCATTTTCAATTCTACTTATCCATTTTTTCGTACAGCAACCTAATGAGTGGCATAAAGGGGTGACTGCACTAGCAAGGAAATCTGCACAAGTTCCATAACCGGAGCTATTTAGATATTTATTATATTGGAATTTTAGGATCTTCTTCAGAAATCTAGAACTGCTGCTTTGGTTTACTGTAATTTTCCATTCTATTTTGCAGTAAGATTCAATTAATGATTAGATGTGAGACTTAAAATGTCTTATAAAATGTCAATCTGAGTACCCATGAAATGTATTGACAAGTTGTTTTAATTGATGTCCAATCATTCTGTGGATTCAGAGAAAAAGAAGACCCAATCTCTGAGCTGGCAGCAGCGGTTTGATGTTATTGTCGGCACAGCCAAGGGACTGGCATATCTTCATGATGGGACCGGAACAAGAATAATTCATAGAGACATAAAGACCAGCAACATTCTACTCGATGAGAACCTGAGAGCAAAGATAGCTGACTTCGGACTTGCTCGATGTTTTTCAGCTGATCAGACTCATCTTAGCACTGGAATTGCAGGAACATTGTAAGAAATATCGGTTTCTCATGTAAACTCATCTTGTTTTTGGTTCATGTTCTCACTTCTGCATTCTTTCGCTCCTGGGAATCCAGCCCCCCCGAAAATGGATTCCACTGGTGAGGAGCTAAATTTGTGTTTGGGTCCTGGAAAAGGGTGGGAAATGAATTCCCATGGGAATCCAATTCCTGAATTTTGCCCTTTCCATGATTCCCAGCTTTAAAATAACTTGCAACATTTTGGGAATTGGAGTCCCATCCAACAGACATATTTCTGAAAATGATGGCAAGGCCTCTCCTCACAACTCTTTCCTAGTATCCAACACAAAGTGGATACCTGAGAATAGCTTGCCTAGTACCCAAACACCACAGACAATCTCTTTCACTAGGAATATGTTTCCCAGAAATAGATTCACGGCCTCTTTTAGCCAGTTTGGATGCAGCTTCTGCAAAAGGTGCTTTCTGACAAAAGCAAATGTACGTTGACTTTGTTGGTCGACTTTCTGAAAACCAATTCAACGAGTGGGCTTTTTAGTGCCTATTTTGACAAGTGGGATCAAGCAAGATATGTGGAAGTGCATACAAACGCAGAACATGAAAAGGCATTTGGCTAAAAAATTCAGGCGCCAAATGCTCTTCTGAGGATGCATCCAAACAGGCCCTTAAGATTCCAGGGAGCCAAACAACCATACTGGTTCTGGGGTTACATGTAAAATAAGAAACAGAAGCGAGCCCTTGAGTCTATCTAATTAGTTTTGACCTTTTCTGTGATCCAAGTCATTCATATGGTCGGCCTCATGGTAACGGGAGATGCCCCAAAATCTTGCGCACCGGCTGATACTCCAATTGGGGCCCATTATACATGGACCATTGGTTGGAATTGACCATGTTCATCAGATGGCTAGGGTCATCTGATGGGGGAGATATTGGGACATGGCCCATTCAACGTAAGTGCTTGCTTGATGAATGGCTTAGCTTATCAAAAGGAAAGCCCCTGACTTTATCATTTCTGGGTCAAAAGAATGCTCTTTCTTTTGATCTAGCATCATCTAGTACCTCATTTTTCAGATATTTATGGTATTGGAGTTGTAATCGGATGTCTGATGAATCGTCATGGTTTGTCGTTGTAAATGTCGGTGCAGGGGGTACATGGCTCCTGAGTACCTTGTCCGAGGGCAACTAACAGAGAAAGCTGATGTTTATAGTTTTGGGGTTTTAGTTCTTGAGATAGTATGTGGTAGGAAGAACAGTGTTTATGTGGAGGAATCAAGTTCCATTCTACAAACGGTAAGATACTGCTGCTAATTTTGCACATGCAGTTTTAAGCTTGATATTTCTTTTACAGGTGCAGAAGATATACACATTTCTTTACTGAACTACAAAACGCCTTTGTTATTTATCTTGCATTTCATGAGTTCGGCACATGCACCTCTAAAGGTTCCGAACATGCCAACCTGGAATGTGCATGGGGCATCTGAGCTGTGTCAGGTGGGCCCCATTGTGTATATTATGGCCCCAAAATCAGGCCATGCAAGTCATCAGATTGTTCTAAACCATCAATTGTTTCCCTACACGTGTGACACACCTGTTGAAATCCTAAAAAATCAGGCCACTCCATTGAATGTTCCTTTAGGGGCTGTTTGGATTGGTGGAAATAAAAAAGCAACTGCAGAAAGGAAATTGATTTCCTCAGATGTAATGGTTTCTCTTTTTTGCAAAAGACAAGCACTTAGGAAATTGATTTCCTTTTTCCTCAGATTTCCTCAGAAAATGGCCATTTCCTTTTCCTATCTCAGACCTACAAGAAAGGAATCCTTTTCCTTTTCCACAGTTCTCCTCAGCATGATGTTTTCCTTTCCTCATCTATTTTTTTTATTGCCATCAATCCAAGCAGGCCCTTAGTATTTTTTAAACTGTCCATTGTTTTCATATGCATGTAACACACCTGTTGACTTGACTAGATCGATTTCTACAAGGTAAGACCACTAGTTCTCGGCTTGGATCTTCCCTACACATGCCAGTCAGCAGACCTCACCAGTTGTAGAGGTGTGTGAGGTTTGCAAATCTCAATATTTCATACACCATGATTGCCTCTTGTTGAATGTATGCCAATGTAATAAAATGTCTTTCTGAACTAATTTAAGGCCCATTTAATTCAAAATAGTTTGTATATTCAGTCTCCTATAAACCTCAATGCATTAAAATCTTCCCATTCATCATTTAGTCCCCAAAGTCGGCATTGGTAATGAAGCTGAGATTTGGGCTACTTAGATGGGTTCAAAATTCTGCAAGGACTCTTACATGGGTTTGAAATTCTTCAATGACTCGTATCTCTGGTCATACATCTTAGGCGAGTCAGAGAATGTGATTGCATGGGTCTCTGGGAGTTGTTTCTGACCGAGGAGGTTCTCTTTCATTATAAAAGAATTAGTGATATTGCATCCTATGAGAGTGTAATTGCTTGGGTCTCTAGGAGTTGCTTGGAACCATGGAGGTTCTCTTTCATGGTAAAAGAAATTAACAACATCGCATTGCTTGGGCCTCTTTTTGTTTATATTTTGTACGAAGGTGAACGATTTGGCTGCTTCTCTTGCTAAGGCACTTCTACACCTTACCTTTATCTTTGCTTTTCCTACCTGCTTTATTGAATTTTTTTCTTCTTCTTCTTCTTTTTTTCTACACCTTACCTGCTTTATTGAGTTGATTAAAAAAAAACATCTGACATACTGAAGAAGAAGCAATAATGGTTATTTGATCAATTATATTTTTATCCACTTTTAGCAATGCACGAAAGGAGATATGATCTAGTTGTCTTAGTTTCATAAGGAAATGTGGACATTCCAATAATCTGATCAATCAATCTGGAATGTCCGTTATGTCCAGCCTGCACTTCAAGGAACACCATGCAACTGTTCATCCAAAAGTTTTCCTCCTTTTTTACGTCCATCTGCAGGGATGGGTGTTCGTGATCACCAGATTGAAGTGATTTTCTCAAGCCCTGCCAAAATGATGATCCAAATTGTGGCTGGACTTGTTTACGATAAAAATCTTGATCGTCCATTTTATGGGCTATAGATTGAATGGTTAGAATTGTCTGGTAGTGTTTTTTGTTTTTTTTTCCTCAGTAGGCCGTGCTAGTGGGTTGAATCAAATGGACAGTCCGGATTGATGTATTGGACTCTCTGCATGTCCCTATGCAACTAGAATTGCTGGATCATCTCTCGTATTAGAGAACCATCCACATGTCATGCTAGCAACAAGAAACTGTTTTATTGTATATCTCACATTCTATGTTTTTTCATCCATGGCTGCAATCCTGGAGCCCGTGTCAGCAGCATGAAATGTAGTATTCCTTCACGTTTGCAGTTTTTGTGCTGACTGATAGTGTCTTATTTGTTCTTGCCTCAGGTTTGGAAGCATTACCAGTCGAACACATTGCCAGAATCTGTTGACGAATATCTGAAAGATCACTTCCCAGCTAAAGAGGCATCAAACGTTCTCCAAATCGGGCTTCTATGCACTCAGGCTTCGGTTTCTTTGAGGCCATCCATGTCTGAAGTGGTTAAGATGCTAATAGAAACAGACTACCCAATTCCTTTGCCAATGCAACCTCCATTTTTGAATGCTAGCTCGGCAGACACAAATGCCACCTCCATTTCTGCTAGCTTCCCCAGTTCAGAGTCCCAAGCTACGTCAAATGTGCTTTTGACGCCTGCATCTGAGCCAAGGTAGAGACAGCACAAGATATCAGTAGCTAGTGAGTTGATGTGAAAATGCCCTCAGCACTCAAGTTCATTGATGGGTCATATTCGCCCAGTTTTAAGAGATGGGTCCGGAAGAATCTGGAGATGGTAGCAGCATTTATTGTCAGCTATCCTCGTTTAATTTTGTAAGTTCATTATCAGTTGTGAATTGGCATAGAAACTCAAGAGACTGATCAACAGATTTTGGGAGTGTTTGGATACTCAACTGAAATGAATTGCAATGATTCAATTGATTACAATGGAAATGACCAAGATGGAGGTGGGATCATTTGAATTCATAATGACAACGAACCCCTTTATCAGAATTCCTTGCATTTTAAGTTGGATAAGAAACAACCGGAATTGTCATCTGGGCTACGTCAACTTTTGCCATTTCCACTTCATTAACTTGAATCATGGCAATTCAATTTGATTGAGTATCCAAACACAGCCTTCTATGCGGAAATGGCCAGAGTAGTTTGAGTATTGAGGAATGAAGGATTGAAATAAGGTGAAGGTGGCAACCAATTATTTTTTATTTTTCTTTTTATTTAACCTAGATAGTGACCAGATTGAACAACAAGAATTCATTCTGACTAGAGCCTACCTGATCTTATTGACCAACAGTCCGCTTCTCCCATACCTCTGGGGTTTTATTATTATTATTATTTTTACTGGGTTTTATTGAAAATATTTTTGGTGATTTTAAAAATATAATTCGGTCGATCGTCTCGTGATCCAACAGTTGCAATTAGGACTAAATCTTGGTGTATGTTTTCTTTTTTTCTTATGTGATATGTAGTTATATACCAAGATATGATACCTCATAATGGTTTTTTTTTTTTTTTTTTGCAATTTTTTAATCCATGGATTGAAATCCTGTTTTTCCGTACCATTCACCACCAAAACAGGATCGTATCACCCCATTTCAGGCCTGTATCAGGCTGATACAGTCATATCCATGGAATTAAGTACCTCTTTCAAAGTGCAACTCCTAGGGACTGAAACAGGTACAACTCAGCTTGACTTAGTCCATCTCGGCCCGACTCGATTCAGTATTGGTGTGGTGGCTTGTATCTTTTTGGACTGAAACCGATATAACTTAGACAATACTGAGTTGCATCGGTCAATATTTAAAAACATGGCCATATGGCATGGCAGTTCTTATTGGGCAGAATGTACTGGTTTCCGACGATACTTGAAACCTTATCTTTTCTGTTTACCTTCCATTGTTTGTTTTTTTTCATCTACCTTAGATTCTTAGATGTGTCATACACCTTATCTGGACTGTTAAAATTATGGGCCCAATTGTGGATGGATCAAAACCTGCAAATCACACTGATTGGACGATCTTAATGATGCTTTTGCCCTTTGGATTTGGACTACTGGCTATTATATTTAACCATCAAATGGATGGATAGGATCATCCAACAAGTTGGTTTTTGGGCTATGCACCTCTGCAGGCCCGCCAATCGGATGGTCCAGATTACTGCACATTACCAACTTGCAGTGGACAGTCACTCACGCCATTTAGCATTTTTTTTATAAAAGAAAATTGCGGTGAGCTGTCGCGATAGCCTTGTCAAAAATATTGAAATTCATTGATTCTTGTTGGTGATTTGGACCCACATCCATTGAATTTGAATTCATGATTTTGCTTCTTTTCTTCTTTTTTTTTCCTTTTTTCTTGGACAAAATTGCTTCCTTGTTTGAGCCTCACATCATTTTCTAACTAATGTTAATAATCTGATTTCCTCACAAGGTGGTTGTGGTGGTGCTGCAGATTTGGATAAAGATAGTGGGTGGTCAGGATGGTGATTCTTTCAACGATCAACAGCAGACCCAGGTGATGGATTTCGACTGTCGTGATTATGACAGTTTCTATGTGAGATCTTTTAATCCGTGCACTCAACATGATTACAGATGCATGTTTGTATGTGTGTGTATGTAAATTATTGGCCAAAATCGGAGAAAATAATTGCAATTTAGCAACCGTACATTTGGACACTTAATTTGTGGGGTCCATTTCTTTAAAATTGCCTAACACCACATGGCAGCAGTGGATGCTGACATGATAATAGGAGGTTGGTGTAATTAATGGAGAGTTGATTGCTAACAACCTTGGTTCGATGGGTGGTGTTGTTTTTGGTGGGACTAGCTTAGCCTGGGGCGGATTACCTGGAGATCCGTGATGTATGTGTTTTATCCATGCGGTCTATCTGTTTTGCCAGATCATTGTAGGGCATGAGCCCAAAAATGAGGCAGATCCAAAGCTGAAGTGGACCACACCACAGGAAACAGTGAGGATTGAACGCCAACGGTTGAAAACTTGGGGGCCACAAGTTTTGGCTCTAGTTGATATTTGTGTTTCCTTTCATTTGGGTCTGTTGGATGGCAAATAAACTCCTTGGTGGGCCCTAGGAAGGTTTCAACGGTGGGTGTCTGTCATTATTGGCAGTGTTTTTGGTCCACTTGAGCTTTGGATCTGCCTCATTTGTGGGATCATGCTGGAAATATGGATGGACGGCGTGGATAAAATACATACATCAAGGTGGGTCCCTCAGTCTCCTGGTAATCCAGACCCCTTAACCTGGGGCTGTCAGTGGGCCATGTGTGGTTTGTTTTGTAATCAGATTTGTGCTGGGCCCACGAGGCTTTTCATGTCCTGATCTATTCAAGATTTTGGTGTTGCTGGACCTATTGGTGGTCCATTGACAGCCTATCTGCACGTGGTGGGTGTGATTAGGATTAAATAAGAAAAGGAGATATCTGGGCCAACGGATCATTCTCTTCTCACGCATGAGAATGTGGGATGCACGTAAGAGCTTTTTTGCTGCTCCTTGGGTGGGCCCGCCTTGTATATATATGCCTTGGCCCAATAGTCACTTTGGTCCGGACATCAGGTGGACCACAGGCGTAGAAATATTCACATGCTTGTGTGGAAAGGGTGGACCACACCATGAAAATCTCCTCGAGTAAAAAGTCAGGCCAGTCCACTCGTTCGGTGGCTCACTCAATATCATTTGAGACCCAATTGTCTAACTCAACATACAGGTGTGGCCCACCTTCGGTTAGACTGAAAACATATGTTGTTTGAGATCTGTGAATGGTTTTTGTGAGAGCTATGAGCAAATAATGGAATCTGTTTTAGATCTTGTCATGGGTCCCTAAAAGCCTTCCAATACAATGGTTCTGACTGTCGGATAAGTGTGATTTTTGGGGTGTGGCCCATTCAAGGTGTAGCCTGCCTAATGAATGGTTTGGATCTCCTACACGCTTGCCACATGCAAAAAATCAAGTCTATATTCCAAGAACATGAAGCAATTTACACGTAATATACAAACACGTTACAATAAGATGGCGTCGCTGTTCTCGTGTATATTACAATAAATGAGATATGAGATATCCTAAGCTCAGGAACGTCTAAATGCAACTGCAAATATCAACCTGACACACGTGGAACATCAGAGGCACAAATCTGGTGGGCCCCAATGTGGAACATGTGACACGTGACGAGTGCACATGCTTGATTTTGGGGTGTTGGGACCCACCTGATGGACAGCTCGGATGTCTGACACATGCATGTGGACTTAGCAAAACTTTGCTGCAGCAAAACTCAGCGAGTCGGCATATGGTCTCACTCAGTTCAGCTCCACTCACCTAGAATACAGAACTTACTGGTTAATGGAAAAAAGAAAAAATGTATGGCCGTTGGATCAAACGAGATTGACCCTTCATCATCAAGCCCAAGCCTGAGTTGGGTGGCCAGTGAGTCAGGTTGGGTGACTCAGCACTAGAACTAGGGCCATAGAAGGAATGATCTTCTTTCAAGTGTGTAAGATGATTCATCTGCCACCAAGCAAGGTCACTGTCATGCTATTCCCTGAATGTGATGAGGATTCAGGTCTGGAATGGTGGTTTTCAGGTCTCATGAATGGAAGTTGTGTGTTTGAACTGAGAAATGGTGGCTGTGTCGGCGAAGGAATCATAGCATTATCTGTAAGCATTTTCACTACTGTTGGCATTGATGGTCGTGATTCTGCTGATGCTTGTGTACAAAGAAGCCCGATACGGAGAACCCGCGGTGCATCTTCTTCCTGAAATCTCCCTCCCAACCTTGGATCGACAGCTTCGTGTAGTTTATTCGATGTGTAAAGGTTCCAAACCTGAACAGAATACAGATTGTTTAGCTTCTGAAGAAGGCATATGCAGGTGCATTGTCTAAGCCATCCATCAAGTGGGTCTGACCGTGACGATGATCTCATCCAAAAAATCAAGCTGGTACGTTGATCAGGTGGGCCATGATGTTAGTAATAAGCAGATGGCTCAGAAAACTATGGTCAAGTTTCTCAAGCCATACATTTGTTTTATAAACAGTGGCCCACCTGATTAGTGTGCACATCTGATTCTTCGGCCAAAACATCATCGTTGCGGGACACCTGTGCTCAATGGACTGGATTTCGTACCTATGGGCCATGCTGGCACATGTGGTGGCCTGTACAGGAGCTTCCCTAAACACAAGTGTGGAATTGGAGAGAGCTCTTTGAAATCAGGGCGTGTTTGGTTGCACCAAATATCATGATATTTCATGAAATTTGGTACCAACAAACACAAACTCAATGAAGTGGAAATGAGCAAATGGGAGTTGCATTCCTTATCATTCTTGTCGATGGTTTGGGTCCAAATTGCAATTGTGTTATTTCCTATCGGATTTGAAAGTAAATGCAATTTGAAGGCTACTTCCACGTTATGTAGTTACAGGCTTATAGCCGGGTGAAATTCCTCGCTATTAGTCTAATTATTGCAATTCAATTCAATAGTACATCCAAACAAAGCCAAAGTTTTTCGAGTGTTACCATCTGTAGAATAGACAATTCCTCTTGATCATAGCCATTGTTCCTCCTCCCACAGATAACTTCAATTACAAGCACCCCAAAGCTGTACACGTCAGCTTTCTCTGTCAATTTCCCGCGGACAAGGTACTCAGGAGCCATGTAACCTCTACAATGCAAATTCAAACCGTAATTGTGCTGAGCATTCAAACATCCTACAAAAACCTACATTTCTACATTTATGTGGGTCTCATGACTCTATTGGTGTTATCGCTAATAACTAGGGAGAATGCCAAAACATTGATTGGAAAAAATCCCTGTGGAATCCTCAGGAAATGTAAGAAGTGGAATTTTCAATATCGGCCGATATATCCCACGATATATCTTGTATCCCACCTGTGCGATACAAAACGCACAGGTAGTACCGACATATCCCACTTATTCGATCCAATAATCATTTTTAATTTTCGATCCTTTTTTTTTCCATAAATCATGTTAAATCATTTTCAAATTGTTATAAATCCATGATTCTTTATGTTTTGCATGAAAAATCATGGATTTGGAGCTTCGATTTTGAGATTCGGAGGAAATGAGGCGAGATGCTCAAATCAATATTTGGCGGGAACACCAAAATGCATCCTTAGGCTTTGAGTTGGTTGCCATATTAGCTTCCTGGGAGGAAAGCGATATATGACAAACAATTGTTGGCTAGATTGTGGCATGATCTTACAGTGTTCCGGCTATACCGGTGCTGATGTGTGTTTTATCCTCAGGGAAGAGCCGTGCGAGCCCGAAATCCGCAATTTTGGCTGTGAAATTCTCATCAAGCAGTACATTCCCCAACTTTATGTCTCTGTGTATGATCCTCGCATCTAATTCCTCGTGAAGATGAGCCAAGCCTTCCGCCGTCCCAACAATGATGTTGTATCTCGCCTCCCAGCTTAGTAGCCTAGCATTCTCCACATCTGCATCAAATGAATATAGACTGATGTTTGATAAGACTGGTGGGGGAAATGTGCGCATGATCCACAAGTCATGCATCAAGTGGGCCACACCATGTAGATGGCCTGGATGAAAAACAGGGCAAGTCCATATATGAGGCATGCTACACATGAAGTTGGATGTGGACCATTGGCTTTTTTCTGAAACAATCTATTGTTTCCATGCAAGTGTGGCCCACTTGATAAGTTGATCTGACTAGGGGTGATGCACTCATGCACAACTTGGATATCCCATAGACAAGCAACTGCATGTGGGTTGAGCAAACTGCAGGACTGTTTGGATTGGTGGAAGCCCAGAGGTAGATGAGGAAAGGAAAACTTCACATCTGAGCATAAATGTGGAAAAGGAAAAGGAAGCCTGTTCTTTTGGTCAGATAGTGGAAAAGGAAATAGCCATTATAAAGGAAATCTGCGGAGAAGGAAATCGATTTCCTCAATCCTCCTGCCTTTGGCAAAAGAGGAAAACCATCACATCCGAGGAAATCAATTTTATTTCCTTGCACTTTTTTTATTTCCAACAATCCAAACAGCCGAAATGGGGTTTACAGAATGGAAAACTAACTGAAAATATGGTGAAGGAGGCTTTTATTTGGCACGTATTCATAAACAAGAAGGCTTTCGGGACCCGTTATGCTGCAGCCCAACAGTTTGACGAGATTTTTGTGATGAATGCCACTGATCAGATTGACTTCGTTGAAGAACTCATCCACCCATTGCCGTGTATTGAAAAACAGCCTCTTTATGGCCACAACCTTCCCATCTGGTAAAATCCCCTGCTCAATATAAGAAGATCATTCAGCTGACCTTGTATTTCTAAGCAAAATATGCGAATACACATGGGGGTTAGATTTGGGCATTCGCCAACTGGGCCCCACCATGTGTCATTGGACTGAGAATTAGAATAGCCCGGTTATCGGTTGGCCTGCATGATGGACAGTTAAATAGAATTGATAGACAATCTGCACATACACACGTCCTGCCTGATGAACATTGCCTATTTTGGGGCCCACATACACTATGGGGCCGTTTAGTTAATGAAAAAGTTTCATTCAGGCAGGGCTCATGTTCCTGATTTGTCAATAACAATTATTTGGAGATGGCACTAATTTTAATAAAACCAAAGACCAGGCTGTAAAAAATAAAATAAAATAAAAACTAGCCATTCAGAAGGATAGTGAATGCTAAAAGAATGGCTGAGAAATTACCTTGTACACTGAACCAGATCCACCTTGACCTAGCTTATTTGAACTGTGAAAGTAATTTGTTGCATGTTCAAGAGTTTCGTATTTGAAGTTCAGTTCGGATTTATTCACAGTGGATGCTAGAGCGCCAAGTTGCTTCCTTTCTGAAATAGGTATCATTTTCAGTGATTGAATTCAAAACAACAAGAAATGGTCCAGGAAGAATTCCTGTTATTGTGTTATAGTGCAAATTCCTTTGTGGGGCCCAGGTGGGCCAGCTGAAATCATTCAAAACCATCGGGTATGACGGTTGTGCTACAGATTGCATATGGCCCCTAAATCACCCTAATCAGACAACCACCCAGTACAGCTAAAAATGTTTCTATCATTCATTTTCCAAGCCTGTAATGCGATGGTTGTGATCATCCAGTCAGGGAAATTTTGGAGCCATCTGCAACCGAAAGTGGGCCTTCTTATCTGATGGTCCACCATGGTTTTAGGTGGGCACCACTGATCCTCCCGGAGGAATATGCACTGGAATACGGTATGACGAATTCTTCAAGCTATGAAACGGGATTTCAAAATGAAGCCATTATATACACCCACACAAGTTGGTTTTCATTCATCCACTTTCCATTTTGTGTATTGAAATAACCCAGTTCCATACCATGCAAAAATCCAAAGATGGAAAATGAGTGTAAGCAAATCAATCAGGGTAGATGTCAAAATCAATTCTGTTTCGAATATTCAAACTGGGCGACATGTTACCATTCTCCCTCCTTGCAAGCTCCTTCTTCCCGAAGAAAACACATGATGCAATAATCATCAAAGACGCCAGAACGGAAGAACATACGGCCAGAACGATAGCTAGGCGGCGACGGTGGCCTAATGACCAATAACAAGATGTGATTTTTCAGCCAATTAATTACTATGAAAACATTGAATAAGAATCAGAAATCACAAACACCCAGTAGCTTAGGATACATTTGGATGTACCCAGGGAATCAGGGGCAGGCAGAATGCTCTTCTGCCACAATAATGCCCTGTACATATCAAGTAGTATTTGAAACAAACAAAGTATTTTTATTTTTTTTGGGTGGAAAGTGGAAAAGTAACATTTTGGGTTCCTATAACCAAAGGCAGCCAAGGCAAATTCTCATTTGAATTAGTGATAGTGGTGCAGATGTCATAGTCCACACACCCAGGTCCATAGCTCAAGCGGTAGAGTGAGTGAAAGATACCTCGTTTGAACACTGAGGTCTTGGCATCGATTCCCTATTGGGGGTGGCTAAGAGCAAAGTGTGATCTGACAGTGGGTGTACTAACAAGCTAACAAAAAAAAAGATGTCATAGTCCACTTTGTTCTCCATAGCCTTAAAAGCTAAGGGGAAGGTTTTGTGTGTAACCAATGAATGAGAATTCGATATCAATCCAACAAGTCCTAAACTTGTGCACAATCAGCTTGAATGAACTGTGACTTATAATGGATGTTTGGTCAAGTGGGCCATTGTCAAACTTGAGGAACCTTCGCCGCTCAGTTTTTTAGTACATAAGAGTTACTTGCTACACCTGGTCTGATGGCAGATCCACCTCCACCATCTCTTCTGGATCGCTTTCTCATATCTCCATACTAGATCTTTTGCTTTCAGTCGGTGTGTCAAAGCGGTCTTCCCAAACCTACTTCTGACCACTGTCTTGTCCTACTGGAGACAGATGAGATCAATTGGGGGCCTAAGCCATTCAGGTTTGAGCTTGCTTGGACAGAGGTTAAAGGCTTCTCAGATCTGGTTTTAGACTGGTGGAACTCCTTCTCTATCGAAGGCCATCCGGGATTTAGGCTATTCAAAAAATGTCAAATGCTGAAAGTCAAGCTTAAGGATTGGCAGCAGGAAATCTTCTGTCACAGAGAAGCTGAGGTTTCCTCCATTCTTGTGGCCATTTAGGATCTGGATATCAAAGAGGAGTCGGGTCTTTTATCATACAACGAACTAGTGGAGAGAGCTAGACTCTCTGATGATTACTGTGCGAGGGTTAAGGAGGAGGAAATAAAATGGAGGCAGAGGTCTCGAGTGCTTTGGTTGAAAGAGGGAGATTGCAACACCAAATTCTTCCACTCCATGGCTTCAGCCAGGGCAAGAGTTAATTCCATCACTTCCCTAAATGTCAACGGTTCAGATGTTTCGGATAAGAGATCCATTATGAATCACATTGTTGATTTTTTCTCAAATCTTTTAGCGCGGATGGTGCTTCTCACCCTCGCCTTGATAACCTTCCCTTTAGGTCCATCTCTTTCGATGATGCTTCAAACCTTAAGAAACCAGTGGATATTGACGAGATTAAGGAAGCTGTTTGAGACCTGGGAAGGGACAAAGCCCCAGGGTTGGACGGATTCCCAATAGCTTTCTTTCAGAATTTTTGAGATCTGATCAAAATGGATTTGTGCAGTTTCATTGAAGACTTTTTCATGAACAATAGACTTCCAACAGAGATGGAAAGTACCTTCATCACCTTAATTCCCAAGAAAGAATGGGCATTGAACATTAAAGATTTTCGGCTCATCAGTCTTTTGGGTAGTCCCTATAAGATCCTGGCCAAGATTTTGGCTCAAAGGTTAACATAGGCAATACCGAAGCTTGTTTCTTCGTTTCAATTTGCTTTCATAGAGGGTGGACAAATTCTTGATTCAGTTTTAATCGCTAACGAGTGTTTGGATTCTATTGCTAGAGCCAAAAAGGAAGGAGTTTTGTGTAAGCTTGATCTTGAAAAGGCTTATGATCATGTAGACTGGGAATTTCTGGACTATATTTTGACTCGAATGGGGTTTCGATTTAGGTGGTGGTCTTGGATAAAATTATGTTTATCCTTGGCTAAATTCTCAATCTTAATTAACGGTTCCCCCTTTGGCTATTTCAGGGCTTCCCGAGGGATACCCCCTTTCTCCTTTTCTCTTTGTGCAAGTCGCAAAAGCACTTAGCGGTATGTTGTCTAGGGGACGGGAGTCTGGTTTGTTTAAAGGTTTCTTAGAATTACATCATAGTGGTGTGAGATAAGAGTTGGTTAACTCCAACAAAGTGGTATCAAAGCGTCAGGTTTAAAGACGTTCGGGAATTCAACGAAGATGTCAAGGTCAAAATTCAATATCCAGAAATTCGACAGGAATAACAATTAAGGTTTATGGTAGCGGAAAGTTAAGGATATTCTAATATCACAAGGTTTAAGCAAGGCGTTGTTGGAGACTAAAATAGAGAAGATGTCGGACGATGACTAGAGCAAACTCTGGGAGAAATTTAAGGGCACCATCCGTCTCTGTCTTTTGTATGAGGTCATGTACAATGTTATAGATGAGGAATCACCCCTGGAGATATGGAAGAAACTAGAAGATCTATACATGGCGAAGTCCCTCACTAACAAGTTGTTTGTGAAGAAATAACTTTTTGGGCTATGGATGAAAGAAGGATCGATAATGAAGTTTGCTCTAAAGCACATAAACTCGTTTACAAAGGTATGTAGCGAGTTGTTAAGGCTCAAAGCGATGATCGATAATGAAGATAAAGTGGTGTTACTTTTAGCATTGCTCCCCACATCATACGACTATCTCGTCACTACTCTGATGTATGAGAAGAATACAGTAAAGCTGGAAGAAATCACCGCGGCTCTCATTTCTAACAAGATAAGGAAAAAGTTAAGTGATGATGAATCTTGGGCAAAAGGGTTAGTTGCAAAATGGGTCAGGGACATGGGAGATCCATAGAGCGATCTTGGTCTGACAAAAAGAAAAAGTCTAGATCAAAATTAAAGGATAAGGACAAATGCTTCTATTGTGGCATAAATGGACACTTCACGAGAAACTGCTAAAAAAGGAAGGATAACATGGAAAGCAAAGGTAAAAAGGAACACGAGCAAATCGGCCAGCATAGTGGAAGAGAGCTTAGAAGGAGATCTCATCTCGGTCTCCTCAAGTACGAACCATCTTTCAGATACTTGGATATTCAATTCAGAATGTTCATATCATATGTGCAAGGATAGGACTTAGTTTGATTCTACAAGTCTTATGATGGTGGGAGTGTTCTGATGGAGAATGACGCAGCATGCAAAGCCATCAGAATAGGGACCATCAAGGTAAGGATGTTTAATGGAGTCATTCGGAGATGTAAGGCATGTCCCAAATCTAAAGGACTTGATATCCTTCGGCGTTCTATATACGAACGAGTGCACATTCACCATATTTGGCAGTGTAATCAAGGTCACCAAAGGTGCAATGGTATTAATGAAGGGACATACGACAGGAAATATGTACAAGTTGGTTAAGAGCACGGTTATAGGTGAGGCTACTACCACTTCACACACGAAATCTAGCATAAATGACACTAATCTGTGACATATGTGGCTATGAGCGAGAGGGGCATGATGGAACTCTATAAACAGAAACTATTGAAGAGAGCTTAGGCGTGCAAGGTGGATTTCTGCAAGCATTGCATCTATGAGAAGCAGTGCAAGGTAAGGTTCAAGACTACTACACATACATTCTGATGTCTAGGAGCCAATGACTGTACCGTCTAAGGGAGTAACACGATACTTCGTGAGCTTCATAAACGATTACTCGAGGAAAGTTTGGATCTACTTCTTAAAGAACAAGTCTGAGGTGTTCACCAAATTCAAGGAATAGAAGGCTGAAGGCAGAAGCAGAGAAGCAAACCGAGAGACAGGTTAAGTGCCTCAGGTCAATAACGGTACGGAGTACAAATAGGCAGAATTCATGGAATTTTGCAACGAACAGGGCATCACAAGGCACTTCTCAACTCCAAGGACCCCACAACAGAACAGGGTAGCAGGGAGGATAAACAAAACTCTATTGGAGATGGCGAGAAATAAGCAGTTGCATGAGGGGCAACCTAAAAGCGTCTAGGCAGAAGCAGTTAATATAGCATGCTTTATAGTAAATCGGTCACAATCTACAGCGCCAAGCTCTAAGGTTGAAAGGAAGTCTGGACAGGCAAGGACGTCGATTACTCAGAATTGAGGATCTTGGGGTGCCTGTCCACGTGTAGAGTGGACAAAGGACAAAGTTGAATCCCAGATCTAGGAATTGCATGTTTATCGGGTATGAGAAATGTGTCAATGGTTACAAGCTTTAGGATATAGTTTCTCAGAAGTTGGTTATTAGCAAAGATATCATCTTCGATGATGTATCAATGTTGAAGGCCAACAAGAATACTACGGAGAAGTCAGAAACACATAGTGATGCAGAAGGATTGTCGGTGTAGGTGGACTCAGTTGAGTCGGTGACTGAAGGTGAAATTCAGCAGGAGCAAGAAACTAACCGAAATTAGCAAGATACCCAGTAAAGTATTGCTAGGAACATGGAGAGAAGAACCATTAAAGCCCGGTTTGAGGATATGGTTTCTTTTGCAATGTTCACAGGGAGTGGAGATCCCTCTACCTTTTAAGAGGCTAAGTTTGGAAAGGATGGCGACAAGTGGATGTCGGAGATGGTGGAGGAGATGGAATCTCTACACGGGAATCAAACATGGAAGTTTGTGGAACTTCCAAAAGGTCAGAGCTATGAGGTGTAAATGGGTGTTCAGAAAGAATAAAGCATTAAAAGAGAAAGATGGCAAAAAATTCAAGGCATGGCTTGTAGCAAAGGGGTACTCACAAAGGTAAAGAGTAGACTACAATGAATTTTTCTCTCTGCTTGTGAAACATACGTCAATCAGGGTGCTACTAGATATGGTAGCGAATCCAACTTGGAATTGGAGCAGCTTGTTGTGAATACGACATTCCTTCATGGGAACTTGGAGGAAATTATTTACATGAAGTAGCCAAAAGGATTTAAGGAGCTTGGTAAGGAAGATCATGTGTGTAGGCTAAAGAAGTCATTGCATGGGCTTAAGTAGTCTCTGAGGCAGTGGTACAAGCAGTTCGATTCCTACGTAGTGGAGATTAGCTATATCAGATATGAGTATGATTGTTGCGCATACTACAGGGTGCTTAAGGACAAGTCCTACATTCCATTGATATTATACGTTGATGATATGCCGATTGTTGCAAAAGACAAGAAAGAGATACTTTTACTTAAGTCTCTGTTAAGTAAGGAGTTTGATACAAAGGATATGGACACTGCAAAGAAGATCCTATGCATGGAGATTCACAGAGACAGAGAGTCTGGGAAGTTGTGGTTGTGTCAAAAGTGTTATGTGCAGAAGGTATTAGACAGGTTCCACATGGAAAGTGCTAAGTCAATTAGCACGACTCTAGCAAGTCACTTTAAGTTGTCAGTTAGGTCATGTCTAAGCATAGAAGAGGAGATTTCAAACACGTCACGGGTGTTGTATGCAAGTGCAGTGGGGAAGCTCATGTATGAGATGGTTTGCACGAGGCCGGATATCTCATAGTCAGTTAGTGTGGTCAACAGATATATGGTGAATCCAGTAAATGAGCATTGGAATGTTGTTAAGTGGATTCTCAGTGGCACAACAACGTTGGGATCATGTTTGGGGGACATGGAGCTTTAGGTGGAGTTGTAGGCTATGTGGATTCGGATTATGTAGAAGATTTGGGCAATAGGGGGTCCACTACAGGATATGTTTTCACATTAGCAAGCAAACCGATATGTTGAAGATCTACGCTGCAGTCTACTATAGTATTGTCTATAACCAAGGTGGAATAAATGGTTATGCAAGGACATCAATAGAGGCATTATGGTTGAAGGGTATGATAGGAGAACTTGAGTTGAAGCAGGAGACGATTTGGTTGCATTGTGATAGTCAGAATGCTATCCATCTAGCGTTAAATAAGGTGTATCATGCGAAAATCAAGCACATCAACGTGAGGTTCCACAAGATACAGGAACTCATTACTTCAGGAGAGATTCAGTTTCGGAAGATTGATACGAACGAGAATGATGCGGACATGTTGACAATGTTGGTGACCATAGACAAGTTCAAGCACTACTTGGGCTTGATCAATCTCACTAGCCATTGATGAGATTGAGCACCCTTGCACAGAGGTGCGGATGGAGATGCATTCTAAGTGGAGACGAGTACGGAAGATCTTTACGGTGAATTGACAAAATACAAGTCAATGTGGAAATTATTGTGCAGATGCCTTGGATTCTGCATAATCAGGGAAACAAAGCAGGGCCCTGTTGGTCGGACCAACCGAGTACAAGATTTCTTAGTTTGGGTGAAGAGTCGGGCTCTGTCGGTCTGACCGAAGGACAGACTACTTGCGCGGTTTTGCGGAAATCGGGATATTTAAGCCTAATTGCGATTAGGGCTAGGCAATATGAGTGTTTTCTCTTTAAGGGTAGGGGTTTTGCCAAGTGAGAGGTGAGAGGGTTGTCTACACTTGTAAGGGCTTCGGAAGGGATTTTCTCAATGGGCTAGGGTTTTCCTAAGTGCGAATCGCAAGGGCAGATCGGGTGATTCTCTCATCGGAGAAGGTGAGTAGTGTAAACTCTAAGGCTTTTGATTATAGTAGAGATCTTTGTCACTTTATGCTGTGGTTTTTTTTTCCCCATAAGGGTTTTCCACGTAAATATCTTGTGTTTTGTATTTGCTTGTTTGGTTATTCTGGTTATTTTGATTGCTATATCTTTGTTAAGCATGCTTCTGCAAAGCACAAGATTGACAATGGTGTTAGTGTTGAGAAGTGGAGCCACATCTGGGCCGCCTTCGACCGATCGTAGGAGCCTGTTCGACCGGTTGTGGACCGTGGACTCAAAGTCTAGCGAGTCCTGATTTTTCATGTTTGGGTCCTTCGACCAGTCGTAGCTCCCTTCGACCAGTTGAAGGTTACGCAGATTCGTTTCTGAATCTGATGCGGACTGCGGATTTTGGTGTCGTCTTTCGCAAGGGTGCGGAAGGGAAGTTACCTAAACTATAAATAGGGGTTCCTAGGGCTTTTCTAGGGTATTAGGAATATTGAAAAAAAAATTTGAAGGTATGGGCTAAGGGTTTTCTATATTCTTTCAAGGGAGAGGTTAGTATTTTGCCTTGTAATCTTTGTTCTTCTTCATAGTGGAAGTTTGCATCCGTGGTTTTTTACCCTAGTTTGGGGTTTTTCCACGTATATCTTGTCTCGTGGTTTGTTTTGGATTGCTTTGATCTGTTTCTAGTTTACATTTCTTTCCGTTTATCGTTTGTGGGTGAGGCCTGAGATTAGATCTTGGCTCACTGCGTTGTTGGCGTGCTGCACAATAACTGGTATCAAAGCTATTGGTTTAATTCTATTGGGAGCGATGGTGGAAGATGGAAAAACTAGAATCGAGAAGTTTTATGGTTCAAACTTTGCCTTCTGGAAGATGCAGATGGAGGATTATCTGTATCAGAAGGACCTCTACATTCCTCTAGAAGGAAAAGAGAAGAAACCAGAAAAGATGACAGATGATGAATGGTTTTTACTGGATAGGAAGGCTTTAGGAATAATCTGACACTCTTTGTCAAAGAGCGTCGCCTTCAATATATCCAAGATGAAAACGACAAAAGAATTAATGGAAGCCCTAGCCACCATGTATGAAAAACCTTCAGCATCTAACAAGGTTCATCTTATAAAACAACTATTTAACATGAAGATGTCAAATGGTGGGAGCGTGGCTGAACATCTAAACGCGTTCAATACAGTCACGAGCCAGTTGGAATCCGTTGGCATCGTTTTTGAGGATGAGGTCAGGGCGCTATTGATCTTATCCAGTCTGTCAGACAGTTGCGATGGTTTGGTGATTGCTGTGAGCAATTCTTCAGGGTCGACAAAGCTGAAATTTGATGATGTGGCCGGTCTAATTCTTAGCGAAGAATCTAGAAGGAAGTCATCAGGAGTTTCAGGGGATTCAGGGAACGCTCTAAACGTTTAAGGAAGAGGAAGATCGCTGAACAAAAGAGGCAATAAACACGGTCGTTCTAAGTCAAGGAAGAAGTCCAAGGGACCGAAAGACAAAGACGGGTGTTGGCATTGCGGCAAGAAGGGGCACATGAAACATGATTGCAGGGCGCTCAAGAAACAAGATGGAAGCTCTCAAGGCGGGAAGAATTCAGTAAATCTGTCTGAGGAGAGCAACACAGAGGCATTGATTTTGTCTCTTGATGCGAGGAATGAGTCTTGGGTTATAGACTCGGATGCTTCGTTTCATGCCACTTCATGTAAGGAAGTTCTGCGTGATTATGTGTCAGGTGACTTTGGGAGAGTCTACCTGGGTGATGATGAGCCATGCAGTATTGTTGGAAAGGGAGACGTTCAGGTCAATCAGAAAGACGGAACGGTTTTGAAATTGAAGGATGTCAGACATGTACTGAGCTTGAGAAGGAATCTGATCTCAGTGGGGCAGTTAGCCGACACTAGTTATGTGACGACATTCACCAGTGATTCCTGAAAGATCACAAAAGGTGCCTTGGTAATATCTCGAGGCAAAAAGGAAGGTACTTTGTACGTGACTTCAGAATCGTATAGTTCACTCGCAGTCCCATCAACTGGAGTGAATGGGCAGTTATGGCATCAGAGGTTGGGACATATGAGTGAGAAAGGGATAAAAGTGTTGTTGTCAAAAGGGAAGCTACCAGGGTTCAAGTCTCTTGACTTGGAATTCTGCGAGGACTGCGTATATGGCAAGCAGAAGAGGGTAAACTTCAAGAAGACAGGACACGCTCCAAAGACGCATCTATTGGAGCTTGTATACACTGACGTGTGGGAACCGGCACAGGTATCATCTCTTGATGGCTCACGTTATTTTGTTTCCTTTATTGATGATGCTAGTAGAAAACTGTGGGTTTATTTCTTAAAGCATAAATCTGATGTATTTGATGCATTTAAGAAGTGAAAAGTTATGGTAGAAAACGAGACAGGTAAAACTGTAAAGTGTCTCAGATCTGATAATGGGGAAGAGTATTGTGACAAGAGGTTTGAGGAGTATTGTGCAACAAGTGGAATCAAACATCAGAAAATGATTCCAGGGACACCGCAGCAGAATGGTGTGGCTGAGCGCATTAACAAGACCATCCTTGAGCGCGCCAGGAACATGAGGTTACATGCAGGGTTGCCCAAGACCTTTTGGGCAGATGTTGTGAATACTGCCGTATATCTTATCAATAGAAGTCCCTCAGCACCATTGGATGGTGGGCTACCAGAAGAAACGTGGACTGGGAAAGAAGTGAACCTAACACATCTCAGAGTGTTTGGTTGCACTTCATATGTTCACATTGATGCAGAGCACAGAAACAAGCTTGATGCGAAGTCCAGGAGGTGCACGTTTATAGGCTACAAGCAGGATGATTTTGGCTACAGGTTTTGAGATGCAGAAAACAGGAAAATCATCAGAAGCAAGGACGTAGTCTTCAATGAAAAAGTGATGCATAAGGACAATGTGCAGGAAAATAAGTCCGAGAAAAAGGAATTCGTAGAGTTAGAAGAGTTACCGGACATGGGCGTTACAGCGCCACAGGATGATCATGCACAGGAGCATTATGAGGCAGAGCCACAGACACTGGTTGTGAGGAGGTCTACTCGGGAGAGGAGACCCACAGTCCGATACTCACCCTCCTTACATTATCTACTGCTGACAGATAATGGTGAGCCAGAGTGTCTTGAAGAGGCATTACAGTTAGATACACGGGTTAAGTGGGAGCAGGCCATGGATGAGGAGATGAACTCTCTTGAGTCTAATCGTACATGGGAGCTAGTCACTCTACCCAAGGGTAAGAAACTCTTCATAACAAGTGAGTTTACAGACTGAAGGAGGAGCACGATGGTTCGAAACGGTACAAGGCTAGATTGGTTGTGAAAGGGTTTCAACAAAAGGCAGGTATCGATTTCACTGAAATATTTTCACCGGTAGTGAAAATGTCTACGATTCGCATGGTTTTGAGTATAGTGGCTACAGAGAACTTACATCTAGAGTAACTAGATATTAAGACAGCATTTCTTCATGGGGACCTTGAAGAAGAAATATATATGCATCAGCCGACAGGATACGTGGCACCAGGTAATGAGAACAAGGTGTGCAGACTGAAGAAGAGTCTATATGGCCTGAAGCAGGCCCCGAGGCAGTGGTACAAGAAGTTCGATAGTTTTATGTCGGGAAACGGTTTTAGGAGATGTCATGCAGACCATTGTTGTTACTTGAAGAAGTTTGATACGTCATTAGAGCTATATACGAGTCGAGTATCGCCCTACTCGTACTCGGCTCTTTACGCCCGAGTGCTTCTCGTACTCGACTCTACTCGGCCAACGAGCATGGACCCCCTGCTCGTACTCTACTCACCCGAGTACGAGCCGAGTACGAGTAGTAAACGAGTAGAGTCGAGTCCGAGTTTTCGAGTCGAGTACGAGTACGAGCACACGAGTTGAGTACCGAGTCCGAATTTTCCCCAAAACTATTGGCTTTGTTAACTGTGGATGCAACATCCATTTACCCAAATTCAAACCATCTAAATTATGAACTACCTAAATATGGAATACATACATAAAACCATACACTGATTGTACATCATCCATCAAACTCTGCCAGAACATCAAAGTTCATCTGAGATTCTCACCTATCACTTATGATGTTTGGCTCATGTACATTTACTTTGTACACTAGGCATGCTGACTTGGGTATTGCATGAAAACACAAATATCAGACTTGGGTATTGTATGAAAACACAAATACCAATTTATCAATATGTATATGTTCGTTACCAAATACCAATGGCATATCAGACTTGGGTATTGTATGAAAACACAAATATCAGGTTAATCTCAAACTATATTAACAATTTCTAATATATATTAGCAATAAAAAATAAAAAATCAACCCCACACCTTATCGGGCGAGCAGAAGAGGGACGACCGGCAACTGCATGCAGGGCAGGGCGACGACGGACGATGGGAAGAGTGACAGCCTGGCAAGGACAAGCTGCGGCACCGGACGAGTGGCAGGGACGAGCTCCGTCATCGGACAGGCCGCAGGGACGAGCGGCATGGTCTAGGCTTCTAACACCGCCGGACAAGGGACAGGGGCAAGTGAGAGAGAGAGAGGGAAGAAGAGGGACGACCAGACGGGCGCTGGGAGAGAGAGAGAGAGAGAGAGAGAGAGAGAGAGACAGAGAAAGAGAGATAGAGACCATTTTTTTTCAAACGGATGGGCACTGGGAGGGAAGGGTTGGGCGCTCTTGAAAAGGACGGGCGGGGTAGGGTTTGGGCGCTGTTGGAAAATTACGGGCGGGGTGGGGTAGGGTTTTTTTTGTTTGGGCGGACTTATATACACTGGAACGAGTCGAGTACCGAGTCGAGTACCTCTAGACTCTTACTCTACTCGTAATCTAAACGAGTAGTGAAAACCCGCTCGTACTCGGCTCTAACTCAGACGAGTCGAGCGAGTACTCGAGCCTTAGTCTGCTCGTGTACAGCTTTATACGTCATATATCATCCTTCTTCTGTACATTGATGATATGCTTGTGGCCGGTTCAAGCATGAAGGACATCTCAGATCTTAAAAGACAACTGTCTAAAGAATTTGCCATGAAGGATTTAGGAGCTGCAAAACAAATCTTAGGCATAAAGATAAAGCGTGACAGGGAAAACAAGAAACTGATTTTGTCACAGGCAGAGTACATAGCCAAGGTACTTGATCGATTCAATATGGGAGGTGCTAAGCCGGTTAGCACTCCATTAGCCAACCACTTCAAGCTATCTAAGGAGCAAGGTGCAAAGACGCAGGAGGAACGGGACTACATGGTTAAAGTCTCATACGCGTCAGCTATTGGGAGTCTCATGTATGCTATGGTGAGCACGAGGTCAGACATTGCTCAAGCAGTGGGAGTTGTTAGCAGGTTCATAAACAACCCCGGGAAGGAACATTGGGAAGCTGTGAAGTGGATCCTCAGATACCTGGTGGGTACTAAGGATGTAGGGCTGTGTTATGGTGGATCGGAAATCAAGCTGCAAGGCTACGTGGATTCAGATTTGGCAGGAGATATCGACAACAGAAGAAGCACTACAGGTTATGTGTTTATTCTTGGTAGTGTTGCAGTCAGTTGGGTCTCTCAGGTACAGAAGATAGTATCTATCAGTACGACAGAAGCAAAATATGTTGCGGCTATAGAAGCATACAAGGAGATGGTGTGGATGCAAGGTTTTATGAAAGAGTTGGGTAAGAAGCAAGTAGATTGCAAGCTGTACAATGACAGTCAAAGTGCAATACACTTAGCTAAGAATTCAGTCTTTCATTCAAGGACCAAGCATATTGCCATCAGATATCACTTCATACGTTCGTTACTGGAAGATGGATCAATTACTCTGTAGAAGATTCATACAAGTGAGAATCCTGCGGATATGCTGACCAAGACAGTCACACGGGAGAAGCTGAAGCTTTGTTCAGCTTTGATTGGTCTCAGGCTTGAAGATGGGGAGTTGGTGCATTCCGGATGAAGAACACGAAGGTTTATGGCAATGTGTCTCCAAGTGGGAGATTGTTGAGAAGTGGAGCCACATCTGGGCCGCCTTCGACCGGTCGTAGGACATGCTCGACCAGTCATAGGGGCCTGTTCAACCGGTCATGGACCGTCGACTCCAAGTCCAGCGAGTCCTGATTTTTCATGTTTGGGTCCTTCGACCAGTCGAAGGAAGTGTTTGACTAGTTGTAGTTCCCTTCGACCAGTCGAAGCTCTCCTTGGATCAGTCGAAGGTTACGCAGATTCGTTTCCGAATCTAATGCGGACTGCGGATTTTGATGTCGTCTTTCGCAAGGGTGTAGAAGGGAAGTTACCTAAACTATAAATAGGGGTTCCTAGGGCTTTTATAGGGTATTAGGAATATTGAAAAATAATTCTAAAGGTGTGGGCTAAGGGTTTTCTATATTCTTCCAAGGGAGAGGTTACTATTTTGCCTTGTAATCTTTGTTCTTCTTCATAGTGGAAGTTTGCATCTGTGGTTTTTTACCCTAGTTTAGGGTTTTTCCACGTATATCTTGTCTTGTGGTTTGTTTTGGATTGCTTTGATCTGTTTCTAGTTTATATTTCTTTCCGTTTATCGTTTGTGGGTGAGGCCTGAGATTGGATCTTGGCTCACTGCGTTGTTGGCGTGCTGTGCAATAGTTAGATCCGAATTTCTAATACTTAGGGTTGGCTCAGTGGATGACTCTATGAGTTTCAACACTGAGGTCAAGGGTTCGAGTGCCCATTGTGGTGTGTGTCAATGTAACCACGCATGCACGCATGCGTGTGTGTGTGTGTAAAAAAAAGGCTTAGCGTAAATTCACAAGTGGATGGGTAAAGTAAATTTAAATCAGTTAAGAAGATTCAACATTGTTAACTACTACTCAATGATATTTTGATTGTGCTTTGTAGTGTCCATGTTATTCAAGATCTAAAATCCTGAGTCGGTTTGCATTTGGCTGCTCATCTGAACTGAATTTCAATTAATCCTTTTCTTTAAATGGTGGACTGCTCATTTTGCTTATCTGAACTGAATTTTGATTCATCCATTTCATTAAATGGTGGAGCACCCATTTAATTCGTAATAGCAACCAATCCTAACTGCAACTCCATGCATTTCGATATTGGAATTTGTAATTCCTGCAATGGAGTTGGCGTAGCTCCACGTTGATCATTTACTTGTTACTAAATTGAATTATCGCAATTCATCTCCATTGAGCATCCCAACACAAGCTAGATCTAACATTTCCATAGAACAAGATGAAAAACACGAGCTATTACAAAATTCCATAATGTGTATATCCACCAAGCAAATCCAAGAAATCACCAAAACTCCACCAAAAAACCATGGAAAAAATCACAATCTGATTAGCTTAGGTGGTTCGTCAGAGGAGAGGCTAAGAGGCAATTTACAGTATATGTTCCCACATGGCACATCCATGAAAGATCCGGGTGACACGCGTATATTGAATGAAGGACGTTGGTCAACTTTTTTTTTAACCAGCCTTTTTTTTTCATTCACGTATGGTCCACCTGATGAGACCAGCGGCCTGAATTGTCAGGCCACAGCGTATTCATGGTGGGACCCACCTGATGACTGACCCAGATCTTACAGGCATGTGTCCCATGAATCATCAGCAGGGCAGTTCTCCAGCATGAAATCTAATAAACCCAATTCATCTTTACCTTTACCAGTTGTGCCGATCCCTGAATTGTTATAGAACTTCTGCGTTGAATACCTCAAATAACACCCAGCATTCAACACCCTCCCTTCCTCCTTCGGAAGGCACGAACTGATTGCCGAAGCCGCATTCTCCAAACACAGCCTGCAAGAGCTTGAATTCACTAACTTCCAACACTGTGCCAACCCGTACACTGTTGAATTCCCTCCATCAACAAAACCCATAAAGAATCCGTTGTTCTTCGGTGCCTCAACACTCAAATTCCTTACAACTTGAACAGCATTCGATTTAAAAGCTGTCCTGTTCCCATTGAAATCTCTTTGCCCACAAACGGTCTTGTCTTCCGGGCTCAAATCCTGTCCAAAGAATTCAAAATCATCATATCTAAGATAGCACCCGTCGAGGAAATTCCTCCCGCCTCGCGTCAGTTTTTGGAATGGGAGGCATCTGGGGATCTGTGTCTTGCACTGGGCAAAGCAGAGCTCGCAGTCGGACTGCGAGAGATCATCCATGCATTGCCCGAATGCGAAGACAGATGAGGAATTTTCCGTCCCTTCGATGACTTGGGCGAATCGGCGGGAAGTTATTTGTGGGGTGATTGCATCCATGGCTGATAGGAAGTTCGAGATGAAGATCTGACGGTCGGACGGTGCAGCTGTTCTGTTGCTGCAGATGAGACCTGCAGATGTGGCTCTTGGGTCTGAAAAACAAGGTCTAATAAAGGAGAAGAGGAAGAAAAGGAAAAGAAAAGAGAAGGGAAAAGCCATTGGACAGGAGATTTTTTTTTTATGGTTTTATTTTTGTTTTGGGGGATTTGGGTCTAAAATAGATTGCAAAAAGTAGATAGAGTGAAATGGATTGAAGCCTGAAATTCAATGAAAGATATTCTAAGAAGAAGATGGAGAAGTAGGGGGAGGAGGGGAAGAATATGAAAGGAGAGAGTAGAAGATATTTTAATTAGTATTTTTGCGTTTTGGGCTTGAAATAGATTTGAAGAGGAAGAAGAAGAAGAAGAAGAAGAAGAGAGAGAGAGAGAGAGAGAGAGAGAGAGAGAGAGATTTTAAATGAGATTTTGCATATTGGGCCTGAAATAGATTTGAAGGGAACGAAGGAGAAGGGGGGGGAGAGAGAGAGAGAGAGAGAGCTTTTAAATGGGATTTTGCATGCTGGGTCTGAAATAGATATGAAGAGGACGAAGGAAAAGAAGGAGAGCGATTGGAGGAGGAGGAGGAGGAAGAAGGAGGAGGAGAAGAAGAAGAGAGAGAGAGAGAGGACGAAGGAAAAGAAGGAGAGTGTTGGAGTTTTGGGACTTGGTTTTGAAGGAGAATTGGATCTGCCAATAGAAAGAGACAGTTTCAGTTGGAATTCTGGGACTTGGGTTTGAAAGAGAGGAGAACTAACAAAAAGGAGTAACAGATTTTCTCTGAATGAATTGTACGGAAAAAGAAGTTCGAGATACAAATACCCAAATTTTGACTATTGCCTCTGAAAGGGATTAGCAGAGTTCGAATGAATAAGAGAAAAGGACAAGCCGAATGAGAGAGAGAGCATTCTGAAGTCAATGGCTTGGCTGCTGGGGACTGCTTCTCCAGAAGCTTTGAAGTTCGAAGTGGACCTTTCCTCCCGATGTTATTTTAAATTAGTTTGAAAATAATGGCACGCTGCCGTTGATTCCCGGGAAGTCCAGTAGTATACGAAACGTTGGCTTCCATGGTAAGGCAACCGAGTTGGTAGCACATGTATGATATTCAACATCATACACGTGGCATCTATCTCAAAATCCCAACCACCCAAACGTCAGGATCCAATTTAGATAGATTATAAATAATAAACATAGACTTAAATCATGACCATATCTGGTCTTTTGCCAGACACTTTATCCACCGTTAAAAAATAAAATGTCCAACGGTTCACATTAAAAAAAGATCTCCACTAATTAAGGATCATGATTTTCTTATAAGTATATAAAGTGGGGCCTACTATATGAACAGTACGTATTTCAGATAAATGCAACGTGTACCTAAGTGATCCTCACGCGTATCTAGCCATACTACACTCATGTGCACCATACCAAGACCTTTGGGATGTACTAGATGTCTTAGGCCCACGCGCATGCCTCTCCACACGCGCATTAGCATGGAGTACACGTGTGTTTTGGAAGCTTTCGGAAGATCTTAGCCGTAAATAACGTTTAAATCGCTTCATATATGATTATAAATAAAAATATGGCATATTAACTTATAATAAAAGTCACGCATGAAAATTGAATTTGGACCGTTGGAAATTTTTTATTTAATGGATTCTGGAAACATATTGAATTTTGATATAATAATCTTCATGTTAAGGTCCACCTTTTAGAGGAATCAGATTTTTCAAATTGTTTACTGATTGGCACTTATGGTGAGTGTGAAAGTGCGTGTGGATCTAACAAAAGTGTGGAAGGGGAAAGGAGACGTTTTGGTTAGTGAGGGTATTTTGGTCATTTAAAGGGATGGATGGGGGACAGGACTCAAAAGACCATCGTACCTTCTCACTAGAGAAGATGCGGTGGATTGGTGGATGATCACATGCCTTCTGGACGCACGTGTCTGTGTGGGCCCACCTTGATATGTCTCCATCCAAACGGTCCATCATATCCGCCCATCCCATTTTATATTCATTAATCAAGAATCAGTGCAATTTAAAACTCAAGTAGGCCACACTACATGAAAAAAGAGGAGGAGTGGGAAGGTGGGGCCACAACAATGGAAACATCCTGATTGCATGAAGGGACTAAAGTGCTGTGTTCGTGACATCCAATCCATTCATCAGGCGCCTAACACTAGGATCAATGAAAATCCCAAAAGAAACGTGCCATTCCATCACTCAGGTGGGCCACACCACCTGAATTTAGAGTTTTTTAGTAGATCATGGCCCACCTACACCTGACTACACATGCATCCATTCATCCATCAGGTGTGCCTATCGTGTATGTGATCAGGCGGGCCCATCCATCCGTACACCACGTTGTACGGAAGAAAAATCAGATGGTTGAAAGTGGAGGTATGCTCAACATCCATTGTGCATGTGTGGCCCACGTGATGAGTGGACCAGCCTGAATTTTGGGCCATTGTCTAGCTTGGGAGAGATCCCAGGCAAGATTTTTAAACTGTGTGGGGGCGTACCAGGCAAGCCTGTCAGGCCGGACCTATTCAATGTTTTGCTTTTGCTTGGCGTGGGCCCCACTTGTTGCTGGCCCTACACATAGGACCAACCTGATGGACGGCTGCCAGTTTGGTGCACTGATGGTTTTAGATGGAATTGAATTAACAAAATCAAATTTTCAAGGAAGTTGTTTAGCCATTACCTTTGACGGGGTTAGTTTAAAACTCTGGAAACCATGCTGTATAGAAATTTTGAAATCAGGGGATTCCCGTTCCTGCTTGATAGGGGTGCATACGTCAGTACGGTCAGGTTCTAGATCGAAACCGAAACTGAACTATTCCACGAAAATTAGAACCTGAGCTAGACCCGTTGCACCTTAGAATTTGGTTCAATTCAATTCTATAATTTTAAGCTTTTTATAATCTAAGCTCAATTGCATGTTATATATATATATAATGTAGCTTATGATCATTCATATTGTGATTTACTTGATGAATGAATATTATGTAAGGTGTGTAACGGGGCATTTATGGGAACAATCAAAGAGTGCATTGCAAACTAATAAAATTATAAATTATAAGTTAAGTAGACAACTAAAATATATTGTAAAGTAATAAAATAGATAACTAAAATATATTATAAACTCGATTCAATTTCAAGTTTGGTTTTACAGTCTGGTTCTAAGTTCGTCTCTACGGTTCTTTTTGGTTTTATAGGAATCTAAACCAAGAATTGAATTGGATTAATCAGTTCTTAGATTTTCGAAACCGGAACGAGTGCACTTCAGAACTGGATTAAACTGTGTGGCTTGGTCAATTTCAGTCTAGTTTACCCGTTCTACTAGTTTCATATACTCCCCAATTGTTTGATTTACAATTGCGAGAGTGAATCCCTCATGGATTTAAGAGAGAAAAAATCTGAACCTAATTGTGTGGCAGTGCATGGATGTCACTTAGTTTAGTGAGCCCACTATGTTATACACATTGTATTCATGTGTCCATTCATTTTCAAAAAACATATTAAGCCATGGACCTTAAAATGAAATAGATACAAAACGCAAGTGAAGAACACTATAGAAAATAGAGAGAATAACGACACCGGCTGTTGAAACACTCTCAAGGCTTATAATATTTATTTGTCTTCTAGGTGTTCGCAAGGTTACATAGACATGAGGGAAGGTAAAAAAACAAATACCAGGTTGATTCAAAACTTTTATAGCCCTTAGAAGTATTCAATGATAAATATTCAATCATCACTATTTTATTTTTTTTGTGATGTGATTCACTGAAGATTAAGATATAATTCAATTTTAGAGTCATGCTTTAAAATGATCTCATAAAATAGATAAAACATAAATAAGGGCAATTCATTTGTATTCATCACAACCCACGGTCTCTACTTCACCTGCACTGTGGTGGCTCTTTACCGCTGCTAGTCAAACACGGTATCTCAATTCACTTGTGATATATATAAGAAAAAATTTATATCCCAATAAAATAATATGTGGTAAAACTTTGAATTCCATGGCAAATTTTAACTGTACATAATAATTATTTTCAAACAATTTCATCCCAATTCATCCTTGACTGTCCATAATAATTATTTTCAAACATGGAATACATTTGGCTGGGGTGAGCTTCGTCAAAGGAATCACACAGTTGAAGTCTCGACAACCATCCAGGATGTGGGACCCACAACTGATTTTTTAAGGAGTTATTTGATACTCTGGCATGTATGACTTAATATGCAGGCACTCGTTTGATGAAATTGGACCTTGGACTGCTGGATATGCTTTTTAATTTTTAACCATCCAATAAATGCCCGGTGATTGATGTACAGCCAATCGATCCAAGCAAGGAGATTTTGGGTTAACGAAACATCTAGGCTAAGACCCGTTATATGAATTATTTGTAAGCGGCTTATGTCATTTTAAAGTAATTTCTAAGTGCCTGAGTATCATCCATCACCCACCGCCAGAGAATCGGGAGCCGATTAGGTGAGGCCCGGGTAACAGCTTTGTGGGAGATGCCTGACCGTATGGCCCACCTTGATTTATTTTTTATATATCCACACCGTCCATAAGTTTTTTCATCTCATTTTAGTTCATCATTCAAAAAATGAAGCATATCCAAATCTCAATTAGGCCACACTGTAGGGATTGATTTCCCACCATTAAAAACTTCTTGGGTTCCACATAAGTTTTGTATCAAGATGGTATTTCGTTTTCCTTTCATCCAGGTCTGTATGACCTTGTTAACAGTTTAACTGGCAAGTATACATTATGGTAGGCCATAGGAATTTTAACGGTGGATATTTAATGACCTTGGTGTTGTGGTCCATTTAGAGATTTGGATCTGCTTCATTTTTTAGACCGTTCTATAAAATGATATGGAATAGATGATGGACGGTGTGGATATACAGCACATACATCAAGGTGGGCCCCACGGTGAGAGCCTCACCCACTAACTATTACCCGGGCCTCACCTAATCCATGTGGTGGGAGTTCCAGTCTTCGTAACGGGCATTTTGGTCATTTTGTAAGTGAAATGGATTTTGGTCCGCAAGCGATGGACTCAAAGGTGCAGAGAGGGGCAGGCGTTGAAAACCTGAAGCGAATGACGGTGGCGCAGCTACTTTGGTGGGCCCCATACTTTTGGAAATGGAATGTCCTCCTCTGACACGGATTGTCTTCTACCCTCGACTGTCTAGGGCAGGTCCGTGGGTGGGCCCACCGTGATGTATCTGTTTATCCACGCCGTTCATTGCTTATTTCAAAGTATTTTTAGGTATGTGCACAAAAATAACGTAGATCTAACGCTCAAGTGAACTACACCAAATACTAAGTTTAGGTTGCATAAATGCAAGTTGCATTAAATGCAAGAGTAATTTGCTGTGTGGTCCACTAAAACTTTAGCGTAGGATTTCACGTCATTTTCGCACGCATACCTTAAAATGACATGAGAAAAGGGCTGGACAGCCTGAAAAACAGATACATTAGGGTGGGCCCACCCACAAAATTGCCCATCCGTGGCAAAGGAGTAGGAGCAATCAGCATCCTTCCGGCGCGGCTTTGGTGGATCCTGATTGTGGGGCCCACCATCATGTTTATGACTTACATTTGAGTGTCCTTTTGTTCGAGAGCTGATTTTAGAGCATGATTTTAAAAAAATAAATAAAGCAGATTCAAATCTTAAGTGGACCACACCACCAAAAACAGTGGTGATTGAATAACCACCCTTAAAAGCTTTTTGGGGGCCATTGGAATCACAGGTGGATTTCCTACCGAGGCCTCAAGTAGTTAGTAGATACTGGACGGTTTTTTATGGGCCCACCAAGATGTTTTATCTATGCTGTTCGTCTCATTTTTCAAATTAGTTTAGGGCATGAACTCAAAAAGAAGATAGAACCAAATTACACGTGGACCATAGCATTAGAAGCCATAATGATTGAATGCACCATTAAAAACCTCTCGAGAGCCTCAAAATTTTTGGATATAGCTAATATTTGTAAATTCCTTTTACTAAGGTATGCGTGACATGATGAAAAGGTTAGATGGCAAATAAATATTATAATTGGCTCTATGTAGTTTTTAATGGTATGTATTTATTCACCGTTGTTTTCCTGTAGTGTGGTCCACTTGAGATTTAGATGTCTTATTTTGGGGCATGTGCAATAAAACAGAGTGGGTGAAACACATACATCATGGTGGGCCCACAAAGCAGGGTTAATCAACAATGGTTCCCTAATTGTGGGGCCCCCGTCATGTATGTGAATTACATTCCATCCATTTTGATGGATGAATTTAAGGCATGATCCAAAAAATAAAACAAATCCAGATAATAGGTGGACCACACCACATCACCATGCAATCACAACTGTTCCTAGTGTCGTGGTTGGCATCAGATTTATACATACTTTATTTTTTGGATCATGCACTAAAATAAGCTATTGAAATTGACACTTAGATCTATAGGTCAATTGGCAGATTGAGTGGAGGTACCTCATTTCAACACTCGAGGTCTTGGTATCGATCCCTAGTGGGGGTGGCTAACATAGAGCGTGTGTACTGACATGGGTGTATACTAACAAGCTAACACTCCCACCAAAAAAAAAAAAAAAAGCCGTTGAAATGGATAACATAAGGAATATACATCACAGTGAGCCCCACAATCAGGGATCCACCCACCTTGGTGGATTTCCTAGAACCACCGGGTCCCACCCCTCCCTTCCAGAAGAGATTCCCTAATGACAAGCACAACGGGGCCCACCTTGATGTAAGTGTTTTATATCCAAGCAGTCCAGTCATATTGTACTCATTTTAAGGCATAAGTCCGAAAATGAAATAAATACAAAACTCAAGTGGACCGCCTCATAGAAAATGATGGGACAATGACACCAAGGGTTGAAATTTTTGTGGGACCTACCATGATATTCATTTGTCATTCAAATGTATTCATAAAGCCTTACACACTTAAATAAAGAGAAAAAACAACTATCAACTTAATCTAAAACTTTTGCAGTTTATAAAAAGTTTTTAATAGTTGGTGTTCAATCACCACCATTAATATAGTCAACTTGTGCTTTGGATCTGCTTCATTTTATTTTAAAATGCACCATTAAAATTAATGGATGACTTTGTTCTTTTCCTTTAGGTAACTGATCCAGTACTTTGAGAGCATTACAAGTGTTCCTATTTGCATAGGAATACTTGGATAATCTAATGAGTCGATTCAAATAGTTGATCAAACCCAATCCACCGTTCCCAGATGACCCCACAAAATGCATGGTCATCCGATCCATCTATCCATGATTTTACCTCTTTTTTTTCATAGCCATGAGTTCTTGAAGTTGTGGATGAGGATGGTTAGGATTGCATGGTAAATGCACCTCTTTTATAAAAAAAATTCCATCACTTTAAAATGTGAGGTTTTTTTTTTTTTTTTTTATGGGGGGTGGTTTCAGTTTTTTTTTTTTTTTTTTTTTTTTTTTTTTTTTTTTTTTTTTTTAATGTTTCAGTTAGGCTTGAATTTATTTTTTTAGGTTTATGAAAAAAAAATTTCAACATTTTCAAAATAATATGTTTATATACAATAATGTAAACATGATATTATACGAATTCTAAAGGCAAAGTTAATATCTATTATAGGTTGATAGTAGTCAGAAATCTGATAATTGAAAATTATAAACTTGAGTTCAATTATCCAATCACTAGTTTTAAGTGAGTTGTAATTTAATGTACTAAATTCATAATACATCCTAACTAACTAAGTGAGGAATATAATATGTGAACTAAAATAATAAATTTTGATTCAAACAAGGTTGAATGAACTAGTATCATTAATATATGTTTAAAAAAGTGAATATTGAGAGAAAAAAAGTGATGGAAAAAGAAAATTTTATTAAAAAGCATAAATGCAACGACCATAGCAATCGTGTCAGTAATCCAGAGTAAGAATACCTAAGTATCCATCATTATTACCATTACAAGTACGATGCTTTATGTTATGAAGCAAACTTAGTGAGAATCTTCATTTAAGAGTGGTTTATAATAATGAGGATATGATGATAAAAAAAGAAATGATGCGAAGAAAATGAGATAACTAGAGATTTCATATTCTTTGAATAATTGAAAGGAGCTAGGATAGAGAACATGCATATTTCTCAAAGCTATACTATTGTTATGGAGCACTTAAGGATATTGGATCATAACTATTCTAAATTTTGATTAGGTCTCTGAACTCAAGAATGTAATGGATTAGAAAATTAATATTCTAACTTCAGACTTAAGGTAAGTACTGTTTTGTTTTGGAATTCATATGATAAATGGAAGTATAATTATATAAATTTCTAAGTGTTGAACTATTTTTCATATTTTCAATGTTTATGGGTAACATTTCTAAAAATCCTCATAAGACTAGGAGAAATCTAGGAATTTAAAAGGCTTGTTGCATATGCTAAATACAATCAAGATTACCTACGCAAGTGGTATAGTTAGAATTTTATTTTCATTTTAATTTTGTTTATATAATTAATTTTTATTTTTATTTTTATTTTTTTCACTTATTTTGCTCGGGACTAGCAAAATGATGGTTGGATTGTGTTGAGACTCAAATATTGCATAATTTCTTTCATTTATATCTTAGTTTTATGAATATGAATCCGTTTAATATTATATTTTACTCATGTATGTGTTGTAAGGTGAATTTAAATGCTTGGATTGAAAAAAAGTATTAAAAATATAAATTTGATGCTAAAAAATCACTAAGGCAAGGGATGAATCTTATGAGACCAAAATAGAAGAATTCACATGTCAAATATCCAAAAAAATCAAGTGAAGAATGAAGAAAATCAAAGATTTGAAGTGAAGAATCTTGAAATCGTCCTGAAAAAGTATATTCTAAAGCTCTGAGGTCTATTTCGAAAAACTGCATAGCAGAAAATCTATTTTAAACAAACCGTACAGCGAGAAGTCTATTTTGAGAAACTACGTATATTTGAGGTGATTTCTAGGTTTTTCAACTTTGTATGAAAATTAGAGTTCTGTACTTATAAATAGGGCTTCTTAAGCATCATTAGAAGCATTTAAGGGTAATATTTAGGATTTTTAAAGAGTTTTTAATTTTATAAGTTATTTTTTGTCTTTTAGATTTTTTTTATTTGTATTTATTTCTTTCTTGTTATTTTTTTTATTTATTCTAGTTATGTTTTTTATGTTCTCTCTAACCCAAGCTATAAAGGAACCACATGGGTTTAATAATTATTTAAGTTATGATGATTGATTGTTTTAATAATGAGAAGAATGGTATATGCATATTATCTATTATTTAAGTTTTATTTTTTATCCTCTTGTGGGATCCATATGTTTCAATCATATGAGATCCACATTAATGGATAGGCTTACCATAGATCAATTAGATTTTCTAAATAAAAGAGGTTCTCAACCTGTTATAATTCTTTGATTTTCATTATATCATTGATATTGAATTTTTAAAATCACTGACGCTTGAGAATATATATCAATTGTGCAAATCCATGATTTTATAATATTTTATAGCACATATTAAAATATTTAAACTGTTTTATTTTCTGATTAGGCTGACCATAGTACTCAGATCTTACTTGTGTTATCCAATTCACCATGATTTTGGAACATTAACATATGTGTGGAACTTTGAAGCTCGAGTGTTATTTTATTCAGTTAAATTACATCCATTCAAAAATCCTAAAATCAAATCATCAGTTCAGTTTTTATTACTTAGTTTGTTTTGCATTTGATTTTTTCCTTCTCACAATTCATCTCCCTGTGGGATCGATCCTGTATTCACGGGATATTACTTACGAACCTCTGCACTTGGAGGCAAGCAATCAGTCCCATAAACGGATAACTCGGCTTTCTTTTGAATATAAACAATCTTAATTAGCCGTCCATTTTATAGTTGTTTTGTATAGCTATTTATTTGTAAAAGGCATAAGAAGAGTATTGAATGCATGTAGCTTATGGTTGGGTCTTAGGACCATAAATGATAAACAGATTTTCATGAATTCCATTTGCAAGGATATTCTTTGAGACACACCTTGATGTATGTATTTTATATCTATAATGTCCATTTATTTTTCCATATCATTGTTTGGCTTGATTTTAAAAAATGAAGAAGATTAAAACTCGTTTCATTTAGAATTGTTGGATTTTCCTGATGACGAGCCAGTGGGCCCCACAGATGTCATATGGGTTCTTATGGTGAGGCCTTGCCATGAGAAGGTCATTTGACATTTTTCTTCCATTTTTTTTTTTTTTTTAATGTGAGGGGACCACATGAGAGACTTATGTTAACGCTGGTTGGTAGTTACACGAAAGAACCACCATACTCTCCAAAGGACCATGACAAGCTCCGGCGAAGCTTCATACATCGTCTACCTAGAAAATGAGAGTTTTTTAAAAAAAGATTTCCGACCAAACTCTCCGATGTAGAAACTATGAAACCTAATGATAAGTTTAATAGTGTTTTTTATGTATTGTTGCTATTTTTGTTGATGTGTATCAATAGTGGAAGTCTGTGAAAGGGAGGAGGGTGTGGTGGTTCCATTTATAGTTACTTTTTTTAAGGATGGTGGAAGTTCATGAAAGGGAGAGTGTGATGGTTCCCATTATAATTTTATTTTTTTGTACAAATGGTGGGATTATATGAAATGGAATAGAGTATGATGGTTATCTTTATATCTATTTTATTTTATTTTGCATGAATGGTGAGAGTTTATGAAATGGAAAAGAGTGTGGTAAACCTATTTTTAAAATGATTTTTTTTTTTAAAGGTCAGGTAGTGTGAATTGCAGAATTCACTATGGACCTGTTGATGTACGTTGGGACCCCATAGATCGCTGATATACACTGTAGATCGTCGATGTACATTAGAACCACGCTTTGATCGTGGATGTTCACTGTGAATCATGGATGGTCACTATGGATCATGGATGTTCACTGTGGATCACTGATATTCACTATAGATATCCGATATATCATTTGCATTTCATGGACAACGAATAGTATCTTTAGATGAATTAGTATGATTACAGTCAGAATCAATACTTTCCATAATGATCGTGAAGATTATCATTAGATATTCATTGTATTACCCATGAAATCAAAATGAAATCTATACATATAAACATATTATTTGCATATGAAAATAAATATAAAATGGTTTTATTTACAATGTATGCATTATGGGTGTTTACATTCGGCTAATCACGGAATGGTCAACAGTTTAGAATATGCCACGTGATAGTCATACCACACACATCAGCGATAACTTCAAAAGGAGTTGAAGATGTGCACATGTCGGAACATTAAATGACAGAGTTCTATCAAAAGTAACTATCTGTAAAGTAAATCTATTCCAACTATTAAATAGTAAAGTCTTACAAAAAGTAACTCTTTTAAATACAGGAACTTAGTGATATGAGGATTTCTGCAATGTTTACTATGTAGGAGTCATAACACAAGATTCTACTAAACCTTTTTCGTGCATGACCAAAATAATAAGAGGCGTATATGATCATTTGTACATGTTGCCCGATATAACAAGTTATGCTTGTGTGGAGAATCAAGGCCTGTATGGCTAACTAATTAAATGTCTCATATTGTATAAACTTATACATATCAATCACTTCTCATAAAGCCCGTAAAAGTAGCACTCGATAAAGAGCTCTGGTCTCTCGCTACACATAATCAATCTTTATATAATGTAATATTGTTTATCCTTAGTTTAGCTTTTTATGTTAGATATTACATTTATGTCCAGTCACCCTAACGTAAGTTCAGGATTATTAATTTAGATTCCTACTATCCAACGCCATCGCCGTAGTACTTCGTAAGAGTAAGTTAAATATCCATGACTATGGTCTTCGAATTTCTAATCATAATCCTTACCTGGTATGTCGCCAGTCACATCCTATCAACTTTACACCACAACTGACTCACGACTATCTAGTATTTGTCATGACTGTTTTGCGAACACAAGTAGTTGTGAATATTTATCTTATTCTTTACTTAGTTTATTTTTCATTTCCGCTAATTGTACATAGTTTGTTTTTCTTTTCCGTTGATTGTATTGTTCTTCAATGCAAATCAATAAAATAAGTAATTACATTATTTTTTTAATATTGCCAATTCATTATTAATTTATTAAGAAACCTTATATGTTATCACTATTAAAAGAAAAGTTTTTAACTTAAAGAAAAAAATTATATTTCAATGGATTGACCTTCCTCTCCTTAATATGCGGTTGTTGTAACAATCGATAACTGAATATTTAGATCAACATTCACATGTTTGATCCTAATCCAGCTAGTTTGGCACATGAGGTCATAAGCGTTCAATTGATTTAAGTCGTGTGTGACTCTGACACGCCCGACATTATTTCTAATTGCATATGTTTGACCGAATTCATGCAATTCATAACACGTGTGGCTATGCGTCTTGATTGAACAACGATACTAATGGGACACAGTGTATTGTATTGGTATTTCTCAGTAAATCAATATGGCTGTAAAGCGACAAAAAAAAAGTCAAGTAATCCCTCTGATGTTGTAAAAGAGCAACAAGATAAAAGATAATATGCAAAAATCAAATATAATATGTTAGATGACATCACACACCACGTCCTTAACATGCAAGAAGACTTATGACATATCGTATAAGGCAACAATGCTCGTGCAGAGATCCTTGTTGGGATATGATTAAAGGCTTATTTGAGAAGTTTTCAATAGCAATGACCTGCCAATAATTCTCCATAAGGATCAAAGACATAACAGTTATCGAAGCCTTCAGTCGTGAGGATCGGCCGAGCTTAACCCCAGGGTTGTCCTCTATTAACTCTGGTGGTGGCTAATAGAAATAGTCGACAGGACCAATAGGAATATCAAGACCCTCAAAACACTTATATGCATAGGGGTAACTCTATGCAGGTGTTAATCTATTTATAAGACCTCGTTCGTGCTAACAATGCTATAAATTTTTTATGTCGGAATCAAACACCTTCAGGGGTGTTCACAGCCCCAATTGTAGGGTCGCGATATAGTAATAATCTCGATAAGACTAAGGTCGAATCCACAAAGATTAAACTCCTACGTTTTTTAAAGTAACTAGAAGTTGAACTAGACGAAGATCTAAAACTAAATCTGAATAATTTTGAAAGAGTAATTATGAATAGTGTAATTAAAACTTATAAATTTAAATGTGGGAATTAGGGTTCCAAAGATTCACTTATAGCAATTAGGATGTGTAATATCTTGGAAAAATCCGTACAAAGACCCGAGTACCACCTCAGGTAGAAATCGTTAAGGACCAAATCCTTTAGAAATTAAGGGAGACTTAATTAGTGTTAAACTAGATTACCTGTGAAATTAACACTAATCACTTTAAATACAATCTGAAAGATACAAAACTTATAGAATCGTTAATGCTATGTTACCCTAAAATCTATGATTCATCCCTAAACCTAATTGTTCTCGGGAGCATCATGAAACTTCGTATCGGACCTGAACCCCACGTCGAAGGTCCGATTTCTACAAAACTATACGATTATGACCGTCTTGCTGGACTTGACAACCATATCAGAAGTCAAGTCCTAATAGTACTCAGAAACACATAAATTGAGCCCGGAGTGAAGTGTGTGAGAAATGTGAATATCTTTAGGAAATGAACTGAAACTTAAGTGAATTGAGTCGGTTTCATTGCAAGCAAAATGTAAGGATTTAGACCGTCAGAATCTGACCCAATTACACCCTCGGATCAGGAAAAATTTCCAACACATGTCAATGTACTTGTGAACCTGATCGAGCACCGGTGACTGTTGAACTGAAATTAGTCCGACACGGTCGATTTGTAAACCCGATCGGACTGAAAACTTCGCCTGACCTAGATCCATAGTCAAGGAGCTTAAGTCTGACCGCGTTCAGCAAAAGGGCCTACAAAAGTGCTCCGTTTGATTGGAACAGACACTATTTGGCTATAACCTAAGTATACCTTGGTCCTGAGGTCATTCTCATCAGTTCTGGGCCTATATAAGGGTCTTAAACCCTCTCTCCCCTTGCCATACGAATTCTCTAAAACCCTAGGTGTAACATCCTGAAAATCGGGGGTTGAGCATAAACGCTACTCCTGAGTTCCAGAACATCACTTATGCAAATAAATGCTTATGATTGAATGTGGTCTATGCTAGTGTATTAAACATGAGTGAGATTAAGCCAAAACAGCATATCATACTCCAAAGACAGTTAAATTATGTGAGCGAAAGACTGTGATAGTATATATAACATATATAGACTGTTGTAAGTCTCCAGAGTGTGAACATATTACCGAGTTAAATATATACATGTAAACTCCAAAAATTAACAAAAAGAATATACATGAGTGCTCCAAAAGTGTAAAATGACAACTGTCATGGCGTCTAATCAACCTCCCTGTAATCCCGTCGATCAGAACACGGTCTACATAGACCCTCCTGATAGCTGCCTATAGGAGAAACCCTCCTCATCATCATGAAAGTCTAGTTCCGCTTCACAAGCAGCGCCATCATCTGAAACTAAAACAAGGACTGGTTGGTGTGTACAACAATGTCCCGTAACGTGAGAGTGAGTGATCAACTCAGTGGAATCATAGAGCAAAGGTTAACATGTTATCAATTCAGTCAAGCAGTAATGATAAAGCAAGCAAATCAAACATTCTTAAATACTGTGATTAATGCAAGGATGAGATGCAATAATGATGCATGCCCTCACCAACATACTCCCTTATGCGACACCATCTTACGTTCATGACATATTTTCATCCCTCAAGTGCTCCACATCTTTCAGGCACATGCAATGCGATATGGGTATGATTACCGAGTTGTTATTAGTCCTTTTCATACAGCAGGATTGGAAAACTAAGGTACCTCCCTTATATCATTCCCAAATAAGGATTCTATTTAGGGTCATCACTCCTAGTTAATCTCATACGATGATGCAGTTCTAGGTCGCTGAAAGGGCTGTCAGGGCTGTTACACGCACTCGTTGCACCGCTCCCCCATCACCTTATCAATACAGGCTTAGTTTATACTCTGTTTACTACGAGAAGGCTCGTCGCCTCTCCGCAGATTCAGAGTATGCTCGAGGTCACTACAAAGGGTTGTTAGGGCTGTTACACGCACTTGTTGCACCGTTCCCCCATCACCTTATCAGTACAGGCCGACAGCTTGAATATAGTGTCTCATACCACCATAATCGGTTCACGAGTCTGGATTGCTCACTGGTCACTACGGGGAGGCTCGTGGCCCCAGCGTAGACCGACAGCTCGACCACGGTGTCCCATACCACCATGCCCGGCTCATGAGTCTTAATAGATCAAGGTACCACGGTTATCAGGATTTTTACTGGTAAGTTCAGTACCCTAGGTTTAAGCAGTTATGACCAATACAAGGTGAACATACAACGGTCAATTGGGTTACTTGACGAGTCCGACTAGTACGAGCGCCCGTTGAGTTGTACGACATGAAGTGCATATGCACTTCGTGTGGCCTAACCACTGCCGACAAGCAACGCACGACTCGGGTTCGTCAAACACGTCTTGCGTGACGAATAGAGGCCAACCACGAGCTCAAATCTGTTACCGATTGCCTGGACCATAACACAGCCCCGAACACATTCCATATTAACCAGTAAACATGTATAGTAGCCAGAATAGAAATAACTAAATAATTCAAGCATATTTCCCAACATGTTATAAGATACAACATGAACAAGAATCCATACGCATGCATTTCAAAGTAAAGCGACTAAGTTAAACAACTTACATGGAGGAAATCATAAACATCACTAAGGTAGTTGAGAATCCTATCTCAACACCCAATTAAAGCATTATTTACTATGTATATACTCATACAAGCATTTATATAAATACTTAGACTACACATATTATCCTACACATCATATGTTGGCTAAAACTTGTATTAGAGCGAATCTTTTCGCCAAACAGATACTACATCCATAACTCGCATGTATATACGACAAATACTCATGGCAATCACATTTACAAAATTTATACGTATATGGTATTTTCTACAAATACCTAAAATACATAAAATTTCATATACTTCGTATGTATTCGAAATGGAAAACGGACAACATGTTCTACATGTGAAATAGCATCCTCGTCAATAATCTACCATTAGTCGACATTGAAAGCTTTGAAAAATGACAACCTAAGCGTCTAAAATCCGTCCCTTACGCCGTAGAAGTGTAACGAATTCAATAGAGACTCTAAATCTTTGTCAACGACTGATTGACAACCTACAGTATGATTTAGATTAAATACTTCACCATTTACACCAGTTGAAATTCTAGAACAGGTTAGGGTTAGGCTTTCTTACCTAAGAACGAAGTTAGAATCGCCGGAAAAGCGATTAGATCGTGATGGTTAAGCACGTAGGATAGCAGGAAGATCCTCCCACTTCTCTCACACTTTCTCTCTCTTTTCTCTCTTCTCTCTCCTAGGTTTTCACAAATTCGTATGGGATGAGAGAGTGAGGGTTTATGGTCCTTATATAGGCCCAAAACTCTCTAAATTAGACTCAGGGCCATGGTATACTTAGGTTATGTCCAAATACGGACTGTTCCGTCTCAACGGAGCACTTCTGGAGGTCCTGTTACTAAATGCGGTAAGACTTAAGCTCACCAATATTGGATCTATGTGGAGTTAAATTTTTATCCCAGTCGGACTTTCAAATCGCACGTGGCAAACCAGTTTCAATTCAGCGGTTACCGAACTTCGATCAAGGCTACAAGTACTTTGACATGTAAGGCTCACCTAATCCGAGGGTGAATTTGGGTCGAATTCTAACGGTCAGAACACTTAGAAATAATGCGCAAGTGAAACGTGATATATTTCATAAAAATATAATTAATTTTTTAAATATCTTCCTTTTCTCACTCTCTTTACTCCGGACGCAAGGAAATCGTTCCAAAGCATCGTTTAAACGTGATTTTCGCGGTGGTAGTCAAGTCCAACTAGACGGTTATAATGGTCTAAGTTCATCGCTATCGGATTTTCGACGGGCGGTCCAGGTCCGATACAAAGTTTTAAAGTGCTCCAGAGAGCAACTGGGTTTAGAGATTGATCCTGGATTTTAAGATAGAGTAGCGTTACTGATTCTACAAGTTTTGGATCTTACGGATCGTATTTAAAGTGGTTGGTGCTTATTTCACAGGTAATCTAGTGCAGCGCTAGTTAATTCACGTTAAATTTCTAAAGAATTTCATTCTAAATGATTTCTTTGGCTTTGAACTTGGGTTATGAGACGTTACCAAGGTGTTATGGTTGACCCATTGCCTAAGGACATCTAAATTCGGGTTAGTAAAAATCCAGGGTGTTACACTAGGAGAGAGAAGAGAAGAAAGAGAAGGAAAGAGAGAGAGTCTGAGAAAGAGTTGGAATTTATTCTTGGAATTCTTCCCTTCTGTTCCTTGTGCCGAATAAATCCGTCTGTATCGTTATCCCAGTGATTTCGACTCCATACTTAGGTAAGAAATCCTAACCCTAACCTGTTTTAGAGATTCAAAGTAAACAGATGGTAGAACAGCTAACCTATTCCCTGTTATAGGTGGTTGTGGTGCCATAGACAAAGACCTAGTGTTTACACTTAGTTTGTTACGAGTCTACTGGCAAAAGGTGCGGACTATGAATGTTTAGGTTATGGTTTTCAAGGCATTCAATGTTAGTTAATGATTATGACTGACTTGCTTGCTATCATACGTGCTTGGATACAATGATTTCCATATATTACATATGTATGTGAACTATGTTTATTAAAATGCATTCCATGTGTTTGTTGAAATGGCTGAATAAATATGGAATTATGATTTGTGCTCACCATGTTTATTGGTTGAGAGTACATGATTGTTGTACGTATGGTGAACCCTTTTGTAAAGGGATTTACTATTATAATTACCTTATAACATGTACATGATATGTGTAGCCTAAGTATTTGATAAAATGCCCGAATGTGAAAATGCTTGTGTAAATGCATGTAATGAGGTCATTGAGATAGGATTCTCAATGACCTTATCTATGGCTACAGTTTCCTTCACAAAACCTATATTAGTACTATGTGTTGTATAGATGAATGCCTATGCATGTTAACATGTTCTCTATGTGTTTGTTAAGATGCTTATATGAGATTTACATTTGATTTGTTTGCTGCATGCTATCTCGATTATCAAACATGAATGCTTATTGTTGGAGTGTGTTTGGGGCTACGATATAGTCCAGGCAATCGGTCATGATATATGATCGGTGACCGAATTGTTTAGCCACGACAGGCACGCCCGATGAATCCGAGTCTTACGCTGCTTGTCGGCAGTGGTTAGGCCACACGGAGTTGCTTGCGAACTCCATGTCGATCGGCTCGACGTATGCTCGTACCAGTCGAGTTTGCCAAGTAATCCAGTTAACCTGATATATGTTCACCATGTATGGACGCTACTGCTTAAATCTAGGGTACCAAACTCACCAGTGAAAATCTGTTAACCTTGGTATCTCGATCCGCTAAGACTCATGAGCCGGGTATGGTGGTATGGGACACCGTGGTCATGCTGTTGGCCTACACTGGGGTGACGGGCCCACCCATAATGACCAGTGAGCACCCAGACTCATGAGCTGAATACGGTAGTATGAGACACTGTATTCGAGCTGTCGGCTTACACTGATCAAGTGACAAGCCCTTTGTAGTGACCTTGAGTATACTCTGAGGCTGCGTTGAGGCGAGAGCCTTTTCGTAGCAACTAGATTATAAACTAAGCCTACACTGATCAGTTGACGAGCCATTTGTAATGACCCAGAACTGCAACATCGTATGAGATTTACTAGGACTGACGACCCTAGAATAGATTATTGTTTGAGAATTGATATAAGGGAGGTACATTAGCTTTACAATCCTGCTGTATGAATAAACATATGTAAGCACCTGACTAATTATCGTGCATGCACTACATTACGTGTGCCTTTGGCGTCGCAGATCAAGCACTGAGGAAGTGTTTCATGCCGTGATCGTGAGATGAAGTCGCTGAGGGAGCTTAGGTGAGGGCATGCATCATTATTTCATATCATTCTGCATTAACAAGAGTATTTAGGACCTGATTGTTGTATTACATTATCATTACTACTTGACTAAATTGATAACATGTTAACTTTTGCTTTATTGTTTCACTGAGTTGATCACTCACTCCCACGTTACAGGACGGTGTTTTAAACACTAACCAGAATCTATCTAAGCTGCAGATGGCGACACGACGTGTCAGACGGAGCCTAACTCCTTCAATGACGAAGAGGAATTCTCGTATATGCAGTTATCTTGCGGATTCACTTAAACCGTCCTGATCGACGGGGGCTACATGGCTTATCATCTGCAGTTGGACTAGCTTGACATTTTGTTTTTTTGAACTAATATATTTAAATATTCAACCTGGTAATGCATTCATACTCTGAAAACCAACTATGGACTATACGTTCCATATATGCTTATATACATCTTTTAATCTTTCGCTTGCATTATTTTACTGCCTCTGGAGTATGATATACTGATTTGGTATGATCTCACTCATGTTTAATGCACTTATATAGACAACATACAATCATCATCATATATGTTGCATAAGTGATGTTTTGAAACTCGGGAGTTGGGCTCCTGCTCGACTCCCATTTTTCAGGGCATTATAGGATGTTATCTTACTTGATTCAAGAGTTCCAACTGAAATCAGAGTCCTATCTTATCCAGTTGGAGAAGGAGATAGTTAAATCTCTGAACTTCTCATCAATCTAGCTTCAATAGAGGAGAATTATGGAGATTTGGATGGAATTCCATCATCCAACCATGCCCAGGAGACTATGACAAACAACAGGATTTACCAGTCCCACAATCTCAAATAAGAAAAGAAGATACTCAAAGTTATCGTAGACTCTACTGTAATTTGAATCACAATAAACCATTAAAAACTGAAAGTATTTCTTAAAATCAACCAGAAATCAATGAAGTTCAACATAAACATGAATCAAGTAAAGTAAATATCTCAATCATGCTATAAGCTTCACCTCTTAGCCCTGATTAAGAGGTTTAGCCAATTATAAACATGATTAAACTAATATCTCTTAAGAAAAGTATAAAAACAACTAAGGAGAATAAGAAAGACTTTTGTCGGCGGCTCTCTACTCTCTTATTTTACTCCTTAAACCCTAGAAGATACTTAGGAACTTCTTAGAGACTCTTATGTATAGCTGTGAAGCCATATCTTATACAACTCCTTGAAATTTTCAAAAACTGCATCAAGTTATACACTCCGCATAAGTCCCGCGTTACGCTTCGGTCGAACCGAAGTTGGGTTCAGTCAGATCGAATCAATCATACTTTCTCGATGGACAATTCTACGCGATTTCGGTGGGACCGAAGTGATGGGGTTTTCCTCCTCAGTTCAGAAGAGAGACAGTGCAGTGGTTGAAATTTCGGAGGGTTTCATCGCGCTGCTCAACCGGTCGTATGTGGTCTTCAACCGGTCGTGGGAGGCGCTCGACCGGTCGTAGGTTCAAGCCCTGACACGACTCAAAGTCCAGTGAGTTGTTGCTAATTTTTTCCGCTGTCTACGACCAGTCGTGGGTGAGTTACGACCAGTCGTAGGCGGCTAGGAACAGTTCTAGGTTACGCAGTTTTTGCGCGAAATTACAGATTTGAGTCATTTCGTAACAGGGATACGGAAAAGAGTTTCCTAAAACTATAAAAAGGGTTTTCTAGGGTTTTTCACACATGAGAAAAATCACAAGAATGTTTCCTCAAGGCTTTACAAGGGTTTGCTAAAGGGTTTAGGCTGTGAGAGAGAGAAGAAAGAGAGAGAGGAAGCTTGTGGAAGGGAGTCGTCGTCTCAACGCTTCTACGTCCTCGTGATCGGTGAGATCTCTCAGTTTTCTTTTTATTCTCTTATTGTTTATCCACTCCTGCGTGAGTGATGAATATTTGATCACAGCAAGGTGCGCTTGTGATCAGTTGTAACATTCTGCTTTTATAGTGGATTGTTGATTTGGACGAGGTCCCGTGATTTTTTCCTCTTTGAGGGCTTTCCATGTAAAAATTTCTTGTGTGGTGTGTGATTGTTGCTTTGATTTATTTCATTGCATTATTATCCAATAATTCTGGTTTATTCGAGCGGCTAGATCCTAAAGTTTTATGCAAGGCCCCCAATACGAAGTCGATGGTAAAAATTCTTGTACATAAAATCTGTCAAATTTAGGTCGAACCGATCGACTCCAACCGAAGTTGGCTCTGGTTAGACCGAATTATCCTGATTTCTTACTAGATAGTTTTCTGCGATTTCAGTCGGATCGAAGTTAGCTCAGGTCGGACTAAAATTTTCTATTTTCTGTTGTGGATTCTGCATTTTTTCAAGTCATTTCTTCATCCCTTGTACTTGGTTTCCTTGGATCTTCGGCATGTGAATTCCTTATTCTTTATCTAATAAAATTCATCTTTTGCCTTGGTTATTCTTGAGCTTAAATCCATACTTTTATATTCTTTTCAATCCAAGCTCTTTTGCAACACAAACATGTATAAAATATATAATTAAGTCTTATCATATTCATAAAATGAAGATATAAATAGAGAAAAATATGCAATATTTGACACTCAACAAGGGGCAACATCGTGTGTTGCTGATAATACCACAAAATTTTATAAGGTATGATCCACCAAGGAGGTAACTTCTAATGCCTTGTGCCCCACCAACTATTATTCTCGTGGTTCAATGCCAACTGCTCGCAACGCAACAATGACAATTATGTTGTAAATATCTAATAAATTCAATGCAAAAGGAAACTCGTCAATCTCAAGACCAAAGGTTACTGAATATCTGGCAGACACGAATGTTTTCATGTCCAACATAAAAATCAAAATGGCCAAAGACATAAAATAGTCGATCGACATCTAAAAAATAACTTATAGGGGAGGGGCCAAGGATGAAAACTAATCTCTTATAAAAATGATCTATTAATATATGCTACCAAGACATGTGTTGTGCGAACGAAACGACCAAAAGACCTATACAACTGATCGACGTAATGCTCTGGACAAGCCATATAAATAACTACCACAATTACATCATCCACCCTAAAAGTTAGCTATTCACAAAGATAACCCGCTAAAAGGTATGTCACATAAGCATGTTTCATGTGAATGCATCACAAGATCTACGCAATAGGCATATGTATCGCTCCAAGCAAACCACAACAGTTACATGGAGTGAATCATCATGACTACCGCGACCAAATACAAAATCATCATGGTCACTTCAGCTAATAAGAAAAATAGGACGGTTGATTTGATTCAATTTGTCAAATTAATGGCCAACTCATGATCGATTCAACCCAAATTGTCAATTAATGGTCAAAATGACCATTATAACAGTCAATTTTAACAAAATTATCAAATTAACAACCATAATGTCTAATTTTTACGACCGATTTGACCAAAATGGTTAATTTACTAAGGAATTGCCAACAACCATTTAACATCTTTTCACATTCTCCGAAATGCCAGGAGAGGTGGGGCATTGTGGCCGATCATGGTTAGATCAAATGGTGTAGAAGATGTTACGCAGTAGTCATGCCATGTGTGATGTAAATTGTAACACCCTGAATTTTCACCAACCTGGAATTATACGTCCTTAGGCAATGGGTCAACCATAACACTTTGGTAACCTCTCTGAAACCAATTCCAAAGCCAAAGGAATCACTTAGAACCTAATTCTTTAGAAATTTAACGTGCATTAACTAGCGCTACGCTAGATTTTCTGTAAAATTAGCACCAATCACTTTAAATATGATCTGTAAGACCCAAATCCTATGAAATCATTGACGCTACCTTACCCTAAAATCTAGGATCAAACTCTAAACCCGTTTTCTCTCGGGAACCTTCTGAAACTTTGTATTGGATCTAGACCGTGCGTCAAAAGTCTGATACCTACAATCTTAGACCGTTATGACCGCTTAGCTGGACTTGATAATCATTTCAAAAATCAAGCTCAATCGACGTTCAGAGGCTATTTTCATTGAGCCTGGAGTGAAGAGAGTGAGAAATGGGTTAGATTTGAAAATTTTAATCCAAATCTGGCACGTGACTTGGCGCGTTATTATTAAGCGTTTTGACCATCAGAATTCAGCCAAATTTCACCCTCGGATCAGGAAAAATTTCTGTTTCATTTCATGAGACTTGTAGACCTGATTTAGGTGCGATGACCGCTGAACTGAAATTGGACCGCCACGTGCGATTTGCGAACTCTGCTGAACTGAAAACTGGGGGTGAGCAACATCCAGTGACCATGAGCTTAAGTCTGATCGCGTTCGACCAGGGGACCTCCCGAAATGCTCTTTTGGATCAGAACAGTCCCGATTTGGTTATAACCTAGGTATACCTTTGTCTCAAGTCTGTTTTGGTGAAGTTTTAGCCTATATAAGGGCTTGAAACCCTCTCATATCTCTCCCATCCGAATTTGCTTTAAACCCTAGATGAGAGAGAGAGAGAAAGTGAGAGATTGTGGGAGACCTTGTGAGAGATCTTCCTGCCGATTGCTCCACCTTTTGCACATACCGAAGCAACGCGTTCGAATCACTTTTTCGATAATTTTCAACGCACTCTTAGGTAAGAAAACCCTAACTACTTGCTGATTAGGATTCCGTTGATTCAAATAGCAAAGTAGCTTATACGTCTTGTATATTAGGTCGCCTATACACTGTTGACGAAGCGTATACGTTCAAATTGAAACGATACATGTCTAGGGCAAAAGGTGAGGATTTTAGACGCTTTGATTGACTGATTTCAAAGCTTTCAATGTCGTTTAATAGTAGATTATCGACGACAACGCCGTTTGACATGTACAACATGCTGTCCATTTTCTATTTCGTAAACGTATGGAAAATATGAGATTTAGGGCATTTTAGTCATTTGTAGGAAATACTGTTTACATCCATATTTTGCTGAAATGTTTGCCATGACTTTTTATCGTATTAGGATATTAGGAATGTGTGCATGATTGGTTTGATGAAGAGATTCGCCCTAATACACACTTTGGGTCGACATACGCTATGTAGATTAAGTGTTTGTATAAATGTTTGTACTGGTATGTATTGAGTAAATGGAGTTGTGAATGAGTGTTGAGATTGAATTCTCAAGTAATATGCTGATGTAAATGATTTCCATCATGTTGGCTATATGTATTGATTTCATTATATACATGAAATGCATGTGTTAGATGATTTGCTTAAGTTGTATGTTATAACATGTTTCAACAAGCTTATATTGTTGTATTTCATTTTCATTACTCTCATATGATTACTGATGTTGACTTACAAATGATTGGGGCTATACTTAGTCCAGGCAGTCGGTAACAGAGTAAATTCGTGGTTGACTTATATTTGCCACGAAGGACACGTCGATGAACGTGAGTCGTGTTTTGAGTTGGCAGCAGTGGTTAGGTCACATGAAGTGTTTCATGCATTTCATGTCGTTCGACTTGAGATGCGCTCGTACTAGTCGAGCCCGTCAAATAACTCGACTGGCCATTGTATGTTCACCCTGTATGAGTCATAATTGCTTGAACCTAGGGTACTGAACTTATCATTAAAAATTCTGTTAACTATGGTACCTTGATCTATAAAGACTCATGAGCCGGGCATGGTGGTATGAGACACCGTGGTCGAGCTGTCGGCCTACGCTGGGGCCACAAACCTCTCCGTAGTGACCAGTGAGCACCTTGACTCGTGAGCAAATTATGGTGGTATGGGACACTATATTCTTACTGTCGGCCTACACTGATCAGGTGACGAGCCCTTTGTAGTGACTGCGAGCGTATTCTGAGTCTACGTGAGGGGCGACCCTTCCGTAGCGACAAGAGTACAATAGGCCTGTATTGATAAGGTGATGGGGGAGAAGAGTAACGAGTGCGAGCAACAGCCCTGACAGCCCTTGCAGCGACCTACAAATTTAACATCGTATGAGATTACTAGGAGTGACGACCCTAAACAGGATCTGTGTTGGGATTGATATAAGGGAAGTACCTTAGTTTTCCAATCCTGCTGTATGAAAAGGACTAATAACAACTCGGTAATCATTATCCATATCGCATTACATGTGCCTGGAAGATGTGGAGTACTGAGGAACGTAAGCATGCCGCGGGCGTAAGATGGTGCCGTATGAGGGAGTATGTCGGTGAGGACATCCATCATGTCATTTCATGCATGCATTAACCACAGTATCTAAGAATGTTTGATTGTTTGCACTACTATTATCGCATGATTGATTTGAGAACATGCTAATATTTGCTCTATTATCCCCTTGAGTTGATCACTCACTCTCACGTTATGGGACGGTGTCGCGCACACCCACCAGTCCTTATTTTAGTTTCAGATAATGGCATTGCTTGTGAAGTGGAGCCGAACTTGATGATAATGAGGAGGATCCCTCCTTTATGCGTGTTATGATCGACGAGATTACAGGGAGGTTGATTAGACGCCTTGACACTTGTCATTTTATATTTTTGGAGCACTCATGTATATTCTTTTCTTTCCATTTTTAGAGTTTACATGTATTTAATTAACCTGGTAACATGTTCACACTCTGAAGACTTACAATCAATTATATATTTTATGTATTTATCACAGTCTTCCGCTTGCTAATTTAATTATCTCTGGAGTATGATATGCTGTTTTGGCTTAGTCTCAATCTTGTTTAATGACATTATACAGACAACATGCATTTATCATTATCTATGTTGTATAAAAGACATTTTGAAACTCGGGAGTTGGATTTCTACTCGACTCCCGATTTTCGGGATGTTACATAAATGAACTTAAAAAATAGTATAAATATGCACATGTCGGAACATTAAATGTTGAAATTTTATCAAAAGTAACCATCTGCATAACAAATTCCATTAAAGCATGTATTTTTATCATTAAATGCTAGAATCTTACCAAAAGCAAATCTCTATAAATGCAAGAGTCAAGTGACATGAGGTAACAATTTTCTTATGCAAGAATCCTAACGCGAGGCTCCAATAAACATTTATGCACGCAAGGAGAATAGTAAGAGGCATTTGTGATATTTTGTCCATGTTGCCTGGTATGATGGACTACACTTATGTGGAGAATCAATTAGATTTGTACAACCATCAAAATCTCTCGTATTGTAGAAACTTGTGCATAACCGCTGCCTCTCATAAGCCTATAAAAAGTAGCACTCAATGAAGAGTTTTGAGCACTAGTTATACACAACCAATCTCTTTATAATACGACATTATTTATTCTTAGTTTAACTTATTAACTTATATATTTTACTTACGTCTAAACACGCTACAACGAGTCTTGAATCCTTAGTTTAAATTCATTATTGTTCAATGTCATCGCTATAGTATGCGCTTAGAGTAGATTAAATATTCACGACCATTGTTATTGGATTCGTAATCACCAAGTTCTTACTTGTCAGATCACCAATCACATTATATTAACTTCACATTACGACCTTTTAGTATTTGTTCACAACTGTTTTGCAAGCATAAGTAGTCATAGTTATTTACTTCTTATATATTTAATTTACTGTTATTTTCTATTGATTGTGTTGGTCTTCCATGCACATTAACAAATTTGACAATCAACATTTTTTTAAAAAATACTATTCATTTATTATTAATTTATTGAGAAAACATAATATGTTATCACCATTAAAAAATATTTTCTTAGCTAAAGGTAAAAATATCTCATTATGAAGGAGTAACCTTTCCCTTTATAAATCTCCTGATTACTGTAACAATTATTGGCCGAACAGTTGGATTAACCTTCATAGGTTTGATCCTAATCTGACTAGTTAGACACCTGAGATCACACGCATTCAATCAATTCAAGTTAAATACGACTTTGACACACCTGATACTATTCATAATCACACACGTTTAATCGTATTTGGGTCGCTTGTAACATGTGTGGTCATGTGCCCATATTAAACAATAATAATGGATTGCACGTTTTACACAAATTAGATACACACTAGTGCATCCGTCATTGATATTACATTGTAGTTGGACAAGGTACATTTGTTCTTATATAGTGCAGGGAGAGATATGCTCATAAATACTTATTTGCCTAAAATTGATTTCAACTTCTAATGGTTTTAACAGTTCACTTAAAAGGTTCCCATGAGATTGATTAACTAATAAAGTTATGCATCGTATCTTAACTATTTTGAGTCATTTTTTAACATTATCACGTGCGTGTGTGCATGGGGTAAGCATGACAAATTAAAATTGATCATGAAGGGATAATCGTTATTAAAAATAAGCTTCATAAGGTCAAACAATGCATAAATGGTTTGAATAATTAAAAGAGATGCTTGACTTGTGTTATGATTTCGTGAAAGATAAAAGCATAATTATGTAAATTATCATGTTTTTTATTTTCTTAAATATTATTCTCAAATAGATGAAATTAAACTTTCCAAATCTAAAATTGATATATAGAGATATACTTGTGAGTCTGCAGTTATATGCTTTAAATAATGTAAATTCAACATCCCTGATCTACCTCCATACAGGGTAATGCTAAAAAGTCTTCTCTAAATCATATTATATGGTCATGTCTGGAGAGAGAGAGAGATTTTTCTATTAAGGTGGTGCATATTTATTTATTTCATATGCATGTGAGTATGAGTGTTTTTTTTTTTTTTGTCAGGAAATAAATTCTCTCTCTCATTATTTAGTAAATAGGTGTTTATTGAGCTTAATTTATTATGCTTTTACGTTAGAAATTTCTCTTAGTGTGTGTTTTATATAAAAGAGGAACATGGATGGAGGGTGGTATTATTCTCAATGGTTTTCATTGGTAATATATTTTTTATATAATAAAATAGTAAAAGAGAGAAACAAGCCTTGATTTTCTTTTTATTTTGCTTAAATGAACCTCCACCCCTACCTATATTGTGGACATACATATTGTCAAACCATGTAAGTATATGTGCCTCTTATATATTAATTTTCTTCTTGGATAATATCCTCAAACATTTTAAAATAGTACACAAGGTAACCTATCTTTAATATAACCATTTATTCAACTATAAGTAAGCCATGGCGCAAGAATCACAATGATTGGATGATCCTAACCTCGTTGAATGGAGCCAGTTTGTTATAATCATATATTGTTGTGAATGCCCCGCTCACGGAATGCTCTCACTTTCTTTCGATTTACTTTTTCGATTTTGACGCTTTATTTTTCTTTTTAGTGTTGTAGGAGGTGTGACACTGACTTCGGTATTATAATATGCTTAGATTAGAGTCGAGACTAGCCAAATGAAAGCTTTAAACATTTTTAGCCTGCTGAAAACTGCATAATCACTTGTGGATCAGAGAATCACAAGGTTCTTCTACTCATATGAATCATATTGTTGATCTACATTATATATTTCGAGTAAGGGTCTCAGTTGCGGAAAGGAAAATAATTAGGCACCATTTTTCCACCCATACAGTGTGCGGTATTTACTTTATGAAATTTTATGAATTTTTTTTTTTTGGATTCAATAGGAATTCATACATTATGTTATACTTTATGGAGTTTAAGAATCCCAAGTAGGTGAAATAAAAAATAAAAGAGAGAATATGAATATGAGAGAAGTGTAAAAATAATGCATGTGTGTGTATGAGTGTTGCGATTGTCTCAGGATGTGCGGAGTAGAATACAAGTTGGTTTGATATGTGAGAAGGAAAATGAGAAAACCATATACCATTTATTATTATTATTATTATTATTTTTCATAAAAAGAAATGGTTAGATGTATTTGATTCGAATCATACTTTTTAACTTTAGTAGTTTCTTTTGCTTAAAATATGTACTCTGTAGTTGGGCAAAGTGATGATGTAGTCATGCTCGGATAATGCCTTGATTGCCATCACCACATTGGGGTGGGGTGACCCATAAGATGGGGTCTGTGTAATACAAAATGCCCACGGGGTGGGTTCCATGTGGGACATGTGAGATGCAGGGTAGTCCACGCAGATGTCTCGATCAATTTACCTAGGAGGGCCTGGAAAGGAGATGTTCTGGTGTTTCCCTAACAACTTTGGAGTTTTTGGTGCGTTGGCCGGTACTCCCTGCATCAAGTGGTAGAAGAGCAAGTGACTTAGTGTTCAAACCTTACAGGTGCAGGTGGATGATGCATGTGTGTCTCCACATTGGGGTGAGCTGGCCCATGGGGTGGGGTATATGAGATGCAAAATGACCACACGATGAGTTCCATTGTAAATTTTCGTGGACTTTTGATACCTTTGAAATCTGGCAAATATGATTTAACTAAAGCTTTGTAAATCTACGACTCTACGACTCTTGGATATCTCGGACAATCAATCAATATCTGATTTATATGGATTATGGGTCTACCAATCCGACTTGTTGATAATTTTTAGGTCACATTGAGGACTCTTTCTAACCAGCTCATCTGGATTTTAAAGACTTTTTAGGCCATTCAAAGACAACTTTATTAGAATGATGTGAATTTTGAGATTACGAAAGGTCACACAGGCTACCTGGTATTTTAAGAATCTATTTAAAAAGTAGATTACCTTGCGTATGAAATGCATGCAACCTAACTTATATAGTAGCTCAATAAATATCAAACATTGTGAAAATGCTTTTATCGGAATATAGTAAAAGCCGAGGAGTAGTATTAATTTTGGTGTCTACAGTCATTTACAAGTCATAAATAGTTAGAATTATAAAATCAAAGTATTAATTTAAAATTATAAGAAATACAAAATGAGATGTATTCAATAGATATTTCAACACAGCTATAGGCCCATTTTGTTTCCTTGATCAAATTTTAATTATTAATTTTTTTCATAATACTGATTGAAAATTTAGGAGCGCTTTATTGATTTGATTTTTACGCTATGGCTTATTTTCAACAATAAATTGCCATATATAATATTTAAAAGGTAAGTAAACATTGCCAACATTTTAAATCCGGTTCCAAAAGGAAATTTAATTTCTCTAATATAAATCACATTAAAAAAACGCGCTTAAAACCTATCCAATCTAAAGGATAATAACTCGTGGCCGTTTATTCACGGATTTTGTGGGATGAGATATCGCGAGTCTCCTATCCAAGCTGAGCGACCGCAGGCTCGGACCCATAACTGCGCGGCCGGGCCTATACATTAGGTTCGGAAATCGAAAAAGGTACAGCTGTCACGCAGATACTACATGTCACGTGACAAAAACAGTGTGGGCCAGGCAGTCACGTGACTTCCACGGCATGCAGCTATAAAAGCTATGAAAGAAAGAAGCAAAAAGCCATTTTCATGTGAAGTTGTTTAGGGAAAAAAATAAAGAAAAAGAAAAAGAAAAGAAAAGGTTTGTTAGGGCTGGTTTCACCTTCTTTGCTTGCATATATATATATATAATATTCAATTATTTTTTCTAATTTAGCTTAAAATCATGAGAAGGATTGCCTTTCTTTTTTCTCTAATTTAGCTTACAATTATGGAAGAGATTTCAAATATTTTGAATCAAATCTTTTAGAATCTTTGAATGTATGTAAAAAGCTCACAGAGTACTTTTTTTAAAATTTATTTTAAGGGGAGGTTGGTCTTTTTTCTTTTCTTTGTTTTTTCCTTTTTTTCAGGAATGGGTCTGTTGTTTTAGTTCTGAGATGTTATCTTGAGTTTTCATCAATGGCCATTGATTTTTTTTTTTTTTTTTTTAAATTTATTATTATTATTTTAAAACCTTGTTTCCATAGGGAAAAGGTTAGATTGAATGTGTTATCTTTTTTCATTTCTACTTTCTCTAAAGCTTGGGTTGAAGAGTGGTAAGTAGTTGTTGATGGGTATTTGATGGTATGATAGTTGAATTGAGTTGCCCATTTTGTTTTGTTCCTTGCCCCACATGACATGTTTCTTGGATTTGAATGGTTATAACTTTTGTGCCTTGGTGTCTGATTTCCTCTGAGGTTGGGTGAAGTTAAGTTCATTGAAATCAACCATTTTAATATAGGGGCTGTTTGGGAAGCTAGAAATGGTTGGAAATGAAATTTATTTTGATGGATTTGGTGTTTTTTGTCCTTTGTCTTATAAAAAGGCAGTTGTCAAAATCAATTATCATTATAGTGCTTATCCTCAAAAAAATGAGTTGCTCTTCTTCTTTGAAAATGAGTGAATTGATATCTTTTTCCATTTCTACTCTCTCTAAAGCTTGGGCTGAAGAGTGGTAAGTAGTTGTTGATGGGTATTTGATGGTATGATAGTTGAATTGAGTTGCCCATCTTGTTTTGTTCCTTGCCCCACATGACATGTTTCTTGGATTTGAATGGTTATAACTTTTGTGCCTTGGTGTCTGATTTCCTCATAGGAATAGTGGCCCTTATGTGTCTACTCAATCTGAGGTTGGGTGAAGTTGTTTTCATTGAAATCAAGCATTTTAATATGGGGGCTGCTTGGGAAGCTAGAAACGGTTGGAAATGAAATTTATTTTGATGGATATGGTGTTTTTTGTCCTTTGTCTTGTAAAAAGGCAGTTGTCAAAATCAATTATCGTTATAGTGCTTTTCCTCAAAAAAATGAGTTGCACTTCTTCTTTGAAAATGAGTGAATTGATATCTAAAAGAAGCTAATCCAAGGGCATTTTCATTGAAATCGTGTATGATATTTGCAAGCCTCTCTTGAAAAATGACTGTTGGCCCTGTAATTGGATCACCTTCAATGTGAAACACAACAAAATGCCAAGATTCTAAAAGCTCCTATAACATGTACAATGTTTACAGCTTGTAAAGGGTTTACAGACAATTACAAGCATCCAAACAACCCCCATAATGTTTTTTTCCCTTATAAATCCTTTAGAATTTAGGATTTTACAAAATTCTCAAAAAAGAAGAAGATTTTATAGGCATCCAAAAGACCCTTTAGAATCCATGCATTTTATTGTGCTTCGGATTATGTATAATCATATTCAAGGCTTGTCTTTTTTATGCTTTTTTTTTTAAAATAAAAAATCTTTGAGGCTTACAACTAATAGTATCCCCTCTCTCTCTCTCTCTCTCTCTGTGCCTATAGCTAGCAACTACCTGGCGATATATCCCACGATATGTATTGTATCCCACCTTTGCGATACGAAATGCACGAGTAGTGGGATATATCTCACATGTTCGATTCAGTGAACATCTTTTATCCTTTTTTTTTTCACTGTAAATCTTGTTAAATCAGTGTCAATTATTACAAATACATGATTTTTCATGTTTTGCATGGAAAATCATGGATTGGGAGCTTTGATTTAGAGATTTGGAAGAGACCAACCGACTTGCGGAAACTTGAAAAAAATCAAAATTTCCCATTTTCTCACTAATCGGTTGCAATTTTTGTATCCAAACATAAAATCAAACATGTAACCTAATTTGGTGATTCTTCTTTTGCTTTTGAATGTATTGCTTATGTTTCCACACATCCTACATTTATAAATTATATGAATAGACTTTGAATATGCTTGGATCAATTCAGTTAGACAATGCATAAATTAGGACCCCGTACAAAGAAAACTTATTATGTGCACTTGTTTTTTTGTAATGTTTTGATTTATAAGTGTGTATTGATGTATTTTTTAATAATCACTGAAGTTTCATCCAAAAATTTGACCAATTTCCCAATGTTTCCCCATGTTTCTAACAACAACGATGCATTACGCTATACAACCGATATATCCATGCGATAACTAATGGGTATCCGTATCCCAAGGGTGTGACACGTAGCACGATACTGATATTTTTAACATTGACAAGACATGTCGCAAACGGTTTACTCCTAAAAGGAGTTTCAGGTGTAAAGTTCCCACTTAAAATTTTATAGGCATCCAAACAGCCATTAAACAAAAAGTCGGTAACCCCCTTTTTATGGTGGTTTAGGCAAAATTTCCATGAGCAATATCAAAAATGGAAATTTATGGATTTAATCTTTTGGGTCTTGTTTGAATAACAAGTGAAACTCTTATAAAGCTCTCACAAAGGTTGCCTCATATATGTGCGTGATTGTTTGACTATGGTGTTGGTGTAATGGTTTTTTTTATCCAATATTGCTTCACTATCTAAACATGGTGAAAACGCTCCACCAAAAAAGTCATCCATTTGCTTTTCTTTTCCTACAATCCGACATGCCCTAAGATGTGGAATCCACTGCAAAAGAAAAAAGAAAAAGATAATTATCTAATGATGATTTCCATGGAACTATAAAAACATGGATTCTAATTTGTAGTTCTTGTTTGGATGGCTAGTGGAGATCTCATATCCCTCTCCATTCTTCTGCCAGGAATCTAAATCATGGAAGAAGGTAATGACTGCTCAGTGGAATTAGCCCTTTTCTTTGCTAGCCAAACATCAAAAGAGAACTCTTGTTTGTCCTTTTCTAAATATTTGGTGTTGATGTCAAAATCTGGGTCACCCTCCGCCGAGCCTTGAGTGCTTAGAGCGAACCCTGGTCCTGCAAAGAACAATAAACAAAGAAGACCTTGGCTCAAGCAGGGGACCCTCCGATGCCTAAGTCAGGCTAGGGAAACTGGGTCTGAGTAGAGTAGAGTGAGGGTGCGAGATCTTGCGTACCTGTTTCTGTAGAAATGATCCGTATTTATACTTGAGGGTCGCACCGAAAGTGCCCGATAATCTTGGCACGGTCATTGCCACTACGCGAGAGCTTCTCGTGTGCGGTCGTTGGCGGTTACCCGAAGATCATGCGCTGGGCATTACTCCAGTCGTGCGTTACTGGGGTTGTGCATTAATGATGTTGTTGACTGAGTTCCCATTTGAGCCGACCTCATGGCTCGGACCTTGCTCGACGATCTGAGCTCACAAATGAACAAGTAGAGGGGCTCGGCTCGGGGGAAACAGTGGACGGGTGGATAAAACTCTTTTGCATTCCGAGTCAAGATAATCAGGTCAGGCAATGTTATTGCTCCGAGATCCTGCTTGTAGGATGTGCGATGACTCCTTCCAAGTCTCGGGTTGGTGTCGTAGCTCTGCTGGAGCCCTCGGGTTGGACACTCACCTCGGATCGGACACTCATCAATCCGAGGCCTCGCTCATTGGTGCCAAAGTTGTCCTTAATGCAGCTCGGTTCGGATTCACCCATAACAGAAGCCCCCTACTCTCTAAGTCCGAGCTCAGACTCAGAGAGTAATACACTTGGGGAAACGAACCGAGGCTTGGGGAGGCAAGTTGTTGTTCTCCTTGCAATGATGGGCTCGGGCGAAGCGTCGCCAGGATAAGCTTTGAGACCTGTGCTTTGTACGGAGATAATCGTTTCTCCTACTTTGACCACTAGGCGTCACATACGTAGCCAAGGATGTTGAGATGTTTCGGCTAGATGAATCAGGGGATGTCACGTGGAGCTTGAAACGCGAAGAGACTTAGGTGCATTAAATACTGACAGCGCACGGGTCAGAGAGATGCGAAGGAGCGCCTACGCATTGAATGCTGGCAACGTACAGGTCAGAGTGACGTTTAGTTGCACGTATTGCGGCTTGCCACGTGCACAACTAGGCTTGGATCCGAGCCACTTCGTCTTCGGAGACAGTTGCCTGTCATGATTGCAAGCGGCGGGCTTGGGCTATAAAAATCCCGAGGCTCTTTTCATTTCCACTCTCCTGCATTCGAACTCTCTTGCCTTCCTGATTCTTGTAATCTTCTGCTTGAGACCTCTTGCTGTCGAAAAAGGCTTTTCTCGCCGGGAAAGGGATTTTACTGATTGGAAAAGAGATTTTACTAGTCGGAAAAGGGGATTCCACTTGGAGAAGCTTGCCGGAAAGGAGATTTTTCGCCGGAGTAAATCGCCTACAACGCTGTGAGTCATCCACCATTTCGCTTTTTTCTTCACAATGTCGAGCAATTCGGACGAGGTCCGCGAAGTTCTAAATGGGTTGGAGCTCGAGAGCACAGATTCTGAGCGAAGGGACTCGGAGGGTACTCTCGAGGCTATCCCACTATATCCTCCGCCCAAGAAGAGCACCGGAGCAAAGTCTAAGGGTCAAGCTAAGGGGACAAAGAGGGTACCCCGAGACCCTGCTAGGAGATCGTTGGCTGGGCCCTTTGGAGGCAGGTCTGAAGCTGGAGCTCTGGAGGGCTCAGTTCTGGTTGAGTCCCAAATGGCTTAACTCTACGCCGAGTACCAGATCCCGGACTCGGTGCACATCAGGGCCCCTTCTGCCCTTGATGGACCTGGAGCCCCCTTTGACGGGGAAGTAGCAATCTTCGTTTACGCCCTCCAATGCAGACTTCAGTTTCCGCTTCCTCCTTTCGTGCACGCGTTATTGGTGCAACTGAGGCTGGCTTCGGGTCAGCTCATCCCGAATGCATGGCTCATCTTGGTGTTGTCATACATCATCTGGCGATAGTTGAAGAACCAGGAGTTATCACTGGACGAGTTCCAGGAGATGTACCTAGCCAAGCACAACAGGGCCGAGCTATACTGGTACTATTTCTCGGCAAGGGCCCAGTATATCCTGGGCCTCGTCGCCAAGCTTCCTTCTTCCAACAAGGATTGGAAGGGGAAATGGTTTTGGGTTTCGGGAGAATGGGAGGCTCCAGCATCCGAGCTCGAACGCCTCCGGGTCCGAGTACCCAACAAGTTTGCCCTCCTAGGTAGATTTGCGTAGGCTTCAGCCTTCTTTTCTTCTTTGCTCGTTTTTGTATTAGTCTTGCAAAATTGAGCCACCATCATCAACTAAGCCTTAGCCCAACTAATTGGGATTGGCTACACCAATCCATTTTTGCGATTCCACTTTATCATGGGCCATAACCTCAGTTTAATTGTAGGTCATCAAATCTTTTCTTACTAGTTCCACCCACATCCTTTTGGGACTTGTCTTTCTAGAGCCTTCAACTTGAACTGACTCAACCTAAAATCAAATGGAGGGAAATTTCTTCAACTTTTATCAGGAAAAATCTCGAAGTATCGAGATTAATCCCTCATATAGGATATTTGGATGCATGGAAAGAAAGCCTTTTGGAATTAAAATCTCTGCAAAGAGATTCTTTATTATGTTTGGGTGATGGATCATGATTCTATTGAGTCATGTGTTAATGTTTGGATTGAAGAGGAGTAAAGACAATTGGTGGTTAGGGCTTTCAAAAACAATAATAACAAGAACTAGCTGCCATGTGGAAACGCTCATTGTGCAACAACAAACTGACTTTTATAGATGAAACATATGAAGCCTTTTTTGGATGGAAGTCATTCTAGGGAAACTGTTTTCAGGATTTACATGCATCCAAACGTGAGAAACAATTGTACTTATGCAAGATGTCGTTTCCATGGAGCCACACAATTCCTTGGTGTTTGGGGTTTTAAACTATTGCATAATTCCTCAATGATTAGCGAATAGTTCGTGTATTATTTGCAACTAGTTTGGGGAATGTGAGTACTTGTGGACTATTTGCAACTAGTGTCAGGAGGTCAATGCAGTTTGTAACAATGCTGATTATATTTTGTACAAATTGCAAATTTTTTATTAAGTTTTATTTTGTTTACAGTTCGAGAGATGAGCTTTCCGGACATTGTCGATGTATGCAGCGATGAAGAAGATGGAGAAGCTCAAGTGAATTTTGTTAAACAGAAAAATGATCCCATTTCGGATATGTTGCAACATAGAGGGCACCCTAAGGCTGCAGATAGCCGATCACAAAAATTTAAAGAGAATGTCAATGGAAGTGTAAATGCTGGATGCAGCCGTAGGACACTGGATCAAGAGAATCTGGTAGGTGATGTGTTGGGAGCAACTTCTATTCCGGTCGAATGCTCTTCTCCAATTTGCCGACAATTTTGGAAGGCTGGGGACTATGAAGTCGGGCATGCCTCTAAATTATCACTTCCAAGTAATTTTCATGAATTTTATTATCAGTAATAGTCTCAATTATGGCTTCCTTTGTTGATCTAGTTGCCGCCTCCAATGTTTCTGCTGACAAGATGCGTGCCATACATTCCAATGGGGATAGGTGCATGAGGGCCAGCCATTCATCAGGTGGACCAATATGCCAAAAAGCTTTATGATTGATGGAATGTGCTAAGCTAGTCTGTTAAACCAATGGGCTCCACTATACCCTGCGGTCCATGTCCATAGCTGCCCACTATTTCCAACACTCACTTTGGTCTATGTTTAGGTATCCCTTTCCACTTTGTGGTGGCTCTGACTCTATTCCAAGTTGCATTTCTCACAGGTCGCCCCATATGGGACTTGAACATGGGACATGATGTTCGCTTTGATATCATATGTTAGACGCCCAACCAATTTGTTAATAGCCCTAGGATTGTTGGAACTCATCAAGCTAGGCCCCCTTAAGCCATTCAGTATCATAACATACCACCAAGCTTCACAGCCAATGCCCACGACGGCTCACTCTCTGGCAGCATTCACTCTGGCCTATGCCTGGTAGTCCTTTCCACCTTGTGGCAGCTCTCACATTGGCCTTCCGAGTTGTCATTTCCACCTTGTCACGGCTTTCACTCTGGTCTAGGTTGCCCTTTTCACAGGTCACCCCCTCTACGGCTCAAAACACAAGGCGTGTATGATACCAAACGGTAAGCACCTAACTAATATGCCAAAAGCCCCACGACTAATGGAACATGTTAAGCGAGGCCCTTAAACCATTGGGCATGGTAGTAGCTGTTGCCCATAATGGCCCTTGGTGACTGGCCATTTTCATTATGATGCTCTCTTTATTTTGACCAGCCTGGATTCCGGGCTCTAGCACATGCTCAGTGAGGCACTCTGATGAATGGCTGGATCAGTTGCACATGTGCCACACGGCCCATACATGGGCAGAGTAGTAATTGGTTTCTGAATCATGCGAGTGTCATATCTTCAGTCTCTTATTGAGTGCTCATTGTTTTTTATGTGTTTTGTTCTGCTGATTTTGCAGATGGTAAAAATCATTTGCGTGTTCATCCCAAATTCCTCCATTCAAATGCTACTTCACATAAGTGGGCTTTTGGTGGTATGCCCAGAGGGTTTAAACATGTCTCTCCTTTTAGCGTTTTACCTTTTTTATCGTCGTTCATTTCACTAATGGTTTTTGACTATTCTTTCTTTGCATTATTTGCAGCCATCGCGGAGTTGCTAGACAATGCAGTTGATGAGGTTGTTTGTCATATCTTCTGTTCTGGATGGAGTCTATTATCTTCTTTGCCTAAGTAACAGCTGACACATGATGAAGCCTTAACACACTAGAAGATCCCTTCCATGGCCATAGGAGAGTAGGATTTTCAATCATCTGTTCATCGGGTGGAGGCCACTGTGCATGTGCTGGGGCCCAAAAACTAGGCATGCCCGGTCATCTTGGTGGGCCAACACGTGTAAGGCGAATGTGGTTTTCTGATACCCTGTTTACTAATCTTATGATTGAGACCATAGTTAGCAAAATGGCATACAGGCTATACAGCAAAACACGGTGTGCAAAATATTCGTGTTTAATTTGGTATTAATTGTAAAAAATACATTCCAACATTCAGTCAAAAAGTGGAAATGCAAATAATTTGGAGGATGAAAAAGTTCAGGTTTAATATGGTTTGGACTAAGAAAAAGGAGTGAAAAAAAATGGCTGTGCATATGCATGTGTCCATATATTATATATTATATTTTATATATGGGAAATGGTAGTATGTGGTCGACCTCATGGGAGCTTCGCATGAGGACAAGCTGTGTGGGCCCCACTGTGATGTGTATCAGACATCCACACCGTGCATTTGGTGGGTCCCGTCAAGGTTATGGGATATCCAAAAAATCAGCTGCATTTGGAACTTAAGTGGGCCAAACTATCTGAAACCATACGAAATCATGCCTAAAACATCTAAAAGCACTTGTTGGGGCCCGCCTGACTTTTGGATATGGCTGAAACTTGGAGTGACCCCTCATCCAAGTGGGACACACAATGGATGGGCTGGATGTCTGAACCACATCTCAGTGAGCCCTATAAACAGTTATGAAGGTTTCGATGTGTGGATATCCTTTCTCAACTGTTGTCTGTGGTGTGGCCCACCTAAGTCATGGATTGGCATGATTTTTAAGCCCGTGGCCCACCATGGAAAGGTGCATCTGATTGATGGGGCGGATGTCTGACATAGATCACGGTGCTCATGGGAAGCTCCCATGAGGTTGACCTCAATAGTACCATTTCCCCATATATAGAAAACCTTATTTAAAATAATTAGAATTTCTTTATGTATGAACAATAGAGAGTTGAATGGTGTTCTTTGCCTCTCTCAAATTCTTCCTCTTTTTTGAAAAAAAAATGTGTTCTATTGAAAAAAAAAAAGTGTTTTATTTGATTTGCCAAAAAAATGAGTTGTTTTTCCCTATGTTTCGAAATATATGGAGTTCTAAACACTCGATCAATTATGCGCATGTTTTTTTTTTTTTCCCCTTCAAAAAGTAGAGAGTTTAAAACGGAGTTTTGCTAACAGAGGATGAAATCAGCCTAATCTTTTGGCTATGGCACATACATTATGGTGCCCACCTGGTGAACGACCTTGTCTCAGGCACATAGCACATGCAGGGACTGCAAGAGCAGGATTTTTGAAAATTCACTCCTGTGACTGACATTGCATTTTGCAGGATCGCATTAATTTTTAGTATCCATCCCATTTAAGAGTCATGGTTCTTAATGTGCACAAATTGTTAGACAATGGTGTTTTGGTTTACAACAACTTTATAACAATGAATTCATGTTTTCTCCCATTTATTTGGGTATGTGGAATAGATACAAAATGGGGCTACCTTTGTGATTTTAGATAAAATCTCAAATCCACGGAATGGAAGTCCCGCTTTGCTGATTCAAGGTACTTAAAATTCCATATTGGTTTTGGCAAGAAAACTTGTTTACATGGATTTTCTGTTATCATAACTTGAAACAGATTGGAACTGAATTCTGTGCATTTGAAATTTGGGGGCTTTTCAATTAGACAATGGTGGTGGAATGGACCCAGCATGCTTGCGGCGTTGCATGAGCTTTGGGTTTTCTGAGAAATCAAAATCCATGATTGGAAAATGTATGAATAAATGTGCTACCATTCTGCATTCTCTTCTTTCTTTCTTCTTGTTTGTTTATTTGTTTGCTTCTCTCTCCCAGTTTGTGTTGATTGGTTGATTTGTAGCCTTTCAGATGGAAATGGTTTCAAGACGAGCACCATGCGACTCGGGGCGGATGCAATTGTTTTTTGTTGCTGCATGAGAGGAAGGTTGTTATTTGAGTAATGAAGTTTCAATTACACGTTGCCAGTCGTGCCAATCTGAGTATGTCTACACACAGCCACATGTGCCAGTCTGTGTGGGACCTCTGAGATGTGCATCAAGGGGGCCTCATCTTGTAGATGATCTGGACAAAAAGCCAGACTTGCCAAATCATCAGGCAGTACCTTGATTTGGGACCAATATCAAGCGTTTTGGGCTGTACCTTGTTTTTGTATTTGTTTGGCCTGCCTGAAGCAGACCAGCCAGATTTTTGGGCAGATCATTTTCATAGTGGGGCCCACCTATACATGGTCGGATATCCCCCACTTACATGTGGAGAGGTTCAAATGGCTTAGTGAAGCTTTCTTTCTTGTATTTTCTTGTGTTACTTGTGATACTTATTGAGTAGATAGCAGTATCGGTTAATTTGCAATTTCTATTTTGTGATATTAAGATGAAAATCCCTTTCTCATCAAAATCTGGAAACTTTACTCAGTGCTTGAAAATCTTGGTCGGTGGACTTGAGATGGTTGAGAATTGGCTAAAGCTGGATGTCTAATTCAGTTCCATAAAATTCAAGGAGAACTTGGAGTACTCAATTGCCCTTCCCCCATCAAGAATTCTTTACAAGTGGATCCATGGTTTGGTGATCAGGATTGCTGATCTGATGGGTTCTGTAGTAAATGGGACATGGCATAGAAATCTGTTTGATGAGAGAATCCTAACACTTTTGGTGTCTGCAAATAGATGGCCCGTAAAATATATGTTGTCCACATTCAACTGGGAAAAAAAAGAGAGGATTTAATTGCTAGAGTATTTAACTCCTGGAGGTTTTCAGGACCCATGGTTTGAATATTCAAATTGTTGATCTGATGTGCCCTTTTGCGTGTGAGGGATGACTCAAACTAGAGTATTCAACTCTGGGCACTTTTTAGGATCCATAACTCTCTGGACTGTTGATCTGACGTGCCCTGTTGCATATGCATGATGACCCAAACTAGAGTATTCAACTCTGGGAGCTTTTCAGGACCCATGGTTTGACTATTTGGACGGTTGATCATATGTGCCTTGTCACATATGGGGGATGACCTGAAAGTCTTTTAGATTGTAAGATCCCAATCCTTGAATCTCCCACATTTTTCATTGTGGGCCATATATATTTTAACTGTTTAAATATATGCCTGTTATGAAGTCATTAAAAAAATGCATGCTAGTTATGAAAAGGTTAGGATACCCTTATCTAAGAAGTTTTTTAAGGCATCTCCATCCCTAGTGGGGCACATCAGAACGATGGTCTATATCACCAAACCATAGCGCCACCCCCCCCACATATGGCAACAACAAACTATGTGGGAAGTTTTTTAGTCTCCTCCATCTTTGGTGGGGCCAATCAAATCAATGGTCTTGATCACGGATCCATAGGTACCATGTGTGGAATTGAAAGCATTAGCAAGCTATCCTTCTCTTGGAACTAAAGACCTTATAATTCCTACTATTGCAATTACTTTGGTCCATTTGGGTAAGGGGTCCCACATAATCAGGATTCAACTCTAATCCTGATTTTTGCAGGTTCCAGGCCCTCTACGTTAGATTTGCCACAGTAAAGCAGCACTTTCCACCACATAGATGCAATTAGCATAGTTTTCGTTTTTTTCTTTGCCCTAAAACTTCCTTAATTGTGTCTTTCTTTGAGCTGATAATAAAAAGAAAGGCTAAAAGCCAAAGAATGCAAAAGAAAGGAAAGGAAAAAAGATGAAAAAACAAACAAAAGATACAACCTACAAATCTGACCAGTTCTCTGGAAATTGAGCCGTAGGGAACACATTAGCTGCATATGCCCACTTTATTACGTTCATTTTCACCCTATTGAAGACTTCGAAAAAAAAAAAACCCTTCGATTTCTAAAACAACAATTATTTCTTTCCAACCAAATGTACCATGGACCTGCTAATAAACATAATTGCCATATTCAATTCCTGTTCTTACTCTTGCCCCCTCCATGCCAAGCCAAGAAGAATTGGTCAATCAATCTTGGAATAACCCATGAGACTCCAAATACTTTAAAGAAGCCGGACCACTTCTTTGATGCAAAAAGGCAATGAGTGAAAAGGTGGTCAACTGACTCCTCAACGAATATAGGAGACTTACGTTAAAGATTACCATACCATGCTTTTGCAGGTTGTCAACTGTTAAGTACGTTTTCCTACCCACCAACCATGCAAATGCCGCCACCTTGGAAGGAGCACATTTCTCCATACTTGCGCTGTGTGACACTCAACTTGCTCACCATATTTCTTTCCTTAATTGTGTTTATGTGGAGGAAAGCACCAATTTAGTGCAGCGAATCATATGTAAAGCACATGGGGCCCGCTAAAGTTGGAATTACACCTAATCGTAATTATGTGGGATCCCCTACCCATAGGCACCCTTATTTTTATTTTTTATTTTTCTTCTGGATGCTGGTCTAAATTTATTGTTCTCTGATCTTCTAGTATTTAGCATGAGATGTTTACATCTAATCAATTGTTTCCTTATGAGGTTCTTATTTCCAGACTGGTTGTGTTTGTCCTTCAAACCAACGACACTTCCTTTTCTTTTGAGCCTCCTTCTCATTCATATCTTTCTTTGACACCAGGATGTTGACTCAAAGTGTTGGTCTACTTTCTTATACCTTTCTGATGTTAACAGGGCATGCCGATATAGTCATTCCCATGGTGAGCTTGGGAACATGATCCTTTCTTTTCTTTTCTTTTCTTTTTAGTATTCTTTTGAAAGATTTTTTCTTATTAGTATTTCTTTGCTTTTACAAAATGTGTCTGCTTAAACCTGTGTGATACGTCAAGTCGGGGGATGCTAATGCTAGACGTCCAATCTTCAAAAGATAAACACAGATACCCCATATGTGCCAAGATCTGGGGACATCCTGCAGTGAATCTTCCTCTCTACACTCTAGCCAATCCATTTATCAGGTGGATCACATGTATGAACAATGGACAGTTAGAAAAAACATAACCATCCAATGGTCAACATTCAAAATGCATGTGTCACTAACCTGATGAGTGAGCAGGCCTGATTTGTTAGAGAGGATATGTGCACTGAGGGGACCATCTGATGAATGTCCCAGATTCCACACAGATATGCTAGAATTGGCTCTTATTCAGTCATTTGATAAAGAGGTCCGTCCACCCAGTGGATGACTTTCAACCTATCATGTGCATGTGATATCTGACCATCTAATAGGTTACTCCATCATGAGGATCGGTCTGTGCAAAAATAGCCATATCTGCTAATCAGGTGGATGGTGGACCACACATGTAGGCCTGATTTGTTAGAGAGGATATGTGCACTGAGGGGACCGTCTGATGAATGTCCTAGATTCCACACAGATATGCCAGAATTGGCTCTTATTCAGTCATTTGATAAAGAAGTCTCAAATCCAACCAGTTGGACAAAAAGTTACCGTCCACCCAGTGGATGACTTTCAACCTATCATGTGCATGTGATATCTGACCATCTAATAGGTTACTCCATCATGAGGATCGGTCTGTGCGAAAATAGCCATATCTGCTAATCAGGTGGATGGTGGACCACACATGTATTTTGTTATTTATCAGTGGCTAGACATAATCGTCTGTGGTGTGAGCTAACTGATGAGTGGATGGGGCTGATTTTTGCACAAGGTGATCCTCATGGTGTGACCAACCCATTGGAAAGTTGGATATTGCATGCACATGATAGTTTGGATGTTCTCCGGTCATGTGCGTGGATGGTAAATTGTGGTCCAACCGATTATTGAGACCTTCTCTTTGTTAAAATTGGGTGAATAATCTCATTGTTTATATGTTAGTAATGTTTTGGTTGTAGGTTGACTACGAATTTGATCCATCAACCGGTGTACTCAAAACCATACTATTCCCTGATGAAGAACACTTCTATATGAATTTGTCTACACTCTTGCAGTGGTCTCCTTACGCAACAGAAGCCGAATTGTTGAAGCAAGTAAGCTCTCAAAATTTCTTCACAGTGGTGATTGATGGCTTATTACATCTGTGAATCTAACTGTATATTTCTTTAACTTCATCAGTAATGTTTCCATGAGCACCTCAATCAGTTTAGTACAGATTAATTGACAAAAATGCATCAGATTTCCTAAAAATAACGGATCTGGATTGCAATGGTTAATTGTACGTCCTAATGCTGACATGTCTTTGGTCTATGTTACTTCTCGTTTCAAGGCACTTGGCTAGGAGTTTGAGATGCATGTGGCATTTGATGTTGTCTCGAGTTTGCTTCTTCCACCTAATTGAAAGCACAAGCTTGTAGTGTGAAACCTTAGTTGCTCCTGCTCCTGTTTTTGTGCAACTAAGGGTCCACCATGCATGCCTAAAAATCTGAAGCAATGGTGTTTGCATGAACTATTGAAACTTCACTCCTTGTGACTTGTTGTTTCGGCACTTTTACATAATGCTCACTTCATAGGATCTACTATACTCATTTGGAGATACTTGCATAAACAAGTCACCGAAGTCTCAGATGTGACTGATACACATATGGTACCCCACGGATTCTAGAAGGGGTGTACTCCAGGTGGTACCAGTACCACCTTAAGCTATGGTGGTGCTGGGCGGAAGTGGGGCCCACATGATGTATTCAAGACATCCGATCCATCCATCAGATGCATCACCTCACATTACCCCAATGGCCCAAACATTGGTACAAAGGGAAACTTAGGTGGGCTACAGAACAAGGGACAAGTTGAGAGGGGGTGCCCACCCTCGATTTGCGTGGGGCTCAATGTGATTGTGTATATGGAATACATGTTGTCCAGATCCTTCATCTACCATTGATGAAGGGTCAGTACAAAAATAGGCTGTTCGACAACTCAGGTGGGCCTCAGTGAGAATCACTGGTGAGAGTTCCCTCCCACCTTGATCCCTGTGATATGGCCAACCAAAGTTTAGGTTCAAGATGATTTTCCAGACCTGGGGTAATCTTGAGGGAATGAATCTGATGGACGGTTTGTATGTGATACACACACCACGTGGGCCCCACATCGACTCAGTACCACCGTAAGCTTATGGTACTTCCAGTACCAATGGATCACACATGCTATAAACACACTGAAGCTTACATAATTAAAAAGTTTTAACTTTTCCTTTATATTATAGATATTTCCTGTTCGATATCTTGTATGCATATTTGCATTTTTTTTCTTTCTTTTTTTGGTGCATATGCATACACAACAAAAAGAAAAATTATCTAAAAAATTATGAATCTTCAATGCCTTAAGTGTTTGGCCCTGTTTTGCAGATGCTGGAAAATGGGTCTCATTTTAGTTAATCATGATTCTGTATTAGAGATCATGATAGACCCATCACGGTTTGGGTGAACGGCTTCTGTCATGGGTTTGCTCCCCACATACACGAGTTTGAGTCGCATTACCTGATGCACGTGGTTGGCAGGTGATTGCATGCATCCGCAGGGAATAGTCTCGCCTTAAGGGAGCGGGGACACGCTGTTGTCATAAAAAAATGATTAACTAAAATGCAATTATGTATTAGAGATCATTATTTTTAATACATGACATAAACTCGTTTTCAGGTGTCTGCCAAACAGGCCCGTATGTTTGTAAGGAGATTTGGTACTATGGACTTGGCTATAAACCTTTTTGTTTTTCACAACTACCTATTAGAAGATAAACATGAAAGTGAAACAACTTATTCCTTTTGCGTTTGCAGTGTATTGTGTATTAGTTTTCTTCTTCTTGTATCCTCTCTTGGATTGTGAAATTTTCTAAACTTCATCTCACATTCTCTGGATTTAATGAGCAGTTTGATGACATAGGTCATCACGGCACGAAGGTTATTGTTTTCAATCTATGGTCAAATGATGATGGGGATATGGAGCTTGATTTCGAATCAGACAAGGAGGTTAGTGATTTTACATGCCATGTTAAAGCTATAACTTTTTTTTTTTTTTTTCTGAAAATTCACACAAAATATATTAAAAAGGAAGCAAAAACAGGGAAGAGGTTAGCTGGTCTGCTGAGAGAGCAAACAAGACTAATCTCCTAGAAAAAGAAGGTCATAATCCTTCAGAAAATCTACATAAACAGCCCATTCTAAAACTAAACGCTTAGCTTTGGATGAGACAACGTAAGCAGAATTAGCGATATCCCTGAAGCATCTTCCATTTCTTTCCTCCCAAACTGACCACCAGCCAGAATAGACATTCTCCATAAGCAAGACCTATGCTTGCCTAAACTGACCCCATGCCAAGCCTTGAAGAGGGATACCACTGAATCTGGAGTGCACCAACTGATGTTGAACCGATTGCAAAAATCAGCCCAGATTAAAGAGGTGAAGGGGCAATGCACCAACAGGTGGTCGACCGATTCTTCCATCTTCATGCAGCACAGACAAATGTTAACTGGGCACATTCCTTTTTTCCTCAGATTATCCACTGTCAAGATCCTCTTCTTACAAACCAGCCAGCCAAAAGAGATTATCTTGGGCGGGGCCGAATACTTCCTGATTTGCTTACATCGAGATTCATCGTTGAAGACTGAGGTGTCCAACTGATTGTAAAAAGATTTAACCGAGAAGGTACTGGATTTTGCCTTCCTCCAGATCAGATTATCTTCGATTAGGGGATTTGGTGAAGCTTTGTATATGCAGTCGAGCAGCTCCGCATATTCCTGAATCTCCCAATCTTTGAGACTCCTGCTGCACTCCATGTTCCATTCTGTTTTACCATTGGAGACTATTGATTTAGAGCAAGAGAGAAAATGATCGGAAATTTATCTTTCAGTGGAATGTCGCCCACCCACCTGTCATTCTAGAACTGAATGCTGATACCCTTGCCTAGATTGAAGTTGATGCCTTTAAGGACTTCATTTTTCATTGAAAGAATGCCTTTCCATAGGGCCGAAGCCCTGTATCGAGATGTATCTTTGGTCCACCAGCCACCATCAGATCTTCCATATTTACTTTTAATGATCTTGTTCCATAGACTCTTGTCATCTGTGCCTAATCTCCAAGTCCACTTGCCAAGGAGGGCCCAGTTCATAAGCTTGAGATTTTTAATCCCTGCACCGCCTTGATGAATTTGTTTGCACACTATTTTCCAATCGACATGATGAAATTTCTTAATCTCCTCCTTGTTGTGCCATAGAAAATCCTGTCTCTTTTTATTGATGTGGGCCAAAACTGAAGAAGGGCATTTATACAGGGATATGAGGTAGATAGGGAGATTGGATAGGGCTGCCTTGATGAGGGTGATGTGACCACCAAGAGAGAGAGAGAGAGATTGACATTTTTATTTGGCCAGATATCTGTTGAATCTGATGATAACCTTGTCCGAAGAAGACTTAGGAGGGACGCCAATACACAAGGGGAGGCCAACGAAGGAAGAAGGTAGAGAAGCCGCTGAACAATCAAGATGTTTCGCCCATTTGTTGATCTCCTCGTCATCCAAATTCACCCCAAAAAGCTTTGACTTTGACATATTAACGGTCAGCCCTGATACTGCCTCAAAGCATCTTATGGTTGTGCAAAGATTATTGACTTTCTCTTGGTTAGCTTCACTGAAAATCAAAGTATCGTTTACGAATTGAATATGTGAAATGGTGGGGGGGGGGGGGGGGGGGGACATACCTTTTATCCTGATTCCACTTATTTGACTCTCTCTCTCTCTCTCTCTCTTGTGGAAGGTGTTTTCAGTGTTGTGCATGTGAAATGCTGTTGCAGGATATTGAAATCACTGGAGCTCTGCATTTTCATAAGAGTGCACTAACCCAAGACCATGTTGCAAATCGATTTCGTCATTCTCTTAGAGTGAGTTTTATTTTGTTTTTAACTTTAATTTGCTTAGTCCATCCCTATTATAGTGAAATCTAATTCTCACACTCTGCAGGCGTACTTATCCATCTTATATCTGCGGACGGCGAAAAATTTCAGAATAATTTTGCGTGGACAAGTTGTGGAGCATCATAATATTGCTGATGATCTCAAATATATAGAATACATCTTGTATAAACCTCAAGCTGGAGGAAACATGGAGGTCTGTATTACTGCTGCTGTTCTTTCTTGCTGTCATCGTTATCATCATCATTTATGAATGTTACTATTAGATACTGCTTTCACGTGGGACCCGCAATTAGGATTCAGATTTGACTGGCATGTATGTCAGGTTTGTGCTGGATAAGTCTATGTCACCGCGATTTAAAATATGATAGAAAATGCACATTGTAATCTAGCCCTTTGGATACTAAATTAAAGCATATTTCCTTGAGTGGGTCAATGATTAAACATGTGATCTCACATCATCTCATTACCTTGTTAAAGTATAAGAAAACTATTCTCCTTAAAATAAAATAAAACTTTAAAGTTGAAAACCTGTAGGCATTTTGCCAATTACATGCGCAGATGTGGTGTGTTGGGTGGGCGACCAGAGGGGAAGGTGCATTGATGTTATGTCTTGATGCATGCATGTCTATGCATGTATGCTGGCAACTTGACCAAAATAAAAAGTATATTTCATTGATAAAAATACCTATTTTGAAATGCCCACGTTTGATAAAATTCATGTTATTTTGGAACCTCGCTGTTAAACGAGAGGCTAACATTAGGTGCAAAAATACCTATTTTAAAATGCCTGTGTTTGATAAAATTCAAGTATGTTATTTTGGAACCTCTCTCTTAAGTCTTAAAAGATAGACTTGCATTAGGTAAATATTTTTGAGAAGATGGCAATTTCATTAAAGCAAAAAAAGGCAGAAATAATACAGGAAAGGTGACCCTATTGTCACTCCACAAGATGCCCAGGCCCATCCACCAGGCAAATCATCCAAAGACCACGGCTCTCAATCGCTTCTTATGGATCCCACAGTAGGTACAGAGAAATCAGGGTGATCGATGACCCACCCCAACACCATAGAGATGATGGAAGGAGAGAGCCCCCAATGAGATAGATTTCTCCTAAAAAAATCCTAGCATTCCTCTCTTTCCAAATGCTCCATATAATAGCGAAGGGAAATAGTGCCTATATTTGCCTACTACAATTTGAAAACGGACCAGGAATCCAGCCAGCAATAATCTCAAAAGGGATCTTTCAAAAACCCATTTGACTTTAAACATCTTTAAAAAGTGGTCCTAGATATTACTTGCTTCTTGGAAGTGCAAAAGAGATGGTCCACTGATTCCTCACTTTACCTACACATAACACACTTTTTAACCAGTGCCATATTTCTCTGTTTTAGATCATCCACAATGAGAATTTTATTGGCGATGGCTGTGTCCATGCAAAATCTTGAGCCCATGGAGGAATGAGGCTCTACAAATTTTGGCGCACGGGTAATAAGGGTGCCCTGAGTCACAAAGTTTAGCAAAGACAGATTTGGAGGAAAAACACGCATTTGCCATCTACTTTCAAAACTTTGGTATCCTGTCTTGATTCTTGAGGTATCAAGACCAACCTCATGAAGAATGCTCATGAGGTTGGTGATCTCCCTAGTTTCCTACTCATTTAAGTTACTTTGGAAGGAGACTATCCACACCATGGAGCCCTCCGAAGAACTCATAGCAATCTCCCACTTTCATCTCTTTGTCATTCACCGGAGAGACCAATGATGGGAAAGCATCATCAATTAACATTACCACCTTTTCCAGAATTTGACTACTGGCTCATCAGTTCCTCTCCACAGTGCTTCTGTCTCATCTCCAAGTCCAGACTTCCACCACCATTTAGCTAGGAGCTTAACTGTTTTCCTTTGTGCTTCATATGGCCCGTGACCTTTCTTCTTTATTTTTGCATTATGGTGAATCTACTCATGTCATTTGATAGTTATGGGATGTTCTGCATATTATGCTTCTATTATCTTTGCACTTCAATTGCAGGACTAGTAATGGTTGAGAACTGTAGTTGCCAGTCGGTTGTGATATACCAGTGGTAGGAAGTTTGCTGATCTCACTCATATTTATATAAAACAACCATGTACTTGCCACCACATCTGCCCACATAGCACACATGTATGAGGTCTAATCCATTGATCAAGTGAGCCACACTATGTACTTGCCCTGGCACAAAAGTCATGCTGGTTCACTTATCAGATGACCATATTGTTGGAAACAAATGGATGGCTTAGAAAAGCCTGGCAAGATTTCTTGTAGCTAGCTTCGTAAACTTCAGAGACTTGAGCAGTGAACAATCTGGATTTTTGGGAAAGGGCATCCACTTGGTTTAGTGATAACCTGGATCTCACACCCGTGTGCCACTTTGGCATATGTGGTGGGATTTAGATGGCTGCTTATAATAAAAAGAGTTCTATTGTCAAAAACATAGATACCTTATTATTTCTCTCTAAAAAAAAAAGAAAAAAAAATGTTGAGGGTGATACGTTCCTTTAGCTTGCTCCCCCCAATCTCATGTTATCTACCATTCACCAAATCGTTTGCTGGTTACAACTGTTTTCAGGTGTTTGTTGTCACCACGATAGGATTTCTAAAGGAGGCTCCAAAGGTTGACATCCATGGTTTCAGCATCTACCACAAGAACCGCCTTATATTGGTAAACATAGTGCATAATTAATTACTATATCCTGTGAAGTAGAGGCTCCGCCCGGTAGTGATGATCCAGTGGATCCCGAGCCCCGGAAAGGAACATTGATGTCAGGCATGGAGCCAGTCATTGAACTTCTGCAAAGCAATCATAAAAAGCCAACCCCAAACAGATGGGGAAAGGCTATGATGATGATGATGAACTACTAAATCAATTAGAACTTTCTTTTGTCAAAATTCTGAGTTTTTTGCAGGCCCCTTCCCACATTTTTTCTTATGTCTTTTCCTTGCAGCCCTTTTGGCGAGTTGTTCAATCGAACAATGGCATTGGCAGGGGAGTTGTTGGTAAGAAGCCTTTTGAAACACTTATTTTCTCTTGAGGAATTATCGAATCCTCGATCCAAGGAAATGCAAAGCATGCTCAGGTTTCTTCTTTGTGGAAGGTGGTCCATGGTTTGTTGCTTCATATCATTGGTCTTCTAGAACCCACCGTGGATTGCCCATGTTCCTAAAATCTCCTGTAGGACAATCCCATCCTTGCAATATCTGGTTACAAATAGCAACTTAATAGACTGCAGTGGTACATATTCAACCAAAAAAGGCCACAAGATTGGTGGCTCTGATGTTCCGATCTGGGTGATTGTTTTAAGGTAATGGTTCATCCGCTGTGAGGCACCACTAAACAATGGCTTCTATTGCTGAAGAATGTGCCTCGCTTGTACAAAATGAAAACCAGAGTACATATGCTGAGGTGGAGGATTATATAGTTCCTTGGTTTCCTTTACAATGTGTATTGTTAACAGATTATCTTCTCTGCTGCAGTGACTTGTATTTGATAAAAGATGATTTTTGTAACTTTGGTTTGCTTTAATTGTTTCTTACCAATCTAATTGTTCATTAGGCGTGTTGGAGGCGAATTTTGTTGAGCCTACGCATGATAAGCAAGATTTTGAGTGGACTTCTCTTTTTCAAAAACTTAAAATCCGTTTGAGGGAAATGACAGTGGAATATTGGTAAGCTTCAGCACTCGATGGATAATACACTCATTACTTACAAAAGACAATTTCGATAACCTGGTTTATATGGTCTTGTTCTACTATGCCATTCCAATACGTGGTTGCATTTTGGATGCACAAATTAATCGCAGTTGCAAATATGCTGTTCAATCAAGAGTAATTCCTAGTATTCATAATGAGGAAGTAGGCTGGGTATCGTACTTATGTTTCTTTCGAGACCAAGAGTAATGTAGTTGCAATTTGGAGCCCCAAGTCTTTTTTTATTATTTTATTTTAAAATTTGAAGATTCCAAGTGATAAATATGAAGGCTAAGGAAATTATATAATAATTGCAATTCAATCTAATAGTGCATCGAAACATGCATGTATCTGATGCTGTTATTTTTGTGGATTTTGCCAGGGATCTTCATTGTGGATTGATTGGTTATCGGCATAAAAGTCGGCGTTCGGTTCCTTCTCCTGGCACCTTACGGCCAGTTGTGGTGAACCACAATTCCCCTGCTAACTATATTCAAGGAGCACCCATGCCCTCTTCTTCAGTAGTACTGAATGCTTTACATGCCGCAAATTTTCCCAACTCCCTCTTCATACCTGAGGTTGAGATGCACTCACCACAGGGGCTATCCTTTGGCCATGATCATTCTGGCTCTCAATCAGGTTAGCCTTTGAATCATCGTGAGACTATTTTACTCTGCACCCAATTTCTATGAATTGCCCTCCCCCCCACTGCACATGTGATCAGTGTTCAATGTATTGAATGTATTGGCTTATAGTTTTGATATTTTAGGTCAACTTGAAAACGTCTGAGAATTAAAAATTCCAGCTATTGATGATAATATTATCGGTACATGTCGATGTATTGCAATATTTACATTGCGCTGATATATCGTCGAGAAGTGGGCGAATTACAACTGAAACCCCAATGAAAATCAGAAACAATAAAAATCAATAAAAGCTATTTCCCCCCTCTTTTGGGGAGATTCTTGTAGTAGTTGTTTAACAACTCAAATTGAGTTGTTTCGCATCATAACATGAATTTGGCAGATAAATTGGGATTTCAGATTATAATTTAGTCCGAAATTGCTTTATTTTCTCCTAAACAATGGAAAACTATTATATCTTTCAAAAAAAAAGAAAAAAAAGAATGTATGCATAGTTTTTTTTTTTTTTTTTTTTTAATGTTTTCAGTTGTAAGTATGTGATCATGTGTCTTTTAACATCTTCCGAATTTTTTTAATTAAAACTTCCACCATTTTCCTGAAGTCTTCCCAATGTTTCTCTCAATCTGATAGATAAGATGGTATATGCTATAGAAATCCTGATGTTTCCCCTGATATTTCCATATCCAAGTGTGTGATACAGTCAGATACTGATACTTTGAACTGGTACAAAGATCATAGTGATTAGGTAACTATGACCATCTGATTGTTGTGAGTTTTGCCCATTGGATGTAGAGCCATGCTCATTTTTCCAGGTAACCATCCCCTATTCTGGCCACAGATTAGATGGCTACCTCAGTGTGATCATATTGGTTTTTAAGGATAAGACCAGTCCATGTAGTGGCAACACCATATAGGCAGTCCTGATCACAATGTACACAGTTGTCATGTGTACGGTAAAGATGTTCTGTTTGGTACATAGTTGGGATCCATGAAGCACACCAGTATAGAAGCATTCCTCTTACTCAGAAACTTAGGATCACTCCGGTAGACACTTGAATCTCATTTTAGTTTGAGAGATGCTGCAGTGCTCTGAGAGCACTATATCTTAGTGTCCTAGACTCCTGGTAGCTTAAGACACTTGCACAGTCAGTCAATCATCTAAACTGTCCATTAGGTTGTCCAACACACATTTCATGGGCTACCATACCATGCAAATATAACACAAATCCGATGATCTTAACCATCTAATCAATGGTCTCTAAGATGGGCGGTCAATATAATTTCTTCAAAAATAGGTGTAACCAACAACTCAACTGTCTATTTTATAGCTCCCATCATGGATTGCTTGTAGTTCTAAAGAATCACTTCTATTATGCAATCCATAGGTTGAAAAGAGAATGACAATAAAAGAAAGGCTAAATCTATGATGGATTCGATAATCCAATCAGTCCTATTTTACTTGGTAGTCCTTGAAATATGTTCTAGACAGTATAGATCCATCTCTTGGACAGTCCCAGATACCTAATTGCAACTGAGGGCAGTGTACATATAGCGACGTATAGTGCTCTAAGAGCATTAGAGCATTTCTCTGAGCTAATACATTTCTCATACATAATTATTATTAACTAAAATGAGATGAACTCATTTTTGATTTCTCATACATAATTATTATTAACTAAAATGAGATGAACTCATTTTATGGGTGATCTGGAAGGAGTGGAACCCCATAAAATTTTAAGATAAAGAATCCTCCATTGTGGTCATTACTAGGAACATGTCGTCTATGATCATTAATTGGGTCCTTGTCTTGGCAGTTCAAGGGTTGGGTCCTTTGAAGGTCTTTTGGGGGACTGGTGTGGAGATTTCAGCAGGTCTTCCTAGTTTTTTGGGTACCTTTCAGGAATCGGGATAGTCTTTCCCTCTCTGGCTCTTGTGTCTCGCTTGTGTATTTTTCTTTTTTGCGCTTGTCGGTTCTTGTTTTTCCTGGCTTCACTGGGAGGTGACGAGAGGGTCACCCCCTGATTTTTGTAATCTTTGCTGGGTGAGTAAAATTTTAGTTATCATTCATTCAGAGGAAGAGTCTTTTGCTGGGGTGAGTAAAATTTTAGTTGTCATTTGGGCATCTACCGAAGAAGTGCTTATATTTTAAGTTCTCCGTATTTATTTCATGCATTTGTCTAACCAACGTAACAAATGTTGTAAAATGAGATGTTTTGTGCATATGTTTCTCTCAATTGTTTCACGCATCCATTTCTCCATTTTCTCAATTTTAATGTTCAGAAAAGAAAAAAAAGAATCTCAATTTGGCAAGTTTGGTTTAAATCATAAGATGTCAAAGAATCACTGATCTGATATACCAGTGCAAAGACCGGTGGTGACTGCATTGCACATCCCAAATGTCTTGAATGCTGCTACCATGTCCCCAACAGCTCCATGTACACCAGGCCATTCCTCCAGTAGCAGTCAGACCGGCTCTCAGTGGGGTGTGTGTTTAAATCTCATAAGATGCAGCTCAAAGCATTTTGCCAATCTTACTAATCCTATCACCTCATTGTGGAGTGCCAAAACAGAATCCTATTCAAGAAGGAAACAACCAAGTCATGCAGAGGCATCTGGATCGATGAAAAGGCGGGCAACTGCTCCTCTCAGCAATCATGATCACGAGGAAACGGTGAGTATGATATGAGTGCCAGGCTAAAATTTCAATCTAGCCAACCATTTAAGAGACTGTGGTTTTATTAGGCTAAGCCACCAGTGTAGAAAAATCAATATTTTGAATAGGCTCCAGCTTGTAAAGCCTAGACCAACCAGTATAAAATTCAGGCCATAGCCTAACCCAAGCCCGGCCATTCAGAGCACCATGCCCATGCATGTATGCGACTGAAGTTCTTAAAAAAAGAGGGTTACCATCCTAAGAAAGTGTATTGAAATTAACAGTAGCTTAGTTTGACAACTCTGGCTTTACATGGACTTGAGCTCAGCCTGGGCTAGGCAAAATCAAAACTTTGAACATGGCCGACCCAATAGGCTTGGCCCAACCAGTTCAAAATTGGACCCAAAAACCAACCCTAGGCTGCCCACCCATTGCCACTTGCCAAGGCCATCTTTGGTAATGGAAGCTAATGCAGGGGCATTTTCACACCGTGCTCGAGTGGGGTAGCCTGTGAGATGCGGGGACACACTCATGGTGGGTGACCCATGTGATTTGGGGCCCACGTGGGAGATCTCGTGTTCGAGACTCCTCACCGGGGGTGATTAATGCGCATTTCACACCGGGCTCGAGTGGAGTATCCCCTGGGATGCGGGAACACACTTGGGGTGGGCGGCCCATGTGATTTGGGGCCCACGAAGGGGGTTCGGCCAGGGTCCTAACCCATGCGATGTGGGGGCTTGGGCTATGAGATAAAGGGATTAATTCGTCATACTCTAACAGTTTGAAAGTGGTTAATTGTCCTGCATCAAATTGGTATTAGAGCAGGAGGTCTCGTGTTCGAGACTCCTCACCAGGTGTTTAATGCAGGGGGCATTTTTACACCGTGCTTGAGTGGGGTAGACCGTGGGATGCGGGGACACATTCAGGATAGGTGACCCATGTGATTTGGGGCCCACAGGGGAGATCTCGTGTTCGAGACTCCTTACCGGAGGTGATTAATGCGCATTTCACACCGGGCTCGAGTGGGGTAGCCCATGGGATGCGGGGACACACTCGGGGTGGGCGGCCCATGTGATTTGGGGCCTACGAAGGGGGTACTTATTGTGGATGGTCCACCACTCAAAAACCACACAGATGAGATGGTCATGGGTATCTCTTTTCCTTGCTGATGTTGACTGTAAACTGTTTTTGATCATCTAGTTGAAGGCTATTGATCAAAGGGCTATGTGTTTTGCATGGTTTCTGTTTATTTTAATTTGTGGTTCCTACATGGTAGTGTCCACAAGATTGATGGTACTAATCCAACTTTGCCTCTACCACACCTGTGGTGAGACACAGATTGTATGGGTGTTTGTATTGTAATAGTTTCCCTTTTCATCTATATACTCTCTACTTTGTTGCAATTGATGCATGCGTGTGCATTCACTTGTGTGAAGAACTCAAGTGTGGCTATAGCAATTTCATTCCAGAAATACAATCACATGTTTTCTGCAGTCATTCTTACCTTTGTCATTTTGATTATCTTTGCTTTGTCTGCAGGTTGGGAGTAGTGATGAGGCTCTCCTTGTAATGCAACAAAATGAGAAGCTTCGTGCACTGTGAGTAAAACAACATTTCTCTTGCAATTTACAATCGTATATTGAAAGCCCAACTTAACCAATTTCCAGTTGTGTTGAGTCGACTATTAAGTACTTTCTATATACATACATGTGTACTTGGGGCTGTCAATGAGCCAGGTTCAAACTGTGCCAAGGTCTGTACAAGCCTGGTTCGCAAAGTAAAACCAGGCCTAAGCCTGGCCCATTATGAATATACATGGCCCAGGTCTGAGTCGAGCCCGAGCCTGGCCACCCTCTGTGTAAGATCTAGGCTGTTCGTTAGGTGTGCCCTTGAAAGCTTAAATGCATGTTATTGACAAAAATCCCTTGAAAGCTTAAAAGGGCTGGGCAGACAGCTCTTAGACACAGCCCAAGTCTGGCCTGATCAATAAATGGGCTTAAATATTAGGCCTGACCTGCCTGCCCCAAAGTAGGCCAAGCCTGAAAGCCCGACATACCAGCCAGACCCATTGAGAGCCCTATACACAGAGTAGCCATGTCTTGAGGTGAATGCGAGGCTGGCTTACCTCCTAAAAATGTGGCTCAGCTTGCTTTGATTATTGAGAAATCTTTGTTGCTGTGTTTTCTCAGGTGCATAGAGTACGAGAAGACTGAGGAAGAGCTACAGCTCAAGGTATCCTCACATAGCAAAAGCATTCATATTAATCGTCTGGATGTATGAATTTTATTCCAGGAGGCTGGATCCGCTACAAGTTTGTAGAACAAGCTCATTCTATTACTCTTCTTGTGGGGCCCACCATTGTTTCGGGATGAATTCCAACCTGTCCAGACAGGTCGCACCCTCAAGAAATGCGATACCCCCAAAAGAGGCTGATCCAACTGCCACTGTGTGTGCCACCATGTGAATTCAGAAGTTATTGGTTGGGTGTTCATTGTTTTCTATAGTGTGGCCCACCCAATGATTGTTTAGACCTGACTTTTGGGGCATCCTATCATCACGGTGGAACTCTCATTTGAAGCACGGGTTAGATGTCATACGCACAACAAAACACAAATGTTAATTTGCACACGGTAATAACCTTACCCAGAGGTGAATGAGCACTCTAGGTGGAGGTGAATGAGCACTCTAGGAGGCTAGAAGCTATTTCAAGAAATGCTTGTAGAAGATCCGGGCTGTGATTTTGGATAGTTACAGCTATCTATTTGATGATATGGCCCACTCTACCATGGATGTGCGGGCATCAACATCGTACTGGGCCTCAAAATCGTACTGATCAGGTGATCCCAACCACTCATTGGAGGATTCTTGAGGAATGGGCATTCAGGAGAAGTCCAACAACCTACTGCTGGTGTTTGAAGGGAAAAAATCCTCCAATCGATGGCTTGGATTATCAAAATGATGCAGTTTTTGGTGTATGGTCCATCCATATATGGACGAATAGTCTGAACTAACTTGGGGGCCATATGTATTCAAGCAAATCTTTTGTTCCACCAGCATCTGTCAGAGTCTAGTTCCATTCCTTGTTGTCAAACACCCTGGAACCGGGACTAAGGATGGGTGGGGCACATGTGAGGAGCTTGACATGGATGGTAGCACATTGCCACGTGTTAGGCACTCGAAAATTGATAGCGGCACCTGTGTACATGTGGGGTGCTTGAACTTGGGTGGCCGCGCATGTGGCACATTTAAAACATGCAAAACATGACCCATATGCATGAATGATGAAACAAAGTGTCCTCGTCGCACGAACCCACCTCTTTAGCAAAGACATCATATCCTTGCTTAACAGTCACTTTGACATCAGCGCATTACTGTAAGAGCGCAATGATTACAAATTACAATACTTGTCCCTTTGAAAATCATAATAATGATATTTTTATATTACTTCAATATCAAATCATAGAGAAAAATACAGTGATGTGCGAGTTTGGTTGGAAAATAACCACTGCAATGCAGTGTAAAATTGTAATGATTACTAATTACAATATTTGCCTCCTATTAAATTTGCATTTGGCAACTTTAAACAATCAATGTAAAATCGTTATGATGGCACTTTCACATTATATTACTGATGTAATTTGCAATCCAAACAGGCCCTTGTCCCTCCACAACTTTGCTTGAATCGAAATGGCCTGGATTAAAGCCTACTTGTAAAATGGCATTTCATTTTCTATAGTTGTTGCTAAGACCAGGCGCATTTTTTTGGTCAGGTCCAATGGCTTAAAAATGAGCTGCAAGAGGTGAACCGCGAGTATGAGAGGCTGTTGACAGCAATGAAGTAGATGAATGCATTGGATGGTAGAGCAGCTGTAAATATGTATTCTGTTCTCTTTTGTTTCCCCTTTTTGTCCATCTTCCACCCATTTTTTCCTTTTTAAATTTGGTTTTTGATTGTTCATTCATAGCTACTGCTACTGTATCATAGTGAGGCCACCGTTTGAGATAGGTCATGTGGCTATTTAGAAATGGGTCCCATGCTACCCAATTTAGCTTAATTTGTATAAGGAATTGGAAGTAAACATAGGTAGAAAACGAAAAAGACATCACAGCAATCAGTATATACAAATGCAATATACCAATTTACAGTATTTCTCTAGTTCCATCTCTAATAAGGATTGGAAATCAGTTCCGGTGTACTGTTATTTCAAACCGGGCCGTATCACCGATGGCCATATTGTTTGTGGACAGAATCGGACTGGTTTTGGATTTTATGTCAAACATGGATGTGTGGTCCTGTTTAGAAGCATGGCATGTGATTGTTTGAGAGATTTCTCTTGTTGGGTGAGGGAACAATTGAGGTTGGCTAATCTGGGATAACAGGTGTCAATTCATCAGATGATGGGTCCCACATTGAGAATGGTCTTTTGCCCAAAAGGTAGTCCAGTGTACTCATCAGGTGGGCCACAGTTTATAAAACGAATGTACTCTTAACAAGTGTCCAACTACATCTCCTAAACATTATGTTACATTAGAATTCGTTGGCAGTATATATACAAAGCAGGGTAAGACGCTTGAAGGATAAAAGCTATTTAGTGCCCTGTCTCTTGCCGCCCGCCCCCTGAGGGGGAGCAATAAACTAAGGCCTGTTGGGACGCACGCCGAATTGATGAATTTAGCAAATTTATACTTGCCAAATTCATGAATTTTGTAATTAATGGTCAACCATTTCTCTTTTATAATCAATATGGGCCACCATTCTTCTATTTATTGTCGTTTGATGGATGGCCCATCCATTATTGGACCCATTTTATATTATATTTTGTTTTGACCACTAATTTCGGCAACCACTAATTGGATGGTTTGAATGGTCTAATCCTGTTTCAAAGTATTTGCAACCTCTCCTAAAATTGAAAGTATCCTGTAATGGCCACCACCGTCACCTTTATGATATGAGACTATTAGTCTCTCCTTTTATTAGAAAAAAAAAAAACCCGAAAAACTTGTATTAGCCTCATAATGGGCTATTATTAGAAGAATAAAAAAAACCCCCCAAAAAACTTGTATTAGCCTCGTAATGGGCTGTTACAATCTTTATGTTGGGAGGGACGTGACGGGCTGTTACAGGTCATTTTTTTCTATAATGGCATTATGGGCCATTACAACCCCATAATGTGTAACAATTGCCCTTGTTACATTTACATGCAGCCATTACGGCACACCATGCCTAAAATGTAAATTGAACCCAACCAAACAACAAATCTAGAAAATCATGCTTAATGAGTTTTCATATTAATGAACTACTAACTTCGTGAAGACACCAATTAATTATCTTTCAAATTCATGAATTGACTAATCTCATGCATCCAAACAGGCCCTAAGCGAATTTATATTGTTATAAGACATGAGGGGAGTGATAGCAACCAAAATAAGGAGATGGTAGCTGAAAATGGATAAACCGGAAGCATTTCCTTTTCTTTTCTTTCATTCTTTCTCTATTTTTGTTTCCCCCAGTAAGATTTGATCTTGTGTTGTTGCATACATCACAAATTCAACAAAATTCCTATAAACAACATGATCAAAACCGGTCAATCAGTTGCTATTCGTATCTTTTCCATCAGCACATGCATTCAACTCGAATTCCAATAAGCATCTCAGACGTCTTCATCAGCTGTATCTCATTCCATACAAACACCTGCAAGTCGAAATGCTACAGACCCAATTCGCTTCCAGTCTAGTAAAGGCCAAAACGAACCATATCCATAGAGTAGATTTTCCTGATCAGTGCCATTTGAAATATCATTGAGACGGTGCTTGTCATAAGGACTTATTAAAGCCAGGTTTTCAATCCCGACAAGTGAAGCCCATTGTTTGTTAATCAGACCATTGGCATGTTCATTCTCACCATGGATGGACTATGATCTAAAAAATGTCACGTATAGGAAGATCCTAGCCATCAATAATGGGAAAATTTTCAGTTGAATGTGGAACGTTGCTTTACTTTTCTTATTATCCATCTATTTGTAGAGACAAATAGAAAGTATGGGAAGGTCCCACCAAAGACATACCAACAGTCTGGATAAATGAACCATGGGCCTCACTTCTCAGTAATGAAAGTCCAAGCAATACTGTCAAAAGCCTCCAATCTAGGATCCTGTAATTCCTCTTGTATAGAAGTTTCAACAAGAAAATATGATTTTGATTCAGACGCATAGGATGGTTTTGTTCCACAAACCTTTGAAAGAGATCACGGGTCAGGTACAACAGCTGGAGAAGGAAAGAACCTCATGAGGAAGCTTGAAAGAGACCAGATGCAGACGACGCCGAGGAATTGAAGTACATTGAGTAGAGTCCCCAAAGAGCTGTTAATGGCCAATGTCTGTGCTGTCGTCTCAGCTCCCCTCACTGAGAAGGATAGCGCTGTCACCAACTGTGCCGCTCTATTCAGCTGATGCAATCTATAAACCTGTAAAATTCAACAAAAGCCCTTGAATTTACATAAGAAGTATGTGTACCACAAACAATAGATTCACAACCAGCTTCCGATAAGAATGCTTTCACTAATCCCCAACCCAAAGATATGAATAGACACTCTAGTTTTCAGTTTCAAGTGGGGCCCATGCTTTGATGATCCAAATCGGGTCAGGCCTTGCTCATACTCAATGGAGCAATCCTACCTATCTACTGTATTTCTCTTTTTAACCCTCTACTCAGGCCACAAATTGAAAGGTTACCAGTGTTAAGGGAGATTTTTGGAGTGTGGCCCATCCATGGTGGGGACCAACAGACCAGTGATCTGGATCACTGAAACATAGGCCCTACTCGAAAACTGAAAAACCGAGTGCATATCTGGGGTTTGTATGAAGTGATGAGCCACCACCATTTAAGAGTTCACCAGTAAGGTCTGAGTTCACGTCCCTTAAATGGTGTCTCATCTATTCTGCATGCCTAGCATACATGTATTCATACATTGGCTGGAGCATAGACCAAAAATCACATTGATCAGATAATTTCAACCATCTGATGTCGGAAATCTAACTTTGCCCACTGAATATTTTCTTTCAGTCTATTTTGACTGTCAGGATCATCCATCATTTGGATTTCCTGCTCCATCCACAATAGACACATGGTTTTGGGAGTCTAGATTGACATACATTACCTCTGATGGTGGATGAGTTACCATATTTAAGAAATGGTGGAAAGGCCACAGAGGAGTCTAGCCCAATATTTAAATTAAAATTTAGAAATTGCCTATAAATATTAGAAATTATTGATAGTGATTTGTGTAGCCAACCCAATTAGTTGGGATAGACTTAGAAGATGATGTATAAATATCATTATAAATCAAATATCTCAAGGCATAATATGCACAATAAATCAACCTACGTGTGTGTATGAATGTGCGTGTGAAAATGATGATGTTCAAACATTTTCACTATATTATAGTGCAAATGAGTTGTGTGGGGCTCATCATGATGAGTTGATGGCATCCACTCTGCTCATCTTGCATGTCATCCCTCCCTTGGCCATGGGCTAAAAAAGCAAGCCAATCAATGACTCAAATGGGCCACATGAGAAGAAATGGTCAAGAGAGGATGTCCACCCTTGATTCTTGTAGAGGGATTACCGTGTTGTGTACATGCCATCCAATACATTGATATGAAACAACTACCCTAGATGATGGCAGACCTCAAAAATTAGTTCATTCTGAAAATTGGCAAATCAATGGTGGACGTCCTCCTCCCAACTGTTCCTCCTTGGGTGACCCACCTGGTCAATGGATTGGCCTGATTTTTGGGCCCATGGCCAAATGAGAGTGGATGTCACTAACACTTCACGGTGGGCCCCACACAACTCGTTTGTGCTATTATTATAGTAAAATGTTTGCACTACATCGCATGTGCGTACGTAGCATTAAAACACAAAATAGAGAATCGTATTTCTTTAAAGATTTTCTTTTGCATGGATAGGGCTATTCAAAAAAGAAAAAGAAAAAAATCTTGCTATTTCATAGAATTGAACTTAGCATGGGTGACTTCTTACCTGAAAGATAACAGGAATGACAGGCCAAGCTGGCGACTGTTTATATCTTGCATATTTCTCAAAAGCAAACTGCACCACAATCCCAACCAAATAGGGAGCAAGAGTAGCTGAAGCTGCTGGCCCAGTCCATGGCCAAACAAAGCCCATGGTAACCATAGGTATTATCAGGCTGAGTACCAAAGTAGCCACGGAAGAAATGCGGAGCCCAATCCCAGTTCCCAACTGACCGTTACTCTTAGAAGTTCGTGGCTGAAGAGGTCTCTGCACATGATCTATTAATAGAATAAAGACCGCAACACCGCTGTAGAAGAGAGCTTCTGTGAAGAACAATATGAGGAAATCTGCACATGAAGAACATATCATATAGGATGGTTCAGTACAGTAATAACTCCAACGTCATGCCTTTTAACACTTTGTAGTTTCATAATCCTTAGAAACTTAGGTGTTGATTTTTCCTTTTGGTGAAATTCCCTCGGTGTCCTGTGTGTAGACTCTTGCCTTGGCCATTATCTGGACTTTTGTATGCACATGATGAGAGACTAATGTGTGAGTCACCTGAGCCACACATTGGATTTTATGCACTTGAAGTATGTCTTGGCAAAGAAATTTGGGGAACCCACATGTGATGGGTGCAAGAAATTGAGCAAATTGTTCCTATCCATCTACTGATGACACAAAGTTCGCTCTGATGAGTGTATGGGGTTGATTTATTTGGAGAGACTTCTTGGACAGTGAGACCTACATGGACTGTTTGGATCTGGCATCTTCTACCATGCCACTAGTTCCACGTGTAAATGTTTGTCCTGTACCCGTGTATGGCCTTGCGTAACCTCAGTTGCAGTTATTTGTACACTCATGTAAGATTATGAATGGTCTGCGCAAAGCATGCCTTGAGGGACTCTGTAGATGTGATCTAAGCATCCATTGCACAGGTCCCACTTTATGGATGCATGGAAAGTGGGAATCCACACATGACAAGCACTAGATTGTAAGCACGGCATTCCAGTTCTTTTGTTTGTCACAGTAAGAATGAACCATCTAATGAGTCGACCGCAGAGTTGTCCATATAGTACATTTCATAATTCATGATATGAATCGTACATATCATATGGATGCAAGATTCAAATCGTACACCCAATCACAAATCTTAAATGATCAAATGATTATCGTATGAATCGTATTGGATCATACGGTAATCATAGAATTCAGTAAATGGGCCCAAAAATGCATAAAAAACCTTTTTTTTTTTCATTGTTTCTTCTTTCTTTTATCCTTTTGCATATAAAGCATAAAAAGGCCCTCCCTATGCTTATTCATTTTTTATTCTTTCTTTTTACCAATTTTTCTTCTTTTTTATATTGCCCCTTTTACCTTTTTACACATGATATGTATATTGTATGCATGTTCTAAATCGACAATATCATGATATGCTATTTCTTTTCATGGTGTATATTCATGGTAAATGGATTATTGATTGATTTATTTTTTTGAATGATGGAAATGGATTATTGATGAGTTCGTATTTTTCTGATTTATTTGTATTTTTTTCAAATGTTTTCAATTTTTTAAGGAAAATAAAAACCTTGCAATTTACAATACAATTTGCGATTTGATATGATTCGACTCCTACCATAATATGCGATACGATAACAATTGTGACAACATTCGTCGATCAGATTGATTTGCTTTTATGTCTAGGATGGGACCTATGGGATAAACGGTTTCGAACACCTGCACTGTTAGTTGCAACAGACACCACCTCCTGGCAAATGCATGTTCCCCTAGCTCATAAAGTTAGGCAGTCTAGCCTCATAAAAAATCCTTTTATTTCTTTTTTAGGCTTTAGGGTTCACAGTTTTTTCCCCTCCCTAGTACATGAAGTTAGGTAGTCTTGCTTCTTCTTCTTCTTCTTTTTTCTTTCTTTGAAAATTTCCCTCCAAAACTTGACCTCTTTGATGCCTAACAACATGGCTTTTGGAGAAGAACTTAATATAAATGGATAGATTTGTTTTATACCTTTATGATCTAAGATTTATATGGTAGTATTAGCATACTTCTGTAGGGATGTGTCTACTGGCGGAGCTTGGTACATTTGCATCGTAGAAACCTTATGCCCATGCCAAAGTTTGGAATCTATGTATTGGATCATGTATGGATCCAAAGCCTGTGTATCCGTACATATTGGCTGATATACACCACGCAATGGTGTATTTTTTTTACAAATTAGTACCATACTGCCCATGAAAGAATTCCACTTGCATTTGTTATTGAAAATACTCACATTGACAACATTTTGAACTATGGACCTTGTAACACCGACACACAAGTGTTTTAAATAGCTTGAGCTAGGTAGCATAAGTGATGTAGGACGGATGGGCTAACCTAAGATGAAGCAATAAAATCAAATAACGGATTAATTAGAGAAATCAAAGCACAAAATAAAACTAATCTATCACAAATTTAGGAATTCAAGTATTAAATATGCTCGACTTCGAACCAAACAACAATTCCGCACTAAGATATTAGGAGATATGAATCAATTAGGACCCATGGAAGGTAGAACTTCCATCTAGCATAGGGATTAATCTTGATTCAAAGGGAATCACTTATCCTAGTTAGGGTTAAATTTGGGGTCTAAGGATTAGGGAGTTGAATTAGGGTTTTAGGATTAGGGAAACTAAGATTTGGGGAATTAAGGTTTTGAGACTTGGGAGATTTTGGTTGAGGGTTTTAGGTTTTAAAGAGGAAGGATCAAGGACCAACAAGGGAAAGAGGGAGAGAAGTGGGATGGGCCGTACTGACAGCTGTACGGTCAAGGGTTTGGTCCATACGATCGTACGGTTTGGGTAGGGTCTAGATTTAGGTGGTTTTGGAGATGATGGAGATGGGTTTTGGAGAAAAACAAAAGGAGAATAAAGAAATAGGAGAAATAGAGAGAGATAAAGAAAAGAAAGGTGAAAAGAATACCTTTGAAGGAAGAGAATAAGAGAGAGATAAATTGGAATCACTCTATGGCTTCACACCAACTCCAATCACAGGAGATTTTCTTTGCTCAAAGTAAAAGAGAAGTTTTATTTCAATGCATAATGATCCCTAGGGCTTCACATGCCCACCCTTTAATAGTCTTTTGGGGTTTTTTTAACAAAAATACCCTTATTGCTAAAAAGATGTCCAAAATACACCCTCTTTTTTTTTTTTTTTGAAAGATAACTGAAAATTCATTAAAAAAGGGAAAGCGAAAACAAGCTTGGGGAGAGAGGAGAAAGAGAAAAACAGCAAAGAAAAGAAAGAAAACAGAAAAAAACGAAAAGAGAAAAGAAAAAAAGCGGTCCAAAATACACCTTATTCAATTAAAACATAAAATAGGCCAAAAGAACAAAATAAACTACAATGAAAAGCTATAAAGTAGAAAGAAAAGCTATCCACTAAAGTCCAACATCCAAAACAGTCCACATGTCCACGATGCATCCATCATCCAGCGGTCTAAAGTGATCTAACGGTCCACATGCAAGATCCAACGGTCAGATAAGTGCATCTAATGAATCCAACAGTCCAGATGTGTCCAATAAGCTCTTATATGCAGCCCACATGCATCTTCCCAGTGTGGGGCCTTCAAAGATGCATAAACATGCATGTGGGGTCTTCAACGGGCTAGGCACTCAAATTGGGCCCACGGGGCCACATTTTGCATCACCTAACCATAAAGAAACGGAAGCTCTCCTCCTCTGATATACTCTAACTGGTGCTTGGATGTCTTCATCACATAGCTTAGCCTTCACACTATGTAGCGCATCAAATAGTGAACGTGTAGTGTACGCTATGCAGTGTATGTTACATGCTAAGCAGCATACGCTACAGGCTACATAGCGCAGGCTACACGCTATGTAGCTTACGGTGTGCGATTTTTCACTAAAACAGTAAAATCAATTCATTTTTGAATGATTTGTTACATTTTGACATTTTTCAGTAAAATTAGATAATCTTTTCAATGATTTCTTTTTTTGAAAGTTAACGCTACCAAGGCTTGAACTCTGGATCACTCACACATACTACACTATCTCCACCAGCTCTAACAAGCGGGAGACAATGTTTTCAATGATGTTAGTGAAATAATATGAGCAACAGTTTTAAATCAGTTCCTTTGCTAGTTTTTATCTTTGTATTTACTTGCCCTATTTTTTTCCATTATTTTAATTAGAAATCTGGTAGTAGTGTGTAGCTTATGCCTCATGCTTTAGAGGGGAGAATAATATGCTAGAAACTATTCGCTCTTTAAAACACTGGCAACACATTTTCTAGTGTCTAAGTCACAGACTACTATGCTACAAACCATTCAAGTATCTAAGTCACGGAGTATTATGCCTCATGCTTTAGAGGGGAGAATACTAAGCTACAAGCAATTTGCTATTTAAAACAGTGCTGACATATTTTCTAGTGTATAGGTTGTAGAATACAGATGGATGTAGTGATGCTAGTGACATGCGCTCCATTGTGGAGGTGTGAGTTCCACCAGAAGCATGAAATGATGACTCATCCTAGTCATATCTGACTAATCTGACTCAACTTGGACTTGTTTGGGAGCAGTATTGACTTGGGCATGTCAGGACAAATTACACTAGATTCCGGCAAGCCATGACTCAACTCGAACCCGAACGAGTCCAAACAAGCAGCGAGTACAAAAAAACAAAACAAAACCAAAAACAAAAAAAACATGAATCGAAGTCCAATTCAATTGCATATGCAGAAGAAGGTAACTTTCCACAAGAAAGTCTGATTTTGTAGTTTCCAATCTAAGCAGAATAAGGTAATAACACCCATGATGAACTTCAAATTACATATGCAAATTTTTATCTATATACAACTAAACAATGCAATTAGTTGACACAAAAATCACAGACAAAAAAATGCAGATACATCATACATGACAGTACTCTACCTGTTAAAAGCGAGTCCTCAAATACAGTGGAAAGTATTCTCCGTAAGTATAGTGATGGGAAAACCAAAGACGTTACCAAGACTGCCGGACCAATAAACAATAAAAGGTCTGATCTTCCCTTGCTAAGGCCAGATACAAGGATTTCATTCCTTCTTCTATGTGGAAGACCATAGAACGATATAAGACCCGGTTTTCCTTCTGTTCTCTCTATTTGGAGATACGAACTGCTTTCTTGGGAACCTTCCTCTGGAATGGGAAGTAGCTCTTCTTGCTCTGAAGAAACTGAAACGAGCTCATCATTTGGCGGCTGATCTTCAGAAGAAGCAAAGAGAATCAATTGCCTCTTCGGGCATTTCCTGTTCATCTTGAATGCCCCATATCCGAACTGCCCTGATTTGCCTACTTTTCAACATAACACAAGCACCATAAATTAGAGAACTATAGTACAGATATACGATTTATGGAAGTACTAAAGAGCTGTGGTAAGCCCACTTGCAAGCATGCAACATGGCACCTGCATGAGACATGGGGCTGTCAAGAGGTGGGTTTCAGATTGAGTCCTTCAGTACCTGTACTCTGGGTTAACTGGGTTCGGGTCTCACCTGTTCCAAGTCTAGCACTTGAAGACCCTTATCTGTTCGGGTTTGGGTACCCATTGGGTCTTTGGATCTAAGTTTTCAGTTGAGTTTGGGATGGATAAAAGCATTTGCATGGTTTGGGTCCACCCAGTGATTAGATTAGATTGCAAACACACATGCCACCTTAACATGTGCACGGTGTGTAAACGGGCTTTCTTATGTGTAAATGGGCTAGAATTTTATATATATATAAGTTTACTATCAAAACTAATTAGACTTGTCCCAGGCCCAATCTGACTTTAACTGGGTCCATCACATCAACTCAACCCAAGCATGACTAGATCAGATTTTTAACCAGGTCAAAGGTGAGACACAAACCCTACCCAATTTGTTAACAAGTCTAAAAAATGGGGCCCAGACATGTTAAAAATGGGCTGGGTCCCTAAGGTACCAGCAGGTCCAGGTACCCATTGACAGCCCTAATGGGACAGTGGAGTGGTGCCGTAGGTGGACCCACCAAGTAGATGATGAGGCCCAAAAATCATGCAGTCAACTCATCATATGGGCTACACATACAAAAGCATGGGATGGTTTAGAACAATAAGACATTGGTCCACATTCAACGTCCATGTGTACCCAGCCTGATGAGTGGACTGGCTTGATTTTTGGGCAGGTAATCTACACAGGGGGTCAACCTGATCAAAGCTCAGCCGAGACGCATAAGCCAGGTTGGCACATATGGTTTTATCAAAACTCTGCTAATCAAATCCTTGCTTAAGGCCATGTTTGGAAGTTCTGAGTCCCCAAGACCAATATGATAGGCTACCTCAAGATTGTAACTGACATATGTTTACAACCTTCTGTACTATGTCGCCTGTGATTTGCTGCTGAAAATGTGGAAAAACGAAATCCCACTCAATGGGCGTTTTTGTTTCCCATACCCAAATACAAAGTGGCCTGCCTTGTTGGCTTGGATTCTCTGCCAACTGCAACTTGATGGTACAGCTAGAGCACCCTCATAACTCACAACAGATAGAGAAAGATTTACCCCTACCATTTCTTAGATGCCATAGGTCACATCTCCTGCCTTCAAAAAATCCCAATGGTAAGTTTGGCTGGGCAACACAAAAAAAGCATAAAGATTATGAACATCCGAGGAAATTAAATATTTATTAAAAGAGTGTGACTTCAATGGCGTAGTGAGCACAGGGAGTTAGTGAGCAGATTATCTCCAGCCATTAGAAGACTGATGAGAGGAATCCAACAAGCACTTCAAAACTAGGACTTTCAAATATTCATTTTGAAATACATGTTGGAATTCATGCCCACCATTATTGGATGGTGGGAGATCTGTGCGCACACACACTGTGAGCACAAAATCTTTTATTCCCGTAGTAAAATATTAAATCTTCACCTCTGTGCATTCATTGCATTCATTTATCTTAAACACATAAACTCTCAGCTAAACATCATCATCATCATCTACACCTTCTCCCAATTAATTGGGGTCAGGTAAATTCTCAGCTAAACATCTGAATTAAATATTGGAAACTACATAGTTAGCTGATCACATGCAAGTAATGTATGTGGAAAAAGTTACCAAACGTTCTCAATGCATCCAAACTTACCAATTACCATCAAATCCAATTAAAAAAATTGCAGTACTTTCATCCAGCGCTCAAAAATGTGAAACACTTAAAAATGATTTCCAGCAAAAGAAAAATGCTTGAGAATTATAACTGGAAAAGGTAGAGAAATTCAACACAAGCCAAGCTGTGCATTTCATTCAAGGTTCAAGATATTGGCATGAATCCTATCAAGAGAGTATCTGACATACTCATTTCTGATACGACAAAAATGCATGTATCATCATCATTAACCTCAAAATTATCAAAGTCATTCCCTGCTATTTGGAGTCGGATTTGAAACCCAGTAATGCCAATAAATCCATTAAGTCTTCATGACCATCCTCACCACCTCAATCAATGTCCTTTTAGGCCTCCCTCTCATCCTATTTTTTGGCCCCTCAATTGTAATCAATGTTGCCTTCCTTACCAGAGCCATCTTTGGTTGTTGTTGCACATGAATGAACCATTCCAATCTATTCTCCATCAATTTCTCTTGTTGGGAATACTATGATACTTCAGATGATCCCATTCTTGATTCTATCCTTCCAAGTCTTCTCACATGTCCATCTCCACATACTTGTCTCTGCAACAATCAATCTCTGTGCATGTTGCTTTCTAACTGTCCATCACTTTGGCCCACATATCATAGCCAGTCAAATAGCCATCTTATAAGAATTTCCCTAAATTTCATGGGCATACAGTGATCAGTGATCACCTCTATTAACTAAAGTAGCGTTCCAAGTATAACGTCTTGGTCTTACTGATTTTTTAAGCCTCTAAACTCTGGGCTCTTCCTCCGAACGAAATCTCTAATGGCCTTGTCGACCAACTATGTCATCTGCAAACAGTACAGAACTATAGATCAAGGGACCTCATCTTGAACACTAGCAGTTTGTTCATCTATAACAAGTGCAAAAAGGTAAAGGTTTAATACAAAACCCTAATGAAGGCCAACTACCGATGGGAGTTATTAGCTTCATCACAGTTCGTCCGCACTCTTGTAACAAAAACCTCATACATATCTATAATGATGTCTTCCTCAGACCCTTTCCTTCTCATCAACCACCACATAACCTCCCTAGATACTCTACCATATACATGTCTAGATCTATAAAACACATATGCCGATTCTTCTTCTCATCTCTATGCTTTTCCATCAATTGTCTACATAGAAAATAGCCTCAACTGTTGATTTCCCAAGAATTAACCCAAACTAATTATCTGACATCCTTGTATCTTGTCCTAATCTTTGTTCCACCATCCTCTCCCAGCCCTTCATGCTGTGACTCGTAAGTGAAATCCCTTGATAAGTTTTGAGTCCTCAATGAACATTTGCTTCACATCACAAAATGCAAAATGTACCGTAAAGTACTAATTGTATTAGTCTGTATTGTCGATGCATTCTGATATAAATGCATAGGGGTATCGGAAAGTAACGCGGATTTGAAAATAAGTTTAACAAAATTCAGTATTATATAAAGATCAATAATAACAAATGCATCATGCCACATTGGGAATGTCTAGCAATACATAAGGCGATACGATACATCTACATGAAATTGTGAGATATATCATTCAAGAATGGTTACTTGCAGCAAACCTATTCTTGGTGCAGGTTAGAAAAAGCCCAAAAAAAGTAAATCCTAAAATAGTGGCATCTGCTTGCTAAACCAAAGCAAAACTAAACATTTGGGTCTGATTGCTTGTAAGAAAATGAATTAATTCATCAACAGCACTTCACTCCCGGCGCATGTCAGCAGACCTCGTAGAAGAAAATTAAAAATTCCTAAAAATAGTGAGATGGGTCTTTGTAAAATGAACTAGAACTAAACATTCAGCTCAGAACTTGCATGAGATGGACCAAATAAATGAAAACATCATCCCTCCCTGGCGCATGTTAGCAAAATCCTAAGAAAAAGGTGACATGGGTCTTTGCAAAACAAAGTAAAACCAATCATTCAGCTAAATCCTTGCAAGAAACGAATCAACATCGATAGAAGAAGCAAACAAGCAAACAAACAAACACATACCTTAGAACTCTTCTTCTGATGAAAATGAGAAGGGAGAGAGATAGAAGACAGACAGAAAGAAGAACATGAAGAAGACCCAACAGATATTGACATTTTCAGGCCCAGAAATTTGAAGGAAAAAAACACCAATCAGAAGTTCGAGGACTGCATGTTTTGGGAAGATGAAGAAGACCCAACAGAGATTGACATTTTCAGGCCCAGATATATGAAAGAACACACCAATCAAAGGCTCAAGAGCTGCATGTATTGCGAATATGAAGAAAACTCAACAGAGATTAACATTTTCAGGCCCAGGATTTTGAAAAATAATAATAATAAAGAAAGAGAAAAAATAAAAATAAAACACTAATCAGAAGCTCAAGGACTGCATGTTATGGGATTTTAGCAACAACCCACTTGAGTTTGAGGAGATGAAGGGGTGCCCATGTGGGGATATGGTCGGAAATTAAAGAAAATTTAGGGGTTTTGGGGGAATTCGGAGGCTTTGAGATATGCGTTTTTGGCGTTTGGAAGAAGGAGAGTGATGGAAAGATGCTCTTGTTGGACGCTGGTTTCCTACAGCACCTGTTGTAGGGAGCCGGTGCAAGAAAAGGCTCTGGGGGGTTATACCTTGATGTCTGTATGAGATCCCCTCCGTCCATCAGTTGAGATGGATCATTATAGAAGAGCACGATAAAATTCATCCATAATAAACAATAAAGTGGGCCACACCATAGGTATGGATCTCCCGCCACTGAAGCCTTCTCAGGTCCTACCGAAGTTTTGGGTCGGTTTGAAATTTTTATAATCACTTCACCTGGTGTAATTTCCTTCTGAACGGTTTGGATTGGGTATAAACATCATGGTAGGTCCCACGAAGGTTTCAATCGTAGGCATCATCGTCCATACTTTTTCCTGTCGTGTGGACTCTTTTAGTCTTTTATGTTCATGATTTTTGAGATCATACGCTACTATGCTATGTATAAACTCATGGACGGAGTGGATTTCACACAAACATCAAAGTGGGCCCCATAAGGCTTTTTATTTTTTGCTCGTGTCTATACGCACAGTGTAGTAGGAAATTCGTGTCCGCTTTTGATTGGATTCGCTACAATGACTCGGGACTAGAACCGTTGGATCTAGGGCCATCTTGCATGATCTAAACCGTTAATCTGAAGAGATGTGTATATGATTTTGGATATCTTTAAAGTATTTGTGATTGGAGCATATTCAGCTTTTAAAAAATGGCCCACAAAACAACGGTTAATGAGTCACTTTTTATTAAAAGGAAAGAGTGAGATGATCAAAGGGTTCAAATAATCCAATATGAGAGTTCTATCATTGGATATCCGCTATCCACGATTAGGCAATCATATAATCGATTTTGGATTGTAACATGAGCTTGGATCCAACGGCTATTGCTTGTCCCGATGTATCTACAAAAATACGTCGGGATGGATTGTAGAAAACCTCTACGACGTTTGGTGCGAGCGGATTAGGCGTGGCCTAAGTAACATGTCAGTGACCGTGGGGCCCACGTTGATTTATATGTTTTATATCGACGCCGTCCATCAGCTTTCTAGATCATCTAGTACATGGTCCCAAAAATGAAGTTGATCCAAATCTCAACTGGAAAACACATGGTGGGGATTGAATGCTCACCATTAAAATATTCTTGGGTCCACGAAAGTTTTGGATCAAGCTAATATTTGTGGATTCCCTTCATCCAGGTCTGTGTGACCTTATCAACAGATTGGATGATGGAAAATAAACATTACGGTAGTCTCTGGGAAGTTTTTAATAGTGGGTGTTTAATGACCACTGTTTCCTGTAGCGTGGTCCACATGAGATTTGGATCTACTTAATTTTCTTTGTTATAAAATAAAATGATATGAAAAATATTATAGACGGTGTGGATATACCTTACATACATCAAGATGGGGCCCACGTCCAGGGAAACACCGGGTAACGCATTACACGGGTAACACGTGATCCTCTCCCAGGTTTGCTAGCCCGCGAAGCCACGCGTGCCACTCGTGTGCACGACGTTCTACTTCGTGTATCACGTGGTATGCACGTGTAAAGCATTTTGCCAAAGGAACGTTTCTGGTGATTAAGGCCCATGGTTATCTATTCAACACCGTTGATCTAAGGCCCATGGTTATTTATTCAACACCGTTGATCTGCTATGTCCCACAAAACTCTCCACGGTAGGCCAATCCTAACCTTCCAATGTCGGACCCATAGACGCTTAAGAAGAAAAAGTACAGCAACGGCCCACATTCAACACCATTGATCTGCGTGTATAAAACTTTCATAAGATGAATGAAATACATCTTTTTACTACTTCTCCTCATCACGTGCTAAAATTCTAATAGCTTGTTTCATCATTTTAAACTCTTTATAAATATCTTCTAAATAAGTAATAATTTTACATTATTTGAAAATCTATTAAATTTTGCTTGGAAAATGGATTCAAACTGATTGATTTAAAATTGTTGGGTCTACCGTGGTGTATATGACATGTCTATTCTGATCACCCGTTTTACAAGAACATTTTGAGGCATGAGCCAAAAAATGAGACATATCCGGCACTTAAGTGTCCCATGCTAAAGGAAACAGTGGCCTTGAAAAAATTTAAATGGTAAGTGTTCGATTCCTTTTATACTGTGATACGGTGTACTTAAGATTTAGATCCGTCTCTTTTTTTTATTTTTATTTCTCATGCCATTAATTCAGCTAGCATAATAGATGGACAATATTAATAAGTGACATACATCATGGTAGGCCCCATCAATAATTGAGGTGAGAGTCCATACGGGAGAAGTCATCCTCTTGTAGCCTCGTCATTTTTTACCCATGGGAGAGGCCTAGGCTTAAAAGTTTGATTCAAATTACCAATTAACTTATGTCTGTGTTCTCTCTCTCAAAACCAATCTAACTTAATTTGATTAGACCCGAGTTTTAAATGGGTTTGATTTGAATTATACTAAAATGAATCTAACTTTGACTAATAGACTTTAAAAAATAAAAATAAAAAATAAAATCTATTATGCATACAAGCCCTACATGAACTGACCTATACGCAAGCAAATGTAGTTAATTATATACATGGGTTGTTTGTTTTATTTTTAGGTATAAAGTAATAAGTAGTTGACTACCTCTCTTTTTCTTTTTCTTTTTTCTTTCTAAAATGAATATTATCCATACATTACTCGTGATAATTATGTGCCATGCAAGATAGAGAATACATCAAAACTCACACTAATTGAACTAGCCTCACCATTTTATTTCAACCATTGAATTTAGACCTATAATTATTTTAATTTTTATCATCAAAATTGATAGCCACTGCTAACCAGATGAAATGAAACATTATTCTTGTGAAATAAATAAATAAATTTCAATGGAAATATGGAAAAAATGAAACATTAATCATTGTGAAAAAAGAAAAAAAAAAAAAAACAATGGACATATAGTTATTTTACTTTTTACCATCAAAATTGAAAGCCACTGCTAACTGGATGAAATGAAGCAATCTTCATGTGAAAATTTTTGTAATTTTTATGGCGTTGACCTAACCCACATGATAAGCGAGTTGGGTTTATGTGTCAACTAATTTTTTACTTCAGCCCAAGTAGATCCAACATAAATTTTAATAGGTCGGGTTTTGGTCCCAAAATTTAGGACTGATTCTTAAATGGGTTGGTTTTAAGTTCCCCCCAACCCGACCCGACCCGACCCAACCCAACCCAACCCAACGCAACCCATTTGCACCGCTTGGCTGTTCCACGCTTCAGGTGCATATGAAATGAATGGTTGGTTTCAAAAGCACTTCTCAGCTGTCCAAAAGAAACTGTACATGAATGGCCCACCCGACAAATGTACCAGCTTCATTTTTAATGTTATCTTCCTCTGTGTGAGGATCACACCATCAGATGTCTCACACAAATCATACTAGCATGAGTGTTGCATGCAATGGAGAGGGGTTGGGGCACATCCATAGTGTAACGACCATTATGAGACAGAGCTCTCACTTCTTAAATATTGACCTGTTCTTATGTCCATACAAAATTTTCCGATGCAACATTTTCCTTGCAAAATCTACATCTTAGATTCCATCAATCCAAACAGGTTTGAGTGTCAAGTACTAATCACAATCCAATTGAATGGTGCATCCAAACACACCCTTCACAATAAAATAACTTCTTGTGATTTATTTATTTACTTGTTTTTCATTTCTATTTACATTACATAGCACATAACCAAATCGAAAGTCTCCAAGCCATGTATGCTCTTTGCTCTTTCCTTTCGATTGCTTCTTTGTTTTCCATTCACATTGTGTGCATGTCTGTTGTACACCAGAGGTAATCTTTTTTCTGGGTTCTTCATTCAATCCGTTCTTTCAACCATGTCCAGATCCTTGAAAATCTCTCCATCTGTAATTTCACGCTTGCATTAGTTCGAGCCTTGGCCTGGGCCGGTGTTTCATCCACAACGGTTGCTTGCCCTGCAATCACACTTCAGTGTTAATGCACAATTTTTTTTCTTTTACGATTATTTTCCATTTGGGTTACATTTGGACACAGGTGAATTGATTCGAGAACTTCAGTTTAATTAAAAGGCAATGATGATGCTTCCTGGTACTCGTTATGCAGAAATGCTAAGTACAATTTCATCATTTCCACTTTAGTTGACTGCAGTTACTATTCAATTTGATAGTGCATCCAAACACACCCTTGGGTTTTGTTTTTTATTTTTATTTTTAAATATACTCATTTACTACACTGGAATAGTTGGTGTATCAACAATAAGCCACTATTCTTGCCTTTGAGGCATGTTTGGTTGCATCGGCTTATGAAATATCATGAAATTTGGACCAAATTAGACCGACTAATCACGAAATTTCATAATAATCGTGCAACCAAATACACCATTGACAGTGTGGTAGTGTAATATTTCAGATGTTGAGGTGGAATAAACAACCACCGGAAGGCTGTATACACTGAAAAAGGTGTAGAGTATCCAGTGGTATTAACAGCTACAAAAAGACTGTACACACCAAACATGGTGTATAGTATCCATACCTGAGCATCCTCATTTCTATATATTGGTAGTAAGAACAGAGATGCCCTTTCTTCAAAAATTGCAGTTACCCAATAACAAATTATAATTCAGTAACATGAGGTAACATACAATTCTTGAACCAAAAATTTGGATATAACATTCGTGCTTTCAGATTGTATGAGTGGGGCCCATGGTTCTGTCATCCAAACCATTGATGTATGGATGACCCATGCATCGAAATTTCCCAGACGGAAAAATAAAAAACTTAATTCTTCAATAGGCGGCCAGGAAAGAGACATGCTCACATGTCACATCCAACCTTTTGGACGATAAGTTGCTGTCCACCCAGTGACTAACTTCCAATCTATCACATGTATTGTCGATATCCAGCTGGTCCGATAGGTTGGTCACACCATGAGGATCACCTTGTGCAAAATTTAGCAGCATCCACTCATCTAGTAGGCCACACCATAGTAAATAATGTATAGACACTTATTAGATAACAAAATACAAGTGTGGTCCACCTGAAGAGTGAATGGGGCTGATTTGTACATGGGGTGATCCTCTTGTTGGATATTGCGGACAGATGACATGTTGGAAGTTATTTGCAGGGTGGACAGCAACTTACTCATCCAAATGGTTGGATGTGAGCATTTCTCCCTAGAAAATAGGCAGATGATAAAGAAAATACAGCAAATGGTTCACATTCAACAAGGCCAATATATTCTACATCTATGATCATTGAATTTGGGGAGCTTTCACTGCAAGGGCAATCCATTTAAAGGACCATCATGTCCACGGTGATGGGCCCAGGCTCTCAGCCAGAGCTTAGTATAATGACTATACCATTACCTTGATGGTGATGATGTTGTTGTTGATGCTGTTTTGATTGCTTGTTGAAGGATTTTGCTGCCATGAAAACATCAGAGGGTCTTTCCCACCCTCCTCCGAAAACACCATATCCTTGTTTGGGTTGGGGTTGGATGAGGAATTCAAGCAATGGCAGCTCTTCCCTGTCCACCCAATGTATGCAATTCACCGGACATGAATCGACCGACACCTGTCATCCACACATACACTATTGTGTTTCCTCATCATCCATCTCGCAAGAGGATTATACAACAAGCAATGTGCGTGTGTGCGGTAAACAGGTATTGACAATCACAGACGGGCTACATTTACAGAGTCTAGTGTAATCGCTCGCACCAAAGCTTCAGTGTAAGTACTGTAGAGAACAGTCTGGTGTAGATCAGACAGTTTACACATACGGGGACCACCTCATCGAACCAATCAGTTGTGGAGCCCAACAGCTCAGCTGCTGGTGGGCCTCTACACATGACAGCCTTCTGATTAAGGTTGAATCATTTCCAAGCTTTCTTAAACAGAAAGATTATGTAGGAGAGCACTAGATTAGTCCTGATAAGTCAACATAAAGTTCAGCACATTCAAATTAAAATCTGCATTCAGTGACATGAAATCTGAAAATCCAAGAAGTTTATACCATATCTAGAGCTTATTACATGTAATTTGAAAATCTAATTTCATAAAATTAGCCAATCATGCATCATACACACACGGACTTAAGTATGCTAGATCTCATACAAATGCTTTTAGAACAAGCCTAACACAAAAGCAATGTTTTAGCGATCCATCAGGTGAGTCCCATCTATCCTTGGATCCTAAAACTCTGGTTGATCCAAAACACAGGTGGGTTTTAGAAATTACATGGCTAGGTTTACATGAGTGTGGAATGGCTTGATTTTCTGGGTGTTCATTCATCCCTGATGGATGCATCTCATGAACGGATTAGAAGTCATATACAAAGCACAGTGAGCCATGCACAATCTGAAAGGTTTTTTAAGGTGAGCGTTCCCATCCCAACTGTTCTGTGGTGTGGCCCACTTGACTTTGGACCAATCTGATTTTTGGGTGCCAATGAGAATAGGAGGCAGAAATGGTGGATAGATCAGACGACATTAAAACATCATGGTGGGCCCCACAGGTTGATTTGTATGTTAAGCGTAATGTACAAACATGTGTATTAGATCCAGCCTCTTCACTGATATGCATATGCTTGCATATATATGGATACATGAGAATGTGTACATATGTATGGTCTTGATGTATACATGCTTGAAGGATAACAAGTACCTCAATTTTCTTTTCATCGTCCCCGAACTGAACTTCGACGCGCGCGCATCCAAGAGCTTCATCCATCATGAATGTATTGCCGGCGTGATGCACACACTCTCTGCAGCCTGCAACCAATCCATAAAGTGGTATTGATTAAAAAGAAAAAAAAAGAAGTGTTAAATGGGACCATTTTTGTTATCTGATCAAGGCCCATTTACAAACTCAAAGGAACATTTCAAGTGATATTTCACAGGGTGCTACAACTACAATGGCGTACATGGAAGCCAGTTTAAGCTGCACACATTGCGGGCCCCCATCAGAGCACAGCCTGAAAATCACACTGATCAGACAATCATGACTGTCCAATTGGTGACCATGCATGGGACATGTTAAAGTAAAAAAAAAAGGTTTTATATATATATATATATATATATATATATATATATATCCAGTTTTTAGGTAGCATGTTGGGACATGTGGATCACCTATGCATGCATTTTCATCAACAAACAGAGCTTGGGATCTTAGGGGCCCATTCCATGAACTGTAAGGTGTGCCAGAAAAATTACTTCCAAACCCTTCTTTCCTTTTGCCTGTAGAAACATCATATTTTCTTCTCAACTCGTCTCTCATCAAGACATGATAGGCCTCATTCAACTTTAGAGTGTGTTCATGGCCCTGAAAAAATGGAAGTATGGTCAACTGCCTGGTGAAATGGGGTTAGCTAACAAAACAAAGTTGGGGGTTTGAACTGGATCGGATCAAAACTCGTCCTGTTTTGAGTCGAGGCGTGACTCACCCAAGTTGGGGGCTTGAACTGGATCGGGTCAATTCAATCCGAGTTTAATCCATGATTTGAGTCATTTCACATGTAGATGATATTTGGGTCATTGAAACTGTTTAAAAGATGAAATGCACATCATAGTCTATAAGAACTATTCAATCAGTGGGCCGATTGTGGATCATCATGACCATTTTTAAAAAAAAAAAATTTGAAAATTCGGCCCATCCATAATGGACCCCACCTGCCAAAATCACTAAACTGACAAAGTATGAAACTAATACAATGAAAAGAGATCTCAGAAAAAACATGTAAATAATCACAAATCTCAAAGTAATCAAGGGTGAGAACTGAGAACTAAGCTAATAAATAAGACAAAAAAAGAAGTAAAGAGAAGTACAATAACTAGAAGAGGAACCTAGACTCTATAGAGTTTCAACACCTGGTCAAGGGTTCGAGTACCCATAGGTGGTGAAATCCCACTACGGCGTGAGTGTGTGTCGGTATGTTTAAAAAAAAAAACGTCCAAGGAATGTATGATGGACCTAACCAACAGTCCATATTGGCCAATTGCACCATCCAAGTGCTCCAATGAAGCTACTGGCATTAAAAATTCCAGCGCCTTAAAAGGAATGGATCATTTCACTAAACAGAGAGGATGTTGGTCTTTCTAAGAACATGAAAGTATTTGTAAAAGAAAAAAAGTAAAATAAAATAAAAATCTGACCATTTGGCCTGCAATATCTGGGTGATATTTCTTTTGCAATTTTCTATAGGCTTCCTTGATTTCTTGAGAAGTTGAATCAACAGAAACTCCAAGCAACTGATAGTAATCCCTTCTTCTTTCTTCTTTCCTTGTGTTTCCAATGCAACATCTTATTCCAAAACATCTCTGCCTCAAACTAAAATACATGCAAGCAAACATAAGACGGGCTCTTAGTAACATATTTTACATAACAGTACATTTGGTTGCACCAAATATCATGAAATTTCATGATATCTTGCACCAATTTAGATTGATTAATCACAAAACATCATGATATTTGTTGCAACCGAACACATGCTAAATTAAAACTCCAATTCCAATAAATTCTTGAATTTCTTTAGCACTCATTGACATAAATTCAAGAAAGAGATGATTTACACTTTGAAGTTGATCTGTTTGGATTGAATCTGTGGTGAATTTGGAGGCTTTTGGTGGCAAAAATGGGTGCATTGAGGTGGTGTAGTTTGCCAATCTTTTGCGTTTTGAGGTAGAGATGAGTTTTGTAAAGATGATGAAATTTCATGATATCTTGAACCAGATTAGGCTGATTAATCATGAAATATTATGATATTTGTTGCAACCAAACACACCCTAAATTAAAACTCTAATTATAAGAAAATTTTGAATTTCTTTAGAATCCATTAACATAAATTCAAGAAATAGATGATTTACACCTTGAAATGGGCCTGTTTGGATTGAATCTGTAGTGAATTTGGGAAGCTTTTGGTGGCAAAAATGGATGCATTGAGGTGGTGCAATTTGCCTCTTTTTTTTTTGGGTTTTGTGTTGGAGATGAGTATCATAAAGATGATGAAATTTCATGATATCTTGCACCAAATTAGGCTGATTAATCATGAAATATCATGGTACTTGGTGTAACCAAACACACCATAAATTAGAACTCTAATTATAAGAAAATTTAGAATTTCTTTATAATCCATTAACATAAATTCAAGAAATAGATGATTTATACCTTGAAATGGTTCTGTTTGAGTTGAATCTGTAGTGAATTTGGGAAGCTATTGGTGGCAAAAAATGGATGCATTGAAGTGGTGCAACTTGCCAATTTTTTGGGTTTTGTGGTGGAGATGAGTATACTAAAGATGATGAAATTTCATGATATCTTGCACCAAATTGGGCTGATTTATCATGAAATATCATGATATTTGGTGCAACAAAACACACCCTGAATTAGAACTCTAATTATAAGAAAATTTTGGATGATTTATACCTTGAAATGGGTCTGTTTGGATTGAATCTGTGCTGAATTTGGAAAGCTTTGGGTAGTGACAATGGATGCATTGAAGGGGTGCAATTTGCCATTTTTTGAGTCATGCTGCAGGGAGGAGCATTGTAAAGATATTTGTAGTAATAGCCTTCAGTTGGCCAGCAACTACTGTGATAGTTCATCACCGTTTTAAAAATGGTGGTGAATCATCATCTGATGCTTATTTACGGCTATCCACACCATCTAAATTGTGGGTCACGTTATGGATTGAGTATATTTTGAAAATAAATTGATCAAGCTATACAAAATTTTATTTGATAGCTATCAAATGGATGGTTAGAAATAAAAGAGAGAGCGGTCCAAATTTCAAGGTCAAATCGGATGGTTATTACCATCTTTCCAGTGCAATCTTTCCCTTTATGCTTTATCGACTATTGGAAGTGGTTTGGACGGTGTGGGTCACAGCAAAATTATGGAAAGAATACTGTGAAAGTGATGTAGAGCGGGTCGCGGACAATTTCATGGCTAAGATGGATCAGAAAAGGCACGGTCGGCGACAGAAGTGATCCGGACCATCGGACCTTAGATCGGGCGTATCTCACAATCCGGAATGAGTTATCCGACGTAAAATATATGATTTTGGGGTAGAACGAGCTACTTTAGCCAACCAACCCTGCTATGCCGGGTTGCGCAGCCCGGATTTGCGAAAAACCCCCTGATCAACGGTCGTTTCCTCGTTTTAATTTTGTTTTTACTATAAATAGTAAGTTTTAGTTTGAGTATAACTTTTCATCCGTTGGGCTTTAGGAGTTGTGTCCAACATGAAAAGTGCTTAGGATAATTAGGAGAACGGTTTATTGAAGCCAAATAGGACACTTACTATTTTTGGCCGAAAACCTTGCGCGACATCGTGACCGTCTATAAATAGTAAGTTTACTATTTATAGTAAGTTGCGAATTCTAGGAGTTTTAGTTGTAGTATGAGTCTGATTTCTTTCATGTTGCTTAGTTCCCTTATTTAAAGGGGTGTAAACTCGTTTTTAATTATTCATCAATCAATTTCGAATTTATTAGAATTATTTCTATTTTCCTGCTTTCTTTCCTCATGGATTCGAGAAGTCTCTGTGAGGAGTCCAGAGAAGCTCCGTGGATTCAGAGTAGTTATCCTTGAGGAAGACGGTGATCGACCTCATCACGTTCATCCCTGCGTCAGAAAGAGGAGTTACCCTCTTTTAAATGGTGGTAAACTAGAATCCGTCATGTGATGTATTTTATTTTCTAAAGAGGGATTAGATATTTGAGAGAAACTCTTTTACTCTGGTGGAGTGTGGTGGCTGACATGCGGGAGCTAATAATTTGTATGTGGTACATTAACCGTCCAAGCTATGGGGCCCGGATTCGATGAATAATAATTAATGAAATGAACTAAATAGCAGGTTTCCAGATATCTAATGGACGATTGAGATGAAAAATAGAGAACGGCCTAACTTAGAAAAGTAGTCTCTACGAATCAGAGTATAGAAATTTTCAACCAATCTCATTTTGTTACTGCTACGTATCAACAGTGGGTCACACGGTTTGGACGGTTCGATTTGAGTTAATGTATGAGACGATGCTAATTTTCCAAGTGCATGCGTATCAAGCATCTTACTCATTGAGAGTATTAAATAACCTGTAGATATTTTCTATTCCATGATAGGCGCCTTTGTTGACATCTACGACCCAAATCTTGCAGCGGACTAGACTCATCATCAGGTGGGCCCCACACTTCGTCACTTAACATGGACGGCTGGTTATCCTCTTTTGAAGTGTATTGTAGCACACCCGGCCGTCCCTAACTATGAATGGACGGGGCCTCTGAGGGTCCAACGTAACGTATGTATTTCATCCACACTGTCCATCCATTTTCTCACATCATTTTAGTGCGAAGTACCACTAATTAAAGAGTTATATGGTTCAAATGTATCACAAAATGAGGATTAAATATCCACCGTTGAAACATTTCGAGGTCCACAGAAATTTTGGATCAAGCTAATTGTTTATTTTATTTTATTTTACCTTCATCCATGGCTATTTGATCTTATTAAAAGGTTGGATGGAAATTAATCATCAAGGTGGGTCCTGGGAAGGTTTCAACGGTGAGTACTATTTTCACTGCTGCTTCCTTTAGTGTGGTCCACTTGAGCCTTTGATCTACCTCGTTTTTGTCCCTTTACACTAAAATAATATGGGAAAATGGATGGACGGTAAGATAATATCCATACATCACCGTAGCCCCTCAAACCCCCTGTCCGTTGCTACCTACGTACACGCGGGGTAGTACCCAATCCACGTTCCATCCCAACTTGTACGAGACTCCTATGTTAGTTCAGCACAATTTCAGAAAATGGTGGTGACTAATCGTCTACATACATGGTACCGAAGCAAGGCTATCCAGACCATCCGATCTGTGAGTCCCATGTTGTATGAAACATATATCTAAATTCACACTGTAAGGCAATCCTAAACATCTAATTAATGTCTATGAAATGGATGGTTGAAATTTCAGTTGTGAGTGCTCGAAACTCGATGGTTAGCATATTCTTCTCAGTTAATTTTTTGGTCAGAGATTTTGACGGTTTAGATTTCTCTACAACTATACCATATGTATGGTTGAATAGTCACCAGCAAAGTGCTGGCATATCATCCATCACGCTCTGCCTAAGTATTAAAAGTACAAAAACTTTAATATTCAGGGGTCGTTTGGTACCGTGGATTTGAAAGGGATTTGAGGGGGTTTTAAATTCCTCTATGGTTAGGCATCGCAGAGTAAATGGAATTCAAATCGGATTCAAACCTCTCTATGAAGGCGTCTGGAATGAGGATAAGAGCTTGTATTACACTTAAAATCATTTTATATTTTAATAGTTTAGGTGTAATATGTGTATAACTGTATATTATTATTTTATTGAGCACACAGCCTACTAATAATGATTAGCATCGTTCAAACACTGTTTATGTAAATTAGTATTGTTCAAATATTGTCTACCACTATCCAAACATGATTATTGTAAATCAACTATTAAAAATTATTGATTAATCACTTAGACATGATCTTGTACTTGTAGTCCATTCGAGGCTTGAAATTTCATTATTATTGGGCGAAGCATGTATTTCATTGGACTTATCATAATCATTGTGTCAAAAATTACACATATCACCAATTAAAAATATTAAAATTAATTTAATAATTTAAATTCAAACCCCATGAATATATCATGAATAAATACTTTTGGATCAAAGTTGATTCACAGTCAACGTGCCAAACGCATTGGAAGGATTGCAAATCCAAGGTTTCTAATCCCATGGGTCGAATCCAGGGGATTCGAAATCCACGTTCCCAAATAAGCCCTTAGGCAGAGTATGATGGACGATAGACGGGCACTTAGAGGTTGAATTCCTGGTGAAATAATTTTTTCGAACTGTCCAAATTATGATTTTCAGTCTAGATGGATGACTGAACAAAATTTAAACTTAATTCGTCATCATATTATACGATTGGTGGACATTTATTGGACGGTTAAAATTGAAAGATTCAATCCTTCTATTTGAACAAAGAAGTGTCCACGAATCAGAGGTTCAATCAATTCTGAGTTTCGTATTGAAATTAAAGAAAGTGGATTCCACTGTTTATTCCGTTTAATTTGAGTTAACAAATGAGAAGCGTACAATTTCTGAGTGCATGCGTATCAAGCGATATAGTCTTTCTGAGTATCGTATAATTCAGACAAAATGGGGTGCGCATCGACGCACCGTGCGCACAATAGACTTCACTCCTCGCTCTTCAAACTCCCATCAGTCGTTGAGCTCCACATATCAGCCATGGTGGTAGATAAATGGCGTATTTGGGGAGATTTCTGCTGCCGATTAGGGTTTCTCTCTCCTCCCTGTCTCCTCGAAATCCAACTCTCTCTCCTTCCAGAAATTCTCGTAAGATCTCTCTCTCTCTCTCTCTCTCTCTCTCACTCCATCCCGCACTAGTTTTTTCTCGCTTTCCGCCATTTCTCGCATTGGAATCGTCGGTTCATTTTATCGCGATTGATTGAAGATAGGTATACAGATTAGTGTTCTATGCCAGTAATTGATTCGTTTGCTTCATTTCCTGTAATTTCTGATCTTTATTTTTTATTCTTGAAATTCAGGGCTTTGTTAACGAGACTAGGGTTTTGATTTTTTATTTTATTTTATTTATTTATTATTTTATTTTATCTGAGATTAAGGGTTTTGAGTATATAATTTCTTGGTCATGTCAGCCAAGCGTGAAAAACTGAGAATTTGCATGGAGGAATGCTAATTGCGCTCGACTTGCACTTGGAGACAAGGCACATGTGTGCAAGTTGGGAGCTGCTTGTCGGGCCATCCCGACAATGTGGATGCCATGTCTGAGAAGCTAGGCAAATATGATCATCAGGTGGGCCACACCTGTACAAAGTAAATGAATGGCTAAGAGAAATTGGCCAATGGTTCCAATTCTATGGACATGTGTGGCCCACTTGACAATCATATTTCCCCGATTTTGGACTCATGTATTCTACACTACTATGAACATCGAAAGAATGGACGCCATCTTGCACATGCATCACTCGTTTCCACTTTTCAGGCCAGTGCATTCGAGCAAGTGCAATTGGCATTTCTCATCTGTATTATATATCGAGAAGGGGAATAATAATTAGGTTTCTAAATTGTTGGTGACATGGACTTAAGTAGCAGTTCCAGAGTGGACTCACCCAGGTACCGAAACCCGTACAACACACCCCCATTTGGTCTGGCACAGTCTGACTCGGTCCCCGGTTCAGTATCAGTGTGGCAACTCATTTCGTTTCCAACAAAAATGGATAAGACTCAAACAATACCAAGTCATACTGGATGATCTTTCAAACCATACATGGTCAGCTTCCTGAACCCGCTTCCTAGTAGAATTCAAGCCACATGTATCAGGTTAGTGGTCGGGTTAGGACCCCACCGTGGATGGTTGATGCTGTGGACAAAACCCCAATCAAGATATCTCATGCCTATCCAACTGCTGGCCTGCAAATGTAATATAGCCAATGTACTTTTGCATTGAGAAAGAGTCCATTGATCTAGATGGCTGGGTGATGCAGGGGGAATCTTGGTGTGTCTCCAAGGATGCACTGTATTTCCACACTGGGGCTGGGTGGCCCATGAGGTAGGGCCTGTGAGATGTAGAATGGCCATGAGGTGGAGCCAACTGTGGGACCGTGCGAAGGAGGTAAATTTCCATTCACTGGCCCATGGTGGTCCTTGCCAGATGAATGATTTGGGTGGGCACCACCAGTACACAATGCTGCACAGAACGAAAATGCTGCCAGTAATTGTTGAATACCTGATAATTAGTGTAGAGATCAGAATAGTTTCAAGGATATTAGGATTTGCATGTAGGTTTCCCCTGTAAGTAATATATTGCACAAAAATATATTCATATCCTTGGTTGTTTTTCTTATATGCATGTTAACATATTTATGTTTTATAATCCAACTGTTCATAGCGGTACCTCGATTTTTTTCATTGATGTGTACATCATCATCATCATCATCTAAGCCTTATCCCAACCAATTGGGGTCAGCTACACAAATCCTATTATGGCACTCTATCACAAACCATATCCTTGGTTGAACCATGTTCTTAGGTCTTTTCTTACTACCTCTACCCCCGTTCTTTTGGGCTCCCCCCTTGCCCTTTTAGACCCTTCAACTTCATCCAACTCACTACTCCTAACTAGTGCAGTTCTTGGTCTCCATTGCAAATGGCCCAACCATCTAAGTCTACTTTCGTTCATCTTATTACCCATTGTTGCTACTCCTAAGTTCCTTTGAATGCATTCGTCTCTAATCTTATCATATCCTTCCTCGTCTTGTCGCTCATCAATTTCAACATCCTCATTTTGGCTATGCCCGTCCTATTAGGAGACAGAAAATAGAAAAGAGAAGGCAAAAAAAAAAAACCTAGACCCCCCCTCCAAAAAAAAAAAAAAAAAAAGGAAAACCTACAAAAACCCTAAGCTAAAAATACAACAACAAACCAGCCCCGGCTGAGACCCCAAAACTGACAACTCCTTCACGATGCCTAATCCCGAAACAACAGAACAACTCTATTGAAAACCCTTGTGCCCGCAATACTTTTATTGCGGATCGTTTCTTTCTCCCGTGAAGATGCTATTCCTTAACTGCCCAACATTCTGTCCCATAAAGCATGAGTGGTCTTATAGTAATCCTATAAAATTTCCCACTCAATTTGATACATACCTCATCCATTATCAATAAAGAAATGTACATTTCTGCTGATTTTTTATGGCACATTGATGCCTTTCTTTCTTTTATACTTATGTATGTTCGATCCTTTACGAGACTCGGTACATGCAATGTGGTTCTCCGCATAACATGATTTGGAGTTACCATAAACATTTTGCGGCCACTAAAATATCTCTGTCTGAACCAAGGATGTGACATTAATACATCAGTCTTACACTTAAATTTCAAGTTCAAACTGGGTGGATTGTGGATATTTTACCTACCTATTTGAAGTACATGAGCAGTGCAGCTACCAGTCATACATGACATCTCAACATTGGCATATGCAGCTTTTTCTAATTTATATATTATTTAATAATTAATATGTTCCATGTACCCCTTAATCTGCAGTTATAGGGAAATATGCCCAGTTAAAGACATGGATGAGGGCCCTTGAACCTGCAGTACAAACCCATGTATCAAAATGCCAGTCGAATCTAAATATGCAAAGAAAGTGGATACATAATCTGAGCTCCTCAGGCAAGTCTTTGGATCTTTTCTCCTTGTTAGTTGTTGAAGTTGTATGGAAGGCACTTTCTATATCATGCTTTATCAACTTTAGATTTGAAATATCAGTCCAACAAACTGCTTAACTGTTGTGTATTATTCAGCCCTGCCTGTATCTTCCAATCAATTCATTAGGAATTGCATCTACAATTCTTTATTTCAATCTGTTCCTAAGTACTAACTATATCGTCAGCTAGGCATACTGTTTTTCTCTTCATAAGAGGACATGAGATGATATACAATTAATATGGTCCATAAGTTCCCAACCATGTTGTCATCAGGCAGGCCTTACCTTGAATGGGCCATACCCCGACACACTGATCTTACGTTCCTTTTTTATCTCTGACAATCCTGACCAATTCTTTTGGAGGACTGTCAGGGAAAGGAAATAGAGCTTTATGAAAGAAGCCAACCAAAGTTCCTTTGACATCTTCTATTTTCTAAAAGATCCTCCAATCCTAGTGTTAGATTATTCAGTCGGTTAGAATTTTGGATATGCACCACAAAGGAAGGGCCTACTTGATGATTAGTTTGAATCCCGTAACATTTGCACTTGTATGAAAAGTAATTCACTAATATTTTGAGTGAAAGAAAGTAACAAACCTTCTCGGTTTCATCATATTTCTGTGGAAATGTTTTGATTTTCATATGAAGCAGGAAAATAAGAGTCAGTGTCCCTGTAGAATAGATGTAAGTAAATTGCTTAGGGCATTTTTGGATTCACGTATGAGAGTGCGTTGTATTGTATTATAACTGAATATTCCCGAATATTCCCATTATTCAGCGTTTCGATAAGAGCGTACAAGCGTCGTATCCTATGTGCACAATTTCATACCGTTTCCAAAAAATCGAAAGCGCGGTAAAGTATTGTCAGTGGGTTCTGTTGCTGTCAATACTTCGTATTCATTGCGCTGTATTCGCAGCAGATGAAAGTTTGAAATTTGTACGATTACAAGATATCCGGTACATATGCAGTGTAAGATTGGGACCGTTCATTTAGTACATTTCAACGTGAAAATCATCTGGGCTAAAAATCAGAAAGTCCCATACGTCAAACAGGCCACCCGATGCAATTAAGATTGTACAATACGCAGACATAATACGTCCTATCCAAACATTGATCTATATAACGTATTGTATACTATGCCAAACAATACTTCCTATCCAAACATTGATTTGTATCTGATTGATTTGGATGTATTCTGAAAACCGTCCAATGTATACACGAACAGTACCCGAATACAATACAATGCAATATGCGAATCCAAACAGGCCCTTAGCTAGTTACTCTGGACGATCACTTTCTCCACTGCCATGAGATAACTACAAAGAGCTCAGCTTTCCCATTAATCTCATAGATCATATTCATTTTCATTATTCTTGCATTTTCTTGTTTCTACTTTGGCTGTTCAATGCTACTCAGCCAACCAATTTCCATTTATGCGACTTCTATAAAGATCCTTGCTTTGCCTAACACCTGCATGTACGAATTAAAATGCCAAAAGTTTCCTATATCTAGTAATTAATTAAGGTAAACCTTTATTGAGAATTTGCTTTAACTGACAGTTGCAATGTTAGTGTCCTTCCAGGAAGAAAGATTGGCGCAGGGAGTATAGTTGGATTATCAGTTTTGATTGGATCGACAGAACTTTACCCAACTATTGCTTACGCCATGGATGGTGAGAGGGATAAACCTACTAATAAAACTACGTTCTAACTCTCATTAACCAATTTTCCGATCTAGATGTCTTTGAAGAGGAATTATGGGATCCTCGACCCAAGATATGCACACTATACTTAGGTTTTCAGTTTGTGAGTGTGGCCCATGTTTCAGCATTCTAGACTGTTGGTCTTTTTAGCCCAACATGGGTGGACCATGCCCTGAAACACTCCTTGATCTAACATTTATAACCTTTCAAGGATCCTATACTTTGTCATCTTTGGAACCCGCATACTTCAAGAATTCTTTAATTTTTTGAATTTCAATGATGTAGAAAATGAGATTTTAGCAGAAGAGCATCACGCAGATTTTTGGGATGCTTCAGTCTGCTTGGAAGACGAGGATCCACACACCTTCTGGCCATGGGCAAGGAAATGCTGGTTGCCTGCTTTACTGGTTCTGACAGTGGTGATGGGTTGGGAACATCCTCTTACTCTGGCCATTAAAGTAGCCCTTTTTCTCTTCAGCACAAAACCCAGCCCCCTCTCAGTTTATCTTTTTATAGAACAGGTCAGTTGGAAAGCGTCCCAAGTCATGTTCCAAACAAATACTGATTTAGAGGTTTGTTAGCCCCTAACTCACACCCTCCACCCGCACCTTTTCACGTGGCACGAGCACACGTACAACATCTAAGCCATGCATAAGGTGGACGCTGGCATGGAGATGACCTGGCGTAAAAATTAGGAAGATGAGCACAGAACAAAAACAGGGGACGGTTTAAAAGAACTTGCTGATTGTCTCAGTGTACATGTATGGCACTCCTGATATGTGGACCTGGCTGATTTTGGTTGCCAGGTCATGTGCAGACTGCAGCCCACACGTGCCACGTGTGGAAAGGTATGTGGGGGGCTAGCAAACCTCAGCTGATTTAACTGCTTTAAGTGATACATGGAACTTCACTAAGCCTATAGTAGTGTGGGTTTCAGCCCATTGCGAAATACAATAGCTTTACCTATTATGATGCATGTTTTCTTTTTCATTTGATCAGCTCTTGTGACTCGTAGTTATTGATGGTTCTGAATCTAAAATGCATACAAATCTTAATGCGGGAGCATTTTCACACCAGGCTTAAGTGGGGTGGCCTGTAGGATGCAGGGGCACACTTGGGGTGGGTGGCCCGCATAACCCATAGATTTGGGGCCTGTGTGAGGCGGGTAGCTCATGTAGGGCGGAATCTATGGATTTGGGGCCCACGAGCAGGGTTCGGCCGAGGACCTAACTCATGGATTTGGGGCCTGGGCTATGAGATAAAAGGATTAATTTGCCATGCTTTATCAGTTCGAGCTTTTAGAGCAAGTGGTTAATTGTCTTGCATCAAATCTGCTGGGCTAGAGAGAATTAGCATCATCAGTAACATTGACAGACAAACATGACGTCTGTTCCTTGCCCTACTTCATTACCTATATGTATGATTCCAAGGATGAGTTGTAGAATTGTTGGGCTGAAGACATGCACGGTTGAGTTTGTACCAGTTGAGCCATGGTTCAGCGATCCAGAGCATTGCTCTGTTGGGCCACACTGGATGCACCATGCTCTTAAGTATCTCAGTGAGAGGACAATCCTATTCTTTCAATTCATTGGCTGCAAGTAGATGGTCAACAGGAGAAATACAGTAGCTGTCCCATTGAGCTGAAAGGGCCCCAGATTGACAGGTCTTTTATTTCTGAGTTTTTCAGTCATGGCCCATCTGAGTTTGTTGTAGACCACCAGACTGGATGCTGAACCATAGGCTCCACTCATACAAACTGAGCATAGGCTGTGTGGATCATTCATGGTTTGCAAATCAGTTTTGGTGTACTGTATCTGTCACCACCAATACAGGGTTGTATTGCCTTATATCACCCCTGTATTGGGCTATTTTGGACTGATACAGCTGTATCGTTCATGGGCAATACTGGTACGTATTGGGCAATAGGTACTGGTTGCAGACGAAACGTCAAACCATGGATCCTTGGATCAAGGATCGGACAAAGAAATTGCTATTTATCTGCTGAATTTTTTGTCACTACCGATGAGCATACGTGTGTGTTCCATGGTAACTATTGTTTTCCTTCCATCTGCTGTTCTCGATATAGAAATTTGTTTTCAGTTCTTTGTTGCCAATCCACATGCTTCCCTGAGCAAGTATAATGGGTAAGTGAACAATATCATCGCCCGAGTTAAGACCTTTTTCTTTGGCTGAATTGGTCTTCAAAGTCGAAATCCTACATTTGTTTCTCACCAGGGCAGTTTACTGAAGATTTGTGTGACGTTTATCTCTACCATGCTCTTAACGTTCTCTAATTTCAAAATCTTCACAGCTGCGCCATCGATCGATGCGTCAGGACCCAGGACTATACAAATTAAAGGTCAGTATTGCCCTCAATTGGTGTTACAATGTGTTTGCCAAATCCATTCTGCAGTAAGGAGCATAGCAAAAGTTTTCAAAGATCTCAATCATTTTTTTTATTCGTTTTTCACTGCATTGCTTTTAATTGACTTATGTAATAGACAGCGCATTTGGGAGTTTTGTGCTCTTATTAACTTTCATTATAAATTCTGACAATGTGACATTCAAAACTCATGCTAGGGCATTACTTGATGACCTTTGATCTAACTGAAGAGGCCCCTTGATAGAGTGGAATGGCAGAACACAAGATTCGTGTTGCTGATCTCAGTTGGGATAAGGCTTAGATGATGATGAATTTTTCGTCGCCGTATTTTTTGTTATAACATCCATTCCCCCCCTCGCTTCCAAACTAGTCGGTGTCTGAGCCATTGCCTCTCTCGCTCTTCCAAACTAGTCAGTGTCTAAGCCATTGCTTGAAATTTCAAGGCATTTCAATATTGAGAAATGCTATTTTGCAGCTCATGTAATGGAAGTTCTATGCAGCTCCTTCCTCACAGGTACACATCGCAAACAGGCACAGTGATCGAGATCGTTGATCTTGTGGGCTTCGATTGATGTGCTATTAGCCCGAAAATAGTAGTGATTGGATAGCTTGGACCATCCACTTGTGAGTTTATCTGGTAGAATGTGGATGGTCACTCCAACTATTCCTTCTGCAGGCTGGTGATTGGAAGGCGACTGCAGTCCTCTACCCTTGCTTTTGTGACATGGGCACCCCACAGCGGCCCATCAGCTCAACAGTCCCTACCACCACTAACCTTTGCCATGCGTTCCATAAGGGAGCTTCAAAATAGCATTTCTCCTCAACTTGCCATATGTTTTCCCACCCCCATTGGTTATTAGGGCCATAGTTCGAGAACCCATAAACCCAACTCGATGTTCCACCATGTCGGGTGGACTCAAAGACTCAACCCGACTCAATATTTAATAAATTATAATTAAAAGTATCAGGTGTGCCTATAGATAAAATAGTTTGATTTAGTACCAGTAATATAAAATCGAAGTATTTGTATCAAACCATTATTGATGCACTGGTTATGTCTTCCCCTGGTGTCTGGTTGTGGGTTTAGTTCCTGCCCACAACCTTTTTTTATTTATTAGTAGTGCTGACTAAGTGAGTGACTTGGTTTGAGTGACTGGAAGTTGTGTTGAATTGACCGAATGTTCAAGTTGGCTTGGCAAGTCTTCCCAAGTCAGGTTCAATTTACACCCAGAACTAAGTTTCCAATCTACTTGGCTCGAACTCACCAACTCAACATGGCAATCTACTTGGCTCGAACTCACTGACTCGAGTTGATTCTGCTGAGTTTTGAGTCGAGTCAACGAGTTTTAGAACTATGATCAGGGTTAGTATTGGGAACATAAGTTGTATTTTCACACACACTCACACCCATACACACCACAATGGATACTCGAACCCATGACCCCTGTGTTGAAACACTAGTGAGTCTACTACCGAGCCATGCATAGGGACCCATTCATACTATGGAGTTTAGTGATAATTGGAGACTGCTTCTTACTTGAATTGTTGCATCTATTTCTGAAGGCATTCTATGCAAAGAAAGTTGAAGTTGAAGACTACAAGCTTCTATGCTTAGCCAGAGTGGAATTAAGAGACAAGAAGATCACTTTGATGGGAATTCTGGGGAGCTGGTGGGTTCTGCAGTCGTCACCAAGTCCCAGTCCTGGAGTCATCTCTTTCTTTGGGCAGTGAGATCTTAAGAACAGACGAGAAATCAAGATCTGTAATGTTCTTCTTCTTATTCTTTTGGAAAATTAGCAACCAACCCAACAGGGTAATTTTCATGTTCGGTCACAGAATTGTAAATGCAGAGGAAGCTCCCATAGGTTTATACCCTGAGACTGAAAACCCAAACACACCATAGAATCTATTGACCTGAGCTGTTGTCTCAGTTGCACAAACCTTACCCAGGAGATGGTCCTGCTTTGAATCACTCTTCGCAGTTCATACTGGCGATATTGCTCCCAGGCCACATGTACTTTTAATATGGATCATCAGTCCTCTATAAACCAGCCCCTTTTCTCATGCGCATGTGCCCCACCTGATGAGTAGAGTGGGCCAGTTTTCTGGTCAGGTAATGTTCAAGGCGATCCACCTGATGAATGGCCCGGCCCAGATCTTGTACACGTGCCACATGTGATATTGTGAGACTTGGGTTCCAATGGCCTACCCTCAGACTTCATAGCCTGGAAGTTGGCTTGGCCAGTGTTCAGTATGCTTTGGGCTGTGGCTCAAGGTGTGTGGATGGGCTTGGGCATGAGTTTAAGTCCTGAGAACTAATCAGGCCCGTCCTGGCTTTGGATAGATGTAAAAGTCTAACATGGCAGCCCCGGCCCATTTAACACCGTTGTAATGAGTCCTTTCTAGTGCTGGAACTTGGGTTTGGGTTGACTCAAACCCAACTGATTCAACCTGAGTTGAGATTCAGTTATCAGGGTCCTCTGGTTGGGATAAGGTTGGAATAACTCCAGCCCAATTTGAAAACAGCTTGGCTTTGGGTTGGGTTGGTTTAGGGTTGAGCATAGAAGAATCCAGGTTGGCTTCAGGTTGGGCACCTTGGGTTGGAATTCGGGTCGGGTCAAGTTGTGCATTGGGTCATCATTAGGTCAGCTTGGGTTGGCCCTCAACCTGACCAACCTGCCCCCTTCGCACCCCTAGCTCTTTGCTTGCAACCTTGGCTGCACTTGGTCCTGATTTTTTATGTAGTGGACTGGTATGCGCTAGGCTTGGGCAATCCCAGGTCCTCCTGGTCTCTCCCACCCATGGGGCTCATCCTTGCTGATTGGAGCCGTTCGTATGTTGGGCCACAGTATGCGTGCAAAATTCACTACGGTCCAGCAACCCTAACTGGCTTTTAGTTGGTCTTTGGTTCGTTGAACATGAACTGGTGGCCTGTCTGTTTTAACTGTTTCTTGCGGGCCACTTGCTGGCCTTTCTAGCGAACCATGTTGATCTCCAAGAATGGAGTCCAGGTGGGGGTGGGCCTCACCATTTTGCCCTTCTATTTCCACGTGTTTGTGGCTCTTCTGTTTTTTTTTTTTCTTTTTTAAGGTCCATCGAAACATGTGATCAAAAAATATCCTGAGGACCTGCCACAAACGCAGACATTTTTAGGGCGTAATTAATGGACTGGCTTGATTTCTGGGTCAGGTCATCTACATGGCTGTGGGCGCCTGATGAATGGCTCAGATTGAGTTCAGCCTGCTCCGGCCACCCATTTTCAGCACTAATTAGGACCGGAAGAAGTCCTTAACAGTCTAGCTCCGGTAAGACCACATGCACGTTACCCCAAACACTAATCATAACTTAGACCCTGTCAACACATGATGCTTGTGAAATGACCCCATCCGGAACTCAGCCAAGTTGATTCTAATCAGCAAGATTTCTGACTGAGTCACCAGGAAACTTGCTCACATGATGTCAATAATCACATTCTGACTAATCAAGTGACTCAGTTCAAATCATCAAGTCTCTCCGAACGGGGATGGAGTCAGACCCACAGCCTTGTTTTAGAAGTATGGTTAGACACTTTTACAGCCGATGAGATCAGATCTCAAGTGACCGAGTCTTCCCGAGAGGGAATCAAGTCAGAACCATGACAAATTTCCTACAGACTCAGCTTGAAATCTCACTGAGTCGGGTTAGCGAGTCAAAGTCATTGGGTTTTAAGGGTATGGTAAGTAGAGTATTGTCTCCATGAAGAAAATGAGGATTTATATTATTTAGAGACAGATGAGAGGAAACTCAGTGAAGGGGACAGACCCTAGATGACGGAAACAGGCCTTGTGTTTTTTTTTTTTTTCCTTTCTCCCATATCAATTCCATGCATGTATTCAGTAAGAGTCTTCTTATTTCTTAACACATTCCTTCCCTTAAAAACCTAACGCATGGAGCTGCTGGCCAGCGCCAGGCTGTTGCTTGCAAAATGGCTCAAGAGAGAATTCCAACTTTCCATTGGTGATTTAACTCCTGGTTCCTGCGTGAACGCGTCGTCACACACCGTATAGTCTGTCATGGCGGCCGAGAGGTTGCTCATCAGGTCTGCTATGGACCGGCCCTTGAGGTTCCTGGTTGCCTTGGAGAGGTTGCTGAGGGCGTCGTTGTAGAGCTCGCCACACAACTTGAGGTTCGCCCGCTCCATTCGGTCGTGGGCTGCTGCCCTGAGTTTATCAGCCTGGGCCTGAGCCTGCTTGGTCTTGACAATCGTGACCATGATGGACTGCTTGGCCACCCCTGCAACGGTGACTGGACGGTTCCTCGTCGTGGACCTGGCTAAGGACATGCAGAGGGCCGGGTAGTCAGTGCGTGTGCACACTGCAGCAAGCATCAGGTTGGTGCCCTTATGGGGCTTGGATTGGCGGGCGGAGGCTGCCCCGGCGGTGCTAGCGATGAGCGCCATGGAGGCCGTCAATAAGACCAATGTGACTGAAAGTGAGAATGTGATTGATTGACGGTGGGCCATGGCTGGTTTTGGGTCGGATGAACCTACTGTCTGTCTCTCCCTTGCTCTCTCTCTCTTCCTTGGCCTATCTGATTCCAAATGAATAAGAGACTTATTAAGAGGAGGGAGTTTTGGGGTTTTAAATAAATTTCGGAAATTATGTGGACTGACCATTTCTGAATGTAGGGTTGGATTGATGTCAGCCACTCACCAGCAACGTCCTGTAATCGTTACAACGGTTGGTTTGTGAGGCTGGCCTTGAGTATAGAGAGAGCTTCGGTTAAGCTCCTAAAACTATTCTCTCTCAACGGTATTCCTAGTCTGTTCTCTGAGGCCCACCATGTTGTATGTATGAAATCCATTCCGCCTATCCGGTTATATCCTCAATGTTAGGCTCTAAGCCCAAAAATCAGCTAGACCCACAGCTCAGATGGGCCACACCACATGGAACAATGGGTATGGGACGCTAACGATAGGATTGTGGTGTGGGACAACCATTCTGTGTATCTTTCATCAAAACTGTTAATCAGGTGTCACTCATCAGGATGAATATGATATACAAAATCAGCCTGATAAAAAACTCAGTCCGGACATGCCTTGTGAACTTGGCGGTTTTGGGGGGGGGGGGGCAATTTTAGATTGTTACTTTTGGAATGGCCTATTTGAGTTTTTAATCGGGATTATCTTCTGAATCTACGGTCCAAATAATGGGTCTCACTTGATGAACGGAGTGGATTTTACATATACAGATCCCACAGAGACCGGGTATTTTTTAGGCGCGCTGTAAAACAGGGGTTGTTGAGGATTCCAGTCGTCTCTCGCGACTTACCTGTAATCCCCTGTAACCCCAATGTCTTTGGGGCCCACTGAGGTGTTTGTCTTGTATCCCCTCTGTCCATCCACGTCGCCACCTAATTTTAGTGCATGAGCCCAATCATGGGGGAGATGCAAAACTCAAGTGGGCCACACCACAGGAAACAGTTTGGATTAAATGGTAGCCGTTGAAACCTTCTTGGGGTCACAGAAGTTCTAGATCGGACTGGTATATATGTTTTCCCTTCTCTCCCTCCTAAAACTCCTCTCTGCCTTTCTCTGCTAAAACCATTCTCTTAAGTGCCAATGGGACACATGGGGGAGATCTAGACCATTCACCAAGTGGGCCCAGCTGTTAATATATTTAGGACCAAAAATCAGGCCTGTCGATTCATTCGGAGGACAGCTCGTGTACGTTTAATGTGGACCTCGGGTCAGCAAGTTTTTAATGTGGACCGACGTGGCCCACTCGTCAAGAGATTGGGTGGCCCACATCCATCCATGTTAGTCATTGCATGTCTATTCTCTCAAGGGCTAGATTCCCATGTCAGTTGATCATCATTTTGAAGATGTGGTGTCTCGCCCTAACATTGGGGACTGACATACAGTTATCCAGGCCATCCAATTTGTGGGACACATCGTGGATGGATCATATCTCTAAAATCACACTAATCAAGCAATAATAACCTTCCAATTAATGGCTTCCATATGGATGGTTAAAACCAAAATAGTGACTGCTCGAGATTATATTGTGTTATTTTAAGATCCAGTCCATTCATCAGGTGGGCCTCAATTTAACCTACATTGGCCCAAAATCAGGTCTGCCCATTAATAAGATGGGCCCTACGTGAATGTGGCCCTGGCCAAGCACATTCAAAATTTTGAACAGGGCAAGCCTGGCCTATTGACAGACCGATCAATTCGTGATTGGCCCACCTAATGCTGATGGGCCTCACTTAGGGACATGATACACAGTTTAGCCACTCAATCAATGGACTGGATACGTCCCTCACATTAGCCATCCAATTCTATTCACTCAATCAAATTATTCAGTTCTATATTTCAATTTTGTTTGGTAGGACCCATCTCAAGCCATTCACATGCAGTTGGGATCGGCTCGAGGCTGGCCCATTTAATAAACGGGCCTAGAATTCCATCTCAAATCTGACCCAACGATCCATTACATCGTGATTGACCCACCCTACTTAAAATTCATCAAGCCCAAACCCGACCCATTTACTTAAACGGTCCACATTTTATGATATGTAGGATGTGCGGACCTGATCCATTGCCACAGATCCGCTGGTCAACCAGGACCTGCAAGTGGACGGCTGACTAAAAAAAGAAAAGAAAAGAAAACCAACCAAACATTCCATTAATTGGATTGTCGGAATCAGTAGGAGATTTGCATTGCCAACCATCCACTGAGGCCCACCGTATGAATAGTTCTGATTACTGTTATGAAATAGACGGCTGTGATGAAATATAAAACCCAAGAACATGGATATTTGTGGGGGAAGAAATCCAATAAAACGATAGTCCCATGCCGCACACGTACATTAGATATGTACCATTCAACGGCTGGGACTTAAGAAGAGACCATCAGTCCGAGAAGCTGAGGCTGAGGGGGTTTTTGGTCTTTAATCGCTTGAGTAAATTCATTTTTGCCCATATTTTAGAATTTTAAAATTATTTATTAATTTATAATAATATTTATTTAATACATTATTTTCCACTAGATTTTTTCTCGTAACAATAAGAAAAACATCAAAAACTGAAAATCTTTGGAGAAATTCCTATGCTAATAAATTTCCCAAATTGAGATTTGATTTGATAGACAGAGACATAATTCATTGGGCATCCCATAACCATAGTGGAAAAATAAATAGTATACACATAATAAGTACTTGTATAGGAAATGAACTTATTCGTTTATTTACACATTGACATTGTCACAAGTGGCTGGTTCTCCTTTAAAATTTGCATAACAAGCTTATTCTACAACCATATTCTAAAAGTGTACTATCTAACTTTAGAGGAGGGCTGCCTCTTCATGGAAGTGGGACTCCCCAATAATAAGGGCAATCTAAACCCATCATCACATGGGCCATCGCGTGAATTTGAAATTTTTAGGTTTGTTCATTGTTTTATATGATGTGGTGCGCCTGATGGCTGGATAGGCTTGATTTTTTGGGCATCTCATCATTATAGTGAAACTCAATTATGTATTGGTTGGATGACATACACACTGAAGGTGGGCTCAACACAAGCTACACTTGAATGATTTAGTAACTTTTTCATGTAATTGAATATCAACTCTAAATAAAGCTTATTCGACAATGTTTTTATAGAGGAACCTCTTGTCACAATCGTAAAAAAATGACATTGTATTAAAAGTTCTTAGATTCGCGATTAATGACATATCATATGTGCACATGAACGAAAGTGCTCTTGCATAAACGCCTTGAAAAGGATTGGGATTCTTGTAAAGATGTGGTCCTTGATATAATTAGAATGATAGAATGAGATTCGTATAGCTGGCCCCAATCAATTTTAACAAAATTCAGATGATAATAATGACTGGCCTTAACCAAGGGAGAGGCATTATAGTGAATATCAAAGCAATTCACATAAAACATGTTTCTTTAGCTTAATGGAAACATAAATCAAGATAAAACAATCAAACATTATTTTAGTGGATTTGGATCTATTTTTGGCAAGAAACGCTTGTATTCCACTTATTTTGGTATGGGAGACAAGTGGCCCACCAACAACTCTGCAATGAATTTTTCAATGTCTATTGTGCCGCCTTCCCAAAATCCGAAAGAAACTGAAATGAGGGAGTTTGTCATGTGTCGTTGGACAACAAACAAATTGATGATCTATCGTCGGTGGACCGACATGGTTCGGGCAGGTGATTAGACGCATTTATCACCTCAAATGGCCCATTAAGCTGATTGATTAGGTTCCTTTATTATTTTAATTATGTGATGCTTTCTTACCACAGTATCATAAATCATTATGTGGGTTCTAATTTTTCAAATGAGCATGATTTTACTAATTAAAAAGCAAATGCTCACATTCAAACAAAGTAAAAGAATATATTCCTAGTGAAAGAAAATAAAAGAGATGAATGAAAGACACCCACACCCCGAGTCAGGCAAACTCGAGAAGCTTCGAAGGAGCTATGCAAGGAAGCCAACATGGCGTAGCCTTGTTTGAGCAAGATCTGATCTTTACTCCACAAGGAGCCTTGAATGTGGACCATTGTTTCATTTCTCTCCGTGGCCGTCTACTTGCATGACACGAACTGAAAGGTTAGGATTTTGCTATGGGCCTAGATTTTTTATGCGCGGTTCATCATGGTGGATCAAAAAGATTAATGGTTTGGATTCATGAACCATTAGGTCCACTTATACAGAATGAAAAATCTAAGTATGGCATGAATGACCACTTTCAAGGGTAACGAAAGCTTATAAAAGAAAATACAAGAGAGGAGAGTTTACAGCCAAAAGTCATCAAATGGGACAACTAGAACATGGAAGAATAAGTAGCGCCCACCCATGATGTGTGTGTAGAATCTAAACTCTCCTCATGGGCAGCATACATCTCAAGAATCATGCCTCCAACCTAAGTATTCTCCTCATGGCCACATAATGTCATTGAGTTGGGGTGGATCCCTTAACCTTAGTGGACACCCCTAAGGATTTTGTGACATTTGCCCAACATGCTAGACCTTATATTCCATTAAGGAGTTCCTATGGTGGGTGTCTGTTCCCTATTATCCTTCAAATTTTTGCAACTTGATCATGTACGATGGAATTATTGAATATTTGACTTTTTCTAACTACGTGTGTGTCCGGCAATTGAGAGAAGGAAAATGATTGATAGAGAAATTCTTTAGCAGTGGTAATTTTATATGTATCAGTTTCAATGAAGCAGGTGATTCATAGTTTTGATAAATTATTTCTTCATGCAAAAGAAGCTTAGAGTTCATTTGGGATTGTGTTTTTGATATCAAATACACATAGTTTCTAACAACGTGTGTGTCTGGCAATTGGGAGGAGGAAAATGATTGATAGAGAAATTCTTTAGCAGTTGGTAATTTTATATGTATCCGTTTCAATGAAGCAGGTGATTCATAGTTTTGACAAACTATTTCTTCATGCAAAAGAAGTTTAGAGTTCATTTGGAATTGTGTATTTGATATGCATCAACAATTATAAGAGAATTCATGTGAATTAGAATATTTGGTTGTATTGTGCAATGCATAAATAAAATTTATTAAAATTCATACAAATGTGTTTGACAACTTGTAATTGGAATCATTAATTGTATTGTACATTTTATAATCAAAATTCATTGGAATTTATACAAATGTGTTTGGCCACTTATATTTGGAATGTATTAGTGGAAAGAAAGTGAGAGAGAATTATAACTTAAGAATCAGTGATAATTAGAATACATTTGAAAAGAAATGATATATTCTTCTTGCAATTTCAAAAAATGAGCTTTTGGAATTACCAATTCATATCAAATACGTTGAAGCAGGTCATGTGTTACACACATAACACTTTAGTGGGTGTTACCCTTATGGTGTGGGACCCACCATGATGAATTTGTTATATATCCACTTCAACGAGAGATAGGACATGACATTGTATTATAAAATTTTAAATTTATGACCCATGATATGACATGCACACATGAACAAGCATGCTCCGGCATAAACACCTTAAAAATCATTGGGATTCAAGTAAGGATGTTGTCCTTGGTAAAATGGAATGGTAGAACAGGATTCGTGTGGCTAACCTAATAAGTTATGATAAGGCTCGGACAAAGATAAAATAATCAAACATTATTTTAGTGGATTCGGATATATTTTGGGTAAGAAACGCTTGTATTCCTCTTATTTTGGGATGGGAGACAAGTGGGCCACCAACGACAAATCCACAATGAATTTTTCAATGTCTATTGTACCTTCTACGCAAAATACAAAAGAAATGAAAATGAGAGAGTTTGTCATGTTTTGTTGCATGACAAATTAATTGATGATCTATCGTCGGTGGACCCGCATGTTAAGATGAGTTTGATTCTATTACATACAAAAAGGAAAATGCCATAATCAGATAATCACAGTAAAAGGATATATTGATAGTGAAAGATAATGAAAGAAGGAAATGAAAACAACCCACAACTCAGGCCAAGAAAACTCAAGAAGCAAGTTGGGATGCACCAAGAAATTTTGAAAGAGCTAGGCAAGGAAACCAACATGCCATAGCTAATGTCTGCAAGGAGCCTTGAATGTGGACCATTGTTTAATTTCTCTCCACAATTGTCTGCTTGTGCGACAATAACTGAAAGGTTAGGATTTTGCTATGGACCCAGATTTTTAGCGTGCGGTTCATCGTGGTTGATCCAAAAGACTAATGGTTTGGATTCATGAACCATTAGGTCCACTTATACAAAATGAAAATCTAAGTATAAGATGCATATAAAAGAAAATACAAGAGGAGAGTTTGCAGCCAAAAGACCTCTAATGGGACAATTAGAAAGTGGAAGAATGAATAGGGCCCACCCATGATGTGTATGTAGAGTCCAAACCATTCATTTGGTGATACTCCTCATGATGAGCACCATCCATCTCGAGAATCAATCCACCACCACCAACGTACAATCTTGCCATAATCCCAATGGACACACCTGATGATTATGTGGCATATACCCAACATGGTGGACCCTACACTCCATTTAGGAGTTTCAATGGTGGGTGTTTCCTCCCCCATTGTCATTTGAATTTTTGCAACTTAATCATGTATAATGGAATCATCAAATATTTGACCTTTTCTAATTCCATCTATAACTCAATGGACGTATGGTAAATTTTAAAAAAATATTTGTGTACAAATGCGATAGCAAACAATAAAGAGAAAGGGATTGATGGAGAAATTCTTAAGCAGTCCATAATCTCATTTGTGTCATATCAATGAAATAGGTAACTTATAATTTATTTGGGATCCAGGCCTTGCCTGAGTGGTAGACTCTAAGGAGTTTCAACCAAGGTCTTGGGTTAGAAACCCATAAGTGGTGAATTCCTACTACGGCGTCCATGGGTGTGGGTGTATAAATTTTATTTTATTTTATTTTTTAAAAAAACATAAGAAGAAGAAGAAGGTGACTTATAATTTCGTTGAATCATTTCTTTGAGGTAATTAGAGATGGTTTGAAGTTCTGTATTAATTTGATATGCATCAGCAATTACCATATAATTCATATGAACTAAATTTAGTAGTTGTATTTGACAAACATATAATTAAAATATATTTAAATCCATATAAATATATTTGATAACTTATAATCAAAATCTATTAAAATTCATATAAATGTGCTTAGTATGCTATATTTGAAATTTATTGGTGGAAAGAAAGAACTAAGGAACTATGATTTACAAATTGTTAGTAATTAGAATACATGCAAAATAAAATCATATGATTCTGTTGTGATTTAAAAAATAGATACTTTTTATACAACAATTCATATTAAATACATTCTTCCAAATGCACTAATTAATCTTTTAAATAAATACTTATTCAAAATCTCACTTCTAAGATTTCACTAAAAAAATCGAGCACTTAGTCATTATATATCGGATTGGCACATGATATCATAAAAATAAATAATAATAATAATAATAATAATACAAATTTGTTACTCTTACTTAGGATTAGGAATGAATTTGAAAAAGTATCTAAATGGCTTAAATTTAGGAGTGGCCCACCAGAGTACCCTATCTTATACCAAATACACTTGGACTTAAGTATGATGATTGGATGTGGGACTTTCCATTGATCGTCCACTAACCCAAACTTGATTTGATTGGATTATCCTGACCGCATGATAAATGAACCTTTCTTCGTTGAATATAGACCGTTGATTGGTTTATCTTTTAGTGTACGTCTGTAGTCCACTGGTTAAAGGGAAGAATATGTAAATTTTCAATTGTTTTTTTTTTTTTTTCATATGGGCTAATTCTATATATGAACCGAACGGATAAGATCCGTTCCCTGTCCGCCGGGTATTCAGAAAGACATCGAGCTATAGGGATGCAGATTCGATGGATCGTCCATTCTTCACACGAGTGTGACCGGCCCTGCGAGTGTACTTGTGTGATCGTTGGGCCATGGAATTCTTCACGTGGGTCCTACCTGATGAATTGATGTATGAGTACGATTTGCATCTATCGCGATCTTCTCGCCACCCGCTGGGGCCACATGCTGAGATGGTCCGATGATCTGAACCGTCCATATTCTAGTTCCTACGACAGATAAGCTATTACCTCATGATCATTGAAAATTTTAGCCTTTGAATTATTTGATCCATTGAAAATTTTCTTTTCATTGTTCTAAATTCATCCATTCAAGGTAGCCCTTACACCATGGATCCACAACAGGAACGGCTCCGATCACTAGAACATTCAGCATGTGGACCCCATTAGGCGGTGATACATGCTGGATCTGAGGCCGGGTGGCGACAGAGGCAAAACGAGCACGCGCGCGCTGTGTCCGCAGCTGTGCGTCAACGGTCGCCGTTGAGCTCACACGCGCGCGCTGTGTCCGCAGCTGTGCGTCAAGGGTCGCCGTTGAGCTCACACGCGCGAGTAGATATCATATGGCTTTCTCATTTTACAAGGGCCGTAATTCAACGTGGGCCCCTCCCCTCGTGTGAGGGTTCGAACACTGTCTAGGGGCGGACGGTACACGTGTCAGAGATCTGGGCCCATTCATAGATTGGTATTCTCATTATTCAAGGGCTGTGAATCAATGAAGGGCCCTTCATGTGAGCGAGCCGAACACTATCGGAGATCCTGGCCGTTCATAGCATCCCATGGACCAAAAATAATGTTGGTTCCTCAGGCCAGCAAACTGGCGTGAGAACAATAGTCAGTTGGAGAAAAAAAAATCCAACGGTCCAAGTTCGACGTACATGTGTACCCCACTTGTCTCTACTGCCCTGATTTTTGGTAGGTTTGGACGTGTGTATCCACCCGGAAATATCACACGTGTTGTCCCCTCGTTGGGGTTCCCATCACGACTCTTAATTTCGCACGGGTGCATCTCGTGCCAAAACACATGCGCTCAAGTGGAACACGTGTGAAAGATCCATGGAGTTCCTCAGCCCTAAATCTTTCCAGTCAGTTTATCGGGTGGACCCCACTAGATATGCGTGTATGAGTATGGACACGTGCAAGGAGATGTGAATGGCCGCTTCAGAGGCCCGCCGAGATTTCTACACCGAAGACCGTAATAACTACGAAGACCCGATCGCATGAGTTCGATCATTTTGATCCCAACACATGGATCCATGTGACACATTTATCAAGATCCTTATCATTCATCAGGTGGACCACACATTTATACAGTTTTAGAAAAAATATTAAGTCTTTATGATTGTTAGATATAAACAGTTGATTTTATTTATCTAAAATTACTTTTTATCATAAATATATTGATTATTTGATGTGTAAAATATAATTAATTGATTAAAAAATAAAATTTAATGTATACCCCACTTAATGAACGGATCTGATATTTTATTAATGAATCTACCCGGTACGTGTATGGAGAGGAAGACCTGTAATCTCACGCGCGAATGCAGTTAAACTGCATGGATTCAACGTAGAAGAGGAACAAAGAAACACGCTTCACGAGGAAAGATTCTCGGATCTTTGAAATAAATTCTTGGTTTGAATATTCCTTCGACGATTACTAAAATGCCCTCGCGGCTTTAAAATGCCACCTAGCCACCTCTTTTAAATGGTGGTGGCTGATCTGTGGCACAGGTGGCATGCATTTTTATTCAATCTAGACCGTTCAAATAGTGGAAGAAAATATAGAGTACATGGATGTGTAAAAAATGACACCAGACAAAAAATCACAATCATTGCTTTGGATATCAAATGGATTTATGAATTCCACTTTCATTGGGTGAAATAAGATGGTTGCAATCATCTGATCAGTGTGATGTTTGCTATGTGCTCAATCTTAACTGGCCACCCCCAATTTGGACGGTTCAGATTGAATGAGATTTGGTCAGTGGAGTAGCCATCACCGTTTAAAAAAATAGTTGTGAACAATCACCACAGTCCTGCATAGTATTACGCTAGATACGAGGCGTGATACCATGAGATGCAGATGCATGAAAGGTCGACGAGATGCAGATGCATGACCTTCCAAGATACCTAGATGTCATCAGTATCATCTAAACCATTCATCAGGTGGTACTCACTGTGGATCCGATGCAACATAGAAATATCTATGATCCATACCATCCATCTGATTACCTAGAAACAAAAGATTAGATTCAATGGTCAAAGTCACCTGTCTCCACTGATAGAATTGCTGGATCATTGTTATTCTGTGGTTATAACATCTCCTTAATGGACCCACTAATTGAATGGTTTAGATCAAGCTGATTTAATCTTAATATTCCACAAGTCCACACGTCTGCTAGCCTCCATAGTCCATACATGCCACGGTGGCACAACGATGCGAGATCCAAGCCATCCATCAGGTAGGCCCGTACTTGGACTGGCTAAAAAAATCAGGTGGCCACAATGTTAAAATAGATGCATGTCTCGGAAAAACTGGATCAAGTTGTTTACAGCCGTCCATTTGTTTGGTATACTTTAGCTGACCTGAAGAGTGGGCCCAGCTTGATCTTGTGCCAGGGCATCTATTTGTCAGTACCCAATCGATGGACGAGTTCGGCAGCACCGGTTAAAAGAAACAAAATTCCAATTAAATTAAAATAAATGAAATTACAGCCAATCACTACGATACAATGTCAATGCGTGTGGGGGAGATACCAAAAATAGGGGATGCAAAAATTTACCATATTCACTAAATGGAGGGGACTGCACTTAATTTGTTATTTATCAATGGCTACAAATTTTTTAATGGTGTGGCCCACCTGATAAGTAGATGGGGCTGATGTTTATACTAGGTGATGTTATGGTATAGCCAACCAAATTGAAAGGGTTGGATTTCAGATGCACTTACAAAGGTTGAAGTCATATGCTTGGTGGACATTACATTGTAGTCCAGCTGGTTGGATTTTAGACCTCTGTCCATTTATAGAGATGCTCACACACATCAAATTAGACTGATTGATAGACAAAAATTCCATGGAAAAAGGTTCTATAAGGTTGACCTCATGATAACTTTCCATGAGGTTGAGCTGTGTGGGATCCACTAAGATATTTATCCAAAATCAACACCGTGCATCTGATGGGTCTCCTTTAGGTTATGGGATATCCTAAAATTTAATCATACACGGAACTCAGGTGGGGCATATCATCTAAAACCATGTGAAGACATGCCTAAAACATATAAAAGCACCTGGTGGGGCCTACCTGAGTTTTGGATGCAGCTGAAACTTGGTTCAACCCCTCATCCAAGTGGGATACACACAATGGATGGACTGGATTCGTGAAAAACATATTGATTGGCCCAATAAATGATTATGAATGCTTTAATAGGAAGGTAACCCCTCTCAACTGTTGTATGTGGTGCGGCACACCCAAGTCATGGATTGACTTGATTTTTAATCCCATAGCCCACCGTGGAGTGGTGCATCTGGCTGATGGGATAGATGTTCAATACACATCACAGTGGGTCCCACACAGCTCAACCTCATGGGAAGTTCCCATGAGGTCGACCTCACAGTACCATTTTCCAAATTTCATCCTATTTAGTGCATCCAAATGCACTCTTAAAATATCAGAGCATTCTTTCTCAATTTTCAAATTTTTGGAAGAAGAAAAATCCAATTTTCTAATTTTCCATCTCAAGTCCTGCAAATCGATAATAGAAGCTGCTAATTATCGTAGACAACCTATCATGCGTGGTAGATCTGACCCATTAAAAAGGAGGCCCCGCCGTGTAGATCATTTATCTCAAAGATCAAACGGATTGCTCTTATGCAGGGCCAAATCACTAGCCGTTCATTTATTTCAATAATCGCATGACCTGATTTTTTCACCAGGTGATCTTCATGGTGGGGCCCATCATTTGCATGGCTCTGATGTCATGCAAGAGTGCCACATTAATTGGAAAGAGGGTTGCGTACAAAATTAGCATACAGCTGGGTGCAGGTGGTTGGCTCTCACAGGGAAAGAAAAAAAGAAAAAGAAAACCTTTGATACTCTGGCACAATGTGATGGTTGATACACAGTAAATTGCACGCAAAGTACCGTGAAGAAAGAGTAAATTGATATCTATACCCACAATATCGATCCATTCTCCCTTCTTTTGGGCTTTTGGTAATACAATAGAACAACTTAGTACTGTGATATTACCAAAAGTAGAAATAGTGGGGCATGGTTATCAATCCGACGTGGATGGAAATGGTCAACCTCAAAAAATAAGAGATTAGAATTATGGGTGTCTGTCGCCATCTTTCAGCTAAAAAAATAAAGAAAAGGGGAAATAAATTCAAGAAAGGGATGGTTTGGACATTTTCAGGTTTGGAAAAAAAAGGTAGAAATCAATTAAGAAAAGGAAGATTGGACACTTGATACACAAATAAATTCAAGAGTTGTTTGATACTCTGGTAGAAAATGACACTTGATACACAGATGAACGCGTTAACTCGTATTAAACTGACTCAAAGTCACGGACCCAAAATCTGATCAGTTGGACAATCCTGACCTTTGGTTCGTGGACACTTGTTTGATGAAGTAGGAAGATTGGATATCTTTTTTCATTTTCAACCGTCCAACAAATGTCCACCAATCCCATAGTCAGAAAATCAAATAAGCTTAATTTTTTTGTTCATGATACATCTAAACTTGGACCCATGATTTGGAAGTTTTAGTTCGAATTACTTATATGAAGCTGATGGAATTTCAAAGTACCTGTGTATCATCTATCACAGTCAGACAGAGTATCAAAGCCTTCCTCTTTGAAAAGTCAAGCATTTCCTTTTGTCTCGGAACTGATGAGAATCCCCAAAGTCTATAATCTCAACACCCACTTGGTCTTGATACTTCCCATCGTGCCAACCCTGCATCTTTATGGTTTGAATTCTACAAAATCATTTTCCCATTCCACGGCCAAGACAGAAAATGCCAAATACATCCCCTCAAAGAGAATTCGCATAGCATGCATTAAATCAAAGAACAAAGGGGTGGAGTTGCCTCTCTCTCTCTCTCTCTCTCTCTCTCACACACACACACACACACACACACCAAAGAGCTATAGACATCCAGATACAAGAAAAACCACCAAAGAGCTATAGACACCCAAATACAAGAAAAACCACATCAAATCTGTCTATTATGCTTTATATTTCAGTTATCCCTCCAACTAAATTTCAAAAACATATCCAAACACCAGGCAAAACAGACCAAAATCTGCCCATGGAATTTTCCTATTTCAGTTACTTCCCCCATACATATATATAGACATGGAATTGAGCTTTGAAGATATTCAATTTCATAGACAGATTACAGAGAAAACCCAAAAGCCAAAACAGCTATAATCTATCACTAGTTATGGAGGATCTTCGAGTTCTCATAGATAGCTTACAGAAATAAAAGAGCATACCAGACGAACCCAAATGAGCTAGAATTATATCACTAGCTATAGGAGAACTTCAAATTCATAGACAGCTTAAACAAACAGCTGATAAAAGAGAAGACCCACAAAGCGAAACATGGAAATCTCTGGTCGGGAAGAATCAGCGCCTTCAAATTTTGCACTTCCAGTGGACTCCGAGCACAAGGCAACGGAATTCAGATTGTTTTCGGTGGCAGCCCCACACATGAGGGCCTTTCACCTCTCATGGCTCTCCTTCTTCGCCTGCTTCGTATCTACCTTCGCAGCACCGCCCCTCCTCCCCATAATCCGCGACAATCTCAATCTCTCCACCACTGACATCGGCAATGCAGGGATCGCGTCGGTCTCCGGAGCAGTCTTCGCCCGGGTCGCCATGGGGACCGCCTGCGACCTCATGGGCCCACGCCTCGCATCAGCATTGCTGTCCATCCTCACTGCCCCCGCCGTATATGCCACTGCTACTGCCAACTCCGCCGCTGCGTTCCTCCTCGTCCGCTTCTTCACTGGCTTCTCGCTTGCCTTGTTCGTCTCGACCCAGTTCTGGATGAGCTCCATGTTCTCCGCCCCTGTCGTTGGGGTTGCCAATGGCTTCGCCGGCGGGTGGGGCAACCTCGGTGGTGGGGCCACCCAGCTCATCATGCCCCTCGTCTACTCCCTCATCTGCCACCTTGGCGCGACCTCTTTCACCGCCTGGCGAATTGCATTCTTCATCCCTGCAACGTTCCAAGTCCTGACTGCATTCGCCGTATTGGCTTTCGGCCAAGACCTCCCAGATGGAAATTTCAGCCGATTGCACGAGTCTGGCTATAAGCCGAAAGACCAATTCTCAAAGGTTTTCTACCGTGGAATCACAAACTACAGAGGGTGGATCCTGGCCTTGACATATGGATTTTGTTTTGGGGTGGAACTGACAATCGATAACATAATTGCAGAGTATTTTTATGATAGATTCAATCTGAAACTCCACACAGCTGGGATTATAGCAGCTAGCTTCGGATTAGCGAACATAATTTCTAGGCCAGGAGGTGGGATTTTATCGGATGTGATGGGGAAGAGGTTTGGGATGAGGGGGAGGCTGTGGAGTTTGTGGGTGGTGCAGTCCTTGGGTGGATTGTTCTGCATTTTGCTCGGGCAGGTCGGATCATTAGGTGCTTCCATTGGCGTCATGATCGCCTTCTCTCTGTTTGTTCAAGCTGCATGCGGGCTGACGTTCGGTATTGTTCCTTTCGTCTCCAGAAGGTGCTCTCTCTCTCTCTCTCTCTCTCTCTCTCTCTCTCTCTCAAAATTCACATTGAAATTTCACAAAATCTGCGGCACAAGTGAGCTAAAAGTCGATCCTAACCACTCCATCAGCAGACCGAAAGTTTGGGCATCAGTCATTTGTTTTCTGAAACCTAGTGATTAGGATCATCTTTTTTTTTTTTTTGAGAATTAACTGTAGCATTCATTAAAAGGAAAGGGAAAACAAGAAGGGGGAAAAGCCCACTGAGATGGCAGGCCAAACATCCTCTAAAAAAGAGAAAAATTTCAACTCAGACAGATTAACCACACTACAAGCCCATTCGATGATAAATTGATGCACTCTCCTAACTATGAAATCCACCGAATTGGAAACATCTCTAAAACACCTACTATTTCTTTCTTCCCAAACTGCCCACCAAACAGCTAAAAGAGACATTCTCCAAACCAGAGAAATCACTTTACCCAGGGAGACTCCATGCTAGGCTAACAGAAGACAATCCGTGGAATGAGAAGTCCAGGAGACCGCAAAAGAAGAAAGCCAGCTGACCGTACCTGATGGAAGAAAGGACAATGAATGAATAGATGGTCTTTCGTTTCTTCATTTGCCATACAGCATAGACAAATACTGGAGATTATCATTCCCCTTTTTCTTAGATCGTCAACTGTAAGGACTTTCCTCTTCCCCACTAACCACTTGAAAACTGCAATCTTAGGAGGCGCTTTATATTTCCACACTTTAGCTGTCATCACCTCGTCAGTTATAAATACTTTCCTGCCAATGTAGAGTATAGGGATTTCACTGAAAATAACCCCTTTTTGTCGGGTCTCCAAACGAGCCTATCATTATGAAGAATATCTAGTTTACACTTACCAATACAATCAAGGCAATAAATTCTCCAATTTGCCAGTCATGAAAGTTCCTTTTGCATGGGGGATGCCAACGTCATTACCATGGATTGAGAAGCAATCAGCAACCGCAATGGATGGGTTGGGAGCCAGGCGATATAATAAGGGGAAATCATCTTTCGAAACCGAAGAACCTGCCCAGATATCCTCACAAAATTGGGTTTCATCTCCTTTTCCTATAGAATGACCGATACTCCTACGAACTTCCTTATTAGAACATAACACCCCTCTCCATAGAGCAGAGGCTCTATAGGAAAAAGAATCCTTAGACCACCAACCTTCATACGTGTGCCCGTACTTGCATTTGATTAGAATATTCCATAGAGACCCATTTTCCGTCCCAAGTCTCCACCACCACTTGCCTAGCAGGGCCCGATTCATTACTTTGAGGTTTCTAACTCCAGCTCCTCCTCCTTGATATTGCTAACAAACCTCTTTCCAATTGACCAAATGAAATTTCTTCTTTTCCTCCATCCTGTGCCCAAGAAAGTCATGTCTTAGTCTTTCCAAGATATTGAGAATCTTAACCAGACGTTTGAATAGAGACATAAAATATAGGAGAAGATTAGAGAGTGCCGCTTTAAGACGACCTCTTAAAGATAAATATCTGCATTTCCACTTAACTAAATATGATTCAAACCTATCGATTACTTTATCCCATAAAACCAATGGAGGTTTACCTATGTATAAAGAGAGCCCAACAAAGGTGGTCGGAAAAGATCCCAACACATAGTCAAAAACATCAAGAAAAACTCTGGATTCAACTTCATCCAAATTAACGCCAAACATACGCGACTTTCTTAGATTCACTTTATGACCCGAAACCACTTCGAAACAATGGATGGTAGTACGGAGATTGCTAACTTTGTTGAGATTTGCCTCACAAAAAAATAAGAGTATCGTCTGCGAACTGAATGTTAGATATAGGGGAGTCTATGTCTTTCACCTTGAAGCCACCGATAATGACTTCTGTCTGGCCTTTGCTCAACATACTTGAAAGGGCCTCTCCCACTATAAGGAATAAGAAGGGGGATAATGGATCTCCATGCCGCAGACCCCTAGAACTCTAACAGAAACCTTTGAGGACCTGTTTATAAGAATCGAAAAGAATGTTAAATTGATACATTCCTTCATCCAAGATACCCATTTGATTCCAAAACCCATCATTTGAAGCATATATTAAAGAAAATTCTCATCAACGTGATCGTAAGCCTTCTCTAGATCAAGTTTACATAAGAGGCTCTTGGATCTAGATTTATGACTTGAGTTTAGACATTCGAAAGCAATGAGGGCACTGTCAATGATTTGCCTACCCAGGATAAACGGACTTTGATTATGAGATATAATCTTGCTTAAGACCCCCTTCAACTGATAAGCTAGAACTTTGGTCAAAATTTTGTAGGGCACACCGAGGAGACTGATCGGTCTGAAGTCATGCAAGGAGTCTTCTCCATGAATTTTAGGGATAAGCACAATAAAGGATGCCCCCATCGATCTGGACAACCTACCTTTTATCGTGAAATTCCTTGACAAAGGCCATTAAGTCTCCCTGAATAATTTTCTAAAAATGCTGAAAAAATAGAATCGGAAAACCATCAGGACCGGGGGCTTTGTCTCCTCCCAACGCCTGCACCGCATCCTTAACCTCTTCGATCATAAACTTAGATTCAACAAATGAAGCTTCCAAGCCAGAGATACGATTAAAGGAGAGGAGGTCCAGATTTGGTCTGCGCCAATCTTCTGCCTGAAGAAGATTTCTGAAAAAAGAAATAGCCTCCTCTGATATAAGATGTTTGTCTTCGGTACACACTCTATTCACCAACATACTGCTGATCTTGTTCTTTCTAGCTCAAGCGTTGGCTAGACTATGAAACTATTTGGTATTTTTATCTCATTCCTTTATCCATTTACTTCTAGATTTCTGCCTCCACGATATCTTGTCTTCGATCACCCTGGTTGAGTAATCCTTAGATCTTCTAGACCAAATTGCACTATCAACCAGACTGTCTTCTATCACAGAATCTATGGCCATGACCATGACCATTCATGGTGGGACCCGCCAGCCAAACAGTTCGGTTCTTGTACACATAAAAGTGTAAAACATCACTTTGGAAAAAATAGAAAAACGAGTTATAACCCACTTCCCCATTAGGACCTAGTATGGGACACCCCAATCAAAAAATAACTTCGCAGACAAGGATATACATTGCCAACTTCTCCATATACAGGAATGTCTACAGTACAATGAGGAATTTAAGAGTTTATTAATGTGTGAGGGACATGGTTCAGTCATCCAGACCATTGACCTTATGGGCCCTGGTGCTAGTGTGGGACACCCCAATCAAAAGATCCTGACCTTTCAATCAGCAACCTACAAATAAACGGTTTTTTTTTTTTTTTTTTTGAAAGATGAGAATTTCATTAGAAAAGATAGAGACAATACAAGGAGGGGAAGACCCCCAAAGAAGAAAAAACAAAAGAAAAGAGAGACGGAAAGAAAAAGGAAAAAGACCTAAACTGAACCTAGAAAGAAAGACCAAGAACAAAACAGGCCCACGCCTGGCTCAAAACCCAACAAGATGCTAAAGGGCCCAATCCCCAAGAAACACCAAAACTGAGGAGAAAACTCCCACCATAGATACACTTCTGCAAATAAACAGTTGCAACAAAAGTATGGCAAGTCAGTCTCCACATTCAGCATAAGATGGGCCAAAGATGGAAGGCTGGAGATCTTAAACAGAAGGACCCACCAGATCATCAATCTGGATCGCAAACCATCAGTCTACCATGTGCAGATACTGGCATCAGCAAGCTATGCATTTGTCGAGGGAGAAGACCCTATAATTCTTCTAAAACAAAACAGAGCGAGATGATCTCTGAACCAATACATTCCATGTGATCTCGTTTCTCTGACAGTAATTTCTAAAACTTTTGCAGATCGCTAGGAGTGGTTTCTGGAATGACAGGAGGCGGAGGGAATGTGGGTGCGGTTTTGACACAGCTGATATTCTTCAAGGGCTCCAGATACTCGAAGCAAACTGGGATCACTCTCATGGGTGTCATGATCATAACCTGCACCCTCCCTTTATGGTTGATCTACTTCCCGCAGTGGGGCGGAATGCTCTGCGGCCCATCGACTAAGGACAATGCCACAGAAGAAGAGTACTACGTAAAGGAATGGAATGCAAAGGAGAAGGAGAAAGGCTGCCATCTCGCAAGCTTGAAATTCGCAGATAACAGCAAGAGCGAAAGAGGTCGACGGGTGACTTCCATGCCCTCACCTCTTACAAACGGAACACCAGGAGGCGTATGAATCCTAACAAGGATTTGGGATTCCTGAAAAGGGAAAAAAACAAAAAATGTAGCATGTTTAATATGCAAGTGTTTTGTCAATAGGTGCATGAGGTTGCACTAGGACTGTTCTAAGTTACTACTTAGTATTAGGTTGTATGGAGAAGGCTAAGGCAATGAAATAAGCTTTTGAGCACTGGTTTTTATGATGTTTTGTATCCTCAGCTCCTGTGTGTTCTTGTCTATTGAGAAAAGAGGAATTATATGATTATTGCCTTGAGGATATGTATGGTTTAGATGGGTTTCAGTTTGTGCAATTGGGGCCATGGTTCAGTGATCTAGACCATTAATTTGACGTGTTGGGTCATAGTTACTGGAATTCATTTCCCTTCACTAATACCAACATTTTGCCCCCCTAGTTTCATGCTTCTAGCCAAATGCTATCACAATTGTTGTAAAATGAATGTTTTACGCATCCATTTCTCACATCTATTCCTGCATCAGTTTCTCATTCTGGCAACTATGGTTGGGCATACCGTGGATAGACCATGCCCCAGAAATCTCCTCCATGGCATAATCCTGACCCTTCAATTTTGTGGCTTGCAAATAGACAGTCAAGAAGGGATACATCAATGGTCTTCATTAAACTCGAAAAAAAAAGCCCATCATTCGTGGCTAGGATCTCCCAATCTAGGAAAATTGGGACGTGGTCCATCTGCCAATCATCTGGACCACTAAGCCATGGGCCCAACTTCTACAAACTGAAAACAATAAGTATAACATGCATATCATCAATCGAGGATAATGCATTCCCTATTTGAGAAGAAAGTGTATCATCCCCACCCCAAGAATGCTGGTGTCTGTTTCAACAACTGAGGCCCATGGTTCTATGATACACACTGTTGATTTAATGAGGGCCATAGGGATGGACCACACCCAAAAGAGTTGCCAATGAGACATTCAGTGACCTACAAATAGACGGCTAAGAAACAGAAAGATCCAAATGAAACCGGGCCCTAAGCTCAGAAACCGGGCTCACAAAATAAAGGCCAAAAGTGTCACGCCCCAAACTCAGAAACCGGGCTCACTAAATTCTCGATTACCGAATCCGATGCCGACAGCCTCCGTAGTACCCCATTCTCGGCTCCCAGCGCGTATGCGCCAGATTCCGATCATGAGATCCTACATGGAGGAATTTCCAACGTACATTTATCTCATAAAAAACATAACCACAAGTATACCCAAATTACAAGAACAACATCATCACCACATATCCACTAATATAATTATTCAAGTACAATGCTGAAATGGAAATACAATATAAAGATATCAAAGAAAACTCCAAATGCTCCACTGCACGCTCCTGCCTGAGATCGGCTGCATCCTAACATCATCTGCATATATCTATCGTGCATAAGCTTATACAAAGCTTAGAAGGTGGTGAAAGTGTGTGCGCAAGATAAGTGTCAAGCACATAAATACAACGTCATAAATCATACAATATCGAAATAAGAAGAAATACTGACAAGATCATGAATCATACGATATCAAAATAAGCAGAAATATACTGGTAAGTGCAGGAGTCATACAATATCAGAATATGTAATGTAGATCGACTATGCAAACGCAGACTCATATAGAATCAAATATCAGATGTCGAGGATGCAATGCAATATACAAATCCTGCTAAATCTGTCTAGGCTATATAAGTGCAGAACATAGTAACCCAAAATGTCATATGTCTGCGGATGTAATGCAATATGTGATGCAAATGAAATGACCAAGGTGGAGTGTGAAGTCGGGATGATAATACGTAGTATTGCAGACTATGTGTTCACTATAAGGGACTTCTATCTAAATCAGTCTCATACCTAAATTTGGATAGTCAAACTCAATGTGTTAAACTCCTGATCTCAGGTTAGTCGCGCGTTCAACTGAAATCATGGTCATGCGAAGGTACATGTAACAAATAGTTGCACACCACCAGCTCGAGTGGATAGTGAATGAATGAGTATGTAATTCCTGCTCAATAAGTCCATATATCAGTATGGTTCCTCTCTAGGATCATCATCGGGGTCTAGTACACTCTACAATGGCTGCCGCCTCCATATCCGTACAACCAGCAAGTGGAAAAGACTTTACTATCCGCCTAGCCAGCAATCTACCAATACCTACCCGGCTCATCGATAACAAACCCATTTACGAGCTGGTCATACTCAGCCTACCTCAAAACCAACTCACTCGAGCGGATAAGGTCACACCCCCTCCCAATCGACCACGACACAGTGGGAGACGCGGCCTACTGGTATTCGACACTCAGGCACTCATGTATCTACTCGATCTAGACATTAGGGCGTCTCCTGGCCTCAGAGGTTTAAGGACTTTCACCCACGGACATCCAAAGTGCCCTGATGCTCGAACTAAATATTTTCGGTGTACCATCTAGCCTTCCACGACATGCCTGTGGAGGCCACGACCCTAATGTCGTTAGGACGTACAATGATCATGTCACACATATGCAAGATGGATGAGTCACACCGTTCAGTCATGCAGCAATCCTGCGCGTACCACGCACTCATGTAGGTAACTCCTATCAGTGAGTCCCATAAATAATCTGCCAATGACATATGTTATGATTAGTCACCCCTCATATCAAGCATACATGTGATGCATATGAGCATAAAGTATAGAGTTATACCAAGCATGTTAAATGGTGATGAACTATTCTTTCAACGAGGATGGGCCTAGATGGCCTACACATAACAAGTATGAGCTTATTAATGGGCCCTAGGGAGAGTTACAATGCGGACATTTAACCAACATTGTACTTACAATGTGGGCATCAAACCATCATTGCTCCCAAGGCATGGCCCGTTATAAACATCATTACACAAATCATGGTGAAATCACACATTACAATGTGCCTAATGTACATCCCGTTGGGCCTCGACCCATAGGCCTCAGATACATCAAATGGATCGTATCACATGGGCCTCATATATATCAAGGTAAGCCTCAACAGTGGACCACAAATACATCAAAATGGGCCTCATCACATGGGTCTTATATATTAAGGTGGGCCTCAACGGACGGGCCATAATTACATCAAGATGGGCCTCATACATATCCAAAAGAGTCATATTGAAGGATCACTTCGACCATACCACAAATAGCAATGGAGATAATAATTTTCACTATTAAATAAATCACAGGGCCCACCATAAAGTTTATTTTTCACCCAATCTAATCATAAGGTCTTAAAGACCTGGATTAAGAGGGAAAAACAAATTTCATAATTATCCAAAACTTCTATACTCCCAAAAGGGATTTAAATGGTAGACGTTCAAATCCCACTATTTTCTGCAGAGTGGTCCACTTGATCAGGGGCTGGACACATCATGGTGAGGCCTGCCGTAATGTATTTGAGATCCAACCAATTCACAAGTTAACATAGTGATAAATGAAGTGAAAACAAATATCAGCTTTATTTAAAACTACAGTGGCCCCTTAGAAGTTTGAATGGTCCACTATTTCAACGGTGAGGTCCACTTGAACTTTAGATCTGACTCATTCTTTATTTCATAAAATGATATTTCAAAATGCATGGACAGTATGGATACAACGCAATGCATCATGTGGGCCCCACCGTCCAAACAGTGGACGGTGTGGATAAAACACATACATCATTGGTGGGTCCCACGCTGCACCGACGCAGCATATGTGCAGGGGAGCAGGCACAGATAAAACACATACATCATGTGGGGCCAGCGGCTGGGACCCACGGTCCCTGCCCATCCACACCTCAGCGTAGCATGATGCTGTTGCACATTCTCTGGACGTTAACAGCAGCACCTCCTGCATCTCATATATATATATATATATATATATATATATATATATATATATATATATATATATATATATATATATTGAAAAATAGATTTTCCACGGTTTTTCCCTAGTGGGGCCCGCATCAGGAGAATCCGACACAGTCGTTGGATTCTATGGCTCAAGATAGTCTAAACGGGCCCAATATTCGATGTGTTTTGGTGTATAGAAACATCGGAGTGGATTTCAAAATATTCGATGTATTTTGGGATAGACGGCGTGGATTAGACCCATACATCAAGGTGGGGCCTGTAGGAGTGGCCCACCCAAAAAGCTTGAATCAAATATTTTATTATTATTATTATTTTTGTTAGTACCTCCACTGTCTGTTCACACTTCACAATGCCCAATGTCCAAGGACGGATCGTATTTATCAAGGTGGGTCTCACATCGACGTGGCCCACTTAGATCAATCTAATATTTATGTTTTTCCCATCTCCATTAAGGTATGGTCCACATGACTTGGACGGTGTAGATCCAACACGTCCATCAAGTGGTTCCCACGAAGGTGGACGACAAGGATGAATTGCATACATCAAGGGGCCAAAATCAAGAGAAAAGAGAGAGATAAAGAGAGAGATCAAGTGATGGAGGGACCCCGGCACTATGGGCCCTCCCTTCCATGATTTACAACGTACATCAAGTGGGTCTCATTACATATGGGCCCACAAATCAAAGTTAACGGTGGAGATCCTTTCTCCACCGAAATGTAAGGTCTAGATGACCCTATCCATGCAAGTAAATGTAAGGTCTAGATGACCCTATCCATGCAAGTAAAATAAACATCATGATGGGGTCCATGGAGAATGTCCCCATCATGGAATGATCATGAGAATTAAGGTGGGTCATCGGCCACATCTAGGGTCCAAAGTGAGATCCATACCATCAATCGGTAAGTTTCACTTGACCCATCATCAAAAAAATAAAATCTAGGCTTATATAAACACCCACCTTTGATCTCTTATTCCTTCTTCCGTCAATGTATGCTACAGCTCCATAGGAACAATTTCAACAGTTGAGATAAAACTTAGGTAGTGGAGATGAGAGATAGAAAGTGGGCCACACAAAGCTCTCTCATGGAGCTTGGACGTTGGATGCTCTCGTGGGGTTTGCTTGAAAAATGAAGAAATGAGAGAGAGGGGATGAGATGTAGAGAAAGAGAGAGAGAGAGAGAGAGAGAGAGAGAGAGAGAGAGAGAGAGAGAGAGAGTGATGGGTGAGTGATGTGTACTTGACATGTAAGGGATAGGTAGCTTTGACTTTGGGGTTGCTTTTGGGGATGAGACATGTGAGGTGATTAATTAGATTGATTTGACATGTTTTAGAGATTCTTTTGAAATTGCAAACACGCGACGTTTCCTCGAATTTAACGCGGGCCCACATCTCCTGGCCTGGGTATCGGATCGACGCGTAATATGCGGCGACGGCACGGTTGCTAGGGTACAAGTCTCGGATTGAGCCAACTCAGATCTACGGAATACGACTTAGGGTTATGTATAAACATCGATTATAAGTCGTGGGTTACCGGAATTCGACGGGAAGGATCGCGAAAGTCTACGGAACAGTACGAATTAGGATACGGGCCTTACAAAAGGTAGGCCCCAGAAATCAACTGTCTAGATAACAAAATCATGCCCACTTTTGTGCATATTGAAAACCCAAGGATACTATACATATTTTCAAGTTGAGGATCATATAATTCGTCTTTCAAAATGTAATTCTATACGAATTCAAATCTACAATAATGACTACAAAGTTCAAATGTAATTGAAGTTCTAGCATTCACTGTAAATTGTCTACGGAATTCAGCACCTTTCCTGTGTATTTTGCAGGAGAGATGGAAACCTCCTTCCACTGAAAAATTAGAAAAAGAGGAGAAGAAGAAACTGTCTGCAGTTCAAAGTTTTGTTGGAAAGAAACTTTCCTTGCCTCATAAAGTGATATCAAAGGATCTTGCCTTAAAAAGAAAGGAAGAAACCCCTGCCTTTTCTTTGGATAACGCCACATGTTAGTAGGTGGCAAATGGGCTGAGTTGGCCCAGCCTTGGTCCAGTCTTCTTCGAGCTGGGTTTGGGCTCAGCCTCGAGACCTGTGGGATGGACAGGGGCCTGAGTCTTAAGCCCAATAAATTGGGCTGGACCTGACCTAAAATCTTTTCTAAAGGCCCAGAAAAATCCTAAGCCTGAATTATTTGGTGGGCTGAGAGTATTTGGATGGTTGACCCAGACCAATTACAGGCTGGGGTGGGTCCTTGGTTCATGGGCTGGACTTACCGCTTGGACATGTTCTGGCCTGGCTCCACCAGCCCATATGCCACCCTATATACAAGGAAAGGCTTCTGCCATAACAAAAGAGAAAAGGAAGAATTTGCTTCTTCTTCTTTTTTAATGGTAGGGAAACATTAGTCTTTTTCCCCAAGAAACTCATATATCATCAACCAAAAAGGATAAATAAACATAAAAGAAATAAAATGAAAATGTAATTAACAATGTGGTTTGTTTTTTAAATAAAAAACCACTAACTTGGACATACGCAGGCATGTCAGTTTCAGAGATGGACAAGAGGTGTCAGGCACTAGAATCCTCAAAAACCCAACACGCCAACATGTCTGTATTAATCATATTGGAAATTTGTCGCTACATAAATTTATAAGACATATAAAGCCATGATCAAGTGCAAATTCTTCATACCTTATTAGAGTGTAAACATCTATTCAAGGCCCAAGTGAGCCCACCCATGATCAACAAAAACTGTTAGACGGTAGTTGTCCATTGTAGATAGCACATGGTTGATTGGGTGACAACAGCCATTCAAATAAGGTCCTGCAAAATGGATGGTAAGATCTCTTTCAACATTGATGTTCCATGCCCTTAATTCTACAATTGTGAATCCAATCATGTTTATTTTGGGGTCATGTGCAATCTAGAGTGGTTCCTCCTAATCCAACGGTCTTTTCTGATCATAGGAGGGACTTGGACTTCATCTAGAAATTCATGCCTTCTTAAGGCAGATCATAGCTCAAGATAGAGCTGCATAATTAGAATTATATAAGTAGGCTAGAAATACTTCTGAAGTACAAGAATAGAATATGAATAGGGATTATTCATGTCAAGAGTCGATGCATGTCCAACATGACAGTTTTTTAGAAACAGGAATTATCATGATTGATTGGAAGAAGTTACGCCACAGGCCAACTAATCAAGCACAGCACATTAGAGGTACCCAATCAGTGACTTATGAAAACCCTAATTAACTCTAATGAAGCTCGTCTCCCTGAAAAGAAAGACATTGTAACCTCGCCTTCTCTAATTACACCGACTATACCAATGGGTATTGGATTCCCATGCAAGCTACGTTGCCACATGGTTGCACTGTCCCATCTGGAAGCTTCTTCCATCTTTTGATATAGGCATCTTGATCCGTAATTGGTAACTAAAAACCGAAGATAAAAACACAAAAGAAGAGAAGGCTAACTGAGAACTAAAGAAGGGAGCCGATCCAGTGCCTTTGGAGGCATGAGAACGAGAGGTACTGTGCCTCCACATCGTTGGAACTTGGAACCATTCATTTACTCCAATTATGGATGGGACATCAAATATACACTGTTTTGACACTCCTAACCTCTTAATCAGAGACAAACAAATGGGCACTAAAAAAAAGTTCGGCAACAGCTTAATTCCAGTGAAGAAATGTTCATTTACTAGATGGATAGGATAGTCCAATCAAAGCAATCTTTGCATGGCGAATCAGTGGTGGGGTCCATGGGATGCAAGGTTTGGATCATCATACATGTGCCATTTCTACAGTACAGAAGAATCATGAAAAATCCAATCCAATAATTGTGTGAAAAAGATTGATAACATTCTATGCCTAAGACCATTTATCTAGTGGTGATAATGGGTGCAGCATGTTGTAAGATACCACTTTAATTGGTAGCACACAGCTATATTGACTTTCAATCTGTTCACAAATTGGCCTGGATGCCAAAAGATATAAATACAATCGAAAGAATAAAGAAACATAAAGAAGAATAACAAGCATTAGAAATACAAAGCAAAATATGGGAATTGTCAAATAGTTTTCGGCAAAAGACTTACATCTGTGAACGTTTTCAAGGATGAAATTCTTCTATTGCCACTCTATAGTCTTACCTTTTCCTACTCTTGTTTGCTGTTCCATTAGTTTCTCCGGCTAGGCGAGAATGAGCAGAGGTCTTCTTTCCTCAAAACTGTATCAGAGAAAATCCCATCCTTCAAAATTTTATCAGATTTTTCTTGGGTCTGACTGCTGCTAGAGCTCCTCTCCTCAACAATCGGAGTCATCCATGTCTCCCCTCACATGATGGTTTCTAGAGTTTTAGTGGACACAATAATCAACAGAAGAACCTCACGATCATTAGTTAGGCCCATGTGGGCCAAAATAACTCAAAAGAGAATACCCATTTTATCATCCTAAGGGGAATGCTGACAATGATGAAAATGCATCTCTGACCGGTATTTAACTCATCCCAATCCAAGTTTTATATCAACCAAAATACGTCACTTAGGTTTGTGAAGCAATGTTTTGTAATCAATTCAACTGTCTTTTTGGATAAATATAAGATGGCAATGATATCACACCTGCAGGACCTCTTTTGCTCGATGCCAGATTCGGCAATGCTGTTGCACTTGACTTTCTTTTCCAACAATAAACAATGAATGCAAGACACAAAAACAGTGCAAACAGAAAAGTGGGTGAAAAGACAACCTCCATACTGATCATGCTAAAACTGCTAGCTAACATTTCCATTCTGCCCAACCAAAAATCTCCACCTTCAACTAGCGCAGCTCCTAACGTCCAAGAAACATCCCCAGGACCGAAAATTATCTCTGCATCATTCAGACACAAACCATCCTCAATGAGTGAAGCCAAATACAGAACACGGAAACATGAATGCTCCATGTAAAATCGTGTCCCATAGGTTCTTTCCACGTCATTCCATGATCTTGAACACAATTGCTGGCCTCTTTCCAAAAGTTCTGTAATATTGGCTTTAGGATTCAAATTCAGCATGTTGTAGACAGCAAAAAATCCTGATAAAGCATGAAAGCGAGCAGCTGGACGTGACAAGTTTGTCAAGCTGAGTGAATTGGCACCTGCAAGAGAGTAAGCTGGGAGTTAAAAATATAATGGAACTTTTGGGAGCATATCAAATGATGCCATCTTGAAACAAATGCAGAGAAAATTGTAATTTCTTAGAGGCAGAAGAAAGTCAAATTCTGGCCCAGAGCTACATTCACTCTCAATCTCTAAGCCCGGACAACCCCTGACTTTAGAAGACACCACTGTGACATAGGACAACTAACCACTTGCTCTAAAAGCTCAAACTGATAGAGAGTGGTGAATCAATCCATTTATCTCATAGCTCGGGCCCCACATCCCACCTCACATAGGCTGCCCATCCCGAGTATGCCCCTCCTGTATTAATCACCCCTAGTGAGGAATCACGAAGACGAGGCCTCCTGCTCTGATACCACTTTAACGCGGGACAACTAACCACTTGTTTTAAAAGCTCAAACTAATAGAGAGTGGCAAATGAATCCATTCATCTCATAGCCCAGACCCCACATTCCATGGGTTAGGTCCTCTGCCGAACCCCCTCGTGGGCCCCATATCACATGGGTTCTGCCTCACACAGGCGGCCCACCCTGAGTGTGCCCTTGCAAGTTGCATCCCATAGGCCACCCCACTCGAGCCCGGTGTGAAAATGCCCCTGCATTACACTACCCATTTGATAATTGGCCCTCTAACCTTCTCTTTTAGAGCTTCCAAGGACACATTAATAATTTTGGAGTTTTCTAACTAAACAGGTACTAACTTCTTTTCTTTAAGACTATTACAAAATATTCAGTTGCTAGACAATAAGGAAGAGGTAGGAGAATCGTCGGATGATGAAAAGGTGTGTCGAGAGGTATATAAAGCAAAGTATAATGCAAGACTACGAGAGGAAGAAATTAAGTGGAGACAATGTTCACGGGCCCTATGGTTGAAAGAAGGAGACAAAAATACAAAAAAATTCCATGCTATGGCGAGTGCTCAAGCTAGAGTTAATAAGATTAAATCCTCAGTAGTGGAGGGAATTATGATAGAAGGGAAAGAAAAGGTTTGTGATTCTATAGTTAATTTCTATAAATATCTTTTGACAAAGGAAGACTGGAAGCGCCCTTCACTTGATAATATTTTCTTCAACTCCACGTCTTTGCAGGTGGTGGAATCATTGGAAAGAGTATTTACTGATGAAGAAATAGAAAAAGTAGTTCCAGATTTGGGGGGCGACAAAGCGCCTGGGCTTGACGACTTTCCAATGGCGTTTTACCTAAAATTTTGGCAAGTTGTAAAGCATGACGTTTTCGCTTTCATCAAGGAAATTTATCATTCAGGTCGCATAGCTTCAGAATTAGGGGCTACATTTATAGCTCTAATTCCAAAGAAAGAGGGAGTCCAAAGTTTAAGAGATTTCAAACCTATCAATTTGTTGGGGGGCCCGTATAAAATTTTGGCAAAACTATTAGCCTCAAGATTTCAAGCAATCATTGGACAAGTCATTTCCTTGTCTCAAGAAGCCTTTGTGGAAGGAAGACAAACAGCGGACATGACATTGGTGGCTCATGAATGTATCGATTCATATAATATGAGAGGATTGAAAAGGGTGGTTTGTAAGTTAGACATAGAAAAAGCTTATGATTATGTTGATTGGGATTTTATGGACTACCTATTGGGAAGGATAGGTTGTGGGCAGAGATGAAGATCTTGGATAAAGGAATGTGTTAGTTCAGCTAAGTTTTCAGTATTGATCAATGGTTCCTCAAAAGGCTCTTTTTTTTTTCAGCATCCAGAGGTTTGAGACAGGGAGATCCCCTATCTCCATATTTGTTTCTAGTAGTAATGGAGGCGCTCAGTCGAATGATAGACAGAGGGGTAGAGGTGAACTAGTCAAGAGATTTGGGGTGGACAATTCAGAATTTCAAATCACACATCTTCAGTTTGTTGACGATTCGCTTTTATTATGCGAGGCAGACGATCTAAAGGTGTCTAATCTTCGATCGATTATAGTCAGTTTTGAGGTGGTATCGGGGCTCAAAGTCAATCTCAGTAAATGCGAAATATTGGGGCCAGGCGTTTCAAAGGAAGAGGTAAGGCAGTTTGCAAGAATATTTGGATGCAGGGTGAGATCTTTTCCAACCACATACCTTGGTCTTCCATTATGTATAGGAAAACTGGCAAAACAACTCTAGGACACAATGGTGGAGAGTTTCAAAAGAAAATTATCACAATGGAAGAGTAGATATCTTTCAATGGAGGGAAGGCTGACCTTGATTTAGGCGACAATGTCAAATCTTCTGATCTGTTTCATGCCATTATTCAAATGCCCAAAAGTGGCAGTGAATAGGTTGGAAACAATTAGGAGAGATTTTTTGTTGATGTAGAAGATAAGAGGAAATTTCATCTCATCAAATGGGAGGAAGTATGTAAACCTTGGGAAGGGGGGGATTACGAAATCTAGAGCTTGTGAATTTAGCATTGGTTGGTAAATGGGTTTGGAGTAGAGGAAGTTTCCATATGGAGAGAGGTAATAGCTAGGAAATATGGGTTGGATGAAAGGGGTATGTGGATAGGGTCATCATCTTTGTACAAGGCATCATATTTATGAAACGCGATGGCATCGATAAAATGCAGGGTGTGGGTAGGGGTAGGCTTTCACTTGGGGGATGGGAACACCATTATGTTTTCGGATGATATTTGGGTGGGGGAGCAAAAATTGAGCGAAATGTTTCCCCATTTAGCGAGGGTTACTCTAAAGTCAGATTTGAGGGTAGGTCATAGATGCCATTCAATACATGGAGAAACTATAACTACGGCACCACCATGTCGCGGGAATCTGGTTGATTCAAAAATAGAAGAATTTATTCAGTTGATCGATTTATTCACTTAAATATCCCCAATGCCTGCTAGAGCGAACCAAATGATATGACTCAAGGACAAGTCAAGTAAGTTCTTGGTTAAATCTTTTTACAAGCATATAAGCGATGCCAACATCAATGAGGTCTTTTGCCTAACATCTTTTGCTTGGCGGTACAGTGCCCCTCCAAAAATAGCGCTTGGGTGGTGGGAAGAAAGGTGTTAACAGTGGACAATCTTCATAAAAGAGGGATGATCATTCCGAATGTTTGTTTAATGTGTTATCAAGATGAGGAATCGGTAGATCATCTCTTCATTCATTGTCCATTTGCACAAAGATTTTGGGATTCTTTTTTTGGTTTCTTTGGGGTTACTTGGGTGTCACCAAGCTCTATTGACCAATTCTCGTTGGCGTGGCATGGTGGAGGCAAGGGGAACAGAAGGAAAAAGTGTGGCATTTATGTTTAGTTGTGGGGGGAGGTGTTAGAGATTTTCAAAAGGGCTAAATCTTTTGTAATGGATTGGGCGATTATATCCAAAATTATTTCCCAATTCCCGATTGGTTGGATTGAGTTGTAATTTTACTTTTCTAGTTCTTAGTTCTTGTATATTCAGCTTCGGCCTTCTTTGAATAAATTTATCATCTTTCAAAAAAAAAAAAAAAAAACTTTCTTTAACTGTTTTGACTCATAGATATCAGTAATAAATAACAAGAAAGAAAAACATATCCTAGACCTCTCGTTTTTGTTTCTTTATCATGAAATGATAATCAAATGAGTTGCATACCAGGCATGAAATGCTGCATATACTTCCAACAGGCACCCAAATCATGAAAATAAGAAGCCCAATTCAATGGTCACATTGAGTAAGCTCAGCCACTTTAAAGAAAAAATCCAATACATGCGACACACATGAGCAGTTCCTCTACTCCTGTAAACTTAGATAACCACCACTCAAAATGCGACTTCAAATGTCTCCAGCTGGATGGTGCAGCTGATTATGATGCCTACTCTCGCTGTGTACAAACCCAAGTTCGAGACTATGTGGCTTCTGATGAGGTGAGACCTCGAAGGCTATAAAGAAATGGCACTTCAAATGCTGATTAATGTACTATTCTTGTGAGTATGTGTTTCTTTAAATACTGGCTATTTTAAGAAATGAGGGTCATTTGTTGTATAGGGGATGTATATGAACCAACACAAATAGGCACTAGGAAACAAGCAAACAATTAATGCCGGTTGGACAGAAGATGAAAATGGGAAGAAGTACAAACTTCAGAATCCATGTCGGGTTGAACAAATCAAAGCTGGATCTTGAAATAACCAATACCTATTGATATGCCCATCTTTCTTGAGCAGCTAACAAGTAAAGGTTTCTGGCCAAACTGCTGGTGTCAAGTCTATCAGGCCATGCCTATTAGAAATCTGCTTTTGCTCAGGATGGGACCAGCTGCCAGCCCTACTAATATCCCCAATCTCGCAGGGCATCAGAAGTTGTTTACAATTCCAAATGCAAAAAAAAAAAGGTACATTTCTGTACAATTCCAAAGCCTAAAACAAATCTCAGAGTTCTCGGCAGCCTCATAAGAATTTCAGTGGATTTTGAATATGACAAGATCTCTGGAGAGCATTTAAACATAACGAGATCAGAAAATGCAGAAGAATGAGGTAACTCACTTCTAGAAGAAGAGTGTGCTTCACAGTCCATATCTGCAGACAGCTGCCACCAATCAGAACTGATTGAGTTGATTGCAGTAGCCCTTGCAATATCCTGGCATCGTTCCCAATCAGGATCACCAACTAGATAAAATGTTGAAGGCTGATGATTCTGTATTGTACTGCTCACATTGAGTGGATTGGTGGCACTCGACCAAATATGGCAACCGTAGCAAGTATAGTTTTGTATAAATCCCGAATAGAGACAAGGATGTCTGAGTTCATAGGCAGCATCAGAACTATCGCCACCCATGTGCTCTTCACTAAGAATGACAATTGACCGATCAAACGCAGCATTTAGACCAAATGCTGGCAATGAGTATGCTAAGAGCTGGTGCCCAAGTGGACCAATTTCCGATTCAAAGAAATGTTGATTTTTTCTTGATTCGCCTACGTCCATAACCACTTGCAAAGAAGAACCTCCCAAATCAAGAACTCCTAAAGTGGGCCCCACTGAAGAATTTCCCAACCTCCCCATCTTATAGTTAAGAGCAACCCATCCATGGTAAGCCTCTTCTTTGCCAGTTAGTACCCTGATCCAATTTCTTCTGTATACAAACCGGTGTTTCTTCAAAACAGCTTCTGCATTCCTCAATACCCAATCAGCATCTTCGCCCGCCAACCTCCGTAATCCAGCAGTGGCTAAAAGAAAGATGGGAGTTTCTTCATGCCTTTGAGAAGGTACCTGATGCTCTGCCCAAAGGAGCAATGGCTCCAATGCGGCGCTTAGACCCGAAGAATTGTGAAGAAATTTATCAAGACCGGGCTCCGTTTGTATGCAGTGGTACCGGCAAGCATCAAGTCCAAGAGGGCTCTTGGTTGAATTGTCAGGAAAAGAGTGCAGCATAATTGGCAGGTCCCCATCATTCGTGCTGTTTTGTAACCATTCATACACATTCACTCGTGTACCAGTGCTTCCGCAGTCCAAAACCACCATGTAGTATGATGATTTGGATATAAAAGTTCTTGTTGATCTAAATGAATGATGGATACCAATCACAATCAGCACAGAAAGTATTAGGAAGATGCTAATCTTCAGGCAGTGCCGATTTTGGTGGGTGCCCATGGATAGAAATCTAATATTAGCGAGAGTTCTCAATTGCACTAACAGATAACAAACATGAACAATTTCAGAAACCAACAGACTTCTACGTCATCTCGAACCTGTGACTCCTCTCAAGAAGATTCAGTATTTCTTCCGAGATTATTACTCTGCCAAAATGGAGATACCTTGGGAAAGAAGCAAGACTACAAAATCTTGGGGTTGATATCATGAATGTGGTCTTCCCATGTTTTGGAGAAATATTAGAGCTGTATTCTTTCAACACCAAACAAACTACCTGACATATTAGCATGCTGATCCGAGAATTGTAAGTCCTTTCCCATCATGGGTCTGCATTAGCCAATCATGGAATGTGCATCAACAACTGAAGGAACTTGAAACATTTTACATAAAAAATAATAATCAGTAATGGTTAACCAATGATTGCTTTGCATTCAAACTCAAGAACCTATGACATTGATAAGATTGAAGTTTAATATTTTTTATTTTTTTTTACACACGCACACACACCCCCACACACTCATGCTAGTGGAATTTCACCGCCTATGGATGCTCGAACCCTTGACCGAGTGTTGAAACTCCTGAGAGTCTACCACCCGAGCAAGAGTAAGGGCCCATATTGAAGTTAAACATAGAACGGAGTCAACAGGATGATGAAACAGCCAGATATTTCATAAATAAGAACATGTTCTGAATGGGGAAACTGAAAAACTTTACACAACAAACAATGCTCGAGTTATATTGCCTGGACGCAGGTACGTATCAGACTCACAAACTAAGGGTACATTCACAAGCAGATTTTCCAGCAGAACAGATGATCATCCGTCCGCCAAGCATTTGGTGCACCTTGTGTGAGTGTGGGTGGGTATGTGTGTAATTCATTACTGTTGAGAATACAAATTCAACCTTTTTTGTGTGGTGTCTTATGCTTATTGCCGGGTAAGTTTAGTCCCACAGCAGATACTCATGTCAAAGTGGGTTGTAACTTCAATATATATAAAGGGGCTGAAGTCATCTAGTCTAGATTGGTAGACTGTGTAGCCAATGTAGCACCTGGTGCACTGGGGGCTTTAATCTAGTAAGAGTGCCCCAAATATTCTCTTCATATAAATCTCATTTTTTTTTATCTTGTTAGTTTGTTTAACATGGTACTACAGCCAGTTAGATCTTGTTGATTATTTATTTGGTTTGTTATTTCTTTTCATTTTCATCCATCGACTCAATCTGCGGGGCCACCGGAGATGTCTTCATAATCGTTGACATCTTCGGCGTCCTCAATTTTGCCTCTACCACACCCTCCATTCTCATCTTGCTATATCATTCAATCAGCCCTCAACTTGCTACCACCAGTGAGAAGCCCACCGTCATTTAAACATGGTCATTGTGGTGTTAGAGAAGCCCATTTTTGTGATGTACCATTGTCCAAGTGGGAGCCAGTGTCCACCACCATTTTGACACCATTTTTGCCGCAGTTCATTCTGCCTCACTTTTTCATTGCCACCATTCACTGGCAGTGTGGCACTAGTGGAGCTTCATGAGGTTCTTTTGGGAATTGTGAGGTTTGATTGCTAGATGCACAAGAACTGTTCATGGCAATGCTCAATCCAGACTGAAATGGAGGATTTCACCGAGCGCTGAACCTTTCCTTTTCCATTTATAATTTATTCCTTCATTAGGCCCTTGTTATCTATTTCACTGACCTTTATGCATTATTACACTTGTATCTTCACATGTGGTCCCCCCTACCAACCGTTGTCAATGCAGTCCACTCACCCGTTGCACAGTATTGCACTTGTGTCTTTGAGAGGATTTTGCATATGAATGACGGTCTGGTGGCTTGATGGTTGTTGTTCGGCTATGACCTACTATTTCAAGAGAAGATTTAATAGACATCAAAAGCCCCATCTAAAAACAAGCTGCTATTGGAGATTTTTAACCCAGCATGTTGACCCAAAGGGGAGTGTTAAGAATACAAACTCAACCTTCTGTTGTGTGGTGCTGATGTTTATTGCCAGTGTAAATTTAGTTACACATCAGATACTTGTTGTGTGAGACTGGGTTGTAATTTCTATATACATAAAAGGGGCTCAAGTAATCTAGTCTATATATATATATATATATATATATATATATATATATATATATATATATATATATATATATATATATATATATATATATATATATTGCCAGTGTAAATTTAGTTACACATCAGATACTTGTTGTGTGAGACTGGGTTGTAATTTCTATATACATAAAAGGGGCTCAAGTAATCTTAATCTAGTCTATATATATATATGCTCAAAGTCATCAAGTCCCGAGTGGCAGACTCTGTAAACAATATAGCACCTTCAGCACCTGGAGGCTTTAATCTATTAAGAGTGCCCAAACCCATCTCTTAATATAAATCTCTTGTTTTCACTTTATTTAGTTTATTCAACAATTACATTCAGGAAACATTCCAGATATTTATCTGGGAGAAAATGCTCCTGCTCACTTGATTATTTCAGGATATCTACACGCAGCTCAAGGCAAAAGTGGAATAGCAGCTCTTGAAACTGAATCTTCACATCTTACATGAATGTTTAAAACATTAAAATCATGACATGGCAAAATGCAGAAGCCATTGAATTCACATGAACCAGAAATACATATAACGGAATGAGGTAAGCATTGAATAAATCAGCATATCGTTACAAGAAACACCTTAAAAATTCATATGCATTGCTTAATTAAATACATGAGAAAAATATCCCAAATTGCCATCAAAACTGCTAATTGCTAACTGAAGACCACCAGAAAAAAACTCAAATAAACAGAACTTTATCTTACTTTGAGAATTCCCAAACCTAAAACAAGGCTCTACTGTAGAAAATGAAGATGAAATTACAAAACATTGAATTCAAAACTTCCAATGCGTTGAATGCAAAACTCAACTTTCATGTAGCGTTTGGATGTACAATTTACTTGGATTGTGATAGCTAAGTTGCACCAAGAGAGATGTACAAAGTTAGATTCATTACGCTTGCTTTGAAGATGATTAACTACTTCCAATTTAAGTTAGATTGCTGAAACCACTATGAGACAATGAACCTTATGGGTTAGACAGTGGTGTATGCTTTCCACAACTTGCTATATTGTGTCAATTGATCCAACATATAGGGGGCATGCATGTCCGTCAATCCAAATCATTCAAAGCATGCAGCCCATTATTAGATGGAGCAAAGCTTGAAAATCACATTGACTGGATGAACACGACTCTCTAATAGGTGGTCCTCAGGCATCAAGTGGACAGGTCGAAAAGGGGTCAAAATCCAATGGCTGAAATCAGATTGACGTGACTTTTGGGCGATGCTAGGTCCACAACCGAGATTGTACAAAGCATGTGGCCCACTGTTGACGGAGCAAAGCCCAAAAATCACAATCATAGGATGAATAGAATTGTCCAATTGGTGGCCATCAGGAAATTATTAGTGGTCGGAATCCATTGGCCAGAATCAGATCGGTGTTTTGATGGAGCAAAGCCCAAAAATTACCATGATTGGATCAATAAAACTGACCCATTGACTGCTATCAAGTGGACAAAATCCAATGGCTGAAATCTGATCAGTACGGCTTTTCAGGCAACACTGTCTGCAGTGGGCACGCATGTCAATCCAGATCGTCCAAAGCTTTGGCCCATGGTTGATAGAGCAAAACCCAGAAACCAATTAGAGTTCGAAATACAATGGCTGAAATCAGATCAGTGTGACTTCGCGCCACGCTATCCGCAGTCGTCCGCAGTCGAGCATATACATCAATCCAGACCATCCAAATCATGCTGCCCACTGCAATCGGGCAAACCATGAAAATTCACGATGGATGGATGAAAACAACTATCTGGATTCTGGCGGCTGTCAAGTGGACTGATGAATAAAAAATGGTCAGCGGTTGAAATCCAATGGCCGAATCAGATCGTGTGATTTTCGGGCGGCATTCTCTCTGCAGTGGGGCCCACATTTCGGACGACTCAGATCGGTGCGTGCATTCGCCGGGTGTGTGGTGGCGAGCTGCCACCACTCCCTCAACGGCGACAAACGCACGCGGTAGTCTGGCCCATTAGATAAACATCGTGACTACGCATTAACTACAACTTTTGCTGCAGCACAATTATCGCAATCTAATTCAATTGCAATTTGTACATCCAAACATGGCCACATTCTAATCTGAAAACAGTAGAATTAAAGAAAACGCAATCTTCTAAAAAGCTTCATATAACCTGAAAATCGAAGATTTGCAATTTATATGAATCGCAATTCAAAAGAATTGCAGATCGAGTCGATTTTTTTCAAAATGAAGAAAAAATACAAAGAAAATGACGGAAATAGACATACCTCCGCCGATCTTCTACGGAGTAGAAATGGCGAGCTTGTTTTCTGGTGAGAAGGAAGTCATATGATACACGACCCATGTTTTCGTTATACGCGGGTCTTCAATTCTGACGAGCGGGGCCCACCAATCAATAATCTTGTCCATTGACCTGATGCGTCCCACCGTGGATGTGCCGTGCCGGAAAAATGTCTTAGTTTGGTCGATCAGGGCCACTAATCTGGGGAAGTTTTTCAATTGAATGGGGACTATTTCTGTATTTTGCATCCATAACCGTCCATGTGTAGGCCATGAATTGTACGGTTACAGCTGTACTATCGATGATATTTTTGGCGTTGGATCCATCCAGGTGGGGATAAATAGATTTCCCGTCTAGATTTCGCGATAATGGGTCCCAGTTGTCAGTGTTGTCGGATTGGCTACTCCCCCTGCCACCTGCCGATGGCTGATGGTCGGCGCTCTGTGGGACCCACCATGATGTATGTGTTTCATCCATGCCGTTCATCTATTTTTATTGATCATTTTATGTTATGAAACTAAAAATGAGGTATATCCAAATCTCTATTGGATCACAGTATAGGAAAAAGTGTCAAATGAACGTTGACCATTAAAAACATTTTAGGGGCATAAAGTTTTGGATCAAGATGGTATGTATTTGGTTTTTCCCTTTCATCTGGGTCTGTATGAACTAATCAAAAGATTTTATTCTAAATAAACAATACAGCGGGCCTTAGGAGGATTTTAATGGTGGATATCCAATCATTTTAATGTGGTGTGGTCTGCCTGATGTTTATATCGGTATTGTTTTTAATATTAAGACATAAAATTATCTTTAAAAATGGATGAACGGCATGGATGAAACATATACATCATGGTGGGTCCCACAGGGCACCGACGATCAGCCACCTGGCTGGTGGCAGTGGAGTAGCCAGTCCGTTTCCGAAAACCGCCTATATTCCGGACGCGGATTTCCTGCGAAAGGCTTTCGCAGGAAGTTCCTGCGCATGGATGCTGGGTGGGATCCACCGAGATGTTTGTGTAAAATCCACCCCTTTCATACGTTTTAATAGCTCCTTTTAGGACGTGAGACTTAAAAATAGTTATATATAACACTCATGTAGGCCACACGAGAAGAAATATGGGGTATTCAGTGAGAACCGTTGAATCATTCTTTTCGCCATAAAAGTTCCATGTCAAGCTATATTTTTGGTGTTTTCATTTCATCCCATTCGGAATGACATTATAAACGGTTTGGATAGCATATAAACATTAAGATGGAGTCTAGAAAGGTTTCAACGGTGGGAATTTCTTTCCCCAATTTTTTCTCTGGTGTGACCTACTTGAGTTTTGTATCTACCTAATTTTTGGTCCCATATCTTAAAATGAGCTTTCAAAACCGATGGACAGAATGAATTTCTATCATACATTGCAGTGGGCCCTACCTTGCATACTTGCGCAGGCACTTCTGCGAAAGGCTTTCGCAGGAAATCCAGGTCCCTATATTCCGCCGCGAGGGGACGCGGATTGGTATCACCCCGTCCGTACGGACGCTGATTTCCTCCTAGAGCCTTTCGCAGGAAGTTGCTGCCTAGGATGCTAGATGGGTCACATTGATGTTTTTGAGAAATCCAGTCCGTCTATACGTTTTTTCGGATCATTTTAGTAAACTAGACTAAAAATCAGTTTGGTCCAAACTAAAGGAGGCCATACGAGAGGGAAAACGGAGGAAAGGGCTGCCAACCGTTGAAACGTTTCTGCGATAGACCTTGATGTTTATATGCCATCCAAACCGTTTATAAGGTCATTCCCACTGGTATGAAGTGAAAACACAAAACGTTATCCTGATAAGGAAATTTTGTGACCGTACAAATGTTTCAACGGTGGTCACTGAATTCTCACTGTTTCCTCTCGTATGGCCATCTTTAGTTTTGGATCCAGCTGATTTTTCTTATTTTGTCCTGAAATGATCCGGAAAAACGGATGGACGGAGTTGATTTCCCACAAACATCACGGGCCCACGGTCAGTGACTCGCCCACTGAGCTGTTACTCCGGACTCACTACATGGTCGCTCAATCTGATGGCTCACCAGGCGATGATCCAGACCGATCATCTAGAAAGGCCCCTTGTGGAAGACTACTGAGCTCATCATCCATATGAAGGGACTGAAAATAGTCCCAGCAAGCAGTTTCTAACTCACCTTCGGATGAACGGTGATTATTTTCGATCAATGAGATTTTTCCTCTGTTCACCTTAAGATTTAGGAACTTCCGGATGAACGGTCTGGATTATCTCATGGTGGGACAGAAGGGACGACAGGACACTGATAGGCGTGGAGATCGCAGTCCTTTTCTCCCAGAAATCAACGAACGGAACCGTGCCACGTAGCAAGACGGTTCCTCAATTTTCTGAAATTATCGTGACATTTGATCGCGATGTGATAAGATGGTTAGCCTCGTGTGTGTGACCCACGGGATTGACGGCCAGGATCTCAATCGTGTAGGGAGAGAACAAATTTCCTGTCCATGCTCGATGGATGGAAGGCCCTCTCTCCAGCCAGATGTCCTCGACTTGGCCGCTGAGCTTGCCTTGGTGGACCCAAGTTTCATCTGTCCGGGTGGTTTATCTGATGGGCCAACCATGTATTGACCATGTACGTGAAAGCTCACCGACAGATAATCAATGGCTAAGAATGAGTTGTTACAACTATCCTCTATCCAGGTTCAGCCCCTGGATGGCTGGGATCATCCGATCCCAGAGATTTTGTGTCATTCTCCGCTCCTAGGGGCCCATCCGGACTGATCATATGGATAACAGACATTTGGCCCACTTATACCCCTCTTGATGAGTGCGTGTCATAGGCAAGGATCACACCACCCATTCTTTCTTAAGTTTTACATCTCAACCGCAAATAGGGCTCTTGCATATCCAATGGTTCAGCAATTGGACAATCTTGACCATTGGATCAATGTCTTGCAAGCAGAAAAGTCAACAGGAACAGGTTGGCATCCACAGTTTGCTCCTATTGGTTAGGTGGCGAGAACCCTTTCGCTGGTTTGATCTTAGGCCACGTGGATGGGTCCATTGGATGGATGGCCTGGTGGGAACGGATTGGCCACTCCCCCTGACACCAGCCCCGTGGCTGATGGTCGGCGCTCTGTGGGTCCCACCATGATGTACGTGTTTCATCCATTCCGTTCATCCATTTTTACAGATCATTTTAGGGCTTGATACAAAAAATAATAAGGATATAAACATTATGTGGGCCACACCACAGGACAAAAATAATGAATGGACATTCACAATTAAAATCCTCCTAAGGCCCAATGTACTATTTATTTGACATCCAATCTATTGATTTGGTCATAAAGACCCAGATGAAGGGAAAAAATAAATATCAGCTTGATCCAAAACTTTTATGGTCCCTAAAACATTTTTAAGGGTCAAAATTCATTCAACACTTTTTCCTGTAATGTGATCCATTTGAGATTGAGATATAATTAATTTTTCTTATAATATCATAAAATGATATATAAAAATAGATGGACGGCATGGATGATACACATACATCATAGTGGGCCCCACAAAGCACCGACCACCAGCCAATGGCTGGTGTCAGCTGGAGTAGCCAATCCGTCCCCCGGCCAGGTCAGCACACACGTTGCCACGTGTGTGGTGAGTATAGGACGCGGATTTCCTGCTAAAGAAGTTCCTGCGCAAGGATGCTAGGTGGGGCTCACCTCGATGTTTGTGAGAAATCCAGTCCGTCCATACGTTTTTAGAGCTCAATTTGATACGGTGTGACCAAAAATTAGTTGTACGCAACACTCGATGGGTCACGCAAGAGAAATAAAAAAATAAGTGGGCATTCAGTAAGAACCGTTGAAGCACTTCTATGGTCATAAAAGTTTTCTATCAAACTATATTTTTAGCGTTTTCAATTCATCCTATAAGGAAGGACCTTATAAACGATTTGGATAGCATACAAACAAGGTGGCGCCTAGGAAGGTTTTAACGGTTGAAATTTTTTCCCCCAATTTTCCCTCTCGTGTGATCCACTTGAGTTTTGAATCCATATCATTTTCGGTCTCACGTACTAAATTGATCTCTAAAAACGGATGGACGGAATGGATTTCTCACCTACATTTCAGTGGGCCCCACCCAGCATCCTTGGCCGGAAGTTCCTGCGAAAGGCTTCTTGCAGGAAATCCGCGTCCGTGAGCATACTGTATCACGACTGCCGGAAAAGTGGCTTGCTTCTTTGGAGGAATCATGTGAAACTCGTTACGGTGTCATCTGGCTACGATTCCCTACATGTGGGGTCCAATTATGTTGATCTAGTCCGTTCAATCGATGGATCCCTCTACGAGCTGGCCATGTTCCAATTTTCCCAATTTATACGATCGTATCCATCCATTCTGGGCCTTTTAGGTGATGGGGACATTTTTTATTAATGATTTGGTTGCAAGACAATGATTGAAAGCTGAGATTGTCCCATCCATCATGGGGTAAGATACATGCTTGTCAGGCCCACCAGATGAACGGTAAAGATAGTCAAACCATGAGGCCCACCTGCACAACCACGCTCGCTTTCTGACGAAGAACAGTAGAAAAAGTGCAATGCTTGATGCCTGGCAACTTGAAAATTGCTTGTTACTCCATCGACAACAGGTGGGGTGGCCTTTATGTGATCCTGACCATTCATCAAGTGGATCCTGTCCTGGATGCATCACTGGGCACTTTAATACCAAAGCATGTCGGTGCCGTTCATTACACTCCATGCGTAGGTTAGAACCTACCGTCCTCTTCTCTATCACCCACCCAAATTGAAGAGGGCTTCACGTACGGGAAGAACCCTGTTCAACGCCTATTGTACGCAGCGGGTACAACAACCGAGCTTATTGGGCCAACAGTGTTGTATTTGTAAAATCTAATCTGTCCATCACATGAGCCCCTTGACAACAGTTTCCGGGACCAGAAATTATCCTGATCAAACTCTCAAGTGGGCCACACCACAAGGAACAATGGGAAGGAAGGCCAGCCATAGGTTTGTGGGTCCACCCCCACGGAGTAGTTGTCATAGTGTAGACACCCCAAAACCCGGGTGAAGCAGACGTCAACCGTTCAACAGCCAACGAATACCCAGCGTCGCAAATCTCCGCCTCGAGATTTTGATAGATTTCTAGTATATTCTGCGTGTGAAAAAACCCACCAAGTGTCTGTCAGCCGTTCATCCTTTCCCTTCTCAACAAATCATTTTATTTTTAAAATTTTTTTAAAGCATTTGCTTATTTATTTCATATTACGTTCGGTTGCCCAATACTTAGGTTCTGAGAAGTAATACTATAAATTTTGTTTAATGCTTCCTTATACTATAAAAATTTTTTAATGCTTCCTTCTTATTTATTTTATTATATTTATCTATCCCTTTTATTTTTTAACTTTGTAATGCAAGGATAATATCTATTTATTTTTTTGCATGACTATCTCTCTTATAGACACTGATTTTTTGGATGACCATCTCTCTTATAGAGACTGAACGTAAGTGCAGGCGATAGGAAGCCATTCGGATTAGGGATTTTCACGATTCCTAAGCCTAGCCAACCATAGCCACACTGCAACCTAATCAACTAGCGGCAACTCCAGTCGTTTAAATACAACAATCAGTGGGCTCCCTTAGAAAATGTATTGCACGGCCAAGGAAGCCAGACAAGTCAAACTAACCATATATAACATGACGTCACCACCCTATAAAGGGTCAACTACATACAATGAAAACACCCAGCTAGTGAAAGGCAATCTTCAACCGCGCTGTAATCAGCAGCGCATTCGCGTTGGAAGAGAGCGTTCACAGATACTCAGAATACCATGCGCCCATGTAGCCCAGGTGTTATACTCGTATAATAGACGTTGTAGAGGACTCTGTCCGAGTTATGAAAGCGTAGACTACCATGTGCCTCTTTTGCCATTTACTAAATGTTGGCAGGCCCTAAAAAATATTAGGAGCGACTATGGACGGATCATGTATAAAAGTCCATTGGTCATGCAAATTTGTCCATCAATTCATGAATGAAAAATTCCTACAACACTTTTTTTAAAGTGATTAATTTATTAATGAAAGTAACAAATGCACAAAAATAGTAAACTAAAACATCAAGATATAATAAGACTAATCTCCTAGATAATTAGGATCCCCACTCCTTAATGGCACAAGTGTCTTTCTGGTTACTAATCACATAAGCTTTCCTTTATTCCTAAAACATTCTTGTTCCTCTTCAACTAGATAGACCATAGAGAAGCCAACAGAGCCAGGCGCCAACTTCCCTTATCTTTGGAAAAAAGCCCTTGACATGTCAAGACCATAAGAAAGCTTCTAACATATTTGGGACAATACAACAAACATCAAACGCCTTAAAGATGCAATCCCGCACCCCTACAACCAAAGGGCATTGAAGGAATAGGTGGATAACATATTCCTTTGCCAATATACAAAGCAGGCAGATGTTTAACAACATCATCCAGTTCTTTCAGATCTTGTTTATTGTCAATATCATGTTTCAACCCATCAATCATGTGAAAAAAACCACCTTCAGATGAGACGTAGTAAGACCATATGGAGAGTGTAAAGGTGCATGAGATAGTGTTTTCCAACTTTCGAATCGCCACGAATAATGATTGAACTATAAATCCATTTGACTTATATATCTCAAAGCCAAAACTACCCATCATTCGCATTCTGGTCCAAGCAAATACCTTCCAACATCGACGACGGTCCAACTAAATCTTCAAAATCAACATTGGAGAGCTTGCACCTAAGAGAAGAGATCCACACTCCACCCACCCCTTGTCTGGTATAGCAATATGCAACACTGATATTTTGGTTAGGACAGAGCCTCATCGAGGTGAAGGAAAATGTCTCTAATGGATAGGTCCCCTAGCCAAATATTATCCCAAAACAACACATTGATCGCATTGTGCAAAGAAAAACCAATCACGGAAGAACTTTATTAGCTATACGAGTAATATTTTTCCAGCTGAAGGAAGCACATGTATAATGATGATGCCTTAATCCATTTACCTGAGTCGGCAACTCCATACTTTCCCACAATAACCTTTCTCCACAAACTCTCTCACTCGACCACATCTTCCAATAACTGTTACAAGGAGTCCTACAATAAAAAAGTTCAATAGAGCCAATGTGTATGTCTTTGTTGTGTCCACTTCGTCCATCCGTTACACCCCCTCATTTTAGGATACCGGTCGGAAAACTATAAAAGATTCAAAGCTTGACTGAGCTAAACCATAAGAAATACGATAGACTAGAAACTCATCATTAAAGCCCTTTTGAAGTCATAGAAGTTTGGATCATTTTGGTTTTTTTTTTATGTTTTTTCTTCATTATTATGAGAAGTTGCCTTATGCGCAAGCTAGATCACATGTGAATATCAAGATGCGTACCCCTGTAAGGTATTAATTGTGGGAGTTTCCATCCCTATTGTTTCTATTACTTGTTTGTGTCACACTTTTAAGTCTTTGTGAATACTTTCCGCACGTAACGCCGCCATGGTGTGCCTCACTGTGGTTCAAAAATTTGTCATACATGGTTCTTGATGGTGGAAAATATAGATTTGTTCGGAATCACTTGATTTTTTAGCTACATAATACATTTCATAAGGTTGATGGAATGGTACATTTGAATGTTCCGAACGTCTAAGAGTCGCCGCTAGTTAAAATAATGCTCACTTTAAAAAGAAATAACATCATACTTAGGCATGGATGAAAAACTGTATCACATTAATCTTGTATTTATTCCACATAGTAATTAATTATATCATTCGGGATGAAGGCCTAAGGATCGAGCATTAGTGTGAAACTCAGTGTATCATTATAACTTTTCTTTGGCTAGGATTGCAATATGCTAGTGGTTCTCACAGTATGATGTTTGTTAAATGCCAGCAATGCTATGATACTTGATTTTATAAACGAGTATCATTAATCACAGCTACTTTGATGGAACACACAATTAATTCTTCTAACTACACAACTAATTCTTCAAACCAATTCATATAAACGAGGATCATACCCAATCCAATATCCTGAATGAAAATTCTTGATGCATCTAGACAGGGACGAGTAACCCAGGCTAACTTGGTCATTTTATCTTAATTGTCTAATCGATCATGTGTCAATCAAACACGAGGTTACATGTGTGACTGAGGGCCTGTATTTAGATTTCGTGTACGATTTATGATGCACGAGTGTGCTAGGGTTATACTAAACTCAATGATTGATTGAACGTCAGTGTCCCCCGTGTTAAGTTGGATTGATTAGAGATTGAATGCATGATCTAATTATCCTCTTAACCATTAATTGTGATAACCGACCAAGCAGTTTGGGAAATGATAGGGGTTAGTGTTTTTTATTTATTTATGAATTCTTCTTGCGTTATGTTTAAAAACTTGTTCTCTCACCAATAAATGCAATAAAATTCTCAAAACAATAAATATGAACAAATAAATAAAATAAAGGCTACAAAAATTCACTAATTGAATATATGGCACATTACAATCAACAAAATACTGAAAATAACCTAAATAAATAAACAAATGAGTGATAAATATATGATCCGTCTGTACAAATAGATGATCAAAACAAATGATCAGTAGGATATGACCAAATAGGTGTGATCACCTAAGTAAGAAATATGTTAATCGGAATCCAACGGCTTGGAGTTGTTGATATTTAATCTAATCTTATAGTACTGTAGCGGTGGACACTAAAATATAATGATTTATGTTAAAGTTAGGCTAGATTATGTCAAAAATAAAAATAAAGATAGACAAAATATAAACTGTAAAAGTAGATATATGTGTTTGGCGTGGGACCTTGAGCTTTTTTTTTCGTTATCCTTTTATAAGCTTGTTAGAGGTGGTCACCTTACGTAGTCTTCAACATCTCGAAGGATTTGGATGACTAGCCGTGGAAATCTCTTTGTTTCTTCTATGTCAACGTGGCCTATTGCGTATGGCTACATGTACAAGGTGGATACCCTCACCTCTTTGAATCATGCATTAGCTAGAGTCTCCCGTTACTAAAGTCTCACATAATAAGGTTGTTGGAGTCCTTATATCACTTGGTTTTTACATTCATAAAGAGTGCTTTTAGTATGACTATAACACTTAATGTTAGATAAATATATGTTTTGATAGGATTTTGACATTTAATACAGCTAAAGAAAGACTTGCTTTAATGAAACTTTTACTTTTTGTATTGAGTACTTTTGATAAAACTATAGTATTTCATGCCCTCATGTGCACGTTTCTAACTCCTCATTTTGAACTTGACCTATGCTACATATGGCCTGTCTGCCACATGACACCTTATGGACCTTTTCGATATGGTCACATAAGGCTTGTGTGAACAATATTCTTAGTACGCGAGTAGGATTTTTCCCATTATGTAGCGCGTTGTGTTGACACATGGCATCATATCATTGGTCCATGCAAGCATGCTAAAAACAGGTGCAAACACCATAGACCTTTAATATCCCAACGAACTCAATGCCTATAAATTTATCCATAACCTTCAGTTACAATGGGAGTTTTAAGCCTACGTGACTTATGTGATAGATCAATACATACTTCATCATTTAAATAGTATATAAATAATGATCCGATCCTCATTTTACTTAGTAGTGATACATAAATGCATGAATACAAGTGAAAAATATTATCAATATTCGTACATTAAACCTAATATAATAATTGATACATAGTCGTTGTGACATGACTAAGATTGTAGATACAAAAATAAGAGAAAAAAATCGACCACTTTTAACAATACACTAAGCTATCAAATGAAATTTGTTAATATGTAAACAATCTGATAACAATGTTTGCGTGGATATTGGGATTTTTTGATTTGGTTTGTTTTATTATATGTATTCCAAAAAATTAAGGTATTAAGTTTCCACATTTTGTTGGGGGCTTTGCACAAAACCTTAGGATCTAGCCTCCCGAACAAACCAGAATTATGGGATAATAATAGCAATGAAACAAATCAAAGCAACAATCACACACCACACAAGAGATTTTTACGTGAAAAACCCTCAAAGAGGTAAAAACCACGGGACCTCGTCCAGATCAACAATCCACTATGAAGTAAAATGTTTACAACCTTCGTCACTCACACAGGAGTGGATGAACAATAAGAGAATAAAAGAAAAATAGAGGGATCTCACGGATCATGAGGACGTAGAAGAACTGAGATGATGGCTCCCTTCCACAAGTTTCCTCTCTCTCTTCTCTCTCTCTCCTTTGATATCCCTAAACCCTTTAGAAAACTCTCTTGTATTTTTTCTTCACACAACATACCCTAAAAAAAATCCTAGGGACCCCTTTTTATAGTTTTAAGAAATTTTCTTCCGCATCCCAGTTGCGAAAGGACTTGCGAAACGAAATCCGTGCAAAATCGCGGAATGAATTTGAGCAGGTTCGACCGGTTATGGACCTTGTACAACCGGTCGAGTACCTCTTACGACCGATCGTGGACCACCTACAACCGGTCGAGCACCCCCCTGAAAAAATAGTCCAATCGCTGGACTTTGAGTCGTGTCACGACTCGAACCTACGACTGGTCGAGCACCATCCTATGACCGGTCTTACAGGGCTCACGACTGGTCGACGACGGGTCAAAAAATCCCATCAAATCTCTCCATTTTTGACCCAGGAGGGATTCACCTTCTTCAAGTCAGCCTGATTTCTGCAAACCTCAAACTTACCCTTGAGCAAAGCCTTGGTCATCATGTATGATCCATTATCGTCCGTGTAGACCTTCTCAAGCTGTAACACCTTCTGTTCCAAAGTATCCCTGATCTAGTGATATCGAATCTTTATATGCTTTGACTTGGAATGCTGACTTGGATTCTTGCTCAAGTGTATAGCACTCTAACTATCGCAATAGACCACGTGCTCCTCCTGCTTCAAGCTAAGTTCCTGTAGGAACCTCTTCATCTAAAGCATCTCTTTACATGCCTCTGTGACTGCAATGTACTCGGCCTCTGTCATTGACAATGCTACGACCCTCTATAGCTTGCTCTGCCAAGAAACTACTCCCCCTGCAAACGTGAACATGAATCCCAATGTAGACTTCCTGGAGTCTATGTCGCCTGCCATATCTGCATCTGTGTAGCCCTCCATCACAAGTTTTCCGTCACCATAGCATAGGCTCAACCTGGATGAGCCTCTTAGATACCGCAGTATCTACTTCACCAATGTCCAATGCTCTTTGCCAAGATTAACAAGATACTTGCTAACAACCCTAACCGCATATGCTATGTCTAGGCGTGTACACACCATAGCATACATCAAACTTCCTATAGCTGACGCTTAGGGTATCTTCTGTATCTCTTCCACCTCTGCCTTCGTCTTGGGACACTGCCCGTCGCTCAATCTGAAATGACCATCCAGTAGAGTATTGACTGGCTTCGCTGCATTTATATTGAACCGCTTTAGGACTTTCTCAATATACCGCTCTTGTGACGACCAAAGCTTCCTACTACTTCTGTCACTGGTTATCTCCATTCTTAGGATCTGTTTAGTCGGGACCAAGTCTTTTATCACAAACGACTTGCCCAACTTCTGTTTCAGCTTGTCGATCTTCTTGATGTCTTTTTCCATGATGAGTATGTCATCAACATATAATAGCAGAACTAAGAAATCACCACTTGAGAACTTGCGCGTGAACACACAATGGTTCGACTCCGTTCTATCATACCCATGCTGTAACATAAACGAATCGAACTTCTTGTACCATTGTCGTGGAGCTTGTTTTAACTCATACAAGCTCTTCCTCAGCCTATACACCATATGCTCTTTGCCCTTAACTTCGAATCCCTCTAGTTGGTGCATGTAAATCTCTTCTTCCAAGTCACCATAGAGAAAAGCAATTTTAACGTCCAACTGTTCTATCTTCAGATCCATGATAGCCGCTAACCCAAGCAACACCCATATAGATGTCATCTTCACCACTGGTGAGAATATCTCCTCGAAGTCTATACCTTTCCTCTGACCGAACCCTTTTACTACAAGTCTGGCCTTGAACCTCATCTGTGAATTCTTCTGTTCAACTTTCTTTCTGAACACTCATTTGTTGCTCAAAGCTTTCTTGACCTTAGGCAGTTTCACTATGTCATAGGTGTGGTTCTTATGCAAGGATTTCATCTCCTCTTGCATAGCTTTCAACCACTCTTCCTTATGCTTATCGGCTAGGGCCTCAGAATAATCTTCTGGCTCTCTCCCATCAGTCAGCATAATGTACTCATGCGGTGAGTACCTCTTGGACGCCTATCTATCCCTAGATGACCTCCTCACTTGTGGCTCCACAGGTACATCAAGTGGGAGCTGCTCCCCTGGTCCATCTTCTGAAGGAACTCCCTCATCGTCTGCACCTTACTGTACTCTCCCGTCATCAGGCACCACGGGAGGAATAACCGGATCTATGTCCTCTAACTCATCTGAACTAGGCTGGTTCTTTTCTGCCTTACCAATGTCTTCTATATACTGATATTCAAAGAATAGTACATCTCTGCTCATGACGAGCTTCCTCTCGGTCGGATCCTATAAGACCCGTATCCTAGTCCATACTGTTCCGTCAACTTTCGTGATCCTTTCCGTCGAATTCCGGTAACCTACGACCGATAACCGATATTTCTGCGCGACCTTAAGTTGTATCCTGTAGATCTGAGTCAGCTTAATTCGAGACTTATATCGTTACGACCGCACCGTCGCCGCGGTTGCAATACCGCAACTCGCTCACCGATTCGATACTCTGGCAGGAAGATGCGAGTTGGCATTTATTACGAGAAAACACCGTGCATTTACAATTCCAAGAGAATCTCTACAACATGTCAAATCAATCCCATCTATCACCTCATGTCAAGTACAAAACAACTTATGTTTTCTTTCTCCACAAGTCAAGCAAATTCAAAAGTCAACCAATTCATCACCTCACTCATCACTCACTTCCATCTCCCATCTTCCATCACTTCTCCTTACAACCACGTCTCTCTCTCTCTCTCTCTCTCTCTCTCTCTCTCTCTCTCTCTCTTCAAATTTTCCAAGCATTTCCCAAGCAACCAAGGTTCATACATCTAAGGCTTTCCCAAGAGAGAAAAGTGATTTTAGTGGCCCACTTCCTCTCCCTAAATCCATCATCCTAGCCACTCAAACCTCATCTTTCACCATCAAAGTGAAGCACAAGGAGATCAACTTTTCAACGGGCCAAGAAGATCAAGTGGTGGGTGCTCTTATAGGGTAGTTTTCATGTTTTTAAGATGGGCCAAGTGAGGCCTACCATTCAATGGTATGGATTTCACTTGGATCCTAAGTTGTGGTCAATGGCCCATCTTGATTATCAATATCATACCATGATGAGGCCATTCTCCATGGACCCCATCATGATGTTTACCTTCCTAGCTTGTATATGGGTCATCTAGATCGTATATTTTGTGGAGAAGGGATCTCCACCGTTGGATTTCGATTTAATGGCTCCACATGTAATGGGACCCACTTGATTTATATTATAAATCATGGAAGGGAGGGCCCATAGTGCCGAGGTCCCTCCATCACGCGTGTCCCACTCTCTATCTCTCTCTCCCTCTCTATTTTATTTTTTTTATGTGATCATGACATAGTTGTGTGGCCCACTTGGATGGACCTCACTATGAAGTTAGTATTTTATCCAAGCCATCTATGAATGGGGCCCACCTTGTATGTGTTGCACCACACCGTACATCATGTGGTGGCACACCTGAGTAGGCCCACCTTCACATGGACAGACCATCCAGCGTCCCTGGACGCTAGACGTGAATTGAGAAAACACAAGTATTGGCTTATTTCAAAAGCTTTTTGGGGTGGTCCACTTGTGTAGGCCCCACCTTAATGTATGCATTCAATCCATGCCGTCCATCCCTTTCCTCAGACTATTTTAGGCGTTGAGCCGAGAATTAGGGCCAATCCGACTTCATGGTGGCCCATAGCACAGTAAACAATATGGTTTACCATTAAAATACACCATGATGTTTTTATACTCCAAAAATATACTCAATATTAGACTCGTTGGATTGGTTATGAGCTGTGGAATCCAATGGCTGGAGTGGATTCTCTTGAAGCGGGCCTCACATGCGAAAAACCTCAAAATCTCATTTTTTTTTAAAATAAAATAATATAATATAACAACAGCATTGCTGCTGCTGTGTCAGAGGCGCAAGTCACACCAGCGCTGGCGGACGCCAGGAGCCCACGACCCCACATGTGGGCCCCACCATGATGTATTTATGCCATCCAATCCGTTCACGAGGTGAGCCACTCCCTGAAGTGGGCCCCCTCTAAATTTTAACCCCATTTGGAGCTCAGGTGGCTCACATCATAAGAAACAGTGGATTGAACGTATAGCATTGAAACCTTTTTCTGGGCCACAGAAGTTTCAGATTAATATGAATTTTGTTTTTCCTCCTCATCTAGATCTGTGTGACCCTATCAATAGTTTGGATGTAAAATAAATGTTATGGTGGGCCCCATGTGGGACCCACAATAATATGTGTTTTATTACCACCATCCGGATGGACGGTGGAGGCCACAGTGATGTATGTATTCTTCCATGTCGTCCAGCCATTTCTTCTGGCTGCTGGACAGCTGGTGAGACCCACCATGATGCACGTGCTGCATTTCATCCGTCTATTCATTTTAAAAGCTCATTTGATTGCATGAGCTAAGGGAATGAGGCAGATCTAAAGTTCAAGTGGACCCCACCATCTAAAGTAGTGGCCAATGATGCCCACCGTTCAAAAATTTGTAAGGGTCATGGTAGCTTCCCGTTAAGTTGATATTTGTTTCCCACTTCATCTATCGCCATGTTAATTTATGATTAGGTTGGATGGGGAATAAATTTTATTGTGGACCTTAGGAATTTTAAATGGTGGAAATCATTATCACCGCTTTTATTGGTTATGCCCCGTTTGATGTGTTTATGGACCAATTGGTGTGACCCATTTGATATTTATAAGGCCCATTTGAGGAGGCCCACCTTGATGTATTTGTGGCTCGATGTTGAGGCTCACCTTGGTATATGTATGATGCCCATCTTGAGTTATTTGAGGCCATCCGTTGAGGCCCACCTTGATATATATGAGATCCATGTTATGAGGGCCCATTGTGATGTATTAGGGCCCATGGGTTGAGGCCCATTGTGATGTATTAGGACCCATAGGTTGAGGCCCATTGTGATGTATTTATGGCTCATATGTTGTGACCCATTTGATATATTTTCAGACCATGTGATGAGGCCCATCTTGAGGTATTTGTGGCCTGCATGGCTAGGCGCGATGTAGTGTACATGTGCCTCAATGCGAGGAATATGCACCCGATGTAATGTATGATTTCACTAAAATATAGGTAATGATGCTTATAGCGGGTCGTGCCTTGGGAGCAATGTTGGTTTGACGTCCACATTGTAAGAATAATGTTGGTTAAATGTCCGCATTATGACTCTCCCTAGGGCCCATTGATAGGTCCATACTTGTTGTGTGTAGGCCGTCTAGGTCCATCTTCGTTGTAAGAGTAGTTCATCACCTTATAACATGCTTAGTGTAACTCCATGATTCATGTCCATGCGCATCATATGTATGCCTGATATGAGGATTGTTTGATCATAGCATTGTCATCGGGCAAACTATTTACGGGACTCCTTATGAGACGGAGTGCCCACATTATCGTACCGTACGCGCAAGATTGCTATATGACTGGATAGTGTGACTCATGCATCCCGCATATATATGACTTGATCATTGTACACCCTAGTGACGTCAGGACCGTGGCCTCCACAGGCACATCGTGGATGGCTAAATGGGATACCAAAAATACTTGGCTCTAGTACTGTGGGCACTTAGGATGTCCTTGGGTGAAAGTCCCAGAACCTCTAAGGCCAGGAGTAGCCCCAACGTCTATACCGAGTGAAACATGAGCGCCCGAGTGCCGAATATCAGTAGGCCGCGTCTCCCACTGTATCACGGTCGATTGGGATGGGGTGTGGCCTTATCCGCTTGAGTGAGGGGGTTATAAGCTAGGCTAAGTTTGACCAGCTCGTAAATGAGTCCGCTATCGACGAGCCCGGTAGGTATTGACAGACTGTTGGCTAGGCAGATAGTGAAGTTTCTTCCACTCTCTGGGTTGTGTAGCTAGGGAGGAGGCAGTCAGAGTGGAGTGTATTAGATTCCGGTGATTTCTCCAAAAACAACCGTACTGATATGTGGACTTATTGAGCAGGAATTACATATCTATTCATTCATTCATTCACTATCCACTCGGGCTAGTGGTGCGTAACTATTTGTTACATGTACCTTCGCATAGCCAGGACTTCGGTTGGGCATGCAATTAACCTGAGATCAGGAGTTTACCACATTGAGTGAGACTATCCAAATTTAGGTATAAGACTGGTTTGGATAGAAGTCCGTTGTGGTGGACCCCGTAGCTTGCGATACTTTGTACTATCATCCCGACTTCACATTCCAGCATAGTCATTTCATTCGCACCGCATATTACATTGCATTCGCAGTACTTAACATTTTGGGTTACTACATTCTTGCACTTATATGGCCTAGATAAGGTTAATGATATTCGTAGTCTGTCAGGATTTGCATATTTCATTGCATCATCAGCATCTGTTATTGTTTTATTATGTTTTGCATCACATAGCCTTGGTACGGCTGATAGCACTCATGGACTTACCAGTATATTTTCGCTTACTCTGATATCGTGTGATTCATGATCTTGTCAGCATTTTCACTTATTCCAATGATGTTTGATTTATGGGCTTTATGATATACTTGACACTTACCTTACACACACTCACACCACCCTCTAAGCTTTCTATAAGCTTATGCACGATAAATGCGTGTAGGTGGTGTTAGGTTGCAGCAGCGTTGAGCTTGGAACGTGCAGCTATCTTCTGGAGCTTTGATTTCGATATATGTATTTTTCTTTCAGCATTGTATTCAAATGATTATATTAGTGGATATGTGATGATGATGTTGCCTTTGTGAATTGAGTATACTTATGGTTATGCTTCTTATGAAACAAATGTACGTTGAAAAATCCTCCTTGTGGGATCCCAGGATCGGAACCTGGCGTATGACACTGGGAGTCGAGAATGGGGTACTACGGAAGCTGTTGGCACCGAGTTCGACGATCGGGATTCTTATGAATTCGATTTCTGGGCTTGGGGCGTGACAGATCTCAAAATTTATACCCGAACTTTTCTTCACCATACCCTAAGAACACACAGTCTGATCTTCATATTGAGCTTGGACCTCTCGTCCTTTGGTACGTGAATGGATGCCCTACATCCAAACACCCTAAGATGATTGTACGATGGATTCTTTCCAGTCCACACCTTCTCAGGTACTTCTTCATTCAATGGAGTTGATGGAGACCTGTTTATTAGATACACCGCCGTGCGCATTGCTTCTCCTTAGAACGTCTTGAGCAATTTCGCATGGGATAACATGCATATGATTCTCTCTACAATGGTGCAATTCATTCGCTCAGCTAAACCATTATGCTGGGGGATCTTCGGAACCGTCTGTTCATGCCGTATACCCAGGGACTTGCAGTATTCATGAAAGTCACCAATGTATTCACCACCATTATCAGTGCGGATGTACTTCAATGATCTACCTGTCTCTCTCTTGACCATAACATGAAACAACTTAAACACACTAAAGACCTTGTCCTTGAATTTTAAAGCACAAACTCAAACCCTCCTAGATGCATCATCTATAAAAGTAACAAAGTACAATGCCTCACCTAAAGTTTTTGTCCTCATAGGACCACAAACATCATAATAAACCAAATCTAATGCATGTACTTTATTAATATGAGAAGCAGTTTTAACAAATGAAACTCTATGTTATTTTCCTTATAAACAATCAAGACAGATTTTGAAAGGCGTACCTATCACATCAGGAAGGAGATGCTTCCTCGCTAGTAGTTGAAGCCCTTTTTCACTCATGTGGCCTAGACGGCTGTGCCACATGTCTATAGTTGAATCTTCCGCTGCGTTCAACTCATCCTTGCATACATTGACACTTGCCTTATATAGGGCGCAACACTTCTTTTCTCTGGCTGAGATCAACGAACCCTTAATGAGCTTCCAGCGCCCACCAGTAAACCGACTTTCATAACTATCATCATCCAACCTTCTCGTCGACATCAAGTTGAGGCGAAGGTCTGGAATATGCCTCGCATCCTTGAAAACTAATGTGCAGCCCACATCGGTTTTCACACAAATATCACCAACTCCTACAATCTTTGATACGCTAAAATTTCTCATCTTCACGATCCCATAGTCACCTGACTTGTAGCTTGTGAAGAAATTCCCGTGTGGAATCGCGTGAAAAGAAGCCACCGAGTTTATCACCCAGTCGGTGTCCTAACTCATAGTCGTAAGACATACATCATGATCTGTAGAAAGAATAACTACAACGTCACCATCTGAAGCGACTTAGTGAAATTTAATTCATCTTCCTTTTCCTTTCCTGTCGTTTTTAGCCTTACGACATTCATGCTTATAGTGGCCCTTCTTTTCACAATTCTAGCATTCAACATCTTTTCTGTTACTCGACTTGCCTCTTGATTTATCTCAGGCCTTCCCGCCCTTCCTGTTCTTTCCTCTCCCCCGTTCCTGTGTCATAAGTGCCTCTTGCTGAGTAGACCCCTGAGACTTCTTTCTTGTCACTTCATTGAAGAGACAACTATAACATGTTCCATAGATATCTTTCCGTCTGGCGCGAAGTTACTTAGAAACACCACCAATGTCTCCCAACTATCAGGCAATGAACTAATCAATAATAAAGCCTGCAATTTATCATCCAGGACCATCGTCATAGAGGAGAGTTGGTTCACTATATTGCTGACCTCATTCATGTGCTCAGTCACAGAAACACCATCCTTGAACTTGAGATTCACAAGTCGCTTTATCAGAAAAATATTATTACCAGCTGTCTTCCTCTCATACAGCCCTTCTAATTTCAGTCATAAGCTAGCGGCTGAGGTTTCCGTAGACACATGGTGGAACACAGTATCATCCAGCCATTGTCTAATAAACTCGACCGCCTTTCGGTCCAACTTCTTCCAATCTTCATCAGACGTATCCTTGGATTTTGCTGATATGCCTAAAATTGGAGAGTATAGGTCCTTGCAATAAAGTAAGTCCTCCATCTTAGCCTTCCATATGGTCCAGTTAGAACCATTGAGGCTAATCATCTTTAATGAAGTAGAACGTTTACAACCTTCGTCACTCAGGCAGGAGTAGATGAAAAATAAGAGAATAAAAGAAAAATAGAGGGATCTCACCGATCACGAGGATGTATAAGCGCTGAGATGACAGCTCTCTTCCACAAGTTTCCTCTCTCTCTTTTCTCTCTCTCTCTCCTTTGATATCCTTAAACCCTTTATAAAACTCTCTTGTGCTTTTTCTTCACACAACATACCCTATAAAAAATTCTAGGGACCCCTTTTTATAGTTTTAAGAAACTTCCTTCCACATCCCAGTTGCTAAAGGACTTGCAAAACAAAATCTGTGCAAAATCGTATAACGAATCTGCGTAGGTTCAACCGATCGTAAACCTCCTACGACTGGTCGAGCACCTCCTACGACCGGTTGTGGACCACCTATGACCGGTCGAGCACCTCCCCGAAAAAAAATAGTCCAATCGCTGGACTTTGAGTCGTGTCACGACTCGAACCTACGACTAGTCGAGCACCAGCCTACGACCGGTCGTACAGGGTTCACGACCGATCGACGACGGGTCAAAAAACCCCATCACATTTTACTTTTCATGTACTTTAACTATGATATAATAACATACTTATGTTTATCGTGAGATTTGCATATCAAGTCAGTTCCAACATATTTGATAATAGCCCTGGTGAATTATGAATGTAACATTCTAATTAGATTGGACTGAAATACGACCCATGTGATAATTGGATTGAGTTGGATGACCTAATTAAGCCTTTTGATTTAACATATCAACTACCTCTACCTCTTTTTATTATTTTACTAGTCTACATGCAACTTACAATTCCGTAAAACTAATTACAATTTCATCAACTATATGGCCCACGTGTAGAGATGGACAAACAAAATCATTCATATGGTTAATGAAGATGTTGTTGGGTAAGAATCCAAAGGTTATGTTGAACGGAAGATAAAACATTCAAAATTAAAATTTTTATTTTTTAATCATCTTAATCATATGATTGAATCATCTGTTAATACGATATTCAGACATGAACAATAGACAATAGTTCCCAACATATGACACTTTTAACAATCTAAACATCTTTGCATGTAAGATCCATGAGGGCCACTGTAAGGTGGAAGAACGTGAGTCACGCTATTCATAGTTTCATGCATGTTAAAAGAGGGATTGGTATAATTCCTCATGTAATACAGATAGAGATTCCGGCCCAACGTGAATGGATGAATAATATTTCATTAATACTGAAGTCTTTATAGAATAAGTTTATATACTAATGCTCGTGTAGGCCTACTACAATGTGTTTATGACATCTAAACAGTCTAAAAGAGACAATTTGATGGCAAGCCTTGGATCATTCACTTGTGCAATCTCGATAGATATGTCTTAATATCACAAAAGTAATACAGGCCCAAGGACAACAAGACACCCACATAAAATGGGCGAATACAATAGCCTGAAACCCCTTCTTTGTTAGGGTTTCAAGTAATGGGCTTTCCCATAAAGGGGTCGTTCGAATGTCTATAAAGTCCTTAAATTGTAAATGGATTATAGGTGATTTGATTATAAGGGCTGTTTAGATGTATGTATGTGCATGTAAAGGTTTTATAGGCTATAAATAGATTACAACTTTTAACTATAAATTTAAACATGAAATTTTTCGGGTAAAATCTTTATAATTAAAAAGACATTATACATGTTAGAACATAATGGTTAATATACACTCATTGCCACGCCCCAAACTCGGAAACCGAGCTCACAAAATTCTCGATCACCAAATTCGTCGTCGACAGCCTCTGTAGTACCATATTCTTAGCTCCCGGCACCCATATAACAGGTTCTGATCCTGTGATCCTACATGAAAATTTTTTAACATGAATTTGATTCGTAATAAGCATAACTATAAGCATAACCCACAAACAATAACGAGAACATTATCACAAAAATCCATTATAATCAAAACTTGAGTACAATACAAAAGGAAAATACAATATCAATAACAGAAGCTCCAGAAGACAGCTGCACATACCAATCTCAATGTTGCTGCTCAGCTACGACTGCACTTTGACATCACCTATACGTATCTATCATGCATAAGCTTATAGAATCTTAGAGAGTGGTGAAAGTGTGTACACAAGGTAGTCATGCAAGTATACAATATCAGAGTAATACGAAAATGCTGGTAAGTCCATGAATGACATTAGTCGTATCAAGGTTATGCAATGCAAGACATGAATGTCATTGGCCATACCAAAGCCATGCAATGCGAGGTATGAATGCTATCGACCGTACCAAGGCTATGCGATGCAGGGCTTATGGGGCCAATGTCATATACGAGGTGCAACTCAATCATACAAAATCTCATCTAAATCCTCATATCAATACAGTTTATCTTTGGAATATATATATATATATATATATATATATATATATATATATATATATATATATATATATATATATATATATATATATATATATATATATATATATATATATCACCGGGGTCTAGTACACTCTACACCATATCGCCGCCCACTAGACGTGCAACCATGTAAGTGGAAGAGACCTCACTATCCACCAACCAATATCGGCTCAGCCCGTTGATAACAGATACATTTATGAGCTGGTCAGACTCAGCCTAGCATTGCCCCCTACCCTTGGGCAGATAAGGCCACACAGTAGGAGACACGACTTACTGGTATATGGCCTTCGTGCGCTCATGTATTCACTCAGTTTTGACGTTGGAGTCATCTTCTGATACCATTTAGTTTAGAAATTTTCACCCAGGGACATTTATGACGCTCCGATGCTAATAACAGTATTTCCAGTGTTTAATCCTACCATCCACGATATGCTTGTGAAAGCTATGACCCTGATGTCGTTAAGGCGTATAGAAATCATATCACACAAATATGAGATGCATGAATCATACTATCCAGTCATACAACAATCCTATGCGTATTGATCGCTCATGTGGGCAACTCCACCTATCAGGGACTCCTATAATAATCTGCCTAATGGCATGTGCTATGATCAATCACTCTTCATATCAAGCATATATATGATGCGCATGGACGTGGATGGTGAAGCTATACTAAGTATGTTATATGATGATGATGATGTACTCTCCTTATATCATGGATTGGCCTAGATGGCTTACTCATATCAATAATGGGCCTAACGATCACGAGGGCCCAACGGTTTATGTTAGCCCACTAAGTGGAGGTGAGAATGGGCCTAACAATGGGCCCTATGGAGAGTTATAATGTAAACATCAAATCATCATTGCTCCCAAGGTATTGCCTATCATAAACATCATTACATACATCATGGTGGAATCACACATTACATCGGTCCTCATATACATTGCTTTGGGCCTTACATAAGGGCCTCTCATACATCACATTGGGCCTCACTCATAGACTGCACATGCATCACATTAGGTCTCACACAAAGACCTCATATACATCGCATTGGGCCACATCCCATGGGCCTCAAATATATCATAATGGACCACGTCACATGGGCCTTGAATACATCAAAATGGGTCACATCCATAGGCCTTTCATGCATCACATTGGGCCTCATTATACATTACAATGGGCCGCACATATGGGCCACACAAATATCATATCGAGCCGCACCTATGGGCCTCATATACATCAAGTTGGGCCTCATCAAATGGGCCACAAATACATCACGCTGGGCCTCACCAAATGGGCCTCATATACATCACAATGGGCCTCAGCGAATGGGCTACAATTACATCATGGGGTGGCCCACGCAGCATCGTCCAGATGGATGGTGTGCATATACAACACACATATCATGGTTAGCCCCATAGAGCTTGTTGACTTCAATACAACAGTAATAACTACTGGGACTTACCGTCCAAGGTCTGGACGGTGTGGATCCAGCACACATCAAGGTGAGTTTCCACATATGGACAACGTGGAGAATACAATACATATATCATGGTGGGTCCCAGACACGTGGCCCACTAGAGATTTGAATCTGCCTCATGTCCAGATGGACGACGAGGATATAACAATTACATCAAGGTTGGGTTCCCCACATGCATCACGGTTGTCCCATGTGGTGGGCCACACGTGTCATCAAGGTGGACCCCAAGCCAAGGATGGACGACTATATGGAATATATACATCTCAGTGCGCTCCACACCGTAGAAACATATGGATAGCGTGGAGACAAAACATGTACATCAAGGTGGGTCCCACCCCCACACATGCCACAAGTGTGGGGTGGGCCTCGCCCAAAATAGATGGATGGCTTGCGTACAAAACACATACGTCATGGTAGCCCACATAGCTTGTTGATGTCAACCAGCAGTGGGACCCACCATCCTAACATTGAACGATGTGTATTTAGAATTCATACATCAAGGTGGGCCCACCCCACACTTGTGGCATGTGTGGGTGGGTCCCACGTCCTAAAAGGATGGACAGTTTTGATATAACCATACCTCATGGTCGGACCAAAAAACTTGCTGATGTCAACAGCAGCCATGTGCTGCTGGCCGTCCAGCAGATGGACGACCCAGATGTAACACATGCACGAGGTGGGTCCACGCGTGTGGGACCCACCAACAGCTTTGAACAAGTATAATATTTGTGTTTTCTCTTCATCTGGGCCTGTCCAGACAGACAGGTAGCAAGCTCGTCCATTGGACAGTCTAACAAGGTGGGCCTATCACGTGGACAGCATAGATTAAATTCATGTATCATGGTGGGCCGCAAACATGGAAGAGAGAGAGAGAGAGAGAGAGAGAGAGAGAGAGAGGTGTGATGGGATGGCTCCGCCACTATGAGCCCTCCTATGAACGATATACAACGCATACATCAAGATGGGTCTTATCCTCATGTGAGTCCTCAAATCAAAATTCAAGGTGAAAATGTCATTCCCACCAAAGAGTCAAGGTCTAGGTGACCTTTTACAAATTGGATATCAACTAAACATCATGGTGGGGTCCATAGAGAATGACCTCATCATGGATCTATATATATGAATCATGGTAGGCCGTTGGCCATACCTTGGGTCCCAAATAGGATCCATATCATCAATCGGTAGGCCCCACTTGTCCTAATACTAAAATCACAATATAATCCTACAAACACCCACTGATGGTCTTCTTCTTTAGCTCATAGGACTCCTTAGCTCCTAAGCTTCTTTTTTGATGGTGGAAGCTAAGACTTGAAGGGTTGGATTGAGAGGTTTTGAGTTAAAAAGTAGGTCACACACTTGACTATTTTCTCTCCTTAGGGTTGCTTGGAAAAATGGTAGAGAATGGAGTGAGATGAAAGATGAGTGGTGTTGTGTAAGACGAATGAGATGAGAGGGATGAGTGTTGTAAGAGAGGGATGAGTGTGTGTAAGAGAGAGTTAACTTTGAGAATGAGAGAGGGATGAGCTAGGTAAGGGTTGATATAAGACGTGTAATTGATTGATTGATGCGATGCTTGGGTAAAGATTCTTTCAAAATTCGCAACGCGCAGCGTTTTTCTTAAAGTAAATGCGGGTCCACAACTCCTAACATGGGTATCGCATCGGAACGTGAGATGCGGTGTTAAAACCGTCACGACGGCGTGGTTGCAATGGTACAAGTCTCAAGTCGAGTTGATTCAAATATACGGGATGTGACTTAGTGTCGCATGCAAATGCCGGTTATAAGTCGTAGGTCACTGGAATTCAACAGACAGGATCGTGAGAGTCTAAAGAACGATACAAACTAGGATACGGGCCTTACACTCATGATATATGGGCCCTTTATAATGTGTATGGTACATCCAATCTATTTATTGTGTACTTCCCTTGATGCTCTCATGTGACCTTAAAAAAAGCAACTCGTCCATTATCAAATGGATGACCACATGAGGGAAGGATGAGACGTTCATTGTTAAAAACTTTTAAATTGCATTTGTAGCCCATTGTGATGGGTGGAAGACATCCAATTCATATAGTGTGTGCATGCTTTAATGCTCTCTTAGGGCTCTAAAAAAATCAAGTATTTTTTACATGATTTGGAAGGTCCACCTTCCAAGCTCTATAGTATGAATATCTACTTTATTCATTGTAAATATTTTATAGGCTAGCTAGGCACACAATTTATTTACTTGTAAATATATTACCACTTAAAAACCAATTAGAATAACATGTAAATTGTTTACACATAAAACTTTTAAGGTGTAATGTATTCACAACTAAAAAAATTACCGTGGACTTCTTGGGAAAGCCTTTGGGAGGAAGTTCAGCATAAGGATGTGAGGTGTTTACGAGAAATCTACCACATTCTTTCACTTTTTTTGAGCTTATACGAGGACATGTGACCAAAAATAAAATGGTTCAACTCGTGTGTCACTCCAGATGGACAACTGTAGAAAGAAATTCCTATGGTTGAAACTTATATGGGCTCCACCTTAATGTTCATATGCCATCCAAACCGTATATAAGGTCAATCTCACTGGGATGCAGTGAAAACACCAAAAAAGTAAAAATAAATAAATAAAAATTCTTGAAACAAAACTTTTATGAGCATAAGATTGTTTCGACTGTGCTCACTGAATTCCAACTATTTCCTTTGTATGTGGTCCAATTGAACTCTGAATCCACCTCATTTTTGGTCTCATGTCCTAAAATAATTTCTAAAAACGGATTGACGGGTGGATTTCTCACAAACATCTCAGTGTGCCCCAACCCGCAACCGAGCCCATGAGATTTTGTAGCCATTGGATGACGGATGATCAATTATCCGCCATGGATGGGATATGGAGGAGGAATCACAATCACATCACTTGACGAGGCATAAGCCTCAAAATCAGACTACAATTTTACAATTCTAGGACCCACATGCACATATCTAATCCAGGCCTAGAAGCTTAGCCCGCGCTATTCATCTTCTCCAACTTCTCTCTTTGTTTCACCCCTAAGTAACGGTGGCTGTCTAGCTCCGCACAGCTCGTGGAGCTGCCATTGCAATAGTAGAGAAAGGCAGGGCAAGAGCTTTCCAACCCCACTCGAGGCTAGCCCCTTCCCACCTACAGGATCGAGCGAGATTGCTTCTTGCGCGCTTAAGACGGATGGCTTAAGCAAATTACCCTTGGTCCGATAAGATTCTTCTTTTTGAGGATTGACCTAATAGAGAAGAGAGATGAGGTTGGATTTTCCCATGATCGATAGTCCTTTTGAAGCTTTGATGCCAAATGTTATTAATTTTTCTTCCGATCGAAATCCCGTTCATCAAGCATGAGGGATAGGAACATACCTCAATCGACCATACATCCTCGTGCCCTTTTTGCAGCATTGGCCATTTCCTTTTAAGAAAACATATCATACAAAAACCTACATCTCTTATAGTAAGATATCCCTTCAATACATTGAGTATGCCACATTTAAATAAATTTGAGCCATGCTCCATTATTACTATCATTTGTGATCTTGTTAGATTTTGTTTATATCATTCATTGATTTCATTGTTTATCTCTTTCAATGAATTTGTCTTCCTGTTCTGATCTTTCCAACTACCCATGTTTTTATGCCAAATTGAACTTGTCATTCTGATGATCGATTGTTCTTATTTTTGGGTTTTTATTTTCTCAAACTAAGTCATTATACATGAATATGTTAAGATGGGACATTATCTCTTACTCGCTGCTATCTATATTTTTAGCTTTGATTTTGGACATATGCAAATCATATGGACTACCTCTCTCATTCATCTCATCCATTTTTCAAAAGTTTTTTACTTCATTGGCTATATAGAGATAATTTGGTTATATTATTTTTTATTTTTAGAGAGGTTATGTTGGCACTGCTATTTTACTTAGGTCAGATGATCTAGAGCTCCATTGATATATATTTTTCTGGCACTTTGTTACATTCCCAGTGTCGGATTTCACTACTATTTGCCGAAGCTTGACATAGGCATTTATTTTGCTCTGTCTATCAATAAATGTATACCTTTCCATCAAACTCAAACAATCCTCACGTATCACATTGAGTTTGAGAGGGGTGTTTGGATAGAGATATGGTAAAATATCGTTTAAGATATTATAATTGGTCTCTCTTTAATTTCATACTTATTCATATACATATATTCTACATGGATGTACCTTGTATATGTTTTTTTATTATTTTTAATTTTTATAAATTTATTTATTTATTTATTATTTTTTTGGAATGAATGTAACAATTTTTCATATGGTTTACTCTCTCTTATTAACAATATGCATCTTGTGCATGTGGAATTCACACTGCACATTAGTTGTGCTATCAAGTGATCATCTTTTCTTTAATTTGTGATGCCGAATCAGCGGAACCTCTGATTGCATTTTTTTTTTCTTCTCGAGCCATGTGTTTGTCGTGCCTTATCCCACAACATGGACAACATTACTCATTTATTGCGATTCTATCGCGGTTAACAGCTTTAATGACAATTGGTGCTTGATAGTGACAATATATGTTAGTATAAGCCTGCATGCCAGTCGCTCTTTGTTGTTCAAACAATATAAATTATCCTATCATATATTAATTACCCTATGCACCCTAACATTGTAGGCCTGCTTGAGATATAGACATTGTACTAAGTATCCTATGTTGAGTAAACCATTTGGATAGTCATGATTGTCGTGCAACTATGCCATAAACCAGATGGACCCACCGTCTATAGTTGAATCATCGATTTAGATGGTCTAGATTGCAAATGTAAAAGTCACGGGCATGTGTCTAAAAGTGAGTGGTTGACCATCATTGATTTGGATGGTATGGGCCATCATACAATTGTGCTATGTGTACAATTGAAACTAAGTGGCCCACCATGACAATCGTTAAATTGTCCCTCTCATCCTTCTACTTAGCGGCACTCTTTCCATTAAAGCCCGTAAGTTTAGCGATATCTTGGATAGCATGGCCGTTATAGGCTATTTATGTTTTTTAGATGATGATCTTTGCATGCAGCTTATCATTTATGACCGAGGGATCTTGATTCGTAATCGATACATCCATCCAATCCCAACTATTTAAGCCCTGATTATGCGTGTCACTATCGAGCCACTTGATTGCATCGGTATGTGTTTGTTGGGTACCCTCCAAGTCCTCTCAACCTTCTATCTTTTTTGGTAAGAGTAAGCTCCAAAATGCAAATGCAATGTTTGATTGAAATTAAAGCCCATCACCACCCTTGATAAATTGGGCCATCCCATTTGTCCTAGATCAATTACACCTCTTTTAAATATGCTCGATGGCTGTCACCTCCAAAGCCATCACAATGCCCATAAAACTGAGCATATTTTGGTCTTGATTGTCATCCACCTTATTAACTTAAGGGCCTGTTTGGGCAAAGGTTTTAAGGTGTATTAAAGGGTATTAGGTGGGATAGGATTGTCAAATCCCACCGACCCTACCCCCCTCGTGTTTGGGCGGCGTCGACTACAGGTACTCGATCGTCCTTCGATGTATTCAGCGAGATATGGAGGGATTGCGAAATCCCTCCTTGGAATCGATGCCAGTATTTGTACAATACTGGATATCCTTCGTTTTCGCAAAAATTCAACTCAAGAAGAAGGCCAAACCCACTCACCTGAGTATCAAGGAAGCTCTTCAAATTCTCTGAAGTCCATTTTAGCGGAAGATGGACAAGGCACCTGCTAAGAGCCGCATCGTCTGAAATACGAGCAGAGGCTCGTCTTCCAAAGAGTATGCAAAGAGCTCTTCTTCTCTTCTCCTCCTCCTGAGGTTTTTTCTTTTGTTGGTGCCTATTGAATCTCCACCGTCCGTTGGCTGGGGATTCGACGGTTGGATCTCTTCATCCGCAGTAGCTGGCTCTTTTTTATCATCTTCTTCGCCTTCTTCTGCTTCCGGGTCTCGTTTTCCTTTCAATGTGCCGACTGGAACGATACCGTCCGATGATTGGAGATTTGACGGTTGGATTTCTTTCTCTGTAGGGGTCGGGTTTTCGGTTGGAGAGAGAGGGTTTTCATCTAAGAGTGCCATAGCTGAGGGCTTTGGAGGGGTTTGTGAGCAATTCCTCACTTATCCAAACAACATTAGGTGGTGGGATGGTTCCAATACCACAACACCCAAACACGACTGTAGCTGGTCATGGAATTGGTGACTACACCCAAACCACCAACAGTCCACTGACAACATTAAATGCGTCATATTAGCCAATTCCATGCACCTCAATACACCTAAAAACATTTGCCCAAACAAGCCCTAAGGGCTTGTTTGGTTTGTGGGATTAAATGGTATGTAGTTGTATTGGATGAGATTAATACCATTATTGCACAATGATTGTATGTCTGGAAATACCATGGTATTTGGGTAGTCCCTGTGTTAGATAAAATTCTTGCTATTGGAAAAACCAAAATTCTGTTTGGCGGACCATGGAATCGTAATCAACGGACCAAATTCACAATGGATGTTGGTCACTTGTACACATATAGGAGTTTAGGTGTGATTTTACATTCTTTCTAGCAGTGTGACCTACTCAAGCTTTTAATTGTAATGATTTTTTAAGTTTAGGCTTCACTTGACCCACAGAGTGGGTGCCACACTGCGGTTGGCCCCACTAAGCTCAGGTGTGGTATCACAATCAGTGTGGGCTATTCTTATCAACATTTTAAAATGACCAAACGTACAAATAAAATACATTAAAATTACCTAAATATCCTTATCTTTGTTTCTGGCTATTTTTCACATAATTTGAAAACCGATTAGGCCGTACTTGACAAGCGTGGCCCATCGACAGGCCCAATTAAGAGGGTCAAACCGAGCCCAATAGCCCATTGACACCCTACCTGTTCGGTCGAACATCATACAACACATCGACCTATAAAGGCGACCCAAGCCCGAACTGGTACCTTCGTATTTCCTCAGCCCAACTTGTGCACCATTTATCTCTCTCTGCAAATCCCCTTTCCCTTCTTGGGTATATAAGAGAGAGATTCTCATTCTCGATTTCTTCCATCACCTTCAATTGCTGTTTGGATCTCTCTCTTTCTCGCGTTCGATCTCTTATTCTCTTCCTAGGGTTTCAAGAAACCAAGGAAAAGTCATCAGCTTCCCAGGCAAGTCCTTATTCAAGTTTAGGGTTTGTTTTGATGATTCTAGGGTTTTGAGCGATCGATTCTGATGTTGGATTTTTATATCATTATTCTTCTTATTTCGATTTTTTAATGTAGATCCCTGTTGTTGATATTTCTGCATGAGCATGTATGATTTTCTTTGAAAATTTGGGTTTGATTTATTTATGGTTTGCGATCCTTTCTTACAATCTGTTTCGAAATTCACCCGTGTCTGAATCAGATTTTGTGTTTTTTTTTTCCCCCTTATTTTTATCGGAATTCTCTTTCTATAGTGCAATGGATCATGGGGTTTTATGCTGTTTAGTTATTGGAAAAGAGAAAATGGCAAGCTTTGATGTATAGGCAGAGAACGTGGTATCGAAACGAGGATTGGATTAGGGATCTTGCTAAGTCTGTGGAAAGGACTAGAATTGAAGTATAGGATTTTCATGCGCTTGTTGTGAAGTCAGCTGGTGGGAAATTTCATGTTAGATTTACCACACGTCTGTTGTAACCATCGTTATTTCAATTTTATGCAATTCCGTACTTAAATTAACCACGCTAGAAGTATTCGATGCATGTTGTTGTATCTATTTCTAATTGATCTTAAAATGCATGTACGTCTTATTTCATGTGCTTGCACATGTTTCATTCAATTAGAAGTGACATTTATTTTTTATTTTATAAACCCACCAACCAACATATTATTGTAGAAACAGAGGAAACCAAAGGCAGATTGCATATTTCCATGGGCCAGGAGTTTTGAGGCCCACTTAATGGCATCACTTGAATCCCTTTGATGATCAAATGACCGGAATGTGAGGGCGAGACTAAGCTCAAGCCTTCCCAAAAAGCTGAGGTTTCCTCATTATTCGATCTCACAAAATCACATACTGAAGAATACCTTTAGTTGCTGTCTGTAATCACCCCCAAAGATGGTGGGGCATGGATTTCCCATCAAACAACCATCGAAATTAAGTTTTAACTCAGGGGATGAGGCTTCATACAAGCTTTTAACTTTAATGACACCATCATCATCTATCAAACCTTTTCCAATTATGTGAGAAATCCGTCTATTGGGGTCTAAATGACACCCACAAACAGTTGGATAATTTTTAGGAAAATTTACAGAAAACTACCTACTTAACATGGAATTGACTTTATGGCACCTTTTTTCAAAATGTTTTTCAATAGGCTACCTCATTAATCTAAGCAATTATCATTAGAGTGCCTTCTGTTAGATTTCTTAACCATGGCTCGGGTCGGCTGTGTGAGCAAAGGGGCCGGTGGCTCTAGTGGGCCCTGCCATGATGTTTATGTGAGATCCACCCCGACCACTAGATGTGTCACCCCTTGTTAGGCCGAGGGCCCAAAACTCAGCTCAATCCGTGATTTAGGTAGACCGCATGATTGGAAATAGTGTATCACTCAACCTCTAGATTGTTTCCCTTGGTGTGGCCCACTTGAATCATGGATGGGCCTATTTTTTGGGCCCCAAGCCTAAAATTTGTTGTGGCATCTAATGGTTAGAGTGGATTTCATATGATTATCATGGCAGGCCTTGTAAAAATCAAGAGTGGATGTCTCTCTCCCAACTATTACCTTTGGTTTAGCCCACCTAAATCACAAGTCAGCTTATTTTTTTGCCTTGGGCCTAATGGTCGGATTAGATCTCACATACACATCACAGTGGGCCTTATAAAAAAATCAAGGCCGGGTGTCCCATGAAATTCCCTTCTGTTTTTTAATATATCATCAAAAATATTTGTTTTTATTTTTTTGGGATTGGGAGAGGGACTCTGCCCTTCATTTTTTATGGTGTCCATTGTGATGTGTATGTGAAATCCACTCTGACCATTAGATATGTAATCCCTTGTTAGGAGGTCCAAGGCAAAAAAATTAGGCTGGCCTATGATTCAAGTGTGGCACACCAAAGGAAACAATTGGGAGAGAGATGTCCACCCCTAATTTTTACAGAGTCCACCGCGATGATTATATGAAATCCATTCCAACTATTAGATGCCATCCCAAAATTTAGTCTCGGGGCCCAAAAATCAGGCCCACTTGTTATTCATGTGAGCCACACCAAGGGAAACCGTTTAGAGGGTGAACGCTGCCCTGTACATTGTTTCCAATTGTGTCCACCTAAATCACTGATGGAGCTGAGATTTGAGCCCTGGGCCAATAAGGGGTGATGCACTTGGTGCTTGGGGTGGCATAAACTTCACAGTGGGGTCCTCTTGAGCTGCCGACCCCTTTGCATTGGCCGACCCGAACCGACGCTAATAAATCTAATGTATTGATGAATCATGTATGTATGCATGGATGGATGGATGAATCAGGTATGCTGTATGCATGCATGGATGGTTGGTTGGACGGATGAGTGGATGGAGGGTTGTATATTATTTTAGCATCTCTTGAAGTATCATTGAAAAATTCCACCATTTTCCCCACATTTCTCTAACGTTTCCCTGAGTCAGCATTACATGCTTTGAGAACCCCATTAAAGAGAAACTTATTATGTATGTGTCTTTTTTGCAATTATTTGATTCCTAAATGTTCAAAAATTTGTATTTTAGCATCTTCCGAAGTTTCACTGAGAAATTTCATCATTTCCTTGTGTTTTCCCAAACGTCTCCCTCAGTCAGCGATATGTTTCCAGGTATCGATACACGTTTCCATATCCCCAGCCAGCGATACATGTAATGATACTGATACTATGAACAGTGATCCCGGTATATGGAAGTACCTGGGACCTCCACGCATGTTGGGGTTTTGTGTGAGGTGCTCATGATTGATGACTTGAGCAGTAGCAAGATGATAGTTCTGAATTATTGCATTTTATGCTCAAAGGATGCTGAAATGCTGGATCATATATTCATGCACTGCCCACTTGTGTTGGACAATTGGTGGAAATTCTTCAGGCTGTTTGGAGTGGAGTGAGTCATGCCATGTAAATTGGAGACCATCAAGCTTGGCACATTGGTGGGAAGGAATGCAAGAGGTCTTCTTTATAGCCTCTTATTCTCTTGGTCTAGGTTTCTTCATAGCTGAGCCCAATTAGCTGGGATAAGGCGTAAATTATGATGATTATATCAGGTGGTTTGGCTTGAACGTTATAGTAGGAGTTTCGGGATAAGTTGTGCTCGTCAGCGTGCAGTTGGTCATTGAGTGGGCTTGAAGCCTAGAATGCACTAGGATTCTGCAGATAGTCCCTTCAAGTTATTCGAGGGCTCTTTGGGAGTTCCTTCTTTGTTTTAATGGGATGATGTCTTGTCATCTGCTTTGTATTGAACTCATTCCCTCTCTATAACATTGTTGGTTGCCTCTCTAAAAAATGTTGAACCTGGGCATTTTATGCAGTTTCAGTTTTGATGTGAAATTGTCATTGCCTGCTGCAGAAGTTGCCTTTCCCCATTTCTCGATTGACATTCGACAGTGATTCAGGGAGATATTATCGAATTGCAAGTGAGAACATTGTTCATGCATTTATATTATTGAGATTTTTTTTCCCTTTAGTTATTTTAAAATAAATTATTGTTGACTCTTAAGTGTTTTTATTAGCTGGAGGCTATTTGCAATGGACTCTTAACTCCAATTTGTTGTTGAGAATGATCGACTTACTTGATTGGCCTATCCATGTTATTGAACTAAATGTTTGGTTTTAATGCCTTTGTTTGCTGGCTGCCATCTGTCACCGGATACTTTTACAATTTATTTGGCCTTAAAACAGGACCTATCGAACTGATTGAATGACCCTGTGGCCACTCCAATTGAACCATGGCTTCAAGCATGTTGACAGGAGAGCGGAGGTATCATGTCATCTTTCTGTACCTTTTACCATTGCCGTTATTGTGTCAGCTGCTTATTTTCTTTTCTGTGAGAAATAATGCCCCAGTGGAGAGCACGATCCATCTTACCATCTCCATGGTTTCATCAGTTTTGATTTTTAGATTAAATGTTTCCCAGCAATCATGCTTTATACTGAACTCTGCTTATTGGCATACCTCATGCCCTTGTGATGGATGCTAATGCTGCATCAATGTTTATGTTTTCAGTTTTCCAAATATGACGAGTATATAAGCATACTGTATTGGTTCATGATAATTGGGAAGCATTACTTTGTTTTTCATGTTCATTTTCTGCAAATGTTTATTGCATGTTGAATCATTTATATGATGTAGTTGGAAAGCTATAGCAGGTGTCCATGTCTCATATTTAGACCACCCAGTAGCTTGCTGCGTCATTGTTGCAAAAGCACGTCGTTTTTCTCGTAAACTATAGTCAATCCATATCCATAAAAATCTATATTTAATCCATCTTTATTGGAGAGGCATACAAATTGTTCTAAATGTCATATCAAATTAATATTTTCTGGAATTATATGAAAATGCGTTCCTTTTTAAATGCTATGGTGAAATCTCTCTCTCTCTCTGATACATTCATATCATTTATTTAATTGTATTCATAAAAATCACATAATCGTGGCTCTTTGCCTTGTCTTATTTTGTTGATGTTGTTGCAGGTGGGTTTCTGCACGAAGAGGAGGCATGACTGTTTTGGGAAAAATTGCTGTTCCAAAACCTGTTAATTTACCCAGTCAAAGGTATTCTCTTTTCTGCCAAATTATTTCTAGTGTCATGTTCTGAGTAGCTTGTTTGTTTGTGTTGTCAATCAACTGAAACCTTTTGCTGTGCTATTTCTAGGTTGGAGAACCATGGTTTGGATCCTAATGTGGAAATTGTACCAAAGTGAGTTTATTCTTCATCACCCCGAGTTCTATGTTTCTCAATCTTTTTTGTCCTTTTCATAAACAGCAAATTTGTTTGTAATTATATATGGGGAATGCTGACATGCCTGCCTTCATTGACATGTTAGCATTGTGCTCAAAAGATTGTAAATGACATGTGGTACAATCCAATCCTAGCTCTAGGCTGTCCATTCATTTCACATCACTATTGGTGGGCCATGAGGCACAATGCAAAAAATCAAAATAAACAAAAGTGGGGAGGTCAAGATAAGTACAAAAAAAATTAGCTCGGACATTATCTTGAAACATCTATTGGCTAGTCCCCACCATGGTTGCTAATGATTTCAGGCAAGCACTTTGGACATATGATGCTAACCATCCTATCTACGGCTCATAAAAATGGATGGTTGTAATAAAATATTCACATTCAGAGGGTTAGAATCACTGAATCAGTGTGTTTTTCGCATTATGACCTGCCACTAGTGGTATGGAATTGATTGGACATTCCAGGTCAATGATTGGACTGCCCCATGTGTCATTTGAAGTCTTTGGGCTCAATGCTAACCAGCCCATGAGTGGGCATGTTATATGCATGCACACAGATGCATAACTATGCACATGCAGAAGGAAAGCTGGGACAAGGCTATGATGAGTGGTGTGAAATGGAAGAATGCATGCATGGGTAAACAGCTGGGACAACATGCTTTGATAAGGATGTTGTTCATGATGAGGGTATTGACTTCTGAATAATCTAATGATTTCTACTTTTGATTGTATAATGCTACAACTTTGTACTACTGTGTAACAAAGAATAGATAGGATGGGTGTATTTAGCAGACCGTTTGGGTGTATATAGTTGTCTCCTTCCACACATCCTTGTCAATTTGGAAATTGTTATCATGTATTCTGGTCCAGTAACCTCTTTTTGCGCTCAAAATTCTAATAGATGCAGTTATGTGGCTTCTGGTGTGTATGTAGGGGTACACTAAGCTGGGGCAGCCGTCCATCTTCAACACCGAATGCTTGGAGTTCCTCAGCACTGTCACCTCATACCAATGGAAGTGCAGGTTCGCTTAATGGTCGTCCTTCATCTGGCGGAAGTGGAACTCGTCCATCAACTGCCGGTAGTGATAGATCTCACGAACCTGCAGCTAATGCATGGGGTCCAAATTCAAGGCCATCATCAGCATCTGGGTTGTCTGCAACAAATCAGACATCGGTTGCATCACTGCGCCCTCGAAGTGCTGAAACAAGACCAGGTAGCTCTCAGCTATCCCGATTCGCTGAATCCGTGGCTGAAAATTCAGGTGCATGGGGAGGACCAGGAACTGCTGAGAGATTGGTATATTGCTCTTATTCTGCTAACCTCACTTTGTATTTTTAACTACAAAATGAACAACTTAATAATGTTGTAACCAAAGTTCTCCTATTTGTTAACTTTTGTCCAGTTCCTCAAATCATTATAGTTTTGCTTTTGTTATTCTCTATTCATACTGGTTTCACTTGCTTCTTTTGTTTTATCTTTTCGTTTTACTGGCTTCTTTTAGCTTCTGCTATTATACTTTGCAGGGAACTGCATCCTCCAGGATCAGTGACTTCACTCTTAGTTCTGGAGATTTTCCGACGCTTGGCTCTGAAAAGAGTTCAGAGTTGCCTGCACGACAAGGTGCTTATGTTCACACTTAACTTCAATTGTCTACTGTTTAATTTAGCCTTGCATTGTTCGGTGAACTTAGAGTTTCTCGTATTCTTATTTAGCTTTTGGTCCTAAATCTGCAGAAGATTGTGGAGTCTCTCTCTCTCTCTTTGTTTGAAAGATAATGATTTGTTCAAGCCAAAAAGGCGAAAAGGAAAAACAAAGCTACAAGAAAAGAAAAAAAGGGAAAAGGCAAATACAACCCAACATGCAATTAAGATGCCTAGTCTTTAATACAACGAAAAACCCTTTCGATAACCCTTACTGTTGTTTCGGAAGCAACGGTTGTTCCTCTTGCCCCAGATGGACTAGATAACCACGGGGAGCACAACTTGCCAACTGGAATTTCTTGTGCCTCTCGGACCTCCCAAATGCCAGGAATGAAAGAGGTCTGCAATTGAGATAGGCATCACCCAGGAGACGCCCAAGACGAGGATAATGTTGTTCTGGACTTCTCTTGTGAAGGGTCAATGAATGAGGAGATGGTCTACTGATTCTGCATCCGAATAGCAAAGGAGGCAGATGTTGGCGAGAATCATAGCTCTTTTGTGAAGATTATCCACTGTCATAGTCTTGTTTCTTCTAGCGAGCCACGTGACAGCCGCTACATTTGGGGAGCACCATAAGTCCAGACTGCTCTAATGTGGTTGTAGAGATGCTGGACTGTGGGATGAGAGATTAGGTAGAAGAATCATTTTACTGAAAAAACTCTAGATTTAGCATGATGCCTCATCGGTGTATCTGTCATGGTTGTGTTTGGCTGGAGCCCCTACAGTTGTGAAAGGAGACACATCGGGTCTTCAACCTTGGCATCCAAGAGATTTCTTCGGCAAGGAGTTCAAGACTCCCTCGTCCCCTGAGGGCGAAAAGCAGCAAGCAATTGAGATATTAGCAGAGGGGGATAGCCTACTCAGATTGGGGAATTCAGATAATTTTTTTGAAAGATAAGAAAAATTATTAAAAAACAAGGCTGAGAGGGAGGTCCTCTCAAAGACGGAGAAAGACAACAAGGAGGAGGAGAAAAACAAAGCATGGGATACAGATACGTATCGGTTATCGCATGGGATATGTCGTTTGTATCGCGTAATTTATGACACTTTTTGGGAAACATGGGAAAACATTGGGAAATTGGTTGAATTTTTCAATGAAATTTCAGGGATTATTAAAAAAGACCTTAATACACTTTTAAATCCTAAAATCTCAAAAAAGAAGTGCAGATGATAAGTTTCCTTTGTATAGGATTCTAAGTTATGCATTGTCTGATTGAACCAAGACAACTATATTCAAATATGATGCAACATTTATAGATGTATCAAGACATGTATGAAAACACAACCAATGCATTCAAAAGCAAAAGATATAGTAGAATTTAAAAAACATACCTATCAATGATATGACTGGTTATCGCTTAGACCCACATAGAGTTAGGCGGTGGCTTGTAATCATCGTCTCCATCTCGATGGGGCTGCGAAGAATATTGCTCCACAAATCGATAGTTCTATTCCCGGGTAATAGTTGAATGGTACCAATTAAAATACTCTCTGACATAATGTTAGTACTCATCCTCTCCGAACTGAGCTAATGCGCCCTTTCATGGGTATTGTGTAATCGTCACAGTCTGTGGCTGATATTGATCCGAGATGGGCATAGATGGAGCTACTAGGTATCCATACCGTCCTTCATATCCATACTGCTGCTCATATACTTGCCCGTATGCAGAAGTGTAGTCTCGATCGTTGTAAAAAAATGATGATCCATAGCTGATGGAGTTACTCCCCGCATATCCACTAGCTTCATATCCATACCCATACCCATACCATGACATAGAACTCAAGCTACTTTCCTGTGTCTTTGATCCATATCCATGTTGTGGTTTGTAACTCGAGCTCCTCTCCCTCATCTGTGACCCGGAACTAGAGCCACCCGCTTCCTACGAACGCTCGTGTCTCTCGTACATTTTGCCAGTAACTCCTCAAAATCAGAAAGCTTTTGTGTTTGTTTTTTCTTTTGTAACCTCTGGCGCTCGTATTTCTTATTGTATATAAGATGAGGCCGTGGTCTTCCTAGACAAGAACCATGGTCAGGGTCCTATGTGGTATGATTGAAATTCCTCCCCAGTGAAAATGACTAAGAGTCCTTTGAGACTGACTCACACCCTCGCCGCCACCACCACCACCATCATCACTACTGTCGCTAGAGTCAGCATCACCTACATCACTGTTATTAGACTTATCAACATCACCGGATCCACCCTTCGATTTATTCTCTATGTCGGACAGTGATTGCTGCAGGTTTCCCACTAGACTCCTTATCAATGGGTCGAATGCCTCATAAGGAGATCTTTGTTGTTTCACATGTGCATCAACATCGATCCCTTGTCTTGTTGCCTCCTCCGCAACATCCGGCTTCGATCGCCTATTTGAAGTATTCAAGTCATCTGACCTAACCTACTGGTAAATTGGGTCCTCGTCTTCGTCCTAGATAAATGAGTGTTGTCCAACCATCATCAAGTCCAGTGGGTCCTATGCATTTCCTTTTCATTCGGATTGGAGCAGCCTTTCTTGTAGCTTCATATTTTAGTGGCAAACAATAGGTTCTGAAGCCGTTCATACCTTAGTCTATTGGGCTTATTTGCATGAATAATGGAAAATGTGCTCCAATTTCTTTCACAGGGTGAGGATGAAACTGTCTACGCGAGAACACATACAACTAACTATTATAAAACCTCGCAGTCAGTCTCGTATACGACCTACCAATCGCTTGTGAATTTTAAAGTTATTTCATTACTTTCAAAATTTGTAAAATAATATGAAAACTAACTCTAAATGTACCAACTCACATGGCATAATGGTGGTACTCGACATCTTTGAAGCTTGGTGCCCGAACATTCTAGTTGCATCACGGAATTTAACAATCTGTTGATGGCATATAGCAGTCAATGGTAAACATGGAATCATTAAGATGCAGATATGGAAAATGTAAATGCAGAATATATTTACCTCAGAACTGAATGTGCCTTTCCCCTCACAGTTGAGGAATAAGTGCTCGTACACTTCATGTACATCCCTCTTCAATTCATTGTCAACGTAAAGTTTCTTACTGTAATGCCCTTTGTGCCAACAGATGGAATCAACTAGGACCCGATCTACGGACTAGAGTTAGTTTCTTTGAGAAAAATAAGGCGGGCTTTGAACTGCTTGCTAACATCTTTAATCGGGGTATGTTTAAGGGGACACCCAAGCCCAACATTTCAACTAAAAATCGTCATTCGATAACTAATCTAACACCACACTCTTTTGTTACGCATCTAGGGATGGCTTCGACCATACATGTTTGATCAACCCCCAGGTTTATTAGTTTCCAACAACCCTTTGACGATGGGGATCTTTTGAGAATCCGACTCCATATGTAGACCTCTTGCTTCCATCAGCTGAAGTAAAGCAATGTGATCCTCATCTCCCTTCCCAAAGACTACCCCAAGTACATGACCCACATGAGATATGGCATCACAGATCCATTTCTTACCTTCGATAGTTGCGACCAAACCATCTAGAACCTTCGGGGAGAGACTCCGAGAATGATTCAGATAGGGGGATGTCTTAAGGAGAGGAATATCCATGGTCTTATCCGTATGTGCAAAATCATCGAAAGTAGCATCGAAAGGAATAATGTTGCATGTGGGTTCAATAAGGAAAACCCCCAGATGAGCGAGAGGATTATTAGAGTTCGCGTGATGGAGGGATGAAACATGAGGGGCCTTTCCCTCTAGATCTGAAAGATGGGCCATACCTTCAACATCAACATCGAAGCGTCGAGAAATTAGATGGACACATGTAAGGATTCGAATCGTCTCCTTTGGCTATGTAAGAACATTCGAGACGCACATCAATAGTGACATAAAAACCTCCGATGTCTGGAGGAAACATGATAGGATTGGAGTCGTCTCCTCTGGTGGTGTTTGCAGAATCGAAACGATCTCCAACTGCGTCTTTAATGCCCCTAATGTTGATTCGCTAGCAGGGAAGGGAGGGTAGGAGAGGCGTTGAGCAAGCATCAGATTTCAAAGCCAATGTTGGAAAGTTGTCCAGATGGCAAACATGTGTTCGAAGCGGAGGGCTTGAGCGTGTAAGTGCTTTCTCAATAATCCGTGCGTGGAAGTGCATTGGCGGAGTTTGGTTTGAGTCAAGCTTTTGGATCCAAACAGGGTGAGCCTCCTCGGTTGATGGTGTGGGAAGGGGAATGCTCAATGACTTATCTCCCCATGAGGAGTTCGGGGTAGTTCCCTCCACCTCATCCTCGAAGGATTTTGTGGCACTTCTTGCTTTGGCGAGGAGAGGAGGAAGAGGGGGTGAAGCTCTAGGAGATGGGCCGGCGTTGACAAACGGAACCTCTCAAGGTCCTTTCCTTGACTTGGATGCCTCCTTGTTAATCTCTGAAGACCCATAGTGGCCTCTTTGAACTCAATTTCCTTTTCCATTGAACTTTGCTTTGCTTATGCCTTCAACGACGTTAGCGATTTCCTCTTCGTTGTTCATCCTGGCAAAGCCAAATCCCCAAATCACCATCGACCTATTCTTCGTGGGGATAATTACTTCTCTTACTGTTTTGAAGCCTTTGAAAACCTTGTAGAAATTGATGTCCATTCATTCCTTTGGAAATCTGTCCACAAAGATGGTTGGCAAGTTCCCTGAGAGGGTCAAACCCTTTAGGAAACCCTTTTCTTATCTTTGATTATTCTCCCTTTGCTTGCTGGAATCCAAACTTTGCCTTCCCTATGATGGGGGCATCACGCACATGCATGCCACCCCCTACTCATGTACGCACGAAGGAGGGCCCCACCGTCGATCTGGATCGATAAAGACATCCAAGGAGGGCGCCCTAGCTAGAAGATGAAGTTTTGGTTCCTTAGAATGGGCCCGATAATCAAGTAAAGCCCATCTTGGGATCTCATGATCGGGGCCCACTAGTCGGATTAAGTTCATATTTTAGGTTTTGATTATTTATGTTATTTAGAATATCATTAATGCTTTAGATTTCTTTGGTTAGTTTTTATTTTAGTTTACTTCATTATCAAGTAACAGGTTGCACACATGGTGCAAGTTTTGAGATATAGGGTTTTCTCTATAAATAGACACCCATTGTAGTTCTTTTGATTCATTGCAGTTTAATAAAAATTCCTACAAGTTTTTTTTTTTTCTACTCTCTGAGTTTCTGAGTTGTGAAAAAATTCAAGTGAGTGCAAAACCCTCCCTTTTCGAAGGGCTAACTATCGTGACGCGAAACCACATCTATCCCCATCCGCCCCTACCCTCTTTCATCCATATATCTCACCTTCTACAACCATCCTCGCCTCGAATCCATTAGTTTTGCAGCAGATCTTCTCCCCACAGCCAGTTTCTAGAATTTGGCCCCGCAGGAGGTTTGAAACTTCGGCCGAGTACCGCGCACAGCCCGTAACTCGGATCACCCTAAAACTTTGGGGGTTTGGAGCCCACCCCTGGCCGACCAGGGTCAAAGAATCAGTTTCTGGGTGTGGGACTCGCTCGCACGTGCGGCCAGGCTAGTGCGCACGTGCGCTAGGCCCTGACCAGGTATTCGCTCGTAGGAATTGTCTCCTGGTTCAGGTTTTCTCTTATTTTTTCCTTTTCATACCTATTTTCATAAACCCTAACCTTAAATTGCATTACTCTTAATTTATTTGCTTTTTTTTTTTCACCCTAGGGTTTCTTGATTTGAAATTAGTGAATCCCTTGGATTAGGGACTGATTACTGTGCATGTGTGGATGATTATTTCTTATCTTTGAGTATCGTTTGGTTCATAATTTTTATTGATCCAGCCCTAACATGTGTAGGCCTGAACCCACATAGATTCTCTTTAATTGAATGTTTGGACTTTCATGTGGGATATGGAATTTGTGTAATTGTTTTTGAACTAACGTGATCTTAAGCCTGAAATCTCGCACATCATATTTGAATTTCATATTTTGCATCACCCTATCTCCATCATTGTTGGTATTTAGGTGCTCGCGAGAGTTGATGACGCTTTTGCCTCTTTTTTTTTTTTTTTTGTGATTGAACCCTTGCGTGTTTCTTTTGCTGTGTGCTCTGTTTCGATGGTCTCCTTGATTGGATTGGGTCTTCCATTGCGACCTTCGCTTCGTTCCGGCTGCAGAAGTGGTTTTGGGAAAGGGAATGGGCAGAGCGTCGAGAGTTCTCAGGGGTTCAAGAGATGGTAGTGTTGTGATTGAGAGGGCTTCCTGGGGATCTTATTGAGACGCGACCCCTTGAGCAGCAATTGCTTCCCCTGGATCATCTTCTCTCTTGATCGGAGTCTGTAGAGTGAGGCGATTCATTCCCTTCGTTCCTGTGTGGAGTTTGTCTTTTGAAGGCTATAAAAATAAATGACAAGTTATTAAGCCAAGCAACTCTTGACATAGAGAATTTATTTCTTTGGAATGCGAGAACTTGTAATTATCACTGAATGAGGGGGTGTTTCAATTCTAAGTACATGCTCATTCTCACAGTTTATCACATTTTCTGGCTGGAGGATTGGATCTCTCCCATTGATGAATATGCCCTCACTATATTTACCATTCAAAAAAAAAGTTACCCATTTAACCAAATCACAATGTTTAGCTAACTGCAAACCTTATTGTTCACACACATTCTGTTACCTGAATGGAACACAGAGACTTTGTTCACACACCCAAGTTTGTTGCCACTTCGCATCATGCTTTTTGCAACTATAGGAGTAGCATATTGTTGATTTGTTGTGGCTCTTGATAGAGTGGAATGGGTGGAACGGGATTCATGTAGCCAACCTCAATTAATTTGGATAGGGCTTAGATGATGATATCATTGATTTCTTGTAAGTTGTAACTACTTTTACTGAGCTATCCAATATCTGCTTTAACTTCAAAAGTCGACAGTTTGCTAACATCTTAACACTCAGTTATCTGTTTATTTAATCTTCAAAAATAAAATAAAATTTTATTTGTTGATTTTGTTGCATGACATGACTTTGTGGTATGCCTTATGGAGATAACTCCTCTATGTTGATATTTTTACTTACCTGTGCAAGACTTTCTGCCAGATCATAGTTCTCATGGATGTCCTGGTTCAGCTTCTAGTGGAGTAACTGCTCAAAAGAAGAGGCCAGCAACTTCTCCAACTGGTGAGTACACCATTGCTCAACTCTCATTTTGTTCAAAAGATTGGCATATTTTCATCTCAACTCAAAGGTCCAGTTTGTAGGATTTTAGCCATTTTTGTTTATTTCTTTTGTTAATAGAAGTTACATTCTTCTGCTTTATATGTTAGAAGGTGGATCTGTAGATGCAAGTGAAGAGAAGGGAAATGTAAATACTTGGAGAAGGGATACCTCGCCATACCACGGAGGTGGGACCCCACCAAGCATGGAGAAGTGGCAAAGGGATCCTCAACAGGCACAACCATACCACCATCAGAACATGTCACCCCACCATTTTGACCCTTGGCATGGTACTCCAATCCGAAATCCTGCCGAGGGTGTATGGTATAGAGGGGGACCTCCAGGTGGCCCATATGGACCAACGGGCCCTCGGGGTAGCTATCCTCTTGGACCATTTGGTTATTATCACTCTCAGCTTCCAGCGAGACTGATGCCCAACTCACAGGCAGGTCCATTTACCTATTGTTAAGTCATTTAATTGGCACATTTTTATCTTTATCTGTTGATTTCTTAGAACTGCACGTACTAATTTAGACTTGCTTTTAGATTCTAGTTATTTGCATTCTTGACTGACAATTTAATTATTCGTATGCATGACTGATTATTAAGACCTGAATGTATTAGATCCTTGACTGTCCAATTTTGATTATTCTCATTCTCAGATTCCAGCCAGACCGGTACCTAACTCGCAGGTAGGTCCAAGGCCAGGAGGTGGTCCAAGTGGGTATCACCCAAAACCTGGAGACACATATCACCCTCGCGTGCCTGACTCTTACAATGTTCCTAGTTACCCTGTGATTCCAGTTGGACCTGGAATTTACCCTGGTTCAGTGCAATATGATGGTTATTATGGTCCTCCCCGTATGAGTTTCTGTAATCCCAATGAAAGAGATTCCCCTGGTATTGGGACGGGGCCTCCTAATGTTTACAGATACCCAAACCAGAATGTCCATCCTGACCCTGGCAATTTTCATGCCAGGCCTGGTGGATATGGTCCTAGCCCAGCAATGTCCAAGGAACAAATGGAACCTGGTCATGCTCCCGATGCTCATCGAAGGCCATACAAGGTTCTCTTGAAGCCACATGATGGCTGGGGAGAGAATGACACTGAAGAGAAGAGGGAGCACTCTGTGACTACCAGCTTGCCACATTCTGAAAGAGGGAACCTTCAGAGAGCACCTATGAGAGAGACTGACTGGGGGGCAGATGGTAGAAAGGATGAACAGATGGATTTCTCGAAGTCAGCACTAGGTGAAGAAGCTTCTTCTCAATCCATCAACAATCTGAGAGGATTTTCTTCAGTTCCTGCTGCTGGAAACCCCTCTGACAGTAGAAGCAAGGCGAATGCAGTTGATGAAAGTTTGCTGAAGAAACCTGAGACTGTAGCTAAACCAGCAGAAGGCCCACAACAGTTTCCCGCTATCAAGAAAGATGCTGCTTTGATTGACAAAATTGAGGGTTTAAACACAAAAGCCCGGATTTCTGATGGCAGGAATGAAGCTGGACCTGTTTCTTCTCAAACGGAGAAGACGAGACGGTACAGGACTGTGAATGTTAAAGCTGATCATTCCACTCATGAGTCTGGCAGCAACGCTGTCTCCAAGGATAAGCCTTCCACTGGTGGCATGCTCAATACTTCCTCTAAGAATGTGGTGGATGATTCAACGGGAGACATGGGGCTGGAAGCAACTGTTGGTGGAAGAGATGTGTCCGGGCCAGTAGAACCTCAGGCTTCTGCAGTCTGTATGTTAGATTGTTCAGGGGTTGGAGAAATAGCTCATTCTCAGATTCAGACAAGAATGCATGGTATGCAAGGTAGAGCAGATAATAGAGGTAAAGGAAGGTTTAATAATCAGGAGGGTGAGGAGTGGAGAAAGAAGCCTCCTGGAGCAGAATCATCTGTTATAGTTACTGCAACGAATGCCAATGCTCATCTTGACACACGTGTGCAAGATCGCCATGCTTCTCAAGAGTTTCCTGAGAAGCAAGAATCAAACCTTCTGGATAAGGCAGGAGCAGACCCACACACAACATCCTCTGTTGATTCAGCTGATTACAAAGCACAGGTGTGTACTTCTTCTGTTTTGTCTTTTGTTGTATGTAGACATGCTTTACTGGTATTTTGAAACTGTTCTAATGTAGTTTTGCTTAGGGAAAACTACAGCTGTACATATGTAATTCTCCATTATTTATTGTTAATCATCTCGTGTGTTTAAATTACTCAAATATAGTTGCTTTTGAAGCCTTTTTTTCCTTTTTCTTTTTCTTTTCTGGACCAAAATGCCCACCAATCCATTTAATTCAGTTTTTCTTAAAAGAATGCTACCTCAAGAAGCCCCCTTTTTAACGGGTTAAACATGAAGGCCCCACATGTTCCTGAAATGGCATGCGTTTGATTTGGGACATTCACTGTGCAGGTGCACGCATCCAGTTGGCTGAATTTGTATGTTGCATCCGGTTCCCTTTTTTTTTTTTGGAAAGATATGTTGCATTCACATCGTTGGTCAATCTTTTCTAACAATCTCTCATTTTTCTCATGCCCTAATGACCTGCCTAATGAGTTGATCAGAGAGTCTACATTCATTGATTGTGCTATTGTGCATGTGTTTTTACCAGTGATGAATTAAAACTGGTTTATTGCACATGAAATCTGAAAACGTCTTTTCTTCTTTTGAAAAGAAGAGATACATTAATGTTGCCTGTAGGAAATAAAGAAGATGATGTTCTACCCTTGGTTGCTAGGCCTTACAAATAAATGGAGCCATCCACTAGTGACACTTTGGCTAATGCTGAGTTGCTCCTATCCGCAGCTTAAGATCCTTAGCCTAGGCATACCTGAGTCCCAGATCTTTTCTGCGACAAGGCATATTAAAATCTGGTATCACAGGATAAGTCCTGGCATATCATGGGTAAGTTACAACAGGCCCCTCCTCCTTGCTGTTAGTTAGTTTCTCAATTACAAAAGAATTAATACCACGAATAGCTCCCATTGAATAAATCATAGATTAGAAAACAGAGGTGATGAAGAGGTAACCGGCACTGATGTGGGATAGTCTTACCATCCATAGTTTGGATCTCTAGTAGTTAAAGTTTCTATTCTGCCGAAATTGCATGTTGGCAGTTTGTTGTTAGGGGTTCTAATAGAAGGTGGGGCCCCACGTCCTTCCCATAGTTTAGCAAAACTCCATTTTAAAAAATGTATTTTTGAAAGAAAACGTGTATTATTGATCAAACGTTTAAAAATCTGTATAATTTGGAAAATAGGCTCCCAAAAAAAAGATTATTATTATTTTAATGAAACCGAATTAAACACATTTTATTTTTTTTCAAGAAAAGACTTTTTATTCAAAAAGGGAAATTACATTTTTTTTTTCAAGAAGACTTTTTATTCAAAAAATTACTTGAAAAGGAAGGATTCGAGAAAGGCAAAGAACACCATTCGACTATCTATATACATTATTGTTCATGCATATAGAAATTCTAATTATTTTAACTGAATTTTCTACTCTAACCTTTTTTATATGTAATACATAGACACAATCTCTCAAAAAAATAAAATATATACACATATATCCTTCACACACACACACACAGGGAGGGAGGGAACCAGTACCATAGGGCCTCACAACATGTCATCCTCCAAGGAATGTCGTGCTGCCTTCGGAAGGGTCGTGACGGGACCACTGAATCTGCTTTCTCTAGCACTAATTTCATTGCCAAATCAGATAGTAGTATACTGATCCATAAAGTATTAAAAAAGGGAAGTTCAGTGAATTGACAATTTGGCATTTTGGACTAGAAAAGATGATCGACCGCCCAGGTGTACAGAAAATCTTTTTTGGAGAGCATGGAAACTTAGATGTGTTATTTATATTAATATTAATGCGGATGAGTAAATATCACATAATTGTGATTGCACGAGTGTAATTTCCTCCTTTCCCTCATTTTTGTCAGCGTGCTAAAATGAAAGAGTTGGTGACACAACGCGCAAAACAACTCCAGAAGGAGGAAGAAGAACGGATCAGAGAGCAGAGAGCGAAGGCTATGGCAAAGTTGGAAGAGTTGAACAGGCGAACATTGGCAGAAAATCCTACTCAGAAGCTCGAGAAAAATGCCGTCCAGCATAAACCGGAAGAAATACAGGTGCCTGCAACACCAAAAACCGACACTGGCATCAGTGGTGAGTCACCGGGCCACGCGTTTGGTTTGAACTCAGATGCAGCAATTCAGGCCAGCAAGAATGCCATGAAGCCCAAAGAGTCAGCTGAATCACCTGTGAACAACGAAGCCTCTTCAAGCTGTGCTCCCCAAGTAACAGCAGTCGCAATTGACCCATCTGTGCTGCTGTCACAGGATGCCAATGCTAAAGAGATTGCATCTGAAAAAACTACTTCCCAACTTTCTGATAATGGTGCTCAGAAGCCGAAGCAAATGGGCTACAAAAGAAAGCAGAACCATGTACAGGAGAGGCATTTGCCTGACAGGACGTTCACCACTGGGTTTGCTAAAGTTCAAGGAAATGTGATTGCCAATGCAAATGCATCAAGTGCCGAATCTAGCTGGCCCAGTAACACCAATACCAACGATGACCATCCTCAGCAGCAGCATAAGAAGAAAAATAACAGGATTGCCAAGAACAAGCACAAGCCCAATGAGCCTTTGCCGCTTACTGATTTTCCATCTTCTGCCCCAACAGGAGGGTATCCTGCAAAAGCTTCCATCCAAAGCGGAAAGCCAATGTCTCCAGAAACTGTAGCGGTTGGCAGCTCAGTCCAGGCAGAAGCTTTGAGTGAGGTTGTGAAGGGCCGGGATTCTCAGGATGAAGTGGTGGTATCTGCAGAGCAAGGGTGGTTGCGACCAATTGAAGAAACCCATGGAAGAGCAGACAACCAGTGGAAGCCTCAGCCTCACAGGAGGGTATCCAGAAATGCACAGTCCTCTAGGCAAGGAGAGAAGTTCCACGGAAACGAGGGTGCTACCATCTGGGCACCTGTGCGTTCGGCGAACAAGGGCGAGCCATTGGAAGAATCTGGTGAGAACATTAACGCTGACAGCGGTCATTCCTCAGGCAAAAATGGCCATGGAGTGCAGAGTAATTCGATGAAAGGTAAGAGAGCTGAAATGGAGAGGTATGTCCCGAAGCCTGTAGCCAAGGAGTTGTCACAGCAGGAAAACTCTCAACTGCCCTTGGTTTCCTCAGCTAAAGCTATAGCTGATGTGGGGATGTTGAAAACAGAGCGTGGTTCTCAGAGTACCAAATGCAGTGGACTGGATTCCTTGGTGGTTGGGAAAGCAGGACACACAGCTGAAGCCAAGAATGTGGAAGTTAAGCATATCAAGAATGGAAAAACGCATGCATCGTGGCGTCAACGGGGTCCAGTCGAGTCTTCTGTGGTTTTACAGTCTCCCCATGAACAGCTATCTTCCCCTCATGATGCAAGCAGGACTGTCCAGAAGCCCCCTGACCAGCAACAAATCTCAAAGATCAATGTACATGGGCTGAAAGAACAGGAAAAATATTCTGATGGCTGGAATATGGATCCGGTGCCAACTGGACCAGTTGCTGCATCAGTTGTTGTGAAGGATCATGGAGGTGCAGGCAGAGGTAAGAGGCAGCAGTCAAGGGTGCAGAGAAGCACAGGGTACATTCACAGCTCCAGTGATACCAAGGATACAGACGTTGAGCTGGTCGGTAAATCTGATAATCAGCCACTCACCTTTGGATCGGTTGAGGTGGATGGGAGAAGCAATTTGAGAAACGAAAGCCAAGGCATCAGCGAACATGTGCCGTCTCATTGGCAGCCCAAATCGCAAGCGTATTCAACTCACAATCAACAGGGAAGGGGCAGCAGTGGTGGTCAAAGACTCGCAGTCCAAGTGAGTAAAGGTCGTGAAAAGGAGTTTCTGCATATTCCCCTGCAAATTAACAAGGATATCAATGCCCAGGTGCAGCCACATCAATCTGATGCTCAAAAGGCTAATGTAGAAATGAATAGCCCACACCATCAAGAAGTAAAGCGAGAGATGAAAGGCCCAGATTCATCCAAAGAGCATGCCAGCTTCCCAAACCGAGGCCGGCCCCATTCTCCTGAAGCAGCTACTGAGAATGTAGATGCTCACTATGAGCAGCCTGTTTCTATGGGGATCCGCCGACAGGGACAGCACAGTGGCCGTTTCAACAGAGGGCAGGAAGCACCTTATGGTGGCAGTCGGAGCGGCCCGCTGGGGCAAGATGCTAACAAGCAACAACTACCCACAAACGGAGACAGGCGGAAGCACAGTTCACACTATGAATACCAGCCAGTCGGGTCCTATAAGAAGCCTGACAACACATTCCGTCAAGAAGTATTGCGGGATGGTTCACATGGTATGGGCTCAAGGTACACAGAGCGGGGCCAGAATCACCCAAGGCATGGGGGCCACTTCTATGGGCGCAATAGTGGTCCATGTTGATGCTGCTTATGCCACTGGGGATTGAAAGCCCACAAACAGCATTTTCTTGTTTGGGAACTGTTAGCTCAGGCCCGCCCATCCAAAGGTACATTATTTCATCTGATATAGGTATTGTGGATCTTTAAATTCATCTCTCTCGCTCTCTCTCTCTCTCTATCTATCTATCTAACTGGTTTTCGTGAGAGCGAGTGGAGTTTGATCGACATGGGTCCGCATGAGCAATGGCTACAGGGATGGATGTTCTTGACTTTGATGTTTAGAAAGTGTCCGGTTTGAACAGCTTTGTTTCTTTACCAAAGTATCTTAATGTACCAGAACCTTTGGCAGTCTTTCCCGGACGCCTATATTTAGTGGCTGCTCATGTGGTAGGCCCTAAAAAGAGAGGATCTGCCCTAAAAAGAGAGGATCTGTAGGAAAAGGAAAAGAAAGAAAAGATCTGTTTCCTATATCTGTGAAGGATATACACTGAATGACCATTATGTCTCTCTAATTGGAAGACAAACAAGGAAGCGGCCAAGTTGCGCTCCTTCCTCCTTTGCAATGTTGTGCTGCAATGCTGGCTTTACTTGAGTTCATCATGAAAGACGTTTTTCCTGTCCTATAAACTCCAACATTTTCCGCTTCTCATTCCCTGGTCTTGTTGTTTCATCTGTGATCAGATGCATGGTGGTTCTGATGTGCCCATTCTGTACAAATGGGGTCTGTGTTCCTGGGATTTGGGACCTGAGCTTCATCGTTTTCACGTCCCTATGAACTAATTACTAGCGATGGCCCAAAAAACGCTCTGATAGGATGAAAAAAATGCTATTATAGGATGATCCGGACCGTCCCATCTGCAGGGTTTTGCATTTGGTGCCTGTGGATTAGCCACAGGAATTCGCTGTTGAATACCCCGCACCCATACAAGGCAGGACTGTCCATCTAGTGGGTCCTACTAGCTGATGGTCATTGTTCAATCGCAGCAATGAGCAGTCCTAGCTTGTGGTTGCAATGGGTCTGGCTGGGGCTAAGTTGGAGTTGGCCCAGGCTCAGTTCCATCATATGCAATGGGTTTGGATTGTTCAAACATGAGCCCGATCCAACAAATATTTAATGACACTCGCACATCACGTTGGTTGTGTAATTTTTGGATTAAGACACAATCTCTCAGGAAGAGAGATCATATCCGTTGATCTTGTTACATCACAAGATTCAAAGCAGCAATCAGGGTGCGAATTTCCTACAGCTAGTGGAGTCGGTGCAACAAAAAGCTCTGTGGGTTCGATCGTGATGTGTGCGTGACATCGGCTCCGTCCATCATCTGAGCGAGATCATTTTAGGACGTGATCGCTAAAATAAGCTTTCCTGGGGTATATAGGAAATTCACCTCTCCAATCATCACCTTCTTTCTAGATTAAAAGGGTCTTTTGGAACTTTATTCATTTAAAGTGGTTTTCTATTTTCTTGAATATCCTAAGACTACTCGCACGACCGCACGAGTATGATAGAATGCCACGTTCAGACACGTGACCGTGGGGCCAACTTGGTGTATGGGTGCACATCAGACCGAACCGGAACCAACCAAATGGTTTAGTTTGGTCCAGTTATAGAGTGCACTGATTCTTGTTCCGATTATAAAAATCAAAGAGCTGATTACATTGGTTCTCTGTTTGAGGTATGAAGAACTGAACCGAACCGTAAACCAATCTATAGAACCGAACCATGGAACTGAACGTGGATTCGAACCAAAAATTTTTTGATTGTTTCTTTATTTGACTCATGATTTATGGTTTATAATGTACTATTTAATTATTTCTATAAATATATTTTTGCACACCTTATACAATATGTAAACCATTCATCAAATGAATCATAACATGAATGGATAAGGGCTGGTTAATAAAATAAAACATGTAATCGGATTGAATTATAAAAATTTCAAAACCGTGGTACCAATTTAAAACTGAACCGGTTTTAATGGTTCAATTCTAGGGTGCTAACCGTTCAGTTCTAGTTTCAAATATTATAGTACCGTAAAAAATGATTCGTTCCAATTTCACCTCAGAACTGGACTGAACCGACCCATTTGCACCCCTAACTTGATGTAAGCGTTGTGCATCCACGTCATTTAGCCAGCTCAATTTAGGGCACCCGCCCAAAGATGGAGACGATCCAAATCTCAGGTGGGCAACACCACAGTAAATGGTGTTGACCCAACATTTAAAAGGTTTTGGATCAAGTTAATATTTGTGTTTTCCATATATCCAGAGTCTCTGTGACCTTGTCAACAGGTTGGATGGAAAATAAATTTTACAGTGGGCCTTGGGAAGGTTTTAATGGTAAGCGTTCATTCGGCACTGTTTCCTGTGGCGTGGTCCACCTGAGATTTTGATCGGCTTCGTATTTTACTTTATTCTTAAAATGAGCTGTGTAAAACGGATGGACGGCATAGATGTACACCACCGTATACATCAAGGTGGCCCTGCGGTCACGGCTTCACCGAAGTCTATATTTCCCCAGCCTCACTAAATCCAGGCCCTCTTATGATGTGGATTTTGACTACGAAAAAGTAAGGGAAAAATGGAAGAAAAACAATTAAAAAAATGGATCAACGGTTCACATTCAACATACAAATGTACCCGACCTGATTCGTAGACAGACCTGATTTTTGGGCCAAGTCACATGCCCCAGGAGGCCCACCTGAAGGACATCCCTGATCCTGAAACGACCGACGTATATCTGGGAGTACGGTTCTGATCTTACCTCTTCTCAATGGTGGGGATTGAACTCTGAAGAGGCACACACTAGAAATTTAGTAGTGTTCTGGTGCGCCCATTTCTTATAAGTGAGGCTCATGGTTTATTGAACCAGACCTTTGATCTTATGGGACCACCTGCAGATATGATATAAAAATCTTTAACATTGAAAGATAGTGGCCGTCAAATATTTGTTCTTGCTTGTGGACCGTTGCTGACCGTCTAATTAGAGAAAACCGATGGAAGACTAGATAATCTCTAATTTTGGAATACCCTATCCATATAGGTCCCATATGATGAACGGCCTGGATTACCAAACAACGGCCTCATGAGTAAAACTGGTGCATCATATATACACATGATGTATGGGCAGAGTGATGGATGATAAACAGGAACAGATAAATTGTACACGTGTCATACCAGCAATTCAAATTGAACTGTAAAAACAACAGGCAACGGTCTAGATGTTCCGTGAACCGAATAGTGCACTTATTTATTTAAGTATATGATAGGTTGTGCATTTATTGGACGGTTGAGATGAAAAGATCCCAACGTTCCCATTTAATCAAACAAGTGTCCACGAATCAATGATCATACTTTTCCAAGCAATCTGAATTTCTGGTTGTGACTTTGTTAAATTGAATTCAACGGTTTAATTTTATTTAATTTTAATCCAAATATACAATTTATGCGAACCTGCACATCGAGCATCACACGCTGACAAGAGCGTCAAACAATTCGCTGTAAGAACGTATAATTGCGAACAACTCCACTCTGATTTGGATAATTGCAATTATCTCCCCTCACATAGAGATGGCAGAGGAATCTGCGCCAAATGACAAAAACAAAGCCTGAGGAGTTTTTTCACGCGTTTAGGCCCACCGTTATGTATACATGCGACGCGGATTACCGATTACCGTCCAGCAGATCTGTAGAGGGTCCCACTGTGATGTATCTGTTTATCCAATCCGTTCATACATCTTATAAGAGCATTTTAAGGTATGAACCCAAAAATGAGGTAAATCCAACTTTCAAGAGGAACACACCACATATGAGCCTTGCATTTAATACTTTAATCATTTAATGCAACCCAGACTTACCATTTTGTGTCGTCTGCTCGTGGGTAGGATCTACCTCATTTTTGAGCTCATGCCAGAAAATGATCTTTCAACTTGAAAGAGGTTAAACAGATACATCACAGTGGTCACCTCCACAGATCTGCGTGGACGGTAACCCTTCGACGTGGATTCTAAAAATAGGCTATTTTAGTGTAGGTGGGCCAAACCTACCCAAAAACCTCCAAATTTTAGAGGTGGGCCACCAAATCATCGAACCAGCAATTTTATTTTTTTTGGGTTTCCACTTTCACGGTGAGTGTTCACGTTGAACGGTTGGATGATACACACGCTTTATCATTGGCCGACACGCCTCAAATTAGTCACCTTGAGAGAAGGTGAGATGGTACTTGTCAGCGGTGGGGGAAATTGAAATAATCGAAACAGAAAGGGAGGTAGTTACAATTTTCATAAACCCGAGGGTTGGCGTTTACAATTATCCCCACCGAAAATTATTTGCCTTTCTCATCCGCCTTCTTTCTTCATTCTATCCATTCTCTATCTCTGTCTCTCAAACCTAATATTTCAAAGAGGTCCTTTTCTTCTCGTTTGAAAACCCTAGTATTTCTGAACCTGTACTGTTTTCCTCTTCTCATTCCAATAGAAGAAGCGACAGCTCTTTTTTTATTTATTTATTTATTTATTTTTTTCTGTGGAAGGGCAACAAATGATTGCAGTTTTTCAGGTATATCTATGTACATATCTGTACCTATTTTTATTTTTTAAGCATTTCTTGATTGAAATTTCCTTATCTTTGGTTGAAATCGTTGCATTACTTGTATGTTTAGAATCAGGCGTTATTATTATTATTATTTGGCATTTGGAGGGTTCTTTCCATTTGAAGTGTTGGGGCTTTGGTTATTCTGTCTGATGTTTGGATATTTGAAATTTTCCTTTCTGAATTGGGTTTTTGGTTTTGGATTTTTTTTTTATTTTTTTATTTTTTTAATTGCGAGGTTTTGGTGATTTGGGTCTTCTGTGTTTTGGTCATTTTGTGGAAAGTTAGAAAATTTGGAGATGTGGGTTTTCTTCACTTTGTTTGAATTTTGTTAGAGTTATTAGGAGGTTTTAGGATGTGGGTTTTCTATGATTTGTTTGAATTTTTGGGTGATTTGGAGACGTGGGATTCTACAGTTCGAAGGAATCTCTGCACTTAATTGGGATTTGGGGGTGGATTTTAGTGATTTGCTATTGTAGGCTTAGTTCAATTTATTTGGGTTATTGGGAGGTTTTTTTTTTGGTGACATTGGATTTTTTTTTAAAAAAAATTATTTTTTTGTTTTTGTTTTTCATTCAGGCGGAAGAGAGAAATGGTGATGTGAGTTTTCTTCAATTTGTTTCAAATTTTAGTTGGTTATATATATTTATTTATATTTATATTTGAGAGACAGTTATCGAGATGTGTTGATTCTTTTTTCTTTTCGTTTTCTTAGCTTTGGGAAAATTGATTTATTTGGCGATGCTGGCTTTCTTCAAGTTATTTGAAAATTTGAAAGTTATAGGTTTGGTTTTGATTTTCTTTACAATTAGTTTACTGGTATTCTTTATTTTTTCAATGAACTAAGTTGTTTGGTTTTCTTCATTATGCTTGTTTTTAGAAAATTGAAGTTGAGAGGTTTTGTGATGTTGTGTTTTTAATTCCAATTTGATTCGGGTTAAGTTAGCGTCTGGTCATTTGCTTGTTCTTTAGCGTCTGGTCATTTGGTTGTTTCTTCATTTCCTATGATTATGGGCAAATGAGGATATGTGGTACTTTTTTCATCCAATTTGATTTTTAGGACAATTGAGGGATTTGTTATCTAGGTTCTCTTATTTTCTTATTTTTGGTGAAATAAGCAATTTTTTTATTTGGACTGCCTGCGACATTAGGGTTAATAGCTTATTGATTGCTTTCGTTTATCTTTTTGAATAAAATCAACCATTCATCAAAAAACAAAAAAGAAAAAATAAGCTTATTGATTGTTGCTTGAATAGACCTTTTCAACAATACGGCATGTTTAGTTGATCAATCTGTTTATCTTAAGGCTTGTTGTTTGGATAGTTGGTAAGATGAGTGATCAGCTATGTTGTATTTTGAATTCATTTTGTGATTTGTTTTTTTAGTTGATTTTTTTTTTTTTTTTTTGGTTGTGTAAAAGTGATGTATTCACTCTGCCTGCGGAATATTTGCATCATTAGGGTTTGTTGAGTGGGTGAATGGGGGCCTGAAGTGGAGACAATGGCATTGATAGCCCACCACACGCAGGTAAGAAATATGATTTTTTCCTTGTTCCATTAGAAGATGGGTCAGATTGCAAATTTAGTTCGTTCTACATGCTTGCTTTGTTTATGTGGAATGTTATACTTGAATGCAAATTGGATTCTAAGTGGCTGTTTGGATCGGTGGAATCCTTTGGAAAACCATGGAAATGAAATTACTTTCCACAGCGAAGACAGATTAATATGTGAAGTTAGTTTCCATTTGCACGGTTTTAATCAAAAAATGGTGATTTTCTTTTCCTAAAAAAACCTGTTAAATCTAGAATCCTAGATTCCTCGTTATGTGAGAGACAACTCTTGCTTTTGACCATTGACCTTTTAACATATCATGGAAATCCCGATACACGTGGTTATAGGTGATTGCATGTATCTGTAGGGAATAGTCTCACCTCAAAAGGGGCAAGGACACCCTATGTCTTAAAAAAAAAACATTTCATGGAAATCACGTTGGCTAAAACAAACAGGTTAATATGGAAATATTTGCCAACACATTTCCCTTTCCTTTGATGCAACTGTTTTTTTTATTATTATTTGAAAGTTAACACTACCAGGGATTGAACCTTGGAGCACTCACACACACTACACACTCAGACAACGTTTGGTTTTCCATATACACATTTTGGTTTCCACCAATCCAAACCAGCCCGACACTTAGATTCCAATCTTCATGATTTATGTCATGACTACTTATTATAGTCATTCTTTTAGTATAATTGTTTCCTTAGGAGAGGTGGAGACTTTATTGAAAGAAGCTAAAAATATTACAAAAGAGTGAGGGGATCTTCAATCGACAATGATGGGATTGTAACGATTCTCTCCAATCTAACAACTACATCATTTCCTTCCCTAAGAATATGAATTAAACCGAGAGAGCCTTGCTCAATTTCCTAATTCCTCCAACCGATGCTCTATTCTCCGTAGCTATCCTTCCTCTAAGGATGCCTGGTTGATGGCATTCGACGAATCACACTTGATTATTGCGTGGGGCATATCATCCAGTTGAGTTCTTTTATTCCCAAACATTAGGCCCGTCCACCTCATTGGAATCTGTGATCCCAATCAGGATTGCAGAGACAGGTGATGAGTCTCTCGACATTCCCCAGAATCATCCCTGGTGATCCCCGTGATCCGATATTGCAGGGGCATTTTCACATCGGGCTCGAGTGGGGTTGCTTGCGGGATGCAGGGGGCACACTCGAGGTGGGCGGCCTACAGAACCCATGGATTTGGGGCCTATGTTAGGCGGGTGGCTCATGTTAGGCGGAACCCATGGATTTGGAGCCCACGAGGGGCGGAACCCATGGATTTAGGGCTCACGAGGAGGGTTTGGCCGAGGACCTAACCCATGAACTTGGGGCCTGGGCTATGAGATAAAGGGATTAATTCGTCATGCTCTAACATTTCAAACTTTTAGTGTAAGTGGTTAATTGTCCTACATCAAATTGGTATCAGAGCAGGAGATCTCATGTTCGAGACTCTTCACCGGGGGTGATTAATGCAGGGGCATTTTCACACTGGGCTCGAGTTGGGTTGCCTGTGGGATGCAGGGACACAATCGGGGTGGGTGGCCCACAAAACCCATGGATTTGGAGCCCGTGTGAGGCGGGTGGCTCGTGTTAGGCGGAACTCATGGATTTGGAGCACACGAGGAGGGTTCGGCCGAGGACCTAACGCATGAACTTGGGGCCCGGGCTATGAGATAAAGGGATTAATTCGCCACGCTCTAACAGTTTGAGCTTTTAGAGCAAGTGGTTAATTGTCCTACATCATCCGAGCTGGACTGGGGTTCAATCTAGAGCTGCCATTGTAGTTAAACTTATACCTATGGAAAGGAAACTGGGCCACGTGAGAGGCAGACTACTCGTGTCCTCCATGAACCTCTAACCAACCTCTTTTGAGGTCACACAAGAACTGCACCCAATTTCTTGTACACCAAGGCCTACGAAATAATTCTTCCTTGCTCTTTTTCAGCCACTTGGACCACCCTTTCTGACTTGATTCTGTAAGTCCTTTTGTTTCTCTCCTTCCCAATTGACCACCAGACTGTTGGAAGAGACACGTGCCAAAAAATTGTTCATTCGGTTGTTTTGAAGCCAAAGTTACAGTTGTAGGAGTCCAATGAGGAGGGCGCTGTCCAATCCACACCCCATAGATTAAGAATGTAACACCAAAATTCTTGAGTGAACGGGCAATGGACCCAGAGATGGTTAATAGACTCCCTTGCTTGCAAACACAAGAAACATCCATTCACAATTATTCTTTTCTTGTTTTAAAGGCAATCGAAGTCAGAAATTTGTCAACCCAATAGAATCAAGCAATTCTTAGGGGACGCTTCTTCATCCATAGTAGAGCTGTTGGACTTTTATATTCCTCTAAAGCAATGATGTTCATGTAGAGGATCGAGTAGAAAACAAACTTAGAGATTCCCACTTCCATGATCTTTTGTCTATTCTTGAGCGGAATGCAAATTCCTTCTCGAATGGAGAGGAATTGTGGATAAATTTGATATCCTTGTTCCATAGGGTTTCTTCTGAAACAGGGGTTCCAATTCACTTTTTCTCCCTCCCAAGTAAAACAATGATTCAGAATTATTGGTATTTTTCAGGATCCTTTGGGGCTTGTGGAGGGAAACAGGAGAATATATGAGAAACATTGTACCCTTGCCACAATCAAGAGAAGAATCTCTCTCATGATCATTAGCTGGGCATAAATTTGTCAGAAATTTAGAGGCCTTTCTATGGAGGATCTCTCAGGTGATTGGGGAAATTTCTAACGTTTTTGGTTAAGGGGATGCCAGGGGAGTTTCTTTTTGGAGTTCTTGCTCACTATCTTTTTATCTATTTGGCTTCCTGTTTTGGCCGAGTGATGAGAGGATCACCTGTGCCAGGTAGTTTGTATTTTCTGTTTGTTTCATTTGAATAAATTTGTAACCTTTAGAAAAAAGATCCATCGATATTGCGTTTGCTCTGGTCAGACTAAGCAGAAGATTAGCACACAAGTAGATTCTAGACCCTTTCCCAAATTTATATCTGATTTCTTCTTATTATTGTGGTACTGAGAACAGATTTATAAACATGTAAACAATATTTGGATTTTGTGTGTGGGGGTGGGTGAGGGTGTATTTGCATGCACGTGCTGTGTGCCAAGGATTGTTGATTTGCTTTTGTGGATATCCCAGTGCCAAGAATTCTTCTTCTTCTTCAGAGGCCTAATGCTTGATAAATACTGTTCACCATAAACTTCAGCAGTCCTTTTGTGATGCTTCTGTTGTGTGAGGGTTGTAAAAGGCCTTTGAATCACCAAGACGCGGATAAGGTTCCTCAATTGTTTGAGAATTGACTAGAATACCTATATGGAAGTCTTTGAAATGGAGCTTACAATTGGGTTTGCTTCTAATGTATCTTCTTCCCCGCTCTAACACAGAATGAAACTAACATAAACATCTGAGCAAGCCCTCATATTCCTTCCACTTGGTTCTAGATTCTTCCATCATTTTATATGGGGGACGGCTGGTTGAATAGGTGTGTCCTGTTTTGCCAATCCTTCATATCGAAGATCCTATCTTCAATAAGTGAACAAGCCCTCATATTCCTTCCACTTGGATCTAGATTCTTCTATCATGTTATATGGGGGCGGCTGGTTGAATAGGCGTGTCTTGTTTTGCCAATCATTCCTATCGAAGATCCTATCTTCAACAAGTGAACAAGCCCTCATGTTCCTTCCACTTGGATCTAAATTCTTCCAGCATTTTATATCTTATCGTAACTACTTCTAGGCAGATGACCTCGTTGATCCTTAATTCTGTCCTTTCTAGACTCCCCGGACATGCATGGCAACACTCATCCGCTGCTCATATTGTCTTCTAACAGTCCAGCACTCATCCTCTGCTTAGGTGAATACTGAACAGGTGTTTATGTTTTTGAAGGATACTGAATGGGTGTTTATTGATTATTGATTTAGTCTGTGGTCTTTCAGGGTCCTTATGCAGCTTTTCCCGTGAGGCCTCAACCAAGAGTTGTGGTGAAATTGAAACCTTCTGTATCATTTCAGTTGGTTGGAAGAACAGATAGGTCTATTTTGTTGAAGCGACGTTTCCGTTTGAGGTGAGTGAATGGACTCATTTATATTTGTTTTGTTTGTTATTTTTTCTTGTCCAGCCTATGGTTGATTGAATTCATGAAAGAATGCCGGTTTATTGTTATTTGTTAGAATTTGGTGTAGATTGATTTTACCCATCAATTTCATACCACATTATATAGAATCAAGCTATTCTCCAAAATATTTGGTTCTAGTTTTCCCAAAGCTATGCGGTCCTCCATTAGGATCCATTTTCGATGAGAGATGGCATGAAGCTTATTTATATTATATTTCTTCCGATATTTATCAAACTACAAACTTCTGATAAATTTATGGGCGATGCTCTCTCTCTCTTCCCTTTTATTTTGTCCTTCGTTTGTGTGTTCGGTGGAGTGTGCGAAAGCCATTAAGCTGCTATGTAAAACTTCCTATCATTTGAAGGGAATGTGTATGTGTTTTCATGTTTTGTGAAAATTAGCAGAGATTGGAAGAGCTGCTGTGGAAATCATGGCTGCTGTTTACTTCTAGAAATGATGGATACCATCCCCATTTCTAAGGATGCTTTTTTCTTCAAATTTCATGGTTGTACATAGTTCTAACCTTTTTCAGGCATTTGATGTTTAAACTATTTTCTAAATGGAGGTATTATACAATGCTTGGGTAAAATATTTGTACGGTACAATTTAGTTTTTCATGTTTCTTGTGGTCATGGTTCAATGATCCAGACCATTGATATTATGGACCCCTTCCATGACGACCCTTGCGCAAAAAGAGAGAGAGAGGTAGGGAGGAGGCCATCCACAGGTTGGATTAGATCACTGAACCATGAGAGATGGGGTTATCCAATGGGGCCATCCACAGGCTGTACAGAAGGCAGGCTCACTGTACAAAAATTTTGCTCAAGCATTGTATAATACCCCCTTTTAAATGCTTGGAACTCATGAAAGCTTGCTTATTGGGGTTTTCCCAGTATTTGAACATTAGTTGCATTGCACATGTTCTCAAATGTCCTCACATAGCATTCTTGTTTTGCATATATAAATTTTGGTACGTTACTTGTTTCCACAGCATTGGAGGCCAGCCCAGCCTAACTCAAAAGGGGAGGCCTTTCAGAATCTCATCGTTTAAAGGCAGTGCCCGGAATGATGAATCTGAAGGCAGCACCAGTGGCTCCAAGTTCTCCAAGAACTCTGTACAACTTTCCTATGTGCCACAGGAGATGGAAGAAACTATGATGGAATCTCCAGACGGTCAAAATGTTCCCCTCTCCTATACATCAGAAGAGAGGGAAGAAACCATAGCAGGATCTCCAGCGATACAAAGACTTTTCAAGAAATGGCTTATCTTGTTGCGAACGCAAACAGCTAGCCAGGCAACAGATGAGATTTTGAAGGAAAGCCCTCCCATGAGTGAAATCTCAGAAACCCAGCATGGGACTCCGCAACAACGAGGAGCAGGCGAACTGCTGAAGGCTTCATTAGGCTACTTTCTGGGAATGGATGCGGCGATAAAGTTCCCCCTACTGATATTGTAAGTCTAGCATCTGCCTTTGATAGTTCCTCAGTTCTATTCATTTCTGGAAGATTCGCTTCTCCTTTATGCTTATGATTTTGATGAGACGCTCTGTGAGTGATGTTGATGGTTTTATTTAGGTTTGTAGTCCTTTAGAAACCTTCCTTTTTATTTATTTAACCTTCCTTTCCTTCCTGTGTCTCCAAAAGAATAGAGATAAAAGAAATGGAAATGCCCTTCTGAAATTGTTACAGTTGAGTATGGTTCCCACCAATGTATCTGAATTTTGCAGAGCCCACATTCACCTCCCCAGTGGAGCACATGTCAGACATCCTGGTCTTGCATCAGGTGAGCCCCGCGTGGGGATGGCCTGGCCCATATATTGGACCACTCATATCATGGACCCCTCTGCAGGAGCCACACAAGAAAAAAGGTGGGCCTGACCTATCCTAATTTGGGCCCCACTAGATGCATGGCTCACTTGTCTTATGTGCATGATTGACTTGAATAGGGACTGGAGGACCACTGTTGGAATTAAATAACGAAGACTGTTGCCTAACTTGCATAGGTATGGGGCTGGGTAACATTCAGTAGCTGAGCCCCCCATGGGGGATGACTTGCACCAGATCCAATGTTAGTTTTGCACCATTTAAAAAATGGTGGTGACTCTTCAAACGTACAAATTGCATGGTTCCAAGGCAATCCAGATCCGTTCAAATCTCCGAAACAGTTTTTAACATACCATAGAAGAAAAGTTGCACTGAGAAGACTATTAACTATCTGATTTTCTTTTTAAATTTGGACCACTAGCTATGTTACTTTTAACCATCCATCTGGTGGCCATAAATGGATGGTTATGATTTTTTTTTTGAAAGGTAGAATGGTTATGATTAATTCATTAGATTGATTTTAGATGTATGCTCCATCCACAATTTAGATGGTCTGGATAGCTGTTCCTCAATGCCACATATGAGAGGATGAGTCACCACTGTCTTTTAGTGGTGCGCAAAAATAAAAAAGAAAAAAGAGAAAAAAGAGGGAGTCTAGCTTCTCCAGTCACTCCATGCACTCCATATACCTATGCGTGCATGCTTGGGCCATTTGATAAAAGGTAATTGATATATACACCCACTCCGATCAACTTGCACATTTCTGTTTTCCATTTCTGTGAATGAAATAGTACACCTTTGCACTACTATATTTCCCAAAGTTGAAAATGGTGCATGCAAATAAATATCAGGGTGGGCATAAAGAGTGGCTCCCTTGAGTAAAATACCTGTATTTTTTTCAAAAGAACGAAAAAATAAATAAATAAAAGGAAAATGTTGAAACTTTGTCATCTAATCAGCTTGCTGTATTTGCAGCATACCCTGGTACTTGGCAATCAACGTGGTGTACGGGCTGGAGGTCTCAAAGGAGCTGATGCCTCTGTGGGTCTTTGGGCCCCTGATTGTTGCTCTCTACATCAAACTGGTTCAGGGGCTTTGTTCCCTTTACATTTTCAGCTTCAAGCAGGCAATTAGACTGGTAAAGAACCTCCCTAGTTACTATACATTGATCTATAAGTACATAGCTGAAGGAGAACTCAAAGCGCAGCTCCAGGCCCGTTTATGGCAACCCATCGCGAAAATCCGAAACTTGGACTACAAAGAACTATCGAAGCGAAAGCTGAAAGAATTAGAAGAATGGGCCGTGGAGAAATACCTTGATTATGTTGAATCAATATGGCCATATTATTGTAGAACGATCCGGTTCCTGAAGAAGGCAAATCTCATTTAGATGAGATTGTTCCGGGAGTCCCAAGGAAAAAGGAACTCTTTTTGACGACCACGAATGGATGGTTCCTCTTTCAAGAATCGATGATTTTTAGGAATCCGGGCTTTTGGGTGGATCTGAAATCTAATGTTCTACTCGATCAGTTGATGCCCTGAGAAATTTAGGATTGGGGATGTGATTGTCAGTTGGGATCTGTAATTTTACGGCAATTCTTTTTTGGAATCATGCCGCATATTGTTTTGTTTTTGACTTAATTGTATTTCAAGCCTTTTATTGTGTCTTTATCTTCTAATGGCATAAAGGGTCTCCTTGGCATGTGCGACATAGCTGTGTGCATAGCATGCAGTCAGTAGGGATCTGTAATTCAAATGGCCTCATCTTTATGCTAACAGTAGCTATGATGCCTGCTAAACAGGCCTAATTGTTAATGCGTTAGTGATTTCTTGAGGGAGATTATTTCATCTGCTTCAAGGAAGTGTTGGGCTTTTCTTTCATCAAGATAAACCTGCGATTTGGTGGATTTAAATAAATAGATGAGACTTTAGGTTGTTTTGGATTCCAGCTATCTTTCAATATTTCATTAAATCTCAAGTGATATGCAGATGATGCCAGGGAAAGCCGAGGGGTTGCTCATCAGACCTTACACTTATAAAATATGAGAATGAGATGTTTTTTGAAAATCTGGACCGTTTTTATATTTGATTCTAGCAGTTGGTATGTTTGTGTCAGTCCAATGCTCAAACTGTATATTGATGCCAAGCCCTTCAAAATAGTTAAACAGGCCAACTGTGGAACTCAATGTTCGCTGAGTTAGTCCAGAAATTAGATCAGTCAAACAATCCCAACCTCTGATTTGTGTACACTTGTTATTGAATTAAGACCATTAGATATTTTTTTTCCATTTATAATTGTCCAATAAATGTCCACAGATGATCCAATAAGTGTAAATTTTAATTTATGATACAACTTGTATGCCCATATTGGACATTTTGATTTGTTCAACTATATGCATCATATCCAATTTCTAAGTAATTTAGGAGTGCCTGCATATCATCCATCATACTACCAGAGTATCAAAGTTTCTTCTTTTAAGATCTCTTCTAGAGTATCAAGTTTCTCTTAAGATTAGGCATTTTAAAAATAGGGCAGTGTTTCCTCAACCTTGCACAAGGCATAGTCATATGACAGCAGCAATCCACAAAACCACTCATCCAACCATGGATGGAGCATAAATGTAAATGGACTATATGCTATTTGATTTTTAACAATACATTTGATAGCCATAAGCAACATGGTTAGGATTGCTTGAAAAGTGTCATTTTAGAAATGTGCTCCACCTAGCATTAAGAGTCATAAGCCCTTAAGTCACCACGTGTTTTAATCATGATTAGGCTGTGCCAATGTGCATCTAGCCAATAAACAATAGGGCTCGATGCAGCAAGGGCAGCCCAATAGTCTCGCGATGAATACTGCCCAAATTGAGTCACCACGTGTTTTAATCATGATTAGGCTGTGCCAATGTGCATCTAGCCAATAAACAATAGGGCTCGATGCAGCAAGGGCAGCCCAATAGTCTCGCGATGAATACTGCCCAAATTGCAGCCATTAACTTCTCTAATAGCATTCAAGGCTGTAAAAATGAAAATCCTCAACCGATCTCATCTTGCAGATTCGATAGTAACCATTTTCATACCTCTTTCTCTTGGGGACAAACCCAGCAAAAATTTCCAGTTTGCAACCAGCCAGGAAAACCAGAAATCAGATTTTCCCAGTGGCAATAAAATTACAATCTTCCCAAAATGGCTTGGAAAGGGAAATATTTTACATTTCCGAAACCCTCCTGCACCTACTATTATACACCCCTGCGCACCCAAATCCTTACATGTTGACGCCCACATGCGAGCAATGCCATCCACATCCTCTTCTCCAACAAAATCTGCAGCCACCCAATCACTGCAGCTTCGGGTTTTGGATCACCTGTGCCAGTGTAAAGGTGGGGCCCAATGGCCTGTTCCCCAACAAGTGATTTACTAAACATGACCTCTTGAAGGAGCATCATCCGACATCTGTGATTTCATCCGAAAACAACAAATAATCATCAAGGTCCGCAAAGAAGCCTGGATCATACTGATCTGGAATATATTCTAAGTATTTTCTCGTTGGAGAAAAGTCATGCATGCCAGAGCCAGGAAAATCCTCATTCCCAGTTGTGAGAATGAAGGGTGGTAGATAGAGATTCCAGGTGGTATCTGTTGAAGCTGTTACAGGAGATGGAGGAGCTAGTTTGCTAGCAGGGGAAGGCTCTATGTTTGGTTCTTTAGTTCTTGGGAACTTGGATTTTGGAGACTTGAGTGAATCAGAGGAGGCCTTGTGCTTCCCTAGCGACTGTGGTTTTGAACCAGATCGGGATCTAACAATGTCACAGGTGGGAAAAGCTGATGATGCCCAGCCCATGCCTTCACCTTCAAAACAAGCCTTTGATGCCATCCTGCAAGTTGGAAGAAAGGTAAGGAATTCTGGGATGTAGGGCTTGGGGAGGAAGTTCCAAGCAGAATGCATCTGATCATTTCAGAATCACTGATTCGAGATGGATTAATTGGCAGAACAATTCAAGGGTCAAGTTTTAGAAATTTGCAGATATCATCTCCAATTGTTAATTATAGGGAAATGCTCCTGTGTTCTCAGAGCACTGTATATTATAGTGCTCCTAGTTGCATTGAGACATATAGTCCAATTCATTGATCTCGACTGTTCCTCAGGTAACACATTTCATGGGCTACCATGGAAACATCACACTGATCCGATAAATAATAACTATTCAATCAATGGTCTAAAACATGGATGATCATGACTATTTACACAAAAATAGTCCAATCAACAATTTGATCCATCTATTTTTTAGGGACCATCGTGGATTGCTTATGTCTAAAGAACTACTTTTTTCGGCAATTGTAGCCATCTATCCATAGCCTGCAAAAAGATTGCTACAGAAAATAAGGCCAAATCAAGGATGGATTAGATCATCTGATCAGTGTGGTTTTTGCACGGCAGCCCATGAAATGTGTTCTGAACACTTCAGATTGTTCAATTGGACCGTCCAAGTGAACCTGTGCAACCAGGAACACTATAACTTAAGGAAATCGATTTTGCATGTGAGGATTTCCGTTGTTTGTGAAAGACTAGGACTTCAATCGATTTCCTTTTACTCAGATTTTCTAAATAAATGGTCGATTTCTTTCTACCTCTCAGACCAAGAGAATAGGAAACCTTCTCCTTTTCCACAGGTTTCCTCATATGTGATGTTTTTCTTTCCTCAGCTACTTTTTATTCCACCAACCCAAACATGCCCTAAATTACAAACATTAACCAGATATCCAATGAGCACACTTTCAAAAAGGTCACATGTATGGTTTGCATACCTGAAACGATTTTCAGCAACATTGCGAGAAGATTCTGGTAGCATACTTCCTCCCTGTGGTTCATCCACCGACTGTGGTGGACCTGAGCCAGATACTGTCAGACTAATGGTCGATGGAAGAGGGATTCCAGGGTCACGTTGGTTATTCTGAAACTCCAATGTTATTTCCATTCGTTCTGCCATGGCTAGAGCTTCTGGCTGGGTGGGCTGAAGCAACGGCTCCTCTAGGAGTTCTCTGTAATAAGCATCGTTGAGTGCAGCTGCCACCAACTTACTCTTCTGGCCAAAAATTGCCAAGTTCCTCTTTTCCTGTTCGCTTCTAGATTTTGTGGGGTTCTCATTTGCATCAGAGAAAAACCTTCTGCTAGAATAAACACCATTACGGGAAAATGACGTGATTTGATGTCGGTCAACACGGGATTTCGCTCTCCACACCGAAGAGAGTATGGCTGTAAAGTGCTTCTGTAGAAGCAGTTCATTATCAGGTTGTTCACTTGCCACATCAAGTAGTGTCCGAATATGATCCTGCCAGTGAAGACATGTCTCAGTAAGCTCTTTCTACCACATGAATACATGCACATGTGTTCTTCAGAGCATTTATGTACGAGGAAGTAGTGGTGCAATTCAGGTGGACTAGGGTCAACCCAAGCCCAAACTAACCAGACCAGACTGAATTCCAACCCAAAGTGCCCAACCTAAATCAACCCGAAGTTCTCTATACTTGACCCAACCTGACCTGACCCAAGTACACATTATTATCTCAATCTGACTTGAATTTGCTCAACCCTAATCCAACTCGAATTCAAATCAGGTTTGGCATTTTCCAACCCGAACCCAACAGGTCAACCTTGACAACCTGACCCAAGCTGACCCGAACTCGGGTTGGGTATATTGAGTTCGGGTTGACCTGAATCCAAGTTACAGCCCTACAAGTAACTACCCACAGTAGACTTAGGCTTTCAGTTTGTACAAGCAGACCATGGTTGACTGATCCATACCGTTGACCTGTTTATGACTAACAATAGATGGACCACACACCAAAAACTTACATCATATGCAAGCCTGGCCTTTCAATTTTTGAAGGATAATAGAGGGTTAAGAAAAAGATACCGCAATGGTCCACATTCAACTGTAAACTGGCTCAAGATTGTGGCTATTTTTAGGGCATGATCCATCTCCGGTGGGTTTTACCAGACCAATGGTCTAAGATTGCTTGCCAAACTGAAACCTCAACCGAATTGTGCTGATCCTCGGGTTGAGGATATTATAATTCCTTGCATCTAAATTGTTCATATGCAAAAATAAACTCAACTGTTCAAAAGAACTGAATATAGAGAGCTCTACCTCTGTCACTTTAAGGAGGGCCTTTCCAGAACCAGCAGAACCAGTCTTCTCATTGTTAGGGTGGTCTGTTGTTCTTGACGAAACACATTTCACAAACAGCTCCCTGTACCTCTCACAACAATGGGCAGGGTGGCGGAACCTCCCTCTGTAAAGCCCACCAGCAGACATACCATAAAGCACGTCACTTGCCAAGCTCCAGTTTGCACTGTACTCATGCACAACAGCACACAATATGGCATCCTCCTGTGGTGACCAAGAATCTGGTGAAGGAATACAATCTTTTGACCAAACGTTTCCCTTCTTCTTCAATTTCTCAGGTTTGATCAGCAAAACACGTTTGACTGGCATGGCTGCTATTGAGATCTTCCCTCCCATCTTGCTCTTGCTAGCTGGTTTGAGTTCAAGATCAATCACTACCTCACCAGATTTTAATCCTTTGGATCCCGCATTCTGCTTATCTGAAGTGCCGGAATCAACCATAGGACTTTTGTCATGAGCCTTCTTGGGTTTCTTTGAAGTTTTCCTTGAGATATTTTCTTCCTCTTCAGGTGCTGCTAGAGACTTCTTACGCTTCTTCTTAAGAGGTGGTGAATGTGGTGCTGTGTCTGGAGAGTGAGCCTCAGGACTGATAACCTTGTCTTCAATGAAAATGGGTTCTACTTCAATTGATGGTTCCTCATGAAACGATTCTGATTCTGATGCTAGAGCTCCTTTCTTTAAAGATTTGAATTTTTTCTTCGTCTTCTTTTTCGTCTTACGTTTATGCTCAATGGTAACAGTTTCGTTTCCATCATCATCTGCATCTTCAATCTCTTTAGCTTCAGCTTCTAGTTCCTCCATCAACTGCAAAGTATTTCATTACACTGTCATATAAAGCTCTACCAGCATTGGAGATTCCTATTGAAACACTGATAACAGCACAAAATTGCATTGGCAAACCTGACGCTGAGCTAAGGCTTCGACTTGCTGCCGGTATGCCTCAGTTGCAAAATCAGCATTCCATCCTGCAAGTGGCAGACCATTCATGAGTTTAAAACATGCTAGTATCGTAATTTGTAAATAAGAAAAAATTGAATTGGTAGTCAATACAAAATGAAATGGCATGGATGCTAAAATCACTAATAAGAATTCATTCAAGACCAGATCAGAAAGAGAACTTAAGTTTGGCAATGAGCCATGCCTAGGATTTAATTTCAGGCCCAATAAATAAACGGGAGAACCCTGAGCCCATGTTTGGAAAACATTTTTATTTATTTATTTTTATTTTTTTGATGCATTAAGGCTCAGGCCACAAGCCCATTCAGCCAGTTCCAGGTAGGGGTGGGCAATGGGCTGGGCCAGGCTAGGCTCGGACTCAGCCTTGACACTTAAAACCTGAGGCCCAAGCTTGTCACTGGCCTAGCACAGTAGGCCTGAGCCCAACCCAACCTGAAAACTGATGAAATCCCTATTTCCCACTTGAGTGTTCCTAATTTATCTATTGATAAAGTGGGCCACACATGCACAGAGAACTAGATATTTTTTAGAGGAATGAAACCAACAATCTACACTCAAGATGGATGGATTGCCTAACCAAGGACTTGAGTGACATATTCATGGGACATAACTCATGTACATATAAATTTGGGTCGGGCCGAGCTGCATTGGCTAAAATTACTTGAGCCCAAGTCTGACCTGAAAATTGATGGGGTCATGCATGTGATGCCAAGCCCAGCCCATGGGCCAAGCTAGCAGGTCCAAGCCTGGCTCATAGCTGGGTTGGGTTCATCAGGTTGGGCAGGCTACTTGGTCCTTTGCCATGCCTTGTTGCAGACCAGTCCCAGGCCAAAATTTCAGGACACTGATTTAATAATACATTGCACTGTCACAATTGACTGCATATAAACCAATGGCAAAGAGTAGATTTGAGATCACTGACACATCCTAGAAGGTACTTACTTTCATTTAATAAAGGTTCCTCGTCTTCATCGATCTCAGCTTCTAAATCTTCCTTGAATTTCTCAATACGATCCAGTTCCCATTCTGCTTCCTCAAATGTCACTTGGGATTCTATTGCAGATTTGTCTATTATTGGGTCCCACAGTTCCAGGAATTGCATCGCGTACCTATCAATTGGCCGGAGTTGATTTTCAAAAGACGAACTTGCTTGTCCTGCAGCAGCTGCTGCTGCTGCCATCTGCTTGACATCAGCCAGCATGTCGACATCTTCCTCTCTCATGGCCAAAGTAAGAGCTCTTTCTTCATTTGAGTTACCCCCATTCAAGGTGCTATCAGTGTCCTTACTTACAATGGCAGTCAAGGTAGTGTTCACTTCACTAATCTTTTCATCAGGCTTTATATCATCTTCATTTACAAGATCCTCATCTTCTAATCTCCCAATGGCCTCTTCAGTGAACTCCTGATTGTCCACAGCCTCTTCCTGTTCGACTTTCTTCAAGGCCATATAATCCGCTTCATCTTCTGCATGTTTTAAAGCAGCTTCAACATCTGCATTTGATAAAAGATCCTCCACCCTGCTGTCAGAAATTTCAATCCCAGTTGATCGTCCTTTTTGCATATTTTCAATAGGAAGTGTTCCATGACCTGAGAACAATTCCATTGGATCAAGCTTTTTAAAGAATTCGGTGTTGTAACCCCCGCTCTGTATGACCAAATCATCAAGTGCCCGCTTCTGATTTGCTTTCTTCAGTATATTCTCTTCAATTGTACTCTCACTAATTAGTCGATAAATATGCACTTCTCGGGTTTGCCCTATTCTGTGGCACCTATCTTGTGCTTGGTTGTCCATTGCTGGATTCCAGTCACTGTCATAAAAAATGACTGTATCAGCCCCAACTAAGTTAATACCAACACCACCACTCCGAGTTGATAAAATAAAAAGAAAAATTTTTGGGTTTGTATTAAACCGCTGCATCAACGTCTGCCTCTCCTCTGGTTGAGTAGAACCATCTAAACGCATATACGTGTAACCATATAAGTTAATGAATGCCTCAAGAGTATCAAGCATCTTTGTCATCTGAGTGAATATCAATGCCCTGTGGCCTTCCGATTTCAAACGCCTCAGAAGGACAGCAAGCTCCTGAAGCTTACCACAATCGAACTGTATGAGTCGCCTGTCAGGAAAATACACTTGCCGCCTGACAATGGCAGGTCTAATGGGTGAAAGAAGAGGAGCGAAGACCTCTGTGCATTTTTCCTTAAAAGCTGGGTGCATAAAAACGGGGGCTCCTCTTTTACTGCACCAGCAAAAAGGTGGAGGGGCTCGTGCTGCTGGAATCGAAAACATAAATGATTCAATCAGGTTAAGCAGTGTTTCAAAGCGGTCCATCGGAGACGGGACAATATCACCAAGCTTCGATGAGAAGTCCATGTAGCAGGAAGGATTACTTTTCTGTTGATGAATATCGAAAACAGGATGCTTAATGGTAACCAGCTCTTTCAGATTTGTACCATAAACGGGCTTCTTTCGGCACCGTAATGTATTCCACCATGCAATGGATGCTATCCTTTCTCTTATCTGCTTCACTCTCTCTTCGCGAAGTGCCTTTTGAATCTCTTCAAAAATGTTGGTCTCACGCGTTTTCCTTATACAGTCATGAGTCCTATAACTAGGTCCCACTTTATCATGAGTCTCTGGATCAAGAACCTCCTCAATTAAACTTGATGGGGTACCAATGGCTAGTAACTCATCACTCTCCCAAGAAGTCATGCTGCATTCATGATGAGTAAATAGAAATGATAAACCTGTCAGGTCAACTGTAGAGAATGGATCAGAAGCAAGGATTGTACAAACAGAAGAACTCAGTTGATGGTCAATCCCGCCCATGTCAAATGAGCTTATGATCGGACGGCCTTCAAAAAGATCTGGATGATTGCAAACTTTACGGAGCTGCATTATAACACTAATCATCCCAAAAAAATTTGCGCTTGCCAATGTCGCTTGTGTTTCGGAGCTCGCAATAAAATCTTCATACAAGTTCCGCTGCCTTCTTGAGAGCCTACAATATATTACATGTTCGTACTTCTTTGGGAGTTGCTTCTCCACATCCCTTTTCAACCGGCGGAGTATGAAAGGACGGAGCACATTGTGCAAGCGATCGACAACTTCCTTGTTTACCTTTTCCTGTCCTTCCACCATCCCAGAAATGGGATTACTGAACCAATCCTTGAATTCCTGATGTGATTGGAAAATGTGTGGCATTAAGAAATGCATCAGAGACCAAAGCTCCATGAGGTCATTCTGCAGAGGCGTCCCTGTCAATAAAATTCGCCGCTTTGAGTTGAAGTTTAACAGAGTTTGCCACCTCTGGGATTTCCAGTTCTTTATCAAATGGGCTTCATCCAGAATCAGGTATTTCCACTTCTTCCGCTTGAATGCTTTTGCGTCTTGAATAACAAGCCTGTAAGTTGTGATACATACATGGAAGGAGTTGGGCTTTAACCAACCCTGCCTTTTAAACTTCCGCTCTTTTGCGCTTCCAAAGTAGGTCAGAATTTTAAAAGCTGGGCACCATTTAAGAAACTCAGTTTCCCAGTTGAGCATAACACTTGTTGGGACAACTATGAGGTGTGGTCCCCATATTCCCTTTTCACATGCAAGGTGTGCTAGAAGAGCAATTGTCATTATTGTCTTTCCCAGGCCCATTTCATCAGCTAGAATTCCATTGAGTCTCTTCTCATACATTGTGACAAGCCAATCCAAACCAATATGTTGGTACTCACGGAGAGGGTACTTGAGAAGGAATGGAAACTTTGTACGCACTTTGGTTGTTGAGAACGTGTTACCAGTAGGTTGTGCTGATCTGGCAGCAGCAGCTGCATCAGCTATTATACTTTCACTCTCCTTTCCTTCAGATTTTTTATCGGGTTTCACTTCCATTTCCTTTGTAACAAGATGTACTTCCTTGATGTCACCCAATTCGTCTTTTTCAGCTGCACTTTCATGCACAGAAACACTACAGGTTTTCAGTCCAATGTCCTGATCTGCTGAATGATCGTCCTCAGAAGCTGGGGATGCACATTCCTGGGTGTCTTCATCAGTGAAGCCATCCTAAAAAATAGAACTGGATTACTCAAGAATAACAAAAGGCAAGTAGGTCAGCTACATATAAAAGCACCCTTCCTACCTTTTTATACCTTGCAAGCAGCTCTTCTACAGGCATCTCACTCTCCTGTTGCAGTAACTTGATCTGCAAAACCCCAGCTGGATTCAGAGAAGCTAAAATAAAAGCAATGGACAAGTTGGTTCAACTGCAAAAAAAGTTTAAGTTTCTGGCAAAATGGTTGAATGAGTTGAAACCCATTACCAGACCACATTCATGCAAATGTGTTTCAAGTACCATAGAAAATGACAGCTCAGCAATTTAGATTGATTGGGATCCATAGCCAATTACTTTGTGAAACTACATGGTAAAAAACCGTAAATAATACCATTAGAATGAGGACTATGCAGCTATTGGCATATTTCTACATGTGGGGGCTATCTCTACACCCACCCTTTCTGATAACCAAAAGTAGGAACAAAGGTGTTAATCAGAGATGGGTGGAAGTAATAGATTCCCTTATATACATATCACAGTTGGCCCCAATGCTGAGGACAACTGGGTCAAAAGGTGACATCTTTACTCTTTTGCCGGGGCAGTATCTGTATATGATTAGGCATACTCCTTTGCAGGGTAAGAAAACTTTATCAATTGAAGGCAGCACCCTTTTTGGATAAATAACAAAATCTTTCACTTGACCATGGCAACACGGATTCAAAATGGTGTTTAATCAAGTTTATAGGGAAACAAATGCTATTGCCAACCCACTAGCATTTCGAAGCCCACTATTGGTATTAGTATTTTTTTTTTTTGAAAGACGGTATTCGTAATATATAACCATTGTCTTGATGGAATTTTGTAGTCTTTTATCTGTTCCAGTAAATAACTTTCGGTTGTTGCCAATCAGGGAAAAAAAAAAACATTTGCAAAAGAAAAGTAAAGAAGATTGATAATGTCATATAAATAGTAGCGTATTTAGGAGTGTATGTTTTAGACAGCATCAAATAAATACTAGGTGTCATTTTGTTTGCATCCTAAGTATACCATGATTGAGAATGACATGATATATGATCCTTGTTCTTGGATTTCATTCTATTATGTAACTTCCAAAGTTGGAAGAAAACTAATCACTGCTTATTTGCAGGCTGCACTCCTACATCGGTAACCATATCAAGTCTTGAATAAAGTATCTTTTTGTATTGAATTATAAATCCATTTATGTGAGTTAAAACTACTAATTGTGCTGAACAATTTTATTTTATTTTTTAAAAAGAAAAAAAAAAAAAAAAAGAAAAAAAAAAAAGAAAAAGAAAAAGAAAAAGAAAAAGAAAGCGACCTACAAGAAATTGACTTGGAAGACCTCTTTACCTCATCCATGGGGTCATTTGCTTCTTCCTTTGACAGCTCCTCCTCCTCAGACAAGGTCGTCTCATCATCCTGCATGTTTGAAGTCATGACAAGAGGAGCCATAGAAATAAACTGGAGCTTAGCAAAATCAGAAACAAACCATAAGCTCTTTGATTCTATGTAAGACTACCCATCTACATGAGTATATAATATTCTTCTCAGGAAAACATCTAAAGAGTATTACGGAAAAAGATACAGTTGTGTGGACAACCTCAGAACTTAAAGATTGGTGTGTGTGTGTGATACGCACGCGCACAAGCATTCCACAGCACCGCAGCTCGTTCTCCCAGTGATAATTGGTAATATAGTATCAAAAGAGCCTACTTCGTCGAATGAGGGTTCCTATTGCATGTAACTAACAATCAGCTAGAATTCTGAAGATCTGAACGACACTCTGAGATTGTCCCACCAAGGTAAGCATGAAAATGTCTTTGCCACAGATGTTTCATTTTCAGAAGGCAACACAACTGTAAATCAATATGTCATCACGTCCGAGTATTCTAGTAGATGTAGCAAATTTACCAAACCAGAACCCAGGCTATGGGAGAAGAGTGCCTTCTTAGAGAAAAAAAGAGAAATAAGCTCCCCCCTTTTCCAAGGGATTCTATTGATATCTCTAAATGGAGACTTTCTGGAGGCAGCTATCCGATCAACAGGGTCTGCTCAGGGCAGCAGGACACTTATTTCTCCTACTGTGTAACCAGCTCACTATGCTGAGAAATTTGGTAGTGGCAGGCATCTGAGGTCTCCAAAAAACTCACATCTCTCCTACATATTCTGCTACTCCAAATGACGAAGAAAGCAAGGCTGCATAAAACCAATTTCATGGGGGCAAAATGTATATTAACAGGAAAGAAAAGAACAATATCAGCATTTTTACTGAAAAGGATATCTTTTTTTTTTTTGAAGGTCCCAAGAGAATATCATTATGACATTCCAGCCATTTCAAAGTATCCTTGTAATATTCACAATATTTAATCCCATAACTAAAAACCACATCCAGTATCATGGCTCACATATAATGTGGAACGAAATTGAATAAGACAGAATTGGGTGGCTATGAACTAACCCATAAACCAGATATGGACCTATGGATGAATTTTGGTGCAATATGTACCTTTTCTTCTCCAGTACCAAGGACATAATCCCCATCATTCTGCAAAAAAAAATTAACCTAATGAATTAGTAAGCAACTTCACATGAGTATATCCAGAGAGGATGCTGTCAAAATTGGATCTTCCAACAGCACAATGAAATAAATGATAGCACAAGCTCAGTTTTTGTTTTTTGTTTTTTTTGAATGGTTACTGATTTTATTGAAAATCTGCAGCAAAGGCAGGAAAGAATACAAAAACAGAATAGAAAGAAAGAAACAGAAAAGTACAATCCCAAGCTCAGGTAAATATGCAAAGACATAATAAGAGGAAAATAAGAAGTGTAGCATGGCCTTCCAAACATGTGCTTTATATGTAGGAAGAAGTCTGACCATCTTCTCCTCATTCACTTTCTTTCACAAGAGAGATTTGGTCCTTGTCCCTTGCCGATTTGGGGTTTACTGGACTTTATTTAAGTCCATTGGTGAACTGATGTTGGATTGTCATTGTAGTCCGTTCAAGGGTTGACTGAAGATCTTGTCAAAGATTGTTGTCTTTGGCATTCTATGGGGTGTGTGGACGGTGAGGAATAGTAATAAATGATTCTTTGAGTACAAAGCCATTTCGGTAGAGCCCTTAAAAAGAAGATTGACAATCACAATCATTAATTGGGTGTAATAGATAAAAGAGTTCTAGTGGTGTTTCATCTGTGGATCTGTTGAGGGACTGGTCTTGGGTGAGGTACTGATAGTTGTCTTGGTTGAGGGGCTATGGGCTGCCGTATGCTGTTTTCCCTTCTTCTTCTTCTTTTGAAATCTTTGATTTACGATGGCTTGGTTGTGGAATGACGAGAAGGTCATTTGCTGCTTTCCCATCTCTGTTTGCATTTTCAAGGTTTTTAAAAAATTTATTTTATTTTATTTTATAACATAAGTGTCTTCTTTTTTATCTTAATAGAAGTCCCACCCAATAGACAAAAACCCAGCAACAGAAATACAACCTCGCATCTCACAGGATTGAGCAAAATATTTATCCACTCTGAGCACAAATCTGAAAACAAACAACCAAAACATACTGGGATATTAAGGGCCCATTCAATGTTAGTGGCTTTGATTTTGACAAATAGACTGGCCAAATCTCACAACAAATGGCTAAAGGGGAAGTCTCCACATCATCTTACCCTTTCCATTGAGGGACCACTACCCCAACACATACAACCATTCGTTCATACAAAGATGCCAAATCTTTGTTTTTTGTTTTTGTTTTTGTTTTTTTTTTTGAAGGTATTGACAATTTTATATATATATATATATATATATATATATATATATATATATATATATATAAAAGCATAGAAGCCTCAAATTTACGAAGTAAATTACATCACAGCTAAGAGCAACCAAAAACAAGAAACCCAACCTATTACATTCATCTTAACACTCTTATATACATCCGCCTCCAAGCCACCCTTGTTTTGGAAGCACCAACCATTTCTCTCCCCCCAAATAGCCCATAAAATAGCTATCATAACTAATTTTCGCACCAAAACCTCCTTTTTGCTTGTGCCACACCCAGGCCATGCTAGTAAAAGACCCATAATAGACCCCAACATCACCTATGATATGCCAAAGAAAGATATGAATCTTTCCCACACCTTCCATACGAAAGGGCAATGGATAAATATGTGATCCACCGTCTCCTAGACATCGCACAACAATTTGGGATTACTAGTGATCTCTTCTAGAGATTATCAATAGTATCTTGTTCCTACCCACCAACCGAGTAAATGCCGCTACTTTGCGAAGGATGCCAGAAGACCAGACAAAAGACAAGAGTCCACTTCCATCACCCGAATAGGGTTGTCCCATTAAGTCATAAAAGGAGCGCACAAAAATCGCCTTGATTTTTCCAAGAACCGCACCATAAAATCCTTCTCACCCGAAGACCTCTTGAGACATTGAAGCCACTCCAATAGACCACATCGAAGAGTCACCAATGAGCGTGAAACAATGGTCAATGGTCACCTCTAGATTCACAGTTGCTCTTGGTAGAGCTCGAAAAGCTTATAAAAGTGTGCATTGCCCAATCCGCAAATCCTTCCAAAATCGAATCATTTTCCCGACCCCAAGAAAAACGAATACCTTAAACGTATTCATCAAGGACGTGACTTGCCTCCAGAACTCAGACGCCTTGTAAAGTGATGATTCCTACACCCACCATCCCCCTTCATAGATACCATATTTGCTTACAATTATTGCTTTCCAGAATCTTCCTTCCTCCAACCTAAGCCTCCACAACCTTTTACTAGAAGAGCTTTTTTTTTTTTTTTTTTTGGGTTAGCTTGTCAGTACACACCCATGTCAGTACACACACTCCATGTTAGCCACCCCCGCTAGGGATCGATACCAAGACCTTTTACTAGAAGAGCTTGATTCATATGTTCTGGTTTCTTACGCCAACTCCCCTCTCCCTATATAGTTTACATGCCTCCTTCCAATTTAAGAGATGGAATGTACGCTTCACCTCGCCACCTTGCACAAGAAGTTCCTTCTCAACCTCTCTAAACTTTCTACCACCGATGCTAGACACTTAAAAAGCAGCATAAATATATTAGTAGATTCGACATAGCTTCTTTTAGAAAACATCAATTTACCCCCTAACAATAGATGTCTACTTTTCCACCTAAATAGCTTCCTTTCGACCCTTACAATAACCTTGTTCCACAAATGTTTAGTTGGCTTACCCAAAAACAAAGGGAACCTACGAAACATTGATGGAAGAGACCGCACTGTGCACCCTACGACCTCCGCCAATGTCGTCACCTTTTCACTAGAAGGGTATACACCAAATAATTCACTTTTGAAAATATTAACTCTTAGACCCAAGACCAAGGAGTGCCAAAACGGTGTATCGGTTGTTAGGTAATGATATCGGCAAACCCTAATATGTGTTACAAGGTCCTAATGATGTTACCCTAGAAAACTTAGCTGTAACAGTTATTACTGAGGCTGTAATGGACGTTATGAGTGCAATGGTTGAATCCACCCATGCCAGTCGAAAAACAACCATTTTTAAAATAAAAACCCTTCCAAATATCGAGTTTTCCACTTTTCTTCCTTCCCAATTCTCCACCTTAATTCAATTTCAACCCACCTTGTGCACAAAACAAGATTAAAAAGTATTCATTTAAGGTTTTTGAAGGGATAAAAGCTTTGAAGGCCATTTTGGGGGAACTAAAAAATAGAGGTAAGTGGTTCATTTTTTATTTTTTTTAATATCCTTATATGAGAATGGGATATTTATGAGAACATTCTTCTTAAATACAGTTTTACCGTAAAATGCTTTTAAATCTAATATTTACCAAATCAGGCTTTCTACTTTATAGCTAAGGGAGGTATTCCAAAGGGCTAAATCTCATGTCCTAGAGTGGGTTAAGCATTAAAGCTCATTTCTAATTTTCCAGAATACTGGTGGGATTTGTAAATTTGTTTTGGTTTCACACTTGTAAATTTGTAGCTTCAGCCTTTTAGGAATATAATTGTCAACGTTAAAAAGAATACTTTATAGCCAAGGGTGAAAAAACATTTTTACCCCATCCATTTTCATCCATCTTCTCATGTGGAGACCAGTTGCAACTGGTTGCAAATGGGCCAAGCACGTAACTGGCCCCCATAAAATCCCTAAAATCACATCTCCGCATTCTTCGAGCACATTTCTCTGCTCTCTCTCTTTCTTAAAAGTGCCATCATTGTTGTTGCCTCGACCGCCACTTCGAAGGGCCACTGTTGGCATTGTCTCCACCGCTGAAAAAAAGAAAAAAAGAAAAAAAAGAAAAGCTAGTACCACTATTCATATGCAGTAAGATTTTTATTTTTTATTTTTTATTTTCTCCCAAATTTAGGGAGTTTCTTATTGTTGCAATGTTCATTCTCCACCAAAGGCAAGCTCTGTGAATTCTGCAGTAGCCCTAGGTGCAAGCAAGCTCTCTTTAAAATCATTTTGGGCCACTTATTAGAGGGCTAGGAGTTTTCCTCTCTTAGACTTTGTTCCATAGACCATCCACAACAGGGCCATCATCTCAATGGTTTGGATCACTTATCAACACACACCCATCCATGTAAACCGAGAGCCTAAACTTTATTGTACAAACACTGGCAGACAATTTCATAATTCATCATAATGGAAATCCAATGAATGAGGCATCTAAAGTGGGTCCCACCATACCAACGTTGGATCACTACACAATGGGATGGGATTGACTTGTACAGACTGGAAAAACTGAGGAAATTGTGCACGGGCATGGTTTGGAGTTACATAATACCTCTTTCTCTTTGGTCTTTAATCTGTGTTGAGCTTGACCTTAGCTTTCTAGATTATTTTGATGTTGTTTTATTTGAATTTTCGATGGGCCAAAATAGGCCCACTTATGATCACGATGGACCATTAGACAATCATGTTAGCTTCTTGAGTAGATAGAAGAATTTGATTGCTCCGAACACACCAATCACATGTACTTCTAAATGCATCAACTTTTCCACTCCAGCACGTGTAGATTATCTGAGCCATTCATTGGGTGGGGCCTAGTGTGATGGTGATCTGGCCAAGAAATATAGGCCAAAAAACTATCAGTTAGGCACGCATGTGACTGTCCATTATTTTACGAATGTCTGGCCTACCTGGCTATTGACTAGTCTCATTTTCTGGCCAGATCTTCCAAACAATGGGCCCATATGATACATGGCTAGGATGTTCTGCACAAGTGAGGGGTAGTATACGTGGCTACCTGTATAGGTGTTGTGTATGTGTGCGGTGGGCGCATCGCGAAGACCAGTAAGAAAATCCAGTGCTTATGTCTGCAAGCGGGAATCTGGTCAATATGGCCAGAAAAGAATCGGCGATGCTTCAAGAACAGGATTAGCAGCTCTACGGAGGTCTACAAGCTAGTGGTTGGTATTGTTCAGGATTGGGGGGGCTGCCCCACAACGTTATCTTAGCTCTTCCTTCGCTTATCCGCTTGTAATATAGTTTCAGTTTTCTCTTTTCTGGTTTTGTATTTTTTTGGCCTATAGCCTTTTCAAATAATATTACCATTTCTCATTTTTTTTTTAAAAAAAAAAACAAGCTTATTTTTTCTCTCTATTTATTTATTTCTTTCTTTTTGTGTTAGGTGTGACAATCCCACTACATTGTCTCGTCCTATTGGCAATAATTTGTCAACCCCACATGAAGAAGAGCCCATCGATGACAAAAAACTCAGTACTCTTATCTACATTCTAAGATGACTTGCATACATCTGATGAAGAGCCCATCAACAATGTGAGTGAAGTTCAAGAGGAGAATGTGGGTTAGGCACTGGTAAATGTTAATCACACGCCTATCCCAAATCTTGAAAACAATGAGTTCTGATGCTATCAATACCTACCCAATTAACCAAAATTAATCGATCGAGCCCAATTAACCAAAAGCTGAGGAACAATCAACCAAAACGGTTGAGCTGGCAAGGTACTTAACAGGGCATGCAAAGAAGGATGGCTAGCAGGGATACCGAACCAAAGCAACTGATCCGAGGTTGGGTGGGAATAGGAAGGAAGAGAGCATCAATACAGCATCACACGATTATCCCAAATCTTGAAAACAATTTTGTGATGGAAACAAAGTATCTTGGAGATGAAATTATGGTTGTATCATCTCGAGAAATGTGGAAAGGGAGGACATTTCCGAACAAGGATTCTTTCAGGAAGACACTAAAATGATTTTCCATATACTCGAACCTGGAGTTGAAGCCACTTCAAACAAGTCCAACAGCTGTCACAACCAAATGCGCACCCAAAGCAATTGTCCTTTAAAAAAAAAAAGGTAATGGATATTCCTTGGCGCATAGATGCATCTCTTACAGGTATTAGTCAGATGTTTGCAGTCAAGACATATAATCCAACTCACTGTTACACAAGACCTAGCATAGGGTGTGGCCATGGGCAAGCAACCAGTAGAATTGTAGCAAAATTTATCAAAGAAATGCTTCAGGCACATTTAAGTTACACGTCATAAGAGATCATTATAGATTTAAATGAAATTGGGGTATTAATTAGCTACAAAAAAGCATGGAGAGCAAGAGATAGCTCTCAATTACATCAGAGGCTCATTTAAAATCCTTCCTGATTATTGTGCAGAATTACTAAGGATTAACCTTGTCAAACATTTGCATGTGGAAGACAATGGGTCATTTCATAGATTCTTTTGGGCGTTTGGTTCATTTATTAGAAGTTCAAGTCATCTTTGAGATCGTTGATTTCTGCGTGCAAAGTACCCGCTACAAATGCACCCTGGGTTTCCAAAATAATTGTCCAAAACTGCCCAAAACCCCGTAGCTAAGATCTTTACAAGAATTTTGTACAGACCGCCAATCAAACTAATAGGGCGGAAGTTGCACAAGCATTCAGCTCCTTTGGTCTTCGGTATAAGACCTACGAATGACACCCCTAACTCCAACAAGAGACGTTCCCTCCTAGAATTTGACAAGAAAGCTAAGAAGGTCACCATTAACTAGTTCCAAAAAGGTCTGGAAAAAGCCAAAGGAAAATCATTTAGTGCTGGAGCTCTGTCCCCACCCAAAAAATTCGTTGCCACCTTGACCTCTTCCACAAAAACGGCTTCTCAAGACCTCGGCTTCAAACGACGAGAATAGGTTGAGAGACAAGTGGTCCAACCAAGGCATCTCCCAACCCCTCATCTGGCAACAAATTTTCATAGAATTGCACAATGGTCTTGCAAAACTAGTTTTATCTTTTACCTTCCTGCCATCCACCATTACGCTATGTATCCCGTTGTTTCTGGCGAGCACTTGCAATGCTATGGAAAAATTGTGTTCTTGACCCCCTTCCTTCAGCCACGTTGCGCGAAGCATGGCCTCCATTTAATCTCTTCTTCCAATAGCCGATTCATATATTCCTAATGTAACTTAACCCTCAAAGCCCTTTGCCGAAAATTCACCACTCTCCTCCTTCGCATCAGTGGCTTGAATGTCATATAAGATGGCCTCAATTTCCGCTTCCCCTTCCCCGAAACTTCTCTTTTCCAATCTTTAATCTTCCCTTTGAGGAGTTTTAGCTTCTTGTATGATTTGAACCCTGCAAAGCCTTCTACTTGGAAAGAGCACCACCATTCTCTCACAAGGTCCACAAAACCCACAACTTTAAACCACATCAACTCGAACCTAAAGGTCTTAGGGCCTCAATTGTCTTCGTCAAATTTTATAAATAAAATTATCATGCAAAACCACATGTAATAGAAGTTTTTTTTTTTTTTGTTTATTTTATTTTTTAATTTAAATTAATGAGTTGTATAATGCTATTCAAAATGCAAAATTTTGATGCATCAATCAGTTACAGATTATATTTTTCCATCGATCAGTAATATCAATGAGACTTGCTTAGCCAAAACACATTTTCAATAAAGCTCGTATACACGCCGCAATGCCAGCGTGGCATGGTAGGTCCAAGATCCAATCCATCTATCAGAAACGGCACCACTTTACGGAAACCCTAGCACAAGAATCAGGCTGTTCCATTGGTAAGGAGGGCCACAGTTTTAAAAACAAATGTACAACTTTGAAAAACTTGGTTAAGTTTTCTAACCCATCAATCTATTTCCAACGTTGGTTCTCAAATGTTGAGTGGACCAGATTCCAACATTTACAAGGTCAGGACCAACGTGAAAGATGGATTGGTTCTCGCACCTGTGCCATGCTGGCACATGGGCGGCGTGTAGATGAGCTATATTGCATGCATGTGTGCACTTAGCAAAGCTCTAAAATCACATCTTTTTCAATTAATTAACAATGTGACGTTTTGGACAACCTCTCATAAATTTATAGCCAAATTTTCAAATTGTTACTTAAAAATCACAGTAATCGAGGATGGCCAACCGCGGTATCCCTTGAAAGATCAACTACAGAAATCAGAGTTCTCCAAATTATGCCAAAACATCCACAAAAGGAAAGGATGCCCTCACCAGCTCATCACGAAAATCAAGTGGCTCACATTCTTCATCAGATGTCCAGTAACCCTTTGAATGAAGTTTGGATTGATATGTCTTAGCTACTGAAATATGCTTCTCTGACTTGAAGACTTCCCCATAATTTTCTCCCTGATATGAAAAATAAAACATAATCAGATGATTCAGGGAAGTTTCTGCATTTTGCCAATTTTCATGGAAATGATGTGCAACTTACAAGGTGCTGAGTGGAAGCAGGGGCTGCGTTATTTGCATCAATCTCCCCACCAACAGGTTGATGGTCTTCCCAAAATGACAGAAGACTATTTGTATAAAACCGCTTCTCAAGAAGCTTGGGCGTTAACGAGCCATTTACTTGGTTCCCATCATCTGACAGTTCACTAAATGAATCAGAACTAGCCAATTCTCTCATTACTGCTTCCATCATCTTCAAGACATTATTTCCACTTACTTCGTTCTTACCCTTAGTCAGATATTTTCTGTTCTTGACTGATTCAGCTGCATCTTCATCACTTTCTGGGCTTCCTTCCCTGCTAACTGAGACTGATTACATTGATCACAATTAAGAGGGAGAAAAGGCACAAGATCAATGCCATATGTAGTATTTTAGAAAGTAAAACCCAACTCACGCATTTTTTAAAGTTTACCTTTGTTCTTAGTGTATTGCTTGAGAAGTTCCTCAAGTGGTAGATCTACTTCATCTTGCAGAGCTGCCAATTCTTCTCTCCGTTCTTCCTCCGTTATAAGAGCTTCATCCTCTTCAATGGTATGTTCATCGTCTTCCTGCAACAGCATAGTAGCATAAAGAGACCATTTTCTCATGCAGCAAGCAACGCATGCAAAGATGTCAGAGGAGTGGAACCTTAGCTCCTAGATTTCACTCTATTCTAATGTATAAGTATCACTAAATGAGCTTCACAAGTAAATAGCAAACTACAATTTTTCAGCCCAACCAAAAATTAGATAAGGGTAAAAAAAATTTATGAGGTTGTCATTATGAAACTCAGCTTCTTAGGCAAGAGTCCCATGTCCAATGTTCGAAATATCAGTATCGTGTTGCATATCGCACCCTTGGGATACAAATACGTATCGGTTATCGCATGGGATATATCGGTTGTATCGTGTAATGTATCGCTGTTGTTGGAAACATGGGGAAACATTGGAAATTGGTCGAATTTTTTAATGAAATTTCAGTGATTGTTAAAAAAGACATCGATACACTTACAAATCAAAACATTACAAAAAAAACAAGTGTACCTAATAGGTTTTCTTTGTATGGGGTCCTAATCTATGCGCTGTCTAACTGAATTGATGCAAGTATATTCAAAGTTTACTCATATAATTTATAAATGTAAGAAGACGTGGAAACACAAGCAATATATTCAAAGCAAAAGAAGAATCACTAGATCGATCAGGTTACATACATGCTTGATTTTATGTTTGGACATAAAGATTGCAATCGAATGGCAAGAAATTGGGAAAATTTTGGTTTTTTTCAATTTTCCACAACTAGGTCATTCTCCTTCAAATCTCAAAATCGAAGCTCCCAATCCATGATTTTTCATGCAAAACATGAAAACAATTTGACACTGATTTAACATAATTTACAGAAAAGAATTATCGGAAATAAAAAATGCTCACCAGATATTATCATGTGATCAGGCCTATCCAAAGGTTCAGATTGTAGTTGGGCCCATATCAAGCCCATCCACGGGTCCAAATATCATATCAGGGCTATGCAATTTGATAATGGTGATCTCAACCACTCATGAATCCAGATTGATCCAATTGATTATCTGAGAGGGTCAAGGGCTTTGATGACAGATTTGGACTAACACAATGACCTGATTGGACATTAAAACACACAGACCCAATCAGATCTCTTTGATTGATGACTGATTGGGATGTGGGGCACACAATCCCAACCGTACATCCTTATCGCTTTATACATCAACCATACAGCCTCTTTGGAGGGTTTGAACAGATCATACAGCCCAAACAACATTGTGTGATTCTTATATCTAAAGTTCTAGTTCGATTTGAGCTCTTTAATTGAGATTCCTTGTTTGATTCTGATTGTGTTTTTTAAACAGCAAAAAACCTTTATTAACTGAACAAAAAGAGATACAACCAAGACCCACAGAGATGAATTACATCAAGGGAGGCCAATCTCCCATCAGGCGAGCTCCACAGCTCAAGAAATAACTTTTCCTTTTGACCTAGCTGAAACTGCTTCACTAGACTCAGATCTACTGTTGAAAGTCCATTTGCTCCTTTCTCTCCATAAGGAACATAATCCAGCCAGAAGAAAAATGTGCCAGAGGACATTTTTCTTCTTTCTACGACTTCCCTCATTCCATGCAAAAAGGAAAATCCCAATCAAAATAAACATCATCAATTGCATTCTGAAGAGATTAAAGAACTATCTCCAAACCTTCAAAGCCATTTCACAGTGAATGAAAAGATGATCAATTGATTGTAGATTTTAAACATAGACGGCAAAAATTCTTGATGATCATTTTATTTCCCCCAGATTAACTACAATCAGAATTTTGTTTTTCATGATAAGTCATCCGAAGGCCACCACTCTGGGAGTGCCTGGATAGTGCAGCACTGTGCTCTTAAGAAGACTTCTGGAGACTAAAAGAGCACCACCTGTGATCAAGCTGTAATAGGATTTGACTGAGAACAATCCGGATGAAGAATACCTGCAACGCCAACTCAGTGCTAGAGAGGGATAGAGGAAGCTTCTGCTATAGGGAGCCAGAGCACAAACATCCAACATCTCTTCCCTCAGATTCTGTGAAATGGCAAGGACCAAACCATACCTCCATGCGTCGAAACAAAGAACCAGCTGATCATATCTCCTCAGAAAATTGCTTCCAGCCACATCTTCCCAGACTTTGGGTCTAGCTCCATCTCCCACAAAGAATGTAATCCTGCTGGAAAAGTCTTCCCTTCCCGACCATTTGACACTGCTTTCCATATACCAAAAGCCCTATGTTGTGAAGATGGAAGACTGAACCCCCCCTCCATTGGTAACCCTATATCACAGGAAATGATTTGCTTCCAAAGGCTATTATTATCTAAGCTAAACTTCCATAGCCATTTCCCAAGTAAAGCATGATTCATGGCCAAAAGATTTCTTATACCCAAGCCCCATTCTTGTTGAAACTGAGAAACCCCCTTCCATCCCACTAGGTGAATTTTTTTCTTTCTTCATTGCCTTGCCAAATGAAAACTTTGAAGCCTCTCTATGCAATCAATGACTTCAATCAGGCATTTGTAGAGAGATAAAATAGATCAACAAGTTGGATAGAGCAGCTTTTATGAGGGTTATTTGCCCCCTAAAGGCATGGCTTTAGGGGGCTGTAACTTCCACTCCACCCTTTCCACCGCCATATCCTAAAGGCATGGCTTATCCACTCATAAAGGCCGAGATAAGACGATGGCAGTTTTCCTTTGTGGTTCAATTCCACATGTTTATCCTTCATTCTATTTTCTACTGCAAGTGAAGATATTATCAATTTATCACAACACTTGGGGAGTCTAACCATCTACAAGTGTGACACATATTCAATCTAGTTCAATTCTTTATTTTTGCTGCATTAATGTGCTTCTAATAACTCCATGTCTGGGTCACAGGACCCATATTTTTGGTTTCAGGAAGTGAAAATGTTGTATCTCAATGCACATTGCAGGTCCTAGGTTACCACTTTACAAGTCAGGAAATTTTTGTAAGAACTAGACAGTAAGTGGCTTTAGCATCAACCCTGCTCATATGCATAAAGTCTTCAAAGCGATCAATACTCAGGAGCTGTAATAATAATAATAATAATAATAATAAAAGGAGCATAACTCCATGTCTGGGTCACAAGACCCATATTTTGGGTTTCAGGAAGTGAACATGTTGTATCCCAATGCACATCGCAGGTCCTAGGTTATCACTTTTTAAAGTCAGGAAAAATTTGTAAGAACTAGACCATAAGTGGCCTTAGCATCAACCCTGCTCATATGCATCAAGTTTTCAAATTGATTACTCAGGAGCTGTCACTGAATCTCCAACTTCAAATAAAAAAAGGAGTAGGTAATAGATTCATCGGATGGGGTGTGTGCGTCGAAAGATGCAGGAGCAGATATCGGAGAAGAGAGTGAGTGGAATGTTGTAACTAGAAAATCAAAGAAATATATTCCCAACAGGGCTGGAGGACGTGACCCAGCAAGCTTTCCAACCCTATTTGTAAAAGGCTTCCCGGATGGGTGGGCTCCAATTAATTTCACCAGAGTATTCGGCAGAGCAGGCACTGTCATGGATGCGGTTCGACCTAGAGACAAAACTAATGGAGGTTATAGGGATTCCACCCTAGTCAGAATGAGATCAGAATCAGAACTTGGTAAAGCCATTCATCTCTTGCATGGTAAAAGCTTCGGAGGAACCAAGATGCTCGTTCAGAGAGCGAGATACGGCCCAGAAAGGAAACGGAAAATCACCAAGTTAGGTATTCAAAAGCCGAGCAGTATGCAGCGGAGGTTTCTTACTACCTCCCGATTTCATCAACAGAGCTTTGTGTCGTACAAGGAAGCCCTCCTCAATCGTAAGAACAGCGGTTACTCCTCCGTAGAAGCCAACAAAACGTTGGACAAACCAAATTGGAAGAAATTTCAAATGCAAATAATGTGATTCATATTAATCAAGGTTTTTTCAATCGCTCATCAAAATTCCTTGAAGATTCGGTTGTCGCGATTACTAGGGAAGGGGCTACAATCGACGAGGTCAAATTCTGGATTGATGAAGTTTGTAGAATTCCGGTAGATAAGCTCTCCATCAAACCAATCAGCCTCAATGCTCTTTGGATTCAGAAACCTCAAGATGCCAATCTTAATATTCTGATTATGGCGGGGGTGCTGTTTAAGGACAGACCAATCTCTGAAATCTAGCATTGGAACACATTTTCGGCTTCCGGGAATGAAGAAATATGGGTTCTGATATGGTCAGTCCCTCTCGAACTTTGGAACGAAGATTTCTTTTGTAAGGCCGCATCACCTTTGGGAAATCTTATCGAGATTAATCCTAAGACCATCAACGGTGAAGAGATGGGGGTCATTAGGGCGAGAGTTAGCAAAAGAAAGGGTGAGCCGTTGCAAGAGTTCATTCAGGTGGAGGTCGCAGGCAGGAATTTGTTCATGCCGATCCAACAGGAAGCGAAAGACTCCACTGCTCGATGGGGGAATATCTGGAGAGTCAAATCCCCAAAATCTCAGCATACATCCCATATAGAGACCGGAGCTATAGCAAAAGGAGTTCAGCCCTAGTGTTCCATCGGACCAACAGTAGTGCACGCTCACAAAAGGCACTGCTTCGAAGGAGTACCAAACCCGTCGTTATCCATGTGCCGCAACCTAAACAAATGTAGTGTTCCCACAGCTTCCTCCAGCCGTCTTCGTTAGATTCGAGTCACGTCTCCTGTCCCCGGTGCCATGTGTCCCTCCCCAGAGCATCCCATCCTTGACTTCAACACACGGACGGGGGAGATTCATCCCGCCTCGAAAAACCAAACTCCTCTCCTTCATATCGCATCTTCTCATGATATGTATCGCATCCCCTTTTTGCTAGATGGTCCAGAGGGGAATATCCCGATATATCGGACTCATCCCGAGTTATTGCCGGTGAGTCTCCCTTCTACTCTACCTAACCCTCTTAACCAGTACTCTTTCACCCCATCACACATCCCCTACCTTCACTCCTGCTGTTGTGGTCCCCATCGTCTCCTCCTCTAGTTCCGATAAGCACAGTTCCCTTCAGCTCATCCTTAGTTGATTCAGCCTCTCTCAATCCTATTCAGCTGAGTATAGAACAGTTTTCCGACTCTGATCGAGACTCTTCTCATTCAGAGGGACTCTCCATCCCGTCATGCTCGTCCCCTATTTCCTCATTCTCCAGCGTGGGGCTCTCAGACATGGCCCTTGCCCCTCTATTTCAGGAAGAAAACAAAGCCGAAGTCATTGTTGTTAAACCATTACAGATCCGGGTGGGTAGTCCTCCGATTACGGGCTCGAACACATTCCTCAGTCCAAATATGCAACTCAAAGGAATAGGATGATCGATATCATTCAAAAGAAACGGTGGATCGGGGAAGCTATGGGCCATGTCAGTAGATCAATTGAGTTATCATTCGGGGATCACCCGGAAGACTTTGTGGCATTGTTCCAATGTATAGAACCAAGTGGAAGACCTCTGGTTGGGTCATCCCCTCTGAGAAAGCCTTCTATCAAGGCTTGTGGAAATAGGGGCTCTCGGTCTCCTCACACAAGCTCCTCTCCCTCCAGAGAGTTAAGGTTGGGCGTTGCTAAAGGAAGGATGCAGGGAAGATCTGTTTCCTAAATGAAAGTCCTTTCCTGGAATGTCAAAGGTTTGGGATCCACACAAAAGAGGATCCTCATTAGAGATACCTGTGATAAAATTAAGGCAGACATTATTTGTTTCCAAGAAATAAAGATTCTCAACTTCTCTGATAAATTGATGGGCTCTATTTGGAAGCCAGCAGATGTTAAGTGGGTGGCCCTCAATGCTTCCGGAAGCGCAGGAGGTATTCTTATTGCTTGGAGATCCTCCAAATGGTCCATTCAGTAACCGTTTGGAGAAGATAGTTCTTAAAGAGGTTAGTTCTGATTTCTCGTCTCATATTACCTCAGTTTATGGCCCTAACAAAGAAGATGTAAGAAACGCGTTTTGGCAGGATCTTAGTGCAGCTAGACAAATCTTCTCCAGGCCGTGGTATATAGGGGTTGATTTCAACATCACCCGATGGGCAAAAGAAAGATCAAAAAGGGCTCCTGTTTCTGCAGCTATGAGGAAGTTTTCTTCATGGATCAACGACCAGTCTCTCGTGGACCTGCCCCTCATTGGTTCCAGATTCACCTGGTCCAATGAAAGATTAAACCCCTCACTTAGCAAGACTAGACAGATTTCTGGTTTCCCCAGATTGGATCGAATCATTTCCTTCGGTTTCCCAGACCCACATCCAATCACTGTCCTTTAATCCTATCCATCGACATCGATAATTGGGGCCCCAAATCTTTCAGATTCGATATGTCATGGCTGCAAATCGAGGGGTTCAAGCAGCTAATTCAATATTGGTGGTCAGAATTTAAAATTGAAGGCTTCGCTGGTTTCAGAATTTGGAAAAAGCTGAGACTCCTCAAATCCAAGATCAAGGACTAGAAATCGGTAGAGGTTCACCAAAGAAATTCAGCGACCAGAAACATTCTTGCAGAAATTCAAGCTCTCGATCTATTTGCTTAATCCAACCCATTATCTCATGAGCAGAGGGTTAGAAGATTCCAGCTGCACCATAAGTATTCAAATAGGATTCTCGAGGAAGAAATTGTATGGAGACAGAAATCGAGATGCAAATGGCTTAAAGAAGGTGATAAGAACAAAAGGTATTTCCATGCTATAGCGTCGGCCCGTGCCAGGCATAATAAAATTTCTTCCTTAATCGTTGATGGGGCCCATACAGAGGACAAAGAAAAAATTGCAAAAGCTGCAATTAGTTACTTCAGCAAGCTGTATCAAAAAGAAGATTGGAATAGGCCCAGGTTTGATAATCTAAAATTCAACCAAATTTCAGATGGGGAAGCCGTTTCCTTAGAAGCAGATTTTTCGTATGACGAAGTTAAAGGTGCACTTGACTCAATGCAAGGAGACAAGGCCCCTGGTCCAGACAAGTTCCCAATCAACTTTTTTCATTCCTTCTGGGAAATCCTCAAGGGAGATTTTATGGATTTCATTTCGGAATTTCATGATAGAGACCGTTTATCCAAAAACCTTGGTGCCTCCTTCATTGCCTTAATTCCTAAACGGGCAGGAGCTGATTCAATGTCGGACTTCAGGCCCATCAATCTGAAGATATTGGCTAAAGTTCTTGCAATCCGTCTTAAAGCAGTTATTGGCAGAGTAATCTCAGATAATCAAAATGCTTTCATCCCTGGCAGGCAAATCACCGACAGTGCTCTCATCGCCCTAGAATGCTTAGATTCCTGTCACAAATCAGGTTCAAAGGGTCTCATTTGTAAAATCAACATTGAAAAAGTTTATGACCACGTTGATTGGAGTTTCCTATCTTACATGATGGGTCATATGGGTTTTGGCGACAGATGGATAGGATGGATGGGGGAATGCATCAGTTCAGCCTCCTTCTCCATCCTTTCAAACAGCTCCCCAAAAGGGTTCTTCAGTGGATCCAGAGGACTGCGGCAGGGAGACCCTCTCTCCCCCTTCCTATTCCTAATCGTAGGCGAGGCGCTCTCAAAAATGCTATCTAAGGGCCAGGAAGAAAATCTGTTCAGGGGCTTCAAAGTGAAAGGTATGGACACGACAATTTCTCATATTCAGTTCGTAGACGACATGGTAATATTTTGTCAGGCAGAAGAAGGAGATGTTAACAGCTTGAGAACCATCATTCGTTGCTTTCAAGAGGTGTCGGGTCTCAAAATCAATTTAGCTAAATCTGAGATGTTCGGCGTCAATCTGACGGTGGAAGAAACTCAATACTCACGCTGATACTCTTCACTGTCCAATAGGTAACCTACCCACTACCTTTGTAGGCCTTCCTCTTTGCATTGGTAACCCCCCTTTACACCTCTGGGACAAAGTCATCAAAAGATTCGACTTCTATCTAGCCAGATGGAAGTGTCAATACCTCTCCCTGGGCGGGCATCTTACTCTTATCAAGTCAGCTTTATCCAACCTCCCCATCTACTTTATGTCCTTATTTAAATGCCCAGGTGTTATCCTATTCTCCCTGGAAAAATTCAGAAGAGATTTCTTATGGCACGGTCAGGAGGACAGGAAATTTCATCTAGTAAAATGGGAGGAAGTTTGCAATCAGCAACATCAAGGAGGTACTGGGATCAGAAATCTGAAAATTATGAACAGGGCCCTGCTCAGTAAATGGATGTGGAGATTGGTTTCAAATCGAGTCAGTTTGTGGAATAGAATCATCAAATGTAAGTACGGTACTTCAGCAGGTGGATGGTGGACAAAAGACTCCTCAACTCATAGAGCATCTGCTGTGTGGAGAGGTATTCTGTCCTCAAAGCGACATGTCCTAGCTGGGACTAGTATAGCGGTTGGTAAAGGCGATAAAACTCGTTTCTAGGAAGATCTTTGGGTGGGAGATTCCCTCCTCAAGGACAAATTTTCTAATCTGTATAGGTTGGCTCCAAACCACTCCATTCTAGTGGCTGACGTCATCTCAAATATAGGGGAGGTCCAGTCCTGGAGCATCAATTGCAGAAGAAACCTAAACGACTGGGAAATTGAGGAATTTGCGGCTCTTCTAAGTCACCTGTCCAACTGTAAGCCTGATCAATCTCGTGAAGATTCCTTAGTTTGGAGGCGTGACCAGTTAAATCAATTCTCAGTTAAATCCCTCCACGATTTAATTAACCGATTCCTCAGTTAAGAATCAGGTCATGTTATGAAAAATTTGGAAACTCAAAGTCCCCCCAAGATATCTGTGTTTGGTTGGTTAGTTGCGAAACAGAAAGTTCTGACAATGGATAACCTGAAGAAAAGGGGTATGATAATTCCCAATATATGCCTTTGCTGTATGTTTTCTGAAGAATCTGTAAACCACCTGTTCGTTCACTGCTCATTCTTCTCCCAAATATGGTTCGCAGTTCTCAGGCTCTTCAACTTGTCCTCGTGCACTCCTTACTCTTCGGAAGACTTCTTCAAAGCTTCGTTAGGTGTCAATCTGGGTACCCAAAGGAATAAAATTTGGAAGATCTGCTTGGTGGCTGTTTGGTGGTCGGTATGGGAAGAAAGAAATGGGCGATGTTTCAACAATATATCAAAGTCTCTGGATTTCTCTCTTCAGAGAGTGCAGCAAAATGTAGCAGACTGGGCCCATAATTTTCTTAATATTAAGGATTGTAATCTGTTTACTGTTGGAGGTTCTTATTTCCGCTAACTCAGCAGGAATACCTCCCTCCCTGCATTTCCTTTTGTTTTAATATATTTCTCGTCACTTTTTTTTTTTGAAAGATGACTTAGTATTTCTCGTCACTTAAAAAAAAAAAAAAAAAAATTCATCACTTCCTACCCTTTCCACAGATCTAGTGGAACCAAGTTCGTACACAGACAATCTAAAACATAATGTGAGAATGGTAAAAGAAAAACCTACATGCCCAGATGACTGAAATTTATAAAATAATAATAATAATAATAAGATATAGCATAATAATGGACATTGCAGAAAAAACTCACTGATTCATCTTCAGATTGTATACCATAGTCCCCATCAATCTCCACATTGCCTGACTGAGATTCTGAATAAAAGATGTAAATTTTCAATGTGGAGTAGAACGAAACTCATCATCACCATCTAAGCCTTATCCCAACTAACTGGGGTCAGCAGAACAAAACTGAGAGATTTTACAAAGTAATCAGTTCACTACCAGGATGTTCTGTGCTTCCTAGAAGACCTCTTTCATTGCCTTCTCCGTTCGGATCGGCCTGATGTTCCATAGTAGACTCTGAATGCAGTGTTTTGTGAGGAAATGGCATGTCTCCAAGATTTTCTGCTAGCATTGTGGAGTACCTGTATGAATGTCGTAGGTATAAAATGTTTCCTTCCAGTGTTAAAGGTGGAGCAATGATAGAAACTATATGTTGTACACCATTCACGAAACATGTTATGGAGAACAATCTCCTACCTTTCAGTCTGACCTAAAAGAAAATCAAGCTGCTTATCAAGCGTCTTTTTCTTTCTTTCATCAAGCTCCAGCTGATGTTTGTACAGCACCTGAAATCACGTATTGCATGGGAAGGATAATACTTCAGAAGATCACGAAGGATTAATGAGAGGGAACACATAACCACCACTGAATCTCCAAACTTAACATGAATATGAACTTGCCAGCTTCTCTATCTTCATCCAGAACTTCTTCACATCCTTAGAAATATTGAGTGCAGTTTTTCTCAACCGCTGCTCTTCTTCCTGAATCCCAATAAAGAATAAGCATGATCAACTAATAAATCTAAGCCATTTTAAAGATCACCAAATGGCCAACGAAAAAGATGTCATGTCAGTAATATTTGTTTTTCATAAATGAGTTACTACATATGTTATGAAGGCAATCCAGTCCAATGCATATTGATACCACTGGTTTTCTTCTTCTCATATCAATTTTGTGCATGGATATTTTAGATTTTAATACGAGCAAACCTTGACTTTCTTTTCTCCCCTTGTGGCTTGGTCCAGCATGTTCTTGCTGGCTCTTATAGTGACCTTCTTTGCCAGAGCCAATTTCCATTTTCTCTCTGATTCAAAGTCCTGTCAACCAAAATTTTATCAATTTAGATGAAAGAGAACGTAGCATCATGTATTAATCATATCTATACCGTTTTTCGCTAAAATATAATTCATATAAAAATCCAAAAGAACAACAGGATGCAAATGGTGACTGTTAAAAGGTGGCAAAGACTCATACCAAGTACCAAAGCATCAGATGCTACAAAGTGTAGTAGCTTACCTTCGATAACCAAATCATCTCCTCTAAAACATGATCCCAATGTGTTTTGGGACGAAGAGGTCCTCTAGGAGCATCAAGAGCCTATAAAACAAAATTGAAGTATAATCTAAGTAAAATACCAAGAACAGACCAGTGAGAAAACACCATCTGTATATCCAATGCCACATCCATCAGGTAAGCAAGATATTGCAATTAACAAACATAGCAAAAGAAAGTTTCCAAAAGGAGAAGTTAATTGTGGAGTGTTAAGATATATCAAGAGCTGCAATAACTCAAATAACCACCACCATATCCATACGCAAGCAAGAGGTGATAAAGTAACATTGCTGTAAGATAACTTCAAAAACTAACCTTTTGTTTCTTAGCTCTTGTGTCATGATCAAGTTTAGGCCTAGGACCTTTTGAGGCCATGGTTTCATGTAAAAGCCTATATCATGATTCTGGAAATTTCAGAAATAAAGACGGTTAATGAAAGGAAAAAGTTCAAGCAAGGCATGATGTGGAAGAAAGCAGGTAATAAATGAACAATTGCATGTGCTGTACCTAGGCACGTCCGGAGAGAACGGATTACCATTGCATACCAATCAGACTCCTGGAAATGGCCTGGACTCAAAACACGGGAATTAGAATATCAAATTCAATATTTACAACTCAGAACAACTTACATTCATAAAATAAATGACGGGACAATAGAGCATCAAAATCTCAACACTGAAGCAACAAATACACAAATGGGTCTCTGATGAACTCTACTGGTAAGATGATTTTATTTTTTTAAAATTTTTTTTTGAGAAGAATGTCAGAACCTTTAAAATTGCAAAAAACTAGATCATCCCTCTCCAACCAGATAGAACACAAGGCGGCAAGGAGAGCAACCTTCCACTTAGCAGCTCCGAGATTATCGCCCCCACCAAAATGCCAAGACCAAAATAATCCACCAATAGAGCATGGCATCACCCAACTAACATTGGCAGATCTGAGGATATCAGACCAGATAATGCGAGAGAAAGAACAACTGGTCGACCGACTCTTTTGCACTAAGAAAAAGAGGGAGTGCATTGGGCAAAAAGGAGGGATCTCTTATGCAGGTTGTCGATTGTGAAACTATGCACCAAATAATGACTTCAGGAATGTATTTTCAACACTCTCTGCAGCTCGAGCACCAAGTACCTATGATACACACTAGACTGACGGGTACTTATTCTACAATATGAGGTTGTGCCTTTTTAAAAGCTCTTGCAAGAGATTGTGAAAAAAAAAAAAAAACTACATTTAGATGGCCTTCGTGGTCACTTTAGGATCGACAAAACAACAGTCGTGGTCAAGGACCGTTGCTACAAGTCAGGTTTAAAGAAAAATGTTGGAATCGTCATTCGGTAGCATTAGGTGTGTCAGCTAAGGGCATGTTTGGGCAGTGGGATTAGAAGGGATTAGGTAGGATGGGATTCATCTGGTCCTGTGCCAATTCCACTCCATGTTTGGGAAGAATGGAAAAGCTTGGAATTAGAATAGATGGAATTGCATTGGGTCCCGTGCCAATTTCACTCAATTTTAGCAAGTTGTGTAGGTCCCACCATGATGTGTGGGCTATATCCACACCATCCACCCATTTTTCGAGATTATTTTAGAGCATGGACCAAAAAATCAGGTAAATCTAAAGCTCAAGTGGACCCCACCATAGAAAGCAATGGGGATTGAATACTTACCGTTGAAAAATTCTTTGGGGCCACATAAGTTTTGGATCTACCTCATTTTTAGGCCCATGCCATAAAATGAGGTTACAAAACAAATGAACGGTTTAAATATAACACATATGTGTTATTCTCAGTAATTTCAAATGACGGTGGGTATATCCATTCAATGTACCACCGTATTACCAACAAAGCATGGAATTAATCTTATCCCATGGCAACAGGGGACAATCCCTGCCATAGGTAATAATTATGTTTTTTGAATCTCATCCCACCTAATCCCTTCTAATCCCACCGCCCAAACACGCCCTAAGCAAAGATAACAAGTAGAATACTAGTCATTATACTCCATTACCTGCGCTAGATGCTCCACTAGAAGACATTGACACGGATTTCGTCATGTAATTACCTAAGACTAAACATAACTATGATCGATAGGTGTTCAAAGATGACCGATTCCATCTCCTAAAACAAGACATTGGATTCTTTACACACCAATATTTTCTTCCAAGAGGAGTTTCCAAGACGATTGTGTATGATTGTGATGTTAAGTTTTGGCAAACTTGATGATCTAAAATGGGAACTAAATTGAAGTTCTCAAGAGCTTATCACCCGCAAACAGATGAACAAACCAGCATTTTTAACCATAGTTAAGGCTATCAGTGGGTCGCGTTCAGACCGAGCCAAGGTCAATCCAAGTCTGGCCCACATGGTAGGACTTAAGCCCAAACATAGCCTAGGCTCATGACGTGCCAAAATGGACAAGCCGGAGCTCAACCTTAAAAGTTAATAACAGGCTCAGTCCAAGCTCAACCCTAGCCCAAGTCCAAACCTTTTCACCACCTCTAGAATTCGAATAGTCGTCTGGGAGAATATTAATTTCTATTTATAATCGTCTAAGAGAATGTTATTTGTTACTGAAATGAGAATGGTCATTTAGGAGAATGTTAATTGCTATTAATATGTTGTCTAATCCACATTAGCCATTAAATATTTTAAAATATACAAAAAAAAAGAGGTGAAACTTTGAATGTACCCTTGAAAACCATAAACGGGCTGCGTTAGGCTGGACTCAAGCTGGGCTGACAGATCTTTATACACAGCACAAGCCTGGATCAATGAATAAATGGGCTTCACTTTTAGGCTCAAGTCCGGCCCTTGGGCCATATATGCCAACCCAAGCCTAGCTTGAAGCAGGCCAGCCCGACCAATTGACAACCCTAACCACAATCATGGAAATCTTATTGCATCAAATCATGGCACATGTCACAAGCTGAGATTGCCCGTAAAAGTTCTATGAACCACACCACAAGACTCTCCTTTCGAAAGTACAACTAGTATCAAGCCTTAACAACCTATCGATTTAGTCCCACTTCCTACTATGACTCATTGAACTCAGATGTCGAGGCTTTTGCACAACATATTTACAAGATACATAAGGAAGTCGGACAAAAGATTACCACTAGTAATGAAAATTATAAGGGGCATGCAAATGTTCGATGGCGTTTAGCACAATTTCAAGAAAGGGATAGGGTCATGGTACGACTCAAACATGAGAGGTTTCCAGCAGGTCATTACACCAAGCTCCACTTGAGAAACGCACATCCTTCTCATGTTTTGAAGCAAGTAGGTGCCAATGCATACCTAATCGAGCTTCCATGTGAACTAAATATCAGCCCCGTTTTCAATATGGAAGACCTTATAGTCTATCTTGGACATCATGAAAACAAGAACATGGAAGAACAAGTTTCCAAATACCCGATGTCATTGCTGTCAAATAACATAAGCGATTATATGCGACCCAATGGGGTTGTGTGCATATGCGATCGCACAATCGTGTATGCCATCAAACAGCCCCAAAAAAGTTTATATTTTTTATCATGTAAGTGATGGAATATTCGCATAAGCGATCACATAATTGCATAAGCAATCGCATATGCCATCGCATAATGCCCAGTGTTCATAAAATTGCATATGCAGTAGATGCTCCCAAAATGGCATATTTGATCACATAAATGCTTACGCAATTGCGTATGACAACACTGCCAAGGTACCACGCCAATTCAAGGAAATCATTGAACATGTGTTAGACAATCATATAGTTTGTACACCCCAAGGGGAGTATCAAAAGTTTCTCGTCAAGTGGAGCAACCAACTAAAGTCCAACAACACATGGATCTCAGAAGACGATTTCAAATGCTACAACTAAGAGCTCTATGATGAGTACATTGCCATTAGCTCGGTGGAACCGAGTTTTTCAAAGGTGGGGGAGGAATTGATGCAATCGCACTCCATTCCACACATGCATGCTATATGTGCACAAGAAAAGGCCCAATTACCTTTTTTAGATTGTTTCTAATTTCTTTTTTCCATATTTTAGAAAATATATCTCTATGTTGGGAAATAAGTATTATTTGATTTTCATGTATAAGGGTTTCCATACTTTAGAGATCTTGACTAGTAAGGAATTCTATTTTTAGATTCCTTAAATTATGCTAGAGCTTTTCGCAAGGAGGAAACCTTGTAATCACTCATTATAAATAAGGCATAGGCCCTATGGAATAAGACATGGTTGAATGATATTTTCTCTGAGCAAATTCTCTCGTTTCGCCATAGTAGTGTGTTGGGAGAAGTTGTGATCCCTAGTATAAGACTAGAGATCTGTTAAGCTTCATCACAATGATTGCATCTTTTCTTGTTTGATTCGAACGTTCAATCCAGTACGTTGAACTTCATTGCAATTAGTTTCTTCATTGTTCTAGTTGCATTAGAAAGCATCCCAATCAAATAATGTCGCATCCCAAGATAAGATTTTCAAAATGTGAAGAATCTCAAACACCACAGCATTAATATACCTTTGTATGCACAAATTTGAATGAGACGTCTTCCTTGTGTAGTGATTGATATCTCTTTTTTCCCATAGAAATGTGAGGATGCATCTCATTGTTGAATTCTCATCTACAAAAAGAAACCTATAAGATGCGAGTTCGCTCAAACTCAAACAACTAGAACTAGGACAAGAACAGAAACAGGCATGCCCGAGTCAGTCAGGACAGGTGCAATATCATCTCCATGACTAAAATAGTGAATAAACCAAGACCGCAAGAAGACACATTGCCAATGTGTCCACATAACAAAAATGGAAAATGGGTTCAGGCAGAACAATTGAACCGTCCATCAGGTGGTCCCTACCATATGCAAAAGATATGCAGGTCCAAACATCAGACAGGCCACTCCATACGGAAAACGGATGGCTAGAAGCATTCGGTGTGCATGTGTGGCCCACCTAATGATTGAAACACATGTTAATTTTCCATCAGCTGCTAAAACAATCACTAATACGAAAACCAACAAGAAAGAACGCTGACAGATGAAAATGCCGATGATAGAAATCAGAGAAAGAAAGAATCGGAAGGAGACAACTCACACTTACGCAAAAAGTATGAAACTGAAGAAGAAGAATGAAAAGAGTATGAAAGAAGGAGAAAATTTCCTGCGAAATCTCAAAAAATAAAAATAAAAATAAAAAAAACTCAGACAAATGAAATCAAGAACAGCGACAATCTCATCTTCTTCGGAGAGAGATCTCATCGACTCTCTCTCTCTCTCTCTCTCTCTCTCTCTCTCTCTCTCTCTCTCTCAACTCACCTCATCTTTGCTGCTGTTGTTGCAGAGAGTGACACCAGATATGGAGGAAAGATGGCGGGAATCCCGAGGTAGAAGATTAAAGAGAAATCTTCTGGGGGTATCTTAGGGACTGAAAATTACAGTCTCGGCGGGAGGTTTTGGGGACGAACAAGCTCTCTCGATTTCTCGATTTCCACCGAAGAGAATGGCAACTCGCGAAAAGCGTAAGTGGTTTTCTAGAATACATCTCGACGTATTCATATAGCATGCATCGGGGACTATATCCGTTGGATCTTGGATCGCGTTCGGTGATCTAGACCGTTTAAAAGATGTACCTCACGATGCTGCCATTGAAATCATCCGACTACAATATTTAAGTAATTTGCTTGTTTTAAATTTTCCATCGAATACAAACCGTCCATTAGATCGTTGCTTTGTGGGTCGTAGATTAAAATATATAAGATCTCATATTTGAAGATTTTTGAGGCAGCCAACCTCATCCTTCTATTTCGTCATATCAACAGTTTGGAATAGCGAAAACGGCCCTAGATCAACGGTACAGTCTCAACGTATCGTATATTTACAAGTCGGGATGTATTCTACCAAACCTCGACGTGAAAACGAGGAAGCGTAGAATCCTCGACGACAACAACTTTGATAGTCTGCTCGGGCGTGACGATGATACGCAGGCACTTAAAACATTACTTAGTAATTCAAATTAGACTGTCCAGATTATTTGATTATTATTTGACTACGCAGATTGGTTTTCTTTTTTTTTTGAACGGTTTAAAATGAAAAATAAACGACGGTGTGGGAATGCCGACGTATGCAATTTCTCAGTGGCTACTTATCAAGTGTCATAGGCTGCCAGAGTATCATATAATCATATAAACAGCAACGAGTTAGATTACACTCCGCTTACTTTTCTGACAATTGGGGCCCATGGTTCGTTAATGCAGAACATTGGTCCGTTGTCCAAACGTGGATTATCGTAGCATCAAAATCTTCTGGCTGGGACCATCTAACCATTCTGTTTTTTTAGCCGATAGATAGACGGTTGAGGAGAGAAGTACAACAACGGTCCACTTCCAGCTTCACGGATATTTGGGGCATTCTATCTACAAGGTAGATCGACAGGCCAGTGGTCTGGATTACGGAACTTGTGTACAAGCCATTCTTCTAGTTATGCCCCTAACACCTGTTTGATTGGGCAATCGGATCCCTTCAATTTGCAGCTTAGGAATAGATGGTTAAGACGAACAGGGGAACGGTCCACGTTCAACTGAGAAAATTGCTTTAGTTTGATGGCTATGATCTGGAGAAGAGTCTGGGACATGGTCCATGAACGGCAATCCCGAGCAGAGCAAGGGTTCTAGTTGATGAACCATGGGCCCCACCTTTCAGAACTGAAAGCCCGAGTAAGCTGCAAAAGACTGCGGTGGGGGATCTAATTGCTTCACGGCACTGATTTAAAGGCGCCGAGGATCACTAGCAGATGCAACACATGTGGGCCCACATTGATGTTTCTGTGACATTCATTCTCCACATCTGTTTTCACTGCCTCATTTTCACTGTACATTAAAGGAAAAAAAAATAAAAATCAGCTTTATCCAAAACTCTAATGGGCCACCCGAGGATTGGAAGTGGAGTGCATTTGGATACGAGTGGTTTAGCATGGGAGGAAATTGAAGTACGTTTGGTGTGTTTTTAAATACAAACTTTTTGAAATGATTACAATCATTTATCAAATATAATATATCTATGTTAATTTGAAATATTAAAGTTGAATAAGTAATTAAATTCATATTTTTATAAATATACTATAAAATTTCATTGCATTCATGTTTTGAATTCCAATGTATTATAAATTTAATTTGAATTCTAATGTATTTCAAATACAAGCTTGTGAATGAGTTGTAAGTGTGTCCCATGTATACGTAATTGTCATGCTTTTTTATAGCAAGTATTGAAACAATACTTATTTTTAAAATAATACTTAGTAACTTGCGGATTAATTATGCTTTTAAGTGTTGTGTTTTATAAGAAAAATATAAATTTAAAAAATAATACTTATTTTTAAAAAGTAAATATATTATATGAATTCTTTCAAAAAAAAAAACACTCAACAGATTAATGGTAAGAGGATGGATTTTTACCATTGCATAACTCGTATGGTTTCTCCGGTGTTTTATTAAGCATACTTTTGAACTTCGTTTTATACAGATTGGTGCTCGTATGGTTTAGGCCCATATAAGCTATGATGCATTTAGAGAGTGAACTAGAGTTATGTTTAACTTATTAGTGTCTAAGGTTATAATCATCGTGTTGGTTGTGTGTCACATATAGTACATTTAATGATAGTTAAGGTGACTATGATTCGAGTGAGACAAAACCGTCCATAACTTGATTCCATAACTTGATTCTCACCAGGAAGAAAGGAAAACACAAATGTCTGCTAGATGCAATACTTCTATAAGCCCCAAGAAGGTTTCAATGGCTGTTTCTTGTGGTGTAGCCGATCTCGAGTTTTGGATCTGCCTTGGTTTCAAAACTAACGCATCTGTGTGGGACCCTTACCCACAAAGCTTTGTAAAAAGAAAAAACCATATAAGAAATAATCGAATCCAACAGCATCATGCGGCCTTTTTCCTGTTACGGTATGATAATATCATATCCATTATATCCATGAGAAAGGTGGGCCACATCCTGACCTGGGATTTGGGTTTTTTCTTCTTCTTTTTTCTCTGGTCAGAGATGGTGGTCCGCCTGTAGTTTTTTTTTTTGGAGCTTTTGGCCCTTTTGGAATTAATAATATTTTTGCTGAATCTTCCAAAAAAGATACCTCATATGAAAATCAGATCCCTCCACACAAAGAGTGAGACAAAATCATCAATGTACTGGTGTGGTCCACCCAACAAGCAGATCAGCCGAATAGTACGACTTAGTGTATTGGTGTGGCCCACCCAACAAGCTGATCAGCCTGACATTCTTATCAAATCGGCCCCACCCAATATTCCCTGTTCCTAACTGTGATTCAATGGTCCCAGCCATCCAATAACTGCCCATCAAATTGGTCGGCTGCGATCATTTATGATGAAAGGCTTTGATCATGATCGTCTCCTCTAATTCCCCATTCTTCCCAAGAAAAATGGACAGCAATTCTAGCCATTCCATCACGCCCATTAAAATGGACGATCTTGATCATTTATGAAAATGGGCCTAACCACGGATCAACACGGCCCATGTTATTGGTCCCACCTTTAATTCCCCATGCCTTGCTTGCATCACTCTGACTTGGTGATCCTACCTGTTTGATCAACAGCTAAGAAATGGAGGATCCAGATCACTCATGACAAAAAATAAATAAATAAAAATGGTGGATCTAGACCAATTAAATCTCACCATGAACCATTGGATGGAGCCCCAGATGGATGACCAAAACTGGGCATCTTCTCTATGAACATAAATCGGCCATGGTCCAGAACTCATAGCAAACAGTTTATCCTGACCACCAATTGCTGGAATCCAAACGGGCAGCTGGAAATGAAAAGGCAACAGCCCAGATCTAACAGCATAAAATCAATGGCCATGATCATCCATTCTGCGTGATAGTGTGTGTGTGTGTGTGTGTGTGTGTGTGTGTGTGTGTGTGAGCCAATCCATGATGGCAGTACCTATCAGGTGGACAGCTCTGATCATCCATCCACTGAAACATACAGTTAAAACACAACAGTGACATGTACAATCTACTTACAGCTTGTTTTCTACATGGTAGAAATCACACCACCACCTAAACATCTGAGATTTGTTTGGTTGCACCAGATATCATGAAATTTCATGATTAATCAGTCTAATTGGGCACAAAATATCATGAAATTTCATGATTCTCTAGATGCCATTATGAACAGGAAGCTGAAACAAATAGTACCCGCATAGAAGATCCATGCAAGTACAATCCAACTATTGAATCCAAGATCTTCAGTACGCTTCTAAACTTCTTGATCGGCAACCATCCGTTTCAGACCCATCAACATCCACCCACACTTCATTTTTGCGCCCAATAATGCGGAAAGGGGAATCATATTGAGCGATCGAGTAAGCATTCTCACCTTCAGGTGTGGTTGAACCTGCCCATGGAGATCGGCTCAAGCTGATGGCGAGTTTCTCTGCCTCCTTGACAACGTTGCTGTCCCGAGCAAACCCGGAGAACTTCCTGACCGCAACACAGTGGTCCACCCATTTGTCTGGATGCAGGTCCAGTTCAGGGAGGGGGAGCGGCGGCACTGCCTGAAATTTCACAGGCAAGTAGAGCCGGACAGCGTAGGCTGATGAGTTCAGCGGGCCCGCCCCTGGGACGATGCTTGTTAACACAGGAGCAGTCATTGCAATCCGGGATGAATTGAGATTGGCGCCTTGGATGTACTGAAACAATCTGAGGATTACAACAATAGGAAAGATTCATTCCCAAGTCCATTGCATCAGAGTAAATGATGAAGCCGCTGAAAGAGAGATGCTATCAACAGCCTCATTCTGCCTGACCACATCATGATTCAGATTATTCATCTAGAAGGTCCCACCATAAATGATCTCTCTCATCAGGAGGAAGCTGTGTCCACACAAAGGTCGAGTTAGAAACAACGGTCAGGAAAAGCAGTTTCTAACTCGCCTTTTGTGAGGATGTAGAGATCCCTCATCAGCAAGGTGCTTTCCCATAAGCAACATATCTGCCATGACCTTCTAGATGAATGGTATGGATCGTCACATGGCAGGGCAGAAGAGGGCACCACCTTAGAATTCCTCTGAGTAAAATGGAAGAGTTAATTCAGTGGTTGGAGCCAGCCAAGCCAAGTTGAATGGTCCAAGTTTCCAGTCTGTCAGTGAGTCTTTTCAAAAGTGGGTTTCAGAAATGAGAGCAGAATTATAAATGAAACATTTACAAGTTCTAAGGCCCTGCTTGGTTGCCACTTTAAAATGATTTCATCTCATTTTAGTTAACAGTAATTATGATATTAATGATTATTGTTAATATAAAGAGGTGGGCTCCAGTGGTACTGGTAAGACGTGGGGCCCACATGATGTATGCAAGAAATCCAACCCATCCATTACTTAGATGCATGAGCTCATGTTAACCTCAGGTATACCAATCCAGCACTCAAGTGGTCCACAGCAAAGAGAACAGGATGGAGGCACCTAATCACAAAACAGTCTGATTTTGGGCCTGACCCTTCATCAAGGCCAGATGCAGGGTCTCAATGGCCTGCATTGCAGATACACTCAACAACGCGCCCCTATTCAAATCAGCAGTGGGTGTCCACTCTCAACTTGTTCACTGTGTTGTGGACCACCTGACTTTTGGACCACTCTGATGTTTGGGTATGGAGTATAACTTGATGAGGTCACACATCTAATGGACGGATTGGATGTCATGGATATATCATGCAAACCCCACTTCTGTCTATTGCACCATAGCTTACGGTGGTACCAGTAACACCAGAAAGCACCCCTTGTATAAATTACGGGTTATCAAGACTGTTTTTACTAGAATCTCTAATGCATGACCACTATCAACTAAAATGAGAGATGCATTTTGAAGTGGCTACCAAACAGGGTGTAAGGAAATATAGATGCATGAAAATGCGGAACCAAGGTGCTAGAAATAAACAAAAAAGAACATGATAACAAGCAAAATCATGTTTCATTGCAAGGAAAATACCCTTCAATTCTTTAAATGCATTACTCGTTGATTGTAATCAACCCATGTACTAGACTGTTAGATAACATTTGATTGTAATCAACCTATGTAATTTTGTTACATTGCACCTGTGGAAGTTTTGTGCTCTCATTGCCGATCACAAGCCCGGATAAAGGAGGGATGCATCAGGTTGACAGCCAATGTTAAACTTATGCCACAATTTGAGCTGCACTAACTATTGTGCGACTAAACTTATAAGCCATGCTATGAAACTTTGGGAGAGAGTGATTGAGCAAAGACTAGGTATGAGAGAGACGAATGTATCAGAAAATCAATCTGGTTTCATGCCTGGGAGGCCTACCATTGAAGCTATTTTGCTACTTAGACAATTAATGGAGACGTATAGGGAAAGGAGGGATCTCCATATGGTCTCTATGTACTTGGAGAAAGCATACGATAGGATCTCTAGAGTTAATCTGGTGGGTGTTGAAAAAGAAAGGAGTCCTAAGATGATATATTGACATTGTTAAGGATATGTATGAGGGAGCAGTAACAAATGTGATGACCACTAGTGGAGAGACAAGTGAGTTCCCAATTGCCGTAGGCGTACACCAAGGGTTGGCATTGAATCCATACCTTTTCACATTGGTTACAAAAGAGTTAACAAGGCATTTGCAAGAAGAGATCCCAGAGCACATGTTGTTTGCAAATAACATAGTTTTGATTGACAAGACGATGGAGGGCGTAAACACGAAGCTAAATTTATGGAGGGATGCTTTAAATCTAAAGGATTTAAAATTAATTGGACTAAAACAAAGTATATGGAGGGCAATTATAGTAATGATAGGAGTCAAAACGAGAAATTAGTTAAGATTGCTCACCAAGAAGTTTCTTAAAATGACCACTTTCGACACCTTGGGTCAATAATTCATGAGAGTGGAGAGATTGAAAAGGATGTAGCCGATAGAATTGAAGATGGATGGGTGGAAGAAATGGCGATGCGCCTCTGGAGTTTTTATGTGACCGTCGTGTACCACTGAAACTGAAAGAAAATTTTATATGGTAGATATAATGTTAAGAACCTAACCAATATGCCAAAAGGCCTAGGACTGATGGATTGCGTCAAGTTAGGCAATTGAACCCTTAGGATTGTAACGTTCCACCACGCTCTGTGGACGACATCCATGGCAGCCTACTCTGTGGCGGCATTCACTCAGGCCTCTTTTCTAGGCAGCCCTTTCCACGGATGACAATTGCACTCTGGATGTTCAAGTAGCCTTATCTACTCACGGCAGTTGCACTCTAGTTGTCCAAGTAACCCTCTTCACGCCCCGACGGCTTTCACTCTGGTCCAAGTTGCCCTTTCCACAAGGGTGTTTGTGACTTGAACACTAGATGTGGTATTGACTCTGGTACCAATTGTTAAGAACCTAACCAATATGCCAAAAGCCCCGGGACAGATGGAAAGCGTCAAATCAGGCTATTAAACCCTTTGGATCATAACATATAAGACCCGCCATGCTTTATGGGACAGAATGCTAGGCATTTAAAAAACATGTTCATGGGATCTGTAGCTAAAATGAGGATGTTGAGATGGATGATGGCAAGATGAAGAAGGATGGAATTAGAAATGAATGCAATCAAAGGAACTTAGGAGTCGTGACAATAGGTAATAAGATGGGGGGAAGTAGACTTAGATGGTTTGGTCATGCCACGGCCCACAAAGACCAATAATTGCACTGGTTAGGAGTGGGTTGGTATAAGTTGAAGGCTCTAAAAAGGTAAAGGGGAGGCCCAAAAGGAGGTGGATGGAGGCAGTAAGAAAAGATTTGATGACTTATGGTCTAATTGAAGATCTGGCCCTTGATAGTGGAATGGCGGAACAAGATTCATGTAATTTACCTCCAATTAATTGGGATAAAGGTTAGATGATGAGTTCCTTAAATGCATAAGATCCGATATTTCATCAAGGAGAACATGTTCTTTTGCGATGGACATGTTTCATCAAGAAGACATTATTCTTATCGCAATACACCGTGTGAAAATACATCACAGTTATCGAGAGAATTGACGGGATATGATGTTATACAAAGATTACTAGAATGCCCCTGGAATATTACAAGATGAATAAAGAACTGCTCTGTACCTAAAATGCAGAATGCCACCGAAAGAGATGTTTCTAATAATTCTTAAACCCCAAAAAGAGTTATATAAAAAGAAGGCCAAATGTATCCATTAAGGCATCCAAATCTGTTAATTACTTGCATATAATAAGGCTTGTTGATCCCATGCATGTACAATGCATTCCGTATACACACTAACAATTGCAAAAATGCAGCAGACATGCAATATCCAAGCAGCCCAGCAGGTGGGTCCCACCTTCTAAATGTCATTGCCTAAAAAATAAGACCAGTCCACTCATAAGGTGGGCCACAGTGCACCCATGGCAGCATCTAGAGGGGCTGGATTATATGTCCACATGGGATTAGAAAACATCTACATATAACTAAGCCATTGCATTCATTCAATTTTCTTTACAAATCATAGTTAAAAGCTTATTTTATATCATCCCAGTTTCACAAATCCACATGATTCATCATAAGCCTCTCCAATCAAATGGAGTAAAGATGCATCACAGGAACCAAGTAACTTGCTTCAACAAATATCCTTTTCCACTGTGATTTCTCATCATCATCTAGGCCTTATCCCCAACTAACCAGGGTTGGCTACATTAATCTCATTCTGCATTCCACTCTATCAAGGACCATATCCTCAGTTAAACCATAGGTCATCAAATCTTTTCTACATTTCTTATTGCATCCTCCCACATCCTTTTGGGCCATAACCTTGAAACAACTCACTCCTACCAATGCAATTCTTACCTTCTTAGTCTCCATTGCACATGGCCAAAACATTGAAGTCTACTTTCCCTCATCTTAGTATCTATTGGTGCAACTCCTATTTTCCATCAAATGCAATCATTTCTAATTCTATGCTCCCTCATCTTGTCATCCATTTCAACCATGGTTTGCAAATCAGTTTTTGCATAATTGAATTTGAATCTTTCACCACCGATATAGGGTCGAATCACCCCTTTATTGGGCCAACACATGCATATCATTCATGGAGGATATTGGTACGTATAGGGCAATACATACCAATATAGGATGATAGCCTTGATCTATAGTTTTTTTTTTTGTGGAAAGGTGCCTTGATCTATAGTTGCACGAAGCGTGAAGCGAAGCGGCAGTAGATTCAGGTGTGAGAGTGGGGAAGTGCATATTTCACAATGCAAACAAGTATAAATAGTTAGGAAGGGTGAGGGAGAGTCCAAAGTGCGATCCAAAGCAAGAGCGGCACCCAATTAGAAGGATCCTGCAACTATGCCTTGATGTCAAAATGCTCATTTCAGCTACACTCATCCCATGAACACGTAGTTCCACTGTGCTTTCTATGAAGTGCAAATGGTCATCTGATTCTCTACATTGCTACTTCCATGGAGAAAGGATTTATAAACATTGCATTTCAAAGAAGACATGGCACATGATGCCGCAGTATGTTCATTTCACCAAACTACTAAAGATAGAATGGAAATCCTTGAAATATCACTAATAGACAATCCCACACTGTGGACTTTGATCTACTCTTCAGTTGAATGTATGATATATCATGGACATAGTACTCAGTTTCCAGTATCATCCAGATTATTTCTTTATGGAGGGCTTGGAAACAAGGCCCACCAAGGCACTAGATAAGATCTTATGATTCATAACTGCATCAGAACCTCTCATTGCGATAAAACCCTTTTGAAGGTGGTGGAATTGCTTTTCACATTTTTCCCCACGGTAAGATAAACACTCACCTGTCTTAGGCTATATGGACGACCCTGCTCTTTATTCCAAGAACCTGCAGTGTTGATCCAGCAATTTGGGTCCTATAACGAAAAGGCATTTTCTTCTGTAAACCCAAACATCCATTTGATACATTACTTCCATTAGCTTCAATATGTAAAAGCTTCATTTCATGGATTGAGAAGTGCATTTCAGTGCACCCCATGATTCCCAATGCAAAACAACCTCAACATGCTTCTTCTTTTTCCTACTTCATTCTACATGTAATATGCATAAAAAGACCATGTAGCAGACATACAAAAACAACAGGCTTGTACATTGAAGAAAACAAGATTTCCAAATCAACCTTGAGACCATTATCACTCTATCATTGAAAACATTTGTAATTACAATGGCACAATTCCACCTTCACACCTTTACCATGATTCCATCTCCGATTTGTTGCATGATGAAGAAAATGATCCCTACGACAGGAAGAGTTTAGGCAAGTTTTCACATGTCAGTGTATTCCTCGACTGGACTGGCATCCCACTACAACAACATTCATCTAAACTTCATTTTAGTGCCCAACAAGGCAAAATGAAGCATTGTATTGAGCAATCACGTAAGCATACTTGTCTTCTAAAACTGTTGAATCAAATCTGGCTAAGCTGGTCACTAGATTCTCTGCTTCTTTACCAATGTTGTTCTCTAGCAAACCTGGAAAACTTCCCAACCCCTAAGCAATGACTTGCCCATTTTTCAAGCTGCAAATTCATCTCAGGAAGGGGACTAAGTGGGGCCCCTCTGAAATTTTGCAGACAAATAGAACTTCACGAGATAGTCTGATAATTGTGCCCTCGGGATGATGCTTGTTAAGATTGGAGCAGTCATGACAAATCGAGAAGAATTAGTGTTAGCACCATAAGGTATTGATACAACATGAGGAGAAGAATGTCAAGATAACGTTGGTACATAGCAGCAGTGTTTTAAATAGAACAGCAGGTACCCCTCTGACCATGGCGGCTCGAATTTCAGCTCCCCCCTCGGGATGATGCTTGTTAAGATTGGAGCAGTCATGACAAATCGAGAAGAATTAGTGTTAGCACCATAAGGTATTGATACAACATGAGGAGAACAATGTCAAGATAACGTTGGTACATAGCAGCAGTGTTTTAAATAGCGAACAGCAGTTACCCCTCTGACCTTGGTGGCTTGAATTTCAGCTCCCCCCTCCCCCCAAAACAAAAAAATAAAATAAAATAAAATGTTCAGAGTTTGATAAAGATTTCATCAAGATGCATGAACATTTTGTACCTCATTCCATTTGCTTAAAAATATGAGTGACAGATTGCTACAGGATCTTCCCATATGAGCGTGAGGTCCATCAGATCAACAATCCCAATCACTGAGATTTTGGGCAGCTTTTGCTCTAAAGGCCATGAACGAAAGGAGCTGACGTGGTTTTTTATGTGTGCGTGTGTGTAATTGAAAGGAGCTGAGATTTTGCTAGAAAAAGGAAGCACAGTAGAGTAGGGCTGGAGCGGTTTATGCAATGCTTGACACAATGATATCCACCACACAACTGTATTTTCGGTTTGTACACCGGGGGCCCTGGCACAGTGATCAAGACCATTGATATTGTGGTGGTGGAGACGATGATTATGTGAATGGTGATTACAAGTACAATGATGAATTGTAGGTGGTAATGTGACTGTGATTGGTAAAACTGAGGCTATGCCATCTTCGGTCTTAACTTGAATTATCGAATCGGTGGGGCCATCTTTTGTGGGCTACTTGATGATTGGGTTAGCCTATTCATTGGGCCAAGGTTACATCACAATGGGCACAGCCCAATGGTGATGCCCCAAATCTTGCAGATTGCAAGTCCACATGAACAGTCAGCGAGGATGATACACCAACCAAATCTTGCAAATTGAAAATCCACCTGAAAAGTCGGCGAGAATGATAGCATAGTGCAATCTAACCAATTGAGATAGGCATCTAAACAACATTAAAAGGGTTAGTTGGAAAAAATATCAGTACTTTCAGCTGTATCTCAGGATGTGTCACTTTGGCAACCTCAATTATCAAACAGATATAAATATTAGTGGGCCCATATATCTTTGATTTTCCCAAACAACATACAAACAATGAATTCTAGCAGATGTGTCTAAAATGAATTTTTTTTAAATGATTAATTTTCCCAAATGAGCCGTGCAAAGAACTCCAAACCATCTCAAACTATTCCTGATTTCCAATAAAACACACACACACACACACACACACACAAAACATCTCATTGTTCCTGATTTCCAATAAATAATATATACACTTCAATGGAAAATCAACATTGCATAACAGAACTACAGTTGAATCGCCAACATTTTCAGAGGTAAAGAAAACATAGCATCTTATAAAACACCTATAATAACCTAAAGAAAAGTGTCATATCTTCAACTTCCCCAGATGACTTGCACTAATTCATCATTTAAATAACACAGACACACACTTGCACGCATGCACATGGCCTCAAAAGACCACATGTTCCATAATAAAAGTGACGTAGGTTCTCCCAGTTTACAGAAAGAAATAGCATATTTCATCTTATAAAATCACAATAATCTGAGGGGGATAAAGTTCTGCAAATCTTCAACTTCTCCATATGGGTAACTCACATTAATTCCCATATCTCAATAAAATATTCACACAATATCCTAAAAATATGACAATCCATAGAAAAATTCAAGCAGATTACCACCATTACTGAATACTGTATAAGAAAGAAGCATAGTTCACCTTAAAGGAAACCCACGATAACCCAAAGTATTAAAAAAACAAACCAAAAAAATAAAGAAGAAGAAGAAGAAGAAGAAAAAAGAAGGAAAACACTGCACATTTTCCACTTCCCCATACAGTTAAGTTGTCATTCATTCCTGAAATTGGATACCAATGAAGCATACACCAAAATCCCCCAAAAACCCAACATTCAGTTCACAATTTTCAAATGAATCTCTATCATTTTGTGTGAAAAGAATAGCATAACTCATCTTATAAAAGAATCATAATACCCCGAAAGAAATGCCTTCAAATTCCCCATACAGATATCCAAGTCCTGAATTTCAGTAAGGCATACGTGAAATATCGTGAAAACCCAACATTTCTTAGCAAAACTCAAGCAAATTCCCATTGTTTCCAATTTTCAAATGAATCGATCTTATAAAAGACTCAAGACCTGAAAATCTTCTACTTCTCCACATGGGTTCTCTGATTCACTCCCTAATTTCAATGAGACATACACAAAGTACCCTGAAAACCCAGTATTCCTTAGTAAAATCCCAGCAAATTCCAGCCACTGCTATATGAAAAATGAAGAAAATCAGCATAAATCATCTCACAAGAAAATCAAAATAACCAAAAAAAGAAAAACGAAAACAAAAGAAAGAAAGAAAGAAGGGAGACACATCTCAAATTTTCCCGTAGGTGTGTAACTTCCACTAATGTGCGCAGCTTCAAAGCACACAGAGAACAACCAAGAGTCAGTGACCACATCTACCACCATTTAAATACGAGAAATACTTTGACACTCTGTCAGAGTGTGATGGATGATACATAGACTGATAGGCACTTAGAAATCACTTAAAGATCATATATGTGTCATATCAAAATTTAAATTAAACTGTCCAAATTATACATACCAGTTTCGATGCATTATGAACAAAAAAATTAAGCTTATTTGATTGTCTGACTTTCGGATTAGTGAGCACTTATTGGACAGTTAGAAATGAAAAATACCCAATGATCTTATTTCAAGGAACAAGTGTCCAAAAATCAGTGGCTTGGATTGTTCGGCAAATTTGATTTTTGGACTGTAACCTAGTGACTGGAAGTTCCACAATTTAGCTAGTTTAGTGGGCACTTATTGGGTCGTTAGAAATGAAAAATATCCAACTATCTTCTTTTAAGAAACAAGTTTCCAAAAATCAGAGGCTAGGATTGTCCAACCAATTTGATTTTTGGACCATAACTGAGCGACTGACCGTAGGTTCCACAATTTAGCCGGTTTTAACCTGAATTAATATTTGCCACGTGCACCATTCCAAGTGCCTGCATATGAAGCGTCATACGCAGCCAGAGTTTCAAATAACTACCCTTTAAATACAGTTGGTGGGAACCCAGGTATAAATTTGAAATGAAAATTTTTGAAAGCACATATCAATTGCGCATCAACATTCCACCAACCACTAATTGATGTTGTAAAATACACGTGCGCACTGGCTCTCGGTGAACACTGTGCGCAACTTATCCCTAATCGAATTTCCTCATTTCAATAAAAACCAACACAAACCCAACAGTCCTTATAGAAATTCGACCGAATTCCGAAAATTTCCGCATAAAAAAGCAGCATAATTCACCTTAGAAAAGAAAAACCCATAAAAATATATCTAAGATTCGTTAGAAGAATTTATATACCTGTGGAAGCCTTCTCTGGTGGCCTTATGAAAGGAAATTCCTCGAACAGAAGCCGTCATCCACGAAGATTCTCTGTAGTATCGGATCTCGAAATCGGATTCTGAATGGAGGACTGTGAATTGAGGAGATTCAATTCCATCAGAAGACGAGAAGAAAGAGAAGAGGAAAAGGAGAGCAGAGAAAGCGACTGAGAGCTTCTTCCCCATCTCAGACGAGCGTCTGAAAGTGCAGTTGAAATCCGGGCTTTTATGGAGCTGTGGAGCAACTGAAATTACGTTTTTATCCCTATTTTGGAAATTACCGTAATGCCCTTCAAACTTCGGATATGCTGCTGTCCTAGAGCCATGCCCAGTGATCTAGACCGTTCGTGTAATGAGACCCCAATATGAACGGCAGATTGCACAAATGCAAATTCTTCCCAGATGGAAAAAACCCTGATGCTTTAACTGGTGACCTAAAGGATGGCTACGATCTTTCAGTCTGCAATACTTTTGGAAAATCCGCCGTCCGTGTCAGGAGCTATCGGATGAACGGCCTGGATCACCAGGACAAAGCCCCGTCTGTGAAAACTCAACACACGAGCATGCTGGGCATATGCCACGCTCAAGGACGGATAAAACTGCTCATACGCGTCGGGCGTGTGAACTTTTTATATACATAGCTCTGTTTTCCATCAGCGTGCGACTCGTTTATAACATCGGAGCCATTGGTGATTTAGACCACTGATTGATAGCTCTACTACCCGCGGGAATTCTTCAGCAGGGGAATCATCTCATGCCTTCGGACGTTAGAGCTACACGGGGCCCATCCGTGATGAGTATGCAGAATCCATACCACACATCTGGCGAGCATCCTCGTGGACAGTGTATTTCCTAACAATCAATTCTGTCAAAAACTGAGGTGGGACACACCACAGCAAGAAAAATCAATTCCTAAAACATATATATTCACCGTGTTGTGCTCCATCTAAAATTTTCTATGGCTTGAGTTTTGGCATTCCCATCATCCTTGTGGAACCCATGATGAATGGATCGGATGAGATATACACAACACATTGGACCCCACATTCCATATTAAACTTTCTACGGTGGACGTTTGCCCCCTCCCCAATGTCCCCGACTGTTCCCTTCTTTGTGGCCCACCTAAGTTATGGATCATGATGAATTTTGAAATTTAGGCGTAACAGTAGGAACTGCATCTAATGGACAGATTGGATTGAAGTCGCATCATGCCGGCCCCACACAGCTAGAATCGTATTGCAATTACCATAGGTTAGAACATGTGATCATTGCTCCTCCAAAGCTCCCCTGGTTTGTTAGGGTTTCAGTTTGCAAAGATGGGCCATAGTTCAGTGATCCAAACCGTTGATGTGATGGCCCCAAAGGTATCATAGGTTGGAACATCTTACTAACATAGCCATCAAATCTTTTGGCTGTTGATCATTGTGCTTCCTTTCTTAACACTTTCTTGGTCACCAATTGAAAGGTTAGGATCTTCCCATTTAAGACATTGTTGATGCATGGACCATCTGCCATTGGGACCTTCATATCAATGGTTCCGATTTGCTCACCTTTTGGGATTGTTTGGGAGCATGAATCTGTTTGAATGGAGGGTAACTGTTGCGTTAGGAGCCAAGATGCGAGCCAATAACATCAACACTACTGACAACAACAATGCATACAACCCAAGATGCGAGCCAATAACATCATCACTGCAGACAACAAGGATCCATACGACCCACTGACGTACAGACCACGTAAGCACATGGAAATAGATGCAGGATAACAATCCAATTTCACGAACCAACGTAAAAATAACACGATGATTTTAACGTAAAAACATTCTTTTAAAAAATTACCATGGCATGAAGTGACAAATAACCACTATGAAATTATAAATTATAAAAGAAAAGTTTAATCAATTTGAATAACATTAAATCTCATCCTTATCACATCTTTTGAAACCTTTTGGCGATTTATTTAAAAATTATATAACTCATTCTCATTTCATTTACACCTGTACATATCACTTGGGGAATAATCCCAAATGAAATTGGAAACAAATTCTTCATATCCATGAAATTAAAAAAATCTGCACCAAACAGTTAGATATCAATGAACACCATTCAATGTCACCAACATTTAACATCCAATGACATCGAAGTCACCTCGATGGCATCAAACTAATATCTAACTGTCACAAACCTAACATATCATATGAAATTTCGTATTCCTTCAATTGCATCAACCCAGTTTAGATGACATCGAACTTGACTTTTGATGTCATCGAATAATTCTTGATGTCATTAAAAAATAACACCAATATGTACCATCAATAAAAGAAATTTAAATATTCTCGATGGCATCGAACAGTCCTCAATAGTATCGAATGATCTCTCAATGACATCGATATATATATTTAAGACATCCAAAACCAACATTGGTGTCATTGCCAGTAGACGATCAATTCTCTACTTGGAGCATATTGATTGCTACAGGAGTATTTTTGCTGGAAGAAACTCAGGCTGGTCATGTTTGACACGTCTTGGTGGTACGTTGATCACTGGTCCAAAACATTCATCTAGTGGGCACCACCACAGATCAGGCATAGCTCAAAAATCACTACAATTGATGTTATGTAACCATCAGATTTAACAACTTAATCATGTTGAACATGGACTGCATTATGCTTCTACAATCAATGGTCCAAAATTAGCCATCAGATTTAAAAATTTGTTGAACGTGGACTACATCATGCTTTCTTTAAAACCATCCATTTGCAGGCCACTGATCAGAAATGTTTCGTTCAGGCCATTGCGACTAAACAATCATGCATCTAGCTACGTATAGGGCCGACTGTGGAGCGTGCATGTGGCAACCAACCGTCCAGACTGGTCACTGGTCACCCCACCATGAAAATGGGACACCCCAATAATCAGACAGATCAAACCATCAGGTGGATCACCATGTGAATTTGGAATTTCTGAGTGGTTGTCCACTGTTTCCTATGGTGTGGCCCAGATCATTATTGGATCTGCATAATTTTCAAGGCATTCCATTTTTATGGTGGGGCAACCCTGCTGGACGATGCCACACATACACCATGGTAGGCCCCATACGCAGCCAGTTGCACGTTCTCTTCAACTACAACTAGTTGCAATTGAGATATTCCCCCACAATTGATATTTCCACCTCCAGAATTTGTCAGTTTCACTCCACAACAGTAATCCAATCAGTACAGAAATTAATATATGTACTTCAATTATTTTTTTAAAAACCTTTTGTCTTTTTTCTTTTTCATAAGTTAACTTAAGAAAGGCATTAGCATGGACAAAATAGAAGAGAAGGTGATAAGTATGTTGTTTAGCAAAGATACTCTTTAATAAGTAGAAACTAAAATAAGTTATTTGAGATAAAAGCAACTTATTTTAAGTAATTTACTATCCAAATGCCCCCTAAATGTGTTGGGTTGGACCCGACTACATGAGTCGTAACGAGGTTTTAAATATGTGTATTGAGCATCATATCATTCACTGTCGGAAGTTGGAACCACCCTATATTGCTCCAGTCCCCTATTGATCCTGTTCTGAGCTGTTACAACCCATAAAACACCATATGTGAAATTTTATTAAGCAAGCTTGATATACTTGAAGGGACTCACCTTTTATTATTATTATTATTATTTTATAAATTACACACACATACCACCCATACACTCACGCCGTAGCGGGATTTCACCACGTAGTGGGATTTCACCACCTATGCATACTTGAACCCTTGATTGGGTGTTGAAACTCCTGAGTCTACTAATGGAGCAAGAGTAAGGATCCACCTGGACTTATGTGATTATCCAATATTCCCATCGTTGTTAATCTTTCATGTTTCATCCGACCTATGCTATCTTATTGAGACTCCAGGGCCTGTTTGATTGGTCATAATTACATATAATCAATAGGTTATCTACTCATGGCTTAGTGATAGGCTTATAAAAGTTTCAACACTAAGGTAATAGGTTTGAGTACCCATTTGTGATGTGTGTGGGTGTGAGAAACTGAGAGGTGTATATGTTAAAAAAATTATAAATAAGTAATAATTATTTATCATTGTATTTTCTGGAAATATATGATATTACATGGCAAAACTTTGTGGGCCCTACCATGATCTATAAATTTCATCCACACCATCCATTCATTTTGCTAGTTAGATCTAAAGCTCAAGTGACCATAACAGAAATAATTACGTACACCAATGAATCAATTCTGTGGTGTGGTTCACTTGATCTTAAGATCTGCCTCATTTTTTAAAATGATTTGAAAAATAAAAAATGAATGATTCATAACACATACATCATGGTGGGCCCACCAAGTTTTGCTTTAAAAATATGTTTAGCTCATATTACCCCCATTTATCTCCAATCAAACAGACCATACTTTGAGATTACTATCATGAATGTGTAATTCCTTGTATTTAATGTCTAGTTGAGTAAAGATACCATCGAAAACCAGCTAAGCTGGGTTAGAAAACATCGGTCCAGTGAAATGGGAAGAATGTGCATGCATGCACTCACACGCACATTTCAACCTTAGCCTCTAAGAAATTCATCATGGGGAGCAAGTACCGTGGACCATATTCATCAACGGTTGTTATTGACTCATGCAATTACTGAGATGTTGATGGAAACTTCAATTTCCACGTTAGCATCATTTCAGCTGCCGATGCTTTCTTCCTTCAACAATACCAACCCTGACAATCACGTGTTCGATACATGTCTTGACCTTCAATCTAACGGAAGAAGCATTCTCATTTTGGAAGTTACTTAAATCGATATTCTACCAGACTATGATGGATCCAATTCACGTTCACAAATATGTGAATGTATGGTAATTACCATACTTTCCGGCTGTGTGGGGCCCACCTATAATGTGCATGTGTAATCTAAACCGTGCATCTTGTGCGACTCATCATGTTCACAGTGAGTGACAGAAATAGGAGTTTGTTCAAATGCATCCTCACCTATTGCAATTCAGCCTTTGAATCTGAACCTTTTTTTAGTGTTCTAAGCAATATATATTGTATATATTGTAAGTATATATCCACCTATAAGATGGACGAATAATAAATAAAATCTCTTAAATTGGATTATTTTAACCATTTAAAATTTAAGTATTTTTCTTTAAAAATAAATGGTAAGACCCACCTTGATGTATGTGTCTTATGCTCGTATTGTCCATCATTTTGCCCACTTATTTTAGAGAAAGCTGTGATTGATTGCCCACTGTTCAAAACTTAGTGGGGCTACAAAACTTTTTGGATTGAGTTACTATTTAAGTTTTCTCTTTATCTAGTTTTGTGACACCTCTAAGTATCTTAGACGGCAAGTAACAAATAGTCCTTAAGAAGTTTTTTAATAGAGGCATTCAACCACCATTGTTTGCTTGTGTGGTTCACTTGAGATTTGGATTTATCTCATTTTGGGCTCATGCCTTAAAATAATGATCTAAAATGAATAGAGGTGGAGAAAGTGTATGTATTATGGTGGGGTCCTTACCCATATGCTTAAATTATATAGTATATTTACAAGAGTTTAAAATTAATCACTAAATAAATTTTAATGCATCTCTAATTAGTGTGCATGTGTAAGGTTTGGCATAATAATTGTAATAAGCCCAATGAAATATATAGTTATAAAAAATAATAAAATTCTAAGTCTTGAAAAGAAAATATGCATAATATTATGATTGAGTGATTAACTAATTTTATTTTATTTTTCACCATTGACTAACATGGCCAGTGTTTAATTTTAATAATGCAATTGATAATATAATTGTTTCAGAATATCATTAGTGGGCCACATATTAAATGGATTAGGAGTCTAGTAATACATGTTACACATGTAACTTTTAGGCCTTTAAAACTGAGTAAAAAAAGGAGGAAGAAAAATTGGTAATCCAGGCAAAAGGAAATAATTGCAAAACTCATTAAAAGTAAGGATTAAAATACCCTCAAATCTCTCCAAATCCATGGTGTCTAATGACGTACAACACTCTTTTAACAAGGGCAATGTTTATATGTAAATTGCAATTGACAAATGAGTCATTGAAAGGGGAGCGGATTGCATGGTGTGGCGTGTGTTGACATTACTAAGTTGTGTGGTTCCATTATGATGTATGTATTATATCCACACTGTCTATCTATTTTATGAGATTATTTTAATGCATGGTCTAAAAAATTGATGTGGATCCAAAGCCCAAGTAAACCATACTATATAAAAGCAATGGAGATTGAACTCTTACTATCAAAAATGTCTTGGGAGTCAAAGAAGTTTTGGATTAAGCCCATATTTTTCTTTTCCCCTATTCTATGTTTTATGACCTTATGAATGAGTTGGATAGCAAATAAACATCACGGTGGGCTTTAAGAAGGTTTCTGTAGTGGGTGTCTTATTTTTTACCTTATTCTTTAAATTGATCTTGCAAAATGTATAGACGGTGTGGATATGACACATACATAACGATGAGGCTCATATAACTTTGTGGCATCTACATTGAGTCGGCTTCGGCATCAATCCAATGGTTGGAGGGAGAAAATTATCACCGCGGATGCCACCTTTTATCCAGCGTCTTTTATGGAAGCTTATCTTTCCAAGTTAGACCTGGTATGTACGGACCGAGCATTTGAGGACGAACACACTCCTAGCCGTACGTGCAATGCTGTGAAAAGTAGGGATACTTGTGTTCTAAAATGCTGTCCGTACATGTAAGGTCTAAGTTGGAAAGTTTAATCAGTGCCGGTTGGACGGCATATTCACGACACGATAGGTCCCGCACAGATGCTGCTGCCTCATTAGTCCCTTTAACACTGGCAATTTTGATGCTCCTTGGCCTGTAGTTCGCTGCCTAGAAGTTGTATGTTGCTGCTCGCCAGTTTCCGGGTGTAGCATCTCCACCGTACATACAAGACTCCGTCTGCACAGTCGATACCAGAGACGAACGATCAATCCATTTTATTTATGATACCTAAAATGATCTTTCAAGATGGATGGACGGCTTAGATATAACACATGTATCACGGTGGGCCCCACACAGCCCCTGATAGGGCCGTCCCTCTCCAGCGGGCGCGGATTAGATTCTGAAGTGACGTCATCAAACTATGTGGACCCCACCATGATGCGTATCTTGTATCCATACCGTCCATCCATTTGGAGAGATTGTTTTATGGCATGAGAAAAAAATGAGATATATCAAAAGTTCAAGTGGACCCCACCATAGAAAACAGTGGGGATAGTGACATCCACCGTTCAAAACTTCTTATGGGCCACAGAAGTTTCCGATCAAGCTTATATTTTTGGTTTCACTTCATCTATCTCTATTTTAACTCATGAATAGGTTGGATCAAAAAAATACATCATAGTGGGCCCTGTAAATGTTTCAACGGTGGGTGTGACTGATCCCACGGTTTTCTGCGGTGGGTCCACTTGAATTTTAGATCTATCTCATTCCTTTTTCTCGTGCCAAAAAACGATCTCTACAAATGGTTGAACGGTGTGGATACAACACATGCATCATGGAGGGGTCCACAGAGCTTGGTGACGTCACTTCAGTAGCGATTTGGCTACTAACGTTGTCAGTATCCAATCCGCGTGCGTTCGGTTGCTGAAACTTGACCGTCCATGGGACAGGAAAAAATAAAAATAAAAATCATAGCTGTTGATTTATGACCTTTAAACGGACTGTCAATATAAAACCGTTAAATGGTCCACGAAATAGATGGGCCTGCCCAAAAAGTCTCTAGATTGGACTATCATGACCTTTCTATTTTGTGGCCTATAAATAATTTGTCCAATTAATGGTGGTTATTGAATATAAATTCAGTATATTTTTGGGGCATGGACCACCAACGGCGGGACGAAACAGACCAACGGACCGGATTACCAACCATGCCCCCACCTATCAGCAATCTAGACGCGAGTATACACTCCAAAGCCCCCGATTATGCCTCGTTTTGCCGAGTAATTAGAGAAATTTCCAACTTTACGACCAGTATATGGCCCAAAACCTTTTGAAGCCCACTCGCTTTTTACCTTCCAAGAATACTCCCCAGCTGTACGGCCCCATTTCTCAGGTCAAAAATGCCCTTGCTTCCTTCCTGAGCCGGATCGCCTGGTGCTCGAAGACGAGCGCTTACGCTCCACGAACTCCGAGTCGTACGAACGGTTCGAAAGATATCAACGTTGCATGGGCCCTACAGTTATGTATTTATCATATCCACAACGTTCATCCATATTTCGAGATCATTTCGGAGCATTATCAAAAAAAAAAAAAATCATATCCAAAGATCAACTGGACCACACCACAACGAGCAGCGGGAAAATTGATTTTCACCTTTAAAAATTTTGTAGGGCCCACCGTAACATATATTTTCCATCCAATCTATTCATATGGTCACAAAGACCTGAATGAAGAGGAAAAATAAATTTAAAAACAAATTTCATAATGATCCAATACTTTTGTGACCCGTGAAAAGATTTCAATGGTAGACGTTCAATCCTCTATAATCTTTTACGATTTGGTCCACTTGATAGCTAGATCTGATTTATTTTTCGTTTAAAGAATTAATACGAGTTTGTCAAATAGATGGACGATTTAGATATAATACATACATCATAATGAGACCCATAGACAGCGACAAGACTACAACTGGAAAAAAAAAAAAATCATCCTGACCCGATATGATTGGGTCGTCGACCCCGACTCGCTGTACCACTCACTCGGTCGACCGGGTCCAAATCCGATCGACCCCAACTTGCTGTTCTACCTTTGTACATTATATTTTTTTTTTACAGGGAGAACTTTTTTTTCCTTACATTTTTCTCAAATACATAACTATGTAAAAATGTATATATAAGTATATAAAAATAATTTTCTATCTCTTACTTCATTTCTTTGTCTATTTATTTAACAAGCATATCTCCTAAATTAGAATAAGTTACTTAACGTATCATATATGATTTTGGGGTAGGAGAAGGTAATTTAGCCAACCAACATAGTAATTTTTCAAGATTCGATCGAGTCGATAGTTAAAAATTCACTTCACGGTCAATTCACTTTACTTCACGGCCATTTTCACACACTTCGCGATTATTTCACTTCATTTCACGGTCATTTCTATGCAATTCATGGTCATTCCCGGTGATTTCGTGTTGATTCACGGTCGATTCGACGCACTTCACGGTCAATTCACTTCACTTCACGGCCATTTCCACGCACTTCGCGGTCAATTCACTTAACTTCACCGTCATTTCCATGCATTTCACGGTCATTCCTGGCGATTCCGTGTTGATTCACGGTCAATTCGACATACTTCACGGTCAATTCACTTCACTTCACGGCCATTTCCACGCACTTCGCGGTCATTTCACTTCACTTTACCGTCATTTCCATGCATTTCACGGTCATTCTCGGCGATTTCGTGTTGATTCACGGTCAATTCGACGCACTTCATGGTCAATTCACTTCACTGTCATTTCCATGCATTTCATGGTCATTCCTGGCGATTTCGTGTTGATTCACGGTCAATTCGACACACTTCACGGTCAATTCACTTCACTTCACGGCCATTTCCACACACTTCGCAGTCATTTCACTTCACTTCACCGTCATTTCCATGCATTTCACGATCATTCCCCGCAATTCCATGTTGATTCATGGTCAATTCGATGCACTTCACGGTCAATTCACTTCACTTCACGACCATTTTCGCTCACTTCGTGGTCAATTCACTTAACTTCACCGTCATTTTCATGCATTTCACGGTCATTCCCAGTGAATTCACGGTCAATTCGACGTACTTCATGGTCAATTCACTTCACTTCACGGCCATTTCCATGCACTTCGTGGTCATTTCACTTAACTTCACTGTCATTTTCATGCATTTCACAGTTATTCCCGACGATTCCGTGTTGATTCACGGTCAATACAACACACTTCACGGTCAACTCACTTCACTTCACAGACATTTCCACATACTTCGTGGTCAATCACTTCACTTTACCGTCATTTCTAGGCATTTCATGGTCATTCCCGGCGATTCTGTGTTGATTCACGGTCAATTCGACGCACTTCACGGTCAATTCAATTCACTTCACGGCCATTTCCACGCACTTCACGGTCAATTCACTTAACTTCACCGTCATTTCCATGCATTTCACAGTCATTCCCTGTGATTCCGTGTTGATTCACGATCAACTCGACACACTTCATGCTCAATTCACTTCACTTCACGGCCATTCCCACGCACTTCGCGGTCATTTCACTTCACTTCACCGTCATTTTCATGCATTTCACGGTCATTCTTGGCGATTCCGTGTTGATTCACGGTCAATTCGGCGCACTTCACGGTCAATTCATTTCACTTCACGGCCATTTTCACGCACTTCGTGGTCAATTCACTTAACTTCACCGTCATTTCCATGCATTTCATGGTCATTCCCGGTGATTCCGTGTTGATTCATGGTCAATTCGACGCACTTCACGGTCAATTCACTTCACTTCACGGCCATTTCTACGCACTTCGTGGTCATTTCACTTCACTTCACCAACATTACCATGTATTTCACAGTCATTCCCGGCGATTCCATGTTGATTCACGGTCAATTCGACGCACTTCACGGTCAATTCACTTGCATGGAAATGGGCGTGAAGTGCGTCGAATTGACCGTGAATCAACACGGAATTGTTGGGAATGACCGTGAAATGCATGGGAATGGGCGAAAAGAAAAGTGAATTGACTGCGAAGTGCGTGGAAATGGCCGTGAAATGACCGTGAAGTGCGTCAAATTGACCGTGAATGAACATGAAATCGTGGGGAATGATCGTGAAATGCATGGAAATGACAGTGAAGTTAAAGGGTTGTTTGATTTTTAATTTCCCCTAGTAAATACACGGAATCCAGGCCGTGAACGTGAAGTGCATCGAAATGATGGTGAACTTGAACGGAATTGTCGGATATCGCCGTGAAATGCATGAAAATGGGCGTGAAGTGAAGAGAATTGATCGTGAGATGCATGGAAATGGGCGTGAAGTGAAGTGAATTGACCATGAAGTGCATCGAAAAGACCGTGAACGTGAACGGAATTGCCGGATATCGCCGTGAAATGCATGGAAATGGGCGTGAAGTGAAGAGAATTGATCGAGAAATGCTTTGAAATGGCTGTGAAGTGAATTGACCATGAAGTGCATCGAAATGACCGTGAACGTGAACGGAATTACCGAATATCGTCGTAAAATGCATGGAAATGGGCATGAAGTGAAGAGAATTGATCATAAAATGCATGGAAATGGCCGTGAAGTGAAGTGAATTGACCATGAAGTGCATCGAAATGACCGTGAACGTGAACGAAATTGTCGGATATTGCCGTGAAATGCATGAAAATGGTCGTGAAGTGAAGAGAATTGATTGAGAAATGCTTCGTAATGGGCTTGAAGTAAAGTGAATTGACCGTGAAGTGCATCGAAATGACCGTGAACGTGAACAGAATTGTCGGATATCGACGTGAAATGCATGGAAATGGGCGTGAAGTGAAGAGAATTGATCGTGAAATGCTTTGAAATGGCCGTGAAGTGAATCGAATTGACCGTGAAGTGCATCGAAGTGACCGTAAACGTGAACGGAATTGCCGGATATCGTCGTGAAATGCATGGAAATGGTCGTGAAGTGAAGAGAATTGATCGTGAAATGCTTCGAAATGGCCGTGAAGTAAAGCGAATTGATCGTGAAGTGCATCGAAATGACCGTGAACATGAACGAAATTGTCGGATATTGCCGTGAAATGCATGAAAATGGGCGTGAAGTGAAGTGAATTGATCGTGAAATGCATAGAAATGGCCGTGAAGTAAAATGAATTGACCGTGAAGTGCATCGTAATGACCATGAATGTGAATGGAATTGCCGGATATCGCCATGAAATGCATGAAAATGGTCGTGAAGTGAAGAGAATTGATCGAGAAATGCTTTGAAATGGCCTTGAAGTGGAGTGAATTGACCGTGAAGTGCATTGAAATGACCATGAACGTGAACGGAATTGTCGAATATCGCCAATGGTCGTGAAGTAAAGAGAATTGATCGAGAAATGCTTCGAAATGGTCGCGAAGTGAAGTGAATTGACCGTGAAGTGCATCAAAATGATCGTGAACGTGAACGAAATTGTCGGATATCACCGTGAAATGCATGAAAATGGGCGTGAAGTGAAGAGAATTGATTGAGAAATGCTTCGTAATGGGCGTGAAGTAAAGTGAATTGACCATGAAGTGCATCGAAATGACCATGAACGTGAACGGAATTGCCGAATATCGACGTGAAATGCATGGAAATGGTCGTGAAGTGAAGAGAATTGATCGAGAAATGCTTCGAAATGGGCGTGAAGTGAATTGAATTGACCATGAAGTGCATCATAGTGACCGTGAACGTAAATGAAATTGCCGGATATCACCGTGAAATGCATGGAAATGGTCGTGAAGTGAAGAGAATTGATCGAGAAATAGCCATGAAGTGGAGTGAATTGACCGTGAAGTGCATCGAAATGACCCTGAACGTGAACGGAATTGCCGTATATCGACGTGAAATGCATGAAAATGGGCGTGAAGTGAAGAGAATTGATTGAGAAATGCTTCGAAATGGGCGTGAAGTGAATTGAATTGATCGTGAAGTGCATCGTAGTGACCGTGAACGTGAACAAAATTGCCGGATATCGCCGTGAAATGCATGGAAATGGTCGTAAAGTGAAGAGAATTGATCGAGAAATGGCATGAAGTGGAGTGAATTGACCGTGAAGTGCATTGAAATGACCGTGAACGTGAACGGAATTGCCGGATATCGCCGTGAAATGCATGAAAATGGTCGTGAAGTGAAGAGAATTGATCGAGAAATGCTTCGAAATGGCCGTGAAGTGAAGTGAATTGACCGTGAAGTGCATCGAAATGACCGTGAACGTGAACGGAATTGTTGGATATTGCCGTGAAATGCATGGAAATGGGCGTGAAGTGAAAAGAATTGATTGAGAAATGCGTCGTAATGGGCGTGAAGTAAAGTGAATTGACCGTGAAGTGCATCGAAATGACCGTGAACTTGAACGGAATTGTCGGATATCAACGTGAAATGCATGGAAATGGGCGTGAAGTGAAGAGAATTGATCGAGAAATGCTTCGAAATGGCTATGAAGTGAATTGAATTGACTGTGAAGTGCATCGAAGTGACCGTGAACGTGAACGAAATTACCGGATATCGCCGTGAAATGCATGAAATGGTCGTGAAGTGAAGAGAATTGATCGTGAAATGCTTCGAAATGGCCGTGAAGTGAAGCGAATTGATCGTGAAGTGCATCGAAATGATTGTGAACATTAACGGAATTGTCGGGTATCGCCGTGAAATGCATGGAAATGGGCGTAAATTGAAGAGAATTGATCGTGAAAGGGATGGAAATGGTCGTGAAGTAAAATGAATTGACCGTGAAGTGCATCGTAATGACCGTGAATGTGAATGGAATTGCCGGATATCGCCGTAAAATGCATGAAAATGGTCGTGAAGTGAAGAGAATTGATCGAGAAATGCTTCGAAATGGCCTTAAAGTGGAGTGAATTGACCGTGAAGTGCATCGAAATGATCGTAAACGTGAACGGAATTGCCGGATATCGTCGTGAAATGCATGGAAATGGTCGTGAAGTAAAGAGAATTGATCGAGAAATGCTTCGAAATGGCCGTGAAGTGAAGCGAATTGATCGTGAAGTGCATCGAAATGACCGTGAATATGAACGAAATTGTCGGATATCGCCATGAAATGCATGGAAATGGGCGCGAAGTGAAGAGAATTGATCGTGAAATGCATGGAAATGGCCATGAAGTAAAATGAATTGACCGTGAAGTGCATCATAATGATCGTGAATGTGAATGGAATTGCCGGATATCGCCGTGAAATGCATGAAAATGGTCGTGAAGTGAAGAGAATTGATCGAGAAATGCTTCGCAATGGCCTTGAAGTGGAGTGAATTGACCGTGAAGTGCATCGAAATGATCGTGAACGTGAACGAAATTACCGAATATCGCCGTGAAATGCATGAAAATGGTCGTGAAGTAAAGAGAATTGATCGAGAAATGCTTCGAAATGGCCGTGAAGTGATTTGAATTGACTATAAAGTGGATCGAAATGACCGTGAACGTGAACGAAATTGCCGGATATTGCCGTGAAATACATGAAAATGGGCGTGAAGTGAAGAGAATTGATCGTGAAATGTTTCGAAATGGTCGTGAAGTGAAGTGAATTGACTGTGAAGTGCATCGAAATGACCGTGAACGTGAACGGAATTACCGGATATCGACGTGAAATGCATGGAAATGGGCGTGAAGTGAAGAGAATTGATCAAGAAATGCTTCGAAATGGCCGTCTAGTGAAGTGAATTGACCGTGAACGTGAACGAAATTGCCAGATATCGCCGTGAAATGCATGGAAATAGTCGTGAAGTGAAGAGAACTGATCGTGAAATGCATGGAAATGGCTGTGAAGTACATCGAAATGACCATGAATGTGAACGGAATTGACCGCGGGGTGAATGAAATGAATTTTTGACCATAGAGCCGATGAAATCTTGAAAAATAACTACATTCGTTAGCTAAATTGGCTTCTCCCACTCCAAAATCATATGTGGTACGTTAAGTAAGTCATTCTAGTTTAGGAGATATGCTTATTAAATAAATAGACAAAAAAATAAATTAAAAGATAGAAAAATATTTTTATATACTTATATATACACATTTACATAACTATGTATTAGAGAAAAATGTTTCCCTGAAAATTTTTTCCTTGTAAAAAAAAAAAAAAGCAGTCTACTGTTGAATTTTAGTTACTTTTGTTGTTCCATCATAAGGTCTGTGTTATATCCAAACCGTCCATCTATTTGGCGAGCTCATATTAACACTTGAGATGAAAAATAAGACAGATATAACTATCAAGTGGACCACACTATAAAAGATAGTGGGGAATTGAACGACAACCATTGAAACCCTTTTAGGGTTACAGAAGTTTTGAATAATTATGAAATTTGTTTTTCGTCTTCGTTCATGTCTTTGTGACCTTATGAATAGATTGGATAGAAAATAAACGTTATAGTCGGCCTTACAAATTTTTAACAGTGAAAATCAAGTTTACTGCTGCTATTTGTGGTGTGGTCCAGTTGATCTTTGGATATGATTTTTTTTACGATAATGCTCTGAAATGATCTCGAAATATGGATGAACGGTGTGGATATAATAAATACATCATTATGGGGCCATGTCGAGGAGCGTCAGCGCTCGTCTTCGCACACCAGCCAATCGGCTTGCGGAAGGAAGGAATGAATGACGGGGTATTTTGGTCCTTTGAAAAGTCGGCCGTACACAGGGGAGTATTCTTGGAAGCTTAAAAAGAAGTGGGCTTCAAATGGCTGGTGGGCCATAAATGGGTCGTACAGTAGGAAATTTCTCGAGCAATTACTTGCTACGTGTCCGGCATCTTTACAGTATACATGGTTTTCAGTTCTGACATGTGTAACTTATGATTTGATAATCCATACCATCGGTATGCTATGACCCACCATGGATTGATTATGATTTTAAAAAATAGTAGATGGGGAAATCTTAACCTTTGGATTTGTGGCCTACTAATAGACGGTTAAGAAGAGAAAATACAGCAATGGTTCACATTCAATCGAAATAGGTAATGGAATTTCTTATTAGGGATGATTTTGTGTTTTATTCAATCCACGGTGGGATCCAAACATACCAATGGTCCGGATTCCCGAACCATGGCCCTGGCTGTGAGAATTGAAAAAACACGTGTATACCGTGCAAAGACGCTGGCCACGAACGATCTAATTCATTTGATACTCAGGTCGAGCGTGGTGGATGATGATCAGGCAGTTAGAAATTACTGAGAAATTGTATACTTGGCATGCAAATAATTCCAAATACACCGTCCAAACTATGGGCAGCATCTTATATTCGTCAAGAATAAAAAAGGTTAACTTTATTTAATCGTCTATTCATGCACATATATTGGTCGGTCAAAAATGAAAACCATCCAACGGTCGTATTTCAAAGAAATTAAGTGTCCACGAATTAGAGGATAGGATTTTCCAAAAGATCTCATTTTTAGAATTTAACTTAATACAGTGGTTTCCATTGTTTAATCGGTTTAACTTGAGTTAATACATTCCACGTGTAGCATTTGAAGTGCCTGCGTATCAAGCGTCTTACACAACCACAGTATCATTAACTCCTCATTTATTAACCCGCACAAAGAGGAAGCAGATTGCGTACTGAGCAAACTAGGTGGGGCCCACCTTGATTTATGTATTTTATCCACTCTGTCCATCCATTTTACCAGATAATTTTAGATGTTGATCCGGAAAATTTAGCATATAAAAATATCAAGTGGACCACACCACATGAAACAGTGTGAATTGAATGTCTACCGTTGAAAAAATTCCTGGCGGCCACAGAATTTTTGGATCAAGCTGACATTTGTTTTTTACCTTAATCCATGTATATGTGATCTTAAGAACAGGTTAGATGACACATAAACATCACTGTGGGCCCTAGGAACGTTTTCAACGGTGGAAATCATTATTCCCACCGTTTCAGATGGTGTGGACCACTTGAGAACTTGATACCCTTCAATTTTGATTTTAATCCTTATAAAATAGCTTAAAAAACGGATGGACGGTGTGGATAAACTAAATGAATTCACGGTGGGCCAACAAGAGTTTGCTCAGTACGCAATCCGACTGGCCCAAAGAGATGGCACTTCCGTTATTTGATGATAGACCATGGCTGCTCTCTCAAGTCCGCAGCCTACTTATAGATCCGACGACTCCGATCCTTTACCGCAGGAGCACGCCATTTCTCAAGCCTCTTAACTGACTTCAGTCTCACTCTCGGAAAATATCACGGGAATCTTGAAATTTCCTCATTTTAGATCACGTCAGGCTCATCTCTTCCTCCAATCGACTCAGTTTTCTCGCTTTTTCTGCGATTTCAGCTGCAATCCGTTAAGGAGACGTGGATTCCTTGTCATTTCTGGACGGAAATCGGGTAATTTCATCAGTACCTTGATTTCCGTTCAGATATACGGCCAGAAAGCAGAGATCGAGAGCTCAGCTCCTTTTTTTTTTTGTGGATTTTCTTCCAGAGTTTAAGCATTTCGGTAGAACGATCGGGAAAGAAGGTGAAGATCTGTCAATGAAAGCTCTCCCTGCTGAATTTCGTTGCAATTTGAAGGTTTTCGTATGAAATTCCACTTGCATTTGCATTTAGTTTGTGCTTCTGTTAAGAGGATCTGAAGTCCTCTTCTTGATGGAATTGATTGAAAATCGTGGATTTAGGGATATTCGAGAAGTTTTCAGATCTTGTCATCTCGAGTAATAGAATCTGAACCGTTGGTTTTCAAGATGTTTTTGCTGTGAATGGTCGGGGTCTTTTGACCAAGCTGAATACTGATGACGAAACGGAGGAGCATTCAACATAAGTCTTTCACACGATGGAGGAGGAAGATTTTAGCTGTGGTTCTGCTTGGGTTTTGTTTTGGGAGTTTGGTATTGATGCAGACTCAATATAACCGGATTAAGGCGTTGGCATCATTGGTGTCGTCTCCTCGATTTGTTCAGAAGCCTAAGATCGCGTTTCTTTTTATAGCCCGGAATCGAATTCCTTTGGACATGGTGTGGGATGCCTTCTTTCAGGTAATTCCTTTCTTTCATTTTGTGATATTTTGAGATGTTCTTGCTCATTGGAGGCTTTTTTATTTTTTTATTTTTTAAATTTAATAATAAATAATTTGATTTGCTTAAACTAAAATAGAGTCTATGTGCAATTTTCTGGCAATATGTGTGTGGTATGAACTGTAGTGTATATTGGGTTTTGTTTTAGCCAGGGAGGGGCTGGTGCTACTACCAGAGGTTGAGCAATCAACAGAGGGTTGTTTAGATGCCAATATGGTATTTGTAATGAGGCTGTGTTTGGATTTATGGCTATGGTTGACATAGTAAGTTGCAACAGAGAGGAACCAAAACAATCCCAGCATCTTTGCCAATCAAAGATGTTAGTTTTCATCCAGTATTATTTCAATGGTTTTTAATTCAAGTCAGACTTAAAATGGATGTAATTACAATTTGGACTGGTTATTCACTCCTAACAATGTGAGGCAATTTGATATTTCACTTTGTTGGTAATTCACTCCCAACTATAGTTTTCTTGCTGTTTGTTCCCTTTCTTTTTGGCTGTTTGGCCCTAATAATGTTGCTTCATCTTTCAAAAAAGAAAAAGAAAAAAGGGTCTGCCTCAATGCCATTGTGCCATGTTTGGTCTCCGGAAGTACTAGAGTGAGAGGTTAAGTAAGCTTGTTTGTTGTGACAGTGTAGGATTTCCTGGTCTCAGTTTTCATGGTTTAACTGATTGTATATTATTTTTGGCAATGCTGCCCTTTCACTGGCTGGATTCTTTGATGTTCTCTCTCTCTCTCTCTCTCTCTCTCTCTCTCTCACGTGCACGCGCGTGCACACACACACTTGTTGCATCAATGGATGCAAATAAGTGGTTTGACTGGTAAATTATTGTGAACAAATAAAAACATTTCTTTTGTCTGACTCCACATTTTTATTGAAGAAGCTGGGGTCTCTTTTGCAGGGAGACAAGGAAAATAGGTTTTCGATTTTTGTTCATTCAAGGCCTGGATTTCTGCTCAGCAAGGCAACGACAAGATCCGCTTTCTTTTATGACCGTCAGCTCAATGACAGTATACAGGTTTTGTCTTCTTTCCACTGGCATGCATGATTCTTAGGGAATAAGTCAAAGCACCACGATGTTCATAGAGATATGTACAAGGTTTTGTATAAGATAACACTGTCCAACTACAATTCAAACGAATTATGTAATGAAACCATTCATCTATTTATGCATGAGGTGACCAAAACTATTGCTAACTGAAATTTCGTATGCAATTTATTTTCTAGACTTGAGAGGTTTATTAAATGATTTTAGTATATTCTAGACGAAAGCTCGAAGACTTAATAAACCATCTAAGACGTGCTTTTGGGAATTTAAGGAAGGGATGTCATCACAAGAAATGGGGAATTTAGGATTGAGTTGTAATAGAAGGTTTGGTTAAATTGTATCACAAGAAATAACTTAAGACATGTTTTTGGGAATTTTAAAGAAAGGGTGTCATCTCAAGAAATGGTGAATTTAGGTTTGAGTTGTAATAGAAGGTTTGATTGAGTCGTATCGCAAGAAACGGTGTTATCACAGATAAGATACTGACTTGATAGCCTCCCACTCATTTTTTTACCCATTTTACTCATACCCATATCTCCCTTGAATAATCCTTAACCGGGGGCAAATTTTCTGAGTGTACTTGATTGATCCTTGCAAGCTGTGTTAATTTAGCTAAGGAATTTAGATTGCTAAACAGTCATGTTGAATTAATCTGTTTATAACTAGTTAGGAAGAAACGTAAATTGTTTCCACGCATCATCATTCTTGGCTTGTTAATTTCTAGCTTTTTTTTTTTGTGTTTTTTCCAGGTAGATTGGGGAGAGTCAAGCATGATTCAAGCAGAGCGAATTTTGCTCAAGAATGCACTTAGAGATCCTTTCATTGAGCGATTTGTTTTTCTATCAGACAGGTGAGTGTTGATTTGAGTAGTGGCTGTGAAGAACCATCTCGTGTATGCGTCAATTCATGATTCTCTTCTTCCATACTTTTGCATTTTTTTTTTTGGACATAGTTGGCAGTAAGTATGCATTTGATCGAGAGACTATTGTTGTCAATCCTTGTTCACTAACCAAGCAAAGGCCATGTTTGATTGAATTTGAATTTGATGTACATTGTAGCTATATATATATATATATATATATATATATATATATATATATATATATATATATATATATATGCGCACCTTCTTACGTGAGCGCCCATGCACACCTTTGCACACGTGTCATGGGCACAAAATCTAAATGGTCCACGTGATGCGGCACCCCTTGAAACCTCACAAGCCCAACTTTTAGCTCAGTACAAAACTCTCGTGGCCCATGGTAAAAGGAAATAGTTTCCTCCATTGATTTGCATTTATCTTTTCTATGGCCTACTAGAGTTTTGGATTAGGCTGAAAATTGGGCCCATAGAGTTTCAAGGGGTGCCTTATCACATGGACCGTTCAAATTTTGTGCCCATGACACGTTTACAAAAATGTGTACGGGTGCTCATGTAAGAAGGTGCGCAGGTGAGCATTCCTCATATCTCTCTCTCTCTCTCTCTCTATATATATATATATATATATATATACACACACACACACACACACACACACACACACACACACCAGTTTCAGGTGCATCGCAGGCAGGTAGGACAGAGACATGCCTATGAGGTCGACCTCATAGGAACTTCCCACAAGGTCGAGCTGTTTGGGCTCCACCGTGATGTGTGTCGAACATCTACCCCATTAGTCAGATGCAACATTCCATGTTGAGCCACGGGGTTAAAAATCAAGTCAATCCATGACTTGGGTGGGCCACACCACATACAACAGTTGAGAGGGGTTGCCCTCCCATTAAAACATTCATAATCATTTATTGGGACCACTGAGATGTGGTTCAAAAATCCAACCCGTCCATTGTGTGTGTCCCACTTGGATGAGGGGTTAGACCAAGTTTCAGCCGCATCCAAAACTTAGGTGGGCCCCACCAAGTGCATTTATATGTTTTATAAATGTCTTCACATGGTTTTAAATGGTATGGTCCACCTGAGTTCCGTATAAAGCTTATTTTTTGGATATCCCATAACCTAAAGGGGACCCATCAAATGGATGGTGTTGATGTTCGACACACATCACGGTGGGGCCCAGACAGCTTGACCTCAGGGGAAGTTCCCATGAGGTCGACCTCATAGTACCAATCACCCCCCCCCCCCCCCCCCCCACAACACACACATTCTTGTAGGACCAGTTTCAGGTGCATCACAGGTAGGTAGGACAGAAACATGCCTACGATAACTTGATGAATGTAGATGGGATGGTCTGGGGCTGTAATCAGGGAAAGAAAAATGTTGGTGTCCTAAGCTGCTAATATTTAGCAAGTTAATTAATGCTGGTGGTGACTTCATCATTGAGTGCTTCTTGTTGCTGACAATTAATTGAGCTTTGAGCTTTCTTCTGTGAATTGCATGCACGGGACCTATTTCTAGTGACAATTGATCTTTCAACTGGTTGCGGATTGTGGCTGAATGAGGAATATGATTATGTTGAGGAATGATCGCATGGAGTTGACTCCACCCCAAGTTCCAGTGGAGTCGGGAAAAGTGGGGTCCACGTGGTGTATAGATGCCATTGATCTATCCATTAGGTGCACGCCCAAAGTTGAGGTATCCTAAAGATTAGGCTGATCCAACTGTCACGTGGGCTACACCATAGAAAACAAGGGCCCATATGATGGTTGAATTGACCTGAGTTTGGGTTATCTAGCATCATGGTGGGCTACACCTAATGCTCAGCTTGGATGCCATACACACACCACGGTGGGTTCCAATGTCAATCTGGGTGTGTGTTTCTCCCCATTGTTGCCTATGGTGTGGCCCATGAATGGAAGAACAAAAACAGCTGTAAAGCTAATAATGAGAAAAATTATAGCTACTGATTTTTTCCTTTTGGAAGAGATTCCAGCTACTGATAGCTAAGGGCATGTTTGGCTTTGCTAAAAAGAAAGTGTTTTCTTGTGGTTTTGATTATGAAAATCACTAAGTGTGTTTGGTTAGCCACATCATTAATCAAATTTAGAAAAATTCCAAATTTGTGCCTTTTCCCGCAGTGCCTAGCCCCCGTTTCCTACAGTCATTCCTGCTTCTACAAACTTGCAAAAAGACTCATAAAATTGAAGATCTCTCCCTTGTGTTGGACGGTTGGTTAATTGCACATGAGTATAGAGCCAGACACCTCCACATGTGTGCCGTGCCATCTAAGCACGTAGGTCTGAGATTAAATCCATCCACTGGTTGGTCTGACCATGTTTTCTATAAAATTAATCTTGTTCACTCAGAAGGTGGGACCCAATGTTGTAAACAGGTGGATGGGTTAGAAAATATCAGCCAAGTGTTGTAGAGCCTTACACTTGTTTTGCAAACTGTGGATCAACCTCATTCTTGGACTAGGGCATCAATATAGTGGTGCCTTTCTAATGGATGGATTGGATCTTGGACCTATGATGGAAAACATGTGGCGTGTACATGAATTATATTGCACACGTGCCTGGGCTTAGCGAATCTCATATCTGGAGAAGCCGGACTGATGCGATTTTCCTATAATCCTTGCTTGTAGCGCTGTGGGGCCCACCTCAATGACTGTGTGACCTCTGTCCATCCTTTTCACCATATCATGTTAGGGTATGACTCAAAAAATGAGGTAGATCCAAGACTTAAGTGGGCCACACCACACGAAACAGTGGGGATTCAATGCTCACCATCGAAACCTTCGCAGGAAAATTGTTTTTCTTGGTAAACATACACTTTTTCATGGCCTTTCAAAATAAAAATAAAAATGCACCTTTTCACATAAGTGACTCTCAAGAATTGTTTCTTAAGAATCAATTCTGTAGTTGCTAGAGGCAACACTAAACAGGCCCTAATGCAAGGATATATTTGTTAATATAATCTGCATAAAATAGATGTTTTAACTGAAAATTGCAAAATGATGGTTGCTTTTTATTTATTTGTTTATTTATGCAGACATATTTTGTCAATTATCATTACTTACGGGAACTGCTGGGTTCCCTTTTAGTGTTCTTCTGTTTTCTCATTTTTGTCCAATTTTGGTTCCTAATGCATTCCTGTATTTCCATTATATTCTATTTTCTAATTTAGTAATTCCCAGTTCCAATTAAATGTAAGAGTGTTTCATCAAGAAACAATTCCAGAGAATTGTTCTTAAGAATCAATTCTACAGTTGCCAGAGGCAACACTAAACAGGCTCTAATGCAAGGATATATTAGTTAATATAATCTGCATAAAATAGATGTTTTAACTGAAAATTGCAAAATGATGGTTGCTTGTTTTGATGCAGACATATTTTATTAATTATCATGACTTATGGGAACTGCTGAGTTCCCTTTTAATGTTCTTCTATTTTCTCAATTTTGTCCAATTTTGGTTCCTACTGCATTCTCGGATTCCATTATTTTCTATTTTCTAATTTAGTAATTCCCAGTTCCAATTAAATGTGGGAGTGCTTCATCTGTTATTGACATTTTCATTTTGAACTTAGTTCTATATGGTCAACTGGCTCATGTTCATGTTATTTTATGTCCTGGCAGCTGCATACCTTTATATAACTTCAGCTACACATATGAATATATCATGTCCACATCAACCAGTTTTGTAGACAGGTTAGTTGATTCTTTTTGGTTATATATGCATACAAATTTTGATTTTCTTTTCTCACCTGAATTAGTCTTTTTCTTTTAAACTTGTAATAGTTACTTTATTCTTTTAACCTTATCAGAAATTTGAGCTCTTCCTCAAAGGAAGAATTTTGCATGCCATCTTCAAGTTGAATATCAGTTGTGAAATCTGAAGAGAAAAATTACAATGATTAGTAAAATCAGTTGTTTTTGTCATTCCTTTGAATTTCAGATGTTCCAATTGAGCAACTGTACAGTTCTACCAAATTGATGAATTCCCATGCTTTGGCCCACTCAAGTTTAGATCTGCTTTGTTTTTTAGCTGATGTTCTAACAGGGCCCGGCACAGAAGATAGTATGGAGTGGATATCACAACAAGCATCATGGGGGGCCCCACAGAGCATTTGTTGCATGGTCTACATAATCCTACCCTTCAGTGTGGGATACACAGAGGAGGGAAGGAAATTGTCCAGTGTTGCTCTTGTTATATGCACTATAGAATACTATTATTTTGAAACAAAGAAGACTGAATAGCATTCTTCACTTGAAGAAAAGAGCTCCAAATGGCTCAATCTATAGAAAGAAGCAGCTATTCTTGAGGATGAAGTTATGGGGCTTCCTGGTTAAGAGCTGCATCACATGTCACTGATAGAGCTTCACCGATAACTAAATATTTACTCGTTTAGTTACTTAAATCTTTCATTATTAGTATTAAAAATCTTGGCAGTTAAATCAGTTTGTCCTGTTTAGAATTTCCATTCTACGATTTTATTTTTTTCTTTTGAGGGACATATTCCTTTGTACAAATAAATTGCTCAAACTACATTGTTCACATCACATTTGTTGTCATTTTCACCAATTTTCCTGCAAGGATTGATTGCATGCATTTTATGCAAGTCTCCAGTCCTGGAACATTGCATATTTCTTGGCGTATTCTCTATGCTCGTAACACATTATCTTCGATCCTCATCTTTAATCATTTAATGTTTGTGATAATACTGTCTTATGAGTTGTGCAATGTGAATTTTTTTTTGGATGTCTGTGGAATGGTCAGTAGGTTCTAATAGCATCTGGTCATCTAATGGTGGAAGCAGCTTTGCGGATACAAAAGAGGGTCGCTATAATCCAAAAATGCATCCAGTTATCCCTGTTGATAATTGGAGAAAAGGGTCTCAGGTAAATAGTCACTGCTGCGAGAATTCAAATGCCATCTGATTGTGTCAAAAAGTCGCTTTGTTCTAGACCGTGTACTATATTACTGGGGCATGCATTAGTCTGACTATATTTTGTTTCTCTACATAGTGGGCTGTTTTAATTAGAAAGCATGCCATTGTCGTGGTGAAAGATGATACAGTCTACCCAAGGTTTCGGCAGCATTGCAAGGTAATCCAGTTTTAAATTCTGTCAATATCCATTGATGAATCATGGAGAATGTAGTGTTCTTATTGTTGTTTGATATGTTAGATCTAGATATGCATTGGAGGGCGTTTACCTTTAAATTTTTTTATTTTTTTTGGGGAAATGTGGCATTTCGATGCAATTGTTTAATGATCAAGCCTGCTATCCATGCTGCATGACGGTCATGTTTTTAACATATTTGATTATTTTTCTGAACTACCAATTGGCTATATAGTTGTGCAGACACAAATGCGTGCGTGCATGCATGTTTGCTTCTCTCTCTGCACATGCATGTGCGTATGTGAAATGTGCAAAAGTTCGACGGCTCCCTGCCAGCTGACATTAACCCTCTGCCCTGGCCTGGGACCAGCTGGCACATTACTTTGAGGTGGAGTTTCCAATTGCGTCCTGGATAGTCAACAAAAACCACATTGTATACACACATATATTGATAAACAAAGCTAAATGTTCATTGCGAAACAAGATGCACGAAAGAGGTTCAAATAAAGAATGATAGAAAAAAAAGGAAATTTAGTTACAACTAGGGGTAGCATTCCAAGCCACCATAATGTTCATGCAGACGTTTCAGATGAGCAATCATCAACAATCTGGTTAGCCTCTCAATTAATGTAAGCAAGAAGAAACATAATATATATTTCAATAGAGTTTTCTCAGTTTTGAATTCAAGTATCTTCCTATGATGTTTTTGTCGTATCTACTTCTCCTTGCCTGTCTAGGCCCCAGGACTTAACTATTGTGACTTCACGTGTGTATCTGATACCTTTTTTTTTTTTTTAAACAAATGATGCAGAGGCGGTCGCTACCAGAGTTTTGGCGGGATCATCCTCTCGTAAGTTCTCGTCTCTGCTTCAGTACCTAATCAAGTAGTGAAATATCATAGTGGTCTGTGAGTCATTGTGACTGTATCATGGCATAAATCCATACGAGAGAGAGGTGAATGGTATTGAAGGAAAATATAAGCCCTTACGAATGTTCAGTTTAAGCTCTAGTATTTAAGTGTGACCTTCAATATTTGCTACAAAGTACTATTTTTTTGAAAGATTGCTACAAAGTACTATATAAGTGTGATCTTTAATATTTGCAACAAAGTTGGTGTTCATAAATGTTTTTTTATTTTTTTATTTTTCAGAAGTGTATTGTTGCCTTTATATTATATTTTACTTTTGAATAACCAGCATCATCGTCAGCGTAGCCTTGTCCTAGGTTTTTGATAAAGTATAGTAATTCAAATATGTGTACAATCATGCTCAAATGGTTCTCTAGATTCCCAAGTGTCTGACAATACTATCTGTGTAATTTGGCGTTTTTGAGGAGATCTGAAGCTAAAAGATGCTGTCCCTATGGTGTATTCTACTGAAAAATGTCAAAGGCGGAAGAATCAATGAGGAATTAAACATGTATTCTGTCCATCCATATACCCTTCATTATTTTACTAAGGAGGCTGTAATATACTTCAGCCTTTTTTATCCCAACTTTTCTTCTTCTTTTCTACATTTGGTTATACGGTTGTAGAAAGTTGCACATTATTGTGTTCCAAAAAGCAGAAAAAGTTGGTTAACATCTGCCTCTGCTGTATGAAGAGCGACGAATCTGTGGATCATCTCTTTATCCATTGCCTCTTTGCCAATTCGGCAGGATTTTTTTACCCGGTTCTGCGTCAGCGGATGCGTTCCCGCTTCTGCTTCCCCCATGTTGGCTTACTGGCACGGCTTCAGGATAGGCAAGATAAAAACTAAGGTGTGGAGAATGGCGATTCTGGCTATCTGGTGGGCGATCTGGAAAGAAAGAAATGACAGATGCTTTAACAACTCTCAATCCCCGCCTCATATAGTGGGATCAAGGGCTAAAGGTCTTATCATCAAATGGGCAGCCAATGTATCTTACCTTAGGGACTTTAATTTTCTCTTCCTAGGCTCCTAATTTCTGCTTCTGCTATCTCAGCAGCTGTCCTTTGTTTTTTGTTTTTTTTTTTTTTTCCTTTCTTCGTTTTTAATAGATTCTCTCGTTACTTAAATAAATAAATAAATAAAGCAGAAAAAGTTGCATCTATGAAAAAATGGCGGGGGTGTAAATATCAATTCTTTTTGTTGCCATTGTCATAATTATCAGCATTATACTGGTGATTGATTTGGGTTTAAGCATTCAACTGTTTACTGAAGCAAGCAACATATTTTCCTTGTGCCATTCTTCTGCAGCCTGCAGATGCATCCAAGGAGCATAACTGTATACCAGATGAACATTATGTTCAGACATTACTGGCAGTGAGTCAATTTTCAATCTTGGAGTATTGACTATTTAACTGATTTGATGAGTGTGTCGGTATTGGTTGCTTGGAATGTGGATTGCATTGTGTCATTTAGATATATTACATATTTACATTGGATTAGAAACAGAGTATTTTATTGTGTCATTTAGATATATTACATATTTACATTGGATTAGAAACAGAGTATTTTGTTTAGGAAAATTTATTAGAATCTCTGATATTTTGTTGAGGGCTTAACTTTAGAATCTCTGATATTTTGTTGAGGCTTAACCCGCCCTGATTTTAAGATCATTTCTGAGAATTGACTGAAACGATCCTAAACATGATACCCTTGCACAAAGGTCTATTTTTTTTTCTTTCTATTTTGAAGATCTTTTAAGCCTCCAAATCTCGATGTCATTTCAAGGGCACGTGTGTCAGTTTGCTTTATCTGTTGTGGCCTGTGAGTAGTTGGGATGAATATCTCCTTATTTGTGGATTTCACTTCTTCCAACTTTTTGACATTCAATATGCTTCTATAGTTTTTGGATGACCGACTTTTTTGTATGGTTGCAACTTCTCATAGAAATGGCCAAAAATCACTAGGCAATTGGATTTTCTGAACCATGATTTACCAAGCCAAAAAGAAAAGAGGCATTGTATGATCCTCCACTTGAGGATGTGTATAGGTTCATGGGGCCTTGAGTCCTTACAAGTGGGGTTTACTATTGGTGATCCAGGCCATTCATATGATGGACCCTTTTATGGATGCACCATGCCTTGGATATATCATCGATGTGATAATCCTAAGATTTAAGGAAAACAATAGCAGTGGTCTCTATTCAACAGTGAAAAGGCCATAGACTGGAAGGCTATTCCAGTCTTGAGATATTCTTTTGGGGCTTGGCCTACCACCCCGGTGCCCATCGGTTTAATGGTCCGGATCATTGAACCATGGGCCCTGTTTGTAAGAAGTCAAGGTTGGAATCATATACTTGAAAGAAGTGCATGCAGAAGGATATGTGGCTTCAATAAAAATTTAATTCCCTGAAGCATGGCTGACACAGCTGCATTTGTCATATTTTACCCGAATCTCATAAAGCACTCAGAAGCTTGGCCCTTTTAATGAAGGAGAACCTCTGGCAACTCTATTATATCATGAAGTTTCTAAACCAACTCCTTTCTATGTTTCATCATCCAGCTAAAAGGACTCGAAGGTGAAATCACTCGAAGAACACTTACACATACTTCATGGGACGCTTCATCCTCCAAAGACCGCGAAAGACGTGGATGGCATCCCGTGACATACAAGCTTTCTGATGCTGCTACTGCACTCATCCAATCTATAAAGGTATGTATAAGTCAAGTTCCTACTAAAATTCCTTCCAGGAATCTTCTCTGTTACAAGAGCACATCTTTTTCTGCAAGAAAATCGCTGCATCAGACACTGACGTAATTAATAACAATAATAATAATAAAAAAGCTGCACCAGACATGACAGCCCTATGATTGACAAGGTTCCAAGACTTTTCTGTAAATGCATCTTCAGTAAATGATTGACTCAGCCCAGGAATATGCAATTTCTGGTCTAAAATCTGATGCAACATGGTGATGCGTATTGCACCTTTTGGTACTTGATAATAATGTGTTCATGTATGTGGATATGCCACCAAATTGGAAATTTTCACTATGTTACAGACAATAGGTTTTGCATATATTTTGATACATATCATTTCACGAGCCCACTCCAATACTGAGATTTTGAATGGTGATGCAGATCCAACAGCTCCTAAGGGTAATAGTATGACCCTTGAGCTGAGACACACACACTATTGTTGACCCTCGAGTTTGTACAAGTGGGACCGTGGCTTGTTGGTCCAGCTCATTGATACGATCGGACCAAACATCTATTATGGGGTTCACCAACGAGCCTCCCTGGCAACTGCCGACTGGGGAGTCCTCCATCCCTGATGGTGGTATCATATCAGTGGTCTGGGTCTGCAAAACATTGGCTGCACTTGTCGAGCGTTGAGGATACTGTGTTTCATTGGCTTGAGGTTCATATAGATCATTAGCTCCTTTAGCTACATTGAGGGCATTTAATGCAACATTTATATCCTCCCACCTACCTTCAGTAACTATAGACCGCATGTTTGAGGAGAGATACAACCAATACATTCATACTCACCAAATTGATTGATACGTCAACTGATCTGTCTTCCAGGTGTTCTGGACAAACCCAATGACCTTTGTTTTTGGGATTCCATTCCTTTTGGATTAAATGCACACTCACATGCACATACACACTGGATAAGCAGGGATTTCCCGTGTGTACACAAGCACTTAAAATAGTGTCTCACTGGTGTTTCTATGTGCAGGACATAGATAATGTGTATTACGAGACAGAGTACAGAAGAGAATGGTGCAGCAGCAAAGGAAAACCGTCCCGTTGCTTTCTTTTCGCAAGGAAATTCACCCGGCCTGCTGCCCTTCGGCTTCTTAACATGGTAAACATGAGTCTTCGGCTGCACTCATTCTCTTCAGATTTTTGCTAATCCTGAAAGCATGCCTATACGCAGGCACATGCATGCATGCATGCATGCAACAGCTACTCATCAGGCAGATGCCACCCTTTGGATGACCTCTGGTCAAAACATTATGCCTGCCCCTATGTGATGACCTCTTGCCCTTTTCATTTACCACTCAATTTATGGCACACGCTGGGCCCATCTGATGAGTGGACAAACCTGATATTTTGCTCCGTCATCCACAAGGTGGAACTCGTCTTATGAGCCGCTTGCATGTACGCAAGGCATGTGTAGTGTGCTGTGGCATTAACAAATCTCTCTCTCTCTCTCTCTCTCTCTCTCTCTCTCTCTCTCCATTCATTCACAAGTTCAAGTGCTTGCTGTTGGCAGTCTTTATTAGGAGCTTAACAAGGATTGTCGTCGGCTCTGTGTTAGTATGCCGAAGAAGAAGGATTGTCTTAGATCTGCTGCTATCTGATTACTTTGAGGTATGTATATTGTGGTAAGTGTTCATACCATTGTAAGAGCAAAATCAGTTGGGGAAATCAGGATGATAAAATGTAAGATTAAAATAAAAGGACAGGAGGATGAATGTAAAAATGTCATGTATGTTATAAGATAGTGTAGGTTAATAATGTCCACATTTTTTTAATGCAAAATAGTTCTCACGAGTTGTTGCTAACTCTTTTGATTGCTAAGATGTATAGCTAATTAAGCCGGCTCTAGCTCATCATGCAGTGAACCCTCCTAGATTTGTTGATGGGTTGACAGAAATGTGGTTGTGGTCGAACTCGACTGTCTCTTTTCAAAAAGTTATAAATGGAGGTAGTGAGATTCAAATCCTAGACCTTTGGAAAGGAAGTTGACACTCCAAACCATCTGGTTTGTTGTTACTATGGTTTCTGTTTCTTATTACTTATCTGAAAATACCTGTTTGAAATGTTTATTATTCATTTAAGGCCTGTTTGCCAAACATGGAAAGTAAGGGAAAAGAAATGGTGTTTCTCATGAAACTTACTTTCCATTGTTTGTTAAGTTTTCTTTGTGGGAAATATTATTTCCCACTTTTTATCTTTGTTGGAAAATAAATAAATTTAATTTTCCACCCTTAAGAAATACATTTTCCCACGGGGGTAGGACAATAGGTTTCTCAAGGGTTAAAGCTCAAATACGCCACCGTATATGTTCAATCGCCTCCCATGTGGCACACGTGCCCCATTGTGCCAAATGAGACATTGTCCGTCTTCGATCATGCTGCACACGTGCCACTATGCCACATGTGCCACCATCTTATATCATGTCCCACTTGTAAAGAGCCTCTAATGTGCTAATGTGCCATCGGTGTCACCGTCCATCTTCCCTTGTGCCCTACCTCACATGCGCTATTGTGTCCAAATGTAACATGATTCATCTTGTGCCTCACATGTGCTATCATGTCCAAATGTAACATAATTCATCTTGTGCCCCACGTGTAAAGCACCCCACATGCACTAATGTGTCACATGTGCCATTGTCCATTTTCAATCCTCCAAATATGACACGTGCCAATGTGCACAAAGAGCTGTCATCTAGCTAATTTAGCACCCACATGTCAAATGTGCCACGGCGTGTCTTGTGCTACATGTTATAGTATAACTTCAAGCTCCTCACATGTACCATGCCTACCACAATTCAGCTTTAAGTACTCATATATGTTGTGTATGCCACATATGCCACTTTTCATCTTTAAGCATCTCACATATGCCACGTGCTAATTTGGCGTGTGCTAATGACTACCTAAATTTTTTTCTAATATTTTTTATTTTTTATTTTTTGGTTTTCCAAATGGTAAACTTTTACAAAAACCTTGTTGAAAAACAAACGAGAAAAAAAATATTTCTTTTAGCACAGTTTCTTGGAAATAAGGTTTTTCAAAAAATACTATTTACTTTCTTATGCTTTTCATGAATGCAAGTATGCCATTAAGAATTTTTAGTTATATAGAATTAGATATCCAGTTGATATGAGTCAAGTCTTTGCGTCAACCCAAACCCAGCTGAATATCGAGTCAAGTTCTCAGGTTTCTGAACTATGGTCGATCCAAAGTTCAAGTGGGCCACACTACAGGGAACAGTTGGGATGGGGATGCCACCAATTCACCTCCCTGGGGCCCACTGTAATATTTATATGTCATCCAATCTGTTCATAAGGCGTGTTCCACCTCGACAAAAGGGAAAACCAAAGATCAGCCTCATCTGAAACTTTGTAGGCCCCAAGAAGGTTTCGATGTCAGGTGTACCCATCGCCATTGTTTTCCGTGGTGTGACCGACTTGAGTTTTAGACAGGCCTTATTTTTTGGGGTCACGTCCTAACACGAGCTGGTGGGAAGGACCGAGTGAAAGACGTGGTTGGTTGCTTGTCAGTTGTTGTGTTGTCGCCAGTGCACAGTGTAAGTACTCTTCCAATAATAGGTGTGTAAAGCTGTCCAAGGTTAAGCATACATCCACCGTATATATCGCCAATAGCTTTGGATATTATTGCCCTTGCAATAGGTCTTCGCAACATTGGCTAAGAGAAGGTAAATTCGTTATAAAAATGTAGCTCCCTTAGCAGGGAACAGGTTTATATTCACCGCACAAGGGAACGGTTTAGATTTCACCTGCTTCCATTTTCACTTCTCGAGGGTTGCAAATATGAGGGACTTGAGCCTTTGATTTTGGGTCATCTTCCAATGATCCAAGCTTTCTACAGGGGAAAGGAAACAAATCAACCTTTGATGATGTGGCTCAATGGCTTTGCACATGAATGGTCACCATGACCTTGTACAATCCAATGGGTTGAAATATTCAATCCAAGAGTGTTCTCGAGCATCCCCATCCAGGGGGTTTATTATCAAATAAATGGGCCGGGTCCATTGAATAAAACACAAGTGCCACAAATATTAATGTATCCGAACAAACCTCTGGTGTCTTTTAATGCATGTGAACCTCAAGTACTTGTCCTCTTCCCAGCGTGGGAACCCCACAAAACATCTCATTAAGGATGCTATGCCACGAAAGCTCTGTAAGACCTACCCTGATGATTTTGTGACATTCACTCCTTACATTTGATGTTTTGGCTCATTTTAAAACGTTAGTCCAAAAATTAGCTTGATAAGGGACTTGAGTGGGTCACAACAAGAAAAACAGTGAGAACAGTCTCCCACATTTCCCTTCCTTCTCTGTGTGTCACGTCCATGTAGCTACAACCTTTACTTCTGCCTTTCATTCATTTTTCTCTTCTCCTCGGAATCTCTTTCTTTAATCTATCCTCTCCTTGCTCTGCATGCCTTGCACTTGCTCTACCCTTTATCAGCACAAGAGGCATGTTGGAGTACATCCTGATGAATTGTTGTGGATACGCCGGCACTTTGTTGGGGAATACCTTAGTGGTGTTGCCCTAATCGTGTAGGGCCACCTTGATGTATTTGTTGTATATCCACGTTGTCCATCTGTTTTTCTATTTTATTTTAAAACGCAATCCCAACTTTAAGAAGATCCAAATCTCAGGTGGACCATACCAGTAGAAACAGTGATGAATAACCATTAAAAACTTTTTGTGGACCACAAAAGTTTTGGATCAAGCTGATCTTTGTATTTTCCCTTCATCTAGGTTTTCTTGACATTATGAACATGTTGGATGGCAAATGAACATTATGAATACCTTACGATGGGCCCTTTGGAATTTTTAATGGTGAGGCATTCAATCACAGCTGTTTCCTGTGGTGTGGTCCATCTAAGATTTGGATCTGCTTAGTTTTTGTGACCAGGAGAAATGGATGGACAGCATGGATATATGACACATCATCAAGGTGGGCCCAAGGTAAGGTTAACCCCCGATAGACTATTACTCGGGTAAGACCTAATCTGCTCCCTTATCGGATATGTGGTCATATTTCAATGATACAAACCGTTTAGATGATACTTGTACATATAATGCAACATGCATTGGTATCATCCATGAACCATGCAGCTAAGATGCAATTTAGCAAAATACCATTACATACAATTGAATTGAAATACCGAAGGGGAATTGAAATTACAATTGAATTGAAATACCAACTGGAGCACTTGAAAGACCATATACTGGTTTCTATTCCAAGTAGGAACTAGAATTGCTACTTGAAAAGTGGGGCAAGACTCCCATCTCTTACTAGTTAGGATCATGGGATCAACGTGATTCTTGAGAGTTGTCTACGAGCAAATGTGGGGCCATGGATGGATGGTTTGAATGTTACCTTAAGTATAACCGATGCATATTGTCTTTTTCCTCGCCATTTATTTGATGGTAAGGATTGTCCAATCAAATTGATTGTCGTGAGGCACAGTAATCAAAGGCGGGGCCAACTTGACCAAATGTCTGAATTGATGACTTAACCATTTCTAGTACGATTGATTTAGACAATCCATTTTCTTGGCCATTGATTTAATGGACACAATTGTCCGATCAAAGCGACTGTTATGGTAATCAAAGGTCACCTCACTGATAGATGGTTCATATTGATGATCAAACCCTATGATGAGTAACTGGTTTGGTTCTATTGTGCTTGACGGGTTGGTTGGGACTGTCCTACTAGATTGTTTTCTGGCAATGGAAATCATAGGTGGGGGCTCTACATTAAGGATCATCCAGATCAATATCAAACCCTTTTCTAGCACAATCAATGGAGACCATTCCCTTACTCAAACAACTGATCAAATGGTTAGGATTGTTCTATCAAATTTATTATCGAGAGTGCAATCAATCAAAGATGGGTTCAATATTATGAATGATCTAGGATAGTGCTTAGGTTTTCTAGTATAATATTTCTAGATTGTTTTTTTGTTTTTTTTTTTTGGCCTTTCAGAAGATGGTTAGAACTGAACAACCAAAGTGATTCTTGAGAGGCTTGGGCAATCAAAGGTATGTATATGATCCACTGTATATGGATTACTGGATATTTTCTAGTACATAAATCTTGACTACGCATTTCGAGACCATCGATCAGATGGTTACAATCCTAAAAACTATCTGAGGTTGAGAAATAAATTCGATAAGCCAAATTTCAGTTGAAGTGGACCTGCCAAAGACCAGCTTGGAAACCAGATTCCAATTTGGTAACACGCTAGCCAAACAAACTAGATAAATCCACAATCTACTTTTTCAGTTGACTAGTTGTGAAAATGAAAATTGAAACTCATATATTGTTTGATGGAAATGTGCCACCAACTGCTACCGACGCGTTTGGACTTCAAATTACAATTACATGACTTTTAAGTTGGATTTGGAAGGAAAATAAACTTAATTTGAGGGCCACTTCTGCTCTTTGGATACTAGGGAACATCATTATTGTCTGAGGTTGACACAGCACCATCTCTTTTGACTGAAAGACAAAATAACACCCTCCCTTATGCATTTTCCCAAATAACACCTTTTATTTTCCAAATATGGTCAAAAACCACCCTGCCATTAACTTTTGTATGGAAAAGCTAGTCATAGTTAGATTGGCAAAATATCTTTAGAAAATGACAATATTATCCCTCTCTCAAATCTCTAGAACCCCAATACTAACCTTAACCTGTCCTCTCCTTTCTCCCAAACTCTAAGCCCAAGCCTATCCTACCCTCTCCCAAACCCTAACCTGAAACCAAACTAGGGGCAAGAAGGTCTTTTTTCATGGTCAACAGTCAATTGTAATGGCAGTGACATGGTTCGTAACGTTTTGTTGAAGGATGTTAACCGCATTATAATGGCAATGACATGGTTCACGACGTTTCGTTGAAGGATGTTAACCACAAGGTGGTTTTTGACTGAGAATGGAAAAGAGGAAAGGATAATTCGGGAATATGCAAAAGGGAGGGTGTTATTTGTCTTTTGGCCAAAAAGGAGTGTGGTATATGTCAAACCGTCATTTTTTTATCACCTCCACTTGATTGATCCAGATGTTTGCAATTCAGTTCACTAGTGCATCCAAACACATCAAAATTTGACAGTAGGAAGCTGCCAAAGTTGTAACTCACGAATTTAGGAATATAGCATCCAAAACATTATTAAGAAAAAAGGGGCAATTGGCATTATCAGTATGCAAGCATATTTCTTGTGTTCGGGTAGGTTGGTTGCACCAAATATTTTATGAAATTTCAGACATGTCTCGAATTGGTGAAAATTCATGATATTTGGTGCAACCAAATGCACCCTCTCTCTCTCTCTCTCTCTCTCTCTCTCTTTGCATAAAGAGGGGGGGGGGGGGGGGGGGGGAGAAAAGAAAAGGAAAGGAAAGGAAAAAGAAAAAGAAAAGATCTTGGATTTCTTCTTCTTTACAAGGACCTGATAAGTAAAATGTTGTACAACTGGATGAGAAGGGTATTCCTTCATACTACACATACCCATTGTCATCACAGCTCAACTCTTGCAAACCTTTACAAAAGTGGATAGATTATTATAGCATGAACTTAGTAATAAATACCTCAATGTTCTCTTGCCTTCAACAATGCTTTTTGTTGTGAAAGAATGCTTGCCTCAAAGAAATCCTAAAATCAAAGGAGAATAGATCTATAGTTAGTGTGTCTGATGAGCCGACAAGATGGGGTTGATCCTAGATATGAATTGGTGCAACAATTTCTCTTCAAGAAGCATTAACAAAAAACCCAGTAAATATCTTACTATCTTCGGACAGAATATGGCCAAAGAGGCTATGAAATAAATAATAGAGAAAGACTCTAGTATAAATTATGGATAAGCAAAAACTTCCCTACACATCAATATCAAACAACAAACGTCTCATGTCCCTTGTATATCCCGCCAACACTAATCCTTCATTCATGTCATTCAACAATAGATAAATCTCCGTGATCTGAGGATGTGAAGTATCTCCTGCAATGAATTCATGAACTGTACCATTTATTTCAACCCAACTACACCCAGGAGTCTTCACTATGCCCTTGCCTTTCATCATCTCCCTCATTTCCATAGCGCTCTCCCATCGCCCTGTTGCACCATATATGTTAGACAAAAGCACGTAAGAGCTTGTGTCGTGGGGCTCCAATTCAATTAGGTGCTTTGCTGCCTGCTCCCCAATCTTGATGTTGCCATGGTTTCTAGACGCACTAAGGAGGGCCCTCCAAATAACATCATTTGGTCTCATGGGCATGTCCACCACTAGTTCTTTTGCCTCTTCCAAATGGCCCGCACGGCTGAGAAGGTCAACCATACAACCATAGTGCTGAATCTTGGGTGTTATCCTATATTTAAGTCTCATAAGCTTGAAGCAACGACGACCCTCACATACTAAACCTGCATGACTACACGCACTTAAAACACCTATGAAAGTTATATCATCAGGTTCTATCGCCAGGCGTTCCATTTCCTCAAACAAGCAAAAAGCTTGCTCACCACATCCATGCAATGCAAGCCCAGATATCATTGAATTCCAATGATCTATGGTTTTATGGGTGATACCATTGAAGACTCCAAGAGCAATATCCACATGTCCGCACTTGGAGTACATGTCTATGAGGGCAACTCCAATCGTGCTGTCCAAAGAAAATTTGTTCCTATTGATGTAGGTATGAATCCATCTACCTTGAACAAAAACGCCCAAGTCGGCTATTGCAGAAAGAACAATTGCCAGAGTAGAGGCATCAGGATTCTCTCCAACCATCTGCATGCGGTGAAAGAGATTAATGGCCTCCTTAGAATAGCCATTCTGATTGTAGCCAGCAATCATCGCATTCCAAGTGATGACATCCCTATAGGGCATAGCATCAAACAACTCCTGAGCATCTCTCATGCACCCAAGTCTAGTGTACCCATCAATCAGAATATTCCAAGAGAAAATATCCCGAAATTGCATTTCATCAAACCATTCATGTGCATCTTCTATTCTCCCACATTTAGCATAAATATAAAGCATAACATTCCACGAGGTCAAGTTCTTCTGCGGCATCAACTCAAACAGCATGAGCGCAGCTTTAATATCGCCGCACTTGGCATACCCATCGATCATAGAGTTCCAAGTGATCAAGCTCTTATGAGGCATTTTCTCGAACAAACAATGAGCAATTCCCATATTGCCATGCTTTATATACGCATCAATCATAGTAGTCCACGTAACTGCATCCCTCAGTGACATCTCATCAAATAACTCCCTCACCACTCTCACGTTCCCACATTTAGCGTACCCACAAATCATACTATTCCATGACACGACATCCCTAACAGGCATTGCGTCAAACAACGTCCGTGCATCATTAACCCGCCCACATTTTGAAAGCCCATCAATCATGACATTCCAAGAGAACAAATCGCGATCTGGCATTCGATCAAACAGCTTCCATGCAGCATCAACATTCCCATCTTTCACATATCCATCGATCATATTATTCCAACAGAAGACGTTCTTATATGGCACCGAATCGAACGAAGCCCGCGCAGCATCGATTCTCTGACATTTTGCATACATATAAATGACAGAACACTCCACAAACACGTCCACCTGGTATGGGCTCTTCAAAATCCGACCGTGGATTTGCTCCCCTTCAGTAATCGCGGCCACATTAGCACACGCTTTCAGCACGAAAGGGAATGTGAATTTGTCAGGCAAGACCCCATTTTTCGACATCCTGCAGTACACATGTATGGCTTCCCAAGGGTCAGATCTCTGCTCATAACCTCTAATAACAGAATTCCACAAGAAGGAGTTGGGTTCTTGGGCATGATTCAAAAGTAGTGGGGCATGTTGTAAAATTTCCGGGCTTGAATGTAAACAAAAGGAGGCTGTGTTGGTCAGAGCGAGAGAATCTTTGAAAAGCCCAACAACGATCATCTGCGAAAGACGGCAGTTGAATTCCGTTAGAGTTTTGCATTTGGGTAGCAGAGATAGGCATTTTGAAATCGAGTTTCGCGCCAGATTTCTAGTGCAATGGCATCTTTGCACAAAGACCGTCTGTTTTGGGGACGCGGATTAGCTACTGAACTCGACAGCAGCAAGTCTCGCTACTGAAGTGACGTCACCACGTTCTGTGGGACCCACCATGATATAGGTGTTATATCCACACCGTCCATCCATTTGGAGAGATCATTTAAGGCATGATCCAAAGAATGAGGCAGATCCAAATCTCAACTGGACCCACCAAAGAAAACAGTAGGGATTGAACGCTTACCATTAAAAACCTCTTTGGGCCACAGAAGTTTTCGATCAAGCTGATATTTGTTTTTTCCCTTGTTCCATGTCTGTTTTAACTTATAAACAGCTTGGATCTCAAATAAGAATTATGGTGGACCCTAAGAAGGTTTCAACGGTGGGCATCACTGTCTCCACTGTTTTACGGTGCGATCCACTTGAAATTTGGATCTGCCTCATTCTTTGGCTCTTACCATAAAATGATCTCTCCAAATGGATAGACGGTGTGGATATAACACATACATCATGGTGGGGCCCAAAGAATGTGGTGACGTCACTTCAGTGTCTAAGCTCAGTAGCTAATCCGCGTCCCTGTTTTAGAGTCGTTTGGCACCTTCAATTTGAAATTCAGAACTTTAATTGTTTATTGTCTATCTCTGAGTTGCTTGGCTTCTTTGATTTGAAATCCAACTTAAAATTCGTTTGGACTTTTACCTAACTATCAGCTGGGTGGCAGGGGTTGACAAATAACCCCTGAGCCAAGTGGGTCACAGACACTTTCATGGCAAAGATGGACCAGAGAAGGCCCCGATCAGAGGCAGAAATGATCCTGACCGTTAGAACCCTAAATCAGTCCTATTTTGCAAATTAAGATGAGTTTTTTGATATATTATATATGATTTTGCTAAGAGAACCTACTTAAGCCAACCAACCCACTATGCCAGGTTACCCACGCTGGATTTGCGAGATTCCATTAACGGGCAAAGCCCAACTTCTGACTAGGTTTTCTATGGAGGCCTTGCTTGTGCTTTTGGGCATCTTGCATGCAGACCATCTGTTTTAGAGTTGTTTGGCAACTTTGATTTGGAATCTAATTTGAGAATCCTCTATACTTTAAGCTGACTATCAGTTGGGTGGCAACGGGCAAATCACCTCGGCCAGCTCTTTGAGCCAAGCCCAGATTCTAACTAGGTTTAGATGGTAGCTCTTGGGTTTTTGGGCATCGTGAATATAGACCATTTGTTTTGAAAGTCGTTTAGCACCTTCCATTTAGAATCTAACTCGAGAATCTTTAGGACTTCAAATTGGCTATCAGCTGAGTGGCAATGAGTAAATTGCCCCAAAAAGCTCCATCAACCAAGTCCAAATTCTAACTAGGTTTGGATAGTAGCCCTTTCTTGGACTTTTGGGCATCTTGCATGTAGACCATATGATTTGGAGTCGTTTAGCACCTTCGATTTGGAATTTAACTTAAGAATCCTTAGAGCTTTAAACTAGCTATCAATTGGGTGGGACAAATCACCCCAACTAGCTCAATAAGTCAAGCTCAGATTTGACATGAGGAAGGATGTGAGGTTGAGCATTGTCTTCCTCAAGGGGATAACTGTTCCAAATCTACGGAACTTCCCTAGGCTCTTCGAAAGTACTTTTCGAATTTTTCATAAAAAAAAAACAAGTAAAATAAAAATAAATTCTATAAAATTCATAATTTGATTAACGAATGAAATAAATGAGTCCATAACCCTTTAAATAGGGATATTAAGCCATGGGAGAATTTTTGGAATCAAACTACAACTTAAATTCATAGAAATCATGACTTACTATATATAGACGGTCGTGATGTTTAATAGTGCGCATGGTTTTCAGCCAAAAATAGTGTCCTATTTGGCTGAACTATAATGTTCTCCTAATTATTATAAGCACTTTTTATGTCTCCTAAAGCCCAATGGATGAAGAGTTATGCTCGAACTAAAATTTACCATAAATAGTAAAAACGAAGATAAAATGGGATTTCGACTGTCAATCTGATGGTATTTTGCAAATTCGGCGTGGGCAACCTAGCACGGGTTGGGTGGCTCAAGTAGCTCATCCTACCCCAAAATCATATATGATATGTCCAATAGCTCATTCCAGTTTGTAAGATATGTCCATTTTGAGTTTTGAGGGTCAGATCACTTCCGCTTGCGATCGGGCCTCTTATGGTCCATCTTGGCTATGAAACTGTTTGCGACCCGCTCTACATCAAGATTCTAACTAGGTTAAGATGGTAGGCTTTGCTTAATCTTTTGAGCATCTTGCATGTAGATCATATGTTTAGAAGTTGTTTGGCTCCTTTAATTTGGAATCTAACTCAAGAATCCTCAGGACTTTAAATTGGCCATCAGCTGGGTGGCAACAAGCACCCTAGATTTTGACTACATTCAGATGGTAGGCCTTGTTGGGCTTTTGGGCATCTAACACATAGACCATCTATTTTCGAATCGTTAGGCACTTTCGATTTAGAATCTAACTTAAAAATCCTGAGGATTTTAAACTCGCCATCAGCTGGGTGGCAGCGGGCAAATCACCCCCAATCAGTTCTATGAGCCAAGACTACATTCTAACTAGGTTCACATGGTAGGCCTTGCTTCGGCCTTTGGGCCGGGACATCTCATTTTCATGGTTGAATTAACTTGATTTTTTGAGCATGCAATTTTCATAGTTGGACAACCCGAACAATATGTTTTTTTTTTTTTCACACGCATGCACACACTCACGCCGTAGTGGGATTTCACCCTCCCTATGGGCACTCGAACCCTTGACCAGGTGTTGAAACTCCGGAGAGTCTACCACCGGAGCAAGAGTAAGGACCAGTTGGACAATTAGCTATGTGTGAACATTTCTCTTTTCTAAAAGTCTATTTCTTTGTGAATGCATGGCCCACCTGATCAATGGATAAACCATGATTAAATCATCCAAATAGGCCCTAGGATGTGGTGGGCCAGGAAATGGTTTAGGACTGAATTTTGAGCTAGTCGGGCCAGACCAACTGGGTCAGACCTATTCACAATATTTGCCGGGCCCATTGGCAGCCAAACATCCAAAGCCCAGTCTGTTTGGACTATGAGGTAATAAAAAAACGAAGAAAGAAAACCACCTGAAAGTGGCCATAGATTACATTTGACCCGCCAGTACTCACGTGGCTACCCATCAGTGTTGTAGGCCCTACCTGATGTATGTGTTTTATCCACGCACTCCATCCATTTTGCCATATCATTTCGAGCATGAATTTTGATCTTCTGCTTGCCTTTAACGTTTATTGCATTGTAATTTGGCCACATCATCATAGATTTCATTTAATTAATGCAGCAGGGTTGACAATATTAGTGATAACGTGGACCAATTGCAATGTAGGAAAACAGAAAAAACTTGTTTGTGACAAACAAAAAATTTAGATTCTTAGTGCATCAGCTCAAAAATAAAACAGATCCAAATCTCAAGTAGACTACACAGGAAAAAAATGAAGGCAATTGAACGCCCACCATTAAAAAATTACTAAGGCCCATTGTAATGTTTATTTACCATTCAGCTTGTTGATTAAGTCACATGGACCCCAGATTAAAGGAAAACACAAATATCAACTTGATCCAAAACTTTTGTGTCCCCCAAGTAGTTTTAATGGCCGGGGTTTAATCACTACTGTTTCCTTTGGTTTGGTCCACTTAAGATTTAGATCTATTCTTTTTTTAAGCTCATGCACTTAAATGATTTGAAAAATAAATAAAATACATACATCATGGTGGAGCCCACAGAGCACTTATCAATAGCGACATCAATGCTGACAGGGTCAGCATCCGCTGGGAGCGTGACAGCGACAACTTATCCTTCAAAGTGGGTGAGAACCCTAACTGTGGGGCCCACTGTGATGATGTATGCGACTAAATTCTCACTGTCCATCCATACTGAAAGTCCATTTTAAGGCATAAAAGGAAGTAGATTTAAATCTCAGATAGACAATTATATAAAAAACTGTGATAATTGACTATTAAAAACTTTCTGCAGGCTCAAAAGCTTTGGATTAAAATGATATTTGTGCCTTCTTTTCATCTCGTCTTTGTGACCTTATCGACAGGGTTAGATGACAAATAAACATTCCCGTAGAATCCATGATGTTTCTGTTGTAAAATATTGATTTTAATAATAATAAATAAATAAATAAATTATTTTAATAATAAAAAGTCGTTTTTTGAAAAACTTTTGGGGCTTTGGGAATAGTCCCACATGGGAAAGAGAAGAGAAAGAAAAGTGGTTTAAATGATAATAGTGGAGTACCATAATATTTGCCTACCTAGTCCGTGGACCATGGGACTTGCGTGTTCCAGTGCGAAGCACTGGAACACCGCGCACGCGCACGCGCTCGGGCTCGGTCTCGGTCTCGGTCTCGGTGCGAGGGCGTGGGCATGTGAGGTAGTGTGGCTATAGAGGCGCACTTTGCACTTCGCAAGGGTCGCTCCCTTCGCGAACCGGAGCGAGACGTGTGCGAGTCGCGGTGCGACTAGTGGCTAAGGCAGATGGTTGGTTGGACGAAAATCTAAAGGACTGAATGAGAGTCCCTTAGAATATATAGAGGGCTGAAAAAGAGCTGTTGTAGAAATTCTGTAACAGCTGTGCAATAAGTGCAGGGTCCAGCTGAAACTGCTGCATGGCTAGCCCCAACAGCTATAAAACGGCTAGCTGCTGTCTCACAACGGTCAGCATGCAGCAGCTTAATGGCCCATGAACAACGGTCAGAAAACGGCTAGTTTTCTCAACAGCCAGAAAACGGTCATGGGATTTATTTCCCTGGACCATAACCCCCAGCCACCATAGCCTATAAAAGGAGGGCCTGGATAGGTTCCAAAACCATCTCAACTCACTCCAGCAACTCCATACGAATTCTAGAAAACAGCCTCTCCACTCATATATTCTAAGTGTTATCCAGCAATACAGTAAGGTGTCAGCCTTAGCTTGAAGAACAGACCAGCGGTGTGGTCTAGGACGGTTCAACCGAACCAGCAGGCTGAAGATTAGAACTTAATCGAGCAAACCACTTTTCTATTTTCTTCTTTTCTTATTTTTAGGATTTTCCTTTATATTGTAATACTGCCAGAAATAGTGAAATTGAGTTCCATTTGGTGGGCCTTCGTGTTTGCTGAACGCAGACCCACACCAGGCTCGTTGTATCCTAGATGCAATTTGCCTGTAACCTATCAGCATACTCAATTTACTTGAGTTGGGGCAAATAACGCTTTAAGGACAGCGTTTTCAGACGTGCTTCAGCCTGTCCATATTATTTTCGGTTTTCCAATTATACAGAAACTACATTAATCTGTATAAATTTACCAACAAGCTTAAAGCGTTATTTCTAAAATGGAAGCCGATAGCGTTTCATCTATTAAGTTGATGAATCAGGACTTGATACGTCTTGATCGGTTCGATGGAACCAATTTTACAAGATGGCAAGACAAGCTGAAATTTCTTCTGACGGCGCTGAAGATCTACTACATACTAGATCCAAATCTGCAAGCATTGCCTGAAGCAACCGACAAAGACACACCTGAGCAAGTGGCTGCCCGTGCTAAAAGAGCCGAAGACGAACTATTGTGTCGTGGACACATTCTGAACGCACTCTCCGACCGCCTGTACGATCTGTACCAACAGACATCATCAGCAAAGGAGATCTGGACCGCACTGGAATTCAAGTACAAGGCTGAAGAAGAAGGGACCAACAAATTTCTCATCGCCAGGTATTTTGACTTCAGCATGGTAGATAATAAACCGCTGCTGCCCCAAATCCAAGAACTGCAGCTAATAGTAAACAAAATCAAAGCGATCAAAATCGATCTTCCTGAATCATTCCAAGTTGGGGCTATAATCGCTAAATTGCCACCAATGTGGAAAGACTATAGAAAGAAGTTGCTGCATAAAACCGAGGACTACACACTGGAACAAATCTAGAAACACCTAAGGATTGAAGAAGAATCCCGTAACCGCGATAAAAAGAATGATAACGGGAATGCCTCGTCCAAGGTACATGCAGTAGAAAACACCAATAACAAGAATCCCGAGAAAGATGATTCCCTAAAACCCAATAAAGGGAAATTCAAGAAAAACGCCCAAAAGAAGAACGGAAAGTTCAAAGGCCCATGCCATGTCTGTGGAAAAATCGGGCACTATGCTCGAGTATGCCGATATCGCAAATCTAAAAAAGAGGCAAGTGCAGTAGAAGAAGGCGATATCGTGGCTATGATCACTGAAGTGAATACCATCCAAGGCAAAGTTTCAGGCTGATGGTATGATACTGCCGCTACAGTACATGTGTGCTATGACAAATCAACCTTCAAAACCTATGAGGAATTGACCGATGGTCAAGAAGTCCAAATGGATAATGAAGTCCGATCGAAGGTCGTCGGCAAAGGAACTGTCGAACTGATATTTACTTCTGGAAAGAAAGTGATTCTGACTAATGTACTGCACGTCCCAGACATGAGGCGAAACTTAGTTTCTGGGAATCTTCTGGGAAAACCAGGTATAAGGGTGGTATACGAGTCAGGAAAACTGATTCTATCCAAGAATGAGAATTTTGTTGGAAAGGGATGTGCTTGTAACGGGATGGTTAAGTTTTCTCTGAATGAAAGTAGCACTTCTGCGTATATGGTTGAATCTGCTAGACTGTGGCATGATAGACTAGCCCATATAGGGTATAGTACTTTGAAGTTCATGGCTAAGAATGGTTTAATCTCATACACAGATAATGAAACTAATAAATGTGAAGTGTGCATACGATCCAAAATGACGAAAAAACCTTTTCCAAGTGTTGAAAGATCGTCTCAAATTTTGGATCTTGTGCACAGTGATATCTGTGAGTTAAACGGCATTCTTACTCGTGGAGGTAAACGGTACTTCATAACCTTTATAGATGATTGCTCTAGATATGTGTATGTTTATCTATTAAAGAGCAAAGATGAAGCATTGAACATGTTTAAGATATATAAAGCAGAAGTAGAGAATCAACTAAGTAAGAAGATAAAAAATTCTCCGTAGCGATCGAGGAGGAGAATACTTCTCGAATGAATTCGATTACTTCTGTGAAGAACATGGACTGGTACATCAATGTACAGCTCCATACACACATCAACAAAACGGAATAGCTTAAAGGAAGAATAGAACATTAGTAGAAATGGTCAACTCAATGCTAATAAAAGCAAAGTTGCCACTAAATCTGTGGGGTGAGGCACTGCTTGCAGCATGCCATATAATAAACAGACTTCCGTCTAAAAAATATAAAGTATCTCCATATGAAACATGGAGAGGTAGAAAACCTAACCTAGGATATCTTAAAGTGTGGGGGTGTCTTGCATACTGCAGAACTCCTGACCCAAAAAGAACCAAGTTAGGACCAAGAGCTATTAAGTGCACCTTCGTAGGGTATGCACAAAATAGTAAAGCTTATAGACTTCTAGACATGGAGTCTAATACAATTATAGAATCAAGAGACGTTGAATTCTTTGAGAACTCACTATCCTTGGAGTCAAAGGATAATGAAATTCAAACTCCTAATAGAGAACCAAATAGCACAGCTCCACATATAATGGAAGCTCCCACTGAACCTCGTAGGAGTCAAAGAACTAGAATAGAGAAGAGTTTTGGAGATGACTATATAGACTCACAACGCATCATTTTCCATCTGGTAGAAGCAGATAGAGAAAATGTTATAAGACGAATACCTATAGTAATGACTATAGAAGATGATCCTAAAACATATAAGGAAGCTGTATCCTCTAGAGACTCAGCTTTTTGGAAAGAAGCTATAAATGATGAAATGGAATCTATACTATCAAATCAAACATGGGAACTAGTAAACTTATCTCCAGGTTCTAGACCCATAGGTTGCAAATGGGTATTTAGGAAGAAATATCACACTGATGGGACTATCCAAACCTTTAAAGCTCGACTAGTAGCTAAGGGTTTTAGACAAAAAGAAGGGATAGACTACTTTGACACATACTCACCTGTAGCTAGGATAACATCCATTAGGATATTATTTGCGCTAGCTTCCATACATCATCTTCACATCCACCAAATGGATGTAAAGACTGCTTTCCTGAACGGTGACCTCAATGAGGAGGTATACATGGAACAACCTGAAGGTTTCGTTCTACCAGGAAATGAAAACAAAGTATGTAGATTAGTCAAATCGTTGTATGGATTAAAACAAGCACCTAAACAATGACATAAGAAGTTTGATTCCAAAATACTATCTCATGGTTTCATGCATAATGTAGCTGATAAATGCATATATTCTAAAAAAGATGGCAGTTATATCATTATTATCTGTCTATATGTTGATGATATGTTAATAATAAGTAATAAAATGGAAGGTGTGACTGAAACAAAGAAGTTTCTTTCTTCCGTATTTAAAATGAAGGATCTTGGACAAGTTGATACCATCTTAGGTGTCAAAGTTAAAAAACATTGTGGGAGTTATGCTTTGTGTCAATCTCATTATATTGAGAAGATACTAAACAAGTTTAACCATCTAAATATAAAGGAAGCAAAAACCCCATTTGATCCAAGTATCAAACGAAAAGAAAATACTGGAAGAACAGTTGCACAATTAGAATATGCGAGTGCTATAGGAAGTCTTATGTATGCTATGCAATGCACTAGACCTGATATCGCATATGCTGTGAGTAAACTTAGTAGGTTTACTAGTAACCCCAGTAATGAACACTGGAATGCAATCAGTAGAGTCCTTGGTTACTTAAAAGCAACCAAAGACTTAGGACTATTTTATTCAGAGTTTCCTGCCGTATTGGAAGGATATACCGATGCGAGCTGGATATCGAGTGCAGGGGACAATAAGTCTACTACAGGGTGGGTATTCACCCTAGGAGGTGCTGCTGTATCTTGAGGATCCAAGAAACAGACTTGCATAACGCACTCGACTATGGAGTCTGAATTTATAGCCCTAGCTGCAACAGGCAAAGAGGCTGAGTGGCTAAGGGATCTTCTATTAGAAATTCCTTTTTGTGTAAAGCCTATATCGGCTGTATCACTACATTGTGATAGTGAAGCCACATTAGCTAGAGCCTATAGCGGTACTTATAATGGTAAGTCTAGACATATTAGTCTTCGACATGATTATGTCAGACAATTGATTCAAGATGGAATCATTGCTATTTCATATGTGAAATCAAGCAATAACCTGGCAGATCCTTTCACTAAACCTCTACCGAGAGAGGTAGTAAAGGCTACATATAGAGGGATGGGGTTGAAACTCTTCAACCAAAGTTCCACCAGTGATGGTAACCCAACCTAAAATCAGAAAATCTCTAATCTTGGGTTTAATGGGTAAGAACAAGTCACTGATAAGTGGAAAGTTTTCAGCACTAAATTATATAACCTCATCCATAATAAATAAGTGCTGAGCGTTACGAAAGAGGGTTGAGTCTTAGAACTCTTAATGAATTCCAGTCTTTAGGACAAGTGTCTTATAGTAACGGAGACACTGGAAGGATTTCACCTATATGAACGTAGAGATGGTGCCGTCTCTCATGAGAGTTAAGAGTTTTCTCTCGGGATCGTTCACGAATTAGGATAAGCACATGGCCATTAATTGTGCTGAGCAAGATTGTGGGAACTCTAACAACACATAGCGAATATGTGTGTGGTTTCTCCAACTCTGTTATCTAGAAATAACTGGTTCAAAGCTGCGGCTACCAGTCATTTCGATAGAGTTTTGAGATACTTACACTAAGGGAAGATTAAAATCGAAAGATATCTTTCTTTATGCATATGAGCTAATTATTCTGGCAGTATGTTTAACCGAGAAAATATTTTTTATAAAAAATCAAGTGGGGGATTGTTGTAAAATATTGATTTTAATAATAATAAAAAAAAATTATTTTAATAATAAAAAGTCGTTTTTTGAAAAACTTTTGGGGCTTTGGGAATAGTCCCACATGGGAAAGAGAAGAGAAAGAAAAGTGGTTTAAATGATAATAGTGGAGTACCATAATATTTGCCTACCTAGTCCGTGGACCATGGGACTTGCGTGTTCCAGTGCGAAGCACTGGAACACCGCGCACGCGCACGCGCTCGCGCTCGGGCTCGGTCTCGGTCTCGGTCTCGGTCACGGTCACGGTCACGGTCACGGTCACGGTCTCGGGCTCGGGCTCGGTGCGAGGGCGTGGGCATGTGAGGCAGTGTGGCAGTGTGGCTGTAGAGGCGCTAGTGGCGCACGACTAGTGGCTAAGGCAGATGGTTGGTTGGACGAAAATCTAAAGGACTGAATGAGAGTCCCTTAGAATATATAGAGGGCTGAAAAAGAGCTGTTGCAGAAATTCTGTAACAGCTGTGCAATAAGTGCAGGGTCCAGCTGAAACTGCTGCATGGCTAGCCCCAACAGCTATAAAACGGCTAGCTGCTGTCTCACAACGGTCAGCATGCAGCAGCTTAATGGCCCATGCACAACGGTCAGAAAACGGCCATAAAACGGCTAGTTTTCTCAACAGCCAGAAAACGGTCATGGGATTTATTTCCCTGGACCATAACCCCCAGCCACCATAGCCTATAAAAGGAGGGCCTGGATAGGTTCCAAAACCATCTCAACTCACTCCAGCAACTCCATACGAATTCTAGAAAACAGCCTCTCCACTCATATATTCTAAGTGTTATCCAGCAATACAGTAAGGTGTCAGCCTTAGCTTGAAGAACAGACCAGCGGTGTGGTCTAGGACGGTTCAACCGAACCAGCAGGCTGAAGATTAGAACTTAATCGAGCAAACCACTTTTCTATTTTCTTCTTTTCTTATTTTTGGAATTTTCCTTTATATTGTAATACTGCCAGAAATAGTGAAATTGAGTTCCATTTGGTGGGCCTTCGTGTTTGCTGAACGCAGACCCACACCAGGCTCGTCGTATCCTAGAAGCAATTTGCCTGTAACCTATCAGCATACTCAATTTACTTGAGTTGGGGCAAATAACGCTTTAAGGACAGCGTTTTCAGACGTGCTTCAGCCTGTCCATATTATTTTCGGTTTCCCAATTATACAGAAACTACATTAATCTGTATAAATTTACCAACAGTTTCTAACGTTGAGGATTCAACATGACTGGCAATGGACCGGGCTGCGCCTGCAATTGGATGCACATTGTCACTGACCTTGGTGGTGTGTTCACATGGCAAAGTTCTGTCAGCCCCTGATGTATGTGTTATATGGATACTGTTTATCCATTTTGTGAGATTATTTTAAGACGTGTGGCGAAAAATGAAACAGATCCAAAGCTCAGGTGAACCATACTACAAAGCAGGGTACAATGACAACCACTCTAGTCTTCTTAGGGCTTAATGATGTTTTTTTTCCATCTAACTTATTCATAAGGTCTCTCATATTAAGAGGGAAATCAATAACTATCAGCTTATCCAAAACTTCTGTAGCCCTAATAGGTTCTCAGTGGTAGGTGTTCAATCCCACTACTTTCGGTGGTGTGATCCATTTGACGATGAATCAACCTCAATTTTTAGTCATGCACTAAAATAATTTTTAAAAAATGAATAAATGAGGTGGACATAACACATACATTATGGTGGGGCTGACAGAACTTTACCATGGCAATACACCACCAAGGTCACAGGTGTCCTGTGGTTTTTTAAAAATTCAAAAATATTTGTAAATACTAGGATACGCTTTTCAAAAAATGAAAATTACGGTGTGTGCTTTTATCTCACATTAGAAATAAAAAGAGAAAAATTATAATTTATATGTGGAGGTATGTATGGTGTTCTTAATTGGAGCTTTGGAGATTGAGACATTTGGATTATGTGTTCCAGTGCATTGCATTCTGCACTAGTGCGTGTTGGGGCTAGGGCTAAGGTATGGGGGTGGACAGTGTGGCTATAGTGGCACTGGTTGGCACACTTTGCACTTCACATATGCACTTAGTGGCTTTAAAAGCTACAATGGTTCAAAAACAAATGGGTTATGATGATCCAACGGTCAAATCTTTCAATTCGACTACTAGAAATGGCTTAAATTAATAATCAACGGTGAGAAATGTTTTTCAGACGTTCTTAACTATTGATGGCCACCTTGCAACAATCTATTCCCTGTTACTTTCATAAATTGGAGCATTACGCTCCAAAACCTAATCAACTTCAATAGATCTCTCCTCATCCAGCAAGTCCTGCGGATAACATCATAAAATACCGGAAACAAGTCTCCTATTTAAATCTGATAGAATATCTGCTGTGATCCATCAACAATTAAAAAAAGGGTAATTCCGTTTTAAGGTCAGCATAAAATTCACGCATGATGAAATGAAAATAATTAACTTTTTTTTTTATTTTTTTATTTTTTGATATTTCAAATACATTTTTCCAGCGAGCCAATCCGCGACCCTTAAAAAGTTGGACGAAAAAAGGCATCCTGTCGAACAACAGGTATCTCCTAGCCTGGAAAGAGGCGTATCCACCGTTGAAGATCTAACCAGGTCCCACTTGTACTAGCTCGAGGCATCTTAATATCATAATTTTTGGTCACACGCGTGAAGAACTATGAACATCTACGCACAATCACATGCGCTATCTAGATGGATGGTTGCTCTACCAGGAGTCCACAAAGACGGCGACCATGCACTTGCTAGAAAGCCAGGCCGGTTCACTCATCAAGTGGGCCACTGCTATGTGAGAAAAGTGGACGGCTATTAAAATATTTTATAAACTGTTATTTCCAAATTTCAATGTGCGTGGATGGGCAGCCTGATGTGTGGGCCAGATCATCTTCACAATCCGCCTAGCCTGATGAACGGCCAGAATCTCAAACATGTGTGCCGCGGGTTGCTTCTAACTCAGGCAAATAATCCATTTGATACTAGCAAATCATATGAGCGGAACTTTAGCATAAAGGCAATGCGTTGTTTCTCACCGTACACGTGGCAAAGAGATATAGCGATCGGGACCGCTGTTTTCGTGAATCACCGCATGGAAAGGCCATACCCTGAAAAACAAGGACGCGGATTGGGTACTACCCCAGCCCGTGCCTATCTCCGAACAGGCTGGGGCTCTGAGGGGCCACCGTGATATATGGACTTCATCCACACCGTCCATCCATCTTTTCATATCATTTTATGGCCTAAGCCCAAAAACGAGGTAGATCCAAGGCTCAAGGGGTCAGGCGATCTTACAGGCGTTTATACTTATACAAGCCCATCACCGGCCCATATAGTTTTGGGCCTCAAAAGTTATTCAAGCCCAGATCATATTGTCCACAAATCCAGTCCATATTGGGCTGGGCGTAGGCATCGTGGCCCACTTCCACCCCTACATGTGCTACTCTCCTTCCTTTTCGTACCATTCGATTTTCCAGGTGGGCCATAGACAGAGATGTTCTTCTTCCCCTAAACAATCTAGGACGAAAAACCACCTTTCCGTGTTTAAATCCAAACATCTTGTGCATTTCGAATGTTCGAGAAATGCGGGCCTCCACAACCCAAAATGATAGTGGAATGATAACCGGTCCGGCCTGCTATCATTGCAAGCATATAACACATCCCACCAATGGCGTTTATGGCATACGACAAATGCACCACCCTACAAAATGCGTGGGCTCACCGGCGTTAACTGGCCTGTCAGTTTTGGAAACCGGTTGGGATCTGCCCTTTAAACGAGGTCCAAGGGTCGTGTATGGGCCTGCCACGAAAACGGATTAACAAATGGTCAGCTCGAGTTGATACCGTTAAAGGGGTGGTCTTGGGCCCAATATTAAAGGAATGATACTAAATGGGCCAAGACCAGCTCGACCTTTTGATCCTTATCCGGTCCAAATCTGACCCTTTGTAGGCTGTATCTATATCCAACACATGGACAGGTGGTCATGTTAACCGAAAACAAATACTCGGACTATCTCCACCGTTTATTTTAAGTACTTGGGCCCCATCCAGGCCCATCCCAATTCCGGACGAGTTTATTCGTCTATTTACCATGGGCCCATCACAAAAGAACATGGATCCGGGTCCGGGTTCGGCCCATTTCCATTAGAAACAGCTGAGTTCCCATGAGCATCCATCATGATGATGCACATGATGATATAGTGGGATCTGATACGGAGCTAACATCATGATGATGTATGAGGAAGCGTCATGTGAGATGGAACATGTCAGGAATCATGATATGGCTGACGTGGCACACATCTTGGGAGTGGAACAGAACATTCTTGTACCACAAGCATGCATGCATGCATGTGTGTATGGGTGAGTGTCATCCACATGCGAAAGAATATGGTCAGCGACACATCTCTCTTTGGTTCAGCATCTTTGTAGACTCTTTTGGTAGACACCCAACAATCACAATGGCTAACAAAAGCTGGCCATTGGACACAATCATAGCTTACAATCATCGTTCCCATGCATTGCGGGGAGTGATCACATGCGTTCGAATGCATGCTACGTGGGACAGATCGTAATGTGCGAGTGCCATCCAACCCGTCCATTAGAAACGCCACACAATTTTAGGCTCGGATCTCAAAGTTCATCGCGATTCATAACTCAGGTGTGCCACACAAAAGTGAATAAATGGGGACGCTCCCTATCGAAAATTGCATATAGAATGTGGGGTCCACTGTGATGTGTGTATATCATCCAACCCATCCATCAGGGACATAGACAAAATCAAGCCATTCTGGAATTTAGGTGGGCCAGAACAAGTGAATATATAGAATTTAGAGATGAGTATACATTGCTCCCTTCCTCGTGGTGTGTCCCAATTATGTTTTTTATGGGGATAGTCAATGTTATGTACGGTGAACATGAGGAGACGCACCAGATGCACGGTTTGGATTCGACGTACACATCACATCTGAGCTACAAACAGCTCTACGGCAGAACACATGTATCATCTCCCCGGAATTGTATAACACGTGGCACGCATCTTTGCACACTACATACGGATTTTCAAAGATGACAACTGGGGACATGATTCTGTAATCCAGACCGTTAGCTGTGTCCCAAAGTGGATTGACTATGCCCCCAAAAATCTTGTTGATAAAGGGCAATCTTCACCTTTTGACATTTGCTCTACAGATAGTCGGTTAAGAACAAAAATACAATGGCAGTCCACATTCATATGATGAGGGTCCCAATATGGGTGGTTGTGATCTTCTAATCTAGAATATTCTTGGGGTATTCTTCTTGCGTGTATACATTGTTCTCCATTTGGTGGGCCCGCACTACAATCGCTTGGGCCAGGCTATATAGCACTGGAACATCATGTCGGCAATTTCTCGGGATATTTTCAGAACTTGATGTTATTCTCACGATATTAGTGTCCAGGATCATGCCAAAAAAATAAAATATTTGCAATTGTTTTACTGAATTTAAAAACGAGTTTAAATTAGTAAATGCATAGATATAAAATTAATTAATTTAGGCCATGTTTGGTTCACCCAATATCATGATATTTTATTGTTAATCAGTCTTATGTGGTGTATTTGGTGTAGCCAAACGCACCCTCTACCTGTTAAAAAAAAAAAAAAAAAAAAAAGGATATTTGGTATAAACAATCCAAACCTAGCTTAATTTTTTGCATTAAAATCGTGATGATTATACGATAAAATCATGAAAATTATAAAACGGCAGAGATTATGAAAATATAGCGAAATTATCACGATAATATCATTTGGTCAATTTTCCGTGGATCACCATACTATAAAATTCTCGGTGCATGAACCAAAATCAGGCCGGGCTCACTGGACCCGAGCCCAATTGATCGAAATCAACCGGGTCTGGGGCCGACCATGTCCCTATCTATGATTTTGGGATTTCATGGATCAGATCCAACATGTCAATTTCATGATCATGCTGGTGTACTTGTAATGTTATTATCAAGGTCCTGATATGGCCCACCTCAGTGGGCCCTGGAAGAGACCCGGCCCAATCCACCAGGGGTAGATTCTAGGCCCAGGCCTGCTTGGGGTGGGCCCCAGGTGTTAGACTGTCTGGGGGTTGACATCACTAGTCAATTCCCACACGTGGGGTCCACATCATCATCTCTCACGTGCTTTAGTTTATGGACTGGATTGTTTTGCCGGCTTTGTGTGTCGCCTCATTGCAACCAACACGTAAATATGGTGAATAATCAGAACCGTCGGTTTTCTTGGTGTTATTCTAGATGAGCCACGCTGAGAGAATTACACATAACGGATAATTACAACCATCGATATCAAATAACTGAATGTAAACCGTCAGAAAAAAAAAATTATTCGATGGGTCAAGTCCAACTTCACAAATCCATGGCTGAGATCGTCCTCTATGGGAAATTCTTAAAAAATTGGCCGTTCCAAATAGTGCTCATAATATGGACGGTCCTGATCATCTCTCCATCTCTCCATCTTGAGAGAGAGAGAGTAAAAAACAACCAACCAATGTGAATTGGAGCATGCCCCACTAGGTGGGCCACACCCACTCAAACCGTGCTCATGTGTGTTTGTTAAATCACCATCCAAACAGCACCTACTACCATTCATTTCATGATTCTATTCTCTTCTTTTCATGTGTGTGCGTGTATGCTTGTGGTGGGCTTCTCCTCCTTTTCTCCCACTACTCCACTCGCATCGATTCCAATGGCAGAGATGCTTTTTCATGTTCCTTTTCAAAAGATATATGCGCTTTGCTAAAGATACATACCCTTTCATTCCCTCCCCTTTTATCTAGATATGGACACACCATGTTTTCATTGATCATGGCGTACTTGTATATCAATCCCAACCATCCAATATTTGGGTCCCACCCTGGATGGTTTATATCACAAAATTCGCACTAATCGGACAATCCTAACCACATTTGTGCATTGAATTTGGATACTCAACCATTTGATGGCAATAATCAACTGTTCAGATCTTCAGATCAATGTGGTTGTTGGGGTAGGAGCCATCAATAATTTGATCCAAAGTTTGGACGGTTGGGATACACTTATGCCCTATGTTAGATGGATAAATGCACGAGTATCATCCATTATACTCTACCAGAGTATTGTAGTTCTTATGATGTATCAATGAAACTTAACCGTTTAAATTGCGTATCCCACTACAAACAGATCATCACCCCAAAATCACATCAATCGAACGATCTGAAACTCTGATTACTGGAACTAGGACAAATGCATGAGTATTATACATTATAGTCTGCCAGAGTATTGTAATTCTTATCGTGTATCAATTAAGCTCAACCATCCAAATTGTGTGTCCTGCTTGGAACAGGTCATCACCACAAAATCACATCGACTAAAGAATCTCAAACTCTGATTATTGAATACTTGTTTATCGAATCTTGACCGTTTACTGCTTTTATTTAAACCCGACTTGTTAAAATATCGAATCAATGTGATCTGACTCACTGGCATCCAAATCACCAATCTACACCGTCCATTAGATTCAGGCCAGTATCCATCCACCAATGCCCAAAAATCAGAGTAACAAGATGGTCCTAAAAAGCCATTATGGGCGAATATTCAACGGACAATCCCATCCATCTGTTTTCGTATGCCATCAGCTTCACGGTTTCGATTATCCAATCTGTATGATTTTTCAAGTCAGATTATAAAGAGTGGGATGGATCTAATGGACAGTCCAAATAGATGATGTGTACAACACAAAGCCCAAATGCAACTAGGTGCATTGAAAACTTTCCATACACTTACCTAAGTAAAAAATAAAATAAAATGTAAAATCCAACATGATGAGACCTTCATGTGGTGTGAACAACATCCAATTCCTTTTTTCCTTGTGCCCCTTGTCCTTTTAAGGGTTCCAAGGAAAGACAGTACTAAAAAGCTAACCGTTGGATGTTCTCGTGGGGCTGCTCATGATGATGAGAAATGGGTCTTGGTCAAAAGGGCCCACCTCTCACTGTGGGAATGTTAATGAGTGGTCAATGGACCCAAATCACCCGACATTATCCATTAAAGTAGCTAGCAAAATTCCCACGCGCACGTAGGAGCTATATCCATCCACATGCAGGCATTAAGTGCCGAAATGGAACACGTGTGGGAGATCTGAGCTTTTCATTTGGTCGAAAATCATGATAAGATGTTATGCCTCGAGAGTGTAGGTCAAAACAATTATTTCTGACAACTCATTTGTTTTGTATGCATGATTAAAAGCCTGAGCTGAACCGGGTTGGACTCACTGAGTCAGAAATGACTCGTGGTATGGAACTGGATTGGGTCCTACCAAGTCTCCTGGACTAGATGAGTTGAAGACTCATCTGAGTCCTAAGACCATTTGTATTGTGGCATATCTCCAGCATGAAATGGTTTGATTCATGGGCCACACGGCCAGTGTTCAAAGTAAATCAACGGTTAAAAAACAATAATCAGCAATCCATTTTTGTATGCACGATTAAAAGACTTGGGGACTGGTGTCCAATCATTCGGTCCCGAGACTCGGCTGAGTTGTCCTGGTCTCTCTTTTGGGCTATTCCTGGTATTGGATTAGATGGCACCGTATGGTAATATGTACATAGATATGCATGTAGATATATAAATGAGCCATGCTTACATGCGCACTGGATCTTACTAGAACTTGTAAGTACTTTTTTGAGAACTCATCCCACGTGAAGTGGGCATAAAATCTGAACGGTCCATGTAATGCATCGCTCAACTTTCAATCCGATCCAAAACACTGGTGAGCTGTAACAAAAAGGGAGAGGCAAATCAAAGGAGAAAATTGTTTCCTTTTTTCCTAGCCCACTAGAATTTTGAATGAGTGTAAAAATTGGGACCTAGAGGTTTCAAAGGAGAAAATTGTTTCCTTTTTTTCATGGGGCAATGCATCACATGGACGGTTCAGATTTTGGTCTCACATTATATGAGATGAGTTCTCAAAAAGTTCTCTCAACTTTTGAGGACGTGTGCAGGTTAACATTTCACTACATAATTGTAGAACACTTAAAAATATAAGTATGTAAGTCTAATAGGGGGTGTACACCGCTCAGCTTGACTCGGTTCAGCCACTAGCTAACGCCAGTTCTAACTCAGCTCGACTCGGTTCAGCCACTAGCTAACCCCAATTCTAACTTAGCTCGGCTTAGTCCTTGAACCTAATTGGCCAGCTCGGCTGGGTTCGATTAGTAGCTTGGGCAAGTTCGAGCTGAGTTCAAGCCAAAATCAAGCCTTTGCGGCATTTAACAAACACATGCAGTGCACTTTCAATTTATCATTGTATGTAGAACAAAAGTAGCCATTTATAAGCATTTCATCAAACACCTTATATAAGTAACATCATAATCAAAGAAAAATGGTATTTGTTTCATATATATACCTTCCTTCTCACTAGTTGACATTTCGTTGAGTCATTTCATCAAACACTTGGTGAGCAACATCAATATTAGAGTAATTGACTCCTCGAACTAGTTCAATCCAAGTTTAATTTGAGTTGGAGTTTGACTGAGTCGAGTCGAATCAAGCTCAGGCAAGCTCGAATTCAATTTGAAATTTTTCCGAGCTCAAAAAATCAGCTTAATTGAACTCGATATCCAATATACACCCCTAATGTCCAATATATATATGCATGCATGCACTACAATGTGCACGTATCCTTTTTTTTACAACATACGTTGAAGGGATGGTTATGTTTAGCAGTGAGATTTTCCACATGCCACATCCATCCTCTCCAATGGGTCGGCCCCACCATGAGGATTACCTTCTGCAAAAATCCATTATGTCTATTCATCAAACGGACCACACTTGTGTTTTTTAATTTATTAATGACTATACTTTGTTTGTTTTCTATGATGTGTGACCCACCTGATGAGTAGATAAGCTTGAATTTTATTATTATTATATTTTTTATTAATTGGGATGACCATAATAGTGTTTATGGTGGCATGGCTTTCAAAAGAGTCAGGTCCAGTGAATACTAGTTTAACAGTATCCAAACACGACTAAGGTCAGATTTGGAGAGAGAAATTACACAGGTCGCTCTACATGCATCTACATACATCTGTAGAATAGATTGCATTATCTCCTACGCTTTGTTAAGATACATACTCTTTCACATTTGCTAGATCATACTCAACGAAATACAACACAATATACTTCCCCCGTGTAGTTTTTTAACTACCTATTGTAATAGTATTTCTGTATTTGGACACTGTTGCGACCCAATACAAGTACCACACGCGTCCTGAATTCGATTTTCATGTTTGATTTCAAGCATAAATTGGGATGCAAATAAGGGTTTTAGATCTTTAATCAGGTCTAGAGTTCGTTGGGATGATTCATATTCAAGTCCACAAAAGAAAATGCTTGTAGTATGTTTTTTAAATAATAAAAAACAACGCATGCTGTGCACTTGGGAGTCCACTCCATCGTGCCCACTAGTTCATTCCTTTTCTCGGCGGATCATTGCACTCTTTTTCTTAACTGGTCCATGTGGTAGATTCATGCACCAAGATAAGGGTTTGAGGAGCTGGTGCCAACATCAGAAAAAATTAAAGATATATTTACTTGACAGCGGAGTTACCTTGACAGTGACTAAAAGATAGATATATATATATATATATATATATATATATATATATATATATATATATATATATATATATATATATATATATATATATAGATTTAGATGGTGGGCTGTATGTTATTTAAGATAATACGCATATAAACTTGTTAAGAACTTAACCAATAAGCCAAAAGCCTCGAGATTGATGGGGCACGTCAAGCTAGGCTTTTTAAACCATTTGGATATTAACATTCTACTATGTTCCGCAGCTGATGTTGATGGCAGCCACTCTATGAAGATACTCACTCTAACTGAGTGGATTAGGTGTTACCAGACCAATGCCTTGGCAGGTGTTACCTCTATCGTGGGGCTCACCTTGATGATGTGTTGTATATTTTCTTTAGGCCATTTTAAGACATGCTCCCAAAAATTAATAGACACAAATCTTAAGTAGACCACATCATAGGAAAGGGTTGTGATAGTTGAGTGCCTCACCATTAAAAATTCCAAGTAGATACAAATCCTAGCTGGACCCATCATAAGGTTTTTGTAATGTTTAATTCCCATCGAACCTGTCAAGAAGCCCTGGATGACGAAAAATAAAAAATAAAAATTAAGACCAATTTAATCCAAAACTTTTGTGGCTTACAAAAAGTTTCTAATGGTCATTCATACTGTCTGGTATGGTCGACCTTAGCTTTGGATCTTTTAAAGTTTTGGGATCAAATCCCAAAAAGAGATGGACTGCATGAATATACAACACATACATCAAGGTGGGCCTCATGCGGTTGAGGTAATACCTAACCACCAATCCACTCCCCTTCTTTACCAAGGGATGGAGGTTGAACTCTGATTATTCAGGTAGCCCTTTCCACTTGATGGACACAATCTTTAAATTACCAAGATGGTAAGAAAACTTAAATCCAACCCATGGCCCATTAAACAGATCTAGATTTGGCTATGCCCATTAACTCCTAAAATCATAGGGTATTGTCCATTTTCAATTACATGGTTACATGGTTTGAATGTGTTTGATGATGTTGAGCTGTCAAAAGGGTCATACATACATGTATTGTTTCCATCTACCCGTGCTGATAATATGAATGCAGGCCTTCTCATACCACCTACCTCATTTAGTAGCTATGTTACAGTATCTTGAAAGACATTTGGCCATTTTTTCAATCTTGAAATGGACATAAACTTCATGCCATGCTTAGTGGTCCACCACAACCATAGTCTCTTTATTTGGTCAAACTTGAAAGGGACATAAATTTCAAACCATGTTTAGTGGTCCACCAAAACCACTCTATCTTTATACATTGAAACCTCATCTTATGTGTAGTGGTCCACCAAAGACATTTGTATCTTTTCCCACCTGCGAATGTTCTAAAATCCATCGTCAGTTTCCACCTTCATCCCAGAGTAGAAAAGGAAAGGAGAGTTTTATGACGCTTGATACACAGGCACTCAGCAATTGTACACGTTGACCAACTAAATTGTGAAACCCACTGTAGATAAATCACAGCCCTTAATTGACCGAACCATCGTAACCTTTTATTTGTGGACACTTGTTTGTTGAAATAGAACAATTTGATAGTATTCATTTTTTAACCGTCCAATAAGTTTCCACCAATCTGATGGTCAGATGAGAAAGAAAGGATAGGTTTTTGTGCATGATACATCTAAACTGGGACCCACAATTCAGTTTAATTTCACTTTCTTCAGTGCGATGTATCCATTTTCTAAGTAATTTCTATTCGCATGCGTTCAACAATCACATTAATATAGAAGCTGATTCACTGCATATCAAGGCAGAGAATTTTAGTGTCCCATAGATCTTATACCGTACACGTTGCACATTGTTATGAGGATCTAAACCATTCATCACGTAGGGTGAGCCATTGATTGGATACTGATTAAAAATTAATTTAACTGGACTGTGGAGACCATCTAATAAATGGACCTTTTCATTGAACGTGAAACGTTGCTGGCCTTTGTCTTCATTGTTCATTTAAGTGGGTTAGTACTCACCAAATAGTATGGTATGTTGGTTATTGCGGAGACTCTATTTTACGTATAAAACTAACGGTTTGGATCTAGTTTGTGTAGCCACGTGTTTAACAACGTCATGGTGGCACTTACATTTGTACACGAGTCAACTTGGCTCGCCCACTAGTTGACCTTAGTTCAAACTCTGCTTGGCTCTGTCCTTGAGCTTGATTGGTCAGCTCAGTTTGATTCAGTTAGCAACTCGGGTCAATTCGAGTTGAATTCGAGCCCATGCGACATTTTCTCAAACACATGAAGTGCACCCTCAATTCCTCATAATATGTAAAACAATAGCAATAGTTTATAAGTATTTCATCAAACACTCAATAGGCAGTATCAAGTAATTGTTTTTTTTATGTATTAATTTGTTTCATACCCATACCTTCCTCACCACCAGCTAATTCCGCCGAGAATGCTTATACCCAAAACAACACTTCATTGATTCAGTTCATCAAATAGTCAATGAGTAGCGCCAATATCAAAATAACCAAGTCATTGAATTGGCTCACTCCAAGTCAATTTAAACTAAAACAAACTCAAACTTTGCTTGAAATTTTTTCAATCTCCAAAAATCAGTTTGACCTGAGATGAACTCAACTTCGAACCCAGTTGAATTAAACCTTTTCTAGTTGACTTTTCAGAATTTGCTCCATAAATATGGGTCCATGGTTGGTCTATCCAATCCATTGATCTGATGGACCCCATCATAGATGGACCATTCCCAAAATAACCTCTTAATTGATCAATTCTAACCTTCCCCATGTTGGCGTGCATGCAATTACGTTGTTAAAAAAAATATACATGAACGAACCACGTTCAATTGAGGAAAGGCTAAAGATCCGATGGCTAAGATTTTCCAATTTGAAAATTTTGGGGAAATGGTCCATCCATTATGGGAATCATCATATCAATGGCTTAGATAGACCAACCATAAGCCCCACCTCTGCAATAGGTCACTGAGTAAGCTCTGTGGAGCCCACTGTGATGGATGTGTATCATCTACTCCGTTAATTGATTTTACAGGTCATTTTAAGTCATGAGCACAAAATTAAAACAAATCCATAGATCAAGTGGACCATACTACGAGAAACTGTGGGAATAATAACGTCCACCATTTGAAACCTTTTTAGGGGCCGCATTGATGTTTATTTATCATCTAAGCTGTTCATAAGGTTAGGCTCTCAAAAGTTTTCAACAGTAGGTGCTCATCTCACAACGTTTCTTATGATGTGGTCCACTTGAGATTTGTATCTGCTTTAATTTTAACTTTTTTTAAAAAATTGATCTGGTAAACGGATGGACGGTGTGGATAGATCCCACAGAGTTCACTCACGCAATCTGCGTCCCAAACGAAGTTCCCAGCAAGGAGCTCTGCCGCCCTGTTATTTATTTATTTTTTATTATTATTATTTTCTACATGTTAAAACACTTCCACGTGTCTTAACTTAATTCGTTAAATGTGTCACATGCGTACATGTACAAGCACACGTGCAATATAAGCAATTTTCCACTCAGAGAACTAATGATTTCCAATTCTCCAGGCTCAAACCGGCCTCTCTTTCCGTGGAAAGTCCGTGCACGCCTGCACAAGAATTCATACGCGCAGGCGTGCGGTCGCGAGTGCGTGTACACAATATTCGTTTCCAATGGTTTCACTTGTACATTATCCAATTTCTGCAGGTGGTACTAACCAGGCCATTCCTTATTGATCCAAACGGTTAATATCATGGGCCCCATCTTGGATGGGACCCACTTCAAAACTTCCCCATGATTGGTCGAATCCTAGCCCTTCAATAGTTGTTCAAGCAATAAACGGTTAATAGAGAAAATGTAGCAATGACTTGTTCACATTCAGCCAACAAAATGGCCAAATATAGTACATGGGTCATCGTGGGGCCCGTTTAAATGAACGGTCTGAATCATGGAACCTTGGACCCTTCTTAAACAAGCTGAAAATCCAAAGGTTCGGTGCAACCTTTTGGCCGAAGCGTATTATAATACGTCTTTCTCCCAATCCCAACATCCCATGCGTGCATTACTGCCAACGTGTCTTGTGTGTAGTTCATCCAACCTACCCAAATGATGGGCCCCACTATGAAGATCGTCGATGGCAAAAGTCAGTACCATCCATTCTCATGCGGACAATATTGTTCTATGTATGAGATCGATGGTTGTACAATATTTATATTTTGTGGCCCATTTAATAAGTGGATAATTTTTAATTTCTTTAAATGTATTCTTAATGGTGTTAAAAAACTTTCACATGGATTGGATTATATTAAAGATTAAAATTTCTTACTAAAACGGAAAACAAACGTAAAATTACGGTCCAACCCGTTGTATACGAGCCATATTTTTAAGTAATTGTTTGCAGTTCAGTTTATGGAGAGCGGCCTTTTTAAACTGTGGAGGTCTTGCATGCAACGCGTTGGACAATATGTTACCGTTAAATTGATGTTTAAGTACGAACATGCCAAGTATACAACATCCTACCCGTCAAAAGATTTTCCCCACCTAACCTTTGTGGGCCAGACAGAAAATAATGGACGATCAGTAATTAGATCCAAAATGCACCCATTCTGATGATTTAACGGTCCTAATCTACACTACATAATCTTAGTGGTGGAGCTAAAGTGTTGGACAGGTTAGATACCAAACACCACATGACACGTCGATAATATGATAGTTGTACCGTCACTCATCTGTACAACTACTTGTACGTCAGACCTCCTTTACATGTATGATGCCCCCTCCAAAAGCAACCATGGCAGCCTTGTAGCAGTGCTTTTCGAGGGAATTCTAATATACTACAGTTCCTTGCATAGCAAGTTCATCCCACTAAAGGCTGTGCATGGCCCACCAGGTGTATATGGGAAGGAGATTAGGTGCCACAACGGTGCGGCCTCGGCCTCACCCACGACGGTTCAGCCCACACGGAGGGGCCCACCTTAATGTATGTATTCTAAATCCATGCTGTCCATCCGTTTTGCAAGATCATTTTAAGCAGAAGCCTAAAAATGAAACGGATATACATCACACGTGTGGCATACCTTGGGAAACATTGGTGATTAACCATTAAAAACTTCTTGTGGGTCAAAAAGTTTTGGATGAAGCTGATATTTGGTGTTTACCTTCATCCATGTATTTGTGACTTTATCAACCGTTTAGATGGCTAATAAACAATATGATGTAGAGCGGGTCGCGGACAATTTCATGGCTAAGATGGATCAGAAAAGGCACGGTCGGCGACAGAAGTGATCCGGACCATCGGACCTTAGATCGGGCGTATCTCACAATCCGGAATGAGTTATCCGACGTAAAATATATGATTTTGGGGTAGAACGAGCTACTTTAGCCAACCAACCCAGCTACGCCGGGTTGCGCAGCCCGGATTTGCGAAAAACCCCCTGATCGACGGTCGTTTCCTCGTTTTAATTTTGTTTTTACTATAAATAGTAAGTTTTAGTTTGAGTATAACTTTTCATCCGTTGGGCTTTAGGAGTTGTGTCCAACATGAAAAGTGCTTAGGATAATTAGGAGAACGGTTTGTTGAAGCCAAATAGGACACTTACTATTTTTGGCCGAAAACCTTGCGCACTAGTAGACATCGTGACCGTCTATAAATAGTAAGTTTACTATTTATAGTAAGTTGCGAATTCTAGGAGTTTTAGTTGTAGTGTGAGTCTGATTTCTTTCATGTTGCTTGGTTCCCTTATTTAAAGGGGTGTAAACTCGTTTTTAATATTTCATCAATCAATTTCGAATTTATTAGAATTATTTCTATTTTCCTGCTTTCTTTCCTCGTGGATTCGAGAAGTCTCTGTGAGGAGTCCAGAGAAGCTCTGTGGATTCGGAGTAGTTATCCTTGAGGAAGACGGTGATCGACCTCATCACGTTCATCCCTGCGTCACAATACCAGAACATTATGGTGCCCCCTAGGAAGTTCTTAATGGTGGTACGTTCCATCACCACTTTTCATATATTATAGTCGACCTGAGATTTGGATTGCATAATTTTTGGGCTCAAGCCCAAAAACAATCTAGCAAAACGAATGGATGGTGTGGATGAAGAATACATACCTGATGGTGGGCCCGATGGTAAGGGCCACATCATCCTGGCCTTAGGCCGAGGCCATACTTCATCTGCTCCGGCGCGTATAATGCGTCCAACCTGTCAAACAGGGTCGTCCCACCATTAAAGTCGTATGCACAAAAAATGAGGCGGGTTAAAATGCAATGTTGGCCCACCGTGAGTTTGGAGGTTTTGGACGGTTGACCTTTATTTTATTATGGTGTGGCCCACCTAATGATTATATAAACCTGAATTGCACAAGATGAGTTGTATATAAGTATATATACAATACAGTAGGACCCAATATAAAAACAATGAAAATTATTATTATTTTTTTTTAAAAAAAAATCCTCTAATTTATGTGCTCAGGAGCATGATGGTTGGATGGACTTGATTTTTACAATATTTGACTTTATTGTTAACAACTTAAATGCAATATACACACCAGTGGGCCCCACGTGCAGGATGTATGAGCTCATTGTACAATGAGTTGCATAAGAACCAGATTTATTCCATCTATACCATACTTCAGTACAACACATTTTCACATGATTTAAGATACCAAGAGATTAAGAAGACACTTAAGATAATCTTTTCTGATTATGTGTAGAGTACATTTAAAATAAAAAAAATGAAAAGTATTCATTTTTATGCATTTCCATAGATGTGGGGTTTAGAATCTATTCTCCAATCCAACTTTGCAAAGATAAGGTTGATGTGGCCCACCAGACGTTGTTTTTTTATTGTGACACGTGGGGCCCTTCTTTCGGCAATCAAGACCATCAATCTATTGCGTCTCATCGTGGATGGACCACATCTAAAAAAGCCCCTTAACCGGACAATCTAACCTTTAGATTCATCAACTGCAGATAGACGGATAAGAATAAAAATACAACAACGATCCACAATCAACTGAAAATGGCCTCAATGTTAGTCTCTAAGGCATTCAAATATAGGAGATTTTTTGGGCAATTCTCACCTATGGCTGGACTCCGAAGATCCAAGATCTGGATAACAGAATCGTGGGCCGTGCTTATTAGAACTGAAAACGCGTGTGCACCGTTCAAAAATGTGAGGCCACGTATTGTGTGATTTCTATCCGTGGAGACTTGAGATATCCTAATCCATTGGCTACTGTTTGGATGGAGAGTATCCTTGGTGGGCTAATATTCCAAAATACTTTCCTTTCAAATGTCACAGAGGGAAGTGGCCAGCACGTTGGTCAGCCCTAAAAAGAGAAGCAAGACATGGGCCCTACTAATAGTTTACTGAGGTATTGCTAGCCCCAGCATGCAACCCTCTTACATATATCACACGTGCCAACTTGGCGAGTGTGCAGTACATCTGAACCGTGCATAAGGTAGTCCCCAACATGAAGATAGTCATGCGCAAAAATTATGATGGCCCACTCATCTGGCAGGCTATCCTTGCGTAAACAAAATGGACGGTCTAAAAGAACTTGCCAATGGCCACGATCAATGTGCACATGCCAAGTCATCTTGATGAAGGGGTCCGCATTATCCAACCGTTTAGATGTCCCACACATGTGCCAAGTTGGCACGCGTGATGCATGTGAAGGGTGATTTCGTTTAGTGGTGCGTGGGACTTGCAAGTGTTTGTACGTTGTACTGGGCTCAGCAATAGCTGGAAAAGCGTGAGAGTTGTTTCAAGGCTCGTAGGAGCCCAGTTCTAGTCGTCCGAGTCGACTCAGACTCAGTAGGAGCCAGTACGGTTTAAGAGCATGATCTCCCGTACTAGTCACCCCTGACTAAGCCGAGTCGGACCGATTCACCCCTGACTCAGACAGACGAATCTTGAATCGACTGGATGAGTCGAATAATTGTGTCTTCGTTGTGGTCGTTGTTGTGGTTATAAGGATGATGGAGATTCGTGTGAGAAATCCACTCCGTCCATCAGTTTTTCAAGATCACAATAGGACATTGATCCAAAAATCAGGTAGATCCAAAACTCATCTGGACCACGCCACATGAAAAACCTGGGATTGAACGCCTACCATTGGAAACTTCGCAGGGGCCAGGTAAATTTTGGATCAGGATGAAAATTTTGCCTATTATTTTATCCCAGTGTTAATAACCTTATGAAGGGTTTGGATGGCATATAAACGTCATGATCCACTCCAGGAAGGTTTTAATGGTAGAAGGTCCCATTTTCACTGTTTCTTATCGTGTGGCCCACTTTAGTTTTGGTTCCACCATATTTTTGATATCCTATCATATTGTGATCCTAAAAAACGGATGGACAGAGTGGATTCCTCACATGCATCTCTTTGGGCCCCACAATGGTGAGAAATGGCGCCCCTGTTGTTGTTGGCCTTGGGCCAGGATTTTGGACTTTCTAGCCAGACCTGTAGGCCAGGCTCGATCTTGTCATGTAATGTCCAATCGATTTTCGAGCATAGCTTAGACTCAGTTCCACACGCTAGCCTGACTGGGCCCGACCCACTTCTTGTGCTTTTGTGTTCTATCCTATAAAATTGCCATTGGGTAATGCATGCACCTTACATGTAAATACATCCATTGGATTTCATTTATCTAGATATCTATTTCTTTGGGCATGGGTGGCCCATTAAATCAACGGATGGATTACAAACATTCAACATGGGAACTAACAGTAGACAACTGAATAGAGATGTGATCAAATTTCACACCAGGCTAGGTCAGGCAAGGACCCACCCAATTTTTTTGGGCCCGGGCCTACCATGGGCTCTGCCCTAGGACTTTAAAGCGTCGTATGTCACAAGCTGACCGAAGGTCTACTCAAGTCCGGCTCGCAAATTAAAACCTAGACCTGAGCCTAGCTCGTATTGATTGTGCCCGGCCGAGCTCGCCTGGTCACACTCTTTAGAGTCACATATGTGTGGTGGCCACAAAATTACGATTGAAAAAAACAGGGTCCCACGCCTACAAGAGAATGAAATAGCTATGGTATGTAATTAGGGTTTTACACGAATCGAGTTAGCTCGGTTAACTCAGCCAACTCACCCGAAAAACTTAATTCAACTCGGTTCGAAACTGAGTTCAAGCCGAGTTAAGCTGATTTTTTTAGCTTGAAAAAATTTCGAACCGAGTTCAAGCTTGCCCAAGCTTGACTTGACTCGGATCAAACACCAACTTGAATTGACTAGCTCAGTGACTCGGTTACTTTGATATTAATGTTGCTCACTAAGTGCTTAATGAAATGACTCAATGAAGTGTCAACTTATGGTAAGGAAGGTATGTATATGAAACAAATGCTTTTTTTCTTGATTTTGATGTTGCTTACCATGTGTTTGAAGAAATACTTGTAAAACTGTTGTTGCTTTACATACAATGAGCATTTGAAGGTGCAGTTCATATGTTTATCAAAATGTTGCATCAGCGAACTCGACTCGATCTGGCCCAAGCTACTGACCGAGCTGGCCAGTCAAGCTCGAGGACCTAGCCGAGCCAAGTTCGAGTTGAGACAACTAGTGGTCAAGCCGAGTCGAGCTATCAGTTCAACTCGTTTACACCTCTATATATAATGCATTTATGTGATATATTATGAAAATTCTATTGAAAATGAGTCTGTCCCGGCTCAACCCAATGGGCTTTTAGATTCAACCAAGCCAGCCCAAAATACAGTGGGCCAGTAGACCCATTTAAGTTTCTTAACTGCAGGTGAGTGATTGGAAAAAATAAATAAGAACTTGGTTTTTTGTTTTTTAATATTTTTGTGGATGGATTTGTATTTGATATATTAAGGGTGCGTTTGGTTGCATCAAATATCATTGAAAAATTCAGTGATCATTTCAATTCAAGCTACTTATGCATGCGCATCAATATATGCATTTATATATATATATATATATATGAATCCACGCAAACAGGCGTCTAAAGCTCTCTGCTTTTGAAATGAAATAGGAAAAGCAAACCAACTAAAACAAAAGGGTAAAAAAAGAAAAAGAAAGAAAAGAAGCATGGTTCCATGATGGAAATAGTACTGTGTGTCCGCGTTCCGAAATGCACATCTGATGAGATCTGGACCGATAATCACCTGGGTCCTACGGAGGACTGTTGATTCAAAATGGGCGATTGCAGGTCCACCTTCATATATGTTACTTACATCTACGCCATCCATCCATTTTGCAAGCTTATTTTAGTTCATGGTCCAAAAAATGAAGAAGATCCAAATCTTAGTGTTGATTGAATACCCACCATTGATAACTTCTTGGGGACTACCAGAATGTTTATTTTCCATCCAACCTGTTGATAAGGTTGAAAAAACCTGGATGAATGGACCAAACAAATATCAGCTTGATCAAAAACTCTATGGTCCACAAGAAATTTTTAATGATTAATAACCACTGTTTCCTGTAGTGTGGTCCACCTGAGATGTAGATCTGTTTCATTTTTGGAATCATAAAATAAAATGATCTATCAAAACAGATGGACAGTTTGGATGTAAGGAACATACATTACGGTGAGCCCCACAGTCAGGGATGCACTGAAGCTGTGCCCATGCAAAGTGTAAAATAAGAGCACGGCTCAAACCTGGCTCAAAGTGATCACCATACCATAGCCGTTGATTTAAGATTAGCATGAATGTGATCAAATACCAAAAAATAATAACAACCATAACCACAACCACAACATCACCGACAATATAAAAATATATATTTATATAAAATATAATTTTTAAAAAAACCAAAAGCTATATATACGTATTTTAAAAAAGGAAAGTGGGATACTTTTCTTTTGGTGCAGCTGACACAAGAATATATAGGGAAGTGAGAAAGAGATCTCAAGTAAGGAATTTAGAATTCTAGAATACCAAAGAAAAGAATAACCGAAATGAGAAGCATGTAGTCCTATATAATATTTTTAGATAGAAAGCTAAAGCTGCAACCATTGTATTGGAGACTGTAATGCTTTCTTTTACTAAGCCCATGAATTTGACAAAAACTAGGCTTCTTTCGGCAAAATTCGTACTCTTTGTATAGGCCCCACATGGTAATTTGCCTACTAAATAAAACCATCCACTTGGGCCTTATCACCTCTGAGAAGAGAGGTGGGCCACACTTCAGACCATCTCAACCGTTAGAAAACAGACAATTGGGAAATTTTGATGGGTCTGATTGTCGATCACAGAAAATCAACGGATTGGATGTGTAGAATCATCCAAAATTGTGCCTGTGGCCTGTTCATGGTGAGGCCCATCTATTGAATGGTTCAGATTACTGTACAAGTGGCTAAATTAAGGGTTCTCCCAAGGTGTACCCTCCCTTTTTGGGGTAAATAAAAACACCCATTTGGGGTTTTTTTAATTGAGAGAGAGAGAGAGAGAGAGAGAGATTTGAAGCTTTGGAAATGGTGAGAAGGTGAACTGAATCTATGTTGAATGGCTTCTTCTATTGGGTGGCTTTGTTTGGAAGTGGAGATGGATGTTGCAGGACAAAAACAAGGAATCTCTGCTCTCTTGTTCATCACACAACAACAACAAGAAAACCACATCAATGCATACAACAAATACAAACAGCTTTAGAACAAAAAACACACCAAGTTTCTTCAAACATGGCCTCTAGCTCTTCCAAGATCTCCTCAATCATTCCCATCTTTGTTGGGTTTCTCCTTGTTGTTTCTATTAGTCCTGTTTCGTCGTCAATTGCTTCGGAATCTGTCAATCCGTTACCGTTGAATCAGACCTTCTGGACGGGCCGCCAATTGCAGAAGATGAAGTGGGTCAGAGACCATCTAAAGAAGATCAATAAGCCTCCACTCAAAACAATTCAGGCATTTTCTAAACTCAACTTCTGTTTGTAAAAATCTTTTTTTTTTTTTTTGTGAATTTTTGGATCTGACGAGATTCTTCTTCTTCAATGCAGAGTCCTGATGGTGATCTGATTGATTGTGTTCTATCTAATCAACAACCAGCTTTCGATCATCCGAAATTGAAAGGACAGATGCCAATGGTAGTTGAAATTTCAAAGATGGATTTTAGATTTTTCTCATTAAGTCTAAAAAGCCCAATGCCAGTTGAAATTACAAAGATGAAAATTTTCTCTCTTGGGATTTTGGAAGCTTGGATTTTGGAGATATGCAACTAATTTCAAGAGTCTGAAAAAATCATTCTTTGAGATTTTGAAATTACAAAGATGAAAATTTTCTTTCTTGGGATTTTGAATGATTGGATTTTTGGACAAATGAAGATGATTTTATGAGTCTAAAAGCTTCAATTGGTATTTGAAATGACAGACGAAAATTTTCTTTCTTGGGTTCTTGAAAATCTTGATTTTGGAGCTACTCAACTGATTTTAAGATGCAATTTTTCTCTGTTGGGTCAATGAAAAATTGAAATTTGGAGATGTGCAGCTGATTTCCATAGTCTAAAATCATAATGCTAATTGAAATTTACAGATATTTTAGGAGTCTCAAAGCTTCAATCGGTATTTGAAATGACAAAGAAGAAAATTTTCTTTCTTGGGTTCTTGAAAATCTTGATTTTGGAGCTACTCAACTGATTTTAAGATACAAATTTTCTCTATTGAGTCAATGAAAAAAAATGAAATTTGGAGATGTGCCAGCGATTTCCATTGTCTAAAATCATAATGCTAATTGAGATATAGACTCTCATCGGTCTTTAATTTCTGATTGAAAGCTCTTCTTCTTTCAGGATCCACCAGAGAGGCCAAAAGGTCACGACGGGACAGATTCAACGCCTGAAAACTTCCAATGGTGGAGAATTGCAGGAGAATCTTGTCCCGAAGGAACGATTCCGATCAGAAGAACATCAGAGATTGATGTTCTTAGAGCGAGTTCAGTTGGGAGGTTTGGAAGAAAACCAGTACGACGAGCAGTAAGACGCGATTCGTCAAGCAGTAGCCATGAGGTTTGTGTGTACAGAAAAATGAAAGATACCCAATTGAGTTTTCTATCAGTTCTAGTAGAATTTCCCAAAAACAAAATTTCACACCTTTTGGAAGATGAAGAAAACTTCTGTAGGTTTTTTTTTTGTTTTGTTTTGTTTTTTTTAATTGTTAGCTTGTTAGTGCACCCACTGTCAGATCAAACTTCACTGTTAGCCACCCCCACCAGGGAATCGATGCCAAGACCTCGGTGTTGAAAGGACAACATAGAAAACTAGGAAAAGATCTTGATTTTCCTTTTCCGTTTCTTTGAAATGAGAAGTTTGATTGATGGGTATTCTGGACTTCCTCTAAAAATCATTAATTTTATTCAGTTACCATGACAGATTTCAATAACATCAGGTACAAATTTTTATTTTTATTTTAAAAAAAAAAACTCCGACAAGCCTCTATTTCATTCCATCTTTTTTTTTTTTTTTTCCTACAACAATAGCTTCAATTGATTCTTTAAAAAATGGATTAAACTTCTACAACAATAGCTTCAATTGATTCTTTAAAAAATGGATTTTTAATTCATGAATACCATGAAATTTCTTCAAAACCCATCAACCAATATTGCAGACATGATCATACTAAAATTAATGACTTCAAATGCTTCAAAATCCTCTCCATGCTGTTCAATCATACTAAATATCTTAGTTCAATTCCTTTTTTTTTTCAAGTACCAAAATATACTAGTATTAGATTTTCAAGAATACCAAAAGACCTTCTTGTAATTTATAAATAAATAAATAAATAAAACTCTGTAATTTATCATTTTTTCATGAGCACGACTTCAGTGCGCACAGGGCTCACCGAGTCATGCACCAGTTACCACCCACAATTCAAAGATGGTGGGCGGGAATCTAGCAGCTTTTCAAAATTCAATTCTTAAAAGACCATTTTGAAATGCATGTTGAGATTCAGACCTGCCATTTACAGATGGTCGGAGAAATGAGCGCACCAGTTCTCTGTGCACACTTAGCCCACCCAATCTCTCCGTTCCATCCAAACAAATTCATTTATTAACGTATTTATGCATTTCAGCATGCAGTTGGGTATGTGACGGGAGATCAGTACTATGGCGCAAAGGCAAGCTTAAACGTGTGGGCCCCACGTGTGAATAATCCCAATGAATTCAGCTTATCACAGATGTGGGTCATCTCAGGATCGTTCAGCAATGATCTCAACACCATTGAAGCTGGATGGCAGGCACGTATTTTTTATTTTATTTATTTTAGTGGGTTTTGGCACAAACCATTTCTGTACACGCATTTCTACACGCAGCCACGTGTGCCAACCTGACAGGTATGTGGGACATCGGAGCCATTTATCTGGCTTGACACTACCTTGTAGCCCACGTGGTAAAAAATTCAGCCTCTGTCACTATCATATGGTCAACAATACAGAAAGCAATTCAAGTTCTTTTAGGTCGTCCATTGTTTCAGTACATGTGTGGCCTAGGTGATGGATGACCAGACTGAAATTCTGAAGGATATTATATAAGTGGTGGGTCCCAGAAAACTAGTCGGTCAGATGTCCTGCTGCAAATGACAGTTTGGCAGATGCGGCTGCGTGTATTGGGGTGCATGTGGAGCTGGCAAACAGCTTCTAAGTAATCTGTGTGGTCCCGACCATCTAGGCCGTCGAAAATGGACGGCATGCTTGCAAACCATTGATTTTAAATCTTATGGATTTTTCAAACCCATCTTTGTATGGATGGATGTTTTAATAAGTAGAATTTTCACATTCTTTTTTTATGGAGCCACTCTGATTGATCAACCTAGTTCGCCGGAATGCCTGATCGCATGGAAGATTGGAAGGTGGAGATCCGTCTATCTAGTTGATCATATCCATAGACGGCCTTTGCTTGAAGATCTCATCAGATGGATGATCCTATCCATCGGTTTCTCCGGCCGAATCCATCTTCATCTTGACCATTTATTTTCATTGTACTGGATAGAATCATCCGTTCGGCTTGTTGAGGAATCATTGGAAAGGCCCACTACTTGGAACGTACAGATCCACCACACTACCTTCCACGTGTCAGTCATCAGGCGTCGAACATCCCTTCCTGATCCAGCACGGCCCGAGGCAAACCTCCTCATTTTCCAAACTGATTTTTGTTCGGAGAAATGATCCACTGCTCAGTCGATCGATCTGGACCGTTCATTGGATCCAACATACATGTGGGCAACAGTATGAAAATAACACTGATCAGATGATCCACAGCAATTAGATGGTTGATTGAACTTAGTTTTTTAGTAAACGATCCTGATCTTCCATTTTATAGGAAACTGATCAGATGGTTAGAATCCGTCAAGTCAGCATATCTTTCTACGGTATGTCACAGAATAAGTGCTCAAAGTCATGGACGGCCCTGATCGACCCATTGACTGTACATGTGTCCTGAGTTAACTCACTTGCAAAGGGTGAAACTCACTTTTATTTTGGACACGTGGATAGTTTGATCAGCCGGCTTTCTGTGGGCCAGCATGAGATGCCACTAGCCGTCCAACCCATGAATTTTTTAAATTGTTGGAATTAATTGTTTTCTAATTAATTATTCATCTTTTTTAAAATTATTTATGCCATTTTCTTTTAATTCTCTTCAGGTCAGCCCAGAATTATATGGAGATAATTATGCTAGGTTCTTCACATATTGGACGGTAAGTATAATAAATAAATAAATAGCTTTGCCAAGTCCATGCACGTGCACAAGTCATGGCACACAGGTACCAGATCCAATCCATCAATCCTAAGGATCCATCGGGCCCAAAAATCAAGTCTGTCCACTTATTAGGTGGGCCACATCTTATGAAACAAAAAATTCGATGAGTTCCAAACGGTTGACGTTTTCTAAGTTTCATACCTGATGAGTAGACCAGCTTGGTTTTTGGGAGAGAAAATCTACATGGTCACACCTACTTGATGGATGCCTAGGATATTGCATGTGTGCCATAGCAACAGCATATGTGTGAGTGCAGACGGCTTGGCTTTTCCTTTTCTCTCTTTTTTAAACACATGCAAGTGCAAACTATTTCACTATAATTGTCGTGCAAACGTTTTCTTTGTGGCCCATCGTGATATTATGATGACATCCACTCCAACCATAATGCATAGCTCCTATATTTAGCCATGATTCCAAAAAATCAGACTAGTTAGTGACTTAGGTAGGCCACGCGAGTAAGAACAATTTAAAAGTAATGCCTATTATTACAAAGGTCCTCCATGTTGTGTACGTGGCTTTCAATCCATTGATATTAAACATCTGCCCCAGATGATGGCATACTTAAAAAACTAAGGCCATTTGAGGTGGGCCCAATAAAAATTAGGGGTGGGTATTCGCTCCCGACTATTCATTCTCATGTGGCCATTTCAGTCATTGAATTGGCCGTATTTTTGGGACCATGGCTAAACATAAGAGCGTGTGCAAGATGGTCAAAACGGATGTCATTAACACATCAAGGTGGGGCCCATGATAGTCATTTGTATTGGAAATTGATCATAGGTTATTTTTAAAGTAAAATTTTCATACTCTGGCTGAGTGCAATAGATGATACACAGGCACTTAAATATCACTTAGAAATTGTTTATATTCATTCAAGAAATTCAAATTAAACCCTCCATATTATTGGGTGCTAGTTTAGACGTACTGTCAACCAAACATTAAGCTTATTGGATTATCTGACCATCAGACCAGTGGACATTTATTGGATGGTTAAAAAATACCCCATGGTCTTACTTCAACAAACATGCTCACAACCAAATTTGATTTTTTGAAATGTCAATTAGCGATGTAGGTTCCATAATTTAGTTAGTATTTAGTTAAGATTTAATATATGCAATGTGTACCATTTCCAAGTACCTGCATATCAAGTGCTGTGTGCGCCTGAGTATTAAATAACTGCCATATTTTTTATTTTTTAAATTAAAATAACAAAGGGATTACTTAAAAAATCTTTTTTTAAAATTTTTTTGGTAATTTTACAGTCAGATGCATATCGAGCGACCGGATGCTACAACCTCTTGTGCTCAGGGTTTGTCCAAACAAATAGCAGAATCGCGATCGGTGCGGCGATCAACCCAACATCGGCTTACAACGGCGGGCAGTTCGACATCACTTTGTTAGTGTGGAAGGTAAATTTAAATTAATAACATATGTAGGAATTTTCCGAAAAAATCCTCAATTTTCTTACTTTACTTAAATAAACCTTGACTAAATTTAAATCCTCAACGGTCCTCAAACTGTATGGACGAGTAAGGAAATTATCAAAATCCACTTAAATGTTCAAAAAACTCATAAAATTTATGATAGCATTTTGGTAATTTCCCACCTATTCATGCAGTGACTCGAATCAGAACTCGTGCAAGTGAGGTATTTATTTGTTGGGCTACCAAAGCAAAAAATTACACCAATGGGATTATCTAATCCGTCCATTAGTTGGGCCTTGTTTTTTTTATAACCATTCATTTTCCAAGCTATGGATAAGATACTCAGGATGACCTGAAAGAGGTTAATTATCCTGGAAAACCATAATGGATCCATGATTTATTCAAATTAGTGATTGGACCTACTTCACTATAAATGATCTTGTGACCATGGTAACTGCTACTGATTGGATGGTTAGAATCGTTTGATTGGTGGATTTTTTTTAATATCGATTGTAATTTAATTGTGCCGGACCTACTGGACGGTTCAGATGGATTGATTGGATTACCAGTGTCCCAATCCAACTAGGAGCACTATAAGTGCTCTGAGAGAACTGGATCTTTTCTCAGTAAGAACATATATCTGCAAGAATAAATGTTAAGACCAAGGCAGAATCACCATCCATTTCCTATGGTCACAGTTGGATGGATGTGATCTACAATCGGGTACGAGTAGCTCCAATCCAATGAACGGTGGTGATTATAGCTGAGTCCACCTGAGCCCAGAAAGGAGTTAAACACATCACGTAAATATACTGCATGTTACGTACGTAAAAGTATTAGTTTGTTGCAAATAGAATAATACTTCTTACCCAAAATATATAATATTTGATCGTTGCAATTTCGGACCATGGTGGTCCATCATAGTGATGGCCCCTCAATTGAACGATCTACATTGAAGGACTGATGTACCGGATGGTTAATAGAGATGGTTTACACATTGAGTTTCGGCATGTATCTTATACATATTAATAGTTAAAAATAGTAAATATAATTTTAAGTAAATGATCATGTAGTGTTAAATGTCTTCTGTGGGGCCCATTAACGGTATGTTGGAGTGTTAAAATCTTTTGATATACAGATCAAGTACACTTAGGTACGTTCGTTAATTTTGATATTGGAAGATGTAATATTTTACTTTGATACCATGTTAAATAATTACTTAATCTAAAAGCTTGAACTTTCAAATTATGATGTCAATGTATACTGAGGGACTTCAACACTCCAACGAGACAATGAGCTAGAATAATATAATTTTCTCTGCCATTGAAATATTGGCCATGAGCCAAATACAACCCAAGTGAACATGAGTAACATTTGAATGGTGCAATTCAGGATCCAAAACATGGACATTGGTGGCTGGAATTTGGGTCAGGTCTATTGGTCGGGTACTGGCCGTCGTTCTTGTTCAGCCACTTAGCGAACCGAGCTAGCATGGTGCATTTCGGAGGAGAAATAGTGAACACTCGACCGTCGGGATTCCACACATCAACGCAGATGGGCAGTGGCCACTTCGCCTGGGAAGGGTTCCGGAGAGCGTCGTATTTTCGGAATTTGCAAGTCGTCGATTGGGATAATAACTTGCTTCCGGCGTCCAATATCCAAGTAATGGCCGATCATTCGAATTGCTACGATATTCGGCCGGGGAGAAATGGCGTTTGGGGGAATTATTTTTACTATGGTGGGCCAGGAAGGAATGTGAGATGTCCATGAGAGATATTTAATTGGGGTGGAGAAAATCATCATACCTTTTTTTTTTTTTTTTTGGCTGAATGGATCATGATTAAAACACTCAGTGGCGCGGATAGACTCATTCTGCCTTGAATCGACTCATGACTCAGATTGGCCTTCCGAGTCCGAGTTGACTCGTCCGAGTCACACCCAACTCAGGTGAGTCTTAAAACCATAGCATGGATGTTTGGGTTCAGGTCATTTTTAGATATTTTTTTTCCTCTTTAAAGCCCATTTTTTCTTCTTCTTTTTTTCCTTTTTTGGGCCTTTTTTTTTTTTTTTTTAATCTTCTAACAGGTGATTGATTAATTTATACCAACTCTGGGGACATCTAGTGTAAATTTGGAAAAGAAATAGTGAATATACTGTGGTTTGTATTATTCTAATTTGTTTTTATTTATACTACGTTTGGTTGCACCAAATATCATGATATTTCATGTAGTCTGAGCTGTTGCAAAAGATCATGAAATTTCATGATATTTGGTGAAGCAAACACAGCCTTATTTATTGTATTTGTTGAAGTTAATGAGTAATTGAATGCGTTTGCTTACCTAAAAAAATTAAATAATAACAATTAATGAATGCTAACAGACTCCTGTAATAGTTCACCACCATTTAAAACATTGTGGTATATATCTTAGACCATATAAATGGCATATAATTGAAGGAATCCAGACCACCAAAACCACTGATCTGGTCTTGGATTTACAATAACCAATGTTTTAAAACCCAAATAAATTTGGACTGCTCATTGTTTTAATTTCTATAACCATCCATATGATAGTCCAATTGGACCACCAGGATTGCACCACAGGAAATAGTGGGTATAATGATGTACACCTTTGAAATCTTCCTATGGCCCACCGTTATGCCAAATATCTGGATGAACTGAAAACACAAATATCAGCTTCACCAAAAATGGAGGAATATCCAAAAGTTAAAGTAGATCACACCATAGGAAACAGTGGGTTTAATGATATGCACCATTGAAATCTTCCTAAGGCCTACATATGTTTATTTTTCATCCAACCTATTCATAAGGTCACAAAAATCTGAATGAAGTGAAAATAGAGATATCAGCTTGTTCCAAAACTTCTGTCACTACAAGGAAGTTTTTAATGGTAAGTGTTCAATCTTTACTATTTCTGGTGGTGTGGTCTACTTGAGTTGTGGATATGCTTCAATTTTGAGTTAATTTCCTAAAATGATCTATAAAAACGAATGGACGGCATGGATAAGACACATACATCACAGTGGGCTCCAGAGAGGGGTTACACCTCTTAGCTGGGGGAGTGTTGGGTTCGCCGCGCAGCACTTGTGTGGTACGCAATGAGCTGCATTGCTCGATTACATCTCTGCGTAGTGGAATACGATGCGTCGGGACTTTAGCCTTTGAATGTGGGCCATCTTCCAAATATCCAAACCGTTTAAATGAAAGGTCTCACGTTGTTTGGTGGAAATCCAACAAACATAAGTTTTAATTTGGATCATTTCAACCTTTGATCATTTGACTTTTTTTTATTTAAACATGAACTGTCACCATACATTTTCTATAATTAATGGGTTGAAATGTTCAATCCAAGATTGTTTTTTTTTTTTTTTTGGTCATTCTCTATTAATCCCTATCAAATAAACGGTTTATGCCATTGAGAATGCCACAAATCAAAAGGCTATTTTCTTATTTCAATACGTCCGGCTGTAGCAAATGTCCAAAAGATGAGTGCACGTATTTGGAGTGTACAAATGTTCTCAATTATGACAAGTAGTGCCCAAGGTTGAGTAATCCAAACCATTCAACTGCTTATTTCCACATTTTAAGGTCTATATCTCAAAGATCTCTCATATCGATCAAAGATCTAAACTACTAATCTTTGGGATTTTCAATTGAATGTGAGCTATTGATGTGTTTCTCTTGTTTATTTTTGAACTTGTATATCCAAAATATTCTGAACGAGCCACAGTAGGAGTTAATCATTTTAGTGCATTAATTTATGCATTATATTTATCAATCACGTGAGTGTATTAGTCATGTAGTTGGTTAAACCGTTAGAAACTGAAAACCAAAAATACCATGACTTTGAACATTAAGGAGCAAAGAACAAGTATATAAAATGCCTTTGTGATCATAATATTAATCTAAAATAATTCTTAAACTTTTAAATGATTCTAATTTTAACAGATAAATCTTATTGATCATCTCTTAACCTTAGAAGTTTATTTGGAATGACATTTTTTATTGGGCTCTCAATTCCATTGAGCGATCCTCGATCTATTGAAGATGCTCATAAATAACTAACACTACATTGCCTATGTTTTGAAATTTCTTGATGCTATCGATCCAGCCTTCAATCTCATTAAATGTATCACTCAATCAATCGAATCAGCCATTTTTTGCTCTCTTTTTTTTTTTTAGTGTTTGAACTTGGTTCATTTATATAAGGCATTCAATATTTGTCTCTCCAATGAATTTTTTTTTGTGCAAATAGAATATGTGTTTAACCACTTTTATCACACATCCTACACTTTCATCCAAAGAATTACATGCTAGTATTTTTATGGTCATTCACTCTAATGAGTATTATATACTCTCTTATTCAAAGATAAGGATGAACTCTCACTTTTCTAAATATTTAACTATATCATGTCTATGGTCAAATTCTTATCTAAATTCTCTATAAGACTCTTGTAGGTGAATCCCATAAGATTTCAACTATCGCATCAGTTATAAAAGATTCTATCACCCTCTTATCACATTGGTTGTCTCAAATAGAGTATCACATATAAGGTTTTTTATGTTAGAGTTGAAGCACTAGCAAGCATCAGCCTCAACAATCAGGGGAATATTTGAGGAGCATATTCAAGTACGATAAAATTTTAAAGAAACGATTCAAGAACGACGTATAAAATGGACTCAATTCGACATGTCAGTTTGTGAGTTCATATTCTTTTTTCTTCTGTAAGATTGATGGAGAAAGTTTGTAACGCAATCTTGTGTATGACATATGCTCTTGTGTAGGGCCAAATTCACTGAATACAAGTGTGTGCATGTTAGTCTCAATAGAAGCCTCTAGCGGGAGCAAATGTAGGTATTTGGACTCAGACCAATGTTGTTGGTTAGCTAATAAAAAATCAACTAAAGTCTCTTACAGAAGCCTCTGGTGGTAATGTAAGCTAGGTCATTGTATAAAGTTGTAAAGGTCGTAAAGGTCAGCTTTGAATCTAATTTAAAACTTTCAATAATGAGATCCAATACATTTTATAAGAGAATACGTCCACAGGGAGTAGAGTATATAAACTAAACCACTATATATGCTTATATTAGTGATTGTTTTTAGAGGACTTGTTTAATTATATTTATATGATTGATTAGTGAAATATATGTATTTATGATTAGATTAATGTTATGAATTAATAGTTAGCACATTCTCACACACATATACACTATTATATATATACTAGTTGCTGGAATAATATATCTATTTTAGTTTATGTAATTAAACTCTATATTGACTTGAAAACCTTAAAGTTAATTCAGTTAATTTAAATTGACATATTAATTTAAGTAAGTAATTATGTATTTATAAACATAAATTTTATTTAATCCTAATTATTTCCATTGGGACATAACAATTAATTTTGTAATTCCATCAAACTTTCATGTATAATTATAATATCATATCCCATTATACAATTTCAAATTAATCAAATCATCTCCATTATGAAACATGACCCACCTGTGAGCCCCCCCCCCCCCCCCCCCCCCCCCCATGTACGTTGTGCAAAGATGCAATTATAAATGTAGGGCTTTCTGACCGTCCTTCAGCTGCAAGCTTTAACCTATGGAACCCTCCCGAGTAGGACCATCAGATGAACGGCCCGATTTCTTCGGTGCGTAACACTTGTACGGTTTTAAGTCAACGATCAAAGGATAATGCTCGAACCAAGACAAAAACATTGTAGTTATTTTCCACGGCCCAGGAGACGCCCAGGGAGAAGCACACATGCCAACATGTCCCACGTGTACAGGACCCGAGCTATCATCATGTGGGCCCCACTATTAGATTCTTCTGGCTTAGAAATCAGCCGATTCCAGTCCTCAGGTGGGTCAACGTGTACAAAACAAACGGACGGCCAATCAGTTGTTTTCAGCCATCCATTTGTTTATCGACATATTCCCCCTCCTAAGGAGTGAACTGGCCCGAATTTTAGTCCATATGATCCGAAAAAGTGAGGCCCACTTGATGGAAATCTGAGATCTCATACACGTGCACCATATTGGCACGTGTGCCTGCATGTACATGGCCAGGGCTCCGCGCGTGTACGTTGAGCAAACTTCATTTAAGTCAAATTAAGAAAAAGTGAGGTCATCGGATCCGAAAAAGTGAGGCCCACTTGATGGAAAAACTTCACTTAAGTCGAATTTTAGTCCATAGGATCCGAAAAAGTGAGGCCGACTTGATGGAAATCTGAGATCTCATACACGTGCACCATATTGGCACGTGTGCCTGCATGTGCATGGCCAGGGCTCCGCGCGTGTAGGTTGAGCAAACTTCATGTAAGTCAAATTAAGAAAAACACAAGGGTGGTTATACGTCTCCCCCTTATCCTAATCCTTTTTTAGGATTAGGAACATTCATTATCTACCCAAATTAAATAGAGGAATGTTCTGGTACATCTCATGGACCCGAAAGTTACCGACCGTTGAGTCATGCATGATCATTGTGTACTGTTCATATTAAATCCGATTCGTTGAAATAGATGAGCCCACTTTAAAGATCATTGGATGCAAAAATCAGGCCAATCTACATATTGGGTGGGCCACACTTTTGTATTAAGTATATCCATTGGCTGACCACTGTTTTCTACAGATTTCTACTGTATGGCTCATCTGATGAATGTATTGGTCTGGTTTTTAACTTAAATGATATTCAAGGTGGGCCCAACAGTTTTAACGGCTCAGATGCCCTGTACAAATGACATGATCTGGTGTATGCGCTCAATGAAAGGTAACCTTGTAGTATGCGGAGATGGATGTGGACATCACTCAATAATGTTCGAGATGATCACATCCAACCGGTCGGATGGTATACTGTCCAACCAATTGATAAATTTCAATCTTTTATGTAATCCCCACCATGAGGATAACCTAATGCAATAAATCAACCGGGTGGGATTGCCTCGAGACCCGGTCTGACTCTGTGGGGCCCACCATGATGTATTTGTTTTATCCACACCGTGCATCTGTTTTGCTTTGCCAAATAATTTTTGAGCATGAACCCAAAAATGAGTAGATCAAAAGCTTTAAGTGGACTAAAAAATAGGAAAAAGTGGGGATTGAACACCTACCATGGAAAGCTTCTTAGGGCTAAGCTGACATTTTTTCTTTCCCTTCATCCCAGTTTGTATTACCTAATGAGCATATTGGATGGCAGATAAACATTATGGTGGGCTCTAGTAAGGTTTCAACCGTAGGTATCATTATCCTTACTATTTCGGTTGGTGTGGCCCAGGTGAGCTTTGAATATCCCTTATTTTTAGGCCAGTACACTAAAATGACGTGGCAAAATAGATGGACGGTGCCGATAAAACACATACATCATTGTGGGGCCCACAGAGCAACCAGAGTCCTAAATCAACCTGATCCACTCAACAGGTGGACCACAGCATAGAAAAATTGGATTAGGGCTGATGCATTTCCATACGCAATCTTTTAACTAAAATGGTGTGCAAGTAATACCCAAAACAAGGGTTGTGTTGTACGATGCATGTGATTAAGACAATTACCGGTCTCCCACCAACGCCTATCACCATTTGTATACGTTTATGAAATAGAGAGTTATTGATACTCTGGGAGAACGTGACGTTGATATACATGCAACTGAAAATCATATACGTGGTATCAACTAATTCAATTCAAAATCGTCCGGATTTTGGGACCTACTTTATACAGCTTATCTTCCAAAGTTCAGAAAGATTTTACAATCCTTCCCTCATATTAATGAGCATTTGTTTTGTCTAATTTGGACCGTTGCCTTTCTTTAATTTTGACCGTTCAGTGAGTGTCCACGTATCAACCCGTTAATAAATGAAATCAGTGCAATTTTTGTTTTCTATACATCTAAGTTGGGACGATACATGGACGGTATAATTTAAATTTCACGTATGACAAGGCTGCCACCTTATGCCTGCGTATTAACCGTCACACTCTGGCAGAGTATCAAAGTTTTTCCTATGATAAAATAACTTACACATAGACTTTTGCATTAGATATGAGATGGTCGTCAGGTGGACCCCACCATAAATCATGCAGGTCAACCCATCAAGTGGGCCACTGTGTCTGAACAGACGGACGACTGAAAATTATTTTCTAGCGATCCAAGTGTCTTGTCCTGTGGCTGACGTGTGAATGGGTTGGCCTGAATTTTTTTTGTCCGGGCATCTAGAAGGTTTGTCGCGACTGACTGACGGAGGGCCTCGTTGTTAATTTTTATGACACGTATGGGAATATCCTTATATCCGTAACACGTGCAACACAGCACGTGGCACATGGGTATGATGATCCGAGCCATACATCACATCGTCTCTGTCATTTATTTGGCCACTAAACAAAAACTGCCTTGATCAGACCATCCTAACCATCTAACAAATAAACTATTTTTCTTATTGAATAGAAAGTGTCCTTTTACGCATCAAACGGCTAGAATCGTCCAAATAATGTGATTTTTGGTGAATGGTCCACGCATATTGGATCTACTAAATGAATGGTTTGGATCTAATTCACGTGCACCACGTGTAGGGCAATGAAATTGAGGCACTGGATCAGCTCTCAATTTTATTTATATATATCTATGGAGAAGCGATCCAGTGCTCCCTAGTTGTATTGGAATGCTCGTACGTTCCCAATGATGGATCTGGGCTGTTCATTTTTTTATCCAGCATACATTCTATGGCTGTCATGCAATGTTAACACCAATGGAATGATTTTAATCGTTCAATCCATAGCCTATAAATTGAATGGTCAAGACCATTTATGGAATATCCTATTTATAACTTGAGACATCTGATGACTATCATCGTTCCCTTATTGTTCTAAAGAAACACTTTTATCAAACAATCCTAACCATCCAATCTATGTCACTGAAAACGGACGGCTACCAAAAAGGACCGCGGTTTGGCTGATGACCCCAACAATGGCCGGCTAGCTGGTTTCAAAGCTCTGTGGGTCCCGCCATGATGTATCTGTTTTATACAAGCTGTTGGTCCATTTTTCCAGCTCACTTTAGAGAATGAGTCAGATCCAAATCTTAGGTGGACCACACCACAGAAAACAGTAAGGATTGAACATTTACCGTTGAAATCTTTTTAGGGGCTATGTAAGTTTTGGATCCATGTTTGTGTGATCTTATCAACAGGTACATTTGGCCTTAGAAAGTTTTTAATGATATAAATTTAGTCAATACTTTTCCTGTTGTGTGGTCCAAATGAGATATGGATCTCCTTTATTTTTTGGCTCATGTCATAAAATGATCCGGAAAAATGAATAGACGGCACCGATAAATCATGGTACGGCTCACAGAGCTCTGCCATCAGCTAGCTGGCTAGTATTGGGGGTGGCTGGCGGCTGGCCAAACCGCGTCCGAGAAAAAGGCCGAGCTACAGATTTCCGGCGGACGCAGTCAATAGGCGGCAGCTACTTTACGGTGCTCCGTGGGCCTCAGCATGTTGTATGTGATTAATCCACTTCATCCATCCATTGTTTCAGATCATTTTAGGCCATGAACCAAAAAATGAGGTATATCCAAATCTAATGTGGACCACACCACAGGAAATAATGTTGATTGAACGCAAACCATTAAATACTTTTTAGTAGCTACAATGGTTTTGGATGAAGCTGATATTTGTTTTTTTCCATTCATCCATGTATGTGTGACCTAATCAACAGTTTAGATGGGAAATAAATATTGCGTTGGGCCTTAGAAAGTTTTTAATGATGGGGCACCACTATTTTCTTCTAGTGTGGTCCACTTGAGATTTGGATCTGGCTTATTTTTGGGCTTATGCTATAAAATAATCTAGAAAAGTAGATGAACGGCGTGGATAAAACAAATAAATAATGGTGGAGTCCACAGAGCACTGTCCAGCACGTCCCTCGTGGCAGCATCAACAAGCAATCCACGTTCCAATTATATCCAGGAATCGTCGTTCTATTATTGGTGTAAAATGACGTCACATCTCTCTCCATCTACGTCATCTGTCTCTTTATACATCTCTCCTGCCTATGTTTGTGGTGAAGCTAGTTTCTTTAGGATTTTTAAATAGACTCGGATTCGGTGGTGACCTCATTACAGCTAAGTGCTTAAAAGAGACACGTCCATCCAACCATGCTAGCCATCCAATCTTATGTCACTGAAAACGGATGGCTATGATAAAAGGCCGAACCATCAATGTATCGTCATCCAGATAGTGCTATTATTATTGTGCCCTGACATCACGTCTTGCACTATGTGACGTCATTTCTCCGAACAATTCTTTCACCACACTTGTGTGATGTGCGAAGAGAGTGGGTGCATCTTGGGTTCACTAGAAGTTGAAATTCTCATGCAGTATAAGAGTAGGAATTGAAATGCTTCTCATAATTCTCTTTATTTATTTTATTTAGGCAATTAGGATATTTTGATAGGAAGTATATAAGTGTAAGTTCTTAAGATATGATGATTTACATAATATAAAACTTTTATAAAGTTAAAGATGAACTGTCCAGATCCAGCAGCCTGCTTATCACTACCGGAATAAATGGGTCAAATTGCCTCTCTAATTCTATGGTATAGATGGCCCTTATAAGCTTAGATCATCCCAAGAACAGCTTAAACGTATAAATTTCTATATACCATTATTTTTCCTTTTTATTCTCGTCATTTTTTATATGAAAGCTTTATCTTAGGAAAGGATGAGAGTTTGATCCAAATTCAAATTTGAACTTGAAATCTATCGATTAACGAAAGAGGCTAAAACAGGCCTAAACTCATACGACCCACCCACTAGTGATGGCCCACCAGTGGGCCCCACTGGCCTATTTCCAATATATTTGAATATTAAGTTAATTAAGATAAGTTACCTATGTCTCAAGTAATTTTTCTTGATTTCCGCTTAATAAACTAATGCGCCATTTGAACTTAAGTTGCTTAACATAAGCTATGTCTTATATTTTACTTATAAAAAAGATCTTATTTCTTTCATCTTTGCTGTGCCTCTTTTTTGCTGCTTATGAAAAAGTAGGAAAGTTAAAAGTTTTAACTAAAGTGATTATGTACTTTTAAGTAAAAAAGGTACTCATAACTAATTAAAATCTAAATTTATTGAAAATAAGTTAATTATCTACCATTGTATAAAAGTAACTTATCTAGTGGTATTCAAATGGACTCTACGTGATTAACTAACTTTTAAATCAAAAAAGGTTACTCCTGCGCCAACAGTAGACTCACGTGAGTTTTCAAACGAAATCATGAGTTCGAGTACCCATTGTAGTGAAATCCCATTGTGGTGTGAGTATGTGGGTGTGTATGGGGGTGTCAGTGCATATGTGTAAAAAAATAAAGCTTATCTAAAACCAAATTTATCAAAAATAAGTTATTATCTATTATTGTAATTTAATATATATATATATATATATATATATATATATATATATATATATATATATATGGTGGTATCCAAACTGCCGAAGAGAAAGCTCCTTGTTGTCATTCCACTGATACGAGCATTTTGTTAAACCATATAATTCTCAATCTCATCTCTTACATGCATTTTGGTTTGGTTTGGTTTGATTTGATTTGGTTTTTTAGATTTTTATTTTTAATCTTTCTTTTCATGGTTTTGTGTTACTAGCATTGAATAATTGCAAGTAAAGCTGCCCAACAGTTATTTTGGGATAACTTATTAAGTGTCCATTTGCAATTGGTTGATAACATCTCTAATTTGGTAGACCCATATCTCCAAAAGATATGTGGCAGGATTGTATACTGCTAAGGGCACCCATATAATGCCACTATGATAGATGGCTCATATTTTGAAAATGAAACCCATGAGGCAATCATATCCGCTACATTTTATATTGGTTTATCTACTGTATATTTGACCTTTTTATTGCCTTCTATCTATCGTCACTTAAATGACCACAGATCAAATGAATAGGATTATCAAATTGGAGTGATTTATGAGACGAGCCATCCATGCTGAAGCCTTGAATATGAGGAGGCCTTATTACTTGTCATATATTTGAGTTCTTCATGCTACATCATCTCCCACTTACTGAAGGGCGTGGACCCTTCTTAAAAAGACTCTGCAACTCAATAGACTTATGCAACCCTGAGTTGAGTCGTGACTCACCCAAGTTGGAACTGAATCTGCCCAGCTCACCCAAGTTAGGGGTTGAGTCAGGAAATGATTTATAATATCAAATCAGTCAAGGTCCAATCAAGCTGAGTTGTCTCCTACAAGTCATATCAGACTTACCATCTTAAAACCATGGTTAGTACATCCAAATTATGGAATCTGGATAGAACATATCTCTAACATCATCCAAGTCAAGTGAACTTCACCATGGTCCCGGTCCTTGCCCGAGTGGTAGACTTTTGAGAAGTTTCAACACAAGGTATTCGGTTGAAAACCCACAGGTGGTGAAATCCCACTACGGTGTGCTTGGGTGTAAGGCTGATCAAGTGGATAGTCTTTAAAGTAAAATAGCAGTTTAAATTGGGATGGAAAAATCAGGTGATCAATATCATCTTTTCCATGCATTTTTTCGTTTATGATCCATCCACGGATGAGTTTGCTATTTGGAAAGAGTGGATTGTTATATATACATATACAACTATCTTATGTATAAAGCCACTCTCAATTTCCAAATGGTTCTAAGCTAACATAGGAGTTCATCCATAATTAAGATTTATCAAACATATATCTCCACCCTATACAACTAAAGGAGAAGATAAATTAGAGAGGCAAAAATCTTTGCATAATTTATTTTACAAATTGTTAAACTATGCAGTATTTAAATAAATGTAAGGGTATTTAGATAATTTGGATGTGGGTCCATGCTCTCCATAAAGCATATCTATATTTTACATAGAGAAACCTTTAACCACCTAATAAACCATGATTTGATAGATGGTTGATCAAAACAATAAAATGATTTCATGATTTAATTAACCCAATGGTAAGCATTTAAAAATTGTGCAATGAAAATCATTTTATAGTTTGAATTCATCGAGCATCCATTCACTAAACAAAAGTGATATAGAATTAGTCAAGAATGACTTTATGTAGCGTGCGAATCAATAAAGTTAGGTTAGACACACCAATCTAGGATAAAAATTACTTACATACATAACTGTCAACAGTCATAACTTTACAACCTGCTATTGGAATCGATATTATAAGATGTTGTTGAAAATTGATAGATTAATGAACAATTTCACAAAATAAAGTTATTTCAAAGCTTAAATTTTAGTTCAAAGTCAAATTGTATTATCTGCAGTTTTGAGAAGTTATGACATATTTTTGGATTACGTAAGAAAGTTTGAGTCATTTTAGACATATTTACTATTTTATAAAAGCTTGTTATTCCTAGTGTTGATGACAAAATCTAGTCGGCCCTCTCTCCACGTCGCCCTCTACTTGTCGTCCATGAAGCCAGCCCTCCGATGCTTAAGTCAGGAAAAGGGAATCGGGGTCTAAGTAGAGAGTAGAAGAGGAGAGCTCGATAACACGTACCTGTAGATATGGCATTGTGTGCTATTTATACTTGTCTGTGGGGCGGTCTGGTCTCGATAATTTCGTCACGATCAGAGGGATTCCCAGATCGTGGAGATACTGTCCGCAATCTGTTAATCGTGTAGCGTATCCGACGAATAATGCGTATCTGCGAGCGACATTATCGGCCACGTTTGGTTATGGCAGTTTTCATGTTTAGCAAGTGGGATATGCCCATCTGAAGGCCTACTCGGCTAGGCTCGTCAGGCCATAGCAAAGAACATTCTCCAGGTCGGACTACGTCCAACCCGACCCGACCCGTCATGATGAATTCGATGTGGCTGGCTTGAACCGACATCCGACCTGACCCGTCATGCCGAATCCGATCGGATTGTTAGGACCCCTCCGAGTTGACCCTCTTCCAAAGACGCTCGTGTGTCCTTGTTGCGATGTTGAAGTCTAGTCAGATGGGTCGTGCTTCGGGCGCCTCGGGTGTCAGCTCGAACTTACAATCGGATTGATGTTCTATCATGGGCTCGAATCTCCCCATAACAGAAGCCCCCTACTCTTCGAGTTTACTTGCAGACTCGGAGAGTACTTATGTAGGAAATCTTCTGCCTTTATTGTAATGATGACGGGTCTCGAATCGCACGCGTGCTGGTCGCTTTGGTTAACGCGTGGCGACGGTTACGATCCTAAATCTCTTCCCAACTTATGGGAGGTTGCCACGCAGGCCTAAAGAGGCGTGTACGTGACGGCTCCGACTGCTGGGGCTTCGCTTCGCATATCGAAGTACACTGTCCGATGTCAGAGCCGTACTAACGGTTCGGTACTCCTCCAATGCAGTGTGTTCATGTGTGCTCGGAAATCGGCTCGTGCCGATTCGGCTGCTGCCATTAAGGCTCGCCATCAATGCAGAATTCCTTCGTCGCCTATATAAGATGCCCCGAACTTTCGTTCGTCACTTTACATTCCGAATCAGAAGAGCATACCAGAGGAGGCGATTTCCGACAAGGCGATTCTGGTCGAATTCGAAGTTTCCGTTAAAAGGCGATTTTCAGCAATCACCCAGTGAGTTTTGTTGATCTTCACCCTTCTTTCTGCCATGTCTTCCGACCTCAAGATGATTCGTGAATACGGCAATGACTCCAAGCCTGGGAGTTCTGAAAGTGGGAGTGGGTCTTCTGAAGGCCCTTTTGAGACCACTCTCCCATACCCCCGCTTCGGAGGAAAAAAATGTTGGGTTCTAAAACCAAGCAGCTCAGCAAGAAGACGGCCACCCGAGCCCGCCGAGTCGAGACCACTGTCACCACCGTAATGCTTGCAAGTTTGCGCGCCGCAGATGTAGTCCCAGGAGGTTCTGGGCGGCAGGTGAATGGGAGGCACCAGCGGCTGAGCTTAAGACCTCAACAGCTCGTATTCCGACCCATTTTACGAAACCAGGTCGGACTTCATTTTACATCCGGATTGTTGCCTTAGTTTTCACCTGTTTCAATTGAAGTAAGATTTCTTTTTTTTACTTTTACAGCTTTCCCAAAGGGGTTACTGCTCCTCGACTCAGACCAGAAAAATTGCATTACGAAGGTCAGAGCGCGATCGAAAACGCTTCGTTCCTGGGCTGATCTGATTACCGCGGCCAACCTTCACTGGTCTGGGCTTTGCAAATCTCAGCCTTTGCCCACGTCCCTCAGTAAGCTGCTCTGATCTTTTCGATGAGCTTTCTTTCGGTCAGTAACTGGCATCATTTTTTCTTTCGCAGACATTACCGAGGCGTCCGAAGCTCGAAAAAGGAAAGCAGCTCCGACAGCGGCGGAGTTGCTGAAGGAAGCTCCCCGAGTGAAGATCACTCGAAAGAAGCCAGTTCCCCCTCGCGTGGGGGAATCTTCCTCTACGCTGACCTCAACAGCCCCAGCTCTGAGACCAGTTGGCTCTACCTCTTCTGTGCCGACCCCGGCGCGCCCTAGTACTGTTGCGGCTCCTTCGGCAGTCTTGCGCCCGGTGATATCTCCTCCTCCGGGGCTCGTCCGAATGACCGTGGCCGACACCCCGAAGGCTTCTGCCGCAGTTCCCAAGCCCTTCGTCGCTATCCTTTCTTCCTCCAAACAGGAGGAGGCCATTAAAATGGCCGACAATATGCTTCCCCCCTCCCCCCCGAGGTCGGAGGAGGTGTCCGCGCCGAGGGTCAAAACTAAGCCGGCAGCAAGGTAGGCGCCGAGGGAGCTGTAGCCTCAGCCCAGGCGGGCACGAGCGGTGAGAGGTTCGAGCCGGGCTATCATATGGCGTGCTTGGCTTCGTGGGCTGCCAAGCATGCTAAGGAGGAGGATATTGCTCGAAACCTTGACTGGTTGGAAGGTGGCTTTCTGAACGACTTCTCCTCCATGTGCTACATGGTATATCTTTGAGAGGATTCTCCCTTTCTTTCATATCGTTATATATATATATATTAGATTCTGATCTTTGTTTCCTGTTCAAGCCGTCCCGGTGTTGCTCTCAATTCGAGAGAGTGCGGGAGCATCGGAGGAGGGAGGCAGAGTTTCGAAGCTCTCCAGGCTGAGATGGCAGCCTTAAAGTCCGAGCAGAGTGAACTGCGTCGGCAGCTTTCGGGCGAGAGGGACAGGGTGAGCCGACTGCAGGGAGTCGTCAACGACTTGAAAGCCAGAGAGCTGCATCTACAGGAGAGGGCGGATAATTTTAAGGCGAGTGGTGATGCAGCGACCACCGAGTTGACCCGCGCCAAGGCTCACTCGGATTCTTTGGCCATGGAGACCACTTGGCTCGGTGAAGCCCTGAAACCCGCCAAGGCCAAGGCGACTGAAGAACGGACTCAAGCCGTGAATCAGGCCATGGAGGCTCAGCGGGCCAAGGACGAGGCCTCTCTGGCCGCAGCGGTTGCCACTGCGGTTGACGGTTTCAAGACCTCCAAGGAGAGAGACGCTGAAGCTGGGACGTTCTACAACCGCGGCTTCGATGCTTGGCTCGAGGCAGTTCTGGGTTTATACCCATACCTCGATCTTGACTCTCTTCTGCTTGAGGACTCCGAGGACGCCCCTGCTGAAGTCGATCGCTCATACCAAGCCCCTGACGCCCAAGCTCCTCCTCCAGCATGAAGACATTATATCATTTTTTATTTTTTATTTTTTTTAGAAACTATCAATGTATCTCTATCAATGTATTATTTGCCCCTCCGTGGAGATTTAATGAAAAATTTTTCTTTAATATTGTGTTCTCGTTCTGAGATGTTATCGAGTCGACCTCTTTACGGGCCCAGTCCCTTCATTGTCATTTAGTCGATTTCTAGAGTCAGTTCTTCGAGCTCCCTCGACCCAAGTCTTAGTTGGGTCTGATCTCTTAGGATACTCGGCTCGTCGCCTGTCTGGCGAGAACCCTTCATTCCTTCGTATGTCGAGCTGAGCGCTTCAACGAAGGGTCGGGTCATTATTAGGCTTTTTCCCTCGAGGGGATGCCTTGTCGATTTTTCGTAAGATTAGACTCCGATCCCTTAAAGGATCGGGCCATTTAGTTCGTGCTTGTGTTGATAAGATAATCGGGCAAGCATCCGAAGTAGAATTGAACTTTTATTAAAAGCCTTAAAGGCTAGCCGTTCGGAAGCATACATTTTATTATGAGCCTTAAAGGCTAGTTACTCACGGATAGTAGATCTTCAAGTGCTCGGCGTTCTAAGGATGAGGGAGATGACGGCCTCCGAGGTCTTCCAGGTGATACGAGCCTGGTTTGACAGACCTGACCACATGATAAGGTCCTTCCCAATTGGGTCCGAGAGCTCCTACCCCTGGCTCAGCCGTGTTCTGGAAGACCCGTCGGAGGACTAAGTCCCCTGGGCGGAAGCGCCTGACTTTGACCTTTGAATTGTAGAAACGCGCCACCTGTTGGTACCGAGCCGCCGTTCGGAGCTTGGAAAGCTCTCTGAGTTTTTCGAGCAAATTCAGATTAGCAGCGATCTGCTCAGAGTTTTGATTTTCTTCAAAGCTTCTTACTCACGCTGTTGGGAGTCCGATTTTCACTGGCACCATTGCCTCAAAGCCATAGGACAGCGAAAACAGGGTTTCTCCCGTCGAAGTCTGGGCTGTGGTGCTATAAGCCCAGAAGACAAAGGGAAGCTCTTCGACCCAATTTCCCTTTACTTTTTCCAGCTTCGTCTTAAGATGGTGCTTGATGACCTTGTTAACCGCCTCTACCGGTCCATTCGACTGTGGGTACCAAGGCGATGAGTAAGCGTTCACAATATCAAGCCCTCAACACATACTATGGAACTTGTCGTTATCGAATTGGCAGCCGTTATCAGAAACGATTGTTCGTGGGATTCCGAACCGACAGATGATATTTTTCCATACGAAGTTGATTACTTTTTGCTCAGTGATCTTTATGACTGGTTCGGCCTCGGCCCACTTAATAAAGTAGTCGACTGCAACTATAATGAATTTGACTTGTCTCTTCCCAGTGGGCAAGGGACCGATGATGTCGATCCCCCATTGGGCGAACGGCCACGGCCCGCTCATGGGGGTCATTTCTTCTGCCGGTTGCCTCGGCACGGCAGCAAAATGCTGACACTTGTCACACTTTCGAACAAAGTCCTTGGAGTCTTGCTTAAGAGTCGGCCAGAAATACCCCTGACGAAGTATCTTCATGGCCAAGGCACGACTGCCAGAATGGTTTCCGCAAATTCTCTCGTGAATCTCCCGAATCATATAGTCGGCCTCGTCCGGTCGGAGGCATCTAAGGTAAGGTTGAGAATGCCTCTTCTTGTACAGCACTCCGTCCAATATAGCGCATCGGGCCGCTCTGACCCTAAGTCGCCTCGCCTCTAGTTTGTCCAAGGGAGTTTCGCTGGATGACAGATAATTGAAGATCGGGTCCATCCAACTAGGAATGGACTGGACGAGATTGACTTTCTCCGACTGGCTGATACTCGGGTGCTCAATGAACTCGACATGAATGAAACGCGGGATCTTTCCCTCGGAGGCCGAGGCGAGTCTTGCTAAGGCATCGGCCCATGAGTTCTCGGCTCTAGGGATCTGCCGGATGCTGTAACTCCAAAATCTCTCGATCAATTTCTTTGCTTCCTCAAGGTAGGCGATCATTCTGACTTCTTTAGTTTCGTACTCCGAAGAGATGTGGTTCACTACCAGCTACGAGTCCCAACGGACTTGCAAGGTCTAAACGCCTAGGCTCGCTAGCAGCTTGAGCCCAGCTAACAACGCTTCGTACTCGGCTTCGTTGTTTGAGGCTTTGAATCCAAGTCTGATTGCGTATTGGATTGTCATTGAATTAGGTGCAACCAGGACAACTCCGGCTCCTGCTCCTTTAATATTGGAAGACCCATCAACATAAAGGACCCACCCCGGATCCGATGCTGCCTCTTAGTTGCTCAACGGGACAGGCGGTGTCATTTCGACTTCCTTACTGACTTGTTCCTCATCCGGAGTTGTGAACTCGGCGATAAAGTCGGCTACGGCTTGACCCTTGAGTGCCGTCATGAGGCGAAATTGAATGTCAAACTCTCCGAGCTCTACGGCCCACTTGGTCATCCGACCCGACACTTCGCGTCTCTAGAGGATCTGCCTCAGAGGGGAGTCTTTTAGCACAACTATGGTGTGGGCCTGAAAGTATGGTCGCAGTCTTCTGGCCGAGACGACGAGGCAGAGCGCCAGCTTTTTCAAGGACTGGTACCTTATTTCAGCTGGCACCATGGCTTTACTTACATAGTACATGGGGTACTGCTTGCTTCCGACCTCTCTGATCAGAGCCGAACTGACAGCTGAAGCCGAGACTACGAGGTAGAGGAATAAAGGCTCCCCTTCTTCAGGTTTGGACAATAGAGGTGGTGAATCCAAGTATTGTTTTAATTGTTGAAAGGCATGTTCACACTCTGGCGTCCACTTTGCCTTCTTATGGCCCTTCAGCTGCTGGAAGAAGGGAAGGCATTTATCTGTAGTCCTGAATATGAAGCGTCCGAAGGCGGCAACTCTTCCCGTGAGACATTGTATCTCCTTAAGAGTCCGAGGCGAGTTCATGTTGAGGAGAGCCTTGATCTTATCTGGATTGGCCTCGATACCTCGCTGACTGACTTGAAAGCTAAGAAACTTTCCTGACTCAACCTCGAATGCACACTTAGCGGGATTCGATTTCATCTGATATTCTTGGAGGACGTTGAATGTTTCTCCGAGGTAGGCAAGGTGGTTGGAGGCTTGGGTACTTTTTACTAATATGTCGTCCACGTACACCCCCATGGTATACCCAATCTGGCTAGCAAACATCTGATTCACCAGCCTCTGATATGTTGCTCCAGCGTTTTTCAGGCCAAATGACATGACCCTGTAACAGTAGAGCCCTCTGTCCGTGACAAAGGTAGTCTTCTGCCTGTTTGGGGGATACATAGCGATCTGGTTATACCAGGAATAAGCGTCCAGAAACGAGAGTAACTCATGTCCTGCCGTGCTGTCCACTAGTTGGTCGATCCGAGGTAACGGGAAGCTGTCTTTGGGACATGCCTTATTCAGATCAGAATAGTCTACACAGACCCGCCACTTTCCGTTAGATTTTCTAACGAGTACAACATTTGCTATCCAGTTAGGATAGTACACTTCTTCTATGAAACCCACATTGAGCAGGACTGAGACCTCCTCGGCAATGGCTTCGTAACGTTCGGCATTGAGCGGTCTTCTTTTTTGCTTAACTAGCCGGTGATCTGGGTCCACGTTCAGCCTGTGGACCAGTACATCAGGTGAGATCCCCGGTATATCTGCTTGCGACTATGCAAAGATGTCTCGGTGTTGCTTTAAGAAATTCAATAACTCGTTCCTCCGCTCGGGATTTAGTGATGATCCGAGCTGAACAGTTTTGCTCGGGTCTGATTCATCGAGCGGTACTCTTACCAGATCTTCGACTGAGGAGCTTTTCGTCGGTCCTCAAGGATCCAAGGCGTCCATTACGAGCGTTTACTTGGCAGCTCCTTTTCTCACGGCTATCGCATAACACCTCCGGGCCTCGCGTTGATCGCCTCGGAGATAACCAATCTCACCTTCAGCTAAGAACTTTATCATCAGATGGTAAGTTGAGACGACCGCTCTTATTGCGTTGAGGGAGGGTCGGCCCAAGATCACATTGTGGACAGATAGAATAATGACAACTAAAAAGTCCACCAAAAGTGTGACTTAATGTTTCCCTTCTCCTGCTGTTACTGGGAGGGAGATGGCTCCTTCGGAGATGACTCTCTCTCCGACAAAGCCGTGCAAGGGAGTCTTCACGGGTCGGAGCCGGGATCATAGAATTTCCATCATTTTGAATGCTTCAGAATACATAACATCAGCTGAACTCCCGGTGTCGACCAAGATGTGGTATACTTTGTAATTTGTTATGGTCATGGTAACCATTAGCGCGTCATCGTGCGGATGTTGGATCCCGCGCCCATCATCTTCCGAGAAAGTTAGGCTGCACGGAGCGACTCATAGTTCCTTGCTGGGACGTTCCGTCAAGTGAACGTGGTGTACCGATTCGGATCTCCGGGAATGGGCTTTTCGAGCCCTGTTTGAGTCTTCTCCCCCAGCTAAACCCCCGAAGATGGTGTGAATTTCACCGGATTCTTCTAAGGGGTTGTTCGGCTGTTCTCGCGGTCATTCCTCTCTACGAGCGGACTTCTCTTTTTTGGTGTAACTACATAGACGTCCCTTGCGGATGAGGGACTCAATCTCGTCTTTCAGATCCACGCAGTCGTCCATGTTGTGCCCATGGTCTCTGTGAAAACGGCAGAATTTTCGCTTGTCCCGGTGCTCTAGGTCAGCCCTCATGCAGACCGGCCAATTAAGTAGTCTGTCTCCTCGGATATTCAGAAGGATCTGCTCGGCGGATGTATTAAGCGGGGTATAGGAACGGAATTTCCCTTCCGGCCTGCGGTTCGGTCGACGATCGCAGGAAGCGCGGTAATCCGCCCCTTTGCCAGTCGGTTGGGAGTCTTCGTTCCGAGGTCTCTTCCCTTTGTTCGTCAAGTCGGGTACTTGTATGCCTTTTCGAGCGTTAGTGAACTCTTCGGCATTAGTATACTTCTGAGCTTTCGTCATGAAGTCTACTAGCATCTTTGGCGGACTCTTTCCGATAGAGAAGGTGAATTTTCCTTCCTTCAATCCGTTCAGAATGGCAGTGAGAGTCATCTTGTCATCTTAGTCCTCGACGTGCAACGCTTCTTCATTAAAACGGGTGATGTAATCCTCTAGCGACTCTTTCGGGGCTTGCTTGATGGTGAGCAGGTGAGTGTTGGGTTTCTGACTTCTCTTACCGCTTATAAACTGTGTAAGGAATAGTCGACTTAGTTCCGCGAAAAAATCCATGGAGTTGAGTTTAAGCTGGCGATACCAAATCCGAGCGGATCCTATAAGGGTGATAGAAAACCCTCTACACATCATTGTGTCCGTTGTAGTCTGAATTTGCATCCACGATCGGTAGGACTCCAGGTATTCGGATGGATCCCCAGATCCGGAATACTGGATGACGGGAGGCATCCGAAACCTCTACGGCATCACTTCAACTATAATGACTGGGGTGAATGGAGGCTCGGTCTCTTCCATCATCACCTGGATCGTGGCTAGAACTGTCTATTGTTGCTGCTTCTTCTCCAATGTCAGGAACTTGTCCTTCAACTCCGCAAATCGTACCTCTCATGGGTCTCTATTTTCCGCGACGACCTCTGGGGCATCCTCAACCTCCGGTATTCTCCTTTCTCTCCTTCGTTCTAACTGATGATGGAGGTCCGTGGGCGGCAGGGCGGAAGTGGCTGAATGGATGGTTGTGGGGGCCCGAGTGGTGGCATTCCGTGTGGATACCTCGGCTTGTACCGCAGGAGGATTATGACTCGAATGCTGCACTCCCGAGTGTCGGGGGGCTTCAGGTCGCACACTCCTCGGTACAGAGTGAGTTTCCACGAACAACCCCACCGGCTCGAGAACGTGTTGTTCGTGAACCGGTCGTAGCTCTGGCTCTCTCTGCTGTTTCATCCGGTTTATCTCGTCGTGCAGGGCCTGGATCTCGTTCTGCATTGTGCGATACTTGCTCGACCGATTGCGCGAACGTTAGGAAAGCCTTGGTGTGGACTCGGCATGAAGCGGTGATGACGACCGAGTCTGCTCATTAGGATACGGCTGCACCACTGCAGCTTTCTTCTTCCTCGTCATTGCTTAGATGAATGAAAACCTGACTTCTAGTTTCAGGTTTCCACAAACGGGGCAAAAAAATATTTATGACAAAATCTGGTCGGCCCTCTCTCCACGTCGCCCTCTACTTGTCGTCCCTAAAGCCTGCACCAAAAAAACGGGTAAAGGTGACCCTGGCTAAGCCGGGGGACCCTCCGATGCATAAGTCAGGACAAGGGAATCGAAGTCTAGGTAGAGAGTAGAGGAGGAGAGCTTGATAACGCGTACCTGTAGATATGGCGCTGCGTGCTATTTATACTTGCCTGTGGGGCGGTCTAGTCTCGATAATTTCGGCACGATTAGAGGGATTCCCAGATCGTGGAGATACTGTCCGCAATCTATTGATCGTGTAGCGTATTCGACGAATAATGCGTATCTGCGAGCGACGTTATCGGTCACGTTTGGTTATGGCAGTTTCCATGTTTAACGAGTGGGATATGCGCATCTGAAGGCCTGCTCGGCTTGTCTCGGCTCATCAGGCCATAGCAAAGAACATTCTCCAAGTCGGACGACGTCTGACCCGACCCGTCATGCTGAATTCGATGCGGCTGGCTTGAGCCGACATCTGACCTGACCCGTCATGCTGAATCCGATCAGATTGTTAGGACCCCTCCGAGTTGGCCCTCTTCCAAAGACGTTCGCGTGTCCTTGTTGCGATGCTGAAGTTTGGTCAGATGGGTCGTGCCTTGGGCGCCTCGGGTGTCGGCTCGGACTTACAATCGAATTGATGTTCTATCATGGGCTCGGATCTCCCCATAACACCTAGTATGCTTAGGAGTCTAAAAAGCATTTAATGTAGAGCAGGTCGTAAACAATTTCATAGCCAAGATGAATCAGAAAATGCCAAATTGGTAATAGAAGTGATCTGGACCATCAGAACTTTAAAATAAGCATATCTCCCAAATCGAAATGAACTATCGAACGTGCCATATAAGATTTTGAGGTAGGATGAGCAACTTTAGCTACCCAACTTACTATGCTGTCTTGTCCATACAAAATATGTGAAATTCCATCAAATTGACTCTCAAAATCCTTATTTATTTTCGTTTTTACAAATTTTAATAAGTTTTGGCTTGATTGTAACTCTTCGTCCGTTGAGCTTTAGGAGTTACGTCCAACATGAAAAGTGCTTACAATAATTAGGAGAATCACATAGTTGAGTCGAATAAGACACTTACTATTTTTGGCCAAAAATTGTGATGACTAGTAGGAATCACAGGTGTCTATAAATATTAAGTTTACTATTTATAGTAAGTCACAATTTATAAGAATTTTAGTTATATTTTAATTCCAAAACTTCTTCTAAGGTTTAGTATCCTCATTTAAAGGGTTGTAAGCTCGTTTATTTCAATCATCAATCAATTTATGAATTTTTAAAAATTATTTTTTTATTATTATTATTTTTCCTCGGGGATTCAAGGCATCTCTATGAGGGGTCCAGAGAAGTTCCATAGATTTGGAATAATTATCCCCGGAAGACGGTGCTCGGCCTCAACACATCTTGTCGCATTGTAGAGAGAATAATTCATAATTATTAATATTATTTTATTCTAGGAGTTTTTCCTTATAAATTAAAGGTTATCATAAAGGTTTAAAACAGTGATTTTCTCATTTTCTTTTATCCAATTTTCTCTTATTTTCTCCACGCTTCTACTATGTAATAGAAGTCAAGTTTTTTCAAACAATATGAATTTTATTTTCTCACCTACTTTTCTTGTTTTCTTAGAAGTTGGATATGAGCTGTTATCTAGCTATCATATATCTATTCAGTTATGGTAGGCCATGACCTGCTGTATCATTTTCCCCGGGCCCACTCAAACTAATGCTAGTCATTTCATTCCATCGGCTGTAACTAATGCTAGTCATTTCATTCCCTTGGCTGCACATGTAGTTTGGTTAGTGACCCCAACATGCTAAATAACCGGTATCAAAGCTCCGTGGGACCATCACAAGATATGTGTTTTATCTACGCTGCCCATCATTTTGCCAGCTTATTTCAGAGCATCGGCCTAAAATTGAGATAGATCCAAAGCTTAGGTGGACCACACCACAATAAACAGTGTGAATTGATTGAGAAAAACTTCCTAGGCCAACTGAAGTTTTGGATCAAGGTAATATTTTTATTTTCTTTTTTAAGTTTTGGATGGCAAATAAAAATTACAGTAACTCTTAAGAAGTTTTTAACGATAAATGTTCAATTAACACTATTTTCCTATGGGATGGTCTACCTAAGATTTTGATCCATTTCACTTTTGAGGCATGTCCAAAAATAAGCAGGCAACATCGATGAACGGTGTGGGTAAAACACATGCATCATGGTAAGGACCACACAGCTTTGACATCGGATATCTGACTAGCGTTGGGGTCACTTGCTAGCCAAACCGTGTCCCATGCATAGAGGTGTACATGAGTTAAATTGAGTCAGCTTGGCACAACTCAACTCGGGTCAACCACTAGCTAACCCAACTTGAACTCGTCTCAGCTCGGTGGTCCTCGAGCCTGACTGGCTAACTCAGCTCGGTTCGGTCAGCAGCTTGGGCTAATTCGAGCCAGAACCAAGTTGAGTTTGCCTATGCAGAATTTTCACAAACACATGAGGTATACCTTCAAATTATTATTATATGTAAAACATCAGTAATGGTTTTACGAGCATTTTATCAAACATTTTGTAGTCAACATCAAAAATTTTTTAAAAAAAGGAGAGTATATTTTTGATAAAACATACCTTCCTTGTCACCGGTCAACACTTAGTTGAGTCATTTCATTAAAAATTAGGTGAGCAACATCAAAGTAACCGAGTCACCGAACTAGTTCAATTTGAGTTTTACTTAAGCTAGGTTTGATCCGAGTCAAGTCGAGCACGAGCAAGTTTGAACTCAGTTTTAAAGAATTTTGAGTTTTAAAAAAAAAAAAAAAAAAAAAAAAAAAAACCAACTCGGCTCGGTCTCAATTCCAAACCGAGTCAAATCGGGCTTTTTCCAGTCAAGTTGAGCAGCTAACCCGGCTCATGTACAGCCCAACCCATGCATGTACATTGAACGTTTACCGTTCTCCCGAGAAGGGTTGTCAGCACGTGTACAATGTCGGCCGACGTGGCTTCTTAACACTGTTCTCCAAAGATCCATCCAATTATGAGCTTTTAATAGCCCTGCCGAACAAACTCGTGATGAACAGCGATCCACGTGGACTGACAGTTGGCAGTTCACAATCACGCCACGTGGTAAAATTCTGATTTACTTTTTTATCTCCGTGATGTGGGCCACTTCCATTTGTTGCCATATGCATCAGAACGTCCATCCAGAGTATGGGGTCTTCTGAGAAAGTGCATGTTGTGGACAGTTGATCTGAACCGTCCATAACCTTCATCGTCCAAATTCATGGTTTACTAAATAGACAGAAGCAAATGCAACGTGGACAATGGTCCACATTTAACGAGAGAAGAATGTTCTATTTTCTATGGTTATATAAGATCATGGCCCTTGAATTATCACCAAGACAATTGTTTATGGAGAAACGAGCATGTGCTCTATAACATACCAAAAGTTACACTGCTCCTAGTTACATAGGGACACTTTGACTGTTCCATAGATGGATCTGGACCGTCCATTAGAGTAACACGTTTCATAAGCTACCATGTGATAATCACACTGATTGGATCGATGTTGTATTTTCCTTTTCCATCAATGATTCTGACCGTCCATTTTATAGCCTATTGAGCTGATTGTTTGAATGGTCAGGTTGGTGTTACTTTTACATGGCAGCTTATGAAAAATGTGATAGACCTAGTGGAAAGACCTGATTGATCGATCAGACAGTCCACGTGTCCCAACCAGGAGCACGGACGCGAATTTTCTACAACCCCAGTTGCAGGGAGACGGTGGACCAAAAGCTTTGTGGGGCCCACGGAGATATATTTGTGACATCTTCTCCGTCCATCTCTTGAAACAGATCATGTTAGTACATGAGCCCCAGATCCAAAATTCAATTGGACAACACCACAAGAAACGGTGGGGCTTGAATGGCCGCCATTAAAACCTCACTGGGGCCCACAGAAGTTTTGGATCAGGCTAATTTTCGGTTGTTTTTCCCTTAATCCTGGTGGGAATCACCATATGAACTGGTTGGGTGGATTATAAACATCATGGTGGGCCCAGGAAGGTTTCAATGGTGAACGTTTCCGTCCCTAATATTTCCAATGGTGTGGTACACTAGAACTTTTTCCCTTTCTCATTTTTAAGATCACGCTCTAGCATGAGCCGGAGAAACCGATGGACGGAGTGGATGTCACATGGCCATATCAAGGTGGGCCCCACAGAGCTTTTAGCTGCGCGGGCGGCTGTGGAAAATTCGCCAGCTTGGGAAACGGTTGCAGCTACCAACTTGCGTTCACACTTGAATGTTAGTTCAACACCGTTTGAAAATTGAGTTTGGCGCGAACACATGACTTAGTTCTACAACAATACGGTCCGTCCAAATCACAAAACCCCCCGAAAAAAAAAAAGCACCCTGAAGAAAACACTAATCATCCGATTCTTCTGTTAAGCCTGTTTGAATTCATGAAAAGAGGAGAAAATACATAGTGCGGAGAAAATGAATAATGTTTCTTGAGAAATCTTATTTCAGGAAATTGTGGAAAAGGAAATATTTTTTACATTTTTCGTTTTTCAACCAAATTTTTATAGAAACTTGGAATTTATTTTAAAGTTTGTTATTTGGCATTATAAAAAATAAAAAATAAAACTTAGCATGTGACACTTGTGAGATACTTAGAAATGAAGGGTGCCGCATGTGGCATAAATAGCGTGTGTGAGCACTTTAAGCTAAACTATTGTAAACGCAGTACATGTAAGGTAGCACACGTGGTACATTTGACATGTGGGCAGTAAAGCTGAGTGACTGCACCTTAGGCTATGCACATTGGCATGTGCCATATTTTAAGAATTGAAGATGATTAATGACATGTGTCGCACATTGTCACTTGTGGAGTGCAAGTGGGGACACACACATATATATATATATACTCCACAAGTGGGGACACACACACACACACACACATATATATATATATATATATATATATATATATATATATATATATATATATATATATATATAAATGAATGATGACACATGTTAGATTGAGTGGGGATACCCCGGTTCAACACTTGAAGTCTTGGTATCGATCCCTAGCAGGGGTGGCTAACATGGCCTGTGTACATGGGTGTGTGTTAACAAGCAATCCTAAAAAGAAAATAATTTGATTACACATGTTGCACAATAGCACATGTGAGGTGTAAAAGAAGATGAATCATGGCACATGTGGCACATTAGTATATTATAAAAATTTTACACATGTGGAGTACACTATAAGAAGGATGGTGGCACAAGTATTAAAGTACCATGTATGTATGGGTGGCATATGTGGGGCAATTGAACATAGATAAAATTATATTTAAATTTTAATAGTTGAGTTTGTGATTTTTCACAAAAAATAAAAGACTTAATAACTAATGGAAATTAAGTTTATTGAGAAACGCTTAACTTTTCCATACTTTCCATGAATCCATACAAACCCTTAACTTGGACCACTCACTATTTTCATGTTAACTATCCATTTTATATCCGTTAATTTAATGGTTAGGATTACTTGACTGTGATTTTAGAGATATAATGCATCCACAATGTGGATGGTCTGGATTGCTCAATTCGGTTTATTATAGGGAATTGCAACCAGCCGGCTCGGCAAATGTAGTCACCGGTCTGGCACAACACAGGTTAGAGATGGACCTGTAATATAGACCCATCAGTGGGGCCCAGATACAGGTTTTCAAATTTTCTAGCCTATCGGGCTTGGTTTGAGATGGTAGGCCCAGTTATTAAGGGTCCGGGACTAGGTCTAGTGTTAGGCCCGATCAGGAAACGGGGATCCTGGCAGCCCGGATCCATTGCGGGTCACAGCACGTAAGGCACTCAAGCTCTGTGGGGTCCACCATGTTTTATATGTGAATCCACTACGACTATCAGGTAAGAACCCTTATTTGAATGGTACATACAAAATATCAGCCTTGTAAAAGACTCGGATAGGGCACCCCAATGGGAACAATGCACGTATGCTCCTAAAACCAATAAGTTCAAGCCGTGTGGCAGGGATGAGTTTTGGATCGTGCTGATTTTTGTTTTCTCACTTCATCCTGATGAGATACAACTGATTAACGGGTTTGATGAAATATACACACCATGGTGGCCTCACATGCATTGGAATCCCTTCTCCATCGTTCCCTGTGGTGTGGCCCACCTGAGTTGTTGATCTGGCTAATTTTTGTCCACCAGATCCTAGAATCGAGGATGGAACCTGATGGACCACACACATATTCAACATTTGGGCCACACACGTATCATAGAATATGGACCATGTCTCCCTAACCATCCATTTCTCTTTCATGCACATGCAGCCTTCCTGATCAGTGGACGGGCCTGAATTTTGGGCCGATCGAATTTTCACGCCTGATGTTACTGATGAATGGTCAAGATCAGTGGATCTTGCATGGGTGAGCCACATTGGGATATGCAACAACCGGCAAGGCACATGCTCTGATTTTGGGCTACAGATGATCTGCAAGGCGGCCCACCCTATTAACGGTGTCAACCACCCTATATTACAATGTGTACACGCCCACTATTTTTGGACAAGCGGGCCCCACAGATCAGTTATCCGGACCGTTGATCTGATTGATAGATCATGTCCAAAACCTCCCTGGTTGGAATATTACCCAATATATCTTCGTTTTTTTTTTTTTTTTTTTTTGCCATCGCTGATTGCAGACCATTGTTGTAATTCCCTTTATAAAATGGTTGTAGGATTGTTCAATCATGCAGATTTTTCAGGGAGGTTCCCCATCCACGGCATGGCCCATCAGATCAACGGTCTGGACCGTAGTGTCAAGGGCCCTCTTTGTGGGACACTGCACATCTTCGGCTTGTAGAAATATACATCTTCTGCATGCAGCCCCTCTTTCCCGTCAATGTATCACTTCTTTAGGACATCCAAGCCATGCAGACAGTGGGCCACACCAAAATCAAGATTGGGCTCAATCACGATTTTGTAGGATCCCCTACCCAAACAGGCCCTAAATTAACATGTAACCTACAACCAGTTGCAGGTGATCATTCAGGCTGGATTTTGGATGCACCAATGAACTGGATTGCAAATTGTTAATTTGGGCTGCGTTTGGATGCACCAAAATACCATGAATTGCCGAGAGCAGATTAGGTGCAGCACCGGGCCTCAACCATGACGGTGCGGCCCTTGCCCTGGAACCTACATTGATGTATGTATTCTATATCCACGCCGTCCATCCATTTTTCCACGTCATTTTATGGCATTATCCAAAAAATGAAGCAGATCCAAAACTCAGGTGGACAACACCTCTGATTGAACGACTTACCATTGGAAACTTCCCAAGCCCAACCATAATGTTTATTTGCCATCTAACCTGTTAATAAGGTCACATAAACATGGACGAAGGAATATATATATATATATATATATATATATATATATATATATATATATATATATATATATATATATATATATATATATATATATATATATTCACCACTGTTTTCTAGGGTATGGTCCATCTGAGAACTGGATCTGCTACCTTAAAAGGATCTGAAAAAATGGAAGGATATTATATACACTTTTTTCTCCAGCAAGCGCTAGCGCACAACAGCTTTGAAAAGGTGGGCCCCACAGTAAAGGCCTCACCGTCTTGTGTGAGGCCGGGCCGCACCTAATCCGCTCCCTGAATTGACCCAAATTAGACTGATTGACTATGAAATTTCATCATGTTTTGCACCCAATGACACTGATTATTAATCATGACATTTTGGTGCAACCAACGCCAGCTTAACCAAAAGAGGAAATGACAAAAGATAATGATGTTTCAAAGTAAGTAGCCTTCAAAGTTACAGTTTTGCAAATGCTAAGGAAACTACACTTTGCTAAATTGCAATTCAATTCGATAGTGCATCCAAACACACCATCAATTAGCCAATAATTACAAGGGTTAAGAGTTTCAACTTCATTCGCTTCAGATGCCAAATGAGAAGTGATATCCATGCACCAACATAAATCTTTTCCTCTAATATCACAGCTCGAGGTTTGCTTGAATGCATCCCAATGTATTAGAAAATGATATGTTGGGGCTTTGTTGGAATTGGGTTCTTCTCAATAACTCAAAACCGTTGGCATGTCTAAATAATTCAACCCTTTGATTTCAAAAGGTTATGGGGACCTACCATTTTCAAAGGGCCTAATTTCAAATCTTAAAAATAATTCATTTCAAAGATTTTATTTGTTGCCTCTCCATCATACAATGTGAGATTCAACATATCATCCGGATGTATTTGAGCAAACATCTTCCAGCTTTTAGGACAACTCCTACAGCCACTGCATACATCTTCCAGCTTTTAGGACGACAACTACAGCCACCGGTGTTTTAGAAGCCAGACCTGACCACTGGTCTGTATGCGACCTGAGCTTGCTGGTTTGGCTTGATTCAAACGGTTCAAACCGTCTGAACAAGAACGATCCGAAATGGCAGTTGGAGGTTCCCGCCGATGGTTTTAACAACAAATATCATCTTATAATTCAAGTACTGGAGCAATTCATATGGGGAGAGATTGTTGAGGCAATTCACAGCACATATGCAGGATCCATGACCGCCATGAAATTTCCCTGGTTCAAGAGTCAAGGTCCACATCAGGTAGGCCACATTCAGGTGATGAATATTGACCATTGGTCATCTCATCTCTAACAGTCAGTTTTTCTCATGCACCTAATCCCACCAGAGAAATCAACAAAGCCTGATTTTTACTCCTCGGCCGCTCCTGATAAATGGACCCAACCTCACATACATGGCATGCTAGCATGTGGGATCTGAATAGTCACTTACAAGCTCTCCTTGCATGAATCACCCAAGGAAAAAAAAAAAAAAAAGAATTCATCATAAAGTAGGGAATTAAGAAAGAATTCAATGGCACTAGCTATCAAGGTTTTAGGACTCGGACCAGCCCCGCCCAACTCGGCTGAGTCAACTTGGACTCGGTTGGACCCAGTCCTGTTGAACACCACAAGTAAGAATTGAGAATAGGGGGTGACTCAACCAAATCACTCCCAACTCAACCGAGTCCAACTCAACTCAGGACCGAACAAGTCTGTCTGGGTCGCCAAATCTTGAAAATAGGCTTACTAAATTTTTATTTAAAAAAAAAAAAAAAAAGAAGCTTGAAAATTGCAAGGAATTTACTCACTAGCAAAATCTTACAAATCCAGCTTGTAATCAGATTCCAAATCCAAAATAGAACAAAAACGTTTTCCCATTTTATTTCGGAAAAGGAGGAAAAAAGTCAATCCAAACACACCACATCGAGTAACTTCTTAGTTGCCTGACTCACCTCCACATTCTCCATCTTCAACCGGTGGCGCATTGATGCACTAGATCTACCAGCAGATGCGTAAGTCCGTATCAATGGTTCGAATGCCTCTACCCCAACGTCGCATTCAGCCTTATTAAGAATCGCAAGGAACTCCTCGGCGCCATCAACGTCCTTCCCTCGCTCAAAATGGCCCATCACCGCCTGAATAACCTCGGTCGGTGGGGCCCAATTCCCCCCATCCCCTCTCCCTGTCGATATTGCATTAGAGATGCACTCTACTGCCAATTTCACCTCCCCTTTATTCAAATGATAATCCATGAAAACCTCCCACGTTTTGACATTGGGCTTCGCTCCCTGCCTCTGTGCACCCTCCTTGATCAGTTCTGCCTCTTCTAGCTGGCCTGCTTTCAAATACGCTCCGATCATAACATTTGCGACCCGGATGTCATAATTCGAGCACATAGCTTCCCATTCTCGGAAACATTTCTCTGCACCCGGTAAATCATTCAAACTCACCAACACCTGAACCATATTCAAATAGCTCACATTCGCCATCTTTGGAATCGCCAGCTTCAAAGACCGCCAGACTCTATAAACTTCAATGAGATTCCCTGTCCGACCAGACAACGTTATAAGAAACTGGTATGCCATGAGATCGCGGCTGATGTTCCTCTTCTCCAGCTCTTTAAGGGCCACTTCTGCCTTCTCAAACATGCCTGCATCGACGTAAATTGATGCTAGATTACTGTACGTCGTCCAATCTCCCACAACCCGCCCATCCCTCTTCATTTCATCGATGACTCGCTCCACCCCGGCAATGTCGTTGACTGCAGTGAGGCCCCTCATCCAGACATTGTATGTGTAGCAATCCGGCATGACATTGTCAGCCTTCATTTCCTGTATGACGGCCGGGATCTTCTCAGGCTGGTTGGTTTTGGTGTAGAGGGTCATCAAGCTGTTGTAGGCCATGGAGGTTGAAGAGAACCTCAATTCCTTCATCTTCTCCATGAGGGCTTCTGCCTTTTCGGTCATTAGCTCCTTGCAATAGCAGTTGAGAAGCGCTCCGTAAGGTAGGTGGTTCTTCGCTGGCTCAGGGAGTTCCATGAAGTACTTTTCAGCGGCAGGGATGCCCCTGGCTTTAGCAACAAGATCGAGATGGATTGCATGGTCACTCGGCGTCGGTTTCATGCCCCTTCGGGCCATTGTTTCCGAGAGCTGCAGCAAGAAAATTCATGTCAAAAAAAGAAGAAGAGACAATTCTTGTGAGGAACCTCCATTAGCGATTCATCCCATAATAAAGTAGATGAGAGCATAGTTCTAAAACTTGGTCACTTGTCTCAAAACTCAGCCAAATTTTTTTATCATGTCATCTTTAATTAAACTGAACTTTCGCAATTCAAATCACTTGTCCATCCAAATGCTGCCTTATAGCAATAAACCACATCAGCATGTTAACAGTTCAGTTGTGTTTCATTCGCAGGGAATGGTCTCTCCTTAGGGTGGGGACACCCTGTGATCATCAAAAAAAAAAAAAAAAAAACAGTTCAGTTGTGTTTGATTTATTGACTTGTAATGTTCTGATGACGAATCAAGAAAGCAGGACCAGGAGCTGGCCATCAATATATTGATGCAGCTGGCTGCCTGTGCAGGTCGATCATTCTTCACATGCCTCCAAATAAGACCCATACCACAGCTAAAACTCTTGGACAACAAAATTTCGGCAGACACCAATGAAAATGCAAACCTCTGGTGTCTGCTTCTCATTCTATTATCTTCTATTTCATGGTTTGAAAACCTGAAAATTCAACTCAAAAGGTAAATAGGCTCAACTTGACTTGAAGGCTCAGCCAAAAAACTCGACTTGAAAGCCAATGCCAATGCCCAATAATTAGTATTATAAAATGCATAACTTCAAAGAAAAAACTAGAAAAATCTTGGAAGAAAAAAGACTTTATTCGACTTAATCCGAACTGGTTGAGTTTTAAGATTCGAATTCAGAAAGAGAGATGCGAGTGAGTTTTTCATTGATTTGACTCGAAATCCAATCTTAGTCAAGTCAATGGATTGGGTTTCGAGTTAAACTGGAAAAGTTGAAAAACTATACTGGATTTATTCTGAGGTGGGGTGCGCCTCAAAAAGAAGTAGAAGTGTAAAAGCCAAAGAACTAGAGCAAAATATATGAATCCAAAACGAAATGAAACAAGCGCAAGGCCCTGCGCATCAAGATGTACCACAACAAGAGAGGTGGCATGACATTCTTTCAAAGATAAGTAGGAAGAATAGTGCAAGTGCTCCCAGACAATTTGAAGACATCCTTAAGCTAGATCTGCTTCATGCCCAGGGTCATACAAAAAGATAGCAAAGCAATGTCCGAACCAGCTACTCAATGTTTGAAGTATCATCGGGAACTGGTCTGTATCACCCGATATATGTTGGAATTGTCCATGAACAATATGGCTGCATCAGCCAGTATCAGTCCGAAACAGCCCAATACAGGGCGATAAGGAGCCATATCAGTGTGAATAATATGATACGCGATATACGGATCTTAAACCTTGCAGCTACTGGGCCTATCAATTTCTGCACTAGATTCATCGATGTTAAGCCTCCTAACCTATGAGAGGGGAGGAATACAATGGTCTGAAAACCACTCCCTCCAGAAAACAATCCACAACCGCTCCCATTTCCAACCAGAAAGAAAACGATGAATTGAGAAATCCAATACCATGTCACCAAGCTTAACTAACAAGAAAAATCTGGGATCATGTTGCTTTATGAATGCGAGAAGAGTTTAGAAGTAAGAAAATGAAAGACAAATGTGCACTCCTCAAATACATCCTTGCTGCTAACACCATTATACCATAAACAGAAGGATACAGAACATGGACACAGGAAGCAGGAATGCAATTCCACTTTTCCAAATTCAGTAATCAGGACAAGTACTCAGATAAGGTTATCCTATCTGATACACCGACTTCAAGGGAATGGTGCATAAAATGCATGTATCCATTTGAAGAGTAACATCAATATCAGTACCTTATGGTGCCATTATTTCAAACCAGAAGGGTATCGCACATGCATTAGAATAGGGGAGAGACAAAAAAGGGGAGAGAGGGAAGGGGGGGGGGGGGGGGGGGGGGGGAGTTGTCGCTACACGCAAAAAGAGAGAAGAGTGGACAACTCATACCTACTTTTTCTGATTATGTGGCCCACTCAAGTTTTAAATTTGCCTGGATTTTGTGTTGGCATCGTAACATATGCCCGTGCAACAGATTATTTTTTTTCTTTGAGGTAACAGTAACTTTATTAGAAAAGAAAGGGAAAACAAAAACAAAAAGGGGAAGCTAATCTGCTGAGGTAGCAGACCAACTAAGAACCCAAAAAGCACAAATTACAATCCTTTAGCTTTTCAACGGAAGAAACCCATTCCGCTATGAAATGAATCACCCTTTGCACGATACACTCGACCGTGTTAGAAGTGCCATTAAAACATATTCTGTTCCTTTCTTCCCACACGGCCCACCAAACTGCCAGGAGAGACATTCTCCAAAGCTTGGATCTTTGCTTTCCACACCTCGAGCGGTACCAGGCCTGTAGAAGATTGCGGACTGAATCTGGAAAAGTCCAGGATATCTGAAAGCGAGATAGGATATGAGTCCAGATCCTATTTGTGAATGTACAGTGAATAAAAAGATGATCCACCGTTTCCTCGTCTGCCATACAGCACAAACAGATATTTGTGATGCACATTCCCCTTTTTCTCAAGTTATCCACTGTGAGGACCTTGTTCTTGCCCACCAACCAGCCAAAGGCCGCTATCTTGAGGGGAATGTGAAATTTCCAAACATGGGGAGACAATGCCTCTTCCACTGACGGGGGATAGCTGGAAAGGGAACTGTAAAGGGACTTAACTGAGAATTGTCCTGATTTGTCAGGATGCCAAAAGAGCCTATCAGCGGTATGTTGATCCAGTTTACTGCTTTGGATGCAATTTAGAAGCGCTACGTATTCTTCGATCACCCTATCTCGAAGATTTCTTCCACACCCCGGGTTCCACACCACTACTCCCCCAATAACTGAGTAGCAAACATCCACTAAGATGGCCTTATCAGCATAGGGGAGAGGCTATAGATATGCGGAAATGCAACTCTACGGGCTTCATCTCCCACCCAGATGTCGTCCCAGAACTGGGTGCGTTTTCCATTCCCAATTGCAATGCAAGTAGCTTTAAGAAACTCCTTTTTAATAGATAGAATTCCTTTCCAAAGAGCCAAAGCTTTGCAATTAGAAGAGTCCTTTGTCCACCAGCCACCCTCTGAATAGGCATACTTGTTTTTTACTAGATTATTCCAAAGAAAGCCACTTTCGGTCCCAAGTCTCCACGTCCATTTGCCTAAGAGAGCCTGATTCATGGTTTGAGGTCTTTTATACCTGCCCCTCCTTGTTCTTTATGCTTACAAAAATCCTTCCAACTAACCAGATGAAATTTTTCTCGTCTTCCTTCCCATGCCACAGGAAATCCCGTCTAAGTCTTTATAGAATTGCCAGGATCGACGTCGGACATTTGAAAAGAGATGAAATTGAGAGGAAGATTCGACAAAGCTGCCTTGATAAGGGATAACCGGCCGCCCAAAGATAGGTATCTACATTTTTATCTAGCAAGATATGCCCCAAATCCGTTGATAACCTTATCCCATAGGAACTTTGGGGGCTTTCCTATGCACAGAGGGAGACCCACAAAGGTGGTTGGTAAGCGGCCCGCTGAGCACTGAAAGAAATCTAAATAATTATTTATCTCTTCTCTCCATTTTTACCACAAACAACTTTGACTTGGCCATGTTAACTCTCTAAACCTGAAACTGCTTCAAAGCACCTAATGATAGTCCGCGGGTTACTCACTTTGGTCCGATCTGCTTCACAGAACAAAAGGGTGTCATCCATGAACTAAATGTGAGATATCGGGCTAGCCATCCCTTCCACTCTCAGCCCACTAAAAATGCCTTCTGCTTGACCCTTAGCATTCTAGAAAAAGCCTCCCCTACTATTAGGAAGAGGAAAGGGGATAGGGGGTCACCTTGACGCACTCCCCTAGAGCTTTTGAACAAACTTTTTGGGGATCCATTAATTAGAACAGAAAAGAACACCGATCCCACACATTCCCCTATCCATCTTCTCCATCTATCTCAAAAACCCATCTGAAAAAGCATATACTGAAGAAAGCCCCAATCTACGTGATCGTATGCCTTTTCAATGTCCAGCTTACATAGAATACCTTGGAATTGGATCTATGACTGGAATCCAAGCATTCAAGAGCAATAAGGGCATTGCCCACTATTTGTCGTCCCGGAATAAAAGCACTTTGATTTTCAGAAATGACAACACCGATCACCTCTTTTAACCGAGACACCGGAACCTTGGCCAGAATTTTATACGGACCTACAAGTAAACTGATCGGCCGAAAATCCTTCAAAGAGTTCACACCCGGGATCTTTGGGATGAACGCAACGAAAGATGCCACAAGATCTTTGGAGAGTCGCCCTCTATCATGGAATTTGTTTACAAAATCCATAATATCCCCTTTTAACATATCCCAGAATGTTTGGAAAAAGAGAATTAGGAAACCATCTGGCCCAGGGGCCTTGTCCCCTCCCAAAGCATCCACCACCCCTTTCACCTCAATAAGCGTGAAAGGGGATTCAATTGCACAAGCATCTTCTTTGGACAACTTCTCTATGTGAAGATGATCCAGCTTTGGTCTCTCCCAGTCTTCTCCCTGAAGTAGATTTTTGAAATATCAAACAACCTCTTCCAAAATTCTATCCTCATCTTCTAATTGAACCCCATCAACCACTATGCTGCTGATTTTGTTGACTCTGGCACGCGCACTTGTTATACAATGAAAAATTTTAGTACTTTTATCTCCTTCTCTAATCCAGAATGGAATTAGTTTCCTCTTCTCTTTTGCGAAGCTCTTGCATTTTCCATCTCTTAAGCTTTTCTTTCAAAAGTCTCAGTTTGTTGCAAAGCTTGAATCCAGCATAGCCTTATGCTCTGAAGCCTGCCCACCAGTCTATTATCTTCTGATGAAATCCTTTTATCTTCAACCAAGATATTTCGAACCTGAACAGTTTAGGACCCTAGTTCTAGTTGTCAACTGCAAGAATGAGGGGGCTGTGATTCGACGCAGGATTTGGAAGGGTGGACTGCGAGACAAGCGGAAACATTTCCAACCAGTCAGACGATACCAGAAATCTGTCCAACCTCGACATGATTGGATTTTCCCTCCCATTAGACCAGGTTAATCTCGCACCAAGCAGGGGAAGGTCAACCAGTTCTTGGTCTTTGATCCACGGCGAGAAACGACACATACCAGCAGTAGCCCTGCCTCCTTAGGACCTTTCGTATGTATAACGCATGATGTTGAAATCTCCACCTATACATCATAGCCCACTAAATCTCTATCTAGAAATATCCAGTTCCTCCCAAAACTCGGATCTGCTGGCTTCCTGATTGGGGCCATAAATTGAAGTAATAAGACGAGAAATCAGTTGAGATCTCTTTCAGGATAACCGAAACTGAGAAAGCGCCACTCCAGCTATCTACTAGAGACCAAAAAGAGGACTTCCACGCCAACAGAATACCACCTGATAGACCCATGGCATCCGGAGCGACCCACCTAACATCTTTTGCAATCTAAAGAGTGCCCATCAGCTTCTCGTTGAAGGTTTTTTTTTTTAAGCTTCTCGTTGAAGTTTTGCACCTTGGTTTCCTGAAGACATATCACCTCTGCTTTACTTCTACCATAGATATCCTTAATCAATCTTCTCTTCTGCTTTGATCCCGCACCTCTGATATTCCAGGTTAAGACTTTCATTTAGGAACTACGCTCCCCCGTAGGATATGAGTCTCGCCTTTACAATTGATCCGAGTGATAGAAGAGGGGCTAAGTATGAGACTTTAAAGTTCCTTGTTGCTTTTGGACCTTAAGGGTGGTTTCTTGGGAGTTCTTGTCCATTGCAACGGTCGGCCGCGTTCCTCAATGCAATGGAACAAAATAATCTTCTGGGTGATCGCCTAAAGAAACTCCTATGGATCTACCAAGGGGTGCACACAATTCTGTTCGGTCCGGTTCCGGGGTGAAACCGAAACCGAACCGTTCCTTACGGTTCTAGGATTTTCGGAACCGGAACCGGACCATGAAAACCGGTTCGGTTCCGGATCAGTTCCACGACTCTGGGCTTTTTATAATCCAGTCTAATTACATGTTCTATTTCATAATTTAGCCCATGTCCATTCGCATTGTGATCCATTTGATGAATGGTTTAGATATTGTATATGGTGTGAAAAAATATATTTATGAAAACAATCAAAAGGTGCATTGTAAACCATAAATCATGAGTCAAATATACAACTAAAATATATTGCAAACTCACGGTTCCACAGATAGAATCCACGGTTCGGATTCAAGGTTTGGATCCACGGTTCGGTTTGGTTTTACATACCCCCAAACTGAAACCGAACCGAACTAAACGGTTCTTTAATTTTTGAAACCGGAACCGGAACCGATGCACTCTAGAACCGGACCAAACCGGACCGTTTGGTCGATTCCGGTCCAGTTCCACGATTCTACCGGTTCGATGTGCACCCCTAAATCTACTAACATGGCCCATGGCATCCCTTATCCATTTCTTCTTTTAAATTGTTTCAATCAGCTTAGCCCTCTGATCTGTTTTATTCCTTCGCTCCCTGAGATCGCCTCCCTTATCTTCTGATGATCTGCCCACCCTGAACTACAAGGGTTCCGCTTCTATAACTCCTTTACCCATCAAGGTATCCCGTATCGGTATCGGTTGGCGTAACGGTGCTCTCCGATACGGATACGGGGGTGTAACGGCGATACGGGGGCATAACAGCCCGTAACGGTGCTTTTTTTTTTTGCCAAAAAAATATGAATTAAATCCAGAATATTTTAAGCATTCCCAATATGCATTCATTTATAAAATGAAACATGTTTATGGTGGTGTAACGGTCTACTCTTTGGTGAGAAGTTGTATCGGACTGTCTGATCAATTTATGAACCAGATAACTTGAATTTGACTATAAAATTCATATATTTAATTTTCTAATATATAATTTATATACTTAACAATTTGATATCATTTTTCCTAATAGTTCTTTAAAAAAAAATGAAATTAAATTCAGGTATATGGCGTTGCCAATTTGGGGCTGACTTGGAGGACCAATCCATGCCCCAAATCAGCCTCAAATTCATGCACTTTATTGGCATTATCCCACTTATGAATTGGTGGACATTTATTGGATAGTGAATCATGAAAAAAATCAAAAGGCCCTATTGTAAAAGATAAGCATCCACAAATTAACAATTATAACTATTCAAACAATTTGATTTTGGCATTGTGAGTTAGCAACTATAGTTCATAATTAAATTAGTAAATTTTAAGTTAATACATGTCTCGTGTACAATTTTTTAAGGGCCCGAATTAGGCGGGACTCGGATTGTGAAGTGTAACACACAAGTGTCAAAAATTTTTGGGCCCCACCGTGATGAATGTGTTATATCCACATCGCCCATCCATTTTGCCAAATAATTTTAGGGCATGAGCCCAAAAATGAGGCAGATCCAAAGCTCAGGTGGATCGCACCATAAGAAAGAACAATAATTAAACGTCCACCATTAAAAATTTATTGGGGGCTACAAAAGTTTTAGATCAAGCTGACGTGTGTGTTTTCCCTTCATCCACATTAGTGTGACCCAATTAATAGGTTAGATGAAAAATAAACATTATAGCGGACCGTGTAACAAAACAGTGCAAGTGCACTGTTCAGCGTGCACAGCAGAACACAAAAAAATAATAATAATAATTAATTAATTAATTAATTAAGTGCGTGGCTGTGAAACAGCCACTCAGTCCATTCTGTTTTCGATGCTGGAAATGAAAAAGAAGAGAGAGAGGGAAACCGAAAAGAAAAGAGGGAAAGAAGAGGGAGAGAGAGAAGAAGAAGCTGCGGCCACAGCCGCAGCAGGGGCGCAGCTCACAGCCACATAGTCCATTCCGTTTTCAATGCCGAAAATGAAAAAGAAGAGAGGAAAACCGAAAAGAAAAGAGGGAAAGAAGAGGGGGAGAGAGAGAGAGAGAGAGAAAAGAAGTTGCGGCCGCAACCGTAGCAGTCCGAGAAGAAGAAGAAAGAAAGAAAGAAAATGTATGTTTTTTTTCCCTTTTTTTTCTTGCCATAACGGCCGTTATGGCCCGTAACGGCCGTTACGGTCACAGAATCGAGGGGGTGCCCGTTTCGACCCCTTATCGTGTAACGGTGTTGGCCGTTACCGTTACGTATCGGCTGATACGGCCGTATCGTAACGGATATGGGACACCCTGCCCATACCTTCCTGGAAGAGACCTGTTAGGACCTGTTCTGACATAAGATTTGTAGGTGACGAAGGTTGAGACAACGAGGATTTGGGCAAAACCATGTTCTTGGATGTCCGGGAGAGGAAGTCGATCGCAGAGTCGCAGCAGTCATCTCCCTCTAGCAACAGAGGAAAAGAATTGCCTTCGATCAAAGGAAAACATGAGTCCATATGGTTAGATAACTGAAAATTATTAGCACGTGAGGGCCTACCAAACACGGGCGGGGATGACTTCCATGTCGACCGTGGATCGAGAGGGCGGTGATGATCTCTCACCCGAGTCTCACCCATCTCAAGGAGGGACGAGGGTTCCAAACCTGAAAGGATCGAAACTAAACGACAATCGGAATTAGGATCCGAGCTAAAAGAAAGGTCTGGGTGCAGTGCTGGCTCGAGTGCTTTGGAGCCTCCGCTACATGTCTGATAGGAACGTCCGAAGCAGGATGACGATCCCAAGCCTCCCGTTCGAGATCGTCATAGGCCCCGAGGCTGCCATCCAAAAGAGTCTCCTCGACTCTCATGCCAGAAGCCTGCTTCGATGTGACAAGGCTATAACTCCTCAGTAGGCACTCAATCGACGTGGGCATCGTGCCCGAACGCGTGTTCGTCTAGACACGTGTCTCTCAATCCTGAGACAATCTATCGTCATCCCTACAAACTCCCGCTGGAGCTTGACACGTAACTCTAATATGGAATGGTGCTCCTGGAGAGAATGAAGATGGTGCTCCCTCGACCATCTCCATGGCTTCCTCGAGACTCGCAGGAGAGGGCGAGGGGTCCTTAATCCTCCAAAGGTCTCCCCATCGAGGGATAGGGTCGTCTTTTGCCTCCCTTTGGACCGGCAGATAGATCTTCCTATCATCGACCATAACCTAGATAAAAGGGGGGATTGACTCGCCCTTCCTCCGCCTGACCAATCACTCCCATCTCCTCCCCTATCTTTGTTTTCGAATCTATTTCTATCAACTGGCCCACTCAAGAGACTGCTACTTGGAAGAAGTCGTCGTTCCATAGTTCCAAAGGTACCGACCAAATCAGTATCCACACATCTTCCATCCCAAATTGTGAGAACTCATCCCACCTCTGAATCGTGGCGATTGGTCTGCCTTTGTGGATCGTTGCCGCCATGATCATAATATCGAGATTCACCCCTGGTCTCAATTCTATCCATAGTTCATTGAATCAGATAGGTTTTATATTGTAGGTCTCCGGCGGGAATCTATAGCATTCATCCAGCCAGCTCCTAACTTGAGCGATCGATGTTCCTGGAATGGTGGTTGCGACCACCAACTCCTGAAGAGATTGTTTTGAGTGGATGTGACATAATCATCACAGTGGGCCCCACAAAGCCTTTGTTGTATAGGTTCTCTAATCCATGTCGTCCATGCGGGCAATAGGCGAAGGAAACAAGACATGGAACAAGCTACTTGCAGTTGCATGAAAGAAATGAAATAACAAAGATGAACACATCATATTTACCTTTTAAAATCAAAAGTTTATGCTCCTCCCCAGGACTAATTTCAGGGGTAAAATTGACATAGTAGAGATGTATTTTCAAATCAGATCTTTGCACCATCAAAATCAGTAAGTCAATTCCATATCCTTGGTGAGGCAAACTCTGTTCATAATAGTAGCAAACCTTTTCTGTAGCTTTTCTTCATCACTTTTTAATGTTTTTTTCTCACCCGTTGGGAATGTGCCACATTTTTTTCAAATGGTGGAATTTTCCACAATTTTGTAAATTGTGGTAACAAATCCACTGCCACATACATCATATCAATATATATTGTCCAAAATTGTGGGGGCCATTACAGATGGAGCATAGCCCAAAACCCCACCCTCACTGATTGGACAATCTTAAAGAAGCAATATTCAATCCTCCATTTCTAAGCCAATAGTCAAAGGGGCAGGGTTGTCCAATTGGGGAGTATCTCGGAAGTCATAAGTCATGGCCGCTCGACCCCACTAAAAAGAGAATTTAGTGAAATTCGTGACTTCAAGAGAAATCCTATCGTTCAAAAGGGATGAACTGTGAACTGTGCACTTCAAGGATAACCAACAGATATGCGCACAATAATCAGCAGCATTGTTCAAATTGGACATCATTTGGCTAGCCACATACCAAAAATCAAGGGCATTGCTCTAAAGGAATGTAATTTGGTTTTTTTAGGTGAGTAATCTTCTCGCTATCTCAGAGCGCTGATTCTCCCTGTTTTTGTAATCTGTTTCTCATCAATATAGAAATCGTTATCTTTCAACTAAAAAAACAATTTGATACATCTATTTGTTAGTGCCAATCATGGATTGCTTATATTCCAAAAAATCATTTTTATCAGGCGATCATAGCCATCCGATCCATGGCTTGGAAAAGGGACGGATATATAAAATAAGACCATATCAAGAATGGTCTATAGCAGACGGTTTTATTTTATTTTTGCAGTAGCCCATGAAATGTGTTATGGACTTAGCAGACGGTTCAGATCGATCGATTGGACTGCCGAAGTGCACCAATGCAACTAGGATCACTGTAACTTACAGTGCTCTGAGAGAGCTGGAGCCGGATGTTTGTGCATCTCCGTTCAAGCTATCAGCTCTTACAAGTGGGGCCATATTCAGCAATCGAACCGTCGATCATAACGGTTAGAATTCCTTTCAATAGTCTATAGCAGCTAGGACCGTCCAATCTAAGCGATCTTTTCTTGAATGGGCCATCCATGGTGAGTCCCACCGTATCAACGGTTTAGATTACCGATCAATGAACCCATTTGTACAGAATCTTGTATCTATTACCTTCAATGCTGTGGAAAATCGCTTGTGCTGCCGAAGCTTCCGTACAGAGACTCCGACCTCCCATTTCTGGGCTTTTTTGGGGCCTTTGAGGAAGCGATTCAGCTCCCTTCGAACAATCTCTTCCGTACTCCCCTCTTTGAAGAGCGTCTTGTGCAGCGGCTCTTCCAAATACTTCTTTGATCGTCTCAGCAGCGGTTGCGAAGAGCGGGAAACCGGAGTGGTTAACTGCGCCATCTTCCTCCGTGTCTTCCCGACTAGGGCTTCTTTTGCTTGAGTGCGCCGCGTTTGGAATGTTTTTTTAGCGGATTTGTTACTCCCTGCCACCAGCCAATGGCTAATGGTCGGTGCTCCGTCGGCCCCATCATGATGTATGTATTTCATCCATAGCGTCCATCTATTTTTTTATACCATTTTATTATAAGATACAAAAAACGAGGCATATACCATTCTCAAGTAGTTCACATTACTGGAAACACTATTGAATGAACGTAGACCATTAAAAACTTTTGGATCAAGCCCATCTTTGTTTTTCCCCTTCATCTGGGTCTTTATAACCTAATAAACAGATTGGGTGTCAAATAAACAGTACAGCGGGCCTCATAAGGATTTTAATGATGGATATCCAATCACTATTGTTTTCCTGTGGTGTGCTCTACCTGAGAGATATATACCTCTCGTTTCCTTCATAAGCCTTACAATGATCTTAAAAAACGGATGAACGGAATGGAGAAACACACGTCATGGTGGGGCCACGTATCACCGACCACCTACCACCAAGCTGGTGGCAGGGGGAGTGACCGTGGGGCCCACCTTGATGTATGCATTGTGTATCCACGTAGTTCATCCATTTTTACGGCTCATTTTAAGGAATGAGCGCGAAAATGAAGTAGATCCAAACATCTAATGGACCCCACCACAAGAAATAGTGGTAATTGAATGCCCACCATTAAAAACTTCTCGTGGGCCACTAAAGTTTTGGATCAAGATTTTGTGTTTTATCTTCATTAAGGAGTGTGTTACCTTATCAATAGGTTCGACCACAAATAAACATTAATGTGGGCCTTTGGAAGTTTTTAATGGTGGTTGTTTCATTACTCTATTGTTCCCGTGATGTGGTCCACCTTAGATTTATATTTGCTTCATTTTCAGGCTCATGCCCTTAAATGATCTGAAAAGATAAAAAGGATGGAGGGCGTGGAAACACGGCAAGTGGTACCATAAAGCTCCACATGATTATTTTTTTTGACAGGGTGGGACCCCATGACCGATGACCCACTTCCAAGGTGAGCCCGATGGAGTAGTCCACATAAAAAAGTGAGCTCCGCATGATGGGCAATTAATAATGGTGGGCCACACATGATGGATGATCCACCTCAGGATGGGCTCCACGTGATGGATGGTCATCACCAAGGTAGGCCCCACATGATAGATAATCCACATCAAAGGTCAGCTCTAATGATGAGTAGCCCATATCCAAGGTAGGCCCTCAATGATGGATGGCCAACATCAAAGGTGGGGCCCGCATGGGATGATCCACATCAAAGGTATGCTCCACATGACAATTGGTGGATATTGAAGGTGGACCCACATTATGGATAATAACATTGACCGATGGACCCCATTTGAAGGACGACCAGCATCAAAGGTCAACCCTATATAATACTGATGGTAAAGCATAATACTGATGTTTTTTCCTGAAATATAAATTCCTCATAAATAAAATCGCATCTCATGTAAGACCCGTATCATAGCTTGTACTGTTCCGTCGACTCCCACGATTCTTCCCGTCAAATTCCGACAACCTGCAACCTATGATCAACGTTTGCACACGACTCTAAGTCATATCCTATAGATTTAAGTCGGCTTAATCTGAGATGTGTACCATTGCGACCGCACCACCGTCATGGTTCCAATGCCGCACCGACCCGATACCCAGGTCAAAAGATATGGGCCCGCGTTTATTTCGAGGAAAACACCGCGTGTTTACAATTTCAAGAGAATCTTTACAACTTGTTTCATCAATCAATCACTCAATCAATTAATCAATCAACTCATGTCAAGTATACAACTCATACTTTCTTTTTCCACAAGTCAAACAAACCCCAAAAGTCAAGCTGTAAGACCCGTATCCTAGCCCGTACTGTTCCGTTGACTCCCGCGATCCTTTCCGTCAAAGTCCGGCAACCTGCGACGTATAATCGATGTTTGCGTACGATCCTAAGTCGTATCCTGTAGATTTAAGTCGACTTAATCTGAGACTTGTATCATTGCGACCGCACCATCGCCGCGTTTCAACGCCACGACTCGCATACCGATCAGATACCCTAACTAAGAGATGTGGGTCGACGTTTATTTCAAAGAAAACGTCACTCATTTGTAATCCCGAAAGAATCTTTACAACATGTCAAATCAATTACATCAATCACCTCACATGTCAAGTATAAAACACTCATGCTTCCTTTTTCTACAAGTTAAGCAACCACCAAGTCAACCCATCTCTCACCTCACCCATCACTCACATCCATCACTCTCTCTCCTAACATCCCATCTCTCTCTCTCTCTCTCTCTCTCTTTCTCTACACCATTTTTCAAGCAACAAAGGAGAGAAAGAGAGGTGGACGTCCAAGCATTCCAAGTGAGAAATGTGAGTTGTGTGGTCCACCTTTCCCTTCCCAAAAACCTCCATCTTAACCATCCATTTTTCATCTTATGTTCTTATGATGGGCCAAGTGAGGCCTACCGACCGATGGTATGGATCTCACTTTGAACCCTTGATGTGGTTGATGGACCACCTTGATCTTCATGATCATTTCATGATGGGGTCATTCTCCATGGACCTCATCATGGTGTTTATTTTCTTTGTATGAAAATGGTCATTTAGACCTTACATCTTAGTGGAGAAGTGATCTCCACTGTTAACCTCTGATTTAATGGGCCCACATGCAATGGAACCCACTTGATGTACGATTAGATGCTTGAAACAGAGGGCCCATAGTGTTGGGGTCCCTCTATCACGTGTGTCCCTCTTGCTCTCTTTCTCTCTCCCTCTCTTTTTATTTATTTTATTTTTTTTTATATGTGATGATATGGCCGTATGGCCCACTTGGATGGACCCCAACATGAAACATATATTTGATCCAAGTCATTTGTAGATGAGGCCCACTTTATATATGTTATTCTACACCACCTGGTCATGTGGTAGCCCACCTAAGCGGGGTCCACCTTCAATATTTTTTGCATGCACAGAAAGAGTCCAGCGCCTGGACGTGACCTTGGGGACAAATATAAGCTTTGGTTAAAAGCTTTTGGGAAGGATTATTCCTACAGGCCCCACTTTGATGCATGGATCCAATTCACACCATCCATCCTATTTTCCAAATCATTTTAGGCGTTGAGCCGAAAAATGAAGCTTATCCGAATATCTGGCGGCCCATAATATGGAAAACAGTATTTTCTACCATTAAAATCACCTTTTGATGTTCTTACATGTCAAGACACATCGCATATTGGACTCTTTTGGTCCCTCTTGAGTCTTGGAAAACAGTGGTTGGGTTAGATTCATCGGATGTGGGCCCCACATAAGGAAGACCACATGAAAACCAATTTCAAAAAAAAAGAAGAAAAGAGATGAGGCAGCAGCTGCTGCCGCTGCTGATATAACGGACGCCAGCAGCGTCCTACTGCACACACGGGCTGGGACCGTGGTCCCAGCCATGGGCCCCACTGTGATATATGTAAACATCAACACTATCCATTTAGTGGGCCACCCCCTAACCGTGTACCACCCCTGATTTCAGCCGTACCAGTAACTCAGGTGGCCCACGTCACTGAAAATAGTGGGATTGATCATCTACCATTGAAACCCTTTGGGCGTCCAAGCTTTGGATCAATTTGAAATTAGTTTTTTTTCTCTGCTGTCTGGTCCGTGTGACCTTATTAGATGGAAGATAAACGTTATGGTGGGCCACACGTGTGGACCCACCTTATATCCACACCGTCCATTGGTACGGACGGTGGTGTCCACACAGCATGCGGCTGCTCGTGCATTGACGCCAACGAGCTCTGTGGGTCCCACCTTGATGGCGTGCTGCCTCCAGCACATGAGACCCACCATGCTGATTAGCTGGTGTACCTCCCAGCATGCTACATAGCTGATATTTGTAATCAGCAAGATCTGTGGACGTGGCCCACATTGATATACGTATTCTATATTCATGCCATCCATTTTCCAGGTACGGTGGGTCCCTTGATGTCCGTATTCTAATATCCACACTATTCATTGGGCAAGACGGTGGGACCTCACCGTTATACATGTGTTTCATTCTAAGTCATCCATCCGTTCTGTACGGGCAGGACCATGCTGATGTATTTTGTATCCACGTCGTTCATCCGAATGGTGCTGAGTAGGGCACACCATGATACATGTGTCTCTTCACGCTGTCTATTTATTTTCTGGGGTGGGGCCTACCTTAATGTATGTATGTGTTATCCTCACCGTCCAAATGGTTGGACAGTGGGACCCACCTCGACATATGCGATGTATATTCACGTCGTCCGTCCCTTGGACGTGAGGCCTACCATGATGTGTTTGTTCTATATCCACTCCATCCATTGATTTCAGGACGAAAAACCATTCGGAAAGGACTATTTTTTGAGTGAAATCCGTGCAGTCCACAAGTTTGTTTACTTCGCCGTCCATTTTATATTTAACGGCTAGGATGTTGCAACAGCCTTCATGGTTTCAGAATGCCACTTTCGTAAGGGTTAAATCTTCCTTTTAAACACAATGGATGGTACAGATCGATGATTTAAACGTGGAGTGGGTCGTACTAAGAAAATTTTAAATACACAGTGTAAACACTGTCGACGTAAATGAGAAGATGTCATGCATGTACGTGATGTGCATGCAATGTACATATAGGTCCATGGTGATGATTGTGAGCAATCTGCTCCATCCATCCGCATTGTCAGCTCATTTAAAGCGTTGAGACCGAATTTGAAGTTAATCCAGATGTCAGGCAGGCCCCGAATCATGATTTTCAGGAGCTCTGATTTTGATATATACATTTTTCTTTCAGTATTGTATTCAAGTGATTATATTAGTGGATATGTGATGATGATGTTGTCTATATGATTTGTGTAAACTTGTGCTTATACTTATTACAAGACAAATGTACGTTGAAAATCCTCCTTGTAGGATCCCAAGATTGGAATCTAGCGTATGTTGCGCTGGGAGCCAAAAATGGGGTACTACGGAGGCTGTCGTCACCAAATTCGGTGATCGGAATTCCTGTGAATTTGATTTTCGGGTTTGGGGCGTGATACAACCAATCTCTCACCTCACCCATCACTCACCTCACATCCATCACTCACGTCTCTCTTACAACTACCACACCTCTCTCTTTCTCTTTACATTTTTCAAGCAACAAAGAGAGGAAAAAAAAGTGGACGTCCAAGCCTTCCCATGGAGAGAGAAAAGTGATTTTAGTGGCCCCCTTTCCTATCCCAAATCCTTCATCATAGCCTTTCATCCCTCATCACCCTCCATCAAAGTGAAGCACAAAGAGACCAACATTCCAACGCACCGAGGAGATCAAATGATGTGTGCTCTGTTAGGCCTAGATTTCTTTTTTTTTTTTTACGAAGGACCAAGTGAGGCCTACCGATTGATGGTATGGATATCACTTTGGACCTTAGGCGTGGCCAATGGCCCACCTTGATCCACATGATCATTCCATGATGGGGTTATTCTCTATGGACCCTATTATGATATTTATTTTATTTGCATGGCTAAAGGTCATCTAGACCTTTCATTTTGGTGGAGGAGGAATCTCCACCGTTGATCTTTGATTTGATAGGCTCATATGTAATGAGACTCACTTGATGTATATTGTAAATCATGCAAAGGAGGGCCCATAGTGTCGGGGTCCTTCCATCACACGTGTGTGTCCCACACACTCTCTCTCTCATATATTTTTTTTGGTGTGATGAAGTGGTCATGTGGCCCACCCGAATGAACCCCATCTTGATGTATGGATTACCCACGCCATCCGACCATTGGTGGCCCACCCTGATAGCACGTTTGTGGGTAAGGCCCACCTTAAATATATGTGTGACCCAACCGTCCAGCGTCTAGGGATGTTGGACGTTGCCAAACAGTGAAGGGTGAGCTGACAGTGGGTGTACTAACGACAACAGCAGAAAAAAAGGGTTTTTGAGAAGGGCTGTCCATGTAGGCCCCAACATTGATGTATGAGTTCAATCCACGCTGTCCATCCTATTTACCAACTCATTTTAGGCGTTGAGCCGAAAAATTGAAGTTGATCTAATTTTCTAGTGGGTCATACCTTTAAAAATAGTGATTTTCACTGTTTAAATTTACTTTAATTTTTCTACACACCGAAAAATGCCCAATATTGGGCTTGATGGATTTGTTATAAATTATAGAAATCAGTGGGCGGGGTGGATTCTTCCAATGCGGGCCGCACACATGAAAAATCGTAAAATTTCATAATTTAAAAATAAATAAATAAATATAGCATATGCAGCAGGCGCTGCTTGTAAGCCTCGTATCCTAAACCATACCATTTCATAGACTTCTGCGGTCTTACCGGTCGAATTCTGGCAACCTTCGATCCTTAACCGATATTTGCACACGACCCTGATTCGTACGCTGTCAACCCAAATCGACTCGACCCAAGATCTTTACTATAGCAACCGCGCCGTCGCTGCGGTTTCGATGCCGTGACTCGCGCGTCGAGGCGATACCCTGGTCTAGAAATGTGGGTCAGCGTTCAGTGTGAGAAAAATACCGCACGTTGTGAAATCCAAGGAAATCTCTACGACTTGTCACATCAATCCCATCAAGTTCTTACAAGCCCATACCTTTCTTACAAAAAATGCCTCCAAAGTCAAAAAGTTATTACACCACCCATACTTTTCTTACACAAATGGCCACGAAAGTCAAAAAGTTCTTATACACCCATCACCACCACATCCATCACTCCATCACCCATCAATCCTCTCTCTTTACAGTTCTCTTTCTCATTTTTTCAAACCATTCCCAAGCAAGAGAATCCCCATACGTCCAAGCTTTCCCATGGAGAGAAAAATACATTTGTGAGGCCCACCTTTCCTACCCCTCTATCTCCCATCTCAACCATCTAAACCTTAACTCATCCATTGAAATCGAAGCCAAGGAGCTAAGGAACTCATAGGAGCAAGAAGATCGAACGGTGGGTGCTTGATAAGAGTAGTTTTTCATGTTTTTAAGATGGGCCAAGTGAGGCCAACTGATCAATGGTTTGGATCTCACTTGGGACCCTAAGATATGGTTGATGGCCCACTAGGATCATCATGATCATTCCATGATGAGGCCATTCTTCATGGACCCCATCATAATGTTTATTTTCTTACATTAAAAAGGTCGTCTAGACTGTCCATATTGGTGGGGAAAGGATCTCCACCATTGATTTCGATTTTGGTGGTCCCATGTGTAGAGGGATTTATTTGATGTATGATTTTTACAAGGGAGGGCTCATAGTGGCGGCCCTCCATCAAAAGCATGTCCCACTCTCTATCTCTCTCTCTCTATTTCATTTTCTTTTTTTATCATGATATGGTTGTGTAGCCCACTTGAATGGACCCCATCATAAGGCATGTATTCTATCTGAACCATCTACTTGTGGGGCCCACCTTATATGTATTGTACCCATACCATCCATCATTGGTGGCCCACGTGTACAACCTCTTGAAGTATACAGCCGTCCAGCGTCCCTAGACGCTGGACAATTTCATGGAAACACAAATACATGCTTGTGTTTTAAGACTATGAGGTGGCCCACTCACATAGGCCCCACCTTGATGTGTGTATTCAATCCATGACGTCCATTCCTTTCACCAACTCATTTTAGGCGTTGAACCAGAAAATGAGATTGATCGGAGCATCTGGTGGGCCATAACTTAGTAAATGTGATCTCCACCATATAAAGTTTCCTAGATTTTTTCTATATGCTGAAAAATGTCCAATATTGGACTCATTGGGCTTGTTTTGAGCCATATAATGAAATGGACCGGTTGGATTTATGTAATGAGGGCCCCACCTGTGAAAAACAACAGGGATACCAATTTTTTTTAAAAAAAAGAATGAAGGAGGAGGTGCTGCAGCGCCTGTTGCTATCAGCGCTGGCGTGCTGTCAGCACCACGGGCGAGCGGGCGGACGACCAGCCCCACGGCCCAGCCGTGGGCCCCACCCTGATGTATTTTTTGTATATCTGCACCGTCCATTTTGTGGGCCATTAGGGTGGTAGGCTGCCCTCTAAGTTTCAGCTCCATCCAACGCTCGGGTGGCCCACGCTGCAGAAAACAGTGGGATTGAACCTCTGCCATTGAAACCCTTCTGTGGGCCACAGAAGTTTCTGATCAAAATGAAATTTATTTTTTTTACCTTTCCATCCAGGGTCGTGTGACCTTACCAATGGGTTGGATTGAAAATAAAGGCCATGATGGGCCCCACGTGGAGCCCCCAATGATTTATGTGTTTTATTTCCGACGGTGGAGCCCACAATGATGTTTGTTTCTCCCCACCGTCCAGTGTGGGTGCATGTGTGTACGTGTGGGGTTGTGCATGTGTGTGTGTGTGTATATATATATATATATATATATATATATATATATATATATATATATATATATATATATATATATATATATATATATATTATATTGTATATTATACACACACACACACACACACACACACATATATATATTATTGTATATACTATATACATATATATTATATTATATTATGTAATATGCCTGATGGTGGGCTTTTGTAGGCCCTACCATGATGCATGAGTTGCATCCAATCCGTCTAACCAACTTAGAAGTCCATTTTATGGCATGGGTATAAAGAATGAGCCAGATCCACAGTCTAAGTGGATCCCACCTTGGCATGTTTTTTAGGCCCATCTTAAGGTATTTTTGATAGTCCATTAGAGCCCACTTTGATGTGGATCTAAGGCCCATGGAATGGGTCTATTTAATCTATTATAAGGCCCATGAGATTATACCCATTTGATCTATTCTAAGGCCCATGAGATTAGACCCATTTGATGTATTCTAAGGCCCATAAGATTAGACCCATTTTGATGTATTATAAGACCCATGATATTAGGCCCATTTGATGCAATATAAGGCCTATGGGTTATGACCCATTGCAATGCACATAAGGCCCATTGGTGCGACCCATTTATGTGGCCCATTTGATGAATAAAAGGCCCATATGATATGTCCCATTTGATGTATTTAAGGTCCAATGAGATATACCTAATGTCTATTGCAATGTGTGATCCCAACACGGTTTATGTAACGATGTTTACGAGGATCGTGCCTTGGGAGCAATGTTGGTTTGACGTCCACATTGCGAGTGTAATGTTGGTTGGATGTCCACATTACGACTCTCCTTAGGACCCATTGTTAGGTCCGTACTTGTTGTGTATAGGCCTTCTTGGCCCATCTGCTTGGTAAGGATAATGCATTACTTTATAACATGTTTACTATAGTTCCATGACTCATGATCATACGCATCATATGTATGCTTGATATGAGAAGTGATTGATCATAGCATATGCCTTCGAGCAGATTGTTTATGGGACCTCGATTAGGCGGTGTTGCCCTACATGAGCACACGATACGCGCAGAATTTGCTGCATAATTGGATAGTGTGATTTATGCATTTCGCATTGTGTGATATGGTTACTTTACGCCCTAGTGATATCGGGGTCGTAGCCTCCACAGATGCATCGGGTTGACAGGATTGGATACCGAAAATTTTATTCTACATGGGGTGTTATAGATATCCCTGGGCGAAAGTCCCTAAACCCGTATGCTACCAAGAGATTGTTTCAACGTCTAGACCGAGTGGGTACAAGAGTGTCGAGTGCCAATTATCAGACGGTCGCACTTTCCACTGTGTCGTGATCGGTTGGAAGGGGGTGCGGCCTTACTTGCCCGAGTGTAGGGGGCAATGCTAGGCTGAGTTTGACTAGCTCGAGGAATGGATCCACTATCGACGAGTCGAACTCGACATTGGCAGATGGATAGTGAGGTCTCTTCCACTTACCTTATTACGCACAATGGTGCGGTGATCTAGTTTAGAGTGTACTAGACCCCGGTGATATCCCAGATTTGAGCTGTATTGATATGTGGACTTAGATGAGGACTGTATGCTTGAGTTGCATTTCGCATCGCATGGCCTTGGTATGACCGACATCATTCATGCTTTGCACCCATGGCCTTGGTATGGCCGACCGTATTCATGGATCCATCAGCATATTTCGCATTACTCTGATGTTGCATGATCATATTACTACCTTGCGCACACACTTTCACCACCCTCTAAGCTTTCTATAAGCTTATGCACGATCGTTACGTGCAGGTGATGTTGGGGTGCAGCAGCGCTGAGGCAGAAGCGCTTTGCAGATCACTTTAGAGATTTTGATCATCATCATTGTATTTCCCTTTATGCTCATTATACTTATAAAGTTTTTGATCATAGTGAAAATATAATGAAGTTTTTTATTGTTGTTTGTGGGTTATGCCTTTGGTTATGCTTTTCACGAATCAAACTGATGTTAAAAATTCTCCTCGTAGCATCCCAGAATCGAAACCTGGAGAATGAGAGCTGAGAGCCTAGAATGGGGTTCTACGGAGGCTGTCGGCGCTAGATTCAGCGATCGAAAATTTTGTGAGCCCGGTTTCCGAGTTTGGGGTGTGACACTGCTGCTGCTAGAGGCGTTGCAGGCGCTTTAGGCGAACAGACAGCAGGACCACGGTCGAGTCGTGGACTCCACCATGATGTGTATTCAACATCCACTCCGGGCATTCGATGGGCCCCCTCCAAAAACCAACCCCATCTAGAGCTCATGTGGCCCACATCATAGGAAACAGTGTGATTGAATGGCTGCAATTAAAACCATTTTAGGTGTTCAAAATTTTTGGATCATTACGTAATTTGTTTTTCCACGGCATCCAGGTCTGCGTGACCTTATGGACCGATTGGATGGTAAATAAACGTTATGATGGGCCCCACGTGGGATCCACTGATGTAAATGTTTTAACCTCACCGTCCCACGCGTGGAGTGGGATGGCTAGTGTACTCCACTCCAGTTAGGTGCTGTTATAATGGCTTCACTAAGTTCTATGGACCCCACCTTCTTCGTCCACGCTGTCCATCTATGTGGGACCCACCATGATGCATGTGTTACATCCAACCGTCTACAATTTGACAAGCTTGTCTTATGGCTTAAGGCCAAAAGAAGACAGATATATTTATCTGGTGGGCCACTGATAAACATCTACTATTGAAACTCCTCTGGCCCAAAGGTTTTGAATAAGCATGAATTTTATTTATTTTTATTAGGCCTGTGTGACCTTATCAACTGTCGAATGGAAAAATAAGCGTTATGTTGGGCCTCGAGGATTTTAAAGGTGGAAATCATTTTCACGGTTTATATATTTGGTGTGGCCCATTTGATATACATATGGTCCACGTGATGTGGCCCACTTGTCATATTTATGACCGTTGTTGAGGTCTACCTTGATATGAATGTAAGGCTCGTGTTATGGGCCCCATTGTGATGTATTCAAGGCCCATGGGTTATGACCCATTATAATGTAAAAAAGGCCCATGGTGCGGCCCATTGATGTGGCCCACTTGATAAATATAAGGCCCATGTGATGCGGCCCATTTGATGTACTTAAGGCCCAATGTAATACATATACAAGGTCTAATGTAATGTGTGATTCCCCATGATTTGTGTAATGATATTTATGGTGGACCATGCCTTGGGAGCAATGTTAGTTTAACGTCCACGTTGTAAGAATAATGTTGGTTAAATGTCCGCATTATAACTCTCCGTAGGGCCCGCTGATAGGCCTGTACTTGTTGTGTGTAGGTCGTCTACGCCTATCTGCGTTGTAAGGATAGTTTATTACTTTATAACATGCTTAGTATAATTCCATGACTCATGCACATACGCATCATATGTATGCTTGATACGAGGAATGTTTAATCATCGCATAAGCCGGTTGAGTTGAGACATTTACGAGACTCCTTATGAGACGGGGTGCCCCACATGATCGCGCGGTACGGGCTAGATTATTGCATGATTTGACGGTGTGATTCATGCATCTTGCATTTGTGTGACATGATCATTGTACGCCCTAGCGACATCAGGGTCGTGACTCCACAGATACATCTTGGATGGTCATATCGGATACAGAAATACTTTGTTTAGCACTGTAGGCACTTAGGATGTCTTTGGATGAAAGTTTTAGAACCTTTTTGCTACCAAGAGTTGCTCCTATGTCTAGACCGAGTTGATACACGAGTGCTCGAGTTCCGAATACTAGTAGATCGTGTCTCCCACTGTATCGTGGTCGGTTGGAAGGGGGTATGACCTTATCCGCCCGAGTGAGGGGGCTATAAGCTAGGCTGATTTTGACTAGCTCGTCAATGAGTCCACTATCAACGAGCCGGGTAGGTACTGACAGACTACTGGTCAGGCAGATAGTGAGGTCTATTTCACTTGCTTGGCTGTGCAGCTATGGAGGAGGCAGTCAGTGCGAAGTGTATTAGACCCCGGTGATATCTTAGAGAGAAACTATATTGATATATGTACTTTATGAGTATTGACATACTTGCTTTGCATCTTGTATATGACATTTGGCTATGTAGGCCTCGCATCGTATGCTCTTGGTATGGCCGATAGCAATCATGCCTTGCATCATATAGCTTTGGTACAACTGATAACATTCATGAACTTACCGCATATTTCCGCATTACTCTGATATTGTACACTTGATACTTGTCTTGCGCATACACTTATATCACCCTCTAAGCTTTTGTAAGCTTATGTATGACTGTTGCGTGCAGGTGTCATTGGATCGCAGCAGCGCTGAGGCAAGAGTGCATATCAGATTATTTTAAAATTTTTGATCACCTTGTATTTCCCTTCCTACATTGTACTTAAAGTTTTTAATATAATGGATATGTGGTGATGTTATTTTGTGACTTAGTTATGCTTGTGGTTATGCTCAATTACAAAAAAATATATATTTATACTAACATGTGAGTGCCGAGATCCGAGAATGGGGCACTACGGAGGCTATTGGCGCCGGATTTAGCAATCGAAAATTTTGTGAGCCCATTTTTTGAGTTTAGGGCGTGATATCCCAGATGAGAGAGGATACAGAGGAAGATAAAGTCTTCGATATCCAAGCCTCTTGTGGTTCACCTCTTATAGAGAAAACAATGCTAGAAGAAAAGATGAGAGAATCATTTCTACCATCCCTTCCCACGTTCGCACATCTACATGTGCAAGCCCACTATGCACTGCCGTAACTTTGATCCAAGACAGTGTTAGTGTTCATAATCTCATCCGAGATAGATCTAAAAATGAAGAAGTTACTTTGAAGATATGACACGAACAATTAAACATTAATATTCGACAATGGCGATGAAAATATATATATCTAGATCTAAACAACGACCTTTATGGATTCATTAATTAATACGAACTTTTGTAGGTGAGAGATAAGGTAATTTGCAAGGCATGAAAGGTGAGGGATGAGTGACCATAAAAGTGATTTACTTGATATTCAAGTGGATTATGACACCCAATATGATATATTAGAATGTTAGTTGTTAAATTTAGGCCACTTTCAATGACAAATGCTAGAGGTGGGCATTGAGTCGAGTCGGACCGGATTGGGTCCAACTCGACTCGATCCAATTTGTTAAGAATCTAACCCGAATTTGATCTAATTCGGGACCGAGTTCAGTAGGGCTGACTCGATCTAATCCGAATCTTTGCTGGCCTGACCCGAACTAAGTCTGACTCGGTTTGGGAAACTGAATCGAGTCGGATCGAGTTGAGTCCAGGGAGAGACTTGGAGAGGAATGTGGAGAGAAAGAAGGAGATGTGGGAAACCGGGAGAGAAAGAAGGGAAAAAAATAGGAGAGGAGGAAAATCGGGAGAGAGAGGGAGAGAAATGAGAGATGGGTGGGTGCGACGCTTTATTCGGGTAAAGGAGTTAGGATTCGTTCGAAATTCGGATCGGATTGGTTTAGATTGACCACGATCTGAACTCGATCCAATATATGATTGGATTTGAGTGGTCCTACTCGATCTGCACCGATCAAGGCCTTCGGTTCGGTTTGGATCGAGTCGGTTTCTACCCAACTCTAACATACGCTATCCATACAATGGGTCAAACTTTGGTTGGAGTGCACCCAATGTACCTCCCAGATTGAAGTATTTTGACTATTCGAAAACTATAAAGACCATTCAAATTCAAGAGAAAATGGTCAAATGATCAAAAGGATAAAATATTTTAACATAAGATTTTAATTTATAAATTTACCACGTTCAAGAAATCTATTATATAAGCAGTCAATGTCATTAAAAGATGAGCCTAGATGCTGAGTCCTTACTCATGGCTTAGTGGTAGACTCACAAAAGTTTCAACATTAAAATTATGTGTTGGAGTACCCATTGCGGTGTGTGTGGGTGTGTGCGGTGATAAAAAGAAAAAAAAAAAGAATAAAAACAAAAGAGCCTAAATCGAAAGGCTATAGCGAGACACTAGGATACATTTCAGCAAAACTCATTTTTTGTAGCAAGTGTGGACTACGCATAACTAAGGCTGCATGCATAGGGCCTACATTAAAATTTTAAAGCCAGGAAATGCCTCCATCCCTATTCTCAGTGGAGCGCATCATACCTACACACTTGATGGGCGTTGTTCCGCGACCACAAACATCCAATAACCTAAAACGCTTTTACCCTTTTCTCAAATACTTTTGAAGTCATTTCAAAATCCAACGGTCTCGATGGCAAAACACATTGCCCCGGGGCTATTCATGTTATTCTTGGGAAAGATGCAAAACAATCGAACCATTGAACCATTGTCATCATATATGACTCCATATATGTTTAAGTCCGTGTGATATTAATGCAGAGGTTTAAGATTTGGTTCTCAATGAGGAAATGAATTCAATATGGTTTGGTCATTTTAGGTTGAACTATATTAAATTCATTTAAAATTATAGTTGGTGGGTGAGCCTTGAAAAGGCTCATTACACAATGAAAGTGATATTTCGAACTCAAACCCACTACATTATATCCAAGTTAAGATCCATGACTATGTCATGTGATTAGGGACAACTCATTATGTCAACCCAACCCATTTAAAAATGAATCTGGCTCCTTTGCATGCCCCAAGCCGGGATGATTGGTTTATGTCATTACTGACATTGCCAGCACTACTGCATAAAATGGAGGCAGTGATGATGTGACCCAATCACATCACAAGCATGAAATTGCTGACTGGGGACGTAATGGGTCTAGGCTCTTTGAAAGCATGCACACATCTACTCACACCATGAAAAGTTTCGATAATTAGGCAGCTGGCAGTAGTGTTTGATATACACGCATTTAACACTACGGTGGACCTAAGTAGTTTTAAACGATGGGTGCTCAATGGCCATTTTCTTTCGCAGTGTGGTCCACTTGAGATTTGAGCCTGCTTCATTTTTACGCCCATGCCATAGAATGAGTTGGCAAAATGGAAGAAGGGCGTGTATATACGAGGCATACTGTGAGGTGGGCCCCATGGTTAGGTTCATGCCCATATATAAATATAAGGGTCCGTTTTGGGCGGTGGGACTAAAAGGGATTAGGTGAGATCGGATTCACATGGTCATGTGTCAATTCCACTCTTGTTTGGGAAGAATGGAAAAGCTTGGAGTTACATTAAATGGAATTACATTGGTCCATCCCAATTTCACTAAATGTTTTGGAAGTTGTGTAGGTCCTACTATGATGTGTGGGCTATATCCACACCGTTCACGTGTTTATCTAGATTATTTTAGAGCATGGGCTACAAATCAGGTAAATCTAAAGCTTAAGTGGACCCACCATAGAAAGCAATGAGGATTAAATATTTACGGCTCAAAACTTCTTTGGAGCTACATAAGTTTTGAATCTACTTCTTTTTAGGCCCATGCCATAAAATGAGGTTTGAAAACAAAGGAACACTTTAGACACAACACGTGTGCTATTCTCAATAATTTTAAATGATGGTGGGTATATCTATTTAATGTACTATCATATTATCAACAAAGCATGGCAATAATTTTATCCCATGGCAACCGGGACAATCCCTGCGATGGGTAATAATTATGTTTTTTGAATCCCATTCCACATAATCCCTTCTAATCCCATTGCCAAACAGGCCCTACCGTTCAAAGTTTGGAAATTTTGAAGGACGCTCTAACCATCCGTCGTGCATGATTCCCAAATTTGGATATTTGGATCGAGTCAATTTACGGTACAAGTGGCATCTATGAGAAGAGTTATCGGTTGGTACGCACGCACACTGTAGTTATTTCCCTCACACGTGTTTCAAGATGTTACGTGTGGCGCAACTAACCTTTTCATTGTGAATGGCCACGGTCCACGTGGTTTCCGTGTCTCTCAAGGATGGAAGCAGATTGCGTGGTATGCCACACACCACCTTTGTGGGTCCCACCACGATGTGTGTTATATCCACACCGTCCATAGATTTTTAGAAATCCTTTATTGCATGGTAGCAAATTGAGGTAGATCCAAACCTCAAGTGGACCACACCATATAAAGAAGTGGGGATTGAACGCCTACAATTGAAAACTTCTCGAAGGCGAAAGAAATTTTGGATATTTGTGTTTTACCTTCTCGCGGCGGTATGTACATGTTGAATGGCAAATAAACACCATGGTGGGCCTACTAATGTTTCAACGGTGTGCGTTATTGTACCCACTGCCTTTTCTGATACGGTCCATATGATCTCTGGACATGCATCATTTTTGAGACTATCCCCTAAAATGATCATACAAAATATATGGACGGTGTGGATATAACAAATACATCCTGGTGGGGTCGACAGAACCTGGTGACGTTAACACACAACCGACGTCGGTGGTGTGTGGCACACCACGTACTCTTCTTCCCTCGAGGAAACAATGAGAGCGCGGATTACGTGAGGCACGGGTATCAGCTTACTAGCTTAGTGGGTGAGGCCCCGACCGTGAGCCCCACCTAGATGTATATGTTTAATATCCACGCCGTCCATCCGTTTTTCCATATCATTTGAGGGAATTTTCCCCAAAATTAAGGTGATCCAAATCTTAGGTGGACCACATGGTAGGAATTTAATTTCTACTATTAATAGCTTATCTTGAGCCACAGAAGTTTTTGATCAAGATGATATTCGTCGTATCCTTCCATCCAGGTATGTGTAATTTATCAAAACGTTGGATGGCAAATAAACACTACAGTGGGCCCTAAGAAGTTTTTAATAATGGCTGTTCGATCACTACTATTTCATATGGCGTGGTCCACAAGAGATTTAGATATGAATCGTTTTTGGTATTATGATTTAAAATGAGCTGAAAAAATGGATGGACGGCGTGGATATACAATATATACATCGACGTGGGTCCACGGTCTGGACCTCGCCCACTCGGCTGTCACCACTGCCTCACCTGATCCGCGCCTCACGAAAGATCTTTAATTATACGATACAATGGCATGGAGTTTCAAAAAGTACACACGCATGGTAAAATATGAAATATTTGGGCTATTTTTCCATGAATCCAGACCGTGGAATGTTTTTATCCACATTTTAATGGCTATCAAGAAAAGTTATAAAATATTTATACAATATTAAATGTTTGATCTATGGCCTAAAAAATTATACACCAACGGTCTACGTTCAACTAAAAACATGGATTTTTGCAATATATATTTAAAAATGGTAAATATATACTTTATAAATTAACTATTTATACTGGGACACAGAATATAAACGGTCTGGATTACGGAAATATTTCTCCAGTTATCCTAACTGAGAACACGTATATACTACGCAAAGATACGCGCCGGCGCCATGGATATATTAGAGTAATATTACAATTCCCGTCTATTTCTTCCCAATATAAATACACCTGCAGGACTCGTCTTTTCTCCTGCTGTTCAACCCAGTTCCATCGATCTTTACAGAAAGCTGAAAGCTAGGGTTTTAAAGCTCGCTTCTTTGAAAATCCTAGAAAAAAAAAAGAAGAAACCAGAAATCTTCATTCATGGCGGAATCGAGCTCGTCTGCAGCAGCCGATCTTGGCCAGTCTTCATCAGAACCGTACGTAATTCATCCATCTTCCTCGTTCATGGATTCTGTTCGATTCTCTTCTATGCTTCCTTTTCTGTCAATCTTAGGGTTAGGGTTTGGTTTTTGATTTTGAGCTCTTGAAATTATCTTGTTTTGGACGAGAATTAGAAAAAAAAAGTGACCCTAGCTCAAGCATAGGTGTGTTTTTAGCAGATTGAGAAAGGGAAACCCAAAAAAAGCCTTGTTTATGATAGCATTAACTATACGACACTAGGATTCAAGAACGGGTTTGATAGAGGAAGATACACAAGTCGTTGTGTAGTTTAGCGGATGGGAATTAGGGAATTCTAACCTGAACATGTGCATGTGATGTTGTTAACCCACAAATACCAGGCTAGGAATTACATAAAGCAGGCGCTATGCCTAGAGAGAGTGGTCTGGGTGTGTATTTTAGCAGATTGAAAAGGGGAAAATCTACAACAATAAACATGGGTTTATGGCAAGATCAACATAGATATACCAGACTACAATGAAATTAACATAAAGGAATGCCCTAGTCAATCTGTGTATTGACTGTGTGAAGCTCATAATGGTCTTAATGTTCGCACACCAGCACTTCAGCATCTCTCCATGCCCTAGTCAATCTGTGCATTGATTCTGGGAAGCTTGTAGTGGTCTTAACCTTTTCACACCAGCACTTCAGCATCCCTCCCCATCTCTCTCTCATTATGTTTAGTGGAGTGAGAAAGGGGAATTCTGTAAATCCAGAGAGAAGCAATTGCCAATCATCAGAGCTAGCTCCTGTGAGGCTGATGATTGCTGGATTTGCCGGGTTTTCTGTGAGTACAGGTGAGTAGGAATTTTCAGGTTATTTCCCCTATTACCAGTCCGGTTTATATGGCCATATTATCACCTTTGCATGCGCAGAGTACTTGCAACAAAGCGGGAAAAACAGCTCCTATTTGATTGGCAACATATCCCTCAACTGACTGAAGGTAAGACTAAGAGGGAAACTAGGGATTTGTCTTGACTCAGTCAACAAGCCCCGTTGGCCACTTCAGACATGTGCAATCATCCCGACAAATTCTGCGTCAGTCATGATGCCGACAAGCTTGACCTGCACATAATAATTTAAGAATATAACTAATGAAAATAACTAAACATACTGATTTGTGAACAGTATTCTTCAGGGAAAAACGTGATTTCTGCTTTATGTATTTCCATAGTTGCGTGTATTTCAGTGGATTAAGAAAAGGAAGCTCTTACAAGGTCTTGATGTAAGAGTAAACAATCCTGAGGAAAGCTAAGGCCTGGCCAACTTACTAGGTCTACCTAAAATTGAGTCTTGGGGGAGGTCCATGCTAGCTTAGAAGCCTAAGATTCTCAACATCCAAACTAAGGGCCTGTTTGGATGGTGGGAAAAGAGGAGAAAAGAAAAAGAAAAAATGGATGACTTTTCCCATGATGGGACAGTTCGCTATGTTTGGATAACAAAGGAAATATTGGATGTCAAAATGCAACCATTACCCGAACACCATAGTCAAATTCTTATGCACGAAACATGGCAACTTTTGTGAGAGCTTTTTTAAGATTTCCACTTGTTATCCAAACAAGGCGCCCAAATGGAATCCAGGGAATTCATGCTCATGGGAGATATTGGAAAATCATCATTGGATGATCATTATAGTTTTCTGTTCTTTTCCCTCAGAGAGGTTCCAAGGGGAAGTGACATCCCCCTTTATAGTGTTCAAATTTAGTATGAAAACACACATCAACGACAAAGAAGAAGAAAAAGCTGAATTTAAAGCAACAATTGCTTAGAATGCAATGCACCAACTGTGGGGATATTATGTAGTTTCTACCTGATTACAGGCCAATTGGACAAGCAGGCCGCATGGCTCAAACATGTGGATCATTAATCTAGTGGGTTCCAAAGTGGATAGGCCATACCTGCAAGACCTCCTAGATCAAAAGCTTGTATGCAGGACATCCAATCTTTGGAAAAAAATTTCTATTATTTTCAGGGAACTTCATTGCTGCTCTATTCTCTTGCCGTCTTATTTGGTGACCACCGATAGAAAGGTTAGGACGATTTAACGAGTGATAATTTTGTGGATTCTCCTATCCATGATGGATCCCACCAAAACAACAACAGTTTGGATCATTGATCCTTGTGCCCCACCAGTCCAAGCTATAGTTGCACAAAGCGTGAAGTGAAGCGGCAAGAAATTCAGGTGCGGGAGGCAGGAAGCATCCTTTCAAAAAATGTAAACGAGTATGAATAGGTAGGAAGTAGGAGCACGAGCGAGATTCCAAAATGGGATTCGAAGTAGGAGTGGCACCTAGTTAGAAGGGCCTTGCAACGAAACTCCAACCGTGAGGCTCAAGTAGTTTCAGATAATTCCTTTGCAGTTAGTACCTATTTCCAAGTTTGTTACCTCTACTATACTACATGGTTGGCAGTTCAATTCATTGCTGGAGGAACTAAGATAATCAAATGAAGTAGCTTATGTATTGTATTAAATGCACTATGCAAACAATTCTACATACTGACACGTCAGATGCATTTTAATTTATCATAAACTTACTGCCTTCAGCAAAGACGACAAAAACCTCTCAGAACACAATCCAGGAAACAGTGAGGCTGGCATCTAAAGTTACTGACATTGATCGGAAGTTCATTCTTCAATATTCAAATTTGAAGACTAAGCTTTTCAAAACTACATCTTGTCATTTTTTTAAGGTGGCCTTTAAAGCAAAAGCAGACTTCATTATGAATAATCTCCACTTCATTGGAACTGAATTTTTGCATTTCAATTCCGGTTGTGCATCCAAACACATCAAATAGGACTATACTTGCTTGTTTCTTCGACACAAAAAGAATGAGCAAATTGATAATTGCGTGAACAATGTGATGTAACGGAGACGAAGGAAAGTACTTTGGGTATGCTATAAACAACTGGATGCTCAGATTCTACATCCTATGATATCTTAAAAGCAATTGTCTTTTTGCTCGTCTTGAAACTGAAAAAATCAGAAAGGAATTTATAGAGTTACCCTTTTTTTTTTTTTTGGAGATAACGGGCTTCTATTAAAGAAGAAAAGAAAGAACAAACAACAGGCCCTGCCGAGATACAAGAAAAGAAAGGAATTTCTCTTGTAGCCTTTTTGTTTTTCCCCTCTTTTAGTTCAATGCAATTCTCTTTTGTTACTTCTAAAAAAAAATAGAGATAGCAGAGCCACAAAAGAAAGCAAAGAAAACAAACAAAAACAAAACTAAGAACCTAAGAAAAGGAAATCAAAACCCTTGAGTGTGGAAACATTGGTAGCCCATTCGATGACTAAATTTTTTGCCCGGGTCCCCACAATGAAAGCCGAAGAATGGAAATTGTTGAAACATCTCTCATTTCTTTCATTCCACACCGCCCACCAGATAGAGACTAAAGCCATTTGCCAGACCGAGGATCTACTCTTCCCCAATTTGAAACCGTGCCAGTAGTCCAACAAGAGACGAGCGGAAGTCGGCACACACCCTTTGACGTTGAATCTCCACTGAAAGCCCTCCCGAATCTTGGATACGAGAGGACAGTGAACCAAAAGGTGGGCAACAGTTTCCTCATTTCTCATACAGCAGAGACAGATGTTGGGGAGTTGCATGCCTTTTTTCTTCAAGTTATCGATCTTGAGGATCCGTTTTTTGACGCGAGCCAAGCAAAACATATGAATTTGGGGGGAATAGGGTATTTCCAGATAAAAGCAGTGGCTCGGGGTTCATGAGAGGGAGGGGTTAGCAGTGCATATAGGGATTTAACAGAAAATCTGCCAAACTTATTGCTAGTCCAAATTGTCTTATCCGATTCCGTCTGGTTCGGAGAAGCACTAGATAGGTAATCGAGGAGATTGGCATACTCGTTTATCTCCCAATCGTGAAGGTGCCTGCGACAAGGGATGTTCCAAACAATGCCAGAGTCAAATACTGAATAGAAATTAGCGATAGGATTGTCCTTGTTGACGGTGAGACAGTAGATGGATGGAAATCTATCCTTGAGGCTCGAGTCCCCCAGCCATTTGGCTTCCCAAAAGCGAATGGAAGCGCCGTTCCCCAATTCAAAACCCAAGTTGTTGACGACAATGTATTTAGATCGAAGAATGCCTCTCCAAATGTGAGATGCTTTGTAAGCTGTGGAGTCCTTCGTCCACAATCCCTCCGGAGAGGTCCCGTACTTGCCTTTAATCACGCTGCACCATAATGCGTCCGGTTCCGAGCCCAGCCTCCAAGTCCATTTCCCCAAGAGGGATCTGTTCATGATCCTCAGACGTTTGATGCTAGCTTTGCCATCTTGAAAATGGCTGCACACCTCCTTCTATTCTAAAAGGTGAAATTTCTTCTTGTTTTCCTTCCCACACCACAAAAAGTTTCTTCTCAGATCGTCGATCCGACTAAGAATTGAATGAGGGCAGTTGAAAAGAGATATAAAATATAGAGGGATGTTGGGAACTAAGCAAAAGAGCACCCAAAGGATTCTGCGTACATCTAAAGTTCTTGATCCGATAGGTTCACCTCGAAAATCTTGGATTTGACCATATTTAATCTCTGCTCGGAAACTGCTTCGAAACATCTGAGAGTTGTGTGGAGATTGAGGATGGCTTCTTCCTTAGCTTCAATCATAATGAGGGTGTCATCAGCGAATTGGATATGGGATATAGGCGTAGGGACCCTAGACATTGAGATTCCGCTGAAGTGGGCAGCACGCTTGCCTTTTTGTAGCATTTGAGAGAGAGTCTCACCAATGAGGAGAAAAAGAAGAGGGGAGAGAGGATCCCCCTGCCACAAACCTCTAGAACTAGGGAACAATCCTTTCGGGATGCCATTGAGAAGAATGGAAAAGTAGGCAGATTTGATGTAGGACTTAATCTAAGACCTCCACTTGGCTCTAAACCCCATAAGAACCATCATATACTGAAGAAACCCCCAATCCACGTGGTCATAAGCCTCCTCGATGTCGAGTTTGCAGAAAAAGGCTTTTTTTTTTCCCTGAAGTGTGGTAGATGTGGAGCACTTCGTTAGTGATTAAGTTTCTATCAATAATCTGTCTGCCCCGTATAAACGCATTTTGATATCTTGAAATCAACTTCCCCATCACCGCTGATAATCTGATAGCCAGAATTTTGGCCAAGATTTTGTACAGGCTGCCGATCAAGCTAATGGGTCTAAATTCCGAGAAGGAGTTTGCTTCAGCAACTTTGGAAATGAGGGCTATAAAAGAAGCTCCGATGTCCTTCGAAAGCTTACCTCTTGAGTGGAATTCATGAAGAAAATTCATAACGTCTGGCCGAACTGTTTCCCAGAAGCATTGGAAAAAACTGATGGGAAAACTATCAGGACCCGGCGATTTGTCTCATTCCATGGCATCAATTGCCGATTTAGCTTCCAGATCTGAGAATGCAACTTCTAAATTATCTGCTTCTGATTTCTGCAACGAGAAGAAGGGAATCCTGTCTAGACAAGGTCTATTCCATCCCTCGTATGAGAGGACGGTTTTGAAATGGTCCACGGCCATTTGCGAGATCTCATCAGGATCATCAATTTGGATACCATCTTTGGAGATGCTAAGGATGGTCTTCGCCCGGGTCTTTATGTTGGCGATGGAGTGGAAGTAGTGAGTGTTTTTTATCTCCTTCCGATATCCATCTCGATCTCGATTTCAGCCTCCAAGTAATTTCTTCTTCAAGAAATCTGGACGTCTGAGATTGGATGATCTGAATTCGTCTGGAAAGAAAGTCCGTCGTAAGCTCAGAGTCATCAGCCTTTCCATGTCATGCAATTCAGCAAATAGAGCTTCCGTCTCTAGCTCTCTCTTTCGAAGTTCAGATATCTTCCAATCCTTTATTTTCTCCTTGACGATTCTCAGTTTACAGATCAGCCTGTGACCGGCAAAACCTTTGGTTTGGGAGGAAGTCCACCAGTCGATGATTTTTTCCTTGAATCCTTCAATGCGGAGCCAAGAAGAGTTGAATTTGAATGGTTTGGGGCCCCAGTTAACTTCGGACTCGGAAAGAAGGATAGGGCAGTGATCAGAAGTCGTTCGAGGGAGGGCGATCTGATTAACGGCGGGAAAAATTTCGATCAAGTCCGAGGATAAAAGAAACCGGTCAAGTCTAGATCGAATCTGAGACTTGCGGCCGTTGGACCAAGTATATTTGGTACCTGCGAGGGGAAGGTCCACGAGCTCTTGGTCCTGAATCCAATCAGAGAAAGAGTGCATGGCTGAGTTGGATCTCCTTTTGCGGGAATGCTCCTCCACGAATCTGATGACATTGAAGTCACCAACAAAGCAACATGGGCCCGAAAAGGACTGTCTCATGGCATTTATAGCGTTTCCCTTGTCCTGAAGCTGCACATCAACACATCGATATTTTTTTTCTTCTTACTTGAGAATTGAAAGTAGAACAAATGTTGGTGCTTAATATTTCTTTCTTCTTTAGTAATGTCACCACAAATGACTGACTGATTCAAACTAGGGCATCTTTTAGGCAATTTGTCATGGATTGATAATGCTCAAGAGGTTCGTTGTAGGGACTAAATAATTGTTTTGCACTACTTGTGCACGGTGCACTAAAGGTTGTTCACAATAGAGAATTGTAGATAATTTTAGAGTTTTGTGAAGTTGTGTAGAATAGCGTGGAGATCTCTAGAATGTTCTAGAGGTCTCTAGTGGAATTTTGTAGACATAGTAATGTAGAGTATTCTAGAAGATTTGTAGTGTTATTGGTTGATTGATGATCGCCACATGGCATCATTCTACTCATCCACCTAAATATTATAAAAGGTTCTTAGGTCTATATAAGGATGGGTCTTCATTGTAACCGTACAAGAAGTACGCTTTGGTGTTCTTAATTAATGAGTAATGCTATGCCGATTTTCTGTATAATGATGACACAACCCCTCGCATTTAACTGGACTAAAAAAATGCTTGCAACAAAAAAGCTCTCTAAGGCTCACCGTGATGTGTATGTGAAATCCACTCCATAAATTAGTTTCTCCATCTTATATTAGAACATGAGTCCAAAAATCAGGTTGATACAAAGCTTAAGTGGATCCCATCTTAAGAAATAGTTGGAATAGGGATGCCATTGTTAAAACCTTTTTGGGGCCCACTGTGATGTCTATATGACATCAAACACGTTCATGAGATGAGTACATCCAGGATGAAGGAAAAAACCAAATGTCAAGCAGATTTAAAACTTCAGTTGGGCCCATGAAGGTTTAAATGATGTGCTCCACATCCCCATTGTTCCTTTTGTGTGGCCCATATAAGTTTTGGATTGGCCTGATTTTTGGGCTCACATCCTACCATGAGTTGGTGCAAATGGATGGAGTGGAAGTAATGCACATCATGATGGGCCCATGAAGATTTTTGTTGCACGCACATACCTCTATCCAATTAAAGTGGGGAGGGGGCATGTCATGGAAGAACAAAGTGTATCGTTGTAACATTACTTCTTGAGTAATACAAAACATTCTTCCGTCCTCATCTCTTTTGCATCTTGATGGGTTCAGTGCATAGCTCTTGATGTTTGCATATGTTTGTTCATGAGAGGATTCTTGAGCTGAGTGCTATACAGTCTATGCTTAGGGGAAGAAGTTACGCTGTGAAAAGTGGTATCATAGCACAGTTACAAAGGGGTCCGTAACGCTTGATGACAAGAAGTATTTGATGCTCGAGTGTTGTCTCTTTGTTGAGTACTTCATATAATTCGAATAATGACATTACCATCTTTCTATCATGATGGCTGAAAATTGTGAGGGGGTCTACAACCGCTCCAATAAGAGAATGACTGTGACATGCAGGTAAAACCTTGTGCCATTCGAGCTATGTTGTTTTGACAAAAAGTAGTCTGAACATCATCTACCTATTATATCAAAAGAAGATTGAAGTTTTGTTTTTGGCTCTAAATTCTATTGCTAGGGATGAACCTATCAACCAGAAATTTTGTCACATATGTACCCTTTCTTTGATTGGTCTTGATATTTTGATCATGGATCTAACAATAGTTTCTCCCCACTCTTCCAATTCGCAAGTATTTTGGGCTTACTGGTATGAAAAGTGCACCGTTGGATGGGGAGAAAACGATGGTCACGTTGGAGATCCCAACATTGAAAGGCATTCATATAATGAGTATGGCGATGGATGGGTTTATGTTAGAAGATGAAAGGCTTAAGAAGATGTACATGAGGGCTACAATCCTCAACCATTTTGAGCTGGTAGGGAAGTGGATGTTGAAAGAATTTTAATTTCATGATATGCTTGGCCCTGGCCAACCATTGGAATCTTTTAACTTCAGAAAATTTGGTCTCTCGAATCTCTCAAGATCAGAAATTATATGCTCATGTGGCCAGATTTCCACCAGATGATATCTACATCAGGTACACCAAGAGATCTTCTACTTTGGGATGTCAGATTTTCGGAGGAGGGGCGGTTTCAATAATGCTGGGTATCACTATTTGCTTCTGCTGGCTGACACATCTGTCTGTATGATGCCGATTAGACAATGAGCTGTTTGATGACTGCTTGTGGGGGTCTTCTTAGCGGAGGAAGTTGATAGGATTGGTACTTAGATGGATGCGGATTTCCAGCACTAAACTTGTTACTCGCAGGGTTGAGTGACTTGTGATGTGGCCTAAGTGCTTCCTGTAAGTGTAGACCTTGAGAAGCTTGGCTCAGTCCTCTCTAGCCAATCCCCGAAGTGCAAATATCAATTGTTGTGCAACCAATGTTCGAAATAATGGTATCGCGTTACGTATTGCACCCTTGGGATACAGATACATATCGGTTATCGCATGAGATATATCGGTTGTACGGCGTAATGTATCGCTGTTGTTGGAAACATGGGGAAAACATTGGAAATTGGTCGAATTTTTCAATGAAATTTCAGTGATTGTTAAACAAGACATCAATACACACTTACAAATCAAAACATTATAAAAAACAAGTGCACATAATAGGTTTTATTTGTACGGGATCCTAATCTATGCATTGTCTAACTGAATTGATGCAAGTACATTCAAAGTCTATTCATATAATTTATAAATGTGAGAAGACGTGTGGAAACACAAGTAATACATTCAAAAGCAAAAGAAGAATAACTAGATTAGGTTATATACATGTTTGATTTGATTTTTTTTTTTTTTTTTTCAATTTTTCGTAACTCGGTCATTCTTCTCCAAATCCTGAAATCGAAGTTCCCAATCCATGATTTTTCATGCCATGCAAAACATGAAAAATCATGGATTTGTAACAATTTGACACCGATTAAACATGATTTACGAAAAAAAAGGGATCGAAATTTTTTTATAAAAATGCTCACCAGATCGAACGTGTGGGATGTATCCCACTACTTGTGTGTTTCGTATTGCACAACTGTGATGCAAGATATATCAGGGGATATATCGGCTGATATCGTCGATATTAAAAACACTGCGCGCAACAAACCTGTAGGATCAAGAGAGACAAGTGGAAGAATGCTTTGTCTTACTCAAGAGCTCCAAAGCTTACAACCTTTTGTTGAATAATTGCAAATGAGAATACTTCCTTGTACAGACTTAAGAATCCTTGAGAACCTTTATATAGATGTGTAGGATGATACCTTGGGGTAATCATCAATTGGATGCGAACACTCTAGAAACCTTCTAGAATACTTCACACAACCCTTTTTAGAAGATTTCGCTAGAAAACTCTAAAACATGCTACAAATCTCCATAACACTACACAACTTTTCATGACTTTAGAACTCTCTATAATTCTTTGTCATGTACTTGCTCCAATGTACAAGTTGTGTAAAAAATGATTAAGTCCCTACACAAACCTGTTATGAACGATTAGTGTGTAACATTCTCCCTCACCTATTACATTGACCACTAGTCAATGACCATTTGTGCTGGTTCCTCGAACTGTCACGCCTCTTCCTTTCATGCTTATCTTCCTTGATTAGCTACAAGGCTCTCATCATCCAAACCATGGCCTTTCCCTTACCGTGCATGGATGCGTGTCATCCCCGAGGTGGCATATTTGGATTATTAAATGGTTTGGGAGATCATTCCCCAAGGTGTGTCTGTTACTTAGTTCAGTACGAAGTGTCCAAGAGCTTTACCTCTTCAATATCAGAAGAATGATCGAGCGGGCTCAACATCATCATCTTTGTTTGGGTTGTTGTATTGTTGTTGACCTTGCCCATACTGACAACACTAGGCGCTATTGTCTCACCATCACCTGCACCACCACCATCTCCACTGCTATGTCCACTATTGTTGGATCCAGTCTTTTGACTTGGTAGCGCTACTACTATGTCCTTTCTCATCAGCTTCAATAGTCGTCTCTGGACAACTCCAAGTCCAAGAGTAATTAAGCACACTTCTCAACAAGATCCAAGTTTTTTTTTTTTTTTTGTCTTTGTTTTTGTTGTTTTTTTCTTCACTGACAGCAGCCTCCTTATCCTTCTCCCTCTGTTCCAGCTATCACTGTCTTCAGCGAAAATATAGTATGGATTTATTGGACAATCTTGTGATTCGACATTGCTATGCCCTCTTCCCTTCTTCATATTTCTTAACTTCAACATAACATTGTAGTGGATGAACACCAAATTCTCAAACTTTAGGATATTTAGCATATTTCGTTGCTTTCAATCGATGAGGGATGAAAATGTCTCTGAACTCACCACACGCCTCTTGAAGGTCACTGGGAGTAATTGAAAGTGGAACGTTTCTGACAAATATGCTAAATGGGGATTTGCCCACCCTTTGACGCTCGCCTTTCGCCTAGCCCTCCCCATCATCCTCCATCCCTTATCATCCCCCTCACTTGCAAGATCTATGTATGCTGCCTAACAACTAGTTTTCTATTCCAGTGCATAACATGTCTTTGGCAAGTAATAAATTATTAAAATATTTATCAGGAAAGCTGGTGTGCTGGATTCACAAGAGAATAGAAAATTGGTTTACAAACCCCAATCAATTGTGCATGACGGTTTTGGAGAATTGAACAACCGTAGCTGACAATGGCATGGATTGAAGCAGATTGAGAGATCAATATACTTAGGCATAAAAGTTAAAAAGATAAGATAAGAAATAAAATTCCTGATTCCCACTAGTTTCCACTAGAAATGAAATCAAACGGGCAAGCTCAAGCTGTATTAGCACATCTAGATAGATTTCTAGAGTCTGGTGACTGGTTAGAGAAGTTCCCACTAGTTCATCAGAAAGGTCATCCAAGAACAGTCTCAGATCACTGCCCGATTAGCTTGGAGGTTTGCGACGACAACTGGGGTCCAAAACCTTTCGGATTTGAACTTGCTTGGATGGAAGTAGAAGGCTTAATAAGCTGGTAGCTGATTGGTGGGGATCCTTCTCGTTTGAAGGCTATGCGAGGTTCGGACTTGGTTGAAAGTTAAAACTGTTAAAAAAAAAAACCTCATAAAGTCTGGAAAAAAGAGGTTTTTGGAGCTCAAAATTCAGATTTAGATATGTTGGCTTAAGAGATTCATGATCTTGAGGTGAATTGTTGGCTGAAGACATGATTAACCGCAATTCTCTGGCTTAGTCCTATGCTAATCTTCTCAAAGAAGAGGAAATCAAATGGAGACAGATCTTGGGCAGTGTGGCTAAAGAAAGGGGACAAAATCACTTGATTTTTCCATAATTTTGCAAGTGCAAAACTATGGAAATCAAATGGAGACAAAGATCTTGGCAGTGTGGCTCAAGAAAGGGGACAAAAACACTTGATTTTTCCATAATTTTGCAAGTGCAAGCGCGAGATGTAATAGAATTAGAAGCTTGGTTTTGAAAGGGAAAAGGGTGTCAGAGAAGGGTGAGGTGTGTGAAGCGATCATCAATTACTACAACACCTTGCTCACTAGAGATGATAGGCTGAGACCTGGTCTGGATCATTTGGACTTCCCTAAGCTGTCAGCGGTGGATGCAGATTATCTCAAATGTCCATTTCTGGAAGAGGAGACTAAGGCAACAGTTGATTCTCGATAGGGATAAGGCGCTGGGACCTGACGGCTTTCCTATGGCATTCTTTCAAAAAAATTGGCCTCTTATCAAATTTGATTTAATTGAGTTCTTTGCTGAATTTTTTAAGAGAGGTCACCTCTCTCATGATTTGGATGCTTCATTCTTTGGTTTAATCCCTAAGACAGCAGACCCAGAGGAGCTTAAAGACTTTTGAGTTTTGACTCATAAGTCTAATTGGGGTTCCCTATGACCCAGGTGCTTTTGTTTAAGGTAGGCAGATTTTTGACAATGCTCTCATTGCTCACGAGTGTAACGACTCGAGATATAGAGATGGCAAAGGGCAGGATAGTGTGCAAGCCGGATATAGAGAAGGTATACGACCATGCGGATTGGGCTTTTCTTGATTACATGTTGGGAAGATTGGGTTGTGGCCAGAAATGGATGGGAACTTGGGTCCAAGCTTGCGTCTATTCGGCAACTTTCTCAATTTTGGTTAATGGATCCCCTAAAGGATTCTTCAAATCCTCTAGGGGCATAAGATAGGGAGATCCTCTATCTTCTTACCTTTTCGTGATTGTAGTTGAGGCTCTCGGCAAGATGGTGAAAAAAAGGGGAGGAGTTGGGTTTAATCTCTAGATTTTTTGTCAAAGAAGCATGCTTGAAGGTCGGTCATTTGTAGTATGCGGAGAATAAGCATAAGTTCCATTTGCTCAAGTGGTCAAAAGTGTGCAAGTTGGTCAAAGATAGCAGGGTGGCAATAAGGGTTTTGGAATTGATGAATTTCGCTCTTTTGGGGAAATGGTTGCGGCAGTTTGGCACTGAAGAAGGAAGGTTGCGGAGAGAGCTCGCTGCGTGCAAATATGCCCATCTTCGATATGGAAAGTAGTGGAATTAGTTGCGAATTCATTTTTTGAGGGTCTCTTTTGCATTCGGTGATGGTACTCAGATTCAGTTTTGGGAAGATCCTTGTTGTGGGCAAAATATTCTTAACACCACTTTCCTAAGGGTGGCCAATTTAGCTACAAAAAAGGATATCATGGTGGCTAGGTGCTACTCCTCCGGCATTTCTGGCGTGTGGCTTCCTCCGTGTAGAAGGGACCTTTTGGATGAGGAAATATTGGAGTTAAGAGGCATTGTTGGAAAGTCTTCGGCTCTTTTCTTCATTGATTGGGAGAAATGATTCTTTAGTGTGGTACGTACACACTTTTGGTCGCTTCTTTGTGCGATCTTTTTATCATATGCTTTATGAATCGTCTTTAGCATTTGCGTCTTCCTTTCCCTCCCACTTCTAGTTTTATGGGGCGTCTCCGAGAGCGGCGGCTCTCGTGTGGTTGATGGGTAAGGAAAAAGGGTACTAATGGTTAACAATTTTCAGAAGAGATCCATGATCATTCCCAATACCCGCGTCATGTTCATGGCTAATGCAGAATCAATAGATCACCTCTTCATCCACTGCACTTTTGCTTGGAAGGTATGGGATTTCTTCCTCAAGATTTTTAGTATGGATTGGGTCATGGCTGAATCGGTGGATAGCTTTATTTGGGCTTGGCATGGAGGGCCCCCTGGTAAAGATGTCCAAGCGTTATGGCAGTTGCTGATGGTTGCAGTTTTCTAGGGCATTTTGGGGTAAAGGAATGAGTGTTTCTTCCTCAATAGAAGCGCTTATAAGGAGGTTGTGGTTAGGAAAATTTCCTTTTTAGTTAGAGATTGGGCCTCCGAAGTTTTGGAGGCGAGATCTGCCTCCTATTTTGCTTGTTTTTCTTATTTGCGGTTGCCTTGTTCTGTTGGTAGCAGTTTAATAAAAAAAATCTTGTCATTTCTCTCTCAAAAAAAGAAAAAGAAAAAGACATTAAAAAAGGAAGAAGAAATTATTGATTTCCTACAAATCATGTGAGAACCCTTTTACTTTCTATTTGATTGTATAAATGAGGAAGTGTATCCAAGGGATTCTAATTACTTGGATACTTTTAAGTTGTCTTTCTACATTAGACAATCATAACTTGTATCTAGTGCACCATTGTATTCTTTCCAACTTACTTCAAAAGTAATTTAATTCTATATTCCTTACAGGAAAGGAACTAAGAGGGATTTTAGCACTGCAATCTTGGAACGTAAAAAAGCCGCCAATCGTCTGATCGTTGATGAAGCTCTCAATGATGACAATTCTGTTGTTTCTATGAACCCTGCAACTATGGATAAGCTCCAGTTTTTCCGTGGAGATACAATTTTAATTAAGGTGAACTTAGTGTTTTTGCTTTATGATGTCAGGTTTTGTGTTTCAGGGTTTTTTTTTTTTTTTTTTAAATTTTTTTTTTTTTATTTAAACATTTGTATGAAACAGGGAAAGAAGCGGAAGGACACGGTGTGCATTGTTCTTGTTGATGAACAATGTGAAGAGCCCAAAATTAGAATGAACAAAGTTGTTCGTGCTAATCTTAGGGTACGCCTTGGTGATGTGGTCTCTGTGCACCAATGTCCTGATGTGAAGTATGGGAAGCGTGTTCACATCCTTCCTATTGATGATACAATTGAGGGAGTCACTGGCAACCTGTTTGATGCTTATTTAAAGCGTGAGTTTAAGCAACATGCTTTCTTTCATTTTTCCCTTATTGTAGTTGTTTTTATCATATATCATGGTTTTGAATATTCGCCTTGATTCAAGTACAGCATATTTCTTGGAATCTTATCGACCTGTTAGAAAGGGTGACCTTTTCCTTGTGAGGGGAGGCATGCGGAGTGTTGAATTTAAAGTCATCGAGACGGATCCTGGTGAGTACTGCGTTGTTGCACCTGATACAGAGATATTTTGTGAGGGTGAGCCCGTCAAACGTGAAGATGAGGAGAGATTGAATGAAGTTGGCTATGATGATGTTGGTGGAGTCAGAAAGCAAATGGCTCAAATTCGTGAGCTGGTAGAACTTCCTCTTAGGCACCCACAGCTTTTCAAGTCCATTGGTGTGAAACCCCCCAAGGGTATCTTGCTCTATGGGCCACCAGGTTCAGGGAAAACCCTTATTGCCAGGGCTGTTGCTAATGAGACTGGTGCATTCTTCTTCTTGATTAATGGACCTGAGATAATGTCAAAGTTGGCTGGAGAAAGTGAAAGTAACTTAAGGAAGGCTTTCGAGGAGGCCGAAAAGAATGCACCTTCTATCATATTTATTGATGAGTTAGATTCTATCGCCCCAAAGAGAGAAAAGACACATGGAGAGGTTGAGAGGCGCATTGTATCCCAACTTCTTACTTTGATGGACGGTCTTAAATCCCGTGCTCATGTGATTGTCATTGGAGCTACCAATAGGCCGAACAGCATTGACCCAGCTCTGAGGAGATTTGGAAGGTTTGATCGTGAGATTGACATTGGTGTTCCTGATGAGGTTGGGAGATTGGAAGTCCTCCGAATCCACACAAAGAATATGAAGCTTGCAGAAGATGTAAGCCTTTGTTTGCCTTCTATTTATTCCATCATGTTATTCTTGTGGATTGGAGATTTATGGACTTCTCTCTAACCTCCCATGCAGGTTGACTTGGAAAGAGTGGCAAAAGATACACATGGTTATGTCGGTGCAGATCTTGCTGCTCTTTGCACAGAGGCTGCCCTTCAGTGCATCAGGGAGAAGATGGACGTTATTGACTTGGAAGATGAGACAATTGATGCTGAGGTTCTCAATTCCATGGCTGTGACAAATGAACATTTCCAGACTGCACTGGGTTCTTCAAATCCGTCAGCACTACGTGAAACGGTATGCCCCTGATTTTACCTTTCATGTGCTTCACATTTCATATTCTTAATTAGCCTTTGAATGTGTACGCTTAGTCGCTTACCTCTTTGTGGGAAAAACAAACTCTGGTTGGCAGGTTGTGGAGGTGCCCAATGTCTCATGGGAGGATATCGGTGGGTTGGAAAATGTCAAAAGAGAGCTCCAGGAGGTATGGACTTATTGTTGGATTGCTGTTGTTGGGTGGGGTGGTTAGCATCTCCTTTATATATATAATTTTATGACTACAAGTATGTTTCTATTTATACACCTTTCAAGAAAAAAAAAAAAGTTTGTATTTATACTGCAAAGGAATGATCACCAACCACCAGTTGTAGGCTGCACCATTTTTTTTGTCTTTAGAGCTTATGGCCGGTTAACCTACACCTGTTTCTTGGTGATGTGTTCCTCTATAAACAATTAGCATCTAATGTTTGTGATCCTCAAAAAGTCCATGGATTGTCCACGTCTATGCTGGTCATCAGTTATTACTGGTAGCCAATTGCTTCACGCCCTTATAAGCTCGCCTCGTCTGGTATGGCTTCCGGTATCTGATGGGCAATTTGGTTTACATACTCCTTGGATGAGTTCATTTGGGCTCTATAAGGACCAAAAAAAAGGAGGAACTGTTTAATCGCCTGAGGGTTATTTATTTATTTATTATTATTATTAGCTCACCCAGTTTCTGTATTTAGAGTTGCCTATCACCTGCTTTTGTTTGTGCGGGCTTAATTATAGTACGTGTGACTGGTGGCAGACTGTGCAATACCCAGTTGAGCATCCTGAGAAGTTCGAGAAATTTGGCATGTCTCCATCTAAAGGCGTCCTCTTCTATGGGCCTCCTGGTTGCGGTAAGACCCTCCTTGCCAAGGCTATTGCGAACGAGTGCCAGGCTAATTTCATAAGCGTCAAGGGACCTGAATTGCTGACAATGTGGTTTGGAGAAAGTGAGGCTAATGTCAGAGAGATATTTGATAAGGCCCGCCAATCGGCTCCATGCGTGCTCTTCTTTGATGAACTGGATTCAATTGCAACTCAGGTAAGCATTTCTGTGATTTTATTTTATGTTTGGACATGGTGTATCATGCCCATCGCTTGCAAGTTCTTTCCATAACTTGCTGTATGTTTGGGTGCTCAATTGAAATGAGTTTTGGTATCTCAATTCAGTAGGTGGGAAAAATGACCGATTTGAGGCTAGCTCAACTCCATACATTACTCCAAATTTTCGAAAGCATGTGGCGTTGGGCATGGGTGGACAATGATCTTTATATCCATGGGTTTTCAATGGAAAGTGTGTAATTCAGTTTTCGCCCTAGAAAGTATGAAGTCAATTTCTGAGGAAAGGAGTAACACTTTCAACTGCTTTTTTCCACTGTTTTCCTTTTCTTTGTTCTGGAATCCAACCAAACAGCAGATATATGGTCGGAATCCACAGTTTTCCTTGGGGATTCCAATGGCACTTCTCTTTTCCAAGTTTTGTTTTCCACCGAAATCCAAACACAACATCAGTATCATTTCAAGTCCAACTTGAAACACATGGAACTGCAATTTGGGTTTGATTGTGAATTTAAAAGGTTATGCCCCCAATGTGTCCTTTTACTTTTTCTGGAATTGATTTTATTGCAATTACTTTCAATTGAGCATCCAAACACCCTAGGACAGCTGACAGGCCTAAATCTGTTTAGTATTCCTTCAGTTCCTTGTGCTGTCTTACCTATTATAGCTATTGAATATTGTTTCTTTCTTCTTCTTCTGTTTTTTTTTTTAATTTTAATTCCAGCGTGGAAGCTCTGTTGGAGATGCTGGTGGTGCAGCTGACAGGGTTTTGAATCAGCTACTGACAGAAATGGATGGCATGAATGCAAAGAAGACAGTTTTCATTATTGGGGCAACAAATAGGCCTGACATTATTGACCCGGCCCTGCTGAGGCCAGGTCGTTTGGATCAGTTGATTTACATACCCCTACCAGACGAGGCTTCCCGTTTTCAAATATTCAAATCATGCTTGCGGAAGTCGCCCGTCTCGAAGGATGTTGATCTTTTGGCCCTAGCACGATATACTCACGGTTTCAGCGGAGCGGATATTACTGAAATTTCTCAACGTGCTTGCAAATACGCAATCAGAGAAGATATCGAGAAAGTGAGTGCATTTTCCCAAATCTGCATAATCATGTTTTTGTAAGACTTTTGCACCTACATGGATTGCAGGCTGTTGGGAACTTCCCCATCGGGTGCAGCAGACCTTGTGGACAAAGCAGAGGGCTTTGTCCAGTGATGCTGATCCTTGGTCTGATAGGCCCCCTCCACGGATAAAGCCATGCCCCAAAATCTCCCAGATTGAGTTGATAGCCATTTATACATTGCACGCAAGCACAGGTCCATCCACAATGAGTCCATCAGATCTCAGACCAATGGTACTGATTGCCAAGCCATGTGCAGCACGTTGCAAGGACAGCACAGTGACAAGTAGAGAACTCATAATATTATTTTGTTTTTATAGGTCGCTTCATCTACTAGTCCTTGTAAAAACTCGTTTTTATAGGCTGCTTCATAATATTATTTGTTTATATTCTACAAGGGTTGCGCATGGGCCCACCATGGTGTGTATACTGCATCTGACCTTTCCATAAGGGTTGACCCATTGTGAAGTTGGATGCCCCAAAAATCAGGCCTATGTAACCATCATGTGGGCCACCATGAATTTGGAGGCTTTTGAGTGGCTGTCAATTGCTTTCTATGGTGTGGCCCACCTAAGGTTGGATGATCCTGATTTTTGGAGCATGCCATTATCATGGTGGAGCTCACTGGATGGAACACACACACAATGGTGGGTCCCACACAGGCTTTAAGTAGGTGAATAGTGAATAGGCAAGGTGAATGACTCGTCACATGCAGGTGGGTCATCGTACGAGGTTGTAGTAGAGTAACAGGCCTCTATTTTTCATATGGTACATTGGTTGCATGCATCCCAATTCCCATGTAAATAGAAGTGCTGTTCCCTTCCATCTTTCTAAGAAAACTAGCATCTCCCCTTCTGCATGCTTACGCCATGCAGCATTACTGTGAGAAGTATTCTTATTTGATTTCCTTGGGGATGGCAGGACATTGAGAGGGATCGAAAAAGGAGAGAGAATCCTGAGGCAATGGAAGAGGATGACACCGACGAGGTCCCAGAGATCAAGGCCGCCCATTTTGAGGAGTCCATGAAGTTTGCCCGCCGGAGTGTTAGTGATGCTGACATCAGAAAGTACCAGCTGTTTGCCCAGACACTGCAGCAGTCCCGTGGGTTTGGGTCTGAGTTCCGCTTCCCTGACCGCACGGACAATGCGCCCACCGCTGGGGCAGGCTCGGACCCCTTTGCGTCTGCTGCCGCCACTGCCGACGATGATGACCTGTATAACTGAGCCGCCACTGCTGACGATGATGACCTGTATAACTGAAACCGTAATGCACCTGGCTTTCTTTTGGCAGGGAAAACAATTCACGACTCTGGCCTCTCAGGTTCCCATGCTTTCCCATCAACATATTCGTGCTTATTAGATGTATGTATTTATTTGTTTTTTGGATTTTTTCAATCCTCTTTTGGGTCTCATGATTTATTTTTATTTCTTTTTTGTGGGGCCACCATGGTGCGCATCTTTCATCACACCCATTAATCAGGTGCAACTCACCTGGATAAAGAGAAGATACAAAAAATTTCAGTCTCATCCAAAACTTAAATGGGCCACACCACCTGAACTTAAAGAGGTTTTGTGAACAATTTTACATCGTTTACGTTGTTTCCGTTGGCGTGGCACATATAAGCTTTTTTTTTATCGAGCTGATCTTTCACCTGTATGGTGAATATAAGGGTTCTCACAAGATGGGCCGACTGGACCTTACGAAAATCGGTTGATTTTTGTGCTGAAAAAACTAGTCTTGTGATGAATTGGGTCCTTGGAATGTAGCCGTCAAAATGGTAGGCCCCATATATCGCTACAAGTTTCGCTAGCTAGGAATACGGTAACAATATTGATGTCGTCGGTAACTGATAATAGAAATTATGGAAAAACATGAGGAAAACGGTAGAATTTTTAGTGATACTTCAAGAGATGCCAAAATACATATATTTGCATAGTTGGTAATAAAAAGTTTGCAAAAAGAATGTGTACATAATAAGTTTTCACCTAATGAGATCTTAAAAGCATATGTAGTTGTAAAAAATAGTCCAACCATCCAATCATCCATCCCATTTAACCATCTATCATGCATTCAATCTTCCACCAAAATATCCATAAATATTGTAGAATATTGGCAACTCATGATATTTTGCTAAAAAATCATCAACGGATAAAAAGGAAACAAAAGATGGTGGTTTTGATATCGCCCATGTTGTAATAACAATAATATTGAAATATTATAAATATTAGTAATGATTTGAATTTTTCGCTAGCTAGGAATACAGTAACAATAATATTGAAATATTATGAATATTAGTAATGATAAATTGAAAATCTCAAAAAAAATGAAATAGAATTTTTTTTTTTTAATAAATAAATTTTCTGTGATATCTCAACTTTGGCAATATTATTGAAATATTGCCAATACACTTGTGATGCTACCATTACCTATAATTTAGGCAGTTGAAAATATGGACAATATCGATACATTGGTAATATAAGTGACACCTAAAATTTATAGAATTAAAAATATCGACGATATTGATATGTTGGTGAAACTCACTTATGCATAGTTGATGCCTAGAATTGCTAATACTATCAGTGTAGTACCAGTTTTCGTTGGTGAAACTCACTTATGCATAGTTGATGCCTAGAATTGCTAATACTATCAGTGTAGTACCAGTTTTCGGTATCGCCAAGTTGAAGATAACAACACACCCAAATCCATAGCTCAGTTGACAGACTGAGTTGAGATACCTCGTTTCAACACTTGAGGTCATGGTATCGATCCCTAGCGGGGGTGGCTAACACGGAGTGTGTGGAACCACACAATGCCACAGTGACAGTCCCCATGCTATTGCCCCGTCTCGCCCGTCCTGTGCATGGTTGAAGGTCATATAGACTTTTGGTCCTTAAAGAGTCTAGCCCTCAAAATAGTGGGGCCCACAAGAAGAAGGGTACCTATGAAAAGAATTGTGAACCACACCAGCTAGTTGGACACTCCCCATGCTGCTGTTCCCCCCTGCTCCGTGCATGGTCGAATGTCATATATATATATATATATATAGACTTTCGATCCTTAGAATCTAGCCCTCAAAATGGTGGCCCCACAAGAAGGGTGCATGCCGAAAGAATTTTGAACCCCACAACTAACAATTTGGAAATTCATGATATTGTTTCCCTCAGTCCTATGGATGATGGAAGGTCGCATTGACTTTCGCTCCTTAAAATGGTGAGCCCCCACGAGAAAAAGGGTGTGTAAGAAAAGAAATTTGAACCACACAAGGCCAGTTGAACAGTTCTAATGTTATTGTTTCCCTGGCCTTGTGCATGGCCCAAGGTTTTGTCCACTTAGGATCCTTGGAATCTAACCACATGAGTCCAGATGGACAGTCCTCATGCTATTATTTCCTGCCGTCCTGTGCATGGTTGAAGGTCAAGTAGACTTCCGATCCTTGGATTTTAACCCTCAAAATGGTGGGCCCCACGAGAAGAAGGCTGGTTGCGAAAAGAATTTTGAACCACACAAGTCTAGTTTGACAGTCCGGATCCTATTTTGTGTTTACCCACCCTCCTGTGCATGGTTTTAGGTCATGTAGGGTCATGATCCTTGAAATCTAGCCCTCAAAATTGTTCCCATTTGTGTGGACCATTGGAGTATTTTATCTGGTTGGTATTTTGTATGTACGGTTCAAATAAGCTTCTCACCTGATGGACGGGGTGGATTCAAATATAGAACATGGTGGGCCCACATAGCTTGGATGTTTTATGCCGTTGCTTAACACGCGTTCTCGAAGATTCCGGTACATGAGTAATCAAGTCTCACGTGTTTCCATATCTAACGACGAGAGGCGGTTTGAGGCGCGATGCAAAGACGTTCTATATATTAATCAAGAGCTTTGGAAAGCCCACACGCCTTGAACTCATGTACACGACACACATGTGGCAGCATGGAAGATATGTGTGAGATCCAATCCATTCATCATAACAGTAACACTATATTGATACGCTAATTCAAGAATAAGGTTGATCCACTCCTCAATTGGGCCACAAATAAAGAACACATGTACGGCTCTGAAAAGCTTAGCTGAAGTTTTCTAACCAATCCACATATTTCCAATAGATCTTATCTTTGGGGAAACATCTAAATGGTTGGACCAACCTGACGGATGGATTAGATTTCGTGTGCTATTGCTGGTACATGTGTGGCGTGTGCACGAGCTTTATTGCACACGCGTGCGCGGTTAGACTCAACCTTTATTCAAGAAGAGCAATGATACAATGGAGGAAAACCTTTCCATCCAACGAGTTGCATTTGGACACTTGGACAATCGTACCTGTACCAGCACCAGCACATTCTTCATTGGCCGACTTGAAAATAAAAATTTATATTAATCGTATGATCCAAACCGTCCAATCAATAGCATGAAAAATTGCATTAAAAAGACTTTGCAGGAGACAAGCCCAGTCGCAGATGTTTGTACCACCGTCCGATTGCTGTGAATTTAAAGTTGTGGAAAAAGAGTGGACTAAACCTAATGGACGGTCCAGATCAAGTGATGTGGATGCCACTGAGGTCAAATACAATTACTGCATGGGAAGGCTTCCATGCACTCAACACTCTCTGTCAGTAAATCCTGTGGTGCGATGATCCGGACCCGATTCCGGACCCGACCAGATTGAGAAACTCAGTACGCAATCCGATTTCTTACTTTTTAATTGAGAAGCGGATTCAGTGAATTAGGAAACATGTCGCGGTGAAACTTGATTGGGCCACGTGTCCAGTGACCACACGGTCGAGTACTCACTCCGACCGACTTTAACATGCTTTCCGTGGTCGGTGGCGAGTGGATTGGGTGAGACCCCGGATCCACAAGGTGGGTGGGAGCCCTGACTGTAGGGCTCTCAGTGATGTATATGCCTTAAATCCACACCGTCCAACCATTTTGAAAGCTCATTTAAGGCATGATTCCAAAATTGAAGCAGAATTCAATTCTCAGGTGGACCATAATACAGGAAACAGTGGTAATCGACTATTCAAAACTTCTCAATGGCCACAAAAGTTTCGAATCGAGCTGATATTTGTGTGATATCTTCGTCCAGATCTTTCACCTTATCAACAGTTTTGGATGGAAAATAAACAATCCAGTGGCCCCCATTAAGTTTTGACGGTGGAGATTCAATCATGATTATTTCCTGTGGTATAGTCCACGAAAGGATCTGCTTCATTTTTTGAATCGTGCCCCAAAATGAGCTTTCAAAACTACTCGACGGTGTGGATTCAAGGCACATACATCACTATGAGCCCCAAGGCCACGGGTCCCACCCACCACCGGGTCTCACCTAATCCACTCCCGGGCCCTGTGTTTCATCCACTCCGTTCATCCATTTTAGCATATCATTTTAAGTTGTGAGCCCAAAAAAGAGGCAGATTTAAGGCTGAAGTCGGCCACCACACAAGGAGCAGTAGAGATTGACAACACAAATATCCCCCCTATGTTGTCCTATTGTGTGTTGGAACTGCTTCATTTATGGGTTTGTATCCTCAAATGACACGGAAAAAATGATGGACGATGTGGATAAAACTCATACAACACGGGCTCCTTAGAATGAAATCATTTTCTACTATTTTGATGTGGTTCCGGTTCTTAAGACATTTCATTAGAAGATTTAGTTGCAACTCTCAATTTTTTTAAAAAAATTTAGTGATTGTTAAGTGATTTACCTTACAAATCACTTGCATGTTTTGAAATTTTTTTTTTGTTAGCTTGTCTTTACAAACACTATTAGATCACACTTCACCGTTAGCCACGCCCACTACTTAATTGATGCCGAGACGGTAGTGTTGGAACGATATATCTTTCACTCGGTCTACCACTTGAGCTATGGAAAAAGGTGTATATGTTTTGAATTTCTTATAAAAATAGATTGATGCAACAAAGAAAACATGCAAATACACTACACAATAAATTTATGTGGTTTAGTGCTGTGTATACTCCATGAATAAATCTTTGTCAAAACTAATATTTGTTTGGTTGAATTAAATCCATACAATTTGGAAGCTTTAAGAGTTGTTTGGAACCATAGATTTAGAGAGAATTTGAGGGGATATCGAATTCCCTGGCTGTTCACCACCGTAAAGTAACCAAAGGTTTCAAATCCTCTCAAACAATAAACAGGAGGTTTGAAATCCACACTGAAAGCTTGGATTACATCTAAAATTCTTTCAAAAAATTGCATATGTAATATGTGTGTCACTAGACTATTAATCTATTAGACGCATGGCTTACTAATGATATTCCCAAATAATTAAATTATCAATTGCATTACTATAATTACCTTAATACAATGATCATCGCCGTCCAAACATCGTTTATGTAAATCAACGATAAAAAATCATTGGTTAGTCACTTAGACGTGATCTTATACTTATGGCCCATCTAAAACAATTTCATCATTTTTTGATAAAAAATATATTTCAACGGGCTTATTACAACTATTGCGTCAGACATTATATATGCTCACTAATTAGAGATATTAAAGTTGATTTAAATTCAAACTTATATAAATATATTATACATAACTATTTATTATCATTATTATTAAAGTTGATTCCCAATCTGGGTCTTTGCTCTTGCTCGGGTGGTAGACTCTCAGGAGTTTCAACTCCCAGTCAAGGGTTTGAGTATCCATAGGTGGTGAAATTCCACCAGCGTGAGTGTGTGCATGTGTTTATAAAACTATATATATATTATTATTTTTTTTAAAAGTTGATTCTCAATCCAGGGTGCCCACACAATAACAGGATTTCAAATATAGGGCGTTTCAAATCCAGGGTTCTAAGCCCACAGGGTTCCAAATCCATGGTTCAAACAGGCCCTTTAATTAACCCTGAGGCTTCCGATGTACATTAAGTTTTTAGCATGCACCACATATTCACCCACCTACTCACACCACATGAGAACTCATCTCTAAGTTCAATTTTGAAACACGGTCGGTCTATCATTGAGCTATCGAGCTGGACCCTTAGGACTTTAGACCTATCTTTAATTATGATAACCGGATCTCTAATCTCAGGCTTGTAACACGTGTCTGCTATTGAGCTATGGAGCTGGACCCATTTAACTTATGTTCTGTTGATTTGCAAAATACAAGACATTTCCCAAAATATGATTATTGTAAAGCTATGATACATGTGAGGAGATACGTTATACGGCCTTAAAATGCTGCAGAACTAACATGATTAGCTATCACTTTTAAAAGTAACTACGATCATATCTTTCGTAGGAGAGCAGATTGCCTTGCCCAGATTGTCAGGAACAGATTGTGAAAAATGCGGCACTGATTTCACGGGATAATCAACTCAAAGCTAATGAAATCCACACCATCCATTAGGTACGCCACCTCTTCTTGTTTAGCCTTGGATCAAAATAGACTGATCCATCACTTAGATGGGCCAACCAAAAAAATTATACATAAAGCCTCTAAATTCATGTAGTACCGTGTTTTAAGTAATTCTTTCGTCCTAACGAGTCATATTAGATGAATGGGTTGGATGGCATGCAAAAACCTCCGTGGCCCATCACGAAACTGATGGTGGGCTGGCTGTTCATTCCCAGATGTTTCCTATACAATGGTCTACCTGAACTTTAGATTATATTGAATTATGGATTTAACGGTTAATATGATTAAACATACCTGATGGACGGAGTGGATCTCATCAATGTTACGTCTACGTGGATCTCAGTTTGCGTACGTACCTAGCGCTATGTACGCTATCGAGGTTACCGTGGCAGTCCGTAATTTATTCCGCAGGAACATGCCAAGCAACCGCCCTCGTGAAAAAAGAAGGGAAAGCGAAAAAAAAAGAAAAAAGGAATAAAGTAAAGTGAAGATAAAAAACTCAGGCTTAGAAGCGTGTACAACTGGGCCAGATGAACGGCAAAAGCATCGCACGTAATTCAAAATTTTGGTACAGTACATGTGGATGTATCGTTTTATCATATGCAGGGAATTTAATGGTTTCATCTTGGTCTATTTTTCAGTGATCTGAACCGTTAATAGCATGGGGCTCACACTGGATGGGTAATACGACAAAATATCAGGTCTGGAAGTTTTAGAAATTTTGATCGTTTAATACATTTTCTTTTTAATATAAATAATCTTTTATGATATTATTAATCTAGAAGATTTTGGATTATACGAATAGTCTTTACTTCTCATCAGATAAACGGCTTAGATTACATGAAATGGTTGTGGAGGGAACTATAGACTTGGCGCATTCTATGATTATACGGTGAGACCTCTTGAAGCATACCCCAACGGTGAATCCTTCGTGTAAGTAGATGGGAAGCGGATTAGGTGCGGCCCCGGCCTCATTAAGGACGTTGCGGCCCTTACCGTCGGGCCTACATTGATGCACTTATTCTAAATCTACATCGTCCATGCGTTTTTAAAGACGTTTTTTTTTTCAAAAAAAAAAAAAAATCCGAAAAACAAAGCTGATATAATTCAGGCAAAGCATATTAAATTAAACAGTGGTGAGTGAACGTACTACCAGTAAAATATTACTTGCGCCCATCTTAATGCTTATATTATATTTATTTGCCATCAAACCTGTTGATAAGGTCACATAAACCTGGATTAACGGAAGAAAACAAATATTCAGTTTGATCCAAAACTTTCATGCCCCATTATAATTTGTTAATGATCAAAATCCTCTCCTTCTTATGGAATGGTCCAACTGAGATTTTGACCTGTTTCATTTTTTTTATGACTTAAAATGATATGTGAAAAGGGATGTACGGTGTGGATATATAAGAAATGCATCAAGGTAGACCCCACAGTAAGGGTTGTACTTTCTTAGGTGTGACCCGGGCGTACCTATTCCGCTCCCGTAAATAGATGTCGGTCGCGGAACAAATGGAAATGGTCGAGCGGTTTTGTTACGTTTTATCCATTCATCTCGGGCCACGTAGTAACATTTGAATCACCCTACCCACCTTGCCACGTGTGGGTGGTCAACCACGTGACGTGGACCGGTCATGGTCCGACCGACTTTCCAGACACTAGATAATGTTCTCCGAAAATCATGGATGGTGCCACCTATATAGCAAAAGAGGGGCTCCACCTCGAGTCTAGATTTGTCTGTCCACGGATCCACCTCGGTGGTGGATCCCTGACCGTTAATAGCATGGAATTTAATGGTTTCGTCTGGGTCTATTTTTCTGTGATCTGAACCGTTAATAGCATGGAGCTCACACTGGATGGATAAAAAGATAAAATCTCAGGTCCGAAGTTTTAGAACTTTTGATCGTTTAATACATTTTCTTTTTAATATAAATAATCTTTTATGATCTTTTTAATCTAGAAGACTTTGGACTCGTTTACTTCTCATCAGATAAACGGCTTAGATTACATGAAGTGGTCGTGGAGGGACCTATAAACGTGGCATATTCTATGACGATGCGGTGGAACCTCTTCTAGAAAAACCCAGTGGTGAATCCTGGACGCGGATTGCATACTACCCCGCCCGTCCCTAGCTCCGAACGGGCAGTTCTGTGGGCGGGCCCACCGTGATGTATCTGTACATCCAAGTCGTCAATCCCTTTTGTCAGATTATTTTAAGGCATTAGTACAAAAATGAGGCAGATCCAACTCTCAAGTGGACCACATCGAATAATTAGCTTGGTTGCATTAAAATGCACAAAGCATTAAATGCAAGAGCCATCTTTGGTGTGGTCCATTTGACCGTTGTATTTGCTTCATTTTTGTACTAATGCCTTAAAATAATCTGAAAAAAGGGATTGACGACTTGGATGTACAGATACATCACGGTGGGCCCGCCCAAAGAACTGCCCGTTCGGAGCTAGGAACGGGCCGGGGTAGTACGCAATCCGCGTCCGTGAATCCTTCGTGTAAGCAGATGGGGAGTGGAATAGGTGCGGCCTCGGCCTGAGTCTAGACGGTGCGGCCCTTACGGTGGGGCCCACATTGATGCATTTATTTTACATCTACGCCATTCATACGTTTTTAAAAATAATGTTTTGGTATTATCCAAATAATGAAGCAGATATAAATCTCAGACGAAGCAAAATGAAGGAAACAGTGGTGAGTGAACGTCCTACCGTTAAAATATTCCCATGGCCCACCTTAATGTTTATATAATATTATTTGCCATCAAACCTATTGATAAATTCACATAAACTTATATTAAGGGGAAAAATTATTCAGATCGATCTAAAACCATTATGCTCGATTATGAGTTGTTAATGGTCACTCACAACTCCTTCCTTTAGTACGGTCCATCTAAAGTTTTGACCTGCTTGACTTTTTTTATACCTTAAAATAATCTATAAAAATGAATGGACGGTGTGGATATAAAATAAATTCATATAAATTCATCAAGGTGAACCCCACGGTAAGGGCCGCACCGTCTTAGGTATGGCCGGGGCGTACCTAAGAGTTGCGTTTTATCCATTCATCTCGCGCCACGTAGTAACATTTGATTCGCCTACTCGTTTACACACCTTGCTACGTGTGATTGGTCAAATAGGTAGCGTGGACCGGTAATGGTCCGACCGACTTTCCAGAATCTGGATAATGATCCCCGAAAATCACGGATAACACCACGTGTATTGTAAAGGAGGGGCTTATCGGGCTGAGTCGAGTCGCGGTGGGTAAAGCTTAGCTTGACCCGCCGATTCTCTCATCGTGTTCAAGTTTATTATTAGGACTTGGCTTGTTTTCAAATATTCAAAGCAAGAGAGTGGATTAAGTTAAGGTGAACTTATTTCAAGTTAAGTCGAGCCTAATCTTAACTTAACTCAATTCGGCAAATTGCCTCAATTGGCACTCGACTCAACTTAACCGCCCAATTCGATTGATCAAACCCATACCAATTCAACTCTCAAATTAAATATTCAATTAATATAATATATATATGATATTTAATTTTTTATTTTTAAATATAATATATTATATATTAGAGCCTAGTTGAGTCAAGATTTATTATGATCGAACTTTGCTTATTTTCAAAACAAGCTGGATCCTTCCAAGCTTGGCTTACCTCGAGTCATCACTCAAGCTAAGTCAAGTCACACTAGATCAAACCAAGCTGAGCGAGCTTTTTCGAGCTAACTTAGCTTGTATACTACCTTAGGTTCTACCTCAAGTCTAGTTTTATCTATTCCGGGTCACTGACCTTGGGGCCATGTTAATTTATTTTACTTATATGCATGCCGTCCGTTAATTTTGAAAACTTACTCTATGGCGTGATTTCAAAAATGAAGCAGACCTAAATCTAATGTAGTATTTAATACATGAAACAATGATACGTGGCTGTTATAAAGTTATCTTCAGTCACAAGAGTTTTGGATCAAGCGTATATTTTCTTGGTCGCTTTTCTCTTATCTTTGCAACCTTTTCACAGGTGGGATTGCCAATAAATATTTCGTTGGGGCTCTTCAACGGTAGGGATTCAATAACTATTGTTTCCCGTGGCACGGTCTACCTAAGATTTAGATGTGCTTCAGTTTTTAGATTGTGCTCTAATATTAGCTATCGAAAGTATGGATTTAAGGCGCATCATCACAGTGGGCCCCACATTTAGGAATCCAGCTAGCTCGGCCCTTTTTCTTAGAATATGTTGGGAGATGATACAGCGGAGGAGTAGGAACCGGAATATGATACGGCCATCATTCCACGGTACACGTGGAAGATTTATGTGTCAATCTGGACTGTCCATCTAGTTGGCCATATCGTGGATGAAGAATGGTAGAAGATACAGATATATCGGATGGTCCTATCTATATGAACAGTGTGAGTCAAAGCGATGGTTGGTGGACATCTTTGATCTTCAATAGATAACCTATATATGATTATACAAGCTAAGTGAACAGTGCTGATTGTTCAGAAAACTTTACACGTTTACGGTAAAGAGATGGCTCTATCATATTACGGTTCCACCGGCTCTGCCGTGTTAGCTCGGGGATTTACTTGATACTCCGTTGGAATGGGATGGTTGATACGCTGGCACGCCGATTTGGACACATTTTGTTATATATGGTCAAAATCAAACCTTTCAAAATGTGGTAAGCTCTGTAGATCGGTGTAATTCAAGACTCTGGTCCGTGGACACATGTTACTTAATTAGGACCATTGGATTTTTTATTTAACCCGCACAATACATGGACACCAACCCGCTATTTAGGTAATGGAATCAGTGTAAACTTCCAATAGTTATCCATATAAATTTAAGCATCACAATCTGGACGGTTCAGTTTGAGTTGAAAATACTCTACGTGTACGATTTTGAAGTGCCTGTGTATCATTCATCACGATCCGCCAGTGTATCAAAGATTTTCTCCTCCCTGAATATGTTTTGAAAGGTTGGTAGCAACTGCCAGGAAAATCAGGACAGGTAGTTCATGGTGGGCCCCACGGAGTGCTGCAACCATGGAGGTCGGTGGTGGCAACGTCACCGCGCAATCTGCGTGCGAAAGTATTTTTTGAAAGTTATTATATTGTGTGGCCCATCTAACACATGGCCCAATCAGATCTCACCGACTTCTAACACGAGGGACTGTGTGGGGCCCACATAGATGTCCATGACGAATCCACTCCATCCATCTGTTTTGAAAGAACACAATAGAATAGCTTTATAAAAATCAGGCAGATCCAAGACTCATATGGGCACAAAACAAGGGAACAGCAATGTCCACCATTGAAACCTTCCTGGAGCTGACCATGATATTTATATGCCATCCAAACCGTTAATATAGTTAATACCACTCAGATAAACGGTAGGAACAAATATCACTCTTATACAAAACTTCTGTCACCGCCCGGCGTTCAATACCCACTGTTTCTTTTTGGTATGGCCCATGTGAGCATTGGATCCTCCTGATTTTTTGAATCATGTCCTATTATTGTCTTTCAAATCAGATGGATGGAGTGGATCTGTGACAAACACAGAGATAATTCTATACCTGGGTCACAGGTAATCTGCTCCTGCAATATGCGGCGTAGTGGATTAGGTGTTATTCGGGCGACACATTAGTAGGCGTTGCTCTGATTCTGAAGGACCGTCTTGCTATATATGTTGTGTATCTACGCCATTCATCAGTTTTTCCAAATAATTTTAGATCATGGGTTTAAAAATGAAGTATATTCAAATCTCAAGTGGACCACACTGTAAGGATTGAATCCCCACCATTAAAAGCTTATTCGCCTTACAAAAGTTATGGATCAGGATGATATTTGTGTTTTACCTTTGTCCGGTCGTGTGACCTTATCAAACGGTTAAATGGGAAATAAACGTTACTGTGGGCCTTAGGAAGTTTTTAACGGTGGATGTTCGATTATCACTGATTCCTGTGCCGTTGATTGTGATCCGCTTCATTTTTTTACCCTCATGTCATTCCTTAAAATTCGCCGGCAAAACGGATGGATGGAATGTATATATAACAAATACATCAAGGTGGGCCCCCCGGTCAGGTTAACAACCAGTGACGTGTTAGCCAGGTAACCCTTAATCCGCTCCCATACGAAAATCATCCAAGACGAGCCTGCCACGAGTGAGATAGTGCTGAAAATAAAGATGAATGGATTAGGTGCGACCCGGCCGCACCCCAAGATGGTTCGGCCCTGAACGTAGGGTCTACCTTGATGTAATTATTCTATATCCATACCGTACACACGTTTCCCAGATCAATTTATGGCATGATCCCTAAAATTAAATAGACCTAAATCTCATCTGGGCCATATCATAGGAAAGTGTGGTGAATGGCCATTAATTACTTATGGTGGGCCATAAAAGTTTTATATCTAGCTAATATCTGTTTTTCTTCCTACATCAAGGATTGTGTGACGCTCTCCATAGGTTGGATGGCAAGTAAACGTTACGGTCGGCCCTAGGAAGATTTTAATGGTGGACCATTCAATCACAACTTTTTCCTATGTTATGATCCACCTTAAACATGGATTTATTTCATTTTTTAGTTAATATCTTAAAATGATATGTAAAAACGGATGGACCGAGTGGATATAGGATACATACATAAATGTGGGCTCCACATTATGGGCTGCACCATATTGGGTTAGGCCCTGGCCACACCTAATCCCCTCCCCAATTAAAGGAAAATCGAGGAACGGCAAAGATAAAGTGAAAATCAAAAAGCATGAAGAGGACACATATGAGATGAGAATCATGTCCTTCCAAAGGTAGCGCCTTCCACAGAATTCCTTGATTTTGACCATCACCTGTCCCAGTTGGAATACGAGGGACCCATATTCCAAAAGCCCACACAAACACGGCCACGTGGGGCGGTTTCCCCAACCATTGGACCGGTTGGAAGTTACAAGTTCCTAGTCCTAGAAAAAGACATTAATTGAGCAAGACGTTATTCAATTCGGAAAATTAGAGGCATGCACTGCATGGAAGATCATAGTGGGGCCCACCTAATAACTATCAAAGGGACACATCAGCTCATAGAAGTGTCGAATTCCTTCATTGGGCAGACTCTATATAACATGGGCCTCTAGCCGTTGGTTATCACACATCAAAAATCACCTCTCTCTATTCCACCCAAAGATTTCAATATCTAACTTCTCCTCTTCTCTATTACTTCTTTTGTTGTTTTAGCCCTTTCTACCATCCATGGCTCCTAGCTTGAGCAAAGCTTCTTCCGATGTCTCGATGGAGTTCATCAACGGCGAGCAACCGTCCTTGATCTCTCTCGACGGAAAGAATTTCACGGTCGCAGGCCACCCATTTCTCCTCGATGTCCCACCCAATATCACGGCATCCCCATCGTCGATCACATCCAACAACAAAGCGGTCGATCCGACTGGCTGCTTTGTCGGGTTCGACTCCAAAATCCCAAAGAGCAGACACGTGGCGTCTTTAGGTAAGCTCCTAGGAATCAAATTCATGAGCATTTTCAGATTCAAGGTGTGGTGGACCACACATTGGGTTGGCACCAAAGGGAGTGACGTCGAGCACGAGACTCAGATGATGATACTCGACAAATCCGACTCTGGCCGACCTTACGTTCTCCTCCTCCCCCTCATTGAGGGAGCATTTCGGTGTTCTCTTCAACCAGGGGAGGATGATTACGTGGACATCTGCGTGGAAAGTGGGTCCACGCACGTGATCGCCTCCAGCTTCAAAACCTCATTATACATACAAGCTGGAGACGACCCGTATAAGCTCATCAAAGAAGCCATGAAAGTCATAAGGGCCCACCTTGGGACTTTCAAGCTCTTAGAAGAGAAGACCCCTCCAGGGATTGTGGATAAGTTCGGATGGTGCACGTGGGATGCGTTTTATCTACAGGTCCATCCAGAAGGAGTTTGGGAAGGAGTGAAAGGACTAGTTCAAGGAGGTTGTCCACCTGGACTAGTTCTCATCGATGATGGATGGCAGTCCATCTGTCGCGATGAAGACTCGATTACAGAATCTGAGGGTATGGATTTAACATCTGCGGGTGAGCAGATGCCATGCCGGCTTATAAAATTCCAAGAAAATCACAAGTTCAGTGAGTATGAAAGTTCAAGTAGGCAGACTGAAGGAGACGTTCATTCGGGTATGGGAGCCTTCATCAAAGATCTGAAGGAGACGTTCCCAACCGTTGATTATGTGTACGTGTGGCACGCGCTTATGGGGTACTGGGGTGGGGTCCGACCCAACGTTGCTTGGATGCCGCAATCGACGGTCGTGACGCCTCGGCTTTCACCTGGGTTGGAGATGACGATGGAGGATCTGGCAGTTGAGAAGATCGTTAACAATAGGGTGGGACTTGTGGCTCCTGATCAGGCGCGACAGATGTATGAAGGGCTGCACTCCCATCTGGCTTCTGTTGGTATAGACGGTGTGAAGGTGGACGTCATTCACGTAAGTTCTCGTGTTTTAAATATCTATCACATGTTAATGGAAGTTACTGCAACCGTCAGATGTGGGCCCTGTGCTTTTAGAAACTGGATGATAACGTAGCATTTAAGATATTGGTCAATGGTCTGGATAAGAGATGTGTGTCGGGTTCGGGTCTGACCATAGTCAAAAGAACCCGACCCATTTAAACGGAAGAGGATTGCGTCCGACCCAAGGTCCGACAAGATCTGAGTGGGGGCCCACCTTGATGATCTGTTTATCCACTCCGTTCATTCATTTTTTAGTAGGCCCAAAAATAAGATAGATACACTCTCTAAGGGACCACATCAATATTTCTGTTGCATTTAATGTAATTAAGTTTATTATTTGGTGTGGTCTAATATAGTATTTTTTTAATTTAATTTTTGGGCCCATGCCTTAAATTTATCTTAGAAAAGGTTTGGACGGCGTGGATAAACATATACATCAAATTAGGGCCCCACACAGATCTGATCGGACCTTGCCACGTCCGACCGGGGGTCGGACGCAATTCGATTCCTCACCAAACCGGCCTTGTATTGACTCGAAATCTAAAAAATCTTTTGCATGGTTCCACGAGCTTCTATCACTCAAGCAAGCGCTAGGTTTTCGTTGACTTTTGCTGAAGCGTGGACAACGGGTTGGTTAGGTCCATGAATCGACAACTCGGCCAAGTCGACTCGGATTTGTTAAAGTGTCTTCAACACGAGTCAGTACTGAGAATAGAGGATGAGGTCCCCCGACTCGGTCGAAACACCGAGTTGTAACTCGACTCAGGACCAACTGGTCTAGCTGAGTCGACGAGTCAAGAAACTACACACATGCATATTTGTACGTTACTTGGTGCATACATGGACCATGAAGCGATTGTGAGCACGTGCACTTGTTCCCAATGCCATACGTGCTATAACTCCCTTTGCATGGTAGATTCATGCATGAATGACGTATACATGTCTAGGCGTGCATGCATCTCGTGAGTTTATGATACATGCATGCATGAACATTTTGCATGTGTACCGTAACATTCGGTGGTCCTGCAGTTGCTGGAGATGCTGTGTGAAGAGCATGGCGGTAGGGTGGAGTTAGCCAAAGCTTACTACAAGGCTCTCAGTGATTCTGTGAAGAAGCATTTCAAGGGCAACGGAGTCATTGCTAGCATGGAGCACTGCAACGATTTCATGTTCCTCGGGACTGAAGCAATATCGCTCGGTCGTGTTGGTACGTGTTGTTTTTCTTAAAGATTTTTTATAGGCCCCAACTTGGGTGGGCCATATCTCCCGGTCATACTAAATACAAACCGTTCTGATCGGGGGATTTTCACCCGTTTAGTCCATATCCGTGCTTTGACGCTAGTAATTGCACGGGTTGGATGGTTGCGATGATCTGATCAGCGTAACTTTTATGCTGTGGTCATCCATGGTAGGGATTTTCGGATGAATGGTCTAGATCTTCTCTAGGTAGAGATTTCTGACCGATCCATGTTTGGAACTCTGTAAAACCACAATAACATGGATGTAATTGTAACGTGGCCGGATGGATTGAGGTTGGACGGAATCCTCTCCGCAAAACACCCTAGTTGTGTGGGGCCCACATATTATACATGTAAAATGTACTCCGCCAATCAGGTGAGAACGCTTATTTGCACCGTACATGGAAAAGATCATCTCTACAAAAACCCCCTTGTGGACCACACCAACGGTAACAATCTCCTGAAACCTCTAAGTTCAAGCGGTGTGGCCCACCTAAGTTTGGATCAGGCTAATTTTTGTATCTTCTCTTCATCCTGTGAGTTACTCCTGATTAATGGGTTTGATGAAAGATACACACCTTGATGGCCTTACACGAAACCTGTGGTTGACATCCCATCCCTTTGTTTACTATGGTGTGGCCCACCTGAGTAATTTATTTGGATGATATTTCTCCTCAGGACCTAGAATCAAGGATAAAACCTGATGGACGGGGTGGATTTTACATATCTCTAGAACGTGGGATATTTTACGGGCTACGTAAAACAAGTGTTGTAAAGGGCTCGAGTCCGTCGAGGTTGATCCAACGCCAGCTGGTGATGGAAGTATTTGGGATGAGGCCACAGCCGAATAAATCTCATCGAGGCCCGACCCGATTGTTAAACCATTGGATAACGGGTCCTGGATGGCTCAGATTAATCATCAGGGCCATAAATTGAGATGCGGCCCATCCGTAGGTCATTAGACTCTGCTCCAATTATGGCCCAAACAACCTTTAGATTCCAAACATGTCCCGCTTCTGTTAGATCCCGTTCATTTAGCCAGTGGGGCCCACCCGATCCTGACCATTAATTTTTCAAGTGTATTTTCGTCATATGTCATGATGGTGGAGCATGCCTAAATGAACAGCTTGGATCTTCTTCAAATGGACGGCTGAGTCAGGCTTGGGCCATTCAAAATCGTAATGGGCCGATTTGGGCCTGTTTGTTTGGGCCCAGCTCGGACCACCTAGACCCGGACCTTGGTTTTACGATGCAGTTTGGCCTTGGACAGACCTTAGCCTGGCCCGGGTCCCACCCATCCCCAGCCCTACTTCCAAATGACCGAATCACCACCGCTAATTCATGGGACCCATGAATCTTGCAGGTGACGATTTCTGGTGCACTGATCCATCAGGCGATCCGAACGGTACATACTGGCTACAAGGGTGTCACATGGTCCACTGTGCGTACAATAGCCTGTGGATGGGGAACTTCATACACCCTGACTGGGATATGTTCCAGTCCACTCATCCATGTGCAAGGTTCCATGCCGCTTCTCGGGCTATCTCAGGTGGGCCTATCTACGTGAGCGACTCGGTCGGAAAACATGACTTTGATCTGCTTAAGACCCTGGTCTTGCCTGATGGCTCGATCCTACGGTGTGAATTCTACGCTCTTCCGACCCGGGATTGCCTCTTTGAAGATCCACTGCACGATGGGAAGACCATGCTCAAGATATGGAATCTAAACAAGGTATCATGTCTTAATCGCTGTTTTTGAGCTCCTCCTCTTTTAATTACAAAATGAATATTAGATTCGAATTTTGTGGGGCCCACCTGTGATGTGTATGTAGAATCTGAGTCGTGCATCTAGTGGGCCACATCAGTTTCATTGTACCCTTTAAGAATAATCTTGATCCAAAACTCAGGTAAGACACACCACAGTGAGCAATGTAAAACTATGGCTAAAAACTGTATATTCACGTGGTGTGTTCCACCTGAGTTTTGGAATAACCTGATTTTCGGTGGGTCCCTTAATCCTGATGTGACTCACCTGATTAATGGTGTGGATGCAATATAAACAACAAGGTGGACTCCAAGTTTCATGTGGAGGTGTCTATTAGGGGCGTCGCCTTCCCCATTGTTCCCTATTATTCCATTTGATGTGGCCCACCTGAGTCATGGATCAAGCTGAATTTTGGGATCTAATGCTAGCATTGCAGGCATCTAATGGACAGTTGGATGGAACTAACACATCCAACTTGCCCAAGTTGTCAATCCATTCCAGTAGAACAGCCTGGCCAGAAATGGCCCATTGGCAGGTGGACCCCATGACTAATTGACGGTGGCAATAGCATATACACCAATCATTTAGTATATATCTTCATTGAAATCACCTCCAAGAAAATGCTGCAACAAAACTAAGAACAACTAATGGTTAACTTCATTTCTTTCTTTCCTCGTGTTTGAAACAGGTTACTGGAGTTCTAGGAGCATTCAACTGCCAAGGAGGAGGATGGTGCCGTGAGGATCGAAAAAACAAATGCTACGCTGAATTTTCACACGTCTTAAAAGCCCGTACAAGCCCAAATGACATTGAATGGGAAAATGGGAAGAGTCTCATTTCAACTGAAGGAGTAGACATGTTTGCAGTGTACTCATCTCAATCAAAGCTGGTGGCTCTCATCAGGCCACATGAATACATAGAAATCTCTTTGGAGCCATTCGATTTCGAGCTCTTCACGGTTTCGCCGGTGATGGTTTTGCCTATGAACATGGTCCAATTCGCTCCTATTGGGTTGGTAAATATGTTAAATTCGGGTGGGGCAATTCAATCGCTGGAATTTGACGGTGAAGAGAATTCCGTTCGAGTTGGCATGAAGGGGACCGGCGAAATGCGGGCGTTCTCATCGGAGAAGCCAAAATCTTGTCGGATCAATGGAGAGGAGGTGGGATTTGTCTATGATGATAAGATGGTTGTGATTCAAGTTTCGTGGCCTGGGTCGTCTTCAAAATTATCCATGATTGACTACTTATATTGAAACTAGTGTTTCTTTTGTTTGATTAATTGATGAAATTACTAGTAAAAGATAATATTGTATGAATGGATAATTTTTTCTTTTTTTCAAATGTTGGAGATCAAACCACAGAAACCCTTTTTTGTTTTTTTTTTTTTGTTAGCTTACATGTGTGCATATGTTAAATATATAAACATACATTTCATGTATGCACATGTAGATCCCTTCATGTATTGTTTGTGAGATTATTGTAATGAGAGTGCACTTCTTGCCATGGCTTAGTCCATTAAAGCCTTGATACTTAAGGAAATGACTGGTGCATTCATTCAATACGAATCTTTCTATCTCAAGTCTTTAGCACGGAGCTTTTTCTTTATGAAGCCGATGTTTAAATTGTAATATCGATATTATTCGACTTTCAAAATTCAGAGCGTTATAAAATTTTTAGGGTAATTACCATCCGGAGGTAAAACTCTAGTGGGTTAGGTTGACCATCAAGTCCCTAGGCCAACCCAACTTAAAGGAGTCAGCTCAAGGCCTAACCCAACCCTAAAACGACCTCGTACTACCAAACTTAAGCCCAACTAAAGATATTAAATACTTGATTAACATGATTATCAAATTGGGCATGGTTAGATCAGGTTGGGTCAAATTAAAATGGATTAATATAATAATTAGTAAATTAATATATAACAATAAACATGTAGTAGTTAAATAATTTCATTAAAGTAAATTTGAATGCATCAAAATAGCACTAACAAAATAAAGTCCACAATCATCACTTATAAATAAATTAAAAGAAATAGGGGAGAGAGAGAGAGAGAGAGAGAACTCACCATTGTTTAAAGAGACTATTCATGAATTTTATTTTCTGTGTAAGTTTTGATTTTGTGTTTATATCTTCCTTATTACTCATAACGTATATGTATATATAACGCATTCAAGGTGGGATTTGGGTTTGTTGGGATTTTCAAAATGCATTAGCAAATAGTTAGAAGTTAAAAAATTCAAATTTTAATTTTTACAACTCCATGGACCAGTGCAAAACTAGTCAAGTTTCTAAGAAGAACTACTAAATTCTACAAATTAGGATAACCTCGTATGGATGTTGCTAAAGAATTTGTTATTTTAACTCAAAAGGTTTCTTCCTAATATACTTTTGTTGTAAGAGAAGATGTGAGCAACATGTTAGCCCTTGTAGTATGGTCAATGGAGATGCATAAAGCTGTCAATGTAATGAAACCCAAACGTGTTTAACCTATGTTGTTTGTCTTTTTTCTCTCCTCATTCAATCTCTTCTTCTTCACTGTCTACAAGTGAGGTTCACAAGGTGGGGATGTCTAATGCTCTCTCTTTTTCTTTTTTCTTTTTTAAAATTTAGGCTCCTCTACATATCTATATAAATAAGAATTAGAATTTCAATAAGACGGTGGTTATGATACTGTTTTAGCCTATAGGCTTTCATATGCTACATTGTATTAAGAGTTTGTAATATTGTTTTTTTATGTACCTAAGTTGATCAAATCCTTTCACTTTTATAGCAATCCACTGTTGGCCCAATGCTTATATAGATCAAGTGGTAAATTTTTAATTCTAAACCATCATTAGGTATGATCAAAATTATTTTAATAGTTAAATTAAAAGTCTGACATTTGAAAACATTTGACAAACTTTTTAAAACCTTTTGAACGATGGGCCTATAAAAAAAATCACTCAATAAATTTCTATCTTCAAGAACTAAGCCTTAATGAGTTCCCATTAAACTGGAACTCTTGTTAACTTACATGAATCTTAACCCACATTGATGGAAGGATCCTTGCTCTTGCTCAGCTGGTAGACTCCCAGGAGTTTCAACACCCAGTGAAGGGTTCAAGTATCTATAGGTGGTGAAATCCCACTATGGTGTGAGTGTGGAAAAAAAAAAAAAAAAACCGACATTGATGGATACACCCTCTTAATAAATGAATTCCTATTAAACTACACCTGCCTTTGTTAGCTACATAATAACCTTGTCAAGCAAGCCAAAGTATATATAGTTAATTGAAACCTCCAACTTTTGACATGTCCAAAGATCGAAGGATTAAAATTATTTAGTACATCTTTAAGTTGATCATAATTCGAAAATGATAGACCACATGGTAGAGAGACTTGACCTCTATTCACAAATGCAAGTACACGAGAAGTCCAAATTGATGAGGTTATACCCGGAGCAGAGCACGGCGCACGCATACTCCAATGTGGCGTAGGGCAAAGGAACATCAACTCATTGTCATGCCCACTGATAAAGACATTTTATCTCAACCCGTCATCAATCTCCTTACATAGGATGACCAACCATACATCATTTTCCTTATAACTTACCATATGATCATGCCATAACACGATACTAAAATCCATGGTCCCCATCTATTTCTTGATTAATAACCGTTGTCTATTTTCTAAATTTCAAAAACAGCTAGATGAATCCCTCTCCTATAGCCTATATCATTTACATTTAAATTACTCCTATGTATTAGCTTTGACATTGTAACTTATTCATCCAGAACTCATGGCCATCTTGATCTTCAGTCAGGATTATCAGTATCACTGGACATCATTCATGCCATCAATGGATGGGATTCACATTGGTTTTTTAAGGCACAACACTAAATTGTGTTGGAATGCCCAGGGACCTCAACCCAAGGTCAACCAAACCTAAGGGTTGGGTTGGGTCAGTTCAAGACAACCAAATTTCAACCCAACCACACCTGAAACTGGGGTTGACCCAACCCAAGTTGCCCTATGCCCCACCAGTGCATTATAAATCTTAGGGCTAGATTATTCATGTGAGTTTTATACCATTTGAAAAATGGAGGTGACTTACCTCCTCATTTATGACAGTATGTACGGCTATCTAAACCATCCACTGGGACTTTCACATATGGATCATATCTTTAAAATCACAGTGATCAATTAATCCTAACCACCCATTTGGTAACTATCAAATGGACAGATATTGTCATCTTCTCAGCAAATTCTCTTGGCTATGCTCCATCCAAAATCAGGTCAGCAAATTGGACAGTCTGAATTGCCATACAATTATGCCACGTGTCTGGTTGAAGACCACCTTTTTTAAAACGAAGATGAACCATCAGAGGAGTCTAGCCAAGTCACTAGATGAGGTAAACGAGCAATGCAGATGGATGCTTGATTTCATAGCAGTAAGCATTCTTGTCCTAGCATGGGCCTCAGATGGTGTGGGCCAGAAACAGCCCAGCCCAAATGCTCACATACATGGGCTTAAGCAGTAGTTCTTAGGCCTAGTTAGCCACAGTGGCGTGGAGCCCCAAAATTCTTAGCAGTTGAGGAGTCCAGCATCTGTGGCATCATTGGGTCCCATATATACGCATGGTCTGATGATCGGACCTGTTAGGACCGTCAATGGACCTGGCCCATTTGATGAATTCAAACAGCCCTGAAGGGAAGCACCTTATGGACGGACTGGATTTGAGCCCCACACACTCCAAACATTACAGACGAACCGACATATGCAGCGCATAAAAAACAAAACTCAGCATCGACTCAAGCGTTTTATAATCGGAACGTTTGGTAACCCTACACGCACCCTTCGGGACGCACCTCCACGCGCGTATAGAACCATGCGAAGGATATTCGTTCATAAGGTGGGACCCACCGTGTAGCTGATCCGGCCTAAACATCAAGCAGGTGATTGATGATGTGGGCCACACCTATAAAAAACCAGAACGGCGTGAGATCCCATGGAAGTAACTTTGAATCATTGCATCGGAAGTTCTTTCTAAGCTATTTCTTTCTAAAATTTGGACAGTAACTTATAAATGAGCTACAATGTTAATATACATTACCTACATTAAGATAGGCCATATGTTCGGTCTTTCTCGGTTGGGCTATTACCCAAGCCTCAGCTAATCCACTCCCGTTAATCCTACAATTTTGTTGCATGGACCTGTTGTGATCTGTGCATGACATTCATGTTTCATTTTTCTTATTCGGTCAAAAATAAGGCTGATCCAAAACTCAAATGGGATACATTATTTAAAATGATGGCTAAAACCTCTAAAATTACCTGATATAGAACATCTGAGTTCTGGAATTGATGGATCTTTGGGTGTCATCCATTCATCCTGCTGGACTCATATGATGAATGGATCGGATTATCATATAAAAAGTCCAGTGGGCCTACGTAAAATCTGATTTTTTTTTAATTTTTTTTAAAGATAAATCCATAGGCTTTTGGCCTTATCGTTGACTACCACGGTAATCAGCGGCGACAGAGATGTGTCTGTACTAAGGTGGGTTGACCTGGCATAATTCTATTGGCCCACCATGATATGTGTTCCATTTCTATAGTCAATCTTTTTACATGATTATATAAAAAATGAGACATATCCAAAGCAAAAATGAACTACATGGTTAAATTCGCTTATGGTATAAAAGTGTTAAATCAAGGATTTAGCTGATATTTACATCTTTCTTAGTTCAAGTTGGGATCACCTCATGAACATGCTGGATGACAAATAAATTTGATGGTGGGCTAAGAAAGTTTCAATATTAGATGTTATTTTCATGACTTCTTTATCTAGTGTGGTCCACTTGAGCTTTGTATCTGCCTAATTTTTTATTTATGTCTTAAAATGATATTAATTGATGAATGAATAATGTGGATATGATATATTTTAAAAAAAATTTAAGGCGAATATCTCAATTTACCTCTAATCAAGAATATCCATAATCGTTATCCATTTTGAGCGCATTAGTCGTCATGGCTAATCCAAACAGGCACCAAGGACGGAGCGGGCTAGGTGCGGCCTTTATTGTGGGGCCCACCTTGATGCATGTATTTTATATCCAAACGTTCATCTGTTTCTCCTTATTATTTAAAGACATGGACAAAAAATGAAGCAGATCCAATTCTCAGGTAGACCATAACAAAGGAAACAATAGTTAGTGACCATTCAAAAATTATTAATGGAATGTAAAAGTTTTAGATCAAGCTGATATTTATTTTTACGTAATCTAAGTTTACGTGATCTTCTCAGAAGATTGGATGGTAAATAAACATCACAGAAATATTACAGTGGGCTCTAGGAATTTTTTAATGGAGGATCATTCAATCAGCACTGTTTCCTGTCGTATAGCCCACCTGAGATTTAGATCTTCTTCAAAAGGCTTATCCCCTAAAATGATCTGTCCAACCGGATGGACAGTATGGATGTAGAATACATGCATCAAGGTGGGCCCCACTGTAAGGGCCGCACCGTCTTGGGTATGGCTCGGACTGCACCTAATCCGCACTCTTTAACGATCGGCGTCCCATTCTTCGCGTCTAATCCCACAGCACCACACGCGTCAATGTGGAACATGCAGCGGAGATGATCCTCTGTTCGTTGGGATATACTTTATATCTCCCATCTAAAAGAGGCCATTTTACACGCTTACGTGTACGAGATGATCTTCAATCCGTTGAGATATCATACAAAACAAACGAAGCGAAGAAAAAGTAATCTTGACCGTCAGTTTTACTTTGTGATACTGGGTCCCATAGAATTCTACTGTGTAATATAGAGCTCATCCATTCACACACGTGGTATAAGATTCTCTAAAAACCAGATGGAAAGCTCAGATCTTCTACACGTGTTCCATATTGGCATGCGTGTGTGATTAAAGTTCGATAGTTCAGACGCGCGTGGAGTGAGATAAACCTTATTCTTGTCTCTTCTCTTCCTTGTATATAGAAGTAAAACCACTCAGCATCGAAAAAACCCCGAAAAGAAATGCATTGAAAATAAATTCAAAGTCTGTGTGTTTTCTACAATATCTGCGTCGAATTAGATGAGTTCGTCGCAGTTCATGGACAAAGAGATCTTGGGTCTGTCGAGATCGTCTTCCCATAACGACGATTTCTTCGATCTCTTAAACCCTCGTCAGGAAGATCAGCAGCAGCAGAAGAAAGACGACATCTGGCCCAGCTACGATTTCCATCCGATTCGGTCCGAAGAAGTCGGAGGTTCGTCATCTTCACCAGCAGCTGCGATGAACGTTGAAACGACAGGTGGCATTATCACAGGCGCTAGGATTTGGAATTCGGCGGATTCGAAGGCGAACAACGCTTCTGGATTTAGAGTAAGTTTCTTCTTCTTCTTTTATTTTATTTTTAAAAAAATAAAATTATGAAATAGATTAACTGTAGCATGCATCGACAGTACACGTGGCATATCTGCATGCCAATCTGGACCATCCAAATCATGTCCCGCATATGGATGGCTACAACAATTGGATAACCGTAGCCCATCGGTTGGTGGCCATCAATTGGATGTTGGAGGGAATAATCCAATGGTTAGGATAGTCCAATTTCAACAGAATTTTTGGGCCATGCCTCCATGGTGGTGCCAATTGATTGCACAGTCCTGCAATTGATGCATATATGGCGGATGGCTTTGAGCATAGGATTCCCCATCTTCATATGGTGCAGTTCTTGGCGAAATATGCATTCTTGAGGGATTTTATTTGATGTCTGGTGTTGTTTTTAATGGGTTTTTAGGGGCAATTTGATAGCTAAATTTTATTTTTTAAGAATATTTTGGGGGTAAGTTCATCTTTCATTGTTTCTAGAGAAGGTTTTGGTGGAATTTGATGGGAATTTATGTGTAGAAGATATGTCTCTAATTTGCACTTTTGGAAGCTCAATTGATTTGGATTGTGATGACTCAATTCAAGATAGGACTAATGACAAAGTAGGGATGTTGCCATATTTAATTTCATAAGGATAATCGAACCCCTAGTTGAACTCAAAGTTGTACTTGAGACGGTTTGTAGGATAAATGATTTGGAGGATAGTTCCTCATTATAAATGCAATGGGTTAGTCCATCTTAGGTCATTTGCACTTAAGCATCCAAGCACACCTTTGATACGAAATCAAGCCCATAACGGATGAATCTGCTCACAGATATGCCCTTATAGGATAAACTGTAGCAGCTATAGCCTTGCACGGCGATTGCCAAGCTGCAATCGCAAAGGCAAATAATCAGATATATAATGGGAAATCCAGACATTTATGTCTGTGACGTAACTTAGTCAAACAATTACTCGAGGATGTAGTAATTGCAATTGACTTTGTAAGTTCCAAACACAACTTAGCTGACCCACTAACCAAAGCTCTATTTAGAGAGTTAGTGATAAACACATCGAGGGGAATGGGGCTAAGGCTCATATAAATTTAATCACCTCCAATGGGAACCCAACCTAACGCTGGGGATTCCAATAATAGGTTCAATTGCTAAAAACAGGTTGTATTTGAGTGATTTGATTTCAGCACTGCAAGTTATGATTGAGGGGTTCACCGTACAATGGAGCCCACTGTAACCCTGTTTTTGTACCCCATCCATCTCTAATTAGAGTATTAACGTTCCCGATCTGGTTGATTGTACACATGGGTTCGTGCATGTATGGCCCACATACTGCAAGAGGGCCCATGTACATTTGGGGGCCCATTGTACATGTGACAGAGAAGAGCATTGGTTAAATAGTTAAAGTAAATGCAACATGCAATATTGTATTTTTTAGGTCATGTAAAATAACTCTATGCTCCCTCATATTTATTACCATTAATTAATCAACAACATCTAAGCTGGGTGGACATCCAATAGGTTGGACTTGAGAATCTCTCTCTCTCTCTCTCTCTCTCTCTCTCTCTCTCTCTAAGGGGCTTGGGTGTCTAAGGCTCTCTCTTATGTGTATCCTTTCCCTCTAGACATGATCTTATTTGTAAGGGACTTATGGTTTTAGGGAGAGACCAATATAGTGCTCCATCACCCTACAAACTTTGATATGCCCTACTAATTGAAAGTTTGTGATCCTGCTTAACCACGCACTGACTCCATCCATCTACCAAACATGGCCATATATTCTCAATTCAATTCTCATGCAAATTAAGTGATGGACCATAAGATCTTAACTATTGGAATAACCGTCAAGTGTGATGAAAATATTTTAATGGTTAAAATAAAAGATAAAATACTCGTAAAACCATTTAAAACCTTTGGGGTACCTGTACCAGTGAAAAACCACCTGATGGATAGTGTGATCTACCACATCTTGGCCATAAGAGTGTCCCTAGGAGACTAGTGGATCCTTTGTTGGATCATATGGACCTCAACTGTATTCCAATGCATAAACCAAAATCATTTACCATGCACTATTGCAATTGATTTCGCGAAGCGGGCCAAAGCACATTACATTAGAAACTTGAACTTTCCAAATGTCCTCATGTTTGAGGATTAGTTGAAACTAGTACATACACAAGTCGATCAAAGTCTAGGCATGATGGGTCTCCTGGTATGAAAACTTGAATTGATCCTCCAATGCAAGCATCTACCAAGTCCAATACTAGGAACCTGTTCCCATAGCCCATATCATCACGGTAGCAACGGGCCATATGGCCACCACTACCATTATTGAATACCTTGGTCATGTCCAAACTCAAATTCCCAAGTACAATAAGAGGAATCCCTCTCCTTAACCCAAATACATGTGGAATTTAAGATAAACCCATATACTAGTCATGCTATTAATGATATGTCCGCAGAGGACCTATGGTCATTATGATCAATGGCTAAAACTAGTACGTTGGCTTTTGCTGGGCACACAATACTAACAGACTCCCACTTGCCTAAAAAGCATTTCACTCTCAAACTGGAGCACATATGGTAAGTATGACTCCATCAAATTCACAATAACACCGAGGGTCATAACTTAATTCTGGGAGTAGACATGTTTCTCATAGAAGTCCATAAAGTATGTACATATGCTTTAGTTGTAATTTACACTAGCATGCGCACAAGTTACCCATAGCACAAAGCTACATAAACTGTGCAACACATTCCACTGTTGTCTAATTCACTGCACCTTTAATTCTATGAGCAAAACCAATCACCGGATGAGGCCACATTCATTTTCTAAAAAATAAAGTCCTTATTACCATTTTTTTTAAAAAAAAAAGGTAATAAATTTAATATCCACATGGTAGAAGAGGACAGAATCAAGCTTGAATATGTTAAGAGAAGTCCATAGTTCAAATTTTCCACATATGATAACAAAATAATCTGAGTATTGGAGAGCAATTCCAGATGGGCAAGGTGCTTTCTGTAAAATAAGGCTCCACACATCTTTTGTAACATGTAAATAATTTCACCATGCAGCCAACAATACACAGTAAGCAGATAAAATAAACGGGAACGCTAACAGTCTTCATAGGGACTTAGCAACGTCCCTTTTTTTTTGTGACACGTGGTACATTCAATCATTTATCTATACTATCAATTCATTCATACCATTGGGAACAACCATGATGAGAAAATCACCCTGATATAACAACCTTAACCTTAGAATGTGAGGCATTTAGTTACCATCCATTTTATGCGAGCCATAGATTGGACCAATGGTTAGCATCATCATACCAAAGTGCTTCTTTGGAATCATGAGCGATCCATGGAGGGACCTAGTGAAAAGATGTTTTAGGAAATGATTGGCCCTATTTTATGTTTTTGGCTCAATCTTGGCTATTCATTTTCAAAGATATTCATTGGATAGTGAGGATGATCCAATCCTCATGATATTTTCACCATTGATTGCCCCGGTTGCCATGAAGGAGTGGATGGTCTAGATCTATGATTGGATGTGCCATTGGGGTCATTTCTAATGTTGCCATGAAGATGGGATGTTAGCATTTCTCTTAAATAAAAACTTACATATAAAATAGCCAAAAATAAAGATTTTGAGTCTATAGTTTTGCAAAATGGTCCCAAAAGTCAATCCACCCATGCTTGCATACCTAAATATTCTAGCTCTTTTAACAATGCTTAGAATTCTCAACTGAACATAGCCTCCAAAGCTATACTCCGTTACATGTAATCTATTAGAGCATTAGTCCTAACAAGGACACTTTTTTTGTTTGGGGGGGGAGGGGGTTGGGGGTTTAATGCAGGGGCATTTTTACACCTGGCTCAAGTGGGGTTGCCTGTGGGATGCAGGGTACACTCAAGGTGGGCGGCCTGTGTGAGGCGGGCCCTACCCGTGTGAGGCAGTACCCATGTGATTTGGGGCCCACGAGGGGGGTTCGGTCGAGGTCCTAATCCATGAGATGTGGGGGCTCGAGTGGGGTTGCCCATGGGATGCAGGGGCACACTCGGGGTGGGTAGCTTATGTGAGGTGGGCCCCACCCGTATGAGGCAGTACCCATGTAATTTGGGGCCCACAAGGGGGGTTTCAACCGAGGTCCTAATCCATTACATGTGGGGCCTGTGTTATGAGATAAAGGGATTGATTCGCCATACTCTAACAGTTCAAGCTTTTAGAGCAAGTGGTTAATTGTCCTACATCAAAGTGGTATCAGAGCGGGAGGTCTCATGTTCGAGACTCCTCACCGGGGGTAATTAATACGGACATTTTTACATCAGGCTCGAGTGGGGTTGCCTGTGGGATGCAAGGGCACACTCGAGGTGGGCGGCCTGTGTGAGGCGGTACCCATGTGATTTGGGGCCCTCCCCACGAGGGGAGTTCGACCGAGGTCCTAACCCATGAGATGTGTCTGGGTTATGAGATAAATGGATTGATTCGTCATGCTCTAACGGTTTGAGCTTTTAGAGCAAGTGGTTAATTATTCTGCACCCTGGGGGGGGGGGATGGAATTTTATTAAAATGAAGTGGATAGATACACATGTACCGGACTATAGTCCAAGAAGTGTAGTGCTGTTTTGTCTTCTCTGGGACCAGTAGGCAAGCCAAACGTGCACACACCCAACTAACTTGGGCCAGGATGCAATCAAGCCAAATGCCTTGGTGTGCCCGATTGAAGGCACAAGTGAAATAAAATTTATATGATAATAAATTTTCAGTATTATTATTATTATTATTATTATTATTTTGATGAATAGATGCAATATTATTAAAGGAAGGGGCCAAAGACAGGCAAAGCGAAAGGGAAGAAATAAAGCAATGACAGTACATTTTCGATATCATTATAAATATGCATGGATGTATCTACATGTCAGATTTTCAGTATCTCGACACATTCGCATTTATATTTTTCAACCCATGTAAGGAACATGAAAAACCCAGCATGCATGTCTGTCTCCAAGCTCCATGGCTTCTTGCTACATGAAGAATTTATTCAACATTTTTACTGGAGAAACAAGTTTCAATGTTTTACGAATCATTTGATTCTTGAGATTTCTATGATGCCATGTGAACTTCTTGTAACATCTCTTGGTTTTCTCATGATCCATATAGAACCATGGTTCTCCAGAGAAAGATAGGAGCACCTACGATACTGTTATGGTGTCTGAGATTGATCAAACAATGAAGAAACTTGCCGATAATCTGCTACAAGCATTGGAAGGAGTTAGTGACCGGCTATCACAGCTGGAGACCAGGACACGTCACCTTGAAATCTCAGTTGATGATTTGAAGGTCACAGTTGGAAATAATCATGGCAGCACTGATGGAAGGCTGAGACAACTGGAGAATATATTGAGAGAGGTAGTCTTATCTCACGTTTTGTGCAATTTGTTTTGTATTTTTTTTCTCTGATCCTGATTTTTTTAAAAAAAAAATTTTAAAGCTGACTTGTTCCAACCACTATATAATTGATGTTATTGACATAATCAATGTTTTTTTAAAAATTTAATAAGAAAACAAATTTAAGATTAGGCAAAATGTTCAGAAAGAAGGAGTGGATTCCTAATAAGCAGCTCACACCTCATTAACCCAAGAAATCAGAAATACTGTTAAGCCTTTTTACCTATGTGGGTAGATGAAATGTTTAGCCCAAAGGTCATCTCCCAGATCTCATTTTCAATATGGTTCGGTTCATTACTATTCTTTTTAGTTTTGTATTGAACTTGTTTAGTATGAAACTCGCTTCATCTCATCATCATCATCATCATCCGAGCTTTATCCCTATTAATTGGGGTTGGCTACATGAATCCTGTTCCGCCATTCCACTCTATCAAGGGTCATAACTTCAGTTAGACCACAGGTCATCAATTCTTTTCTTACCAACTCCACTGTCAAGTCCTTTTGGGCCTTCCCCTTGCCCTTTTAGAACCTTCGACTTGTGCCAACTCCTCATCGGGGCACTTCTTGGTGTTCTTTGCATAAGACAAAACCATCTAAGTCTACTTTCCCACATCTTATTACCTATTGGTGCTACTCCTAAGTTCACTCAATGCTTTCATTTCTAATTCTATCCTTCCCCGTCTTGCCAATCATCCACCTCAACATCCTCATTTCAGCTACACTCATCAGACGAACATGTTGTTTGCCAACTGCCCAACATTATGTCCCACAAACATAGTGTGCTGTAACAGTCATTACAGGGTCTGAAAGGCCGTCATGTAACAACGGTAATGGCCGTTACGGAAAAAAAAAAAAAAAACCCGTGACATCCATTACAGCCCCAGTAAAGGCTGTAACGGTTCATGATGGGACCTATACATGTTTTTCGTTTTTTTTTTTCAAAAAAAAGTAACCGTAACGGCCATTATGGGGGCCATAACAGCCACTACAGCCGTATTGTAAAGGTAACGGTGGTGACCGTTACGGCCACCGTTAGTCTGTTACCATTACTGATACATTGCCCACAAAGCATGTGCTATCCTATAATATTTCCCTTTCAGTTTTGAGTGGTACAAGACATCACATAAATTTCGCTTCCCCCTGAAAATACACATGATCCTCGCTTCCCATTTCCACATTCATTTCGGATATATGTATAACTACAGGCCAAGTTCTCTGTTCGTTCCCAACAGGGAACTTGGCTGTTTAGAACTTAGTTTGTAGATGTGGGGGCCATGGTGATCTATCCAAGCTGTTGATCTGATGGCCCATATAATGGATGGACGATTCCCTGAAAATCTCCCAAATTGGAAGACCTAGACATCAATCTTTGGTCTTTCCTCCATTGAATATGGTTTGTTCATGCATTTCTTTTTTAACCTTGTATTTGCATGCCAACAACGGGAAGGTTAGAGTTGACCAATTGACAAGATATTCTAGGGATGGTCCATCCATGATGGGGGCCGTTAGGTCAATGGCTTGGGCAGACCAACCATAGGCTCCAAATCTACCAACCTCCTTCCAAACTCAGTCTCCTATAACTATCGTCATATATGTTGTAAAACGAAACTGTTCTTGTATCCATTTCCTGTGTCCGTTCTCAGTCTGGTAACTGTGCCTGAGACTCTACCTTTCTCATGTGTGTAGTTCCACCAAACTAGCCTGTCTTTTTTTTCCCTCCTTTTCCTGCGCCTGCTATTTTTCTCATTTATTAGAATAGCCTGTTGAGGTATCTAGCTCAAGCAATTCATGTTGTTCTTTCAGCTTTTTCATCCTTCGTTTTCGTTTTCTTCTTTTTTTTTTAATGAACAATTGCCCAACTTCGCAGAAAATATGTTGTGCGTATTACCTTGTTTGTCTTTGTTTCTTCTGATACAAATATTCTCATGTTGGAATTCTCATGATGCAATGAAGAATAAGTAATTAATATTTTTTAAAAATGATAATAAAAGGGAGCTACAATTTGTACCCACCCTGTTTGATATGCACACACAATCTATCTTTCTCCGTTTAGTGATACAATAGAACAAAGTTGTAAATATTATGTTGCGAGTGGGAAGAAAAGTTGTGGGACTATCATATAGGGTGAAATGTAAATATCAATTCCCTTGAAAAAAAGGAGTGCACTAGGTGCCTCTGGAGTCCTGGCATTTCTGTGCCTCCCAATTTCTGCACATGCAGCGAACATGGATGAGATCAAACACAGTAATTTTTCATTTGCATATGCAGGCTTTGGTCTGAAAAATTCACAATATCTGGAGGATCCCATCCCATTAATTGGTGGCATGATTATGAATAGTAAATACAAATATCGGTAATGGCTCCCGTGCCATAAGGAGATTTTTGTTTATCAGACGGCGAAGATACTCCGTTCAAAGCAATTTTCCATACGTATCAATCAAAGGTGGATCCCACAGGATACGCTTTCTTGGGATCATCATATACATGCGCCACATGTATGGCATACCATTTGGAGGCACAAAAATGCCATCTCTCCAGAGGTTGTGGATCCACTCCTGGAAAGGAATTAAGCTGAATTCTATGCATAAATCTTCTTTCAGCCTCATACAAGTATAATGACAAATCTCCTTCTTAGCAATTTCTCTGCTCGGAAATTTCTTGAGGGTTTTCTCGGTGATATTATTGGGAAAATCTTGCCAAAAATAATTTTTTTTCTAAATTAATAAATAAATTTAAAATTTAAATATATTTTCATATAACAAATTTCGTAAGGTTTTTACTTTTTTGCAGTAATATTGCAATATTTTTAATCTGCTGGTGTTTTGAAAATCTCGTGATAACCTCATTTAGCGCATTTTTCATGATATTATTGTGAGATTTTCAAAATCTTGGTGGTATTTGTCACATTGCTTGCAAGTTGTTCCTTCATGTTGGGGCAGGACTTTGTGTACTTTGCAATTTCATGTTCAAATTTCTTGTAGGTACAAATGGGTGTACAGGTTCTCCGCGATAAGCAAGAGATTGCAGATGCTCAGTTGCAGCTGGCGAAGCTGCAAGTCTCCAAGGGAGAACGCCAGCCAACTGAAAACCCAAACACCCAACAAGCAGCTTCTTCTCAACAAGCTGTATCCCAACCGCAGGAGTCGATTCAATCGCACCTGCCTTCGTCTCCTCTTCTGCCACCTTCTCAAGCTCCTGTCCTCCCACCGCCAGCGCCCAATGCTCCTCCACCTTCAATGCAACAAAACCCACTGCCAGCTCAGCTTCAAGCTCAGTTGCCCCAGAACCAGATGCCCTCTATCTTGCCCTCATTAGGAAATGCATACTTCCCGCAGTCGGGCCAGCCAGCGGAGGCCCACCATCAGCAATATCAGATGCCAGCTCAGCCACTCCCACCGCCTCAACAGTATCAAGCACCCCCACAAATTCCTCAGTACTCCCAGCCGGCCCCACCTCTGCAACAGCAACAGCCTCCAGGGCTCACATTCCCTCCACAGCTCCAACCTCCATCAAGCCATCATCCTGAAGAAAGTCCTCACATGCCACCACCTCAGACCTACCCACCAAACATCCACCAACAGGCCCCGCTGACTCAGCCGCCAAGTGGGCCCCCTACATCCCAACAGATTTACAGGCCTCCTACATCCCAACAGATTTACGGGCCTCCTACATCCCAACATACTTATGGGCCCACCACCCACACATATGAACCCTCAGGGAGCAGGCCAAGTTCAGGACAGCCAGCGTTTTCTGCTGGGTATGGCCCGCCATCTGGGCCGACTTTCAACGATTCATATCCCTATAGTAGTTCCCCTGCTCACTACAGCAGCTTGGTAAAACTGCCTCCGCATTCTCCTTCTACACCTGCTGGTGGAAGCAGCTACCCACGACTCCCGAAGGCCCAGATACTACCACATGCGTTACCGACTGCAACCAGTGTCAGCAGCGGTTCCAGTTCTGGCGGGACTGGGAACAGGGTCCCAATCGATGATGTGGTCGACAAGGTGGTGACAATGGGGTTCTCAAGGGACCAGGTGAGGGCGACAGTGAGGAAGCTGACAGAGAATGGGCAATCGGTTGATCTGAACATGGTGCTGGACAAGCTGATGAACAATGGCGAAATCCAGCCTCAGAAAGGTTGGTTCGGGCAGTGAGCGATGGTTATTGCCGGTTTCCTTCCATGGCTTGTTATGTATAGAAAGGTAAACCTCATTGCTTTGATTTCTAGTGCTGTTGAACCTTCTTCCCATTTTCAGTGCATTTTATTGGAGGACCCTTCGAATATAGAGTTGTTTCCATTCAAAAATGTAAATTGAAAGACTATGGTTTTTGGGGGATTTTTCACTGTATTTGCTTCTAATATCTGTTTGGATACTTTCAATTTCCACTCCACATACTGAAAAAAATAAATAAATAAATAAATAAAATTTCATCTTGGTCGCTGATCTTAGGGTCCATTTGGGTAGGGGATCCCACTTAATCGGGATGAAGCCTAACCCCGATTTCGCAGGGTCACATGCCCTCGTTAGATTCGCAATGCTAAAGTGCTAGTTTCTTTCATGTCATTGCAATTACCGTCACTTTTATTTATTTATTTTCGTTTTATTTTTTGAGAGGTCATTTGGTAGCAAATCAATGTGAATTGGGATGTTTGGCAGGAGTGTATTGATGTCAATTGGAATCCAATTCACATCAAATACACAAAAGGCACTTGTTTGAAATCAGAGTGAAACCATGTGATTTCATTTCACATAGAATCCAATTAGCACTGATTCACAAGTCACGGTCATCTCTCTCGCGCTCTCTCTTCCAAATATCGGCTGCCAAATACACTTCGGTGACTCTGATTACCGGATTGCTGGTGATTAGTGGCTGCCAAATACAATTAGTGATTCCATTTCACATGGATTTCATGGCAATTACCAATAAATATCAAATTCACCTCCCAAACAACTCCCAACAAGTCATTTGGATGCCTACAAAGTTTTAAATTATAAACACTTTACGAGGGTAATTGGCTGGAAATTGGCAAATGATTACTTGCCTATGTAACTGTGTGATGACATCACTTACATTTGACTGTAATGATTATAATCTACCGTTGTTTGTTTTACATGAGCATCATGGTAAAGATGATAATTTCATAACGTAAAAATGTAATAATTACAATTTCCTTTACTCGTTTGCTTTATAGGTGTATTTGACCATTGATTTTTGCACCGTAATTCTCTCTTAAACAAACACCTTAAAATGATAATGATGTCCTGATTACATTGAATTACATTGGAAATTGGAAAATCATCTTGGCCCTCATGTGTAAACTGTTTGCATGTTATTCTGCTTGGCTTTTTTGTGGTAATCTTGTTTAGTGGTAAACAGGTTTTGTGGATGGCTAACTTATAAGGTGTTTACAATGTATAAAGTAGGTATTCACACCATATGTAGCTCAAGGCAGTAAATCCTGCCAAAATCGGCAAGTAATGTAAAAAGGATATGATTTTTTTAAGCACTGGATGGATTTGATGTCCTCCATCCTTAACAATGGCCCCAAATGCAATCTAAAGATATTAATGGTGGAGATATCCCATCCTTTTTACTTGTGTGGTCCATTTGATAATCAATCAAGCTTTTTTTTTGGGCCACAAGAGAACATCAAGTGAAAACATAATAGACACATTAGATGTACAATACATATTACTATGAGCCCGACACGTTATAAGTGTATATGAACCATTGTGTTCTATTATTTATAATGTATTTTTAGCCGTAAAGACTTTGACTGTAATATGAAATATCACTTTTTGCTAGGTCAAAAGGTGTTATATTTTCATAGCAGATGCAATTACCCAAACAGCCCCTTCAATCCAATTATCTTTAATCCCTTTATAAATCAAGGATTTTATGAATTACCTTTAATCCCTTTACAGATTAAAGATTTTACATGCATACAAACAACCCCCAAGAGGAATGCTATGATGCTCTCAAAGCCTTATAAATTATAGTGCTCTTAGTGTCATTAGGACACTTGGACCGTCCAATCAATTGATCTAGAATCTTCACTAAGATCCAACACGTTATATGGGTTACCATGCAAACATCACACCAATCTGACAAATATTAACCACTTGATCAATCGCCTTTAATATGGGTGGTCAAGATTGTTTACAGAAAAGTTGGTCCTAATCAACGATTTTGATCCATCTATCTGGTCCAATCAAGGACTGCTTATGATTCTAAAGATCACTTTTGTTAGGCAATCGCAGCCATCCCATCCAAGGCATGAAAAGAGAAGGGGAAGCAAAGTAAGGCCAACTCAAGGAAGTTGGATCATCCGATCATTGCCATCTTTTCATGGTAGTCCATGACATATATTTTGGACTTAATAGACGGTTCAGATCTATTGATTGGATTATCGGACCTGGAGCCGATTTGAACTGGACTCCAGATGTTGGTCCTGCATTGCTCTGAGTCGTAACAGGCCAGTGGAAGTTATGGGTCAGGCCAAACCAACAATGGGCCTGATTTAGGTCCAATCACGGTCCAACTTTGCATTGGACCTGAGCCTGAAAATGTGGGCCTGCTGTAGGAGGATTTCATAAAAGAACGGCAGTGGTCTGATTTCAATGTTCCAAAACTGCAGTAGCTGAACACCTACCGTTTATCTGTCATACTCCGTTGCAATTTTGGGTTGGAACTGAGCCACCAGATCAATGGTCATGATCAAATGTGTGCCATGTTTGGAGATGACAGGGAATACGTTGATTCCAGCAGATCATGTGTTTGGGGCCCATTGTGGTGTATAAGTGCCATCCAACCTGTCCATTTGATGGGCCCAGCCATGTTAGGCCTGGATACCATAAGCCAGCCGGATCAATGACACCGTTGGGCCACACGGAAAGGATCGATGGGCCTCATTGGGGAGGGTGATGCCCACCATAGAAACTTCGAGATGGAATTTGTGTCTACTGTTTTGTTTATATGTCCTCTAACCCACCATCTGGTGGGCACCACCATCATGTTTATACGCGTGGTTTGTCCCACCTAAGTCTTGGATCAGGACGATTCTTGGGATGTGCGGTGGAGATGAAGAGGCGCAATAGATGCATGGTTTGGATAGCACATACAGTCAGAAGTGGGCCCCACATACCTAGAGGCACGTAACAACTGACATGCCGGTATGTTGAACTTTGTCGTCCAGGACCCGCGTGCCCGACCCGGATTTGGTGGTGACCCGAGCACCACGGGTCCACGGCGATCGTGGTGTGAGGATTCTGTGGGGCCCACCATGACGTATTGTTTTATCCACTCCGTCCAACTGTTTTTCCAGCTCATTTTAAGGCATGTTCAAAAATCGAAGCATCAAATCGACCACACCACAGGAAACACTGAGGATAATGACATCCACCGTTGAAACCTTCTCAGGGCCCACAGCATCAATGAGTTTTCAACGGCAGGCGTAGTCGTTCAATCCCCACTGTTTTCTCTGTGGTGTGGTCCACTTGAGCTTTGGATATCCTTCAATTTCGCGCTCATGCATTAAAACGAATTGGCAAAATGGATGGATGGCTAAACACATACATCATGGTGGGCCCCACCAATCCAGACTTTCAAAATCATGCCCCATGGAGGATGTAGCATGTCCACAATATCAATTTGTTCGGATGATCCTAGCCATTGGATTCAGTTTCCATCCAGTTGGCTTTAAATGGCCGGTGGTCGTTGGTCCACGCTTAATGGGCAAAATCAGATGGTTAGGATCATCTAATCGGTTTGATTTTCAGAATCTGACCATCCACAATGGGCCCATGATTTCAACAGTCTGGATGACCGTGCTTGTAGGACCGCCCGTAGATGATCCGGCCGAAGCTTCGAGGGAGTAGTCTATGAAGTTTTGATGCGCGGCACAGTAACTCTGCTGTGGGATACATATGAGGGCCTGTATGTACACATTGCATGTACCACAAATCCAAACCGTCCAGTGGAGAGAACCCACTATAGATGGCTTATAACCTAAAAGTTGTAATGAAAACGTGACCGCAAAAATCTATTGATGGACATCTAATTGACCATCCAACGGTTGAAATTGGAAAAAAAAAATGTCCACCAATCAGATGCCAGGAGCACGTAATAAATCTAATTTTGAGTATACGACCAATCTTCAGTGGGCCCATTATTTGGGCTTTTGGTTTAACTCACATGCACGTGTCACTGTAACCTGCTGAAAATCCCGCGTAGCAGATCACCACGTGTGGATGAGTGCCGGAGTGCACCTGCAGGGATGCAGACTTGCCTGTACAGGGCCACATGATGTTGGAAACGGATTGGCTACTCCCCCTGCCACTAGCCCGGTGGCCGGTGGTGGGTGCTCTATGGGCCCACCATGATGTATGTGTTTCATCCATGCAGTTCATCCTTTTTACAGATCATTTTAGGGCTTGATCCTAAAAATGAGAGGGATATAAATATCAGGTGGACCACACCACAGGAAAACAATAGTGATTGGATATCCACCATTAAAATCCTCCTAAGGCCCACTGTACTGTTTATTTGACATCCAATCTGTTGATTATGTCATACAGAGATAGATGAAGGGAAAAAACAAATATCAGCTTGATCCAAAACTTTTATGGGCCTCAAAAAGTTTTTAATGGTCGAATTTCATTCAACACCGTTTCTTGTAATGTGGTCCACTTGATATTGGGGTATACCTCATTTTTGGTTTCATATCCTAAAATGATCTAAAAAAATAGATGGACGGCATGGATGAAACATAAACATCATTGTGGGGCCCAAAACTCCCAATCCGTGTCCCATGATGTTTGTGTTATATCCTAACCGTACGTTCGTTTTGGTCAGCTCATTTTAGGATACAAGCAAAAACGCGCTAACGTTAGGGAGATTCAAACTCCAAGTGGGCCACAGAATCGGAAACAGTAGATATAGAGACACCCACCATTCAAAGATTGGTGGGCCACCGTAATTCTACGTCGATGAAGGGAAAAGACAGATATAACCCTTATCTAAAACTTTCGTGACCCAGTAAGGTTTCAACGGTGAATGTTCAATCCTCGGCTCACCCGAGTTCTCGACGAGAACATGTCGTAAAATGAGTTAGACGGAATGACTGCATCTCCCTGGCACGAATTTCCTACAAGACTTGGCTGCGACCGGGAGTCAGCAATGTGGGTGGCCCCTGACCGTAGTGCCTATCTTAATGAGTGCATTGTATATCCATGAATCTATCTGTTTCGCAGCTATATTTTAGAGCATGTTCCTGAAAATAAAGCAGGTATGAATTTTCAATCACATAAAACGGTATTAATTTGTAACTAAAAGCCTTTTTGTGAGTCTATAAAAGTTTTGAATCAATTTGATATCTATATTTTTTTTTTCTGCATGGTATTATCAAGAAGTTGGATGGTTAACAGGTATTTACGTGCATTTATGAAGTTTCTAAAAATGGGGATTCAATGATCGGTGTTTCCTATAGTGTGGTCCACCTAAAATTTGTATTTTGCTTTATTTTTATGACCATGCCCTAAAATAAATGACAAAATGGATAGACAGCATAAATATACAATGCCTACATCAAGGTAGAACTTGATGGTGAGTAGGGTTGTTCACGAAAAACTCACTCAACTTAGCTTGACTTGGCTCGAACTGACTCGGCTTGAATGGCCGATTCAAGTCGATCCAAGCTAATTATTTAAAGCTTGAGTTGAGTTCAATCCAAGTTCCACTAGGGGGCATTTCAACTCGACTCGAACTCAAACTCGACTCGACTCGGCTTGATTAATAGATATATTAAATGATCGTGTTTCCTATAGTGCAGTCCACCTAAAATTTGTATTTTGCTTTATTTTTGTGACCATGCCGTAAAATAAATGACAAAATAGATAAACAGCATAAATATACAGTGCATACATCAAGGTAGAACTTGATGGTGAGTAGGGCTGTTCACGAGTCGAGCTAGTTCGAAAAACTCGCTCAACTTAGCTCGACTCAGCTCGAACTGACCCGACTTGAATGGCCGATTCAAATCGATCCAAGCTAATTATTTGAAGCTCGAGTTGAGTTCAATCCAAGTTTGACCAGGGGGCATTTCAACTCGACTCGAACTCAAACTCGACTTGACTCGAAGCTCGACTCGGCTCAATTAATAAATATATTAAATATTATATATTATATATATATTATTAATATAAGTTTTAAGTTTTAACTTAATTTTAAAACAAAAATCGTAAAGTACCTACCTAACCGTACACACCCCCTTTTCCTTTCTTTTTCTTCTCTTTCTCTACCCACAACCAGTCGCACGTCTGACCGGACCACCACCACCAATTTTCATTTCAGCTTTACAATAGTATGATTTCAATCTCTTGAGATTTACTTTTTGGGCAAGAAACCCAATAAATTCGAGATGACTTCTTCTCAGATTTGTTAGAGCTTCAAGGAAATCCAATGATTTAATTGACTAGAGCTCTTTACTTAGATTTCTAATATATGTTCTACTCTATTTCTTTTCTAGCACTTGGATTTTTGTTGGTGGAAGAAGATCATGGATAGATCGGCTCTTACAGGTTTCCTCATCCGATTTGAAGTATTATTTGATTTTTTTTCATTAGATTTTGCTTTTATTCTCCTAACAATTTTTAAATTTTCATCAATGGAGGAGAATCAATAACAGAATCCATTACTCTCTCACCCAAGAAGCTTGAGCTTGACTAGACTCGACAACTTTGGCAATACAAGCGAAGCTTCAATGTTGAGCTCGAGGCCAAGCTCAAACTCGAGTACATCATGGACAAGACAAGCCAAACTTGGCTCACCTTGACTCAACTCGGCTCGATGCCCACCTCTAATGGTGAGCGTCCAGCCTACATCCCTGGTTGTGAGTAGAGATGGGCATCGAGTCAAGTCGAAACAAGTTAGGGCTAATTTGACCCGATTCAGTTTGAAATAGGCTTGACCCAAACTCGATCCGACTTGATATCGAGTCTAACATGCTTGACTTGATCTGAGTCTAGTCTGACTCGGACTGATTTGAACCGAGTCTGATCCGATTGGAAGTACCGAGTTGAGTTAAGTTGGCACCGAGTTGTATAGAAAGATGAGGGAGAGAGAGACTAAGAGAGTGAAGATGAGAGAGGAGGAGGAGGGTGGTGATGGTGGATGGCTATCGAGCTTGGAGGATAAGGAAGATGAGAGAGGGAAAGAGAGAGGCCGAGCTTAGAAGATGAAGAGAATTAGGGAGTGAGAAAGAGAGAGCTTAGGATCAAATCGATATAAGGTGCAGCAGGTAAGGTAAAAAATGATAGAAATTAGTTGAGATCATTGTTCCTACTTATAATCATGGTCATGCCGGATATGTTTCAATATCGAGTTCAACTCCAAATATGAATACGAGCTAAAGCAGGGGATGGACGGATGGCCAATGTGAATGAACCTCATGCATTCATTAATGGTGGCACAACAGAGTTTACTCGGTAAAATAAAGTGTACCGAGTATCAGGGATTTTTCGAGTGCCCACCCTTAAAACCATATTGGGCCCACATTTTTGGATCAGGCATCTATAAACAAAGCGGTCGGATGGCATGTAAACATCAGGACAGGTCCCACTGAGTTTTTGTCTCCTGAGCTCAACGGAACAGGTGGTCTGGGGAATTAAAATTCACATATGAGATTCCCGTACGTACACGTGGCATTTACCACATATCTAAACCGTCCAGATGGTGGGACCCACCGTAGATGGATTATAACCCAAAGATCAATGTGAAAAAGCATGACCAGAAAGGTCCATCGATGGACATCTAATTGTGTCTCGACGGTCGAAATTGGACAAAAAATGTCCACTAATCAGATGGCAGGAGCACGAAGTCCATCTGATTTCGAGTATGTGATTAATCTTCAGTGGGTCCCACCTTTTGTGCTGCCTTGATTTGAGGTACACGTGGTATTTCCACGCACCAGGTTGGCACGTGTGAATGAGCGCAGAGGTGCACGTGTAGAGCGTTCGCCCTCTCACAAGAAATGAAGTCATTCTTCGTCTTTCATCTCACACAACGCCTCGGCGTTCACCATAAAACGCCCCAGATCCCAGAAATACCCCTGGAATTCCATCTATTTTCGACCGTCCTGCGTCGAATCAGATGAATTCGTCGCAGTTCATGGACAAAGAGATCCTGGGCCTGTCGGGATCGTCTCCCCAAAGCAGCGATTTCTTCGATCTCTTAAACCTTCGTCCGGAAGATAAAAAGCAGAAGAAGAAAGAAGAGATCTTCCCCAGCTACGATTTCCATCCGATCCGGTCCGTCGGAGTCGGAGGCTCGTCATCGTCAGTCGCAGCTGCAATGAATCTCGAAACCACGGTCGCGGGCTCTAGGGTTTGGAATTCGGCAGATTCGAAGACGAACAACGCTTCTGGATTTAGAGTAAGTTTCTTCATCTGCAGTCCCACCAACTACCAATCCTTTATTTCTGTGAATTGAGTTGAATCGTGCTCCGACAGAGTAATGATCCCGACCTGTCCGTGTCATTTCCCCGTTTGGATGGCGCATTGCCCAAAAACTACGACGATCGGTTAAATCCTAGCGTACTGGCCGGTGGCCATCAAATGGACGTTCGAAAACAGTTTTAAGTTGCTGTCCAAGTCTGTAGGGAATAATTGGATGGTTAGGATCGTCGAATTGCTATGATTTTTTGGTCATGCTTCATCTGATGCAACCAAATGGCCACATGAGCCGATTGATAAAGATATAAAGAATCTAACCGTCCAAATTGTCTTGATTGATGATCTAGACAAGATCCGTGGTTGGATGATCAATTGAATGAGATCAATGGTTAGATTACATAGTTGGATTCTTTATATCTTGATCAATCGGCTTCTGTAGCCATTTGGTTGCATCACTATCCATGATTTGGGCCGTCATGATTGATGTGTATTTACACACCATGTGTATGGGGGATGGGACAATGCATACGATCCATCATATTCATATGTTATATAGTTCTTGATGGAATATGCAAATTTATAGGTAGTTTTACTAGATGTATGGTGTTGTTTTGGGTGGGTGCTGAGCAGTAATTCAATGGGTGTTTGCAGGTATTTTTAAGAACTTTTCGTGGGTAAGTAAATAGGTTGTTTTCTTGTTTTTTGTTGAGTGGTCCACTTATGCTGACTGCCTAAGGGATGAGGATTTCTTGTTCCTTGTTGCTTAAGGGCTGACGCTATCTCAGCGTTGCCTTTTGTTGTACTTGTTTTTGTTGTTGTTTCTTCCTTTTCTCTGTTGTGTTTTTGTTTTGGTTTAATGATATTCGTAACCTTTCAAAAAAATAAAAAAAATAAATAAATAAATTTAAATAGGTTGTTTTCTGATTTTAGAGAAGGTTTTGGTAGGTTGGACAGAAATTTACTCATAGATCATTTTGAATATAATTTGTTTGGGTGTGTCTAGATGCTCAACTGAATTGAATTGCGATCCAATTCAATATAGAACTATGACCAAGGTGGGGATGGTGTCACTTTTATTTATAATGGTAGCCAAACCCCTTACTCTTTTTACTTGTGTTCTAATCTAGACCTGAAATAATTGTAATATCAATGTGGAGGCTATTTCCTCCCTATGAATGGACCAATGGAGTGGGTTAGCCTAACTTCAATTGTATCAACTTTTGTGGGTTTGATTGCTACAATCGATTCAATTGAGCATCCAAAAATGCCCTTATCATGGTATTGAAAAATGGTTACGTTATGGCTGTAACAGCGGTTCCAGTTATGTAAAGGTAACGGTGGTGACCATCGTGCAATATCGGGTTGTAATGCCCAATTTGAAAATTTGCCCCTTAACGGGCCTATAGCAGTCATAATAACTGTAAGAGCTGTTAAGGCCCGTATCGTAACAGCCACAAGTCTAGCTGTTATGGCCACCGTTACCGTTATTGAATACCTTAACCCTATATATGTTGTTGAGACTCGGAAGAAAAATAAAAATCCCCTTCCTCTTTTTTGAAAGATAATGATTTTCATTAAAGAAGATAAAAATACATCAAGATAAAGTAAATGAGTTTCCAATATGAAAGGAGGGCCATTGAGCTCCCCCTTTGGCTAAAGAATCAGACATGGCAGCATGAGCAAGTAAAATGTTTAGGCTAATACAAGATAAAAAATTTCATCAAACATGAAGGAGAGCTTCCACCACGGTTCATCATGGGCTTTCTGAGTATATGAGTCTCCTTTGGACTTTTTGTAGTGTCTCCTTGTAGTTTCCAATGTGCGCCTAGGATAGACAATTAAGAAGAAAGATACAAGAAGTTCAACCATAAAAAGTCTTGATATTAGTTGATATGTCTTCCAATTTGGGGGATTTTCAAAGCATGCTTCCAACTTAGTGGCTATATCTTCCAACTGATTTTCTCACATGTTTCGGGATCATATCATCATCATCTAAGCCGTATCCCAACTAATAGGGTGACTCAAAAGAGAAGAAAAATTTTCATCTTTTGGAGCGTGGCGAGGTGTGTAAACCTTATGAAGAAAGGCGTTGCCAACATACATGACTTGGGGCTAATGAATTTGTTTTTTATAGAGCAAGTGGTGGCGGCAGTTTGGGGTGGAGAAGGATGCTCTTTGGAGAGAGGTTATTGTTAGCAAGTATGGATGCTCTAAAGGGGGTTGGTGGATGAGAGAGTCCTCTCTTTATAGGGTGCCGACGATGTGGAAAGGTATAACAAGTGTAAAAGCTAATTTCAAGGAACGAACTGGCCTTTCTTTGGGGAATGGAGAGAATATCAAATTTTGGAAAGATGTGTAGAGGGGTGACAGACCTTTTTAAATCAGATTTTCGAAGATTGTGCCTGTTGCCCTAAACTGGAGCATCACAGTCGATCACTGCTATATTTATAGTGATGAGTCGTTGGTGTGGGCCCCCACCATGCTGCTGCTACCTTTGGGATGATGAGGTGGATGAGTTTGTAGCCCTTGTGGACTGCTTGCATCGTTGTAGGCCAATGGATAATGAAAAGCGATGGGATGGTGTGGTCTAAAGAGAAGTCAGTGTGCTTCTCGGTTAAACCTTTCTATTTCTTGCTTCATAACGGAGGGGGAGTGTGTGGCAATATGAGTCACATGTGGCATTATGGAAAACCCCAAAGATCGGAGCTTTTAGGTGGTTGATTGGAAGGTAGAGTTTTGACAATAGATAACCTTCAGAAGTGCTCTATGGTTATTCTGAATGTTTGTCTCATGTGCATGTCCAACGCCCAGTCAGTTTACCATTTATTCATCCATTGCCCCTTTGCAAGTCAAGTTTGGGCTTTTATTTTATCTAAGATTCAACATCTCTTGGTCTATGTCCCTCTTGAAGTTGGAGATCTCTTTATAGCTTGGCATGGGATGTCTTTTCACAAAAGCATTAGAGCTGTTTGGAGGCTTTATCTTCTTGCCGGGTTGTGTTCAGTTTAGGGAGAAAGGAATAGGAGATGCCTCCGCAATGAAAGTAGGTGTGTTGAGTGGATAGTGCATATTGTTGTCATATGCGATCGCATATGCGGTTTGGGCCATGTGTAGCACATATGCCATGATGGCATATGCGGTTTGGGGAGTATGTGATGGCTTATGTGATTATGCCATTGCATACAGAGTATGCAATGGCATACTTTCTCCCTCACTCTAAATTCTCCCTCTCTCTTAGTATAACTTGTTAATTGTTTAAATTTGTTTTGTTAAATATAATATAACTTAACTTTAGATTCTCTCGTTGATTTATGTCATCCACAAACAACATTCACCACAGGACCTCATCTTGCAAATGCCTATTTAAGTCATCCATAAATTAAGGGAAGAATTATGAACTTAATGTCCACTCTTGGTGTAGGCCTACTATAATTGGAAACTTACTTGTCTGTCCACTAGTGACCCTCACATGAGTTACTGCTCCCTCTTACATGTCCACTACCATGTCAAGATATTGTTTTGAGATTCCTTTTCTTTCTCAATATCCATCGATTACCTTTAGAGGTTCTTTTGTGTGCTTTCACTAAGTCAATAAAGACCATTTATGGTACAATATAAAAGTCTAATTAGTGTTTTAGTGCTGTTTGATCTCTTCTGGGATATAAAACTACAACTCACTATTGTCCTTCCTCAATGGTTGAGTCATGCCAAACTTGCACATCTAGGTGCACTTGGGGCCCATGTGAGGTGCATAGAAGCTAAATGCCCCGCCATGTCCTATCTAAGGCATGTGTGAAGTGAAATTCATGAGTAATACATTTCCAATATCATTAAAAACTCTGCATGGAGGTGTCAGCACGTCAGGTTTTTCAAGCTTTGAAAGATCTGCATGTACATTTATCAACCCATATAGGCACCCTAAACACCCGACATGTGTGTTAGTATCCAAGTTATGTACTTTTTTTTTGTGTGTGTGTGGAACATCATCCAAGTTACATACTTTTTGCCATATTGGGAAATGTATTTAATATTTCACTGGAACATGTGCCCGTGTTGTGTGGGTAACGTGATTTTGAGATTCTTGTGGTGCTGCATATGAACTCCTCTTAACATCGCTTGGTGTTTTCATAATCCATATAGAACTATGATACTCTGGAGCCCGAGGAATTTGCAAAAGTTAGTCCAGAGAAAGATACGGGCACTTGTGATACTGCTACGGTGTCCGAGATTGATCGAACAATGAAGAAACATGCTGATAATTTGCTACATGCATTGGAAGGAGTTAGTGCCCGGCTGTCACAGCTGGAGACTAGGACTCGCAACCTTGAAAGCTCAGTTGATGATTTGAAGGCCACAGTTGGAAATAATTATGGCAGCACTGATGGAAGGCTGAGGCAACTAGAGAACATACTAAAAGAGGTAAAGTCTTCCCTGACATTTTTCACAATCTGCATTACAATTTTTTCTTCTCCTCTGATTGTCATTTTTTACAATGATGCATTCCATGTTATAGACATTCTGTATGATATATATATATATATATATATATAATAACAAAAATAAGTTTAGGCCAAAGCCAACATGAAAGAGGGAATGGATTCCCAATAAAAATAACTGGGTGGTTCACTTCTTTGTGGCCCATCAACAATTCAATTAGCCTCTCTACCTATGTGGGTAACAAAGTGCTTAGCCTGGAGGCTATCTCCCTGATCTCATTTTCTGCAAAGTTCCTGACTATTCTTTTTAGCTTTGTATCTTACTTTTTGTAAAATGACCATTGATATTAAACTCGCTTCCCCTTGAAAAATGCCAATATTATTGCATCCTGTTTCCTGCAGTCATTTCACATCTATGTGTAGCTTCTTCTTTCTTATTTGCCAACATATTTATTACTATCGTAACAAATGTTGTAAAATGACTCTTCTCATCTCTATTTCCACATCAGTTTCTTAGTCTGGTAACTATCCTGAAACTCTTTTTTTTTCCCCATGCCTGTGGTCTGCCAAACCAACCTTCTTGTTTTTTCCTTTTTTTTTTTCCTCGTCTGCTATTTTTCCCATTTATTAGAATACTTCTGAAGGAACCTTGCTCAAACGATTCCATACCTCCTTTTACCATTTCTCTTTTCTTTTTTTTATGCACAGCTGTCCAGTTTAGCAGATAATGCGCATGTGCATATTACCTTCTCTGGCGTTGTTTCTTCTTATACAGGTTTCTGATGTTGGAATTTTTCTGTAAACTTAATGCAATGAAGAATAAGCTAAATTCGCAAAAAGGATAAGGGAGACGACTTACACCCACGTTGTTTGATATATAATAATGCTGCAACTTGGGTTCAGGTTGACCTGAACCCCGCTGACTCAACCTGAGTTTGGATTAGAGGTTGGGTCGGGTTGTCGGGGTCTTCAGCTCAAGTTAGGGTTGGAAAACTCCAATGCAATTTGAAATCAGGTTGGGTTCTGGTGGGGCAATTTTGGGTTGGCTTAGGTTAGGTTGAGAATAATTACATGTATACGGGTCAGGTTGGGTTGAACCAAATATCATCTCGGAATCTCACCTTAGAACCATCCCTCACAGCATAGCTTAAACTTTCAAACCCTTAGGAGGCCGCATGTGCAACAACCTTCCACAGAAAGGAGGCACGGTATGGGGATGACTTTCGGATCCACCAACGTGTGGGAAAAGAGTCTTACTTAGCCACAACGATCTTCCTCCATAGACTATGGGCCTCAACACCAAAACACTAGACCCACTTTCCTTGCAAGGCCGAATTGACCACCACCAATCTCTTAATTCCGGCACCCCCCTTGACATAAGGACGATATACCTCTTTCCAATTTAGGAGATGGAATTTACCTTCAAAAGCACCCCTTTGCCAAAGGAAATCTCTTAGCTTATCAATTTGCTCAACGACAGCCATCGGACACCTAAAGAGAGACAAAATAAAGAGGGAGGTTGGTGAGAGAAGACTTAATCAAGGTGAGCCTACCCCCAAGGGATAGCAGTTTGCTCGTCCAGGGGTTTCGCCATATGCTCCACCACCTTATCCCAGAGGTGCGAAGCCAATTTACCCAGACACAGAGGGAGACTAAGATAAGAAGTAGAGAAGAACTCAACTTGACAACCAAAATGCTCCACAAGACAAGCCACCTGAACCTCAGGAGCATTGATGGCAAGAAATTCACTTTTAGATAGATTAATATTCAACCCAAAACCACCTCAAACCACCAAACTGAGGACCTACAGTTCAAGACCATTGAGTCATCAGCCTCACAAAAGATAGTAGTATCATCCGCAAACTGGAGATGGGTAATAGGAAACAGGAAATTCTGAACTTTGAAACCCTAAAGAACCACACAGATTTCCCCTTGGATAGCATTCTGCTAAGGTTTTCTGCGACAACCACAAAGAGAGAAGGGGATAACGGGTCCCCCTGCTTAAGGCCCCAGGACACAGAGAGAAAACCGAAAGGGGACCCATTAATGAGAATTGAGAATGTAGCCGAAGACATGCAGCAGTGGATCCAACACCTCCATGTCTCCCCAAAGCCCATCCACCCCAACAAATAATCTAAAAAGGCCCAATTCACATGATCGTATGCTTTCTCGAGACCCAATTTACAGATGATACCTTGATTACTCATTTTATGACAAGAATCCGCACACTTATGGGCAATCAAATCACTGTCGATAATCTGTCCGGAAATAAAAGGCACTCCGGTAAGGCGAAATGACTTTGGGAAGCACAGCTCTGATACGCTGACTCAGGACTTTATCCCACCTAACCGGTAGATCAGACTGATTCTTGGGATAGGGCATCAATATGATGCTGCTGTTCTGATTGATGAATGGATCGTACTTATCATGCCATGCTGGCACATGTGCGGCATGTATATGAGCTTTATTGCACATGCATGTGGACTTGACGAAGCTCTTTTTTGCATTTATCTTCTTTCCAGATCTGGCGATTTGTATTTTCATATGGCATTAATGCAACCTACACTTCTGCTTCTTTTCATTGGTTATTGCCGGCTCAAATCCCTTGCAGGTACAAGTTGGGGTACAGGTTCTCCATGATAAGCAAGAGATTGCGGATGCTCAGCTGAAGCTTGCTAAACTGCAAGTCTCCAAGGAAGACCACCAGGCAATTGAAAAACCAAACACCCCACAAACAGGTTGTCCTCAGCAAGCTGTATCTCAGCCTCAGGAATCGATTCAACCACACCTGCCTCCAGCCCCTTATCCACAACCACCTCAAGTTCCTGCACTCCCCCTGCCTAATGCTCCTCCACCTCCATTGCAACAAAACCCAATGCCAGCTCAGTTTCAAACTCAATTACCCCAGAACCAGATCCCTTCTATGCCACCCTTATCACGAGAACCATACCTTCCACTGCCGGGGCCACCACCGGAGGCCCACCATCAGCAATATCAGATGCCAGTTCAGCAGCCTCCACCGCCTCATCAACAGTATCAAGGACCACCCCCACAGCTTCCTCAGTACTCTCAACCAGTCCCGTTGCCCCAACAGCAGCACCAACCTATCAGGCCTGCAAAACCTCCCCCTCAGCTTCAACCTCCATTGAGCCATCATCCTGAAGAAAACTCTTACGTACCACCACCCCAGACCTACCCACCAAACATCCGCCAACCAGCCCCACTGACTCAACCTCCAGGTGGGTCCACCACATCCCAACAGATTTATGGGCCCCCCACCCACATGTATGAACCCTCAGAGAGCAGACCGAGTTCAGGACAACCACCATATTCTGCTGGGTACAGCCTGCCGTCAGGGCCTAATTTCAGTGATTCTTATCCTTATAGTGGATCCCCCTCTCACTACAGCAGCTCAGTAAAACCATCTTCGCAATCTTCTCCTTCTGCACCTACCAGTGTAAGCGGCTACCCACGTCTCCCAACTGCTCAGATATTGCCACATGCGTTACCAACAGCAACCAGTGTCAGCAGTGGCCCCAGTGCTGGCGGGACTGGCAATAGGGTGCCAATTGACGATGTGGTTGACAAGGTTGCAACAATGGGGTTCTCAAGAGAACAGGTGAGGGCGACAGTGAGGAAGCTGACGGAGAATGGGCAGTCGGTTGATTTGAACGTGGTGTTGGACAAGTTAATGAATGATACTGAAATCCAGCCACAGAAAGGTTGGTTTGGACGGTGAACTATGGGTATGCCATTCTTTTTTTTCATGACTTGTTATGTATAAAACGATAAACCCTTGTTGCTTTGATTTCTACTGCTTTGGAACTTTCTTCCCCTATGCAAACCATCCTTTGAGCGAGATATAACTGAAACTCATGATGGTTTTTGAGATATTTTACTGTATTTGCTTGTAATCTCTGTTTGGATTGTTTGAATTTCTGCTCCACATGTTGAAAAAGTTCTCTCGGATTGTAGGATATTTAGATCCCAGATTTCTCGTATGAAACTGAAAACGGGTTTATGTGAAACAGTTCTAGGAATAGTTGTATAAGAGCCTCTCTCATTCGCTAATTGTTTCGTGCGATTTTCTGAAATGCCATCTGCAGATATTGGAACTGTAGCAGGGCTGTAAATGGGTTGAATCTTGTTTGATTTGCATTGACACAGACCCCACCAGGTTGGTAATTGCATCCGATGGCCTACAAATCACATGTATAGTTCTAGATGTTAGTTGTTATCTTTTGCATCTCAGAAAAACTTGCATCCAAGACCTCGAACCAGAACATGTTGATGGTGTCATGGGGTCCAACCAACTCATTGAGAGGCCTTTTCTTTTTAGGGGTGTGAACTGCCTGGTTTTAGGTGTAATCAAGGTGATTTGAATCTGACCTGATTGTTAATTAGACCTGGACCCAGGATAGGTTGGTGTTCTGTAACAGTACTCTCTCTCTCTCTCTCTCTCTCTCTCTCTCTCTCTCTCTCTCTCTCTCTCTCTCTCCTATTGAAAGAAATCTGAAAAACCTGTATTGGCCTCATAACGGGCCGTTACAGGTCCATTACAGCCTTTACAGGGGACGTAATGGGTCGTTGTAACGGCCTTCACAGGTCATTTTATCCGTAACGGCTGTTACGACCTTTACGACCCCATAACATCTAACGGTTGCCACTGTTACCTTTATGTAACGCCTCTACGGCCCCATAATGGCCTTTATGGAACACCATCATTTGACATTGACGGATTAGACTTTCTTTGTCATGGCATTGGTGGTCTGCTGCAGGCAGGTTTGGAAAAAAGAATTTCGGTCAGAATTATGCTCATTGATTATATTACTTCATATCGTACTTCCAAAACTCGGTGATTCGACTTGAATCTCGGCCAAGCCAACTCAAGTCAACGAGATTTTGAGCCAAGTCACTATGAAACTCACCCACAAGCCTGACTCAATTCTGACTTTGCAAGACTCAACTAGTTGACTCACCAACTTGGTCTACTCGGCTCGACTCAGCGTTACCCAGAACAAGTCGCTCGCTGATTGAGGGCTTTTTAATGATCTTTAAAATAAATAAATAAAAACCTATGAACGAGACCTGAACACAACCTCAAGAAAACTGCAGACATTGCCAGCTACCCATGTGTGGAGCTTGTGAGTAGATTGGCTATTTTTTCAACCCATGTTAGTTCCAAATCTCTGTGATCACTTCAAACACTTCTACTTGAATATTTAATATTGGGCCAAGTCTTCAAGTCAACCTTACACGGCTGCATATTGAGTTTTCAGGCTTTCGAACTATGCTTCATATTGTAACAATGTCCTTCTTTAAGGTGCATTTTTATCATTTAGTTATTAGTGGAATAATGAAATAGGTTAGTCTTCTATAATGGAAGAAGATTTCAGCCTTTTTATCCCCCAAACCCCCTTTTTTTCTCTTACTTTTCTTGTTTTTTCTTCTTCTTTTGTTCTTTTTTCCATTGCTTTATCTCTTATCCTTGACCTACGGCTCTCAGCTAGTCAGCCTGGTTAGAAAATGATTAGGGCAGTTTTATGGCTGGTTAGGATAAGCTAGAGATGGGTTAGTAGATATTGGGTTTATGTGCAGATTTGGGTATAGTTTTAGGGCATAGAAATTAGACTTGGATAGGGTGTGTTGCGGCTGAGATGGGGGCTGGAATTTGATCTGATCTTGGGAATCTGTTGTGGTCATATTTGTGTAAGATTTGGGGCACAATATTCACAATTTTTCAGGATGTTTTAGGCTCCATATGTGAGGATTAAGAGACTATTCAGAGAGGGCTGTAAATGGGGCTAAGATTAAGGGTGGTGTAGGGACTATTGTTCGAACTGTGTAAGGTTAGGGTTTCCGAATTTAGCAAGGATACAGATCATGGTTGATATTTTGGGATATTTTGGATTAGTTGTAGTGTATACGGGCTGTTTGATGCACTCTCGAAAGGGCTGTTAGACGCCTAAACAGTGTTTTGAGCCAAACCCTAATTCTCTTTGTGTGTTTAGATGCGCTTTCGCAAACCGCGTCTCATATCCTGCTTGGGAAAATAGGTGCTATAAAGCTGACTTGGTGAAAACCAGTTGGATTGATTTTTGTGGAGCAGACCCAAAATGTAGGTGTGAAATGCATAAACTCCCTTTTCCCGAAGTGTCTATGCGAACCCTAAATTAGGCTGGGAAGCCTAAGGTTGAGGAGGGTTTGCTATTGGGACTACAGCTTGGAAATTGAATTAAGGGACTGTTTGGTAGCATCAAAAGTTCAGTCTCCAACTTGCTAATAAGGGACATATCTTCTGGCCAAGGTTTCATCATCATCATCAAAGCCTTATCCAAAACTAATTGGAGTTGGATAAACAAATTCTCCCACGCCATTTTATACTATTCCATTATCAAGATTGATGATAAATGAGGGCAGAAGTTGTATGTTGGCTCCTATCCCAATGCAACCCTCCTTTGTTCAGGCCTGCACCAACAACAAGAGCATAAAACTACTATTTTGCATGAAAGAAAGGATGCATAATCCAACTTTTCTACTGTTTCAGGGCTTTTCTTGTTCCTAAAAAGATTTGAGACCTACTTATATTTTTTTATGGTACACGATTGCCGCAAGTGTCACTATATCTTTAAACGCTGCAACTGTGTTAGATGCGACCTTCAAGTTTCCTTGATTTGACGTATGTGCCAAGATGTACTTGAGCATGCGCTATGTGTGTCACCATACATTGTGAAGCACCTCACATGTTTCAGATGTACCAACATACATATTCAAGCACTTTGTGTCATTATACATTTTTTGAAATCATATCCATCAGACCCACACATCCATCAGATGTGCCGAGTTTTCAATTTGCAAATGTGCCTCCAAGTAATCATTCCTTAGTCTAAGTGCTTGGCAAACAATATGAGAATAGATGACATGACTTAGACAGACAGGACCTGGACAATCTTTTTGAGGCTTACTTTTGCTGCTGTCAAATGAGCTCATAAATTAAGATATACAGTTAAAAGTTTTAGGTTTCATACAGGGCTGTCAATGGGCCGCGAGGGCTGGGACGAGGGTCGGCTCCAGCTTGGATTATGGGACGAGGGTCGGCTCCAGCTTGGATTATGAACTAATAGGTCTGGATCTATTCAAAAGGTTGATTTTTTACTTTTATTTTTTTGGCAAGGACCTGGCCCATTAACATCTCGAGCTAGATATGCCAGTTGGGTTCCAAGTTCCAACTAGGGTTGCATCATTAGAAATACGCTGGGATTAGAGGATATCTAAGGCTCGGTGCTAGAGTGTGGGGGTGGAGCTAAGATAAGGGAGAACCGGTCACCTATGGTTGCCTGCACCACAAGAAGTGGTACGCGGGCATTTAAATTGGGAAGATTAAAAGAATTAATTAATACACCCAAGAGATGAAAATGGCCTTTACTGTAGGACTGACAATGGGTCAGGTCAGTTCGGGTTTAGGTCAAGGTATGTTTTGGGTCCGAACCAAACGGGTTGAAAATTGCAACACCAAACCTAACCCATTTCACTCATTTGTTTAAAAGATATAAAAACTGATTTAGTTTTTAGTTATTTTTATTTTTTTAAATCAATCTATAGAAAAATCCAAAAATATTAACCACATTTTTAAAATTCTTAATTAATATAAAATCAAATCCTTATTATATACAGATTACAACCATCATTGCTACGTTTAAAATTTTTAATATATGTAGTTAGCATTTAGCAAGAGTGCAAAAGACGTTGTATATTTTTTAACCAAGTCTACTTACTGATAAGTAACAAAATACAAGTGTGGTCCACCCGATAAGAGTGGATGTTGCTGATTTTTGCAGAATCTGATCCTCGGCAATGCGGCCGATGGGGCCCATTGGACGGTTTGGATGTGTCACGCACATGAGAAATTGAAAATTATTCATGATGGACGGTAACACGTGGTCCAACCGGTTGGGTAGGGGACGTTGACATGTTACAAGGGCTCACACCTACATGCAGCGGCACCATAACTTGTTCTGTTTGTGGTGTCGGAGTACCTTTTTTCAGATAATGTGCCACGTGTAGGACATCCGTACCATAAAAATAGTAGGGTCCATCATGGATTTTGACCTCAGGATGTAACATGAGCTAAAGCATCATGCACATATACATGTCGCACCCCATCGCCCTAGTAGCCTGCGGTGGTAGCAGCCAGATGTAACAGTACCACCGGAGCGGGCCCAAGAAAATTTTCATTGGGTGCGGTCGGGCAGATGTGGGGCCCAGTGGTGTATTCATGGAATCGAACCCGTCCATCAGATGCGTGGCCTAAAAAAAATCCTGCCCCCAAACATCAGCCCGTTACAGAAACTCTGGTGCGCCATAGCACTTGGAACATGCTGAGAGGAAGCTCTGTTGCTCAGATGGGGTCCTACACTATTTTTATTTAGAATCCAGTCTATTCAGGCCCTTCATCCGTGCAAGATGAAGGGTGAAGACAAAAATCAGGCTGTTTCACGACTCAGGTGTGCCACCGTGAAATTCAAGGGCGGGCATTCCCTCTCTTAGCTTATTTCCTTTGCTATGGCCCAGTTATTTTTCGATATACGGTTCATCTGAGTTGATGCATCTGACGAATGGGTTGAATGGTGTGGATACATCATGTGGGCCCCACATCTCGCTGTTACCATCTTAAGGCTACGGTGGTACTGTACCTCTGGAGTTTCGACGGTGGTATGGTTCATCACGTGGGAAAATACAAATATCAGCATGATTCAAAACTTACGTGGCACCGGGATGCTTTCAACGGTAGGCATTCAATCGTTGTTTTCTGTGGTGTGGTCAACTTGAGATTGAGATTTGGATCTGCCTCATTTTATATCATGCCCCAAAATGATATAGAAAAATAGACGGATGGCATGGATATAACACATACATAACGGTGGACCCCACGGAGTCCGGTCGCCTGATAGTCTCCAGGCAATCCGCGCTCCTCCCTGCGATGGACCGGGCGAAGACCCGAAATCGGACTGCGTACTCAGTAACTCAGTACGCTTTTAACCTATTGAGTAGACTCAGTTAGGCCCACCATAAATGTATATGGTTTGTCAACACCGTTTATCCATTTTTCCTGCTAATTTTAACGGTTGATCCTAAAATCGAAGTAAATCCAAAGCTTAAGTGGACAATGCCACAGGAAAGTGTGTGGAATAATGATTTCCAACATTGAAACCTTCCTAGGGCCCACAGTAATGTTTATTTGTCATCCAACCTGTTCATAATATCACAAAAACATTGATGAAGAGAAACCACAAACATAAGCTTGATCCAAAACTTCCGTGGGCTCCAAAAGTTTTCCAATGGTATAAGTTCAATCACACCTTTTCCTTGTGGTGTGGTCCACTTGAGATTTGGATATTTTTACATTTTAGGCTCAAGCCTAAAATTATCTGTTAAAATTGATGAACCGAGTGGATAAAATAAATAAATAACGGTAGCCCCCACAGACTTTACTCAGTACCCTAAAGGGTACTGAGTTACTGTGCGTAATCCGCTTCCCAAAGGCCCCCCAATGCACGTGCCAGCGTATCGCGTACTGCGAGACCCATACTCGACGGGAAACGGATTGGCTACTCCCCCTGCCACCTGCCCCGTGGCCGGTGGTCGGTGATCTGTGGGCCCCATAATGATGTATATGTTTCATCCATCTTAGCAGATAATTTTAGAGCTTGAAGACAAAAATGAGAGGGATATAAGTCTCACGTGTATCACAGCACAGGAAAACAATATTGATTGGATATTCACCATTAAAACCCTCCTGAGGCACATTGTACTGTTTATTTGACATTCAATCCGTTGATCAGATCATACAGACTCAGATGAATGGAAAAAACAAAGATCAGCTTGATCCAAAACTTTTATTGTCCCCAAAAAGTTTTTAATGGTTGACGCTCATTCAACACTTTTTCTTGTAATGTGGTCCACTTGATATTGTGATATACCTCATTTTTTGTATCAAGAATAAATTGATCTGGAAAAATAGATGGACGGCATGGATGAAACACATACATCATGATAGGACCCACAGAGCACCGATCACCAGCCATTGGCTGGTGTCAGGGGAGTAGCCAATCCGTTTCCTACTCGACGACCCTAACCGGCACTGCAGTACCGAAAATTAGGCTAATCCTTTCATCAGATGGCCCACCCATGCATAAAAAATGATCAGTAAGAATGACCCATATTCTGTATTATTCATGGTGCAACTCTTGGTCTGATGGACGTACAGGATCTTACACATGCGTGCCTAGCCACTTGGAGGCTGATTCGACCGTAAGTTCTTGCACAGTAGAACTCCCCACCGTAGAAGTTGGACACCCAAAAATTGAGCTGATCCATCCATCACGTGGGCCGCAACGTGATTTGGAAGTCTTTTATATGGTTGTTTATAATTTTCTGAAGTTGGGTATACCATCGATTATGTTAGCCCCGTTATTAACGATACAATGCCCTAAAATCAGGCCCATGTAATAATCAGGTGGGCCACACCCTATAAAATAATGTATAATCATACAAAAACCTCTGAATTCATACATGGTGAGCCAACTGACGATTGGATTTGCCTGATTTTTGTATAACTTTCCCAGTATGGCGAGAATCTGCTAGACAGGTTGAGTACCATACATAAATCCAGCTGGCCCCAGGCTCATCACTCATAAAATAACCAAATGGGCTTAAGCCTATTCTGCGTTACTTTATATTTTATCCATTCTGTTCATCTAATTTATCAAATAAAATTAAAGTTGAGTCTAAAAATAAAACACACATTTAAGTGAACCACACCATAAGAAACAATATGAATTGTATACTTGCATTCAATAAAATATTAAGGGGAACAAAAGTTTTGGATCAAACTAATATTTGTGTTTTTCTTTTATTTATGTTTGTGTAATTGTATAAATATTTGGATGACAAAGAAACATTACCCTGGACATGAGAAGGTTTCAACTGGGCAAGTCATTATTCTTATTCTTGCCATGGTATAGTTCACTTGAGCTTTGGTTGTGCTTCAATTTTGGGCTCAACCCTTAAAATGATATAGAAAAAAGGAAGCACTACGTGGATGAAGGGAAAACAAGCATGAGCGTGTTGGGTGATCTAACACGTTTGTAGTCCATTAATAATCAATCACCACTGGTTTCTATTGCAGGGTCCACCTGGTAAATGAATCTATTTAATTTTTGAAATAACAACTTAAAATTGTTGAATAAATAATATAGAAAATTATTTTTCCATAAATTGATAAATCAAAAATAATCAAAATTCATGACAGGTTGAAGCACGTATAAGAACATTGTTCTTAGAGTATTATTTGCTCCTACTCAAATAAATAGAGTGTGTAGAAAAGTTCTAGGCAAATAGTTCATAGGATACGATGAGTTTGGTGTGGATTTGTGTTTATCAAATACAAGGATCTACCATGTGGAACTCTTGTGTATAAATTTATGGCAGAAATAATTAAGGAAAAATCCCAAAAAGAGAAAGAGCGAAAATGAGTGTTAGACCATAGCCCTGGTCCGATCTTCGAGCAATGGTTCGGATGAACCATTTTAGATCATAACTTTGATCTGTTGTTCAAGCAATGGTTCGGATAAAACCTTATTTGCTTACTTGTTGGAGTGCAATATTATTTGTATTTCTTGCTTGATTTGTATACCTGGACCATGCTTGTGATAGATTGTAAACCCATGTAGGCACTGTTTATATAGGTTAGGATGACTGACAATTTTGGTCCAAGCCCTTTAAATCATATGATTGTTTATAGTTGTTGGGAGAAAGTATTTGTTATTGGCAGTTTTTTAACTGTTGTGCATGTAGTGTAATAGCTATTGCATGCAACAGTTTCTCACTGTTTGGATTCATTGGCTAATCATTGGGCTAGCCATGTGCAACAATGTAAAACCCGTATCATAATTCGTACTGTTCCTTAGACTTTTGCGGTCATTCCGATCGATTTTCGGCGACTCGCGATCTGTAACCGGCGTTGCGCGAAATTCTGAAACGGATTCTGTCGGTCTGAGTCAGTTCGACATGAGACTTGTACCAGTGCGACCGCGCTGTCGCCGCGGTTCCGATGCCGCGTCTCACGCGCCGAGGCGATACCCAGGCCAGGAAATGTGGGCCCGCGTTCAGTTTGAAAAAACACCGCGCGTTGCGGATTACGAGAAAATCTCTACGAGATGTCCCATCAATCAATCAATCACTCATGTCAAGTACAAGTCAAGTCACTCCATACCCAAGTACAACTAACCCATGTCATGCCTATACATTTCTCTTACACAAGCAACCCAAAGTCCACTCTCACATCACTTCATCCATCACCAAACCCATCACACATCACTCCATCACCCTTTTTCACCCATCACTCCCCTCTCTCTCTCATTCATTCTCAAAAAAATCTCTCCAAGCAAAAATTTCACACGTCCAAGCATTCCCAGGCTTTTCCAAAAGCCAAGTGTGGCCCACCCTCTCATCTCTCATCCACACCATCAAAGGTCCATCATCCACCGTCCAAGGCGAAGGCAAGGAGCATTGGAGGCCAAGGGAGCAAGGAGGAGGCTTAGAGGTGGGTGATCCACCGTTAAATTTCTTTTTAGGGACCACTTGTTTGTGGGACCCATTTTTTTTGTGTGTAATTTGTATCATGTGGGGCCCATAGTAGTGAGGCCCCACCATCACCGTCTCTTATTCTCTCTTTCTCTCTCCTTATCCTTCTCCTAAAATGAAGTGGGCCCCACCGATTCATGATAAATCTACTCCATCCATCAAATGGTGTGGCCCACTACATCTTAGATAAATGATATATATGTACATGAAAGGTGGGCCACGATCGTGTGGGACCCACCTTGGTGAACGTGGACCATGTCCCTGTGGGACCCACCGTGTTGTATCTGTTTAAAGCACGCCGTCTAGCGTCTCTAAACGCTGGACTGGCAGCGTTAACACACTGCACTTTCCAAAAAAAAAAAGGGGAAAAGTATACTTTTACGGTGGGCGACTGATGCAGGCCCCACCTTGAGGTATTTGCTTGATCCAAGCCGTCCATCCTTTTTCTCAGATTACATTAGGCATTGAGCCAAATTTTGGGACCAATCTGACTCTCAAGTGGGTCATACCATCTAAAAACATGTGGAAACATGCCTGAATATATAAGAGCACTTGGTGGGACCTACTTGAAATTTGGACGCATCTTAAACTTGGACTGAACGGTCCACCACGTGAGACACACATATTAGACGATTTGGATCATCTTATTGTGGGCCCCATATTTTTTAAAAAAAAGGGAGAAAAGGAAAGAAAAGGGAAGGAAAATGATGGGCTGCTCCAACATGGCCTCACCTTGATATACATATTTAATCCAAGCCATCCATTTTATTCTCGGGATCGTTTTAGGCGTTGAGCCGAAAAATGAGACCGATCCAATTATCTGGCGGGCCGTGGCATTAAGAATACTAGTATCTTCCTTTAAAACTTGGAAGAATGATTTCTGGGGTCCACCAGAAGCTTGAAACCACCTGAAACTTGTTTTGGACCCCTATTTTTGTGGGAAACATGCAATGGATGGGGTAGATCTGGTTAATGTGGGTCCCACCTAGGATAAAAAAATAATTTTTTTTTTTTATATGACTTTGTGCCATGACGTCCAGAGACGTCCACGTTAAAAAGCGTGGCCGCATTGGCCCACTTGTAGACTCCACCATGATGTATGTTTTACATCTATACCGTTCATTTAATAGGTCCCCTTGAATGGTGCGTTGGCTCCAAAAATCATCCACAAACTGAACTCAGGTGGGCCATACCATCCAAATCATGTGAAGACATGCCTAAATCATATAAAATACTTTGTGGGGCCTACCTGAATTTTTAATGTGGCTGAAACTTGGTGTGAACCCTCAAATAGGTGGGACATACGTAATGGACGGGTTGGATTGCAAATAAACACTTTGGTGGGCCCTACATGGGATCCACTGTGGTATGTGTGGCTTACCACACCGTCAAAACAGTGGGTGGTGACACCCACTGTGATGCAAGTGTTTCACTCGCGCCGTCCGTCCATGGCAGTGGACGGTGGCCCCCACTCAGATGTATGTGTTCTGTCCACGCCGTCCATCACGTGGGCCCCTGGCCACGTGACGTTATGAACGGGTTTGGATGGCAATAAACATTACAGTGGGCCCTAGGCCATGTGATTCTATGAACAGTTTGGATACAAATAAATAGTACAGTGGGCCCAGGTTGGGTAAAAAAAATATATATATATTACGGTGGGCCCTGGGTCTATATGACCTCATCAGCAGGTTTGAATGGAAAATAAACATTTTGGTGGGCCTCTTGCTACATGGCCTTATCAACAGGTGGGATGTAAAATAAACATTTTTGGTGGGCCCCTTGCCACACGGCCCTAACAACAGGTTGGGTGGCAAATAAGCATTTCAGTGGGCCCAGGATTGGATGGAAAATAAATGTTATAGTGGGCCCACATGGGAGTCTACCATGATGCATGAGTTTCATCCAAACCGCCCATGTATTTGTTGTTGTAAAATTATTTCATGGCTTGTGCCAAAATGAACCAGATCTATGGTTCAAATGGGCCACCATAGTATGTGTATAGGGCCATGTTGACCCATTTATGGCCATTCATTTAGGCCCACCTTGGTGCACATCTAAGACCATGGGATTAATCCCATTTGGCATGTGTAATGTTCATGGAATTAAGCCCATTTGGCATATCTAAAGCCCATGGGTTTCGACCCATTTGATATATACAATGCCCATGAGATCCGGCCCACTTATTCTATATAAGGCCCACAGGATCTAAGCCCATTTGGTACATATAAAGCCCATGGGATCAGGCCCATTTGATGTGCAAGGGGCGCAAATGGAATGGCCCATTTGACATATTTAAAATTCATGTGTGTAGTCCCACTTTGACGTATTTCATGGCCCATGAGTCATGGACCATTGCAATGTACATAAGGCTCCTTGGCGAGGCCCATTAACGTAGCCATTTGAAGAATGTAAGGCCCACGCAATTCAGCTCATTTGATATATCCAAGGCCTAGGGATCGAGGCCCAATGGATGTCCTTAGGGTCCATTGCAATGTACGTTTATCATGGTTCGTGAAATGATATTTACGGCAAGCCGTGCCTAGAAAACAATGTTGGTTAAATGTCCGCATTGTAGCTCTCTTTAGGGCCCATTGATAGGTCCATACCCGTTGCTATTCATTGCCTTATAACATGCTTAGTATAACCTCATGACTCATGCCCATACGCATCATATGTATGCTTGATATGAGTAATGACTGATCATAACATACGCCATTGGGCAGACCATTTACGGGACTCGTTATGTGACTGAGTGCCCTACATGATTGCGCAGTACGCGCTGGACTTCTGCATGATTTGACGTGTGATTCATGCATCTCGCATACGTGTGACTTGATTACTACACGCCCTAGCGACATCAGGGCCGTGGCTCCACAGGTACATTGTGGATGACCGTATTGAATACCGGAAATACTTATTCTAGCACTGTGGGTACTTAGGATGTCCTTGGGTGAAAGTCCCAGAACCTTTTTGGTACCAGGAGATGCTCCAGCGTCTAGACCGAGTGGATACATGAGCGCCCGAGTGCCGAATACCAGTAGGCCGCGTCTCCCACTGTGTCGTGGTCGGTTGGAAGGGGGTGTGGCCTTATTCCCCTGAGTGAGGGGGCTATAAGCTAGGCTGAGTTTGACTAGCTCGCAAATGAGTCCGCTATCGACGAGCCAGGTAGGTATTGGCATACTACTGGTCAGGCGGATAGTGAGGTCTTATCCGCTTGCTTGACTGTGCAGCTAGGGAGGTGGCAGTCTCTGCGAAGTGTATTAGACCCCGGTGATATCCAGAGAGGAACTGTACTGATATACGTATTTGAGGAATACCGACTTGCTTGGATTGCATTTCGCATATGACATTTGGCTATGTAGGCCTTGCATTGCATCGGTGTGGCCGATGACATCCATATCTCGCATCATGCCTTGCATTACATAGCCTTGGTATTTTCATGGACTTACCACATACTTCCGCATTGTCCTGATACTGTACACTTGGCGTTTGCCTTATGCACACACTTACACCACCCTCTAAGCTTTTTATAAGCTTATGCACGATAGATGCGTGCAGGTGATGTTAGGTTGCAGCAGTGTTGAGCTTGGAGCGTGCAGTGGTCTTCTGGAGCTTGATTTTTCTTTATTTATGTATTCCCTTTCAGCATTGTACTCAAATGATTATATTAGTGGATATGTAATGATGATGTTTCCTTTATAATTTGGGTAAACTTGTGGTTATGCTTATTACAAGACAAGTGTACGTTCAAAAAAAAAATCCTCCTTGTAGGATCCCAGGATCAGAATCTGGCATATGTTGCGCTGGGAACCGAGAATGGGGTACTACGGAGGCTGTCGGCACCGAATTCAGTGATTGAGATTCTTGTGAATCTGATTTCTGGGTTTGAGGCGTGACAAACAATTTCTGCATGGTCGACCTTTATACGCATAATAAATTACACCTAACTCTATACAGTTACATTTTTAATCTTTATATATGTCACATGGTATCATTCAGACTTCTAAACTCCCAGCCACTTACTTTAGCTCTCTGTTGCACCGTGAACATGTGAAGTGTAAAGTGCACATTTACAGCCACACTGTCTCACATGCCCATTCCCTTGCACCGAGCCCGAGATCGAGACCGTGCGCACGCTTCGCATTAAAACACACAAGCCCGATGTACATCGGTCTAGCAAGTAAAAATAAAGATACTCCACCTTTCTCATATAAAGAGAAAATTCTCCTTCCTCTTTTCTAATGTGGGCCTATTCCCAAAACACTTAAAAAGTGAGTCTTTGCAAAAACAACTTATATATATACTTGAAAATTAATATTTTACAACAAAAATGATATCGAAAACAGGTGGACAACATGCTTACATAATACATACAACAAGGTGGTCTCTATAGTAAGGGCTACACCATCTTGAATCCACTCTCCTTCCCTTTTAAAAGCCAGTTGGCTGGTGGCCCAACACTACCTAGTGGTGTTCGGTGCTGTGGTCCCATTTCCATGTATATTTTTATGCGGACATTGTTGAGTTTGTTTCTGGCTATGGCGAGGGAATGAGCCAAAAATGAAGTAGATCACATGCTCAAGTGTACCACACCACATGTGGAAATAGGGGGGCAATAACCCCTTTAGACTTTCCCATGGCTAAGGCTAGCTATCATATTTATTAGCCATCCATCTCATGTTGATAAAGTCACACCAGTTGAATGAGAGGAAGATATAACTTATCCAAAACTTTTGTGTCCTAATAAGTTTTATCAGTGGGTGTTCAATCACCATTGTTTTTCTATGGTGTGGTCGACTTTTTGATCAGCTTCATTTTTAGGCCTATGACTTAAAATGAGCTTGCAAAATGAATGAACGGAGTGGATAAAACAGGTACATCTTGGTGGGCCCTGCAGCACAACACCACATTTTGCTTGTGTTGCCCTCACCACCCAACCCACTTCTTCTGCATCTGAAGTAGAAATTTGTGGGTCCCAATGAGAATGTACAATATCCAGAGGACCAGAATATCAAACTAATGGGATGACTCTAGCCATTCGCTTGGTCCCCATTCAACCGGCTGTTAGAAGGATTATAGCCAATGGACCGGGCTCAACAGATGACATCGGACGGTTAAGATCGTCGGATCAATTCTGTCAGCATTTTATTGTGGCAATGATGTGTGGGAATATAAACCGTGGATCTTCTGCCAATGTTCAATTCGGTGGAACATCCGATCAGTGAGAATGGTGGGCCACGAAGATAATCCGGAACGAGAAACAGAGCAATCCACTTATTAGACGGGCCACACGTACACATTGAGTCAGACCAACGGCTGCATATTGAATTCAACAGCGTACCCCTTTCTGATGAATGGACCGTCCTGATTTTCTCTCTACGTGATCAGTATGACGTGTCCCACCATTTGAACAGCTCAGATCTTATAAAAAGTGACACGTTGGCGGGAAATAAACTGTTGTAAGTTGCCCCGCCCTCGTGTACAGGGTGCCAGAACTTGTGGTACCGTACCATCTTTATCATATCTCAACGACATGATACTTTAGAATGAAATCAGTACCATGGAAAGTGTAGACCCCACGATTTCTATCATCTAGTAGAAAAATTATTTGGACCACACTTTTGGAAATAAAAAATAACTGATTTTAAGACTCCAACACACAGGTGTGGCCCACCTCTAGAGTGGATTTTCTGACTTTGGAAAATGTTGATATTTGTGGTGGGATCTACCATTTTCATGGTACTGATGTCCTATGAAAATGACGAGTTAGCATAGAAGATGGTAGTGTACGACGAGTTGCATGGAATGCACAAAGAACTATGGTGGACGGTTAAATATCCAGATTCTGGTGCGAGTGCAATTAATAATTATAGGGTCATTTTTGTCAATCGCACACAGGCAATGGTATGGCTACTCGCAATAGCAGCCATCCCATTCTACTCTCCCCACGTGCCAACGTCGGTACGTGCAAGAAAGATCGGAGACATTCATTAGGTTGGGTCCATGACGTTTACGCTATACCTAAAATCCATTCGGTCCGCTCATCAGATGAAACGTGTATACAAAAAAGAGAAAAATATCAACGGTCCATGCATTCAACGTATAAAATGAGTGAATGGACTATCTTCGTTGCAGCTCCTGATGAATCGCCAGATACTCACACATGTGGTGCACAAACACACATGCCATGAAGAAAGCCCCTTCATTTCACGCAAGAGTGGCCATGGCATTTCAATTGTAGAAAGACGCGGTTTACGGAACTCGATCCAGCGTGGCGGATCCAGGCCACTTGTCAAGCGTGTCCAGCGTGGAAACGCCGGGCGCGGATTAGTTACTAACCCCGCCTGTTCGGAGCTCGGGACAGGCGGAGGCTCTGAGGGCCACTGAGGGGCCACTGTTCTGTATGAATTTTATCCGCACCATGCATCTATTTTTACATATCATTTATGTTCTGAAGCAGAAAATAGAGAAGGTACAATATTCAAATGGACCACACGGTGGGAATTAAATTCCTACCATTGAAAATTTCATTGGGGCCACTGAAGTTTTGGATCAAGGCTATATTTGGTTTTTTTTTTTTTTTTAATTAATTTTTTGCTTCATCCAACTTTATATGACCATGTCAACAGGTTGGATGGAAAGTAATCAACACAGAGGACCATAAGAAGGTTTCAATGGTGGCTGTCATTAGCACCGCTGCTTCCAGTGGTGTGGTCCACTTAAGGCTCGGATCTAACTAATTTTTGCTTCAGTAATCTTAAAATGATATGGAAATGTAGATGGACGGTGTGGTTTAAAAAAAAAAAACCGCTGTCATTAGCACCGCTGCTTCCAGTGGTGTGGTCCACTTAAGGCTCGGATCTAACTAATTTTTGCTTCAGTAATCTTAAAATGATATGGAAATGTAGATGGACGGTGTGGTTTAAAAAAAAAAACTGCTGTCATTAGCACCGCTGCTTCCAGTGGTGTGGTCCACTTAAGGCTCGGATCTAACTAATTTTTGCTTCAGTAATCTTAAAATGATATGGAAATGTAGATGGACGGTGTGGTTTAAAAAAAAAAAACCGCTGTCATTAGCACCGCTGCTTCCAGTGGTGTGGTCCACTTAAGGCTCGGATCTAACTAATTTTTGCTTCAGTAATCTTAAAATGATATGGAAATGTAGATGGACGGTGTGGTTTAAAAAAAAAAACTGCTGTCATTAGCACCGCTGCTTCCAGTGGTGTGGTCCACTTAAGGCTCGGATCTAACTAATTTTTGCTTCAGTAATCTTAAAATGATATGGAAATGTAGATGGACGGTGTGGTTTAAAAAAAAAAACCGCTGTCATTAGCACCGCTGCTTCCAGTGGTGTGGTCCACTTAAGGCTCGGATCTAACTAATTTTTGCTTCAGTAATCTTAAAATGATATGGAAATGTAGATGGACGGTGTGGTTTAAAAAAAAAAACCGCTGTCATTAGCACCGCTGCTTCCAGTGGTGTGGTCCACTTAAGGCTCGGATCTAACTAATTTTTGCTTCAGTAATCTTAAAATGATATGGAAATGTAGATGGACGGTGTGGTTTAAAAAAAAAAACCGCTGTCATTAGCACCGCTGCTTCCAGTGGTGTGGTCCACTTAAGGCTCGGATCTAACTAATTTTTGCTTCAGTAATCTTAAAATGATATGGAAATGTAGATGGACGGTGTGGATAAATTTCATAAATCACAGTGGCCCCTCAGTGGCCCTCGAAGCCTCTACCTATCCCGAGCTCAGTATAGGCCGGGTAGTACCTAATCGGCGCCCAAGAATGCCCAAGGATTACCACGCTGTATTAGAAAAAAAAAAAACAACTAAAAAAAAACTTAGAAGAACATTACCGACGGTTAATATATAGAAATCAGAATGCACCTGCATCCTCCTCGTAAGAGGGCTTGTCCTGTTGGCTAGGGGTGTACACGAACAAGCTAGTTGGGTTATCTCGCTTGACTCGATTCGAAAAAGATCGATTCATCTGTGTTTGAAGCTGAGTTTGGGTGGAATTGAGCTGATTTTTTTAACTCGAAAATGAGTTTGAGCTGGCCTTAGCATGACTCGACTCAACTTGGATCGAATCTAGTTCGAATTGAACTCGGATCAAGCCAGCTCGGTGACTTAGTTACTTTGCTGTTGATGCTGTTCATCGAGTGTTTGATGAAATGGATTAGTCCCCGGACCTTTCTTCTCATACACACCAAAGATCATTCGGCTAAACAATATCTGGATTAGAAAATGTTGATCCAAACACTATCCCGGATTCTTCACTTCTATCCAAATCTATCCTCTAATGCAATATTCAAAGCATGCTTCTGTGGCCGAATCCTCTCAAAAGGAAATCAAGAAAACTACACTTGGTCAATGGAACACTAGTGGCCTTTAATTCCAGCGCACAAGTATTTAGATGGAACAAACTTCTTTTTTTCCCTTTGTTTTTATGTTGCTTAGAAGACGTTTAATAAATTACTTGTAAACCATTGTTTCTGTTTTACAAATAGTAGAATTTTAAAGGCATGGTTGATGTATTTTTGAAAATGCTGCAACGGTGAAATCAACTGGAAGTGGCCCAAGCCGTTGGCCGAACCGAGCCAAGCTTGCCAGTCAAGCTGGAGGACCGTGTTTGAGCTGAGGTCAGCTAGTGCCGAACCGACCCGGTTCGACTCGGTGTATACCCCTAACGTTGGCCATATAATATTCACTGCGGGGCCCACCTATCGAGTGGCTGAGGCTCCTTCACACGTGCCTCATTACCCAAAAAAAAGCGGAGAAGTTTTGGGGCAGTCACGTGAGGAGATATTAAAGTGGTATTCACAATCATTGCAAACGTCCAAACATGGAGCGCGCCGTGAAATCGAAGCCGTTCATCAGATGGATTCCACCGTGGATATGCTTTGGGACAAAAATCAGGTAGAGCTGCTCATCAGGTGGGCCACAAGCATATAAGGAAAGTTAGTGGTAAAAAGTTAGTTATCTACGTTCAATTTCACATGTGTGGCCCACCCAATAAGTAGACCAGGCGAGTCTTTGCCTAATCAACATTTATTGCTCCTGATGTGGGCCACACAGCACCTGGTATTTGCACTGCATCGTATTCCTCCGATCACTTTCCAACATGCGGACCGGAATAGTCTACAATGCCAGTTCAGGAGCCAGGAGCCAGGAACCAGGCAGGCGTGCAACACCCGCCTCCGTGGCCGACCATGATTTTCCCTCTGTTATTTCGTATCTAAGACCGTTAATCAAGACGTTCCAAAACTACGATAATGAACCACAACAGGGGAAATAGTGGGATATGGAGACTCACAATAGAAACCTTCTTGAGGCCCACAGTCTCATCAAAGACTTTCATCCGATGATCCCACCAGGTTGGAGAAAGTTCCCAAAAATCAACATGAACTAAAACTCAGGTGGGCCAGACCGTGTGAATTTAGAGGTTTTAGGTATGATTTACATTGTTCACGTGTGGGGTCCCACTTAAGTATTGTATCCAGGTGATTCTGCTACGTGCGGTTAAAAATAAGTGTTGAAACTGATGGACGGAGTGGATTTTACACAAACATCATGGTGTGCCCCACATAGCTGGGTGTTGCACGCGCTTCCCTGTCCATACAGCGGTTGGTATTGTGCGAACATCCCCTCGCGCGAATCGCCTTTCAGTATTTCCTCGCGCGAATCGCCTTTCAGTATTTCCTCGCGCGAATCGCCGCAGCAATTTGCATAGAAAATATGTCATTTACTTCCTTATTTTTTAATTTGCATTTTCCTCTCTCCCTCTCTCTCAACTCCCATCTCCTGTGAGAAGAAAGAAAAATCACCTTCTCCTCGCGCCGAAAAACCCTAACCTTCCAAACAAAACCTCCTTGATCACCCCATAATTACCATCCTGCCACTTCCTTCCGACCCTATAAATATCATTCCAGGGTTTCATCTCCTCCTCCGGCGAACAGATGGAAGGGTAATGCTTTGGAGATATGAAATTTGAGGAATCGTCTCTCACCGGATATCTCGTCAAGAATCTCCAACCCCTGTGAGTACTCTCTGATCCTCCAATCCTTTCTTTTTCCAGCGAATTTTGATCTTCGAAACCGTAGATTCTCAGCCGTTTGATCGGTTACCAGGGCTTAAAGATCGCAAAATTCGATTATCGTCCGTTTATCCGATGCTAGGACGCGGAAAAAACCCTAGTTAGAAGGTTGAGGTTTGTAGTATGCGAATGGGATTTCCTGGTTAGGGTTTTGATAGATGAAAAGATTTATTGTAGTTTTTCCTCGCCATCTGTGTTTTATTCGAGATTTTGGTATCGCCATTACTCGAATATAATGACCGAAATTGAAATACGGTTTTCTGGTGTTTAACAGCTGCTATCTGATGAAAATGGGCGCTCCCCCCCTCCCCAAAAGGAGAATGCGACTGCAGTCTAATAGATGGAAACTAATTGCAAAATTGAAATCTACGTGTCAGATTGTAGCTCGAAATCAGACACAAAACAGTAGGTAGAATTTGAAGACTGCCAGTGGAAGCTCTACAGCCCCCCTCCAATTCGCCACGGGATTGGCTTCTCTAGTGGCAATAATGAAAGAGATCGAAGACAGTCACCCTTTGATCTCATTTACAATAAATCGCTGCTTTCAAGGAGTCAGCTTAGACCCATTCACCCAGAAACCGAAATTATAACACTTCTATCTTCACCCTCAACAGTGATCCTGAAAGGACTTCTTATTTTTATATCTTTGACAAGCTTCAGCCTGGTCTTATTTGCTTCCACCTTCATGAAGAGCACATGCTACACCCACCCAGACCTTCCTGTGTTTCCCATCCAACTACCATTGACGTTCAGCTTCCACAAAGCCGCTGGTGGTTGGGACCACCTAACAATCTTCATTGCCTGCCTGCTACATTTGTTGATAATATATTCTTTCTAAGTTCTGACTGACTCTGTGAAATGAACACCCTTAAATTTGTTTGCTTCCCGACTCCAATTGATAGGGCTGCAACTTGGGTTCGGATCACCTGCCCATTGGCCCAACCCAAATTCGGGTTGGGTCAGGTTCAGGGTGTCCCAAATCGGTTACGCGATACGGGAGCTGAATCGGGGAGGTCTAGAAAACAGAACCAAAACGGCCGTTACGGGGGCTGTAACGGCCGTTACAAGGCATAACGGCTGTTACAAGGCATAACGGCCGTTACAAGGTATAATGGCCGTTATGGGCCCGTAACAACTGTAACCCTAAAGAAAATAGAAAAAAAAGAAAGAAAAAAATGAAAAAAATAACCTGAACGCCACTGCAACTTCTTCTTCTTCTTGCTGCAGCTCCGGGGGTGCCGCTGCAGCTACTCCTCCTGCTTCTTCTTCTTTCCCCTCTGGTGCGGCTCCCCCTCTCGTTTTCTCATTCTCTCTCTTTTTCCCTTTCTTTCCCTCTCGTTTTCTCCTTCTCTCTCCTTTTCCCTTTCTTTCCCTCTCATTTTTTCTTTTTCCCTCTCATTTCTCTCTCCCTCTCTCGGTCTCGAAAAAATGAACGGGCGGTTTACAGCCACGCACCTTATTTTTTTAAGTGGTCTGCGGCGCATGCTGCTTAGTGCACTTGCACTGTTTTAGTGCAGGCGGCCCACCTTGATTTATGTATTATATTATATATCCATGCCACCCACCAGATTTTCCTAATCATTTCAAGGTATGATCCCTAAAATGAAGCAGATCCAGATCTCAAGTGGACCGCACAGTAGGATTGAAGGCCCACTGTGTACTTGCATTGTTTTAGTGCATGTGGCCCACTTTGATTTATGTGTTGTATTATATATCCATGCCACCCACAGTTTTTCCCGATCATTTCAAGGCATGGTCCCTAAAATGATGCAGATCCAGATCTCAAGTGGCCCGCACAATAGGATTGAATACCCACTGTTAAAAACTTATTATGGCCCACTGTAATGTTTATTTACCATTGAAACTGCTGATAAGGTTGCATGGACCTGGATCAAGGAAAACACAAGTCGCAGCTTAGAAATAATAATTAAAAATATAAAAAATAATAATAGAAGTTTTAATTGTGGGAATTCAATCCCTACTATGTGGTCCACCAAAGATTTGGATTTGCTCATTTTTTGGACCATGCCATAAAATGAGTTGGCAAAAAGGATGGACAACATGGATAGATAACAAATGCATCAAGGTGGGTCCTATGTTCAGGGCGTCATTCACTAGCGGTCCACCTAAGGTTTGAATCTGCCCTTTTTTTGGATCATGCTTTAAAATGAGCTGGCAAAATAGATTGACGGCACAGATATACAAATACATCAAGGTGCAATTTCAAGGCCTCTCCCACTAGTGGTCCACCTTAGATATGGATCTACCTCATTTTTGGACCATGCCTTAAAATGATTTGATAAAACGGATGTATGTCCATCCTGGTGGGCCCTATGTACATGGCCGTAAAAATTGTCCATGAGGCTTGAATTAACTCAAAATTAATAAATTAAATTATGACACTATTCTTGCCATGTCACAATTCCAAAATTAAATTATTTAAATGATTTTCATTGTTAATTTGCAAACACTTGTTTTTTTTTGAAATAGGATCATTTGATATTTTTCATTCTCCACTGTTCAATAAATATCCACCAATCCATTAGTGAGATAAGTGCCAATAGGTTGCATGAATATAACATTGATTTGGGGCATCAAATGGTCCACCAAATCAGCTCTAAATCGACAGCACTATTTACTTGAATATAATTTCAAAATTTTTCTTAAGATTTATTGGGAAAAATTATATTAATTTGTTAGATATATGAATTACATAATTGGACATAAAAGTCCCTAGACTGTATGTTGAAATAAAATGTTCACAAGTAACAAGGTATGTAATACACTAATACCTACAAATATGAGATATTTTGGTATTAGATTCATTCTAATTAATTCATATTGACATTATATAGTTAGATAATTAAATATAAAAGATCTATAGCCAATACTAGGTTATTAGGTTCATAAATTCATCAGGCAGTCCGATACGACTTCTCACCAAAGAGCGGACCGTTACACCACCATAAACTTGTTCCAAATTATAAATGAATGCATATTTGGAATATTTAGAATATTCCGGATTTAATGGATATTTTTCCATAAATTTTTGACTTTTGTTTTTTGCACCGTTACCCCGTATTGGCTGATATGGGCCGTATCCGTATCGGTAATGGTGGGCACCGTTACGCCCACCGATACTGCAACGGAACACCTTGGTCAGGTCGGGTTGTCAAGGCCCTCGGGTTGGGGGATGCCAACCCAATTCGAATTCAGGCTGGGTTTGGGTTGAGCAAATTCAGGTCAAGTTAGGTCGGTCTAGGAATAATCTCATTTACTTGTGTTGGGTTGAGGTCGGCTCAAGTATAGAGGACTTCTTGGTGGCTATATAACCATTGTGGCTGTTGAAGCTGAAGTAGATGTACCAACATGAGCGCATTCCTTGAAAATTTGGTTCCACTGTGCTTGGCACTGTTGTTGTCGTCCAAGAAAAGAAGAGCATTGGCGACTGCATTGCCTCAGGTGTGGTGAACTTCTGCTATATTTCTGTCAACACTTCTATGCCATATCTTGATGTAGAAGTTTAAAATCTTGTTTTAGTGCGATGCCAATGGACATTGATCCTTCTTTTTTTCAATTGGGTCATGGTGGAGTCCAATTATCTCAAGCAACTGATCCAGCAACCACATCAGAGCATTTCTGCAGTGGAATCCATTTTGAGTTTGATAAGATTCTTATGAATAATGTTTCATATATTCCCCATAGATGTACCTGTTATTGTTTGGAGATTGGAAATCTTTTTACTCCTAAGCTCTCGTGTTAGAGGGTGATGTTGCTGTTTTTATGGTCTTTATATGGCAGTTCATCTTTCTGGTTTTATGTTATCTACATTGGTGCTAGATCTTTTTGTTTCTTTTTTTTTTTCTCTTCTGATAAAAAAATTCTTACCACTGGCAATATAAACAAAGATGAGGACATGCCGTTATTGTTTGTCGTTCTGTTAACTTGACATTTATTTTTGTCATCCTCCTTTTGCAAATTTGATATTTTGAGTTTTGCTTAGTGGACATACATGTGCAATAAAGCTTATGTACATGCCACACATGCACTAGCATGGCACAAGTGCGAGTTCCAATCCATCCATAAGTTGGTCGGACCTTCTACATGATTTCCCAAAAATAAATCCAGTCCCCTGAGCATGCAGACCCAATAAAGGAAACAGGTGGATGGGTTAGAAAACTTCGCAGAGCTATACAATTTTTTTTTTTGTAAAGTGTGGCCCACCTGACAGTGAATCAACCTGATTCTTGGCGAGCTCATCAATATAGTGGTTCCTTTCTGATGGATGAATTGGATCACAGAATTATTGTGCCATGCTGGCACACATATGGCATGTAAATGACCTTTCTTGCACACGTGCGCGTGCGTAGCAATGCTCTAGCTATTTTACTAGGGATAACATCATTCGGTCTGTAGGACGTGGTTTATTTGCTAATATTACATATTTCAACTTTTAGCAATGCCATATATTTCTCAAGGAATAGTTACTGATTTGAGTTGTATGCATGCTGCAGGACAGAGGCTGATCCTGTGATTCTTGCTGAATATGTGGCGACATTGTTAAAGAAGGACAAACCTACTAAGGAATTGCAAAAACTCTGCACCGAGAACTTGGTTGATTTTTTGGGTCATGGTATGTTTCATCATAGATGATGCATGTCCTGTTTTTCTCTTGTCATCATCATCGTCATGTTCTGTTTTTCTCCTGTCTTCATCCCTAAAAAAAAAGAAGCCATTTTGACCTCGTCAATATGCTGTTCCTATGATGAACTGGTTTTGTCTGATTCAAGTAATGAAACCATGCATATGTTGTTCCTGCAATTAATGTTTAACCAATGCATGTTTGCTATCCTTGAGGATGGACTGTTGAATGTTGATGCGGTTTCTTAAATTTTTTACAGTGAATTATGCCTTAATTATGTAGAATTTTGACGGGCTCACTCTGACTAATAACCAATGGTTTCCATATCATTATTGCATAATGTATTACATCCTTGGGATACAGATGCATATCGGTTATCGCATGGGATATGTCGGTTGTATCATGTAATGTATCATTTTTGTTGGGAAACATTGGGAAGTTGGTCAAATTTTTCAAAGAAACTTTAGGAATTGTTAAAAAACACATCAATGCATACTTAGAAATCAAAACATCACAAAAAAATAAAATAAAATAAGTGCACATAATAGGTTTCCTTTATATGGGTTCCTAATTTATGTATTGTCTAATTGAACGAATGCAATTATATTCAAAGTCAATTAATATAATTTATAATTGTAAGAAGACGTATGAAAATACAAGTAATAAAAAGTAGAAAACTAGAAATATACTAGTGAATAATGCATGCGGCTATGGCCTAGACCCACATAGAGTTGCATGGTGACTCAAAATCATCATCTCTATTTCTCGCGAGGTTGGGCACAGTACTGTTGCTACACAAACCGAGAATACTATCACCATGGTGTGTTGCAATTTGTAAAGGCCATTACGAGGTCGTAAAGGCCGTAACGTATAGGTAACGATGACAACTTGATGGGGGTCTTAAAGTTTATAAAAGGAGACATGAGGCTAGGGTGGGGTCCTAATGCAGGGGCACACTTGGGGTGGGTGCGGCCCACGGAGGAGGTCTTGTGTTCGAGACTCCTTACCAGGGGTGATTAATGTGTATTTCACACCAGGGTCGAGTGGGGTAGCTCGTGAGATACGGGGACACACTCGGGGTGGGCGGCCCATGTGATTTGGGCCCCACAAAGGGGGTTCGGCCGAGGTCCTAACCCATGCGATGTGGGGCCTGGGATATGAGATAAATGGATTAATTCGCCATACTCTAACAGTTTGAGCTTTTAGAGCAAGTGGTTAATTGTCCTGCATCAAATTGGTATCAGAGCAGGAGATCTCGTGTTCGAGACTCCTCACTGGGGGTGATTAATGCAGAGACATTTTCACACCGGCTCGAGTGGGGTCGCTTGTGGGATGCAGAGGCACACTTGGGGTGGGTGTGACCCACAGAGGAGGTCTCGTGTTTGAGACTCCTCATTGGGGGTGATTAATGCCCATTTCACACCAAGCTCGAGTGGGGTAGCCCGTGCGATATGGAGATTGGAGACACACTCGGGGTAGGCGGCCCATGTGATTTAGGGCCCACGAAGGGAGTTCAGCCGAGGTCCTAACACATGCGATGTGGGGCCTGGGCTATGAGATAAAGGGATTAATTCGCCATACTCTAATAGTTCGAGCTTTTAGAACAAGTGGTTAATTGTCCTGCATCAGGTCCACAAGTTAGTCGACCTCTCTTGCAAGCCAAAATAGGTGGTGTAGGTGGCCCCTCTTCCGGCCAACAACGTACATGTGCCTTTTTGTCAAGAAATCTTATTATTATTATTATTATTATTTAAAAGCAACGAGAATGTATATTGAAAAAGGAAAGAGAAAATACAAACAACAGAAAGAAAAACATATCTGCTGAGGAAGCAGACAAGGGCTAAAAGCCTAGAAAACAAAAATCTCTATCTCTCAAACCTTTAGAATTGACTGCCCATTCGATCAGGAGCCTTTAAGCCCTGGAGTCGACCGCGTTAGCAAATGAAGACTTGTTGTTGAAAATATCTTTCGTTTCTCTTGCCAAACACACCTCTAGATAGCTAAAATCGCCATTCTCCAAATAGTAGTTCTGATTTTTCCTAGCTTGAATCCTTGCCAAGACGATAGCAGGTTGAGGGCTGAGTCTGGGATGCACCAACTAACCTTGAACCGCTGGTTGAAGTCGGCCCATATTTGAGAGGAAAAGGGCATTGAACCAGAAGGTGGTTTACTGTCTTTGCATCTTGCATACAACACAAGCATATATTCACTATCTGCATCCCCCTCTTTTTGAGATTATCAATGGTTAAGATTCTGTTCCGCCCTATCAGCCTGCTGGAGCAGATGAACTTGGGGGGCGTTGCGTACCTCCAGATGAATGGGGAAGCAGGGATAGACGGATTCGATATAGGAGCAATGAAGGAGTAGAGGGATCCGACCGTGAAGGATCCGGTTTTGTCGAGCGTCCAGATAAGTCTGTCAGGCGAAGGCTAGTCCGGCATGGTCTTGGAGACGTAATCTAGAAGCTCCGTATATTCAACAAGCTCCCAATCATGGAGGTTCCTGGAACATCTCACATCCCAGACGGTTTAGCCAAAAGTAGCTGAGAAACAATCAGAGATGAGAATATTTTTGTTTGGAGCAAGTTGGTAGATGTTAGGGAAGCGATTTTTCAACGGGTCTTCACCCACCCATAAATCTTCCCAAAATCGGATAGCTGATTCGTTTCCCAGTTTGAAGCTTATGTTTTGAATGACTAACTACTTCCATCGCAAAGTCCCTTTCCATAGATAGGAGGCCTTGTAGGCGAGGAGTCCTTGGACCACCATCCACCTGGGGAGGAACCATATTTGCCTTTAATGATTGAGGTCCAACAGGCATCGCCCTCAACGGCTAGCCTCCAGGTCCATTTACCGAGCAGGGCTTGGTTCATAATTTTCAGTTTCTTAACATTAGCACCTTCGTATCGGAATATCTTGTAGACTTCCTTCCACTCGAGAAGGTGAATCTTCCTTTGATTTTCCTTGCCGTACCACAGAAAATCCCTCCTAAGGTTGTTGATGACCTTCATCACTGAACCAGGGCATCTGAACAGGGACAAAGTACAATGGAAGTTTGGAGAGAGCTGCGTTGATGAGGGTTAGCCGGCCTCCCATGGTTAACGACACTTCCATCTTGCCAGGTGGTTCTGGAATATGCAGATAATTTTGTCCCACAACGCCTTAGGGGGAGGGCCAACGGATAGGGGGAGGCCCACAAAGGATGTGGGAAACGAGTTGGCAGAACAGCTAATGGAATCAACAAACTTGTGGAGGTCCTCCGATTGCACGTTGATCCCAAATAGCTTCGACTTCACCATGTTTATTCTCAGCCCAGAAACAGCCTCGAAACAATGGAGGGTCGTGCGGAGGTTCTTGATGTATGTCTCAGCTGCGTCGGAGAAAATGAGAGTATCATCGGCGAACTGTATGTGAGTGATGGGAGAGGGCAACCTTAGCATATGAATTCCTCTCAGAATTCCTTCGTCCTGTCCTTTCGACATCATTTTGGACAAGGCCTTGCCTATGATGAGGAAGAGGAGGGGGGAAAGGGGGTCCCCTTGACGTAGCCCTCTTGAACTCTTGAAGAAACCCTTAGGGGAGCCATTGAGCAGGATTGAGAAGTGAGCCAAATCTATGTAGGCTTCGATACACCTTCTCCACTTCATCCCAAACCCCATTCGGGTCAAGCATATAATGGAGGAATCCCTAGTCGACATGATCATATGCCTTGGCGATGTCCAATTTCCAGAAAATACCTTTGGTGCTTGACTTCTGACAGGAGTGAAGGACTTCGTTGGCAATAATGGCGCAGTTCATGATTTGTCTTCCTCTGATGAAGGCATTCTGATTAGGCGAGATTAGCTTCCTTATGACTTTCGATAAGCGGGTGGTTAGGACTTTGGCGAGGATTTTGTATGGGCTCCTAATCAAACTGATTGGTCTGAAGTCAGAGACTGAACTTGCACCAGCCACCTTAGGGATGAGGGCAATGAAGGAAGCTCTGAGACCTTTGGAGTGTTTGCCTCTGTTGTGGAATTCGTGGATGAATTGGAGGACATCAAGACAGGCAATCTCCCAGCACACTTGAAAGAAACTGATCAAGAATCCATCTGGTCCAGGTGATTTGTCACCTCCCAGGGATTCAACAGCTGCCTTGACCTCTTCCTCTGTGAATTGGGATTCGAGAGACTTAGCTTCAACGGATTCCAGCCTGTTGAAGTGAACAAGATCGAGCCGCGGTCTGAGCCAATTATCAGAAGAGAGGACTTTGAAGTGGTTGATGGCAAGGTCTGCTATTGCCTGTTTGTCTTCAATGCAGACTCCATTGTCAGTGATGCTGAAGATAGCGTTGGATCGTTGTTGCATGCTAGCAATACTGTGGAAATACTTGGTGTTTTTGTAACCTTCCGCGACCCATCTGGCTATGGATTTGATCTTCCAAGTAGCTTTGTCTTCTAAGGCCCTAGCTGATTAGGCCTGGATGATTTGGATGCTTCTGGCCAGAAGATCAGTCAACGATGGGTGTCCTTTAGACTCTGAGTCGATGTGTTGAAGTTCTAATAGCAAGGAGTCTGATTCAGACTCTCTCTTCCGAAATTCCTCATGATGTCATTCCTTCAGTTGTAACTTGAGGAGTCTAAGCTTGTAGCTTAGCTTATGCCCTGCGAAGCCTTCGACCTGAAAGTTCGACCACCAATCTGCAATCTTTGACTTGAAGCAACGGACAGTGATCTGAGGTAGTTTTTGGAAGAGCGATTTGAAGAAGAGATGGGAAGGCCTCGATCCATTCAGGCGAAACGAGGAACCTATCTGGCCTGGATTGGATGGGGCTTCCGCGACCATTGGACCACGTGAATTTTGCCCTAGCAAGCGGGAGATCGATGAGCTCTTGGGATTGGATCCATTCGGAGAAGGAGTTCATGGCTAGGGAGACCCTTCTCTTCCGGGAGTGCTCTTCCGCAAACTGAGTAACGTTGAAGTCGCCCACCACGCAATAAGGCCCCGAGAAGGATTGTCTGATGCGGGTCAGTTCGTCCCATAATTCAGACTTGTCGGAATCTACAGTTTGACCGTAAACGAAGCAAATAAGGCATTGAAAGCTGGAAGACTTATCTTTCAGAATAACCGACACCGAGAAGACGGCTGACAAAGAGGATCAGAGATCCTACTTAGAAGAATTCGACGCTACGAGAATGCTTCCCGAGCTACCATTAGCATCGAGGGAGACCCACTTTGATTCATTCACTTTCCACAGGGTGGCCAACAGACTGTTTTTGAAGAGGGGGACCTTAGTCTCCTGGAAACAGATGATGTCTGGATTTTTTCTGCTCACAATAGCTTTTATAAGACTTCTTTTTTGCTTGGAGTCCAACCCCCTGACGTTCCAGGAAATAATCCTCATTTGGGAACAGAACTTCCACGGTTACCCTGCCTTCGATGGTTAGCTTTGGAAGCTGATTTGAGACCTGGACTTGGTTCCAGGAGCTGGAGCTCGCGGCTGCTGTTGGATTTGGGGGTGTGTTTCGAAGGAGATCTGGTCTCGGAGAGAGGTCTTCCTCTGTTTTCAATATACTGGAATAGGGCAACAAAATCCTCCATCCTATTACCAAAAGATAGCCCGGGGGAACTGCCCACATGCCCGACTGCGTCTTTGATCCAGTGCTTGTTATGGATCTTATCTAAAAGGTCTGTTCTGTTCTCGCCTGACGGAGTTGCCGCGGTGGTTTGATGTTGTTGGATAGGGATTTCGACGCACATCTGTAACCGCTATGCTTCTAACACATCACTCGAAGGATTCTCCTGAAAGAGCGTGATGGGGCCCAGATCTAAGGAGTCTCAAATCAGCTTCCAAAGCTAACAAGAGGAGGGACGGAGTTGAGGGGAGAGGAGGGAGAAGAGGGATGGGACTGAAAGTTCGAGTATTCGGAGTTGGACGCCTCTCTCTCGAAAAGCTCTTCTTCGGAATCGCAGCAATGATTCTTGCCCGCTACTTGGGGGGGTGAGGAGGTTCGGGCTCTTCCAGTTCCCCATGGGGGATTCGGTATTGCCATAGATGATGTCAGAGGGGGAGGGTTATGGGGGGCGAGAGGTGATGGCAGAAGGTTGATTTTGGGTTGGATAGACTGGCGAGTCTGGGATATTCAGTTGACTTCGATCCGGGTCCAGACCCGGACCGATTTCGGGAGAGGGAACGGGCGCGTGTTGGGCTTGAAGGACGAGAGGGCACGTGGCCTGGGGATGGGCTCGAGGTGCTGACGCGGGCGGACACGCGTCAGTCGCTGCATGAGGTAGGCCCTTCGGTATGCAGTCAATTTAAGATGAATGCATTCTGTTGCTGACGTGGACGACCCTCAGCCCTGTGCGTGTCGAGCTCCCTAGGGTACTCGATCAGATGGCCTGGCGTAGAACGCACGTTCGCTGCATGCAAGACACGTGGAGCCGTCTCCTTCCACCACATCGGAGAATGCATCTCTCAAGGAACAATGTCGGCAGGGGGAGACGAGCAAGTGCGATGACGCCACGTGGCCTATGGAGGGTCGAGATAGGATCGCCATCCCCGATGGAGTTAGAGAGGTTGTTAGCTATTTTTGGAGGTGTTCCGCTGGAGCATGGATGTTGTGTGCGTGCTTTGATCAATGTCGCTAGTTCGTCTATCGGAACCGGGGCAGGACCCTCCCTGGTACGCCAGAGATCTCCCCACCGAGGGTATGCTTCATCCGAAGCTTCTCTTATCATCGAAAACTCAATGATCTGCTCATCGACAAGAACCCGGACGTGGGGTGGGAGGGGAGAACCTTTCTTCCTTCTCACCCTCATTCTGATAACTGCCAATTCCTCTCCCAGTTTTGTCTTGGGGTCCAGCTCAAGGAAGGACTTGAGGCGAGTCGCTGCCAAGATAAAGAACTCGTTTGACCAGAGTTCCATGGGGATTCCCCAAATCTGAATCCAGATGTTTTCCATTCTGAAAATGGAAAAGTCTTCCCATTTCATCACCTTTGCTACCGGACCTCCTAAGTGCAAGTGTCCCGCCATTAGCATATTTTCCGAGTTGAGTCCAGGGCAGACCTTGACCCACAACTCGTTATTGCCTACTGGTTTGATATTGTAGTTACCGGGATGAAAGCCGGTGGTTTCTGCTATCCAATCTTTCACCTGAGAGATGGTAGCCTCGCCTTTGCTTGTGATGACGATAGTGTCCATTAATTCTTCTCTGGCACGGTTGAGGGTAGCCTGACTGATGCAGATCGTGTCTTCCTTCTCTGAATCTTTGGGGTCTTGACTGTTGAGGGCAGGTTTGATGTTAGTTAGGATCGTTCCCTTTGTGCTGTTTGGAATGGTTGGGTTCGGATGGTTTTAGCTGAAGGAGGGCATCTTTGAAAGAGAGGCCTTCCATTCTCTCGGTTAGGGGATGAGAGAGGTTTTGGAGTGAGTATCTTTGGATGATATGGGTTTGGGGTCCCTCTTCTGTTGAGCGATATGTTTCGAGCCGAACCTAGCCCTCTGCACAAGCATGAAAATGCCTCCAAATCTTTCCCCGTGAAGCATTTCTACTGCCCTTGCTAGTTCTGGTTTGGAGGCCATTCTAACCAGGGCGACGCCTCTGAAAGAGCCGCTGGAGTGGTCTCTCGGCATCACGACATCCATGACCGCTCCTGTGCGTCCAAAAACCCTCGCGATGTTAATGGGGAGCCACCCCTCCGGATACCCTTTAATGTAAAGGGTGGGGTAGGAGTCCCTCTTCCTGGACGTAAAAGAGTGCGGGGGACGTTTGCGGGGCGAGATTTGCTTCCATCCATTTTGCTCCCTGGTCTTCAGACTCTACCGCCTCTTCGTCAGACGCTATCAAAGACCCCAATTCCTTTGAATCTCTACCTCTGTTGCATGGTCCCGATCCGTTCGCGGTCTTATCTATTTCGGTATGGGGGTTGTGGATTCTTCTCGTCGTCGTCATCGTCATCGTCATCTCCGTTCGCTATGTCTCACGTCGTCGTCATCTCCGTTAGCTTCAACACGGTTATCCTAGTTATTTTGCATGGGTATTTTCGTAATAGTTATTTTGCAAGGGGTTATTTTGTAATATGTATTTTAAGTAAGTTAGCTAGAGAGTTCTTCATTTAAGGGTTTTTCTTGGGGAGAGAAACATATTGTAACTTGGTTTTCTAAGAAAGAAATAAACTTTCCTAGTGAGGTGTCAATTCCTCTCCTCTTCCGGTCTTGGTGCCAATTCCAAGATCGCCTCCAGTGTGGATTCCAGGGTGAAATCTACCCCTCTCTATTTTAGTCTCCTACTCTCATCTCCTCTACTCTTCTTCTTTTAAATCCTCACATCTTCTCCTTAAACCCTTATAAATTTCTGTTCTTTCTCTTTATTTTCTTTATCCTTGTTGCCCGTCTGCTATCGATTTGGTATCAGAGCCTAGACTTATCGATGTCGACTCGCACACGCAGATGCTACCATGGGAGATTTATGGATGAGCAGCGGGATGACATGCTTGCACACATGGTGGAGCAACTCAACTACTTGATGCATCGCATGGATGCCTTGGAGCAGCGAGTGGAGCGATTGGAGGTAAGAAACGGTGGAAATCGTGTACCCGCAAACCATTCGCATGCCATGAGAGATGGTGAAACTTCCAGATAGCATGTGGTGGTGGAAGAAGGTGAGGTCGATGATCTTCCTCGAGAGCATCTAGTTCATCTTGCTAATGTAACCGCTGGTAGGGCTTCTCAGGAGCAATCTATTCCTCCACCAACAATATTGCGAAGAAGGTGATAATAGACGTACTTGACTTCATTGGCAAGTTGGAGCCGATTCAATTTCTTGATTGGCCGATAGCGTTGGAGGATCACTTCTAATGGTACGACATGGGTGATGATCGTCGAGTCAGATTTGTAAAGATGAAGCTTAACGGGCGTGTGTGTGTTTGGTGGAGAAGTGTGGAAGACTGCGTGTATCGACTTGGCTAACCACCTATTGCTCATTGGGAGGAAATGAAGTCGAAGCTAAAGGAGAAGTATCTTCCTCTTAATTATGAGGATGTGCTTTATAAACAACCGGTCAAATTGCGGCAAGGAAATATGAAGGTGGCAGAATACATGGGAGCGCTTCAATGAGAGCTCATGGTCCGTTATCAAATTATAGAGGAGGAGCGTCATACCCTCTCTCATTTCAAGTCGGGCTAAAGAGTTGAAATTCAAAGAGAGATGATTAGTGTGAGGTTTTATAGGATAGATGATGCATTCCAATTAGCTATGAAAATTAAGCACCAACTTAGACAAGCTGTTGGGAGAAGATTTGGCATAGTCATCGGTGAGTTGATGAATCGACGAGGTGCTAAAGTCAGCCAGACAACAAGAGTTCCTGGTAATGTAGCCACCAACAAGCTTGCTAATTCAAGGCCACCTTTGACAGAGAATCAAGGCAAGGCCCCTATACGGAATGATTCATGTAGGTATATAAAGACGTGGACTGCTAGAGTTGTGGTGGAAAGGACATAATGCATAATGTTGCCCTCGGAAAGTTACAACTATTTGTGCGGAAGAAGAGGATAATGAATCTGAAGGGGAAAAGATCCTTGTGACGCTCATGAACTGCAAGAAGACACCTATGAATGTGGTCCGGAAAATGGGATATTGGCCGTTGTTCGAAGAATTCTTGCAGCTCATAAGAAAGACGAGACTGAAGATCGGCAATGGAATGCTTTTTTTCAAACCCGAGTTCGGTGTGGTGATGGGGTAGTACAAGGGTTGGTTGGGAAGATGCAATTACCGGTGGAGGCCCACCCACGACCCTACACGATTGCATGGCTCAATGACAGAACTATTCCAGTATCCAAGAGGTGCTTGGTGAACTTCAAGATAGGTGTTATGAAGATTCCATTTGGTGCGACATAGTTCACATGGACATCTCTCATATACTTCTAGGAAGGTCATGGCTTTATGACCGAAAGGTGTTTAGTTACAGAGAGGCCAACACATTTACCTTCTATGGCAAGAAGATTCGCCTCACACCTATGGGGCCAAATGAACCAATGAAGAAGAGAACCGAGTCACAGAAGTCAGCCAATGTCCTACCTATGAGGCAATTTGAGGAGAAGAGGTAAGAGAGAGGTGTTATGTATGATCTATTGACATGGGAGGTCAAGGACAAGATCTCGACAGAGGGACAAGTGATGAATCCGCGAGTCGAAAGGTTGATGTTTGAATTTTCAGATCTGGTGCCTGATGAATTGCCGAATGAATTATCGCCTGTGAAGGACATTTGACATGCTATCGACCTCGTCCTAGGGTCCGTGCTTCCTAACCTTCTAGCCTACAGGATGAATCCGACCGAGTATGTTGAGTTAAAGAAGCAAGTTGATGAATTGTTGCAAAAAGGCTTTATCAAAGGACGCCTTAGCCTATGCGTTGTGCTGGCCTTGTTGACGCCAAAGAAGGACATAAGTTAGTGAATGTCTGTGGACAACCATGCCATAAATACAATAACCGTCAAGTGCCGCTTCCGAATACCCCGACTTGATGATATGCTCGACATGTTGGTTGGTTCCAAAGTCTTTTTGAAGATCGACTTGAGAAATAGCTACACCAGATATGGATCAGACTTGGGGATGAGTGGAAAACAACATTCAAAACAAACGATGGGCTCTACGAATGGTTGATTATGCCTTTTGGATTGACCAATGCTCCTAGCACCTTCATGCGAGTCATGACTTAGGTGCTACATTCCTTTATTGGCCGTTTCGTTGTTGTCCATTTTGATGATATACTTATATATAACAAAGAGGCCTCCGAACATATTGATCACCTTCGACAAGTTATGAGAGTTCTTCGAAAAGAAAAACTCTACATTATCTTAAAGAAGTGCAGTTTTATGAGTGCAAGTGTGATATTTCTTGGCTTTGTGGTCTCTTCCTGTGGCATAGAAGTTGACCCAGATAAAGTAAAAGCCATGTTGGACTGGCCTATCTCTAATAATGTGCACCAAGTGCGAAGTTTCCATGGGTTGGCTACCTTCTACAGGAAAAAAAATGGTATCAGAGATTTTAGCACCATTATGGCACCAATTACTTTGTGTTTGAACAAGGGACAATTCGTGTGAACCAAGGCAACTACTAAGGCTTTCGAAGATATAAAAGCTAAGATGACCTCAACCCAAGTTCTTCAGCTGCCGAACTTTGACAAGGTCTTCAAAGTTGCTTGTGACGCTTCTCAGGTCTGCATTTGGGGGGGGGGGGGGGGGGGGGGGGTGGTACTTTTGTGGCTTACTTTAGTCAAGATGAGCATCCGATGGCTTACTTTCGTGAAAAGTTGAATGAGGCCAAGCAGAAGTATTCAACATATGATGTGAAATTTTATGCAGTGGTGCAGGCGCTGAGGCATTGGCAGCATTACCTCATCGGCAAAGAGTTTGTTCTCTACTTTGACCACGAAGCCCTTAAATATATCAATTCCCAGAAGAAGTTAAGGCATAGGCATGCCAAATGGAGTGCTTATCTCCAAGAATTCACCTTTGTGTTGAAACACAGGTCGGGAGTTGACAACAAGGCAATTGATGTTTTGAGTGACGAGCCCACTTGTTGACAATGATATCTGTAGAAATGATCAACTTCGACCAGGTGAAGCGTGATTGCAGTGGCGATGGGCGGATTTATGCAGATTTTCATACTGGACAACAAGAAAGTCATCTAAAGTTCAGTGTGCATGATGGGTATCTCTTTTTTGGAACTTGTCTATGCACACTGGACACTTCTCTACGAGAGCAGGTGATGCGAGAATTACACTCGGGTGACCCCGGTGGCCATTTTGGGTGTGACAGAACAATTGCTCTCGTAGAAGATAGGTTTTATTGGCCTTTGTTGAAGTGAGACGTGGCAAAATGGGTACAACAATGTCGAGCTTGCCAGCTTGCCAAAGGGCAGAAACAAAATACAAGTTTATACACATCGCTACCCGTACCCCAAGAACCATGGCAAGACATCAATATGGATTTCATTTTGGGTTTGCCGAAGATTGTATGAGGTAACGACTTGATCTTCGTCGTAGTAGACCACTTTTCTAAGATGACTCATTTTATTCCTTGCTCTAAGATCTCGGATGCCCTGAAGATGGCCACCTTGTTCTTTCGAGAGGTAGTTCGCCTACGTGATGTGCCGAAATCTATTATCTTTGATAGGGACATGGAGTTTATGAGTTACTTCTGGAAAACGTTGTAGAAGATTATGAGCACCAAGCTTAAGTTTTTGGCTGCCTACCATCCTCAAACAAACGGCCAGACAGAGGTGGTTAACCGGATCTTGGGAAATCTACTACGGTGCCTAGTTGGCGACTATGTCTCGACGCGGGATCAGGTTATGTCAATGGCTGAATTTGCTTATAACAACTCAGTTAATCGATCGATTGGATTGTCACCATTTGAGGTAGTGTTGGGAATGAAGTCAAGACAACCCATCGATTTGATTGCCCTGCCTTTAGATATGCGACCGAGTGAGGAGGTTGAAACTGTTGCCCGACATATGTGTGACATCCATGAAGAGGTTAGAAGGAAGATCACAACCAGCAATGAAAGATATAAAGCACGAGCTGATTTGCCTTGGCGCTTCGTGTAATTCAAGGAAGGTGACAAAGTAATGGTCTGTCTCCAATCAGAAAGGTTTCTTGAGGGGAAGTATCAAAAGCTTCACTCTAGGAGCGCAAGTCCTTTTAAAATTTTGAAGAAAATCAATGCAAATGCATATGTTTTGGAGTTGCCAAAAGATTTGCACATCAGCCCAACATTCAATGTTGAAGACTTGACTATTTATCGTGGCCAACATGAAGACGAGGAAGCGGAAGAGCAACCCATCAGGTTGCCTCCTGTCCTATGTAAACGAAGAGATTGAAGATGTGTATGACAATCAATTATTATCTACTAAGGATGGCGGATATCACAAGTTCCTTATCAAATGGAAGGGTAACTGGTTTCTGATTGCACATGGATAACAAGTTCTGATTTCAACATCTCGATCCGGATTTATACGAGAGATACCAAGCTGCCAACTCGCCTGAGTCGAGTTTTTCCAAGCCAGGGAGAGATGATGGGGGCCTTAAAGTCTACAAAAGGAAACGTGAGGCTGGGGTGGGGTCCACAAGTCTTCTCTAGACCCCACAGGTCAGCCGGCCTCTCTTGCAAGCCAAAATAGGTGGTGCAGGTGGCCAGTAGCGCACATGTGCCTTTTTGTCAAGAAATCTTATTACAAGGGTATTTTAGTAATAGTTCTTTTACATGGGGTATTTTTGTAATATTTATTTTAAGTCAGCCAGCTATGAGGGTCTTTATTTAAGGGTTTTTCTTGGGGAGGGAGAAACAAATTATAACTTCATTTTTTAAGGAAGAAACTTTACTGGTGATGTGCCGATTCCTCTCCTCTTCCAGTCTTGGTGCTGTTTCCAAGATCACCTCTAGTGCGGATTCTGGGGTGAAATCTATCCCTTCCCTATTTTAATCTCATACTCTCATCTCCTCTACTCTTCTTCTTCTTTCTAATCCTCACTACCTCTCCTTAAACCCTTTTAAATTTATGTTCTTTCTTTTTATTTTCTTTATCCTCATTGCCCATCTGCTATCACAGCCATTACGCGTTATAGGGACGAAATGGCCATAAAAGCCGTTATGGAAAAAAATTTATATGTAACCACCATTAATGGCTCGTTATGTCTCTTGTAAAGGCCATAAAAACCTCGTAATGGTCTGTTACATGGTAGATACATGTTTTTTAGACTTCTTTTTTTCAACATTATGGGGTATCTATAGGTTTTTATTTATTTATTCATAAATAAAAAAGAGAGACCGTAACAACCGTTATAGGGTCCATAACCACCACTACGACCTGTATCGTAAAGGTAATGGTGGTGGTTGTTACAGCCACTGTTACCGTTACAGAATACTATGACCAGGTCATAGTAGAATGATACCAATGAAGATACTCTCTAACATAATGTTGGACTCATCCTATCTAATTTATGGTTAAAAAAAAAAGAAGATCGCAAATCGAGAATGTCCACCGGATAAAAAATGGCTCCAAATCGGCTTGGATCTTGATTCCGGCTCGAAATTGATGTTTTTCTTAGAAGGGTTTCGCAAGGATGGGTTTTTATTTTTTATTTTTTTCTGCCCTTAGATTGGACTTTCCATGCATTCATGTGATATCTATCAATATCGACAGATATCGTTGATACAAATTATTTGTTGTGAAGGATTGGCCATGATATCCGTGATACCATGCGATATGTTGTGATATATTATGCGATTCGAAAATTTTTAGACATGACCTGTGCATTTCATATTGCACAGTTGTGATACATGATATATTGTGGGATATATCAGCCGATATCGTTGACACTGCCATCCTTTTTACCTTTGGTTAGGCAATAGTACAAACCTAGGAGAATGCACAAATTTATACCTTTGTATAACTGAAGGCAGAAAGGATAATGTATCAGTTAGAGTGGTTAAACAGTAGGCTCCCTAAATTTATTACAGACTTGCTACTCATACTGGCCTTCTAATTTCTTGTGAGTTTTACTAATCTTAACCAAGTTGAAGAGGAACTTTAAGACCTTGTTACTTCTTTTTCATGCTATTACTTTGGCATAGAGTTTGTATGCTACTTGTTTTGAGTGGCTTTCTTGGGGGTTTATGTACTGTTTAATTTTCTTTTTGGCTTGAAGAAAGTTTGCATCCAATATATGTACAATTATTGTCTATTATTGTTTATGGATGGCTCTTGTCCCCTGTGCATGACTTCATTTATGCAATCCAACCTAAAGTCCAGGCTTTGCTTGTCTGTTAACCAAGTTCTCGTTGCACCTTTATCCACTGGTTCAAACCTTTTTGAGTTCCCCAAGAGAAAAACTACAAGGCAAGGCATTGGCTGTTTGAAGATCATGTTCCTTTTTTAATGTCATTGTTTCTGTTGTTATTCTGTGAGTGAACAAGTGACTTGATGTTAGACTGGGCGTGTTTCAACATTGGGGTCTCAGGTCCAAGCCCCGCTTTTCGATGTAAAAAATAAAAAATAAAAAATCAAAAGGAAAAGAGTAAGGGGCTCTTTTGTTTGATGCCTGATTGATGTACGCCTTTTTCATTTATATTGGAGAATTAGGCTATTTAGATTACTTACCTAGCGATGACATAAGTTAGTTGTCTTCCCCGTCACTAAATGCTTTAACTTTCTCCGTCTTTTCTTTCTTCCTTTATTATAAAGAAAGGTATTAATATTTGTGTCAGCCATTGGTGGGATGTTGCCGGATGTGGAATGGTTTATTCATTTCTTTCGTGTTCTTTGTGGCTGCTCAGATTCTTCCCTTGCTTATGTTTGCAGATACAAAGTCCTTCATCACAAAATTGTTCCAGGCCCTAGAAGATGGTTCCATTGTAGCATCTGCTGAAAGTCTGGATAGTATCAGGCAAGTTGAACCATCTGCCACTCTTACAACCGTGGATCCTTCAGTGCAGAATAGTTTGTCTCCAAAGCCAGAGAAACTTTCTTCATCTTCTCTCAGTGATTCTGAAGAGAAAGAGGTTACTGATGATGATGACGATGATCGCAACCATAAACACCGTAGAAGGGAGACACGGTCTCTGTCTTCTGACAAAGATGCTCAAGAACAAATTTTTAGGAGGCCAAACAGAAAGCGAGACAAGCCTTTTGAAAATGGACTGCTTTTCCTTGGAAGTGATCCCCAGCCTAGTGAATACCGAAAAGAATATAACTTTGCCCCTTTGGAGAATGCAAAGTTTGAAAAACGACGTCCTGGCTTGGCACCACTTCCACGTGCTCCAGATTTAGGACAGAGGACAAGACTATCCCAGCCATTTCGTGGAGATCCCGGTCCTCGTTTTGATCTGTCCACATCGCTGGGTCGTCTTCCCATAGGCAGAGGAAGGGGAAGGAATGCTGGCCCCTGGAACCAACATGATTCAAGATTTAGCTCAGTTGAAACCCTAGATTTTTCCTCACAAATGGCTCCACTAGGATCAGCGCCTCCTAGTCTGTTCCCTGGAAGGGGGCTGCCAAATGCTGCAAGTGCACAAAGTGCATCTTGGGGTGCATTTGGATTGATTCATGGGTTGCCCAATGGTGGTCTGGATACGCTTCATCCACTTGGTTTGCAAGGAACACTTCGGCCACCAATTAATCCTTCTATTAATATCGGCATTCCTCGTCAGCGCTGTAGAGACTTCGAGGAGCGTGGGTTTTGTTTGAGAGGGGATATGTGCCCTATGGAGCATGGTGTAAATAGAATTGTCGTTGAAGATGTCCAGGTATATTTTCTTTCTTTGTTTTTACGACACCATGAATGTGTTTTCATCAACTGAAAACCCTTACCACTGTATTAGTTAATACCATTGGCAAGATTTGGTCTATTTATTGTATGGTCTGAGGCTAACCATTCTCCATTATCCTGTGCATGCGTGCATGTAAATAACTTTCATATAAAATTCATGACTTGACAGATTTCATGTGTTAAAGTGCATCAGAACATGTCATTGGATTTACTGAGTCATGCTACTGCTGGCTGAATCTCCGTCAATGTTGTTCTCTTATTTTCAGAATGTGATGCCTTGTTGTGTTTTTTATGGGCTGGTTGCATGTCTTGTTATGTGGCAGGCTTTCTTTAGTCTTCTTGGTAGGTTTCTTCCTGTTTCGGCTTACAATCTTGTGGATTGGTGTGGCAGTGGTCCTTTTAATGAGAGGCAAAATGCTTTGGACAATGTTCGTCATGCAATGAATAAGGATAGGAACAATGGAATTTTAGATGAAAAAGCATGGAACTTCTCTCGTTTGGTGCTCGAAGTGTAGTTATTGGTCAATTAAAGCCTTTTTGTCACTGCCATAAAACGATTTCCAGTTTCGCTCTTCTTAGTGATTGGAGCAGGGTTTTTGATGAACCTGGCAAATCGATTTGCTTTCGATTTTTTTTTTTCTTTGGTTGGATTCTTGGTCCATTTGAGTTGAAAGGATTTTGTAGCTTTTTGCTTGCTTTGTAGCCCTTTGCCCTGCTGGTGCTTTTTAATAAAAAAATTATTATCGTGGATAAAAAGGGCTAGTTACATGTCAAGGTGTTACGAAATCTTGGAAACTTCCAACACAAGTTGCTTGCTGATCTGGTTGCAAGATTCTGACACATCAGTGTATTCATTTTCAGTTGTAGTTTTTCTCAAAATAAAGTTAATGGACTTGACTTTCTAATAACAATTATTTAACTACCATAACTAATATTTGATTTTATGAATTGCAGAGCCTTTCACAGTTCAATCTTCCTGTTTCAATTCCAAGTGCACATCTTCTGGGAATGCAAGGTGGGCCAGGACCTTTACCTCCAGTTACTGCTCCTTCAAGCCTGTTGACAAACAACAAAAGTTTACATGGTAAAAGTAGTAAGCCTGGGGTGGCTGATGATGGACTGGGCTTGAATGGAGTGTTGTCTGGTTCTGGTGCTGCTGGTGAAGCAGACTTATATGATCCTGATCAGCCTTTATGGAATAATGACTGTCCTGATACATCGGAGAGGCTCCTGAGGCTTCCTTCACCCAAGATTCATAACACTGAACCCCTTTGGGATGATGATTCCTCTGATCGGCACAATTTCAAGTTAGCTGAAGGCAATGACAGTGAACACACAGGTAGAAGCCTAACAGCTGCTGTCGGTTCACATGGTGCAACTTCATCAGTTTGGGGACGGATTGGGAATTCTGGAAATAGATTAGAAATGACAGGTAAAACTGACAGTTCAGTAAGTGCCATGACTCACCTTGGAAATGAAAAGAAGGAAGATCAAGAGGAGGCATTAAACGGTACTCGCGGCACTGGCCATCAAGGCAAACGGACTATTATGACCGAGGAAGTTGCTACAAAAGGCAAGAATTTAGTACCCACCCAAAGATCACGTGCAGATTCCGGGCGTAATGCTGGGAGGCAACCTCAGAAGGCTTTACGTACTCTGTTTGTCAATGGCATTCCCTTGAAAAATAACAAGAGGGAGGCCCTTCTTTCACATTTTCAAAAATTTGGAGAGGTTATTGACATTTATATTCCACTGAACAGTGAAAGAGCTTTTGTCCAGTTCTCTAAACGGGAAGATGCGGAAGCTGCTCTGAAGGCACCTGATGCTGTCATGGGTAACCGTTTCATTAAGCTGTGGTGGGCTAATCGGGATAGCATTCCTGACGAAGGAGAAAGCAGTGGGAATGTTGTATCTGCACCTTCTCGCAGTGCTGTGGCTGCCACTGTTCCATCTCAGCCTACCAGTGATAGAGGAAAAGAAAATATACCATCTGCAGCTCCAAAGCCAGTCTCCATGCCTGGTCCTGATGTTCCTGTGGCTGTTGCTGTTCCTCCCAGAACAGTAGGAGCAAACGGTCCCAAAGCCGCACCTCCTTTGCAGAAAAAGTTGGAGACTTTGGAGCTTTTGAAGGAGGAACTAAGGCTAAAGCAGGAAATGCTGGACCAGAAGCGCAATGACTTCCGGCGCCAGTTGGATAAGCTCGAGAAACAGGTAATGTGTTATGATTGCATTGACATTCATGCTTATCTGTTTTTTATGTTATAGCTTTTGTTTTGTTTTGTTTTTTGTTTTTTGTTTTTTCATTCTTTCTGAAAGGCTTGTTACGTTATAGTTTATAGATACCTTAAGTTAAAAAGACTACGTAACACCACCAAAAAAGAACAGCTGATAATTCATATGGGAAAAACTCATGCCCAGGGTGGATTGGCCCTCTTAGTGTGTCCACAATTGTCAATCTGGACCGTGCAGAGGTTAATCCCATTTTCATGGGCCGCAATGAACAACTCATATCAGTTTGTGGGTGCTAACCTTCCAAACATTGGCCTCTCTTTTTTGTAATTGTCAGTTTTCCAAGTGACTGATGGGATGTTTATGGCTACTTGATCAAAATGGTTCCTTGGAGTTATCGAAAGCGGACTTTATTGAATGGGGAGTATCACATTGATCATTAACCTTCTTTGATTCAAAGTGTTTATTTTTGTATGGCATTGATTGGATGAAAAGTTTGTTTTAGTTAGTGTGAACTTTCATGGCTGCTTAGGAAAAGCAAGACGAACCTTATGGATGCTCCACATTGATGGTTTGATCATCCTCTTGTCTAAAGGCACTAGGCAAGCTAAGAACATCGCTGTATGTAGGTTCTACTAAAGCCTGGCCCTCATGAAATACAAAGGGGAAAAGAGCAAGCAACCATTACCAATGTTTTAAACCCAGGCCAGACCTGACTCTTTTTTGGTGATGGTTCAATCCAAACTGGTTGACATCCGTGTAAAATGTACATAAATAAATTAAATTAAATGAAAGGTACTATATTACCAGATGAAAAACGCGTAGCATATTGGTTCCACCTGCTGTTTCTAGGTTGGAACCTCTATCAATGTAATTGATGTTTTATCCATTTAAAAGAAACGGTTGACCTCAGTAGAGTGGTCAAGTTGGAGTGGAAAAAATGTTTGACGTGGATGGTTGGACTGCTTTACTAGATGGTTTGGCTGGGTTCTTGCCCAAAACGTGTTTCTAATGATCTGATCCGTTGTCGTGGCTGGTTTCAGTCCATCCAACTGTCTGGTTCAGTCGGGGTTTTGAAAGACCAGCTGTCACAATGGGAAAAAAAATAGACCAGATACTGTTCTCTAGAAATTCTCTTCTTGCCAACATGAAATTTGAAACTAATAGAAAACAGATGACGAAGATGAGCATTCTTCAAGGTTTAATATCTTCCTATGTGGACCCTATTATGTTTCTTTCTTCTTCTTTTTCCCTTTTCCTTCTCCTTTTTTTTTTTTTTCCTTTTCTTCTTTTCGTCGTCTTCTTCTTCTTTTTTTCTGAATGGCTACATGGAAACTAATATGTTTGCCTGTGTGCAGGCTATCACGGTAAAGAGTGAAGCGACCTGTGAGCAAGCTGTTAAAAGACATAAAGTGGAGATGGTAAATGATGTTGCCAAAGCTGCAACACCCAGGCCAACAAATCCCATTACCACAGGGGCCCGACCAGAAGCTGAGAAAACACAGGATAAGAGAAATCCTGTGGAGAACATTGTTTCTCCCTCTGCCAAAACAAATTCAACAACTCTGTTGCAGTCACCTAGGAGCTTGAAACAGCCAAGTCGCTCAGCATTATCAATAGGGACTCCCTTTATGGTGAATAGGTTCAAATTGGACAACCGTCCCACTTCATTTAGAATTCTTCCGCCTTTGCCAGCCAATATTGCGAATGTAAGCTATTCTCTTTCCCGGTATATTTAATTATGTACCTACATATGTGTGCATGAATACATGAATGCATTTTTCTTGCATGCACTTAATGTCTATTATTATTGGGGAAAGAAATAAGAGCTTAAGTATAACATGCACCAGTTCATTTCCTTGTATCACTTAAATTAAAACACGTGGTATGCAATTTTCTTGCTGTGGCATGTATGTACCCTCTTTGCGACGTTAATAACTTGGTGATTTATATAAAACTTACATATTTGCAATTATATGGATCTCATGTTCCATTTTCTGCCAGTAAACATTAATCACTGCAAATCTATGGCTTGTTAGTGATGGCATGCCTGGACATCCTTTGTTTTCCTTACCTTTTTGGCTGATGACAAAGAGTTTCAGAGTCATCCTATTTGGCACTGATGTGTTGATGTTCTTTCCAGGTCGCTGCTTTGAAGGAACATTTTTCAACATTTGGTGATCTCTCCACAGTCGAGCTAGAACATCCTGAGGATCATGCTAGCAGTCCAACAAGTTCAAAACCTTCTCATAATTGTTCTGCTCGGATAACTTTTACAACACGTCGTTCGGCTGAGAGGGCATTTCAAAATGGCAAATGCTGGCAAGGCCATAATTTACAATTTATGTGGTCAACGACCTCTAGTAACTCTAGCACCGACCACGGTGGTGTAGAAATTTCTCAGAGTCCTACCCCCAAGGGTCCCCTAGATGCTGGAATTATGGCCGAGTCTTCTTCACCGAGTACAGGGAAATTGAAATGCAGTGGTATCTCTCCGGCAGCTGACACTGCCAGAAGTAGAGAACCTGAGAATGCTGAAAGTTCGAATGGTGGCCTTGAATGTTTGCCAAGGGAAGCTGTCGAAGTCTGCCCATCTGGTTCTCCCACTACATCATCCAACAAACGGCCACATGAATCTGATTTTCCCATTGCCGAGGATGGCCTGAATGTTTGCCTTTCACAGTGACGTAAGCCATTTTCTTTTATTCGACACTAAATTTTTGTCGTATACTTAAAATAACGAGTGCAGAAATCTGACTTTTACATCCTTCTCATTTCACATATGACCTATCACAAAAAATTATCTGTTTGTGGCCGCGGTGATCCTGATTTTGAGCAACAACAATTATTTTGCAGTTGTTGTGGTTGGTTAATGACTTGTTGGAATAGTTAATTGCCTGCTTGCTTGTTGAATTGTAAGCTGCTCATAAATGCCTAGTATTCTCTTTTAAGTGGGATATTTAAGACAAGCAAGAGCTTTGAGATTATACTTAACTGGGAGTTCCCAGATGGGTTCCATTTGCTGAGTAAGTTTGCAGGTTATCTTTTTCTACAAAGAGCCGATGGTGGAAGGACACTTTGTGATGGCTGAATAGTGCATCAGGGGATGTGGGAATTGATTGAAGTATGAATATCTAGAATCCCTTGAAAGTAGGGTTATATAATTAGAGTTGATTTGTGAGAAATTGAAGACTGATTGGAGTTTCTAAGTGTATAGAACTGGTGGATAGAGAATTGCCACTAGTTATGTGGTCCCCACATGTTATTTGTAACTGATTATACTGGATTTTCTTCTATCTCTTTAGTTGTTTGGTTAGGACAGTCCGAGGTGTACTGGGTATATAAAATTGGATTTAGCATTAGGATCAGGAAAATACAGAGGAACTATCAATTAGCAAAAATAAAGGCCATTAGGGCCATACGTTGGTGCTTTCCTTATATTCTTGTAAAAAACTGGCCATTAGGGCCCCTAAGTTGGTGCTTTCTTTTATATTCTTGTAAAAAACTAAGGACTGATTAGATTATGATTGAATAAAGTGTATTTTTAGTCTCAGGAAATTCTCTCTTCATTTTTGCGTATGGCATTGTTATGCACCAAAACATGGTGTATCTTCTTCCAACCTGTGAGCTTCACCAATAGTCTGTAAATTATGAGTCAGCTCAGGATTTGGGCAGTCACCAGGTATGGTTGCTTACGTGGGTCATTAAATAAATTTTGTTTTCCTATGTGTGGTCAGCTTGATTCTGACTTTGATTGCTGGAATCTTCGCTCGATTTGAGTTTCATCTTCCTCATGGTGCAGAAAAAAGATAGGATGATAGAACCATGAGCATCTTTACTAGGGGCAGGAGGGGTGGGAGTGGGGTGGACTATCCCATGGAGACACTAGGAGCTTGGCGATAATTGTCAGTTGCCGCTCTCTTCTTATTGCATCCAAAAAACAAAGACAAATCTCAAGTGGACCCAAGAAACCGAACTAAGTCACATTGAAACTAGGATAACCAAGACAAATCACATTGAAACGAAGATGGGCCTGGTTTTCTTGACTGTGTCATGTAGTGAACTGCATGGTATGGTTGACATGAGCAAGTCCCGTGTTAACTAGCCTGGTTTGCAGGGAATTGTTTTCCAATTCATTATTTTCTTGAGATTCTCTGAGTTGTGGTACCAGAACTTAGAAACGTGGAATTATTGGATCTTCTAAATAGGGTCACCTTAAAACCTCTTGAAGAAGATGGTGGAGCCCTAAGCACCAGAGTTTTTTTTTTTTTTTTTTTTTTTGGGGAGGCAACAACATTTTATTGAAAAGCCGCAAAAGCGGACAAAGAATACAGGGCTAAACGAACAAAATCAAGAAAAGGAGCCACCAATGGCAGCCTTAACAAAAACTGCCCAACTGGACACTAACATCTTAATTTTGTACAGAATCTCCCCTACACACTCATTTTCATTCCTAAAACAAATGCCCATTCCGTGCCTCCCCAAATCACGCAACACAAGGCTATAAGCAAACACCATCTAGCCTTCCCGGATTTCCCAACTCCCCCTCCATGCCGTGCCCAAATCAACTCGCACATAGACTTAGGCATAACCCAAGCAATATGCATCTTGTTGAGGAAATGATTCCAAATAGCGCGAGCAAAGGGACAATGGATGAAAAGGTGGTCTATGGACTTCCCATCCTCCATACACATGAGACGTATGTTCGGAATGATTAATGATCTTCTCAACAAGTTATCTACCATGACGACTCGGCCCCTACCAAGAAGCCAGACAAAGACCGCCACCTAGGTGGTGTTGTAGAACCAGAAATGAAAAGAATAAGGCGGGCCCATCTGAGAGGGGGGCTTCAAAATAAAAATAAACAGAGATTTCACTGTAAACTTCCCCGACCGATGGCACAACCAAAATAACGAATCTTCATTGGAGGTCACCAGCCTATAACTACTGAGAAGGATCAAAAGATCGGTAAACTCATCTAACTCACCATCCAATAAGTTCCTTCGAACCCGAGGAACCCACACCACTGCATCCTTTATTACGGAAAAGCACTCCGCCACCATGACTGATCTAATGGGAGCAAGACAAGCAATCCTGGGGAACAAAACTTGAAGCTACTGCTTGCTACACCAAGGATCCATCTAGAATCGGATCCAATTACCTCTAACAGCTTGAAGGAGATCCCCCGTCTGACCAAGTGCTCGGTGTTAGCAATCGCTTTCCACATAGTTGACACCCTATAGAGCAAATGATGTCTCATGAACCACCCGCCCTTCTACGTGCCATACTTTTTTGTTATCACTTGTCTCCAAAGCCTGCCTTCCTCCACCCCAAAACACCAAATTCATTTCCCAATAAGGGCCATATTCATATACCCCAAAGGTTTAAGGCTAGCACCACCCTGAGGGACTGGCTTACAAACCTCCTCCCACCTTAGAAAATGAAACTTCCATTTTTCACCATCTCCTTCCCACATAAAATTTCTTCTCAGCTTGTCGAGCATTGACTTGAGGCACTTGAACAAGGACAAGAAGTAAATGGGCATATTAGAGAAAGCCGTCTTTATGAGGGTCAAACGCCCTCCCATAGACATACATCAGAGATTCCAAAATGCCAGTTCCTTTCAATTCCTTCAATCACTCTATCCCAAAGATGTTTAGATGGTTTCCCAATGCATAAGGGCAGCCCCAAATAAGTAGTAGGGAAAGCACCACTCTTGCAGCTGAAGGTGTTTGCGAAACGATTAAGGTCAGGCCCATCTACATTCACCCTAAGCATTTCCGACTTAGCCACATTAATTTTCAGCCCCGATACCACTTCAAAACACACCAGAATTTTCTGAAGATTATTCACCGACTCCTTAGCTTCGCAAAATAAGAGAGTATCATCCGCATGCTAAAGATGAGAAATCTGTCTGTTGACCCCTGGGATATCGAATCCTGAAAACAAGTCATTCGCAACACCCTTGTCAGGCCTCCACCGCTACCACAAAAAGGTACGGTGAGAGAGGGTCTCATTGCCTTAACCTTCTAGAAGCCTTGAAGAATCCTTTTGACGCTCAGTTGACTAAAATGGAGAAAGAAGCGGAAGCTACACAAGCTTTCATCTACCCTCTCCATATCCTACCAAAATCCAGCTGATCCAACATGTGGTCTAGAAAATCCTAATTCACTTGGTCATAAGCTTTTTCGATATCCAGTTTGCAAACTAGACCTGTTTTCTTCTCCTTGTATCTCGAGTCAATGCGTTCATGAGCTACCAAGGATTTGTCTACCTGCCACAAAAGCCCCTTGATTTTCAGAAATAACGGTAGACAAAGCAGCTTTGAAACTGGATGCAAAAGTCTTTGCCAGGATCTTGTAAGGGCTCCCAATCAAACTAATCAGCCCGAAATATATCAAACTGTCCCCCCCCCCCCCTCCATTTTTGGGATAAGCGTGATGAAAGAAGCTCCCGTTTCCATGGACAAGTGACTCCTATCCTAGAATTCCACAAGGAAGTCCTTGACATCTCCCCTGACAATGTTCTAAAACCTCTGAAAGAATAAAATAAGGAATCTGTTGGGGCTGGGAGCTTTGTCGCCACGCATTGAGCCTATAACTGATTTCACCTCTTCTTCAGTGAATGGCTTCTCAAGATCATACGCTACGTTTTCAGAGTTTCTGGAGAAGACTAAATTGTCCAACCTAGGCCTGATCTATTGCTCTTATGAAAGAAGAGACCTGTAAAAAGAAACAATAGCTTGCAGATCTTATCCTTTTCCGAAGTGCGAACACCATCCACCACAAGAGAGGAAATCCTGTTCACCAGGGTTCTAGCACTGGCAATACTATGAAAATAGCGAGTATTTTTATCTCCTGCATTAAGACAAACCACCCCTGATCTCTAACGCCACTTAATTTCCTCCTCCTCAGCCTTGTTTACTAAAGCTAGCATCAAATCCTCCCTCTTCTAACTGTCTTCCGGAGTTATCCTTCCCTCTTGTAACAAATCAATGACATGGATTTGGTCGGCCATGCCATCGATTTCCTTTTCCTTTTCACCGAGAACATCTCTCTTCCACTCTTGATGTTTTTCTTTCAACAGCTTGAGCTTTCTGCAAATTCTAAATCCTGCAAAGCCCTCTACTTCTAAGTTCGCCCACCAGTCTGCTACAGTCTGCTCAAACCCTTCTTTTTCCAGCCACGCCGCTTCAAACCTAAAAGGTTTTGGGCTCCAATTTTCTTTTGTTACTTCAAGAATAGTAGGATGGTGATCCAGTGCCACTCTAGGGAGACCCCACTAAGGGCGTGTTTGATTTTCCGGGGAACTAGTAAATGCCGTGTAAAAAGTAATAATTATTTCACCATGCATTTACAACATACCTGATTTGACTGCTTACTTTTTGACATGAAAACCAAGAATATTATAAAATATCTGTGGGTCCCACTGTGATGCATTTCGCTTATCCACACCGTTCACCCATTATTCCAGTTGAATTCATAGCATGGGTAAAAAATTGAGGCATATCTAATACTCAAGTGGACCAAGTCATACAAAAAAGTGAATCGAATACTTACCGTTAAAAACTTTGTGGGGCCACTATTTCTTTTGACGTGGGCCACTTGAGTGATGGATCTGCTTCATTTTTTGTCTCATGCTCCAAAATATTATAATAAAACAGATGGACGAAATGGAAATATCATACGCATTACCTTGTAGTTCAAAAATTAAAATTATCTCTTTTGAACCCATTTCAAAGGCACAAAATCCTACGCATTTTCAAACATAGTGAAATCGTAATAATTACTATTTACCGTGTATTACCCATTGCTTGGAAAAAACAAACAGGCCCTAAAAAGAAGGAAAACAAGAAACGGAGAGAAAAAAACAGAAAACTATAAATACACTAGCCTCATGGCTCCCCTTGCATGATCCCCTGCGAGCTTTGGAAGAACCTTTTAGGAGATACATAAACCAAGACTGAGAACCAAGTGGGGCTAGTACATTCCTTTTCCCACCCCCTCCACTTTAGCACGCAACCAATTCTCCCAAGCATGAAGTCCAAAAAATTCCAACTAATGTGGTCATAAGCTTTTTCAATATCTAGCTTGCAAACCTTCCCACCTAAACCCTCCTTGAACTAGAGTCAATGCATTCATGTGCTATCAAGCGCTATCTAGGAGGACAAAGGCCCCTTGGAACTTCAATATTACACCTGCTAGCACTTCTTTGAACCTTGTTGCAAGAATCTTCATGAGAATTTTGTAGACACTACCAATAATGATGGGCTTGATAGTCTTTCAGGTTTTCAGCTCCTTGTACTTTTGAAATTAAGGCAATGAAGGAAGCCCCAATTTCTTTTGAATGCCTTCCCTGATCATGAAACTCTTTCACACTTTCAAATATATTAATTGTATCGAGGTCTAAATCAAATGAGAATCAAGAGCACACGGTCTTGTCCTCTGAAAGGAAGTTTTGAATGTAATTTCCTCTAGACAAATGGATATTTGAATTTCCAACTTAGGATGGGTTTAGGTGTTGGATCTCATCCAATGGTTGCTAATCTTCCACTAGCCCGTGTAGTATTATTTAACTACTCAATGTTTAGACATCCCTCATATTCATACTACTTAATTACTTTTCCTGTGTTTGCGTTGGGTCCAGGCCTGGGTTGGATCAGGTTAATTCTGAGATATCCCAGATTTGACCCATTTAGTATTTCGGGTCAAACTTTTGGACCTAGACTTGCTCCATGGGTTCAAATTCTGGACCCAAACTGACTTATTGTCAGGTTGGGTCCCATGTCCTGTCGGTCACCCCTATCAACTCCACTTCGCTTGAAAGAACTTTATTCTGTTGAGCTGAAAGCTTGGTCTCTCATAAAGTTTGGGTTAAGTTGATGGAAATCAGCCCTTGAGATCCATGTGCAATCAGACGACAATCCCCTTTCCATTTCGACTCTGATTTTCTGATATCCACCATGTTGCAGAGACTAACTAGTCATCAATCACATCCTCAATCTCGTCATCATTCTGCTTAGGCATTTAAGGTAGTCGAGTAGTGTGCTCTTTTGCCCACTTTTCCTTTTTGATGTCGAAGTGGTGAGATCCTCAATGTTGAAGATGAGGCTAAACTCATACCTTTGGTGGAAGCTCTCAGAAAATAAGCATTTTCTCCTACCTTCTTTAGAATGCGGCATGGCATGGCCTTTCTCCAATGGGATCTTGTGGTATGCCCTGGCTAGAAACTTCTCAGGCTTTAATCAAATCATTACCATGTCAGCTTCCTTGAAATGAGCCATCTGCAATAAATATCAGTCTTTTCTTTGTAGTCTATTTGCATTAGGAACAATCTTCCTCTGAACCTCGTCATGAATCTCATTAATATGCTTTTAGCAAATCCACCAGTCTCTCCGCTTGTCCGAGTAGGTGCATATGAAGGAATCAAAATTGCAGTTTTCCTTGGTGTTTAATCTCATTGGCAATCTCAAACATTGATAGTCTTTACTCTTTTCCTATGGCTAACAGACCTATATTATGGGCAAACTCCACTTGAGGAAGAATATGGTCCCACATGGAGACACGATTTCCTCAGTAGATTTCTCAAACTCCCGTTCACAACTTCTATCTACCCTTCTATTTTGTTGGATCTGAGCACTGGTGTATTTCAGCTTCAGATCCATTTTTGCCAACACAGTCATCTAGGAGTAGCATTTAAATTCATGTCCCTATGAGATAGAATAGTCTTTGGCACTCCATGAAGTTGAACATCATCTTGAAAACAACATAACATGCATCGGTGCAATACAGTAATTGGATCACTGAGATTTTGATACCTGAATTGCAGCAACCTTGGATCAATGATGAAGAATGCAGCCACAAGAATATTGGAATAGAGATCAAGAAATTCTTCACTTCTTACATAATTAAAATGAAACCTCACATAATTTAGAAAATGCAATTCCTAAGATAACCCTTTACTATTGAACCTAAAAGACACCCTAAAATCCCTATGAATCTTCAATTAAGACTTTCCAATTATTAAATTAATTTCAAATTAATCTAATTTATCTAAGATTACAACCAGTGCACCTACAAAGACTTGGCCAATTTGTAACGGGACAAAACTAGTTAAGTTAGAATCCAGAAAATCATCCCTAAAATCTTTACAGAATCTTTAAAATCAACAACCATTTCTTCAAATCAGCCCCTTATCATCCAATCGAAATTGGCATGAACTAGTTCTTGCCGACTAGAGCCAAAAAGTTCCTCCAAACCACATAAGCTTGAAAAGGATGAGAAGGTGATCTACTGGTTATGCAATTTTGAGACATGGTCAGACCCCGTGTTGTCAAATCGCATATGCTTGTGTGCATATGCGATTGTACAATCGCATATGCGACTGCATTATTATTATTATTATTTTACAAAAAAAAAAAAAACTTGGGGGTAACTTCCCTTAGTTAATAGATAGCTAATTTAGTAATTTTACAAATATAAAATTCGTTCGTTACTTTCGAGAAATAAAATCAATTAAACAATGAATGAAGTACATCAACATTCAACAATATAGTTAACAAAACAATCTATAAGTTATTTATTGTACAAATACAATTTACAAGTTACATCTTAATGTTTATACACTAGTTACAAAATAATAGCAATAGTCTAAATGTCTAATAACATATGCATTGATCTAGTTGCCATTGTGGCATTTGATCACTGTTGTCATCATGTCATCTCTTTCCACGTATACTTCATCTTCTTCTATTTCTTCATCATCTGTACACATCCAATGGTTGATCTTCAACCTGATCATCTCCTTCTATCTCATCAATCTCTTTTGCCGGTTGATTGATATTGCTTGCCCACCTATCCTCTGCCTTCGAGTGGAAGTACCTTCTTTGGGTGTCGATCTGAATGCAAAATCTTCAACTTGGGCCTACGTCAGCTCCTTGCCAGCAAAGATCGGGTCTTCCGTCTTTACGAGCCACACATTATCTGCATCCAACTCATCTAAGCAGATATGGTCAAATAAACCAATCTTTTCTTACATTTTCTTGGAATCGTTCCAGCTTCTAATTGTATTGCACGAAAACCAATTCGTTGAGCTTCTTTTGTTCAAGACAATTCATTTCCTTGCTGTGAATTTGCATGAAACATAGTGCATTAGCTTACTAGGAGTTATTTATAACTATTAACTTCCTAACTATAACATTTTCTAAACTCATTGCCTTGAACAAGCTCCAGTTATGCTCGCAACCGCTAGCAGAACACGTGTGTCCAAGAATCCCTATGGGCAACCTCTTTAGAGTTTGATCCTTCTTGTTTAGGTCCATTCTATAAGCAGTCCACCAGTTAACTGAGAAAAACAATTAAGTAGGTTAGATTTTGTAGATTAGATTGTAAAAAACTTTTGTAAGAGTCTATGACGTCCGTACTTGGCAATTTCATTGTCCTAGGGTTGGGCCTATCTGCATCAAGTACATCTATATTCTCATATGCTTCTTGTTCCATAAATTCCTCTCAAAGTATGAAACTATCGTATTTCTTTCTTGTTTGTTTTTCCATGTACTTTATGATTCTCTTTGGATTTCTAGAGTAATATTGGGACATGCTCTTGCATTTGATCTCGATTTATGTATTAGGTGTTGCTTTTGCTGCGCAATGCCCCGTCAGAACTCACAAATCCACATAAGCCATACACTATGTAAGGCGGACAAAACCGGGTTATTCTCGGTTTAGTCATTCTACAAATCTGTGGATAGCAATCCTCTCCTCGATGATCAAATCATGACTAACCATATCTGGAAATACTTGGTTCCTCTTAAGATAGCTTTGTTTGGGTGGTCGGTTGGAAAGAATAAGGTGCTTGCAGTCGATAATTTGAGGAAGAGGGGGATGATCCTTCCTATTGTTTGCTTATGTTGCATGGCGGATGAAGAGACGACTGTCACCTGTTTGTTCATTGCCCATATATTAATCAGATATGGCCAGAAATCTTAAGCCCATTCAGTATTAAATGGTGCTCTGTGGACACAACAGCTCGGCTGTTAAAGGCGTGGCATGGCGCCAGTCTTGGAAAGCAAAGAACTCCAATTTGGAGAATAGCCCTTCCGGTTGTTTGGTGGGCTGTTGGGGAAGAAAGAAATGGAAGATGTTTCAGAAACGACTCTAATTCGGTGGAGTCCTCAGTGCGTAGAGTTAAACAGTTAATCGTAGAGTGGGCTACAAATGTAGATACCCTAAAGGGCTGTAACCTTTTTTTCCTTGGAGCTTAGGTGGTTCGCTTCCTCAGCGGCCTCGCTCTTCTATGTAATTTTCTCTTCTTTTAATATAATTTTCGCGACTCTACAAAAAAAATAAAATAAAATAAACTGCCAGCCAAACTCTCACTCTGGTTGGAATTGGTCCCTACTATATGATGAAAACTTGAAATGGCAGGTATTGCATGTTCTGCATGGATTTTTTGATTTTTAATTTTTAAATCAGATAATGTCGGTTACATTGAAACAGCACAATCATTTCTTCTCCTGACTTCACATGTGCAGGATATCTAATAGTAAGGGATCAAATTCTGATGGGTGATGAAGCTCCAACACAAGAATGGCTGCCCGTTTTCCCGAAAGAGGTCCGGTACCTAATCATTGCAGTTTCTGTTCTTCAAGAGGGAACAGAATTCCCTCAATGTAATATCTGCGTTTATTCACGATATCTCTGACCTGCAGATTTTGTATCTAGCTTTTTGAGGACGGTTTCTATATCCCGTCTAAATAGAAAATATTCATTTGGAAGAAAATTGAGAAAAAGAGAAAAAACTGATCTCCCCCCGTCATGTAGTAGGATAATGATTTTCTCTTGAATAGCTTTTGGCTCTTCATGATTAAATGAACTGGTGACCGGCCTGCTTTCGTTTCCGGTGTAATTTTTCTTCTGTAGATGTAATTCTCGCTCAAAAATTTGAATGGTCACATGCTTATTTGCTGGGTTTCACTCCACTTCTTTGGCCAATTTTTCCATCTCCTGAGTACCATATTGGGGAATTTGGTGGACTTGGAACTTTCTTCTTTCTAGTGTTAAACTGCAGGTCCTCTCATCCATTGTGCAGTTGGTGTCATGATATGCGTTTCGAGTTTCTTCAACCTGGCATCATCTGTTTGTCTCTGTCTACGAAATCAAGAGGTTAGTTTCCAAAAGAATTTGTAGCATTGTTCTGAAACTCAAGGACTCAACTCGAAACTCTGCCAAGTTAACTTGACTCGACGAGATTTTGAGCTGTGTTGATACGAAACTCACTGATGAGCCCAACTTGGCAGGACTCGAGTCAACTTGACTCGACTCCACCCGAGTCAACTAGCTGATTGATGTTTTTTTTTAAAAAAAAATCAAGAAAAAAATGTCAATGCTGGGAACAAAATTCAAAAACATGACCTCCAAGTATGAGCGCAAACACGGTTACTAACTTCACGTGTTGCGCTTTTTATTAGTTTGGCCATTTCTTTACCTATAATAATTTCAAATCTCTATTATTGGTTTAGGGAATTTTATGGCAAAATTCCTAAGGAATCTACATTTTACCAAATAATGCCTTCACAACTAGAAATTACATGGAGGTGCTTTTTGAGGGATGAAACTACAAAAATGGCATCGTTAAATTTTTTTTATTGTGAAAAAGTAGTGAAACTAAAGTTAATGTTAAAAAAAAACAGTAGTGAAACTCAAACTTGTTGGGCCCACATGGTATAACATCCAACCCATTAAATGTGTATAACATCCAATCCCATTAAACTTATGCACCACACCATGGTGATAACATGAACAAAACGTCAGGTCAATCAGATCATCAGATGAGCTACACTTGAAATGGGATATTTTGAATGATGTACATTTTTTTAATGGATTGGCCCACCTTACAATTGGATCTGCCATATTTTTTGGTTCATCTAACAATAATGTTGGTGTGCATCTGTTGGACGGGTTGGATGTGAGACATACCATGCGGGCCCCACAACTTTTGATTTTCCACTTTGTTATAAAGAACTAGCAAAGGAGGGCAGTGATGTAATTTCTCCTCTTAAAAAGCACGGCCCAGGAATATCAGTTACTGGAGGCATTATTTGGTTAAATCCGATTCCTTCAGGAATTTTACGGTAAAAACCCATTAGTTTAAACACTTCTCAACTTAATTATCAAAATTTGAATCGAGTCTCAGAGTCGACCCTACTCCAGCTGCATTAGTTTTCAGGTTTTTGAAGTACAGTTTTTTGAGGCATATGTCTGTCGGGTTTGCATGCTTTTCATGGCTGGTATGCCGCAACACGTCCATTGTATGCATGCCAATCAATCCAGGCCATCCAAGTCATAGACCCCATTATTGATGTGCCCTAGGCTGGAGGAAAAAAACCGAGTAGACTGATTTTTCTTGTTGAATTTATTTGCCATCCAATTTATGACCATATGTTTGAGATTCGCGAATTGACCAGTTAGGATTTATCTCCTCATCAAGTCATTTGGGTTATTCTCCATCCCCAACTTGATTCTCCGATTTGGATAGTCTGGATTGGATTGATGTGCGTGTCTTTTGCCATTGTGTGCTGGATAAACTGCAATGCCGAATGTAATGTGAAAGCAAAAAATACAAAAAAGAAGGATGGCCCTTTTATTTGGTGCGTTACAAATTGCTCAAGGTAAAGCCACTTGGATTGATAAACTGAATTGAGGGCGCACATATTCACCTCCAACTCTCCCAAAACTTAATAAAGACCCTTTTATAGTGTTGATTACAAACTAAAAGAAAGAAAAAGAGAAGTGGTCGCCTGGTGTAGCCGTGGCTGAAAGACAGGCCAACTTGTTTTGTTCTGTGTGGATCAGGGACTTGCCTGAGCTGGGACTGAATCGGCCTGACTAACCAGAGATCCAGGAGTCTCTGGGGTCAACTCGTGGTATTGAACTGGATCAGGTGCTATTGAGTCTATTTAAGTTCTGAATCTTCAAAACCATGGGCTTGGTATTGGTTGCGCCCCCAAGATTTGGGTGTTTGATCTGACAGAATCTTGACCTTTATATCTTGTTGTTCTGTTGATATAGACCAATGGTGGTGGTACCACAGCCTAGTTCACCTGCTTTCACGTCCTGTTTTAGAACACGTTTTAGACAAAGACTGGTTTTTAGGTGATTGAGATGTTCCTTCAAGAGACGTTGCTTGGTTTCTGGGAGCAAGACACCGGCCTTTGCTTCCCAAAGGCTTGGTTTACTGTCTGTGCGGTGGGCGAGATCCTGACTGTTCAAGCTTTTCCTCTTGCTTGTGCTGCTGCTCCTAATTAGATCCGTGTCTTTACCAGTAGGTTTTCTGTAGGAATTATGTCTCGCAGTAGCAACAAAAGGTAGTCAACTTCCAAGGGGTGGCCCAACCTGGGCATAACCATGACTGGATGTCCCACTAGCTGACCACCCCCTTATCTCCACGGACTTCCAATGGTATGTAATAGCTGCACCGATCATCAGCAATCAATTGCATTCTGCAACACCTTTTCTTTTTTCCATTTGTTTTCAGTTTAGGTAGAAAATATATATGATATGGCAAAAGTGAAAACCGGTGTCACTGGCAAGGGTAGCCATGCGCTTGGGCGGCTTGGGCCAGTAAACTCGACCCAAGGACCAAGCATGGACGGTTTAAAGACACTTGTGAGAGATTCCCACTCACTACACAAGTGACACCTGTTGAATCGGGGTCATATTTCAACAAATGTAAACTCTACTTTCATTTTATTGAATGGGAATGGGATTCATCGTAGACGGATTCTCAAAATAAATAAATAATTGGAAAGTGGACTATTGCAAACCATTGATCATTTATTTCATTAAGAGCCAGCCCAGCCTTCTTAAGGCACAGGGCCAACCCCAACCCCAACCCATTTCTCCCCTAGCGACCAGTCCAATTTGTATCAAGTCATGTCTTCTATCTGATGCGGTCAGTGCAACTTAAATATGTTCCATGGCCAGTGTCATGATTTGAACCATATGGGTATACATTCATGGACTTTGTGCGGTTGATTGGTTACCATATCTTACCGAATCATGCCAAAATCGCAATGTAATCCAACTCGGGGAAAAAGAAAATTAACGGAAATTTGTAAGCATTCACCAGAAATTTGTAGATTTTTAAAGGTAGGGAAAATTGCTTTGATTGCAGACAAAAATACCAAAAATGCAAATCAATAATAATGGCTGGAATTCTGTCAATAAACACTTGAACGCCAGGGATCGCCACTGTCAAATAGCTAATGCACCAAAAATCTTCTAGATTGGAAGGATCCCAGCCCTTCACTTTGTGGCCTGAGAATAGGATGGTAAACGGACTGCATTACATTGAAACACGAGAAACTTACTCTAGCCAGGAAATACCTTCACGTGGATTTTGACCCTTTCTCTTCTTTTTTCGTGCATGCAAACATATGTCAATGTGTTGTGGATCACTTAGACATAGGCCCTACATGTGCAAAATGGAATGACAAACGTATTGTAGTAGGGAGGTTGTACCTTTTGCATGGTATACATGGTTTACCCATTCCATGTGTGTGGGGGGTGTGCCGCCCCATGCTTTACATAATACTGTCGGTTGGAATTGTAGATGCTGCGGTTTGAACACAACCTCAATCAGAAGCTAAGTGCTCCGGGTGTCTTAAAGAGACGAAGGATACTTTTGTCTGTTTCATCAATTACCACGTATGTAAAAGAAATGAGCGATAATTACCAATTACTCTACCTTCAGTCTCCTAGCAACGTTTTCATTTAACTGCTGAATCCATGTTTGGTTTTCTTGGTCTCCAGCTAGCCTTGGGGAGGTCTGATAATGTAAATCAAGCCCCTAATAACAGTCAAAGCCCTATATCGACAGGACAAGCTAGCCCATGTATAGCCCCCTATTCATGCCATTCACGGCTCTGATATCTCACATACTTGCCGAGTTGACACATCCACCAGTGTCAAGAAAAACTGCATAGAAGGCAAATATTTCTTTATAGGGATGGCAATGGGAAGGGATTGGGGTTGGGTCAAGCCCGATCCACCAATTAAACTCACCAAATTCATTACCAAGCCTGACCCATAAACAGACCTTAAGCCTCCCACATAATATTTCTTTTCATGGGCCGCAGCAGGTCTCAGGTCAGTCCAATCCATGACCAAGGCCTGAGCCCAACCCATGATCCAAAATGAGAGGAACAGACACCATCTATGAGCAGATCTTCATCCTAAACATCCTGTCCATTAGATCGTGACAGACTCAAAACACCCAGTGGTCAATGAAGGCACATGAAAGCAGCACAAAAATGGCAGATCAGTGAGCTTTGACAACCAGTGTCCAACTTGATGCAATACAACTAAATCTATTGTGTTGCCATTTTTCTTGGGGTTCTCAGAAAAAGAATGATACACATTGAGGCTTACCCTATTTATTCAAAAGATTTTAAAAATTAATAATAAAACAATCAAATACCAGAATCTCAAGCTTCAACAAGTGAAATCCAAAAAAAAAAAAAAACGGCAGAGTGCAATAACACACCACATTTTATTGTTCCATTACAATCAGCAGTTTACTACTGGATCTAATATCCAAAACTGCCCTTTGATATATTCAAAAAATGATTTTTAATTCTCAACAAAAGAGGGGTAAATAATCTTTCTGGGTATATGCAAAAACCCTTGCAAACCACTATCACATTAACAAAGACAAGGAAAACAAAAAGAAGAATTAAGCAAATGTACCTCAGGAGAGCTTTTGGCTGAACATACCAATGACAAGGATGATAATCAGCATTGTTTTGAAACTTTGGGGCAACGTGCATAGGTAGACAGGCGACGAGAAGGGAGAGATGGAAGTGTGAATCAGATGAGCCTCAGTTCATATTCACCGGCCATTGTAATGTACCTTACCCAAGGAAGAGCCTGATATCCGCTCTTCTCAATGATTTTCAGGTATCTTACCTACAAATGTAAACATGACGATTGTTAATAAATGATGTTTATCATTCTCTAAAACCCAGCTACTTATCAGAAGCTAAAGTCTAAGATAGATTTGTCAAAGTGATTTGGTGGAAGTTTCATCAAACTTCTCCTTTGTCACTCCCAAGTCCCAACAGAAATTGTTTTTCAAGTAGTTCTGTTCAGATGCATGGAACTTTGAGTTCTAGGAAAGATATACTCTCACAGAACTTCAGTTAATGGAAGAAGAGTTCACTATTCATCTGGCACATTCTGGAGTTCCATAAACCTAGAGCTATGGTATTCGGATGACAAGTTCTGGGAGCTCATTGTAAAATTCTAGAGAAATGCAAGGCAGTTAGCTTGAGGAAAGACGCATGTAGATGCATCATCTACAGACTACAGCCCAAACTCCATGCAAGTCTCTTACATGGATGAAAGATCCAAAGCTCTTTTGAACAAACTCAAGTTCCTTAGGGAATCTCGTAACTCTAAGAACTTGAGTTCCAATCGAAATACGAATGCAGACATGTCTGGAGCAGCAGAATCTTTTTTCTGTTTTGGTCAATTGGGAGAATTTGGAAAGGAGGCCGAAAAAGGAGATCCAAGCAGAAGACACCACATCATAGATTCCCTGATAAGGCAATCCGTCTGCAATTAGAATAGGCTTTCCATGGGAATGCCAAATGCTCTGAGGGTGTACAGCAGCAATAAATGTTGGACATGATTGCAAAAAATCCACCATTTACCATTGAACACCCGAATCTTCAAAACCCACACGTATTCGAAGAAAGATGCTTTAACAACACGCTATGTTCTCGAAAAGAAATCTTCGATGGCTAATAAAACAATTTCTGTTGGGACTTGGGAGTGACAAAGGAAAGATGCTTTAACAACACGCTATGTTCTTGAAAGATGCCTCTTATATTCCTTAATTGATATCCAGGAAACCAATAGCATAACTGAACTCTAATTTATCAGTGTAAAACAGAAACACAATAAAACAATTAAGGAATATAAGTTAGAGCCTGGGCTATGAGATAAAGGGATTGATTTGTCATGCTATATTAGTTTGAGCTTTTAGAGTAAGTGGTTAGTTGGACCTCGTCTCTTAGCCTCTACTATTAGTGCGGCATACATTGAAAGTTACACTTGTTGGGTAATCCTAGCCACAGGTTGGAGAAATCTCAAAGGTTACAAATGGAGAGCTTGAGAAAAATCCACACAAAGGTTGAGATTCAATTGGCAAAAATCCTCCAATCATGGTAAGGATCATCTAAACAATGTGGTTTTTGCATTTGGCTTGTCCACAGTGGGGTATAGGATAAACACTCTGGATCTCATATTTGTATTCATAGAGGACGGCCACTTACTGCTTCATATCTAATGGTGTTTAGCATTGGATTCATCCTCAACAAAGATTCACTAATTACAGTTGATGATCCCAGAGTGTGCAACCCAGGCATTTATGATTGTATTTACATTGGAGGAACCATATGACACGCTCACATCTTACATCTTCCCACAGCATACATAGGCTTCAAATTCTGACAAGTGAGGCAATGGGGCCTATGGTTCGGTAATCCAGAACATTGCTCCATTGAATCCCACCATGGATGGGGAATGCCCCGAGAAGAAATACCAGATTTGTGATCAATATTCAGACCTTTTTCAGTTGAACGTGGACCATTGATAAGGGATGGGGAATGCCCCGAGAAGAAATACCAGATTAGTGATCAATATTAAGACCTTTTTCAGTTGAATGTGGACCATTAATAAGGGGTGGGGAATGCCCTGAGAAGAAATACCAGATTAGTGATCAATATTAAGACCTTTTTCAGTTGAACGTGGACCATTGTTCTTACCTTATTAACCTTCTATCTTTAGGCTGCAAAATCAGAAGGTTAACATTGTCCTACCAAGGATATTTTTGAGGCATAGTCCATCTGAGGTGGTACACAAACAGACCAATGGACAGGAAGAATGTCTGACCCACTTGTCAGAACTGAAAATCCATGTATGTACCTTGCACAGATGGAGACCACGTCTCACACAAGAACATCTATAAATTCCTTTCAGAGGCAAACACTTGCGTTAGTGACAGCATACCTGTATTCCAGAGACGGTAAAATATGGAATTTCAAACTTCACTCTGATTGGAGCCTTCTTCTCAGGCATCCCTTCCTCAGCAGTTATACTTGGTAGACTAAATTCCGCCCTCAGCATATACTCCTATATCAATTTGAAAAATATGTCAAGACCACGATCAATCTGCACAATTTATAGCTATACTACACAATGTGAACCAGAAAGAGAGAAGGATTTTGTACTGAAGCTCACACCTTTCCACCAGGAAAAGATTTTATTTTCCAAAGCAATGCATCATTTTCAGGTGCATATGAAGCAGAGCCCATTGAAGTCCGAATATTGGGGTTAGTAGCATCTGAAGGTACAGGCACCTGAATTTCAACATTTGTTGCGGTGCTGCATTGAGAAAGCAACTAATGAGTGAACACTCAGAATCAACTCTCCCGTATCACAGTAAGAAGCGCGAACTCAGCTTAGAAAGTCACTGACCAATTACAAAACAAAGAACTGTTGAAAAAAACAAAAGCACCTGCGCTCCTTGAATTGACTCCTTGCCTTTACCATGAGCTCTATCCGACTTCTTGAATGCCTTTCAACTTGAGCTTCTACCCAGACAAGAGGCTTTACCTGAAAAATGCACATGCAATGAGTTTCTGATAGTGACTGAAGTTCTGGCAACAGATTAACAGAGAGAAGCATTAACCAATAGACAATGAATAAAGGAAGAGGCAAACCTGGGTACTGAGTCTGTATGTCATCAGATCAAAAGACCCATCAGGTGGTATGAAGGATATTGTCCTATCGTTTTCAAAACGGGCCAATCGCACACACCTAGACCAGAAGTAGCTGTCAGAATGCCAAGTACTAAGAGTATAACAGATATTGATTCAGAATAAAGTAATAGCAGGTCCCATCATAGGTAAATATAAACTTCATGAGCAACCAGAAGATGACAACTGGAAAAGCTTTAGCCACATACTGATGAAACTTGATATCATCTAGATCAATGGCTTTTCCCTTTGTTGATCGTCCTTGAGCCTCCAAAAGTACTCTGTCATTTAGACCAAGTTTACACTCGGGCATACCACTGCAACAAAAAATGAATGATTAGCCCCTTCTTTCCAGCTTATGCCTAGGCACAAAGCACATGCACGAATCTGGAAAAAAAAATTGATATTTCCCGCAAATCCTTCTTTCACCGCCTAACTATTTGTATGGTTTAATAAGAAGGGAAAGGAGATTAAGAACTTCCCTTAAAAGATTAGCAGCCTTTGCTGCAATTAACATCAGGAGCCAAACCCAAAACAGGACCCTTGACTTTTCTAATATCTCTTGCACCGAAGACCTCTCATTTCAAGAGCGGCCATTCCGATCCTCTTAGATAGACCAAAGTAAAGCTATACTAGATTTCCTTACCAGACCCCTATGCCAAGCCCATAGGACTTCAAGATTTTGGCACCACCAAATCGGTATGAAAAATACAAGTGCTCCTATACTTTACGAGCAAAGGGGCAATGAATGAAGAGGTGATCAATCGTCTCCGTGTTCTCCATACACGTTAGACAAGTATTAGGAAGGAGACTAAGGATCTCCTTTGAAGATTTTCAAAAATAAAGGCTGATGCAGGATTACTAACTCTAAAAGCTCAAACTGCTAGAGCGTGCCGAATTAATCCCTTATTTCATAGCCCAAGCCCCACATCCCATGGGTTAGGTCCCCGGCATGGGCCCCACATTACATGGGTTTCGCCTCACATAGGCCACCCACCCCCGAGTGTACCCTTGCATTAATCACCTCCGATGAGGAGTCTCGAACACGAGACCTCCTGCTCTGATACCACTTTGATACAGAACAATTAACCACTTGCTCTAAAAGCTTAAACTGCTAGAGTGTGGAGAATCAATCCCTTTATCTTGTAGCCTAGGCCCCACTTTCCATGGGTTAGGTCCTCGGCTGAATCCCCCCTCGTGGGCCCCACATTACATGGGTTTCGCCTCACACAAGCCACCTGCCTCACACGGGGACCGCCCACCTCGAGTGTGCCCCTGCATTAAAAACTCTTTCTTCCCACTAGCCAAATAAAGATCGCAACTTCAGGGGGTCCACTTTAAAACCAACGATGAAATGATGAGGACCAGAGTTACAAGGTGACTCGCCAATCAATTGAAAAATGACCGAACAAGAACTGCTTGAGAGAAGCGCAATCCAAATCATCGAGTCCTTTTCTTGAGATAAGGGAGCTATACTCTTCTAGCAATCCAGTAATCCAACGAACTTTACAATCTCCTCATCCGCATCATTTCTCTAGCAAGGAGGATTCTACACGATGAAACCACTGGAAAAAGAATAACAGCAGACTAGAGTTATGAACTAATCTGAAATGAGGCGAGCCACACTTGGAAAAAAGATCCTGAAGTGCCCAATCTTTACACCAAACATCTACCCAGAAACCGATACAATGCCCATTCCCAAATGAAAAAAGACCTCTACGAAACATGGCCATCCACACTATCACTTTCCAAAGAGTAGAGGCTCAGTAGAGAAAGCTCTTCACATACCAACCTCTCACCTGCATTCCATACTTGCTTGCAATTAGCTCCCTCCATAATCTTCTCGATTCGGTTTTAAATCTCCAATGCTATTTCCCAAGGAGCTAAGTTCATGGATCCCAAGTTTCTTAAGCCAGCTCCACTTGCAACAATCGGCTTGCACACCTCTTCCCATCTGAGGAGATGAAACTTCCTTTCATGCTTGGGCCCTTTCCAAAAATAAAATAAAATATATCTTCTCAGCTTTTGTCATCTATCCAACATCGATTTAGGGCATTTGACAAGAGACAAAATACATGGCCATATTAAAGAAAGCCACTTTAATGAGAGTCAACCAACCTTCCAAGGATAGATATCGGCACTGCCAACTCAATAACTTTCCCTTGATTCTTTCAATTACCTTATCCCAAAGGTGTTTTGTTGGCTTCCCAATACAAACAAGCGGTCCTAGATACGTCGAGGGGAACATCCCCTTCTTACAACCGAAGGTGGTCGCGAAACGCGATAAATCCTCATCAATCACATGAACTCCCAACATTTCACTTTTCCTCACATTAATCCTTAACCTTGAAACTACTTCAAAGCATATAATGATTTTCCAAAAGCAATCCATTGAAACCACATCCACATAATTATCATCCGCATACTAAAACCACTAATTAAATCCCATCATTAGACACCTTGAAACCACTAAATAAACCATTCTCCTCCCCTTTATGAAGCATCTTACCAAGCGCCTCCCCACTTACAACAAAGAGTTAAGGAGCTAGAGGATCCCCCTATCTACGATCCCTGGACGCCTTGAAGAAACCTTTTGGCCACCCATTTGCCATGATAGAAAAGGAGGTGGATTGCATGCATGACCAAATCCAACTCTTCCACTTTCAACCACACCCCAATCTTTCAAGCCTATACTCTTAAGAATTCCCAATCCACATTAGTGTAAGCCTTTTCAAAGTCAAGCTTGCAAACTATCCCACTTTTCCTCTCCCTATTTCTGGAATCGATGCATTCATGAGCCGTAAGGACACTATCCAAAATCTTACTTGCAAAGAAGGCTACCTGATTCTTGAGAAAAATCTTCAAGAGAACTCTTCAAAATCTTGAGGCTTGACTTTGGTAAGAATTTTATAAGGGCCTCCGATTAGACTAATGGGCCTGGAGTCTTTTAATTGTTCCGCCCCCTAGATTTTAAGAATAAGAGCTATAAATGATGCCACGAGATCATTTGGTAGACAACTTTGCTAGAAGAACTCTGAAATAAATTCCATCAGATCTCTTTTGATTGATTGACAAAATTTGTGCAATAAAAACACTGAAAAACCATCAAGTTCTAGGGCCTCGTCTCCACACATTGAATCTAGGATGGCTTTAACTTCTTCCTCTAATATCGGCTCTTCGAGAGAAGTTGCGTCCTCGCTCTTCCACTAATCACGAGTTAACTTCTTGCAGAGTTGAACGATAGAAGCACATATCTGCCCCTTATTTGAAGTCCTCAACCCGTCCACAAGCAAGATGCTAATCCTATTTCCATAGGCCCGACCACTAGCTACTTTGTGAAAAAAAGAAAGAAGAAGAAGAGTATTTTTATCCTTCTTTAAGCCACATTGCACATGATCTCTAAGGCCACCTGATTTCCTCTTCTTTTGCGCGATTAGCATAACTCAAAAATAAGAATGCTTTCTTATCTCTTTCTTTCCTCGATAAAGAGTTGGCCTCCTCTAAAACGTCCAAATCATGAATCTCCTTCGACATTTTATCAAATTCTACCTCCCAAGCACCGAGCACATCCTTCTTCCAAGCTTTAATCTAATCTTTCATGAACTTGAGTTTTCAACCTATTCTAAACCCGACAAATCCTTCTACTACAAAGGACGCCCACCAATCAACTACAAGCTGCTCAAAATCATCAATTTCCATACAAGCTAACTTGAACCTAAAAGGCGTTAGGCTCCAATTCTCTTCATCCACCTCCAGCACGATTGAGCGATGATTGAAAATGGGCCATGCTAACTTACCATCATAATTTCTCAAGCTTGTTCACGGATGCCACAAATCTATTGAACCATGAGAGAATAGCATCTTCTTGACAGTTGGACCATGTGTATTTTGCACCCCCTAAGGGGAGATCGACCAAGTTGTGCCAAGCCACATTCACTTTCTTTTTTATGTTTTGATTTGTGTTCAACTAAGGCCCATTTGGCTAAATTTCAACACTCAACAGGTCAAACCAACAGAAAACATTCTTATCAAAGAATGGTCCGATACACCATTATATGCATGTCCAAAATACGAAAGAAAAAAGAAGAAAGATTCTTGAATATATCATTTATCTCTTTCTTCATGGTATTTTCCTTAACTCTTTCACTTATAAAAATAATCGGCCGACATGGGCTGATACAGTCTAATACCAATATGCAGTGCCGATGCACCCCCTGTTACTAATATTCAGAACCAAAGTTGAACTTATGCATGAGATATGGGATGGGGATGAGCATTTTTGTATGTAAGATACAATCCAATGGATTAGCAAACAAATGAAATAATTATATGCTGTGTTTATTTGCATATCTACATTTATTTATGTTTTCTTTCAAGTTGTGAAAACATTCCCAATAAATTCTTTGTCATAATAATGTCAGGAAATAATATTTTTAACAATCCATAAAAAGAAGTGCCTCAAAAAAAATAAAAAAAAATCTGGCAAAATAGTGAAAAGATCTGAATGAGTTCGAACAAAAGACTGCACATAGAAAGAACAATGCACCTCAAATATGTTCTCATCTTTAATGCCCCAACAACATCTGACCGAATAATTTGCCCATTGCTGTTGACAAGCATATTTACACTTTCTACCACGTCCAAGAACACCTAAGAAAACAAGAAAGAAAATCCCAAAAGATATCATGTAGTGGAAAAATCCAAATTAGAAAACAGATTAGATATAACCTACTTCATTTTTCTTGTACCGTATCCCTTCACTGCGCCATGACACTGCATTAGTTACAGCCATAGGTGGTCGCTGGGTAACTTCCATCCTGTATGCATCCGTCTTGATAAACTCGCTAAGAATCTTTGCTTCGGTATATTGAGGGTAACCAAAGTCCATCATTTCGTCAAGTAACTCATACTGCCAAAACCACGTGGCATAAGAATGGCCTCATCCAAAAACTACAACGAATAAAAATATCACCAACATGTTCATTCTGTAAATGATGTTTCTGCTTTGGCATTGCCATCCTCATAAATGCAGATAAAAATTCAAGTGATTTTAGTAACACCACTTGAGATGTTATTAATATCTGCATAAATTAAGAGCAGGTAAAAACAAAGTTTAATAATTCCCCTTACCACAACAACAAAATTGTCTCTTAGAGATTCCTCCTCTAGCTCTTCAAAATAATGCTTAAAGACCTACCAATAGCATGATCCATTAGACCAAAGAAAACCCATTTAAATATTTTTCTTTCCATATTTCTCTCAATTTGAAGAATCTTTCATCCGGAAGCTACGTCGAGATCAAAGATCTCAAGCAACAAGGAAAACTCACATCAACAACCCGATGCAGAAAGAGAAGAAGGCTGGCGGCGTTGCAGTTCTGCCGTGATGCAATCATCAAGTACACATTATTGTGTTGTATGAACATGTAGGTGATGCCATTATCATACACCACCGGGTCCTGAGACTCTGGATCGCCCTGCCACAGATTAAAAGATATTGCATTTTCCTCTTTATATTTACAGCAACCTGAATGTAACCAGTCAAACCAAAGCTTGCAAAAGTTTCTTAACTAATAATAACAACAACAACAACAATAATAATAAGTTTTGAAACATAGATCTGCCAAAATTGTACTGTATCAGACCGAAATTTTCATCTAAATGGAAGAAACAGATTCAAACTTGTGGAAAAAGAAATGTTGAGAAAAATAAGCAGAAAATGACGAAATAAACAAGATCTTGTTCTGAAAACACCGAATGAAGCAGACAGAACTCGAAATAGACCAAAATTCGATACCTGAACCCACAATAAATAAATAAAAACTGACAAAATTGCACTGAATCAGATCACAATTTTATTTAAAAGATGACAAGGCCTAGATTCAATACCAAAACTTCAAGCATCAAGATAAAATTTTCACGCATAAAGCACCTAAAATAAAATGCTGCGTGTTGAAATATACAGAAATCAAAAGAAATCACACCAAAAAACCACCAGATCCAAACTGAAACCGTGGAGATACAATATTGAAAATCTCAAAAAAAAAAAAAAAAAAAAAAAAAAAAAAAAAAGAGGAAAAAATCATCAAGAAAACGCCGGATCAAATGCCACTATTCGAAATGAAACAGATTCAAGATAACATCCTGCCTAAACGCGCCAGGTTCACACCACAAGCTGCAGAAAAATCGGTCCAAAAAGCTTAAAAGACAAGGAAAATTCATCCAGAAAACACCGGAATGAGTGCCAGGCATCAAAATCAAAGAGAATTCAGATCAGAACGCTGAGATTCACAGAACTCATGCAAACCGACCAACTTCAATCCAATTTCATCCCCAATCCATAGAAAAACGCAAACACACGAAAGAGAAAAGATCTCACCTCCTTCTCGATAAGCTTCGTAAAGAACCGCTCCGCCTGCAGCGCTGAGACATCGCCGCGGTAATCCCTCCAGACAAGAACCCGACCCTTGATGTCGAGGAGGAAGAGCGCCGATGCAGCGCCGGCCATGGATTTCTAGGTTTTTGGCGATGACAGAGAGAGATCGGAACGAGAAGCGGATCTGGTTAGGGTTTTGACAGGGAGAAGGGATTTCTAGCTACTGTCGGAAGCATTTCTGAGATTCAGAGGTTTTTGGAGAAGGATTTTCGTGGGAAATGAAGGTTCTGAAAGACTGTATGCCTACGTTTACAAGGAGCTATTTGCTAGTCTGGCTGCGTACGACGCTTGATACGCAGGCACTTAGAAATGGTACACGTGGCATATATTAAATAAAATTAAACCGACTAAATTATGGAAAATTCTCCTCTTAGTTAAAGTCCAAAACTAATAATGTTTGAAAAAAAATCCTAACCTCTGATTTGTGGACACTTGAGATATGACCATCCGATATTTTCATTATATCCTTCCAATAAATGCACATAAATCTGATACTTAGATGTTTAAATAAACGTAATTTTAATCAGGTGACGCATCTAAACTGGTGCACATGATTTGGACGGTTTGATTTGGAGAACTTATATGACACGTGTATAATTATAAAGTAATTTCTAAGTCCCTGCGTATCATCCATTTCCAGAGTATGAAAGGATTTTCTTCCCAAACAGGGGAGAGGGCCCATTAGGCGCGGCCCTTAGAATGGGGCACACCTTGATGCATGTACTCTGTATCCACGCCGTCCATCCGGTTTTCCAGATATTTTAATGGTGTGAACGCAAAAATGAAGCAGATCCAAATCTCAGGTGTATCATATATAGGAAACAGTATTGATTGACCATTAACGGGCTACATAAAGCTTTGGATCAAGCAAATATTTGTTCTATCCCTCAATTCAGGTTTATTTGACCTTATTAACAGGTTGGATGGCAAAGAAACATTGCGAAAACCTTATGGTGGGCCATATGGCATTTTTAATGGTAGGGTGTTCAGTCACCACTGTTTCCTGTTGTATGGTTCACCTGACAATTAGATCTTCTTCATTTTTTAGATCATCGCCTAAAATAGTATGTAGAAAAAATTGGACGGCGTGGATATAGAATACATACATCAAGGTGGGCCCCACGGTAAACGCCGCACCGTCTTGCTAAGGCCGGGGCGGCACGGATCCGCTTGAACTGGGAAAATTATTTTTCCGATCGTCTACCCCAAAAAAGGGAAAAAGAAAAGAGGAAACGAGTTTTCAATCTTTGCCGTGTCTGGATTTTAAACGCGCTCGAGAGTCGGTCGGAGCAAACGAGGCCACACGTGTCAATATGCGCGCGTACGGGATATCCGAGCATTCCATCAGGTGGGCCACAACTACATATTTTAATTAAACACTGAGGCCACGTGGGCAACAGTGTACAACAAAATGGATGTCGATAACAAATTTTTCTAGCCATCCATTTGTCTTGCGCCATGTGGTGGGCCCAGACGAATAAAGCTACTTGATTTAGAAGAGAAGATCTTAACGCTGGCCCACCCAATGAAAAGCTTGGATCTTGCTCACGTGTGCCATATTGGCCACTTTCCATTTCCTTTCGCAGCACACGTGGCACAAAAGCTATAAGACTGTTAATCTAGTGGCCCACCCTTTGGAGGACGCAAATTGCGTACTAACTCGGTTATAGCGTACCGAGTAAACTATGTAGGGATGCACCATGATCTATGTGTCTTATCCATGCGGACCATCCGTTTTACCACCTTATTTTAGGGCATGGACTTAAAATTGAATCATAACATACAAAACTTAAGTGGACCACAGTGCAAGAAACAGTTATAATAAAAAACATAAATATCAGTTTGATCCAAAATTTCTGTGGCCCTTAATAAGTTTTCAACAGTAAGCTACTGTAGCCTGTGGGGTGATCCACTTGAACTTCGCGTTTGTTTTTATTTCAGCTCACGTTCTAAAATGTGCTGGGAAAATAGATGGATAGAGAGGATAACGCACATACATCACAGTGGGTCCACATATTTTACTCAGCACCCTACGGCATAATAAGTCCGCGGTATGGGCCAGTATCGCTGTGATTGGATGGCGACCATGCAGTCGTTTACCGTTGCTTTAAAGGTAGTTTTTCCAGGTGGCTGATTGGATGGCTATCAATGCGGTTGGATATTGCCCATCCATGAGGTGGCCCACCAGTCTATGATCTGGCGTGTTTGCCACCCGTACCGTGAGGAGGAAGCTATGGAGGTTTTATGCGGCGACTTGGACATTATATTATAAGAGTTTGTTTTTCCTACATTGCGACAGAGAATAGCCAGCGTATTTCGCTTAATGAGGCTTCAGCGGGTCCAAGCATGACTCTTTGTGATCCTATATTATATCTATTCCGTCCATTCATTTATCTGGATCATTTTAGAGCATGATTTTAAAAATGAGTCAAATAAAATTCTTAACTGGACCACACAAGAGGATTGAACATCCACTTTTAAAAGCTCAATGAGAGCCGCAGAAGTCTTGATCAAGCTGATGTTTGTGTTTTTCCTTTTTATCCATGTATATATGACCCTATGACCAGAGTGGATGGCAAATAAACAGTGAGCCCTAAGAAAAAGGTGGGCTGTGACAAGTCGTTATCACCACTGCTTATATATGGTGTGATGCACTTTAGCCTTTCATCTTGATAAAATTAATAAAGTAGTTGCTTATGTATATATTTTTTTCTTTTTTAAATTATTTAAAATTTTTATTATGAAAGTAGATTTTTTAGTTACAGACATAAAACTTTAATTAAATTATCTTTTATTTTTGAATAAAAATAGTTAAGAAAATAGAGATATTTTCATTTTTATTGATTCATCCTGAGTAAGAGTTTAAATTAATAAGGTTAGTTTTTTCGGGTCCAAGAAAAAAAAGGTGAATGGAAGGAGACGGCTATAGTATAATATTATCCTTTTATTTGCCTTTTTTTTCTTTTGGTAGGTAAAGCCCCTGCTTCATAACATGCCACCCGTAGCCTCTACTCAGGCAGAATCCGTCTGGGATTATGAAATCGTATCTTCATGTGAGGGGTGACTGTACCCATGTGACTATGGGACCTGGTTTGGCTGGAATTGATTGGGCTAAGTGCTTCTTTACTCTGCCTAACAACTTTCTAACCTGTCTTATATGGGCCTTATCTTTGACAGCAACATAATAGTACGTGGTCTAATAAAATCCCACTGTATCAAATCATCACCAATATTTATGATGGCAGGGGCTTCACAGAATCTATCTCTAATCTAAGCCAGCCTAAATGATGGATGGATTGGATGTTCTATAGACATTGCAGTGGGCCCCACAATTTTATGGAGCCTGGTAAGTTTTTGTGGGCAGATTCCATGATGGATACAACCCTTGTCCAAATCTTTTTCAATTGGACTTATTGAAATTTGATTGGACAATTACAAAAAATTGGTAAAAATATGATTTTCAACTGAACAACTTTCAAACATGTTTTGCACGATGATATTAGTTTGTCAATCCCTTTAAATCATTTAGCAGGAAATTCAGTCCAGGCAGAAGCGGTAGCCAATTTATGTCCTTATTGGATTGACTGTTGAGTGATATCATCCACTCATCAGGTGGGCCAAATGTGCCTGAGCAACATGAATGGTTAGATAAAAGAGTGATAAGTTGTTTGTGTCCACATACACTGCCAACGCCTTATGAGTCAGCCCGGGTCTGATTTTTGAGCCGGGCATGCCGGGGGCCCACCAATGAATGGTGTAGATCTTATCAATGCATCATGAACCGGCTCTTCAGGCTGCCACTCTGCAAATTGCCTCAATTAGTGATCCTAACCGTCCATACAGCTGTTAAAATGTGGACCATTAATTCTGATTAACTGTCACATGGACCATGAAGATTTCTAACGTATGAGGTTTTCGCCATTTGGCCCATCCATGGAAGGACGGTCTCGAAGACGGCCTAGATCAGCACTTAGTGGGACAGAAGCGCCAGAAAATGAACCACGAAAATTCTATTTTGGAGCAAATGGACCATTGTACTTCATTTGCATGATGCAGAGGAGGAGAACGTGAATAAATCTGTTGTACGAGACAGTCTACTATACCATTTTGCATGTCCTTAAATGTATGAATAGATAATCTAGACATGGTATTTAATGAGCCATGTGCAATCTACAGTGGACCCCATCCATTCAAAGATCTTTGTTACTTGGGCCCCACCCATAAGATCACGCCTACTTAACAAAAGGATGCCCCACCCAAAAGAAAACATTATGGTAAAAACATTTCATCTTTCCAAAGTTCATCAACTATGATCAAAGCCTTCAATGCATGTAGGTGGTCCATTTTAAAGCGCGATCGTCGTCATATGCACAGAGGCGTCTCATCTGCCATTAAGAATGCCACTGAAGACTTGACTCTTGCCGCCAAGCGAGGCCTCCCGCTCCACAGAAGCCATCATAATCTGTGATAGCATGACCACTGTATCCCGCATCTCCGGTCTATTTACCGGTTCTTCGTTCTAACACCATCCAGCGATTTCCGCCGTCTGCAGCAGCAATGCAAAGAAGGGTAAATTGAAAAAAAATAGAAAAAAAGAAGAAAAAAAGACTAAGGATTAAAACCAAGCCATTAAAATATGCACATGCATGTATACAAAGCGTTCTGTACCATAGGCTAGGAACACGAAAACTCTCGCTTGAGTTAAGTTGATTTAAAAACTCTCAAAAGTCTTGGGGGCATTGGTGGTGTCTCTAAGTAACTCCGCGCCACATAGAAAGATATTCATGAAACAGGTTACTAGTTGTCTTTTCAATGAAGAGACAAGGAGGAAGTCTCAGCGGTCTACTCAACAAAAGGCACTTGTGACACAGGAACGGGAGAGAGGAAAGAACAGGAAGGGCGGGAAGGCCCCCAACAAAGTGATATCAAACGTAGGCAAGTCGAGTAATAGAAAAGATGTTAAATGTTGGAATTGTGGCAAGAAGAGCCACTATAAGCATGAATATTGTAAGGCTAAAAACGACAAGAAAGAAAAAAGAAAGGAGAAGAAAAATGAATCAGATTTCACTGCGGTCGCTTTAGACGGTGACGTTGTAGTTATTCTTTCTGCTGATCATGATGTATGTCTCACGGGCTACGAGTCAGGACACCGACTGAGTGATAGACTCGGGAGCCTCTTTTTCATGCGACTCCACACAGGAATTTCTTCACAAGCTACAAGTCGGGTGACTATGGGACTGTGAAGATGAGAAATTTTTACATATCAAAGATTGTAGGGGTTGGTGATATTTGTGTGAAGATCGATGTGGGCTGCACATTAGTTCTCAGGGATGTGAGGCATATCCAAGACCTTCGCTTCAACTTGATGTCGATGAGAAGGTTGGATGATGATGACTATGAAAGCCAGTTTGCTGATGGGCGTTGGAAGCTCATCAAGGGTTCGTTGATCGCAGCCAGAGGAAAGAAGTGTTGCACCCTATATAAGGCAAGTGTCAGTATATACAAGGGTGAGTTGAACGCAGCGGAAGATTCAGCTATAGACATGTGGCATAAGCGTCTAGGCCATATGAGTAAAAAAGGGCTTCAGCTACCAGACGTGACATGTACAACTATCAAAATCTGTCTTGATTGTTTATCAGGGAAACAACATAAAGTTTCATTTGTTAAATCTGCTTCTCATGTTAATAAAGTGTATGTATTAGATTTGGTTTATTCTGATGTTTGTGGTCCTATGAGGATAAAAACCTTGGGTGGGGCATTGTACTTTGTTACTTTTATAGATGATGCATTTATGAGGGTTTGGGTTTATGCTTTGAAATCCAAGGACGAGGTCTTTGGTGTGTTTAAGTTGTTTCATGCAATGGTCGAGAGAGAGACAGGTAGATCATTGAAGTGCATCCGCACTAACAATGGTGGTGAATATATTGACGACTTTCATGAATACTGCAAGTCCCTGGGTATACAGCATGAACAAAAGGTTCCCAAGACTCCCTAACATAATGGTGTAGCTGAGCGAATGAATCGCACAATTGTTAAGAGAATTGGATGTATGTTATCCCATGCGAAGTTGCCTAAAACGTTCTGGGGAAAATCAATGCACACGATGGTGTATCTGATAAACAGGTCTCCATCAGCCCCGTTGAATGGAGAAGTACCTTAGAAAGTGTGGACTGGATAAGATCCATCGTATAGTCATCTCAGGGTGTTTGGATGCAGGGCATCTGTTCACGTACCAAAGGACGAGAAGTCCAAACTCGATATGAAGATCATGCAGTATGCGTTCTTAGGGTACGCTAATGAAAATTTTAGTTACAAATTGTGGGATCCGACCAAGAGGAAGCTCGTCAGGAGCAGAGATATGGTTTTCTTTGAAGATCAGTGTATAGAAGACATTGGTAAGCCAGAGAAGAACCGGCCTAGTTTCGGTGAGCTAGAGGACATGGATCCAGTTATTTCTCCCGTGGTGCCTAATGACGGGGGAGTACAGTAAGGTGTAGAGGACGGGGGAGTTCCTTCAGAAGATGGACCAGGGGAGCAGCCCCCACTTGATCCACCTAGTGAGCCACAGGTGAGGAGGTCATCTAGGGACAGACAGTCATCCAAGAGGTACTCGCCGCATGAGTACATTATGCTGACTGATGGGGGAGAGTCAGAAGATTACTCTGAGGCCCTAGTCGATAAGCATAAGGAGGAGTGATTGAAAGCTATGGAAGAGAAGAAGAAATCCTTGCATAAGAACCACACCTATGACGTGGTGAAACTGCCTAAAGGCAAGAAAGCTCTAAGCAATAAGTGAATGTTCAGAAAAAAGGTTGAGTAGAAGAATTCACAGGCGAGGTTCAAGGCCAGACTTGTGGTAAAAGGGTTCGGTCAGAGGAAAGACATAGACTTTGAAGAGATATTCTCACCAGTGGTGAAGATGACATCCATATGGGTGTTGCTTGGGTTGACGGCTAGCATGGATCTGGAGATAGAGCAGTTGAATGTTAAAACTGCTTTCCTCCGCGGTGACCTGGAAGAAGAGATCTACATGCACCAACCAGAGGGGTTCGAAGTCAAGGGCAAAGATGTATGGTGTGTAGGCTGAGGAAGAGCTTGTATGGGCTGAAATAAGCTCCACGGCAATGGTACAAAAAATTCGATTCGTTCATGTTACAACATGGGTATGACAAAACGGAGTCGGACCACTGTATGTTCACGCGCAAATTCTCAGATGGTGATTTCTTAGTTCTGCTGTTATACATTGATGACATGCTCATCATGGGAAAAGACATCAAGAAGATCGACAGGCTGAAACACGAGTTGGGCAAGTCTTTTGCGATGAAAGACCTGGACCTGACTAAACAGATCATAGGAATGGAAATAACCCATGATAGAAGCAGCATGAAGCTTTGGTTGTCACAAGATCGGTATATTGAGAAAGTTATAGAGCGGTTTAATATGAATGCAGCGAAGTAAGTCAGTACTCCACTGGATGGTCATTTCAGATTGAGCGACAGACATTGTTCTAAGACGAAGGCAGATGTGGAAGAGATGCAGAAGATACCCTACGCGTCAGCTGTAGGAAGTTTGATGTATGTTATGGTGTGTATACGTCCGACATAGCATATGTGGTTGGTGTTGTAAGCCGGTATCTTGCCAATCCTGGCAAAGAGTATTGGGCAGTGGTGAAGTGGATACTATGGTATCTAAGAGGCTCATCCAGCTTGAGCCTATGCTATAGTGATGGAAAACCTGTGATAGAGGGCTACACATATATAGATATGACATGTGACATAGACTCCAGGAAGTCTACATTAGGGTTCATGTTCACATTTATAGGGGGAGCGGTTTCTTGGCAGAGCAAGCTACAGAGGGTCGTAGTATTGTTGACGACAGAGGTCGAGTACATTGCAGTTACTGTAAGACCTGTATCATATACTGTACCGTTCCGTAGGCTTCTGCGGTCCTTCCGGTCAAATTCTAGCGACCTGCGATCTGTTATCGACTTTTGCGCATGATCTTGGGTCGTATCCCATATTTAAGAGTCGGCTCAACCCGAGACTTGCACTCTAGTGACCATGCCGTCGCTGCTATTCCAACGCCACGTCTCACGTGCTGAGGTGATACCCGGGCCAGGAGACGAGAGCCCGCGTCCAGTTCGAGAAAAATACCGCATGTTGCAATTTCGAGAGAATCTCTACAAAGTGTTACATCAATCCATCAATCAATTAAAGTACTCTCATCACCTCACACCCCATCCCCAAGTAAAACCACTCCTCCCCTAAAGTCAACACTCTCTTACAACCAAGTACACCTACCCATCACTCACCATCCCTCTCTCTCATCACTTCTCTCCCATCATCTCTCATTCTCCCAAGCAACCCTAAGAGAAGAATCATCCATGGCTTTCATGAAGAAGCCATATGTGGCCCACCTTCCTATCACCCAATCCTAACCTTTAAAATCGATCTCAACCATTGAATCTTGTTCCCTTAAAGCTCTATAACGCGTTGGTGGAAGAAGAAATAAGAGAACTTAAGGTGGGTGCTTTTACTTATTTATTTTTGTGAATTGAGGGCCCACCCTTGCTGCTGGCTTGGACAGACCCTGATGTACGAAAATTACAAATATCACCTTGATTCAAGCTGGTAGGAACACATCACATGGACCCCACCTTGAAACGGACTAGTTGGTGTATGGAAACCACCAAGCTCCATGGGACCCATTGCTGTGACGTCAGCAGGGTATGTGGGGCCCAATTGATGTATGTACTACATACACACCGTCCATCCTGTTTGGCCAGATCATGGGCCCACCTGATCTGAGCCTAACCGTTCAAGTATTGGACGACCGCAAAAGGGGAAAAACAAATATCAGCTTTGTCCAAAGCAGCAGGCCACACGCGTGGACCCCACCATGAGATTTGTATTATATCCAGACCGTCCACCCATCTGGACATGGCCCCACACCAACCAGATAGCTGTTGTATCTACATCAGCCAGTGTGCTGGCCCCATCATGCGACATAATCCCAAACCGTCCATCTGTTTAACCAGCCATCCAGCTGTCTGGACGTGCTCACAGGACCCACCATGATGTCGGTGTTCTATCCATTCCATCCACGTGGGATGTGGGGCCACCATATTGTACGTGTGTGTGAAATCCACACCATCCTTGTAGATGTGATCCCATCCAGGCCGTCCGTCCGTTGGACATCCAAGACGCTGGATGGGTGAGTGAAATACAATATCATCTTGATACACATCAGGGCCACACGTATGGTACTACCTGATATTTATGTTTCATCCACACGTGGGACCACTGCTGTATTCACGTCAGTTAGTGACTGGATTTGACCTTAGTGTATTTGTTAAATCTGCACCGTCCACTGTTTGGACGTGAGATCCACCTGGTACATGTGGTGTCCTCACCGTTCAGCATATGGGACGGTGAGACCCACATCATATCCATGTTTAATCCAGCCATTCATCACTGGATCCCACGATGATGTGGTGTTGTATCCAAAACGTCTATTGGACGGGGCGTCCAACCTCCTGGACCTTGTTTCTTTTTTTTAAAAAAAATAAAAACAAAAAGAAAAAGGGAAATAATAAGATATAATAATAATAAATGATATTATATTATACATATATTTGATGTACATATGGTGGGCCCCACGTGGAGCAAACGGGTTGGCTGGTGAGTCTCACACCAGTTATATAGCTTCTGTGTTGAAGTCCCAATTCCTGTGGGACCCACTAACGTATGGATTTAAGTCCACACGGTCCATTCATCTGCGAGGACCCGACCGTAATACGTGTTTCGTAACCCTCACTGTCCATCTATTTGGTGGGACCCGCCATCTTTGTATATGTTTCATTTGCACCGTCCATCTAAATGGTGCCATGCGTGGCCCCACCATGGTGCGTGTTGCACCCACATCGTCCATCCTCTCGGTAGCAGCTGGCCGTCCATTTGCTGGACGGTCAGCTGCCTCACCATGATGGGTGTTTTCCATCCAAACCCTCCATCTGCTAGGGACGTGGGACCCACTACAATTCACGTCAGCAAGTTCTGCAGGTCCCAGGTGATGTACATGCATGTCCCAGCCATCCTGATGGTGGGTCCCGCTGCTGGACGATATTTGGATGGTGCTGATGCACATGGACAAAGTTTGGATGATGCTAATTTATGTGGACCATGTTTGGACAGTGCCGGTCATCATTAATGGGTCATGTGCCCCATGCATTGATAGTGTACAGTGATACTCAGGTTACACTTACAACTATTGAAATGATTTTGGTGTGGTCCATGCCCACTTGAGGACTATTGGTGAGGCCCATCCATGGGACCCAAGCAGTGTAGCCCACCTGTTTGTATTGTGAGGCCCAAATACGTGGCCCACTTGATGTGTATGGGCCCATTGGTGTGGCCCGTTGATGTGGCCCACCTTTAATGTGTTTATGGCCCATCCATGAGGCCCACCTTGACATACTTGTGGCCCATCTGTGAGGCCCACTTTGATGTATTTGTGACCCACCCATGAGGCCCATTTGTTGTGTATTTGAAGTCCATGGTATTAGGCCATTGATGTGGCCCATTGATGTAGCCCACCTGATGTGTATGAGGCCCATTAGTGTGGCCCATATCATGCGGCCTACTGTGATGTGTTCATGACCTTTCGTGAGGCCCATGATGATGTATATTAGACCCTTGTACAGGGCCGTGGCCCCACTATATGTTGGTTCTATGTGGACCACTCCTTGGGAGCAATGTTGGTTAAATGACCACATTGATGAGAAATAATACTTTAATGTCCACGTTATGACCGATTGTCGATTCTGATTGATGTGACCTATTTGTCAATTCTGATTATCGATCGATTCCGATTTTCGTGACCGATTGCTGATTCTGATTGACATGACCGATTTACCGATTCCGATTATCGATCGATTCTGATTATCATGATCAATTGTCAATTCTGATTGATGTGACTGATTTGTCGATTCTGATTATCGATCGATTCCAATTTTCGTGACCGATTGCCGATTCTGATTGACGTGACCAATTTACCGATTCCGATTATCGATCGATTCTGATTATCATGACCAATTGCCAATTCTGATCGACGTAACCGATTTTACCGATTTTGATTATCGATTGATTCTGATTGTCGTGGCAGATTGTCGATTAGAGATCGAGGCTGATTATCATGACCGATTGCTGATTCCGATTGACGTGACCGATTTGTCGATTCTGATTATCAATCGATTCTGATTGTTGTGATCGATTGCTGATTAGCGATCAAAGCCGATTATCACGACCGATTGTCGATTCCGATTGACGTGACCAATCTGTCGATTTTGATTATCGAGGCCAACTCCGATTGTCGAGGCCAGATATCGAGGCTAATTACCGAGGCCCATTGTGATGTATATGCGGCTCGTATTTGAGGACCATTCTGACAAGCATTCAGCCTCAGCTTGATGCATGAGAGGCCTGTGTGATGAGGCCCATTGTGGTGCATTTGAGGGCCAGACGATGGAGCCTGTTGTGTTGCATATTAGGCCCATGTGAGAGGCCCATCGTGATGTATATTAAACTCTTAAGTGAAGCCCATGGTGTTATATATTAGGCCCTTATGTGAGGCTACAGGTTCACTATACGTTAGGCTCTATGTGGGCCACTCATTGGGGGCAATGTTGGTTAAATGTCTACATTGTCGAGGTCAATTTTTGATGACCTATTGTCGGTGCCGGTTATTGATACCGACTATGAGTATGTGACAGCATAGCATCACGATACATGCCCATACGCATCATCTGCATGTTTGTTATGAGATGTGGTTGACATTGCATATGTCATTGGGCATGTTGTTACGAGACTCCCTGATAAGAGGAGATTGTCTCACATGAGTACACGGTATGTACAGGATGGATGCATGACTGGATTGTATGACTCATGCATCATGCATTGTGTGTTGTGATTACTGTACGCACTAGCGACATCAGGGTCGTAGCCCCCATAGGTATTTCGTGGATGGCTAGATAGGACACCGAAAATCTGTTCTACATGGTGTGCTATAGATATCCCTGGGTGAAAGTCCCTAAACCCTCTTGGTTCTATAGGTTGCTCCAACGTCTAGACCGGGTGGATGCATGAGCGCATGAGGGCTGTATACCGTTAGGCTGAGTCTCCTACCGTGTCGTGGTCGGTTAGAAGGGGGTGCGGCCTTACCTGTCAGAGAGGAGGGAGCAATGGTAGGTTGAGTCTGACCAGCTCGAGGAATGGGTCCGCTATCGACAAGACGGGTCCGATATTGGTGTTGAGGGTCAAATATTGCATATTAGACCCCAGATATTGTCTGGATTTACGAATATAATGCTGTCTAATGGCTCGTTTTCTCATTCTTATGTGGCAAAGTGATTTTATGAGCATGGATGGAAAAAAGAACGTTAAAAGTTGAGATTTAACGATCTGATGACGCCAAAGGCAAGGGACACACTCCAGGGGATCAAGATTGACAAATATACACGGTCAGAAATCCGAGAAAAGTTAGAAATTGAAGCTCAAGTGGCCTGAAGGACGTCCAGAATGCAAGATCACGAGGTTCCCACCATCCGTTCGGCTCGAAACTTCATACGTCGCCTGAGGACCATAAATTAACCGTACATATAAAATTTCAGCCATTGAAGATCTCGGAAAGTGCCCCAACTGACAGATCAGCCCATAAACCGTTGATTCTGGGCCCACCTGATATCTGGAACTGTCTCAAAATTATTATTGACGCCTTAAATAAGGAGTCAAAACAGATGGACGGTGCAGATTTCTCTAAAACATTGCAATGGGCCCCATATGAAATGAGTGTGTACAGTACACATGTGCACTCGCCGTGCACCAAAATTTCCAAAAGTCGGTCAGCTGCGCTGACCGACGTTTCCGTCTACAACTCAAAAAAAAAAAAAAAAAAAAAAAAAAACGTGCAGCGGACGCACGACGCTGGCCGTTTTTGCGATCAGTTGTGGGCCCCACACGTGCCCCATAAGCTCAATCCGATCCGTCCACCGTGTAGAGGGCTTCGAGCACTACAAAATCATGTTATTACTTTTTACCCATGCGTGCACACGTGTGAGATACAGAGGCCACAAAAGGGCTGCTCGGTAGCGTTCAAAACTGATTCTTTTGTGATTTCTTCTCTGGGCCACGTTAATGGACGTTCAAAACCACCCATTCTTGATTGAAATTTCGTTCTGAATCCAATGGATGGGGTGGATTTTCCAGAAAATGCTTCTGTGGGGCCCACCGACCACAACAGCGAAATGGTGCGAAAGGTTTCGCACATACGCGAAAACCGACTTTTCCGGACGGTTTTGGCCCACCATCTTTGATTATATGGCATATCTGAACCGTCTATCATGTAGAGGACCCAAGAAAGTACTAAGGGACGGTGTTTCTTTGGAATTTGAGCGAGAAAAGTGGCGTGTTTCATGGTACCAAACTCGGCTGCGAAAATTGCACTCCGTGTCCTGCTACAACTCTGTCACTGACTCCAGCCTTCCAGCAGCTATAAAAAGAGGTTTTTGGACGTGGGGAGCATTCATTCAAGGTCTTAGGAGGAAGAACAGAGGGCTCGAGCTTGGGTTTCAACGTGAGCAGAGGAGAGAGAGAGGAGCTTGGTTTTTTCTTTCCCTTTTCTTTTCCTTTTCTTTTTCTCTTTATTTATTTGGATTGAGCCCATCCATGGCAGGCTAAATCCTCCTAGCTAGGGCTAGGAGGTGAAGCTTGTAGTGAGATGAGAGATTATATGCTTTTAATTTAATTTTAATTTTTGAATTGAAGTTGGTTTTAGTTTGATTTTAATGGAAATATTTTAGGTTTTTAATGGTCTATTGTGACTGAAATTACAATGGGTCTGCAATGACTTTTAATATTCCCATTCTCTTTAATGTTTATGACGTTAGGAAGCCCCGTTGTTCACCATAGTCTCCTGGGCATGGTTGGATGACGGTACCCTTCTTAACCTTCATACATATGATTGGTTGGTAATTAGTTTAATTCTGTTGTTTGCCATAGTCTGTGGGCATGGTTTGGTGATGGAATCCATTCTAATACACACACCTTTCATCTCTTTGAAAACTAGATCAACGGCAGTTCAGTAATTTCTCTGATTTTTGATGCAAGCATAAATTCTCCCTGATCTCTACAAGTGGATCCTCTGAATCCCTAGTTCCTATCTCTGATTTGTTTCCTAAGTTTTAGATTAATTATTCTACAAATATTCCACCATTGCTAATTGATTTAGAATTCATCTTAGCCTAGTTCTAGTTCTAGTTAGTTTTAGATAACGTACAAGTTTCAGTCCCTTGGGATTCGACCTCGGTCTTACCGAGTTATTACTACATCACAACCCTGCACTTGAGGAGTGAACAAGTTTTTGGCGCCGTTGCCGGGGACTGTCGGCTACGTTTTTCTGAAATTAATTAGTTTTAGGATTAGTTTAAGATTAGGTTTAGATTTTTTTCAATTTTTAGAAACTAACTTGTCTTCCCTGTTTTGTAGGTTTTTAAGATAGTTTCAAAATTGTTAAATTCTTTCTTAAATTCTTCCTCTCTATTCTAGATTAGTATTTTTACTAACTTTAGTTTTAGGTTTAGATTTTCCTGATTTTTTTTAGAACTAACTTGTTTTGTCTTATTTTGCAGACTCTTAATATAGGAATCTCTAGTATGGTAACATCTTTCTAACTTCTCTTCCTCTTACTTTCTACATTGCTGTAGGATTTTTTTTTATTTTTTATTTTTTCTTTTCTCTTCTATTTTTCTTAGGATTAAATTCAGATTAAGGGTTTCATTATGTATATGCATGAGTGGCAACGTCAGTATGCTGAGAAGAATAACTTATTTTGGGATGATGATGAGATAAATCAACTTATGTCTCAAAACTTTTCTGAAACTATCATTGAGAACCGATCAGAATATAAAGATCCACCGGCTAAGAAGTCCTTACGTGATTATATGAAGGAGAATAATTACACCCCACGGATTAACAAAACAGTACGTGAGTGTTGGGGTTATCATAACTATGGTTGTGAAAATTCTTATCACTCATCCGATAAAAAGAAAACAATACGTGATTATATTATGAGTGATAATAAGTATTACCAACCATCCGATTCTCCCACCTATGATCCGTATGACTATAACCAGTGGAAACATCAATGTCGGGAAGCTGAACCAGCTATATATCATAGTGATAATTCTCTTGGGTCCTCTACCTTTGAAGCCCAACCAGAAATAATCCAAGAGGATTCACTTCAGAAACTCATGAAAGCACAAGAGCAATTCAATCAACTTGTCATACAATCATGTGAACTGCTCAAATCCTCAATTCCAATAATTCAGTCACACCTTATGGAGAAGGAAGAGGCTAGGTTATCCCAGCCTCATCCAAATCTAGAAGTACAATGCAAGGAAAGTGATCCTCACTCTCTTTTAAAAAACTCTAGAATTTGGAATGAGGAGTGGGATTCCCTTAATGAGCATGCAGTTCAATTTCCCGATGAGTCGATCTCAATGACTGTTCGAAAGAATGGTGAAGATACATGGGTGTCTTTTAAATACATTGATGATAACATAGTTTCCTTACATGACACACAAGATTTCAATGATGAGGAAGAGGTTAGTTTATACGAACCTCAACCTATGTTAGGTGTAGAATGTGAGGAAAGTGATCCCATCCCAAATGTGCACTACACTGGACTAGACAATGATGCGTATTGGGATGATGATCATGAATGTGCAGCCCAAATTCTCCCTAAATCAATCTCAAATCTGGTCCAGGTCAACGATCAAGACGTGCACGAAGTGATCGGTCAAGAAGATCTACTCCACTCACCTGACATGCCTGATTTAAATGTGGAGAATGAACCTCTTACAACCGACTCTTCTAACTCTTGTGAGACATATTTAGACCACTCCCTTGAATTGAATGATGATATGATTCGGGAAGAGGAGTTGCCCGCTACGACTCTGGAATTTGAAACCACTCAATTGAGGCCACCATCTGAGCTGCAAACAATTGAGAATTCAGCGTCTCAATTGAGTAATTTCAATGAACAGAGTGATCACATCAATGCTTCACTTATTGATTTTCAATCTATCTGTGCAGGACTGGAGCAAGAGAGCGTACCTCCATCCACTTTCAAGGATGATGGATTCTTTGCGCAGATCATCACAAGCCACAAAAACGAGTCACGCGCATCTGAATTTCCCAACTCGTGGGATTGCTTGGCACACTTTGCGGTTTCAAACGATCCCATGTTAAAAGACAAAGTGGATACCTTGCGAGACAACATCTCGGTAGTCATCACTGACCGAACGAACGCTTATTCTGAAACCCTCTCTTCCCTTGATCCTAAACGTCTACTAGTAAAGGAAGAGGAGCTGAATCTAAAACCGAAGTTTGGAACTTCGGAATATGTTGAGACTACATTACTCTTTAAGAAGTTTTCTAAACTTTATTTACTTGTAGTCTTTGATTCACCATGTAATACTAACGTTGAAACTTCTTCTGTCTTAGGTGAATCGTATATATTACGGATACCTCCAGCAATTCAATGGAAGATTTCTTATGAGGTACATAAGTCTTTCTGGAAAGTCATGCTCCAGGGCGCCCAAGTCTATTGCAAAAAGGGCTTTTGGATGATCCTGTTGAGGAGCTTACTGAGAGACTTATCAAGATATTGGCCGGAAGGAGAACCTTGCGGCATGATCGATTCAATGTTTGTGGGTAACATTACTGCAAACCCTCACGAGACTACAACTCGTCCACTAGGGGTAACCTAGGGGTTTAAAGGCTTGTTGCATACGCTAAATGCAATCGAGAGCACCTGCGAAAGTGGTATAGGTAGGATTTTATTTTTATTATTTTTGTTCTGCTTTCTCTCTCATGCTGACAAGCTTCCATGCCGTGATCTATTGGAAACTCTCTTGATTCGTTATTCAGGTACTATCTTCCCATCACTTCTCATTTACTTTCGTTGTCCCATGTGCATTGCATGCTCATATCTTTTACATTGAGGACAATGTAGATTTTAGGTTGGGGGTGGGAAATTAGGTAACCTAATCAGTATTTTCTTGGTCTTGAGCAACAATTGTGAAAAAAATTCAATTGTGAAAAAAATTTTTTCTGAAAATTTTTATGAATTCGAAGTGATTTTGACAGATATCCCTAATTTAAATTTTCAAGGTACATAATGGTGGATTTATGACTCTTGGATTCCGTATCTGTTAGATTTCATAGTTAAGTGAATTATTAATCCATGATTAGAAGTTGTAAACATTGATTGAATCATGATTTCAGGACACGTCTTGCTTACACATTAAGATTTCAGTTCCATATCGAAGGATTAACTTGGTAATCACTAAGCACGAAGGGAACCAGTCTGAAATATCTTGCCATCAGGGTATAAAAATTGAACAGATTGGGCAATTAATCTTCACCATGGGTTTGCTCCCTACAGGTGAAGGTTTGATTCCCCAAGGTTAAACATTCAAAAAAAAATAAAAATAAATTTTTTTTAGGTAATTGGTCTCTTGCCATAGGTTTGCTCCCTATTGGTAAGGATTTGATTCCTCTTTTTGGCATGACTATTAATGGAAAAATAAAAAGTTGAAAAGATCAAAAGATGAAATTTATGAGGCAAGTTTGGTTATCATGAATTCTCTTGCTGGTTACCAATGAAATCCTGAAATAACAAATTCAATCTTAATGTGATTAGCTGAGATTACACTATACATCCATGGATCTCAATGTTTAAAATTTTTTTAATTGATGGATTAATGCTTTACACTTGATTATGAAGTCTACAGTGCGTTTGAGCTCAGGAGAATACAATTTCTAACATTCATGAATATTAAATTTCACGTATTTTATTCAAAATCTCACTTGATTTCATAGAAAGTTCTCCTATAACTCTCAACTTATTTTTCGCATACTTTGCTCGGGACTAGCAAAATGCTGGTTGGGGGTTGTGTTGAGGGTCAAATATTGCATATTAGACCCCAGATATTGTCTGGATTTACGAATATAATGCTGTCTAATGGCTCGTTTTCTCATTCTTATGTGGCAAAGTGATTTTATGAGCATGGATGGAAAAAAGAACGTTAAAAGTTGAGATTTAACGATCTGATGACGCCAAAGGCAAGGGACACACTCCAGGGGATCAAGATTGACAAATATACACGGTCAGAAATCCGAGAAAAGTTAGAAATTGAAGCTCAAGTGGCCTGAAGGACGTCCAGAATGCAAGATCACGAGGTTCCCACCATCCGTTCGGCTCGAAACTTCATACGTCGCCTGAGGACCATAAATTAACCGTACATATAAAATTTCAGCCATTGAAGATCTCGGAAAGTGCCCCAACTGACAGATCAGCCCATAAACCGTTGATTCTGGGCCCACCTGATATCTGGAACTGTCTCAAAATTATTATTGACGCCTTAAATAAGGAGTCAAAACAGATGGACGGTGCAGATTTCTCTAAAACATTGCAATGGGCCCCATATGAAATGAGTGTGTACAGTACACATGTGCACTCGCCGTGCACCAAAATTTCCAAAAGTCGGTCAGCTGCGCTGACCGACGTTTCCGTCTACAACTCAAAAAAAAAAAAAAAAAAAAAAAACGTGCAGCGGACGCACGGCGCTGGCCGTTTTTGCGATCAGTTGTGGGCCCCACACGTGCCCCATAAGCTCAATCCGATCCGTCCACCGTGTAGAGGGCTTCGAGCACTACAAAACCATGTTATTACTTTTTACCCATGCGTGCACACGTGTGAGATACAGAGGCCACAAAAGGGCTGCTCGGTAGCGTTCAAAACTGATTCTTTTGTGATTTCTTCTCTGGGCCACGTCAATGGACGTTCAAAACCACCCATTCTTGATTGAAATTTCGTTCTGAATCCAATGGATGGGGTGGATTTTCCAGAAAATGCTTCTGTGGGGCCCACCGACCACAACAGCGAAATGGTGCGAAAGGTTTCGCACATACGCGAAAACTGACTTTTCCGGACGGTTTTGGCCCACCATCTTTGATTATATGGCAGATCTGAACCGTCTATCATGTAGAGGACCCAAGAAAGTACTAAGGGACGGTGTTTCTTTGGAATTTGAGCGAGAAAAGTGGCGTGTTTCATGGTACCAAACTCGGCTGCGAAAATTGCACTCCGTGTCCTGCTACAACTCTGTCACTGACTCCAGCCTTCCAGCAGCTATAAAAAGAGGTTTTTGGACGTGGGGAGCATTCATTCAAGGTCTTAGGAGGAAGAACAGAGGGCTCGAGCTTGGGTTTCAACGTGAGCAGAGGAGAGAGAGAGGAGCTTGGTTTTTTCTTTCCCTTTCTTTTCCTTTTCTTTTTCTCTTTATTTATTTGGATTGAGCCCATCCATAGCAGGCTAAATCCTCCTAGCTAGGGCTAGGAGGTGAAGCTTGTAGTGAGATGAGAGATTATATGCTTTTAATTTAATTTTAATTTTTGAATTGAAGTTGGTTTTAGTTTGATTTTAATGGAAATATTTTAGGTTTTTAATGGTCTATTGTGACTGAAATTACAATGGGTCTGCAATGACTTTTAATATTCCCATTCTCTTTAATGTTTATGACGTTAGGAAGCCCCGTTGTTCACCATAGTCTCCTGGGCATGGTTGGATGACGGTACCCTTCTTAACCTTCATACATATGATTGGTTGGTAATTAGTTTAATTCTGTTGTTTGCCATAGTCTGTGGGCATGGTTTGGTGATGGAATCCATTCTAATTCACACACCTTTCATCTCTTTGAAAACTAGATCAACGGCAGTTCAGTAATTTCTCTGATTTTTGATGCAAGCATAAATTCTCCCTGATCTCTACAAGTGGATCCTCTGAATCCCTAGTTCCTATCTCTGATTTGTTTCCTAAGTTTTAGATTAATTATTCTACAAATATTCTACCATTGCTAATTGATTTAGAATTCATCTTAGCCTAGTTCTAGTTCTAGTTAGTTTTAGATAACGTACAAGTTTCAGTCCCTTGGGATTCGACCTCGGTCTTACCGAGTTATTACTACATCACAACCCTGCACTTGGGGAGTGAACAATTGGCAGGCAAATAGTGAGGTCTCTTCCACTCACCTTATTGCGCGTGATGGGGCGACAATCTGATTTGGAGTGTAATAAACCCCGGTGATATCCCAGAGAGGAACTGTACTGATATGTGAACTTATTGAGTAGGAGTTGCATGCTCATTCATTCATTTATTCACTATCCACTCGGGCTGGTAGTGCACACTATTTGTTGTGAACCTTCATTATGGAAATGATTTCGGTTGGACACGCGACTAACCTAAGATCAGGAGTTTACCACGTTGAGTCTGACTATCCAAATTTAGGTATGAGATTGTTTTGGATAGAAGTCCCTTGTGGTGGACCCCGTAGCTTGCGATACTACGTTCTATTATCTCGACTTTACACTCCAGCATGGTCATTTCATTCGCATCGCATATTGCATTACATCTGCAGACATATGACATTTTGGGTTGCTATGTTTATACACTTATATGGCATGGACAGACTTAGCAAGATTTGTATATTGCATTGCATCCTCAGCATCTCATATTTGATTCTTTATGACTCCTTATTGCATAACTGTTATATATTGTGTATTTTAATATTAATTGACTTATGGACTTGTCCATACTTCCGCTTACTCTATTATCGTATGATTTATGATTTGTCAGTATTTTTGTTTACTCTGATAATTTATGATCTCGTCAGTATTTCTGTTTACTCTGATAATTTATGATCTCGTCAGTATTTCTGTTTACTCTGATAATTTATGATATTGTCAATATTTCTACTTATTCCGATAATGTACGATTAATTGATTACCAGTAATTTCGGTATTGTATGATGATGACATTGTATTGAATACTTGACACTTACTTCGTGCATACACTTATACTACCCTCTAAGCTTTCTATAAGCTCATGCACGATAGATGTGTGCAAGTGATGTTAGGTTGCAGCAGTGTTGAGCTTGGAGCGTGCAGCGATTTTTTGGAGCTTGATTTTTGAATTATGTATTTCCCTTTCAACATTGTACTCAAATAATTATATTAGTGGATATGTGACGATGATGTTGCCTTTGTGAATTGGGTAATCTTGTGGTTATGCTTATTACGAATTAAATCTATAAACAAAATCCTCCTTATATGATATCAGGATCGGAATCTGGCATATGAATGCTAAGAGCCGAGAATGGGATACTACAGAGGCTGTCGGCACCGAATTAAGCGATCGGTATTCCTGTGAATCTGATTTTCGGGTTTGGGGCGTGACAGTTACAGAGGCATGTAAAGAGATGCTTTGGATGAAGAGGTTCCTACAGGAACTTAGCCTAAAGCAGGAGGAGCACGTGGTCTATTGCAATAGTCAAAGTGCTATACACTTAAGCAAGAATCCAAGTCAGCATTACAAGTCAAAGCACGTAGAGATTCGGTATCACTGGATCAGGGATACTTTGGAACAAAAGGTGTTACAGCTTGAGAAGGTTCACACGGACAATATTGGGTCAGATATGATGACCAAGGCTTTGTTTAAGGGCAAGTTTGAGGTTTGTAGAAACCAGACTGGCTTGAAGAAGGTGAATCCCTCCTGGGTCAAAAAGGGAGAGATTTGATGGGTTTTTTTTTACCAGTCTTCGACCGGTCGAGAGCCCTGCTCGACCGGTCGAGTTCGACTGGTCATAGGTTACTCGACTCAAACTCTAACGAGTTTAGGATATTTTTTCAGGGGTGCTCGATTGGTCGTAGGTGGTCCACGACCGGTTGAAGGAGGTGCTCGACCGGCGAACCTACGCAGATTCGTTCTACGATTTTGCACGGATTTCGTGTCGCAAGTCCTTTCGTAACTGGGATGCGGAAATGAGTTTCCTAAAACTATAAAAAGGGGTTCTTAGGATTTTATAGGGTATGAGGTTGTGTGAAGAAAAAGCACAAGAGGGTTTCCTAAAGGGTTTAGGGATATCAAAGGTGAGAGAGTGAGAGAAGAGAGAGAGAGGAAGCTTGTGGAAGAGAGCCGTTGTCTCAGCGCTTCTACATCCTCGTGATCGGTGAGATCTCTCTATTTTTCTTTTATTCTCTTATTGTTCATCCACTCCTGCGTGAGTGACGAAGGTTGTAACATTCTACTTCATAATGGAATGTTGATCTGGACGAGATCCCGTGGTTTTTACCTCTTTAAGGGCTTTCCACGTAAAAATCTCTTGTATGGTGTGTGATTGTTGCTTTGATTTGTTTCATTGCTATTATTATCTCATAATTTTGGTTTGTTCAGGAGGCTAGATCCTAAGGTTTTGTGCAAGGCCCCCAATAAAGAGTTATTCTGAGTTTTCTTCTGAAAATTAAAGATTGGACTGCTTATCATTGCCAAAATCACAAGGACAATATGGTTGCAGGATTAGGAATTGATTTGGGTGGTATGATCTTCCATGCCATTGGGATTTTAGGGTCTGTTTTGAAGTCTCGATTAAATGGTATTGAATTGTATTAGGTGGAATTAACTCTATTATTACATAATGATTGTATGTCATGGTATGGCATTTTGAATGTTTAATCTTATGTTTGAGATCAAATTCATCCTTTGACAAAAATATTGTATTAGTGAAAACTTATGTTTGGTGCACCATAAAATTATAAATAACGAACTAGATTTCACAATCGATACCGGTCACCTTATATGCATAAGCAACTTGATTGTAAATGTAAAGGGTGCATGTGAGTAGACAACATAGATAAAACACTTGCTTCAATAGATTTAGTCAATTTCGAAATCCACCGACAATATCTAAAAATTATGTTGCATCTCTTGTTGAAATCGGATGATATAATAGATAAAGTAATCTACATTTTCTCAGTATTTTCAAATGGCAGATGAAATTCACGTTAGACCAAATGTAAGTCCATACCACTTAATCCCACATTCTAAATGGTCTAAGATTTTATTTTTTTTAAAAAATAGCTTTCTTGTGTGTTTTGTAGTGGGATTGTTAATATCTTTTTTTTTTAAGACTTGGATCTACTAACTTAACGGCCGGACACCCTCTCATGCTTTGAAAATGCTAATCCACGCAAAATCTTTAATTTAACTGGTTCAAAATTGATTATAGACAAATAAGTAGTATTTATGACAAAACATGCATGATTTCCAAGATATTTATATTTATATATATATATATATATATATATATATATATATATATATATATATATATATATATATATATATTGATGGTGTATAAATACAATTGAAGTGTAAAATATACATTGAATAAAGACATTGTCCAACGATAAATAATAGCATTTGTATTGAAAACCATTTTTAAAGAACTTGATTAGCAAACCATTGTGGAGATAACCTGAGTGTCCGCCGTCTGATCGATGCCAGTGAGATTTGCCCACAGGCAACTCTTACTGTAGGTGTTTATTTTATTTTATTTTTCTTTTTTGGTAGAGCTACGTACTGTGGGAGTTTCATGCAGAAATAAATGGATTGACGACTCGTCCAAGCCGCACCCAACTTGTCTGCTCGAGTCGGGCTGATTCACGCCCCAACCCAGCTAGTCATGACTCGACTCGGACTCAGATGAGTTGCCGAGTAAAAAAATATAAAATAAAAATTTATGTGCACGAAGTTAAAAGAAGCCAACCTTGTATACTTCTTCCATTGGATAGCTGTCCTTGAGATTCCCATCTATAACAGCTTCAAGTGCATTCTCCGGCTCTTCTTTTCGGAATATTTCGTAGACCTAACAGTATTATTAAAAAAAATGAGGCTAGTTCTACAATAATTCTTTAATTTTTGTGTGGGCCTTACCATGATCTGGGGCCCACATCTACTCCATGGATTAGGAGCTCCGCGTCAAGTTCTGCCTATGTCTCACGAATCAGACCGATCCAAAATAAATAGGTGGGCCTCACCACAGGGAACAGTTGGGATGGGGATGCCCAACATCAAATCCTTCCGGATGGTGGGGCCCACTGTGTTTTGTATGTGCCATCCAATTTGTTCGTAAGATGCACCCCACCATGATGGAAAGACACCCCAAAAATTAGGCAATTCCGAAAATCATGTGGGGCAAGAACGTGTGACTTTACAGGTTTTTTGAATATTTTTGCATGGTGTGGCCCACTTGAGATTTGGATCAACTTTATTTTTGGGCTCTAAGGAGAAAATGAGGTTACACACATGATGGTTGGAGTGGATTGTCATGTTCACTTCGTGGTGGGGCTTGCCCTACTCATTCATAAATAGCAGTAGCCCCACGTACTGAAATTGCTATGATTTCAAATCCAAGTTGAAGCAATTTGAATCGCGATTAGAAATCAGGTCATTCTTTTGAATTGAAATGCTTCCACTCCCACTTTTGTCATTTCCACTGTATAGAATGGAAATTCAGATCGATTGAGCATCCAAACGGGGCTGTGACTTGAAGAGAGCAGCTCCCTTCCAAGCTCTGATTATCAGTGAAGATTTCTTACGAGGGGAAAGTAAAAAGACTCACGACGGAAGGTAGCGATTTCATTCTCGCGGTTGTCTCGGATGAGAGCACGCTGACCAGTTATCAGCTCTGCAAGCACCACCCCAAATGCAAAAACATCGGTTTTCGACGTCATCTGTAGCTCACGAACCGATCTATAAAAAAAATTACAAAACACCATGCTTTCAATCAACTCAACTGGGACACTGAGGGCCCGTTTGGATACCACCGAATAAGTTACTCTTCTGCTTACAGCAGTAGATAAGTGACTTATTTTAGGCAAGTTTGGTTTACGATTAGTTATATGATTAGTTGTATGTGACTTTTTTACTTAGAAATATTTAATCACTTTAATTAATTTTTTTTAATAACTTTTATACCTTTCATAAGTTACTGAAGAGATGCATGAGGTGAGACAAACAAGATGAGAAGCTGATAAATATGTTATTTGTCAAACATACTTATTTTCTTACTAAGTAGAAATTAAAATAAGCTACTTATGAAATAAGTAGGTTATCTTAAACAACTTATGATCCAAACGACCCTTGTTTGGATACCAGCAAATAAATTACTTTCTCTATTTATAGCAATACTAACTTATTTGAGATAAGTAAGTTTGATTTAACATAAATTATAAGTACCTTTTTTACTTGAAGTTAGTTAATTACTTTAACTTAATAAGTAGAAACCAAGATTAGCTGCTTGAGGCATAAATAACTTATCTTAAGTAATGATCCAAATGCCTCCTAAGGGTTTGTTTGGATACTATTAAATAAGTAGCTTTTTTAACTTGCGTTAGTTAATAAGTTACTTTTCTTAAATAAGTTAGTTTGATATTTAATTCAATTTTTTTTTTTAAAAAGAAAAAATAACTTATTTTTATTAATTAATTTTTATTACTTTTCAACTTCCAAAAATAATTTATTTTTTACATTTTCATTAGTGACACAACAATTTAGTAAATTATTTAATGGAATATGCTTTTTGTGGCCCTGGACCCTTTCTAAGTTCATAAGATTAGAAAATCATCTAATGAATGGGTAGATGATCTAGTGGGCCTCACATGATGGATAATCCATATCAAAGGTCCACCCCTAATGATGAATGTCTCACATCCAAGGTGAGCCCCGCATGATGGGCAACCCACATCGAAGGCGGGCTCCACATGAAGGGCAATTAATAATGGTGGCCCCACATGATGGATGATCCCTATCAAGGTGGGCCCTACGCGATGGATAGTCTACATCAAAGGTCAGCCTAATGATGAGTGGTTCATATCAAAGGCGGGTCCCGCATGATGAAAGACCCACATCAGAGGTGGCCCCACATGATGGATGGTCCACATTAAAGGTAGGCTCTACATGATGGGTAGTGGATGTTGAAGATATGCCCCACATGATGGGCAATAACATTGTGGTAGGCCCCACATGATGGATGACTAACATTAAAGGTGGACCCTACCTAATGAACTATGCACATTAAAGGTCGACCCCTAATGATGAATGGTCCACAACCAAGGTGGGCCCTACATGATAGACGATTCACATCAAAGGTGAGGCTGCACGATGAACGATCCACATCAAAAGTTAGCCCCACATGATGGACAATGGATGTGAGGAGAACCAAACAAACTTTTAGAATATGTATGTATGATATTGTAAACCAAATATGCTTTTTAACTTTTTGGATAGTAAGTATCTTATTTGTTAAACATACTTATTTGCTAGTTAAGTAGAAACCAAGATAAGTTACTTATGAAATAAGTAGCTTATCTAAAGTAACTAATAATCCAAACAACCCTAAAAATAGAAAAACAAAATTCTTGGCACATGACTTGACTCTTTCTCGATGCCAGTGTATTCGAGAATTTGAGAACTCGGTGATTCAACAGTTAGAGAATTCCACTAACTTTTCTTTGACTCAGCCGACTCAGTTCTAAGTTGGGGGAGTTCATAACCATCGGAGCATGACCTGGTTTTTCCTTGAGTTATGATAGGAAACTGGGACACCTGTTTTTAAGGATGAGTTAACTCGGTCGAGTCATGGCTCAACTCTAGGATTGTTAGATGATGGTTAATGGTTACTTGATGCATATGACTTTAGAGTCTGTTTATTTTACCTCTTGCCATTTACCACAATAAATAATGGTAAATATTTAGTGATTACTTTTAATAGGCTTTTAGAAAAGAGAAAAATCACAAAATAATTATGCCTCAAGAATCAAGATTGCATCTTATGAGATTGCCTAACTAAAATCTGCGAGACCCACCATGATATATGTGCCTGATCTATGCTATCCATCTATTTTACCAGTTCATTTTAAGGCATGATTCCAAAATAAGGCAGATTGTAAGCTATAGTGGACTACACCACAGGAACTGTATTTCTCTTAATGTCGTTTATTTAAATAAAACAACGAGTAGGTAAAACAGTACTCACTCGGGCGGAAGGTAACCAGGAGTTCCGACCAATCGCGTCGCAAAGCAATCTTCTTCGCTGCTACGTTCTACGAGCTTTGCCAGCCCGAAATCTCCAACCTGTAGCAAGAGTTCTTGAGCAATTCCATAGGGGTGAAGATTTAAATGAAAAGGAATTATCTGATCCCAGACCCAGTTTTTAATATCATCCAGTTACCAGTTTGTACATGCGGGGAAAATGGTTATTACCCGTTTGTACACGCGGGGAAAATGGTTAAGTGATCCAGACCATTGATATAAGATCCTAGACAATTTTCTTAGGATATTTGCAGTTTTATGTGGGCCATTGCTATATTTATTTTCTCAACCATCTACTTCCATGGCACCAATTGAAGGGTTAGAAATGTCCCAATTGAAGAGACTTTTGTGGCATTGGCGTCCATCAGATAATGAGTCTTTGGATAATCCAACCATGGCCCCTACTTGTAAAAACTGAGTAGCCAGAAACATAGTGACATATCTTCTTTTCGGCACGAGATTTTTTCAGAAGATTTTCAGATTTTGATATAGTTTTTCATAATAATATTGGAAAACCTTCACTAAAATATATTTAATTTAAACTAATAAATGATTTTAAAATTTTAAAAGTTTGGAAAATTTGAATTTATGTAAACTTTTATATAATTATTTCATAAAAATTACAACAATTTCATAATAAAATCACAAGAAATTAAAAACTATGGTAATGTCATTTAATGAATTTTTCATGAAAATATGGTGAGATTTCTAAAATTTCCACGATACTTGTCAAATAGTAGAAGATCTCGGGAAGGAAAACAGATTAATAACAAGAACTAGAGCTGGACTACATGGAAGAATGAGCCCGGATCCAATACAGAGCTTTGTACATGAAGCTTCCACACAATGTGCATTTAAGCAAGTTTAAGATTGCTTAAGTGCATTTAAGTGCATTTGAATGCAGTATAAGTACATCCTATAAGAGTTCTATAAAACATGCCTAATTAATTAATGGTTTGGATCTATCTAAAGTTTAAATATTGTGATGGGAGATACCAATGAATTCTATAGTAATCAATCTCAAATTCGTGTAGGGAGGGTGCACTTTGACCGGGATACCCGGACAGTCTTTGGACATATGTGTGGAATCTTAGAAGAGGAGTTATGATGGATTTAAAACTTCATCCCATGTCTATTTAAACAGGTTGGGTTCAATCCCGACAATCACCTTCCACAATGGTTTCCTAAACAAATACATCGCTATGATATCAACTATAAATTAAATATTGTGGAATTGAAAGATAATCAAAGTGCAAACTAAATTTTCTGGAATTGAAAAATAATAGAATTATACATCAAATATAGAGATGAACTTAGACACAATTACAATGGCTTGTTTGGTTTGATGCAATTACATGTATTTTCACGTAATTTCTTTCAAATCAACATTAAACGAATGCATCAAAAAATACCACATGCATTTTAAAGTGAAGAGTTTGGATTTCATCAGTACATATCATTTTATGGTATAGGTCCAAAAATGAGGACCCTAAAATGATCTAGCTAAATGAAACTATGGCATGGATAAAACATATACATTAATTAGGGTCAGTTTGGATAGTAGGATTAGAAGGGATTAGGTGGGATGAGATTCATCGGTCACGTGCAAATTCCACTCCATATTTGGAAAGAATGGAAAAGCTTGGAATTACATTAAATGAAATTGCATTGGGTCCTGTGCCAATTTCACTCAATGTTGGGAAGTTGTGTAGGTCCCAACATGATGTGTGGGCTAAGCTTGGAATTACATTAAATGGAATTGCATTGGGTCCTGTGCCAATTTCACTCAATGTTGGGAAGTTGTGTAGGTCCCAACATGATGTGTGGGCTATCTCATTTTCTGCACCAAAAAGTCATATAACATTACTTCCATCACAAATTCCTATAATATGTAATTAATGCTTAAAAAATGTAAAATATATTGCAAATCCCCTAAATCAAATGCACTTAAAGGCACTTGGATACTTTTGTAACACAAACGTCTGTACAAAGCTTTGTATCGGATCTGGCTTTTTGCCAAAAAAAATAAAAAAAGAAAGAAAAAGAAAAAGAAAGAAAAAACAGAAGAAGCTCGAGGACATGAAAAGTCAATACTGATACCTTAGCTCTGAGCCCCTTATCGAGTAGGATGTTGCTTGTCTTTATATCGCGATGGACGTACTGGGCCTTTGTGTGATCATGGATGTATTCGATTCCCCTCGCAGCATCGAGTGCTATCTGTGCTCTTGCATTCCAAGAGAGTGGCTGATGGCCTGATTCCATTTTCAAATGATTTATATTTCTAGCATGAGATTCATCAGATCAGATGTTATCTAACACAGTACAAAATGGCATCACTGAGATTTCAAGACTTCAGATGGGTCCTGTGCAACTCGTCTGAGTCGACTCAGGCTCAGTCGGACCCGATCCATTTTCACATGGAGTAAGGATAGAAAATAGGTGTGACTAGGCCGAGTTACACTGACCCAACTCCGGACCCGTGTCTTAAAATCATGCGGCTGAGTCACCCTGACCTGACTCCGTACTCATGTCTTAAAACCATGAGACCGAGTCACCCTGACCTGCGTCTGGTCCCATGCATGTCTTAAAACCATGCTTATAACACTTGCATTATATAGAAACTTGGTGGTGCTGTGTATTGGATGGTGATTGGATTAGTAGTTGAATGGCCTAGATTGTTTTGCTATGCTTGCATGCACCACTACACGTGGATACATTTGCAGCGCCGTGCATCTGGTGGCCCCATTACATAAGAGATCTGGCCTAAAAATGGCCTGGTCCCATCATGGACATGCAAGTTGAATGTGGATGGTTGGCATCTTTCCTCAAGCCATCTTGATATTTACATGTGGGCCCCATTTTTCGGTCCAGGTAATCAATATGGTAGGGGTCTATTGGGAGACGCGAAAGATTACAAGATGAATCAAGCAAAGTAATCCCGCTGTAGAGACTCCAAATTTAACATAGAAAAACCTTTTCAGAAGAAAATCAGGATATAAAGTTACAAATGTCACTATAAAAACAGAAATTACAAGAGATAGAGAGAATATCCAATTCAAACAAGCATTGAATCTTCTCTCATAAGCTGTAGGAACAAATTAGAAAGCTCTTGGATACACCGTATGTCAGGGATTTTGACTGCGGAATAAAAACAGAAATTATAAAAGATAGAGAGAATACCCGATTCAAACAAGCATTGAAAACTGTAAGAACAAATTAGAAAGCTCTTAGATACACCCTATGTTAGGGATTTTGACTGCGGAATCACACAGATCTAGATCTAAGATAGCAATTCAATGGCACCAAGTACATACAAGAGAACACACGAATTTAATGTGGAAAACCATTTCGGGAAAAAATCACAGCACAAAGTGACAGATCTCCACTATGAAAATAGAAATTACAACGAGAGAGGACTTACCCGATTCAAACAACCTCAAATCTCACCCTTAATACATCCTTTGATTTTCCTAGAACCCCTTTAGAAAGCTTTAGAATTATTTTTCATACCCTAGAAAAGCCCTATGAATACCTACTTATAATTTAGACAACTTCCCTTCCGCATCCCAGTTGTAAAAGGACTCAAAATCTGTAATCCGCACAAAATCGTAAAACGAATCTGCATAACCACGACCGATGACTGCATGACCGTTCGAGTGCCACGCACGACTGGTCGAGTATGGCCCATGACCGGTCGAGCACCTCAGACCCTAAAATTTTATGCTCGTTGGATTTTGAGTCAAGTGGGCTATGACTAGTCGAGCCGCTCCCACGACCGGTCGTGCACGTTCAAATTTGAGACATCTGTAACAATCTCCACCATTTCTTCAATCTTGAACTGTGTAGCTTCTTAACCTCTTCTCTTATTTCTGTATCACATCATAACTTCTTGTACACACTCCGTCTTTCTTTTACGCCAGTGCCAAGCCCAGAGAAGTTACACAGAACTTAAACTTCCCTGTAGGAATGATCTAGGTGAGCATGTCTGCCGGGTCAAAATCCACAAGCTCAACCACCTTTGCTCCTGTCTTCTCGAAAAAGAAAAGATATAGTCTTCTTACCATCTCACCGCTACCCAATATTGCTTGCCGGGGTACTTGCTCATAACACTGATAGCCTATGAAATAACCAGTCTAATCCAGACCATGACATACACTGTCAATCGCATTCGAATAAGGCTCATGAGATATCTTGCTTTTCCTCATCTGTTTTGGGACATGTCCTGAGAAAAACTTGAGGAGAGACGCGTAGAGAATACTCTCTGGCTTTACCTAGCCCATCACATCCTTGATTAATACCTACGCACAAGGTATTTCTCCTGTGATTACCAAAGCCCACTCCTCTTTCAGTCTCAATGCCAAGAACCATCTTTACAGCCCCCCGATCCTTCATCCATGAAGGAATCAAACCACTGCTTAGGCAATAGGTCGAACCACGACATCCTGCAAAGTCTTTTCTCAGCCCCTTTAACTTCGAACTGCTTTTGTTACTTCATATAGATCTGCTCTTCACTTTCCCTTACAGAAATGCAGACTCCACATCCATCTTTCCAGCTCAAGATCACATTGGCCAACTAGCGCCAATCACGGATCTAATAGACACCTATTATACCGTCGGTGCGAATATCTCTGAGAGGTCGATCTCTTCTCTCTAAGCATAACCCTTCGCTACCAACATTGCCCTGTATCTATGTTGTATCCTTCTGAAGATCCACCTGCATCCAACCGCTTTCCGGCCCACTAGAAGCTCCACCCGCTTCCATATGTCGGTCTGGTACAACGAATCCATCACATCGCCCATGGTCACCTTTCACTTCTCACCACTAGGCTTACTTAGAGTTATCTGAATAGAAGATGAATCCCCTGCGATATTGGTATCGTCCATATACCTCGCCGATATCCTATGATCATGCCGTGTGATTCTTCTCACAGGTGACTGATCCACCTGCTCTGTATCCCTGTCCGCGCATCTCAGCCTTCCTGTCTTGCTCGCTCATGTGGTCATACCTAACATGCTACACACGTGCAAAGGTGGAATCCGCTACATCCACTGCAGCTCTACCTTTTGAAGTGCTCCCGATCAACCTGTACAAGTTACCGAGTCGTTGCGCTTTCATGATTACCCGTGCCCCCTTAGATACTTTAAGAGCACTATCAATACCTGTGTCCTTGCATCCTTTTGCCTCAAGTATACCAAGAAAAATTAGATTCTGCTTCAAATTAGGAACGTGCCTTACATTTATCAAGGTACGCTCCACCCCATCAAACATCTTGATGCGCACCGAACCAACAGCCACAACATTACAGGCAATGTCATTGCCCATAAATACCTGTCTACCATCACACTCCATGTAGCTGGTGAATTAACTCTGATAAGGAGTCATATGAAAAGATGCCCCTGTGTCTAGTATCCACTCGTCCTTATGATCATCGTATGACCGTCTGAGTGAAGACACAAATAAAACATCACCATCACATCCATTTGACGTGTCAGCGTTGGCCTCCCTGCATGAAGTCTCAGAATCTTCCATCTTCGATTTAAAATTTTCACAATCCTTCTTTACATGTCCTTTATTCCCACAGTTCCAACAATTTACCTTTTCTTTGCCCTTGCCTTTGGATTTAGATCTAGAACCTGAAGAACTTGTACCTTGTCTAGAATTCCTACCCATTACAAACAGTGCATCAGTAGATGTCCCCATGTCGTTGTTTAGCTGTCTCATAGCCTTCCCTTGAAGGGCTGAGATAACGGTGTCGACACTCAGGGTTTTATTCATGCTACACATAGTGTCCTTGAATGACTCATAAGATGTCAGAAGAGAATTCAGCAACATACATGCTTGTTCTTCATCTTTCATTACTTCCTTCATATCCAGTAATTTGTAAACTAATTTATTAAAGTTACTGATGTGAGCCTCTAGATCTCCACCCTCTGTCATCTTGAAGTTATACCACTGCCGCCTCAAGTGCAGGCGATTTGCAGAGAATTTTTTCGCATAAACATCCTCTAACTTCACCCATAACTTAGCTGCAGTTTTCTTCTTCATGACGTTGTAGAGAACTTCATCCGTGAGACATAAACGGATCGATGATAAGACCTTCTTATCAAGAGCATTCCACTCGTCATCAGTCATAGTAGACTTCCGCTTCTCAAGAGCACCATCTTTGCCTTGCTTGATTAAAGAATTCATTATCTTGATTTTCCATAACTCAAAATTATTTTTCCTTGAGTACTTCTCAATCTCATACATAGTGCTTGCCATTATTACTAATCCCTCAGATTCAGATCTGTGCCCCAACGATTGCTCTGATACCACTTGTTGGAGATTTTGATTGCGAAATCATACAGATCTAGATCTAAGATAACAATTTAATGGCACCAAGCACATACAAGAGAACACATAGATTTAACGTGAAAAATCTTTTCGAAAAAAAATCACGGTACAAAGCGACAGATCTCCACTATAAAAATAGAAATTACAAAGAGAGAAGACTTATCCGATTCAAATAACCTTGAATCTCACCTTTCTACACCCTTTGATTTTCCTAAAACCCCTTTATAAAGCTTTAAAATTATTTTCCATACCCTAGAAAAGTCCTAGGAACACTTATTTATAGTTTAGGCAACTTCTCTTCCGCATCCCAGTTGCGAAAGGACTCAGAATCCACAATTCGCATAAAATCGCGGAACGAATCTGCGTAACCATGACCGGTCGAACGCCACCCATGACCGGTCGAGCACATCAGACTCTAAAATTTTATGCTCGCTGGACTTTGGGTCGAGTGGGCTACAACTAGTCGAGCTGCTCCCATGACCGGTCGAACCTGACCCACGACCGGTCGTGCACGTTTAAATTTGAGACATCTGTAACACTCTAATCTCGACTACACCTATATTTATCGCATATAAGAGAATCATAATAAAAAATAGAAATAAATCCTGTAGATATGTAATTTTACGTAACTCTGCCTGATAGTTCGATGGTACATTTGATGGCATCAAATGCCTTCGATGTCATCGAACTAAACATTAAAACGTTTCAACAATAAATCATGAATTTTTTGAATTTTTCTGATGACATTGAGCAGGCCTTCGATGTCATCGAACAGCCTTCGATGGCATCGAGCAGGACACCTAAAGTGTCCAACAACCAATATGAAAAATTTTAAATTTTTACAATGACATCGAAATCTGCTCAATGGCATTAAACCTTTCATTAACATACCTATTGATTTACAGTTTTAAGACATCAAGCAACAAAGTCTACCTAGAACTTTCGATAATCAGTTCCATAAATTGGAAATAGCTGTCTTATAATTACCTAACTCTTCATATTGAGGGAGTAGGCTCTAAATTGCGAGGGTGTTGCTTATGTTGGTCTATAATGGAATGCAGTTGGATTTTGAGGCTTCTCAAGTTTTTATTTTTCTAAGACTGATGGGTCCTGTGTAACTCGTCTGAGTCGACTCAGACTCAGTCAGACCAGATCCGAATTGACAACGCGTCATGATTGTAAACTGATTCAGGAACGTGTCATAAGACCATGGGGCTACTTGCATTTTCGAGCCTATTCACACAATATCTTCCCAATTTTTTTAACAAAGTATTATAATTCAATTCAATAGTGCATCCAAACGTGGACAATAGCTTTGCAGCGATAAGAGGAATTAGCTGCATATATATATGAAAGATGGTTATTAAGGCGAACTGTCCTTCAAATTGGACTTGAAAGGGATGTAATGAATACTTAGGGAAGCGATCACAATCTGGTCATTTCTATCTTAGTGAACTAGTTATTGCAATTGAATCTAATAGAGCATACAAATGCGGCCTTAGACACCAAGGTGCAGCTGCAAAAGGATTAGCCTTAATTACCTTTGAGTAATGGGTCGTGCAGATGGTCGTTGAGCGAACCATTGCGAACGAACTCGTAAACCAGATATAAGTGGTCGTCTCGGCAAGCATACCCGATCAGCTCAACCTTAAAACAGTTTCATAACATTACCAAAAATGTGTTACCTACTGAAGTTTTAAATTTCATGGACCTGTTTGGCTGCCACTTAAAAATGACTTCATCTCATTTTAATTAATAGTAATTATTTATTAGAGTTAATATTAACAAAAATGAGTTCAACTCATTTTTAAGTGGTAACCAAACAGGCCCTAAGCTCATCAAAGGATGGATGCTGATACCATCCCCTTTTGATGGGCCTCTTTTTTTTCTTCCACAAAATCGAATATATGTTGATAAGAAAACAAATGTACCACTGAGGTTGTGTTTGAATGCGTTATCGAATTGAATTGCAATGATTAGTTTAATAGTGGAAATGACCAAATTGCAATTACCTGCCTCTCTGCATTCATATTGATGGACAAGGCAACAAATTGCGAGTATTTTAGTCTCAAGTCCATCCTTCATGGGTGGTATTGCAATTCAATTGAATAGTGCATCCAAACGCCTCAAATAGAATCATTCATTTCACAATCACACATGAGATGATTTCATACCACATTAATGTGATGTACTTTGCATAATACCTTCAGCTCTGCAAAAAACTCCTTGGATTTACTAGACTTCATCTTCTTAATTGCAAGCTCCTGCGACAATGAAAACAGTCTGAATCTCAGTTTGGCATGAGTAGAGTGATCCGTTAATCTATGGGCCCAGCTCACGGGCTCAGCTCGGGGCTATTCTTGAGCTTGTGGGGCCGGTCTGGCCCATTTCGGGCCTCCCCAATAAATGGTCCAGATGGATAATCACATTTTATGACTTTTTCTACTAAATTGTGGGTAAGCTCGGAGAGGCCCATTTATGTCTTTCATGGGCCAGGCCCAGGATGAATTTTGGCCCAATTAATCAATGGTCCAGATCATACCTGCGCCCCGAGGATGCCGAAATATACGCTCCCGTAACCTCCCTCTCCGATCTTCCTCGTCTCATGAAAATTTCCTGTTGCTTCTTCAACCTCCTCTAAACTAAATGTTACAGGCCTTTCAGACTCGAAAACCGCCACGTCTGCACCATGCAATGTAAGATTCTCTTTAAAATTTCCAGATAGAATGTGGGGTCCACCTTGCTGTGTTTGCCATCCAATCTATTGACCATGTGTACCCGTACAGTATGAAGGGACACACTGAAACTCAAGCTATTTCAAAACTCAGGTGGGCTACAGCAAGTGAATGTATAGGTTATATGGGTGATTGAGAATTGCTACGGATGATGTGTCCAACCTGATTTTTGGATCTAGATGATCTTTGTACATATATGGTGAAGATGAGAAGATACACCAGATGCACGGTTTGGATTTTATATACACATAAATGGGGGGCCCCACACACACCATAAATCTGAACACGTGATCATTCCCTATTCAAGCATGGGCCAACTTGTTTATTTTCGGGCCGGGCCTAAACTGGCCTGTGGTGGGTTTGGCCCGAGCCCAACAGGATGGTCAGCCCATTTACGGCCCTGATGATGCACGGTTCATGTGATGCAAACACAATCAAGTTAGAGCAATTTGTATGAACATATGCATTAATAAGGTGGGCCACACGTGCGGAATAAAAACGGATGGTTTAAAAAAAAACACGTAGACATGCGGCCCACCTGATGAGTGGACCAGACTAATCTGTGCAATTTTTTCAGTTCTCACCTTTCATGTTTTCTCTTTGAAGGTACAGGTTATGTAAGGAAACCATGTTTTTGGCACTCGAGGTTTTGCCCATGATTTTAGGATCTTGGACGGCGGTCTGGCGCGACGTGTTTCTCCTAATAAAGCACACGATCGCCACTCCGGCGGCTATAAGGAATACTGCTACAGATGCAACTACGCCTATGATTATTGGTGTATTGCTCCTTTTGCCTGTATTGAAATAAAAAACAACGTCGATCGTAAGTTAGGATGATCGTACGGTGGTGAAATCCTAGGCCCGGGAGCCTTTGATGTGGGTGCATCGATAGCCTTTAAGTGCATGTTCATAGATACATACTCAATTGGATGTGTATACATGTATGTTTGTATGCTCATGTATAATATGCTATGCTGCATGGACCCTGTGGCTTGGTGCAACTACATGTGAAATTGAGTCTAGCGTTTGGAGAACTGGGGAAGCATGCATAGATGAATCAAGTAAAGTATGCCAATTGCACAACCAAGTTCAAGCACAAACAAACGGTATTTTATATGGAAAAATTTATGTGGGAAAAAAATCAAAGCACAAAGCGATAATAATACACTATGAAAGTAGAAAATTACAAAAGAAAGATTATCGATTCAAACAAGCCTTAAATCTTCTTCTCAAGTATAAGATATGCCTTTAAAATCCTTATGAATGAATTAAAAAGCCCTCTTGATGCTTCCCTATCCCGATTAAATGCATGTATATAACTTCCATGAGAATTACAATCGAAATTAGAAATAAATTGTGTACTTAAACAATTTTATGCATGCACGTGATGACACTTTCGATGGCATCGATAGTCTATCGGTAGCATCGAATTGCTTCGATGATATCAAGAAATCACTAAAATGTTTCAACGAGAAAATATGAATTTTTAAAATTTTTCCAATGACATCGAGCACATGCTCAATGGTATCAAACTCTTCTTGATGGCATCGGTTGACATGTTGATTTACAGATTTAAGACATCAATAACACCAGCTTATAACAGCTTATGTTTTAAGCACCATGGAATGAGCTCAGCCCAGCCTGCTAGATTCATTGAAGGCCTGATTTCATCTATTAAGTTGAACTGCACTAACACCTAGATTCATAGCTCAACTGGCTGACTGAGTGGAGATACCTCGTTTCAACACTTGAGGTCTCGGTATCGATCCGTAGTGGGGGTGCCTAACATGGAGTGTGTGTACTAACAAGCATGGGTGTGTACTTACAAGCTAACACCTTAATTAAAAAAAAAAAAAGAAGGTGGGGGTGCCTAACATGGAGTGTGTGTACTAACAAGCATGGGTGTGTACTTACAAGCTAACACCTTAATTAAAAAAAAAAAAAAGGTGAACTGCACCCGCCCGGCCCGTTGAGCATTTATTCGAGCCGATGACCAAACATGGCCCGCTTATGGCTTGAAATGTAATCCTCAGCCCAGACTGCGGCCCTGCTGTCTGGGCCACAAGCTGGTCGGACGCCTGTTCGGACGACTGTCTGGGCTTCTTGGACCATCAATGCCCATCCATGTACTCACCTGATGGATGGTCTGAATCGTACTACAAGTATTGAAGTGTACAATGCATAATCAATCAACTCTCCAAACATTCATAACAAAAAACGGTTGAATTTTCTAGAAAACAGAAAAAAACCACCAACCTTCTTTAGGTGTAACCACTCCAACCTTCTTCATAGGAACAAACAACACCCATCCAACATCAATAAATTCTGGATTTTGAGTCATTCTCCCATTCAAGCTCTCAATCCCATCAACGCTCGAAGACAGCAATTCCGCGATCCCCGCCAAAGTGTCCTGCTCTTGGACGGTGTACGTCACGACCGTCGGCGCATTCGAGCATCCACACAAGAGATGGATAGGGACCACATTCCCTACTAGGAATTTCCCATCATCTCCACCGTTCCATGCTTGACCATTATAAATCCGGTCCGTTACATTCGTTGAAGTGTCGCCCATCCTCACATTATATGTGCCATCGTAGAAATACCCGCACGTGCCGTTCATGTCGCGGCATGTGCATGGCACTGAAATAAGGTAGTCTTGGTTCGTAGCATGGCTTATGGGTGTGATTTGGGATGTGTTTGTGTTGTAGAAAGTGGCAAGTTCTTCTATTTTGAGGCCTGTTGAGATGTGGTATAGGGATGCATTGCATGTTTGGATGGAGTTCTGGGCGCATGTGAAAGGGTACATTAGGCTAGCTTTGATGGATAGATTTGAATGAGATATGGTGAAGAGGGTTGTAGGAAGGAGGATTAGGAGAAGATGGAGGGATGTGATTTGGGCCATGGATGTGGTTGTATTGAGGGATGAGATTGGAGAAAGGAGATGGTTTTAGGACTTGTTTCCTTTTGTATGGAGATGAGACTGGAGAAATGAAATGGGGAAGGAAGAGGAAGGAGATGGTTTAGGGACTTGTTTCCTTTTGTATGGCCTTAGTGTTTGGCTGTTGTGTTTTTCATATATACAACGTTGAATCTTATTCAGCCAGTACAAAAGGTTTATAGATTAAGCTTAATCCATGACACAATGTGTGGGGCCCAACGTGATGTTTTCATGTTATCTAATCCGTCCATCATGTGAATCCTATCATGTACTCGTTGGAATAAAAAAATTAAGCCGATATATAACTCAGGTGGGCCACACCACAGGAGAAGGTTTGGATGGGGACGTCTGCCAATGAAGACCTTCCGGGTTGTTTGTAGGGATTAAATATACCATCCAATCCTTTCGGAAGATGTGTCCCACCAGCATGAATAAACAGTCCAAAAATCAGGCCATTCTAGAACCAAGTTGGGCCACATCATGTAAAATCTTGCCTAAAACCTCCAAAATCACATGGTGTGGCCATCTGAGTTGGCCTGGTTTTTGGTTGACATGAGGGGCTGTATATGATGGACGGATTGGATGTCGTGGAAACATCACAGCAGGCCCCACGCATCCCATTGTATCTTTAGCTTTAACTACAAAGCTTTGTATACAATGGTTCTAGAAAAGGGAACAGATGTACCGCAACTTGGGGTACAATACCATCTTTCCCACCAACATGCCACTTGTGCAGGACATCAGTACCATGGAAACTGTACACTCCGCCGTGACAATCACTTGGTGAAAAAATCAGGTTGTTTCTACGGATGAGGTTGGGCACACTGTTAGAGTCATGTGACAAGTACAGGTGTGGCCCACTAGAAAACGGATCAGCCTGATTTTTGAGGTGCATGATTTTCATGGTCAGGTCTGCTTCGTCCATGGTACTGATGCCCCGCACAAGTGGCATGTTTGCGGGAAAGATGGCACTGTACTGCAAGTGGTGGTACTAATGGATGGATGACATCAGTTCTTAGAAAAAGGATGTGAAAAGATGCCGATTCCTGGCAACGTGTGGAGCTCACTGTTATGTAATGTAATGTAATGGCCGTACTACCGTTATGTAATCTGATGGCCGTTCTGAAATATAAAAGGAGGGCGGTTACTCGTCAACGTCAGGTAATAAGTTTATTCTATACTCTTATCCATAACTCTTAAGTGGTAGTCGGAGTGAAAGATACATAGCTCATTTCAACACTGAGGTCTTAGGGCCTGTTTGGCCGGGCAGATCCCATGGTATTAGGAGGGATGGGATCAATTTTAAGGTAATGATGGTGGTGTCAGTGGGTTGTCTTAAGATCCATGGGATTGCTTATGTCCTAGGACAAGTTCACTGGGTCTGTTTGGCACGCCCGCATATCCTGGGATTTTACCTTCCAATCCATCCAACCAAGGGATAGGATCAATTTTAAGGTAATGATGGTGATGTCAGTGGATTGTCTTAATATCCATGGGATTGCTTATATCCCGGGACAAGTTCACCGGATCTGTTTGGCTCGTCATGCCTATCCTACAATATTGCCGATCCCATCTCTCGTTATGCCGTGGGATCTGTCTGGCCAAACAGGCCCTTAGTGTCGATGGGGTGGCTAACAGTGAAGTGTGAACTGTGGGTGGATATATTAACAAGCTATTTTTTTTTTTTTAAAATGTAATCAGTTGTTCACCTGTGTATGTGGGGCTCGCCGTACCGTGCATATGATGTGGAATCGTCCATAATGTTAGCCCCACCATGATGCTGGTGTCGCTGTTCAATCGGGATGCATGACCACATGTGTTATGACCGGCTTGAAATCGGTCAAATATATATATATATATATATATATATATATATATATATATATATATATATATATATATATTGAATTTGTGAATTAGATGGGCCAATATATAATTATGAATTTTTTAACGGAAGAGTAACCTCTCTCAAACTTTCGTATGTTGTGTGGCCCACCCAAGTAATGGATTGACTTGATTTTTAAGCATTTGGCCCACCATAAAATGGTGCATCTAGTTGATGGGGTAGATGTTCGACACACATCATGGTGGGGCCTACACAGCTCGATCTCATGGGAAGTTGCCATGAGGTTGACCACTTCAGTGGAACATTCAAGCTGTCAAAAAGATAAGGCTAACTAAATGGAACAATCCAATCTTAAGGTGGGCCACACACATCCACCGAATCACACCATTGGTTTTATATTAATTTCAAGCTTACCTAATAAATGGACCTCTGGGATTTTTAGCTGGAGGTGATTTTTGTGATGAACCCTTTCATGGTGACACATCTGAGGAAAATAAAAAAGTCATTAGTCATAGACCATTCTATATGATAATTTCTCAAATTATCGTTTTGTTTGACATCCGGTCAAGAGTCTTGGGCCCACCATGAATGGGCCAAAGGCAAAATATGCGTTGTGACAAAATGATCCTAGCCATTCAATCTATGGACAGATAAAATCATAGAATGATTAATAGTCTACGTTCAATTTCATTTTTTTAATATGATAATCCCTGTAGAAAATGATGACCGTTCATATGTGGGCCTTACACTGATCCACGTGGCCAAGCTTGGGACTACCATTTCACTTTAGTCCGAGGACTACCTGCCTGTTTACGTCTTTAGTGGATGACTCTACGAAAAAGCCCGAGTGAAATGAAGACATTTTTTGAAAGTCAGGTGAGAAAGAATCTGGAGCTATTACAAGACATTTTTTAAAAGTCAGGTGAGAAAGGATCTGGAGCTATTACAAGACATTTTTTCAAAGTCAGGTGAGAAAGGATCTGGAGCTATTATACTTCCATCCAAGTTTCTTAGCAAGCATTCTGTCGCACGTGTACGAGGGTACATGTACAGGATCCGAACCATTCATCTGTAGGTCCCTACATGATCCCAACCACATGATTGGAGGAGTACCCTAGTTATTAGAAAATGACGGTTTGTAAAATTTCAACCAACGGTCTTCACTCCAAGAAATCCAGTCACATGATTGGGTATGGCCCATCCATAAAAGGACTCAAAAGATGAAGGAATCAGATCTTTTCCATATAGGCCACATACATAGAGATGAGGTCTCTTTCAAGACTTTATTTTTACGAAATCTACTTGATTTCTAGAAATTATATGTTTGTGTTTAGCTGGATTATGAAGTAGAAATCATAGTTCATTTTTTTTTTTAATTCCTTTGGAGAAGCTTGCAATTTTAAAAAAATAAATGTGGCCCACCATTTCTGACGATCAAATCAAATTTTAACTGCAATCATAAATTGTAGATCTGATTTACAAGTGAACTGGACGCTGACCATTCTTTTGTACATGTGTGACAAACGGCTACAAATGATTTGAGGGAAATGCTTTACCAGGACGAATATAAATTATTGGCATCCACAGGCAACCCACAAATATATATCCGGTCAGGGTAGGGTGCCGTGGGTAGAATTAGAGATGATAGAAATTAAGTTTATATACATACCCAATTGAGTCTAAACGGATCGAGTTTCGAATCGAGTTACTAGGTAACTCAAACTCAACTCGGATAAAGGGAAACCTACTTGGTTCAAGTTGAGTCAGATCTAAATGAAGCAGACGAGTGAGTTATCCAGATCGCTCCCGTGTCAACCTCTAGCCACATTAATGGAAATAATATAAAATTACTTCTAAAACCTTTTAAGTTCACATGGTGTGGCCCGCCTCCACGAAACGCCGTGAGTTTTGTTAGATGAAAGATGCACACCATTGTGGCCCCATATATACACAAACATATGGTTGGTGTCAAATCCCTACTGTTCATTGCGGTCTGGCCCACCTGTGGATCGGGTTGGTTTTCTGCCCAGTGCCTATAATCAAGGATATAACCTGATGGAGGGACTGAGGTTGATTTTCCGCCCAAACCCGCCTAAAATCAAGGATAGAATCTGATGGATGGAGTTTACATATACAACATGGTGGGGAATCCAGGTATGGGAAGACCTACCCAATGCAACAAAAGCTTTATGGGCCCACTGTGATTAGTGCCACATCCACTCCTCCCATCTGTTTCTATTTATCATTTGAAGACGCGAACAAAAACATTAGGCGTATCAAAATTTCAAGCATACCACACTGAAGGAAACAATGGAGATCACCTTTGAAATCTTCTTAAGGCCTACAGAATTTTTTGATCGGGCTTATAGTTGTGTTTTCCCTTCATCCTAGTGGAAGTTATATGATGAACTTGGATGGCTTAGAAAATTCACCGCAGGCCGTAGAAGGTTTCAATAATTGCCCATTCCACTTCTTGCTGCAGTGTAGCCCAGTTGAATTTTTTATATTCCTGATATTTGTATAAAAACTCAACATGATGGGACAAATGATGGACGGAGTGGATGTTGTATAAATATCATGGTGGGTCCCACTTTTTTTTTTTTTTTGAAAGGTGATAGCGTGGGATGAATTAGAAGAGTTGCACTTTTTCATCCTACTAGTCATGCAAAAGATGGTAGACGTTGATTCCTGGAGCTGTAAACGGGTCGGGCCTCAGGTTGATCTCCGCCCGGAATTTGAACTGTTTCTCGTTGGGCCTAATCAAAATTCAGATTCTGGTTGGCCTGAGCCCAGCCCATTGACACCCATAAACACAGTAGACAAATGCTTAAAAAGGCACTACTGAAGTGTAATGGTAGTACGCCAGCTGGGCCTTCTGGATCAGGTTCAGACCCACATCAGAAGGTGGTCCACACCATTGTATTTTCTGTAAGTACAATCCTACGCATTCCAAAAACGTACTAGTGTACAAACTCTTTAGTATTTTCTAATTCATCTGTAAAAATATCGAATGGTTAGGACCGTTCGTAGCAAATAACACTGACCCATTGGGTTTTTACAATGGGCCAGGTTTAAGCATGCCATGCTGGGCGTGGCCCCAGACCAACACTTAATGACCGAGGTCTTTAGCCCAGCACAACCCAGCATGGGCCAAGCAGTGTAGGTCCAGGCCTGAGCCCGATCTGGTTCAGATAAAAAATTGATAAAATCACTATTTCCCAGTTAAATGTTCCTAATCTATCCATGTATTAAGTGGGCCACACATGCACAAAAGAGACAATTTCGAGGAAGAAACCAACGGACAGATTGCCTGACTGATGGAATGGCAAATTCTCAGAAGTCCGGACCATCTTGCTCTAAAATAACTTTAGGCCAAGCCCGACCCAGAAAGTTGATTGGACCATGCATATGAGGCACAATCTCAGCCTTTGGGCTAGGCTGGTAGGTCCAACTGTGTTATATTTCAATGGTGCTATTTTCAGCACCACTGATAACCATGTAGAGAAGCTTATTAACTTAAAAACTTATAGCGTACGTAAAAAATTCTTAGCTCTCTCTCTCTCTCTCTCTCTCTCTCTCTCTCTCTCTCTCTCTCTCTCTCTCTCTCTCTCTCTGTATATCCCACCTCATGGAAAGCATCACACGTGAGACATGGATGCGTGCATTTGTGTACGTGACTACACCTGCTGAGAGAGAGAGCGCAATCCTCTGCAACACTCGCTTTCAACACCTGAGGATTATGTGACAGGAATTTCCGTCCATCCGTTCCGTCATTTTTATTTTTATTTTTACGCACGCACACACTCCCACATCCGTTCCGTCCATCCGCTGCTCATTTCTCTTTCACTATACAAATAATAATAATAATAATAATAATAATAATAAACAGCAAGATCTAAAACTCGGGTACGCAACAACAGATGAACAATGCAAAGTCACCTGGTGCGGCCCACCTGAGTAGGCTGATTTTTGGTATGTATCTTCGTAATCGTCCCCTGATGAACTGTTTAGACTTTAGATGGTATGATATATATATATATATATATATATATATATATATATATATATATATATATATATATATAAAAAGTTGGCCCACAAAGCTCTCTACCGTAGGCGTCCCCGTCCATACTTTTCCTTGTGGCGTGGCCCACCTAAGCTATGGGGAGGCCTGATTTTCACCCTTAAAGCCAATCGTGAGGTGTTAGCTGCTTTGAACGGAGTAGATGTTGCACATAGATATTGTATGTCAATACAGCTCGGTTGTAGGTATCCAATCCCAATAAAATGAAGGTGGAAAGTGGAAGCCCACCAAAGCAACTATCTTCCTAAACAAGCATCTAAAACACAAATAAAATCCCCTTCCTACACACCAACGACATTTTATTATATATAAATTTTAAAAAAAAACAAAAAAAACGCACGCATGAACGCATGCGCACGAGCGAACACAAACACACAGAAATCCTAAACAGAGACTCTTCTATATAAAACCCCATAAAATAGAAGACCCACTTCCCGCCATTTCCCCAACCGATGGTTACAGCAGTTAAGCTCACGTCCTCGCACCTTCATGCCCTGCACGTGCCTTACCCTCAAGCCCCTGAGCCACGTCCTTGGTCCGCTGCCCAAGGTACCCGGCCGTGTCCATCATCCGGCGCTTGGCATGGTCGAGGTGATCCGGGACCGTGGTACGGTCCCCACGGATGTAGTTCGCGATCCACGACAGTGATGAGAGGGCGGTGAGGCCAAACGCTCCAGACGTGAGGAAGCCGGCCACCGCCAGCCCGACCACGATCGTGGCAGGGACGATTACGGGGCTGAAGATGATGAAGACGGGTGTGGCGAGCGCGAGGCCGATGAAACTGCCGGTCAGCGTGATGCCGGAGAGCGTGAGCAGGATGCCACCGATGGGGAGAAGGGTTACGACGGCAAGGATTTGGGTCGTGGAAGGGCCCTTCTCAGGCAAGAAGCTCTTGAACGTGGCTGCTGGGTGCTGTTGATGCTCAGCCATTGAGTGAAAGAGAGAGAGAGAGGGAGAGAGAGGGGTGATGGAGAAAAGGGGAGGTGGGTTTTTATAGGGAGGGTGGTGATAGACACATGGGAGGAGGTGGACACGTGTCATGATCTTGGGGACTGATGGGCTGCATGGAGCACAACTCAGGTGGGACTTTTGTGGGAATCTCTCGCCACATTTTGGGTGGTTTCTGAAGAAGGCTGCTGTTTTGAATGCAGCTGGGTTTTTGGACGGATTAGCGGGTGAAATCTTACGTACGCCGAGTGCGTTTTGCGCCTACCTGGTCGCCACTTCCCATAGCGACGCTAGTTGTGGTGCCCGGCTAACCCAAAAACTCACTGGGTCCACTGGTCGTTTGACATCCACTCCGTCCATCAGTTTTTCATATCATGATGGGATATTATAATAGGATGTGATCCAAAAATGAGGTAGATCAAACGCTCAAGTGGGCTGGGATAGAAATCCAAATCATTTGAGTCTTCTTGGCCTGCTGTGATCTTTATACGCATTCTACATATAATGTTCATAAGGTGATTCTCATGCCCCAGTGGTAGACTCACAAGAATGTTATTGGATGAGTACCACTGTTCAATAGGTATGTGTGAGATGTGAGTGCATGAGAAAAAATGGAAAAAAAAGAAGAAGGAATGATCTAAATATCATCCTTATTTAAAACTTATGTAAGCCTAATAAAATTTTAATGATGGATGCTTAATTTTCAACTTTATTTTTATTTTTATTTTTATTTTAGTTATAGTGGGCTTACTTGTGGCCTATGCTTTAATGGTGGATGTTTAATCTCAACCTTTTTCTTGTTGTGTGGCTTACTTGTGGCCAAGTATTGTTTGAATGGTGGACGTTCAATCCCTACTTTTCTTGTGTTGTAGCCTATTTGCATTTTGTATCTGACTAATTTTTGAACTTACGTTCTAAAATGATTTGAGAAACGCAAATGATTTGCTCGTAGGCTAGGATAGATTTCACATGCACATCATGGCAGCCCTAAAGAGCTCAGGATTATAGGTAAATGAGTGGCTGCCTGCAGCCCTATAATCAAAGCTCTATAGACCCACCGCGATGGTTCGTGTTATTGAAGTTTTTGAACCGATAGATCCAAAACTCAAATACTACGTATACTGGAAACAAAATGCTCTTTTTTTAAAACTTGCAAAGGGCTACAGGAGTTTTCGATTAGGTTTGTGTTCTACCTTCACGGAATGAGTTGGATGGACTGTATTATATATATATATATATATATATATATATATATATATCGTTTTCTCACTTGAGTTTTGGATCCCTCTCATGTTTGAGCCATTAATTAAAATGAGCTAAAAATATAGATGTACGAACAGAAATATAATGATGGTCCCACAGAGCATGAGATTACAGGGGATTCCTGTGACCAGGTCAAGTCACGTCCACCGGAAGAGCTTTCGTGGGTCATTCTATTGGAACTGAATTTTAATGTATAGCTGTTTTTTCACGACAGTATTTCACTCTGGAAAATCTAAACCGTGAAAAATGTGGGCCATGCTGTAAAGATCACGTAACTAGAAAATCAGGATGGTCTACCCGTCACTCTAACTATACCGTCAATTCAATAACATCCAATGACATGAAACGATCTACCGTTTGGCCCATATAACGAATGGATCAGAGTGATAATTTTCAAGTAATATGCATGATGGATCAAATCATTTGAATGTTTGGATATTCATACAGGTGACCGGTCGGGGAAAATAAAGCACTTTACATGAACATTTACTGTTCTCATTTTGTCTCAGACTTGAGAGAGGACCCGAGGGGATTGTAAGTATATGGTATATGGGAGTTATTTATAGTCATATGATGCTTGACACGCAGGAACTTGGAAATTGTGCACGTGGCATACATTTAATTAAATTAGACTATAAATTGTGGAACTTTGCTAAGTTGTATTTTGTTGCGTTGCTATCAATTAAACTAGGTAATACATGCAAGCGTGAGCTTGAATTGGTTGTTCGGGCCAGACGTAAGCATGTTGAAGTGTGTTCGGGCTAGAGTATTTTATCCACTCCCTCTATCCTTTACCAGTTAATTTTAAGGCCTGACCCCAAAAATGAAGCATATCTAAAATTTAAGTGGACCACACCACAACAAACAGTGTAAATTAAAAGTCTACTGTTGAAAATTTCTTAGGGGCTACGGAAGTTTTGGATCAAGTTGATATTTGTGTTTTCCCTTTATCGGATCTTATAAAGAGGCTGGACGACAAATAAACATCACTGTGTGCCCTAGGATCACTGTGCGCGGTAGGAAAGTTTTAATGATGGAAATCATTATTCTTGTGGTGTGGTCCACTTGAGTTTTGGATATGTTTCGATTTTGGGCTCAACCCCTAAAACGAGCTGGAAAAGCGGATGGACGACGTGGATAAACCACGTACATTCACAGTGGGCCCATAGAGTTTACTCAGTACGCAATCTGATTTTCCTCAACTATTAATTCTTGGAAACAGAGCAATTTGCTTCTTTGAGTTTGGAGTTCATAGCAGTGGTGTAAAAGTGGGCGAGGATGGGCTGGGCCCACCTTGCTCGGGCTTGATTTAAACTAAGATAGCGTGTACATAAAGGAGAAACTAACAGCGTGGATCTGCCCATCTTAATTAAACCGATTAAGCCAGCCAGATGAATCCGTCTCTAGTGGGCCAAGCTGGTAGATCTGTCAAGAGGTCGGGTTTGGGTTTGGTCTTGGTGTACCCATATTGGGCCCGCCTATCGGTTTTGGGTTTGGGTTCTACCACCTACCGGGCCTTGGTAGGGGTTGCCAACTTGAGGACCAGGACACAGATCGGGGTATCGGGTATACTTAGGGTATCATTCGGCTATGTGGACCATGGTCTCCGGGTCCAGGTCGAGTAAGGTTATCTATATATTTGAACCGGCTCGATGGATGGACTGGAACTCATACACGTGCGACCACCTTAAAACATGTGTCGCGTGTAAGTAGGCTCTACCTTACCTTAGAGAAGGCCATGTTGATTATAATAGAGAAGGTCTGGTCATTGATCTAGACCATCCATGAGCTGGGGCCACCTTTGATTGCAGGCTCTTCCCCAAAACTCACTTCAATAAGATGATCCTAACCATCCCATCAATTGGCAGGAAAAAAATAGAAGGTCCATTTTTTTTGTTCTTTGCATTACCCTATTTCTAAAAGCAATATGTGGCCAATCAAATCAGGTCAACATACCTACATGGTAGGAAGGTCACCATGCATTTTGCATCCATCTCATGTAGGGGCGATTATCATGCCAAAACATGTTAAAATAATGTATATTGGTGACATTTAATAAACTAAAAAATAAGCTCTAAAATTAATTTAATTGCCGAATTGTAATTTTGAAATCATTTAGGGATATTTTAGTTAAAAGTGAAACATTCAACCTTCATTAACTGAATGAAAGGTAGCTTTAAAAACAACTCATATTTCCAGTGAAAATTAATTTAAGCACTTCATAAATTAAATTTATTAAACAATCTAAATAAGTGAAAATCATTAAAAATATAAATTTCAAAGATAAATGCTGAAAATAAGTTTTATTAAACAGATTAATTACACTGTGTTTATTTTACATATGACACAACCCTTCCGGGTCCTAACCCTTAGACCCTAAACCCTAAACCGAACCCTCAGACAATAAACCCTAAATCCTAAATGAAACCATTAGACCCGGAACCCTATATGGGCCTCGACCCGTCTTATATGGGGCGATATGACCCGTTTTCTCTGATGACCGATACGATACACCGAAACAGATTTTTAATCGTTAGTAACCACTATCTCTTCCCTGACCAGATTTTGGAAGTTCATATCTAGCAAACTTCCCGATCCAAAGCCACGGGCTTAACGGACTGGGCGGGCCTGAGCTCCATAACATTAGAATAGGCCCAGTTCAAGAGCCCAACCATCCAACGGTCCACCTCAAACAGCTTCAAAGTTCATGTGGGTTTAATCTAAATGAGAGAACACGTGCCAATACAGTGCATGTGAAAAGATCTGAGCTTTTCATGTGATGGGCCAGATTTGTTTAGGTCAAATGACCGAAATAATAATAAGGTGATCTAGCCCGTGCATAGGCAAGACTGTACAATGACAAAACAAATGGACGGTTGGTTAGGTAATAATTGTTGCTGTCCTTTTCTTTAACCGCACCTGGGTCTGCAATGGGAGGGAACTGGCCTGATTGTAGGGCCAGATGATGTAGACAGCATGGCAAAGTCATGGATAGCTCTGATCCAGCACACTTGTACCATATTGGCACGTGTACTCGCACGGATGAGGGAAACACACGCCTGAGAGCTTAGCAAACGTCTGATTGTTGGACAGACTCGCTCGGTGCTGAATCAAGTCGTGACTCGGCCGAGTCAACTCGGCTGAGTTGCATGGTGATTCGGCCAGGCCGTTAAAACAGACTGGACTCGACCCTGTCTGAGTCAATTCGGACGAGTTCTTGGGTCAGTCGTCAATCCTTGCAAATGTTTAAAAAGCGGGGTGCAGTGGGTGTACAGGTGGACCCCATTGTTTCGCATCCAAACCGTTGATTCTATGGACCATTATACCTCCGACTATTGATAGTTCATGCACCATAAGTTTTCCACGTGAAAAAATCCTGACCTTTCAGTAGGTGGCCAACAAATAGATGGCTAAAAAGAAAAGACAGCAGTGCTTCTTCACGTTCAACTAAAAGAAGGGTCGAATGTTCTAGGATTGGAATGTTCCAGTATGTAAACTTTTGGTGCATGGACCATCCAAGGTGGGCCCATTGTATCAACGGTTTACAAACCAGAGAATCGAATGGTGTTTTACCAACTTTCTGCCCAAGCATGGTGCAAGATCTATATATTAATAGATGAGCATACGGATGAACAAAAAAATTACAGCTAGCCGAACATTTGTATTTATGGTATAATTACATTATTCATCTATTAATTACAGCTATATCCTAAAAATTTTATAACACATTCTTTTACAGCTGTATCCTAAGAATTATTCATCTAATTACAGTTATACCCTAAAAATTTTATAATACATTCTTTTATATACTTAGCTAAAGAGCCAACAACGAAAATTCATTGAAATAATCAAACTAACAAACAAAATACCAGCTAGATTAAAAATTAAGATGATGGAACAATGTGAAATTCCTCCTAAAAGCTTAGTTAATCAGTTGTGCCCAAGTAGGTTTTGGACCAAGCTGGGCTTATTATTATTATTAATAATTTAAATTCCATTCATCTTTTTGAGTTGTGCTTGATTGGGTTTGATGACATGTAGACACCACGGTGACGCCACACACAAGCATCTTATGCCCATTGTTCCTTATGTTGTAAAATAGATGTCTTAAATCTTATTCACTAAAATGCTCGACCAGTCGAGGGATTTGAGATTTTCGAGATGCCCGACCGGTCGAAGGATAGGCTTGACCAGTCGAAAGAGTCCTTCGACCAATCGAACTCCTGACTCGACTAGTCGAGGATTACGCAGACGATGCATGGTTTATGCGTGAACTGCATAAATTTGAGACGGTTTCTAGGGAGGTGCGTAAGTGGGATTTCACTATCTATAAATATGAATCCCTAGGGCCATTCTAAGGTATGTTAAGGCTTTTTAAATGGGTTCCAAAGATTCTTAAAAGGGTTTTAGGATTTCTAAATGGTGTAGCAAGGGAGACATTCGATGTTATTCGAATCGAATAAGTATTTTCTCTTTGTAATTTTTATTTTCATAGTGGAATTCTGTTGCTTTATGTGTGATTTTTTTCCGAAGGAGTTTTTCATGTTAAATCTTTATGCTCTCTTATGTTTGCTTGGTGCTCTTGGATTGTTATCCTAGATCCATATCTATGTGATTCCGCAACACAAATCCCTACAAGTGGTATCAGAGCAATCGTTGAGACAGATCTAAATCTGAGAATTAGCATCAATAAGAAGCACTAGGTATGAGATTGAAAAGTACTCACAGAAAAATAACTTTGAGTCATGGAAAATCAAGATAATCAGTTTCTTAATCAAGCAAGGCGAAGATTGTGCTCTTGAGGAGCGAAAGTCTATTATGACTGATGATGATTAAAATACTCTTGATAAAAAGGTCTTATCATCGATCTGTTTACGTCTCAAGGATGAGGTTCTCTACAATGTCATAAGGGAGAAAATTGCAGATATGTTGTGGGGGAAGTTAGAGGACGTCTATAGTAAAAATTATCTGAAAATCGCCTACACTTGAAGCAGTAGTGGTATAACTTAAAGATAACAAAGGGTGAAGATCTCACATCAGCAACTTTAATAAATTAGTTTGCAAATTGCTGAATATGGAGGAAGTGATGAAAGATAAGGAACAAGCATGTATATTACTGAATTCTCTTCCAGCATCGTATGAGTAATTCAAGGACACAATGTGCACCATGAATAAAATTCTGAGTTTCGACATTGTTATCTTAGCCCTTCAAGGGAAGGCCATGTGAAAACTAAACGACGACAAAGAAACATCTTCTGATGTACTGTTTATGAGGGGTAGGAATTCTGAGCAAGATATATATAGAGTCTTCAAGGTCAAGATCAAAATCCAAGAGCAAAGACAAAGACAAGTTAAAGTACTAAAATTGTGAAATTGAAGGACATATGAAGAAGGATTGTACAAATCCTAAATCTAAGAGAGAATATTCTGAAGCATCACACAAGGAAGTCAATGTTGTCACGTCAGATGGATTGAATGGATGTGATGGTGATATTTTGTCTATGTATACGATCAGACACTTTTACAATGATTATAAGGACGAGTGGATTCTAAACAAAGGGGCATCTTTTCACATGACTCCTCATCGGAGTTGTTTCACTAACTATAGGGAGCGCGATGGTGGACAGGTGTTTATGCGCAATGGCATTACCTGTAATGTTGTGGTTGTTGGTACAGTGCGCATCAAGATGTTTGATGGGACAGAGCGTACCCTAACTGATGTGAGACATGTTCCTAACATGAAGAAGAATTTGATTTCTCTTGATGTACTTGAGGCGATGAGCTACAAGTTCACAAGTATTGATAGTGCTCCTAAAGTATCTAAGTGGGTACAGGTAATCATGAAAGCGTAACGACTAGGTAATATATACAGGTTGATCGGGAGCACTTCAAAAGGTAGAGCTATAGTGCCTGTAGTAGATTCCACCTCTACACGCGTGTGGCATGCTAGGCATGGCCACATGACTAGGCAAGGCATGAAGACTGAGACATACAGATATAGATATAGAGTAGGTGGAGTAGCCACATGTGAGAAAAATAACATAGTATAATCACAAGATATCGGTGAGGTGCACGGACGACTCCAATATTGCAGGGGATCCATCCTCTATTTAGATAGCTCTAAGTGAGCCTGATGATGAAAATTAGAAGGTGACTATGGATGATGTGATGGACTCGTTGTACTAGATCGACATATGGAAGCTGATGGAGCTTCCAGTGGGCCGAGAAGCGGTTGGATGCAGGTGGATCTTTAGGAGGATATAACATAGATACAGAGTGAGATTGGTAGCGAAGGGTTATGCTCAGAGAAAATGTATCAGCTTCTCAGAGATATTCGCATTAATGGTATAACAGGTGTCTATTAGATTCGTGATTGACGCTGGTTGGCCAATGCGATCTTGAGCTGTAAAGGATGAATGTGGAGTTTGTACTTCTGCACAGGAAATTGGAAGAGCAGGTGTACATGAAGCAACTAGAGCGGTTCGAAGTTAAAAGGGCTGAGAAAAAGAGTTTGCAGGATGTCGTGGTACGACCAGTCGCCTAGGCAGAAGTTTGAATCCTTTATGATGAGTCAAAAATTGTATGCTGATGACATGTATATCGCCAATTATGGCATGTCTTAAATCAATGTACTGAAGACTTGGTTAAGTGAGACATTTAGGATGGAGGATCGGGGGACTGCAAAGATGATTCTTGGCATTGACACTGAAAAAGGAGTAGATTTTAATAATGTAACACCTCAAAAAATTGGGGGTCATGCATAGATTCGACTCCCGAGTTCCCGAGTGTCACTTATAACCGATTTTCATTACTATACGTTTAATCAGGTTTAAATGCACAGCCTGAAATTACTTGGAGCATGAAACTCAACTACAACTAATCTACTGAAATGAAAGAGATCAATACATACAGATCCAAAAGAATATAAAAGGGGCACACAAGGCATTGCCCAACAAAATCATAAAAAAATATCATGTCCAAAACAGTAGAACTGAATCCACTACTCAGCCATCCCAATTCTGCCTATTACGCCGCTGGGGATCCGTCTATCAACTGAAAGTAGGACAACTCGTCCTCCTCGGCTTGTCGAACTCAGCACTACCTGCAGCTACTGAAGGGGCTGGGTGGTTTTTTAAATACCGTCCCAGAGTGGGAGTGAGTGATCAACTTAGTGGGTGCTATTAATCTTAAGTTATCACAGACATCAATTATAATATGATCTTAATAAAAAGTAGTCAATCATAAACATCTAACTAATCTTATTAATGCGCATGCATGCTGGATGATATGATGTATACCCTCGCCACAACGCTCTCTCGAGCGACTCCGTCTAACGATCACGTATGTCAACATTCCCTTAGAGCGACCTCAACTTCCGAGTTGCCACCCTAACTAATGCGATGCAATGCGATTATTTTAGCCGAGTTATTAGTTAATTTCATTCATCCAACAGGTTTGAAAATCTGATACACCCCACGTAATATATGATATGAGGCAATATCATATGAGAACCAAACAAGACAAGTACATACAATCATCCATTTAAATCAAATCATACGAAAGGCAACAGCATTCCATAACCATTTCATGTGAATCGATAAGATCAAGGGTAGGGTCTTCCTTAGGTTTGTCAAGATTCTTCAAATGCATCATCCAAGTAAAAAAAAAATCATTAAACTTATACTAAAATTGGTGCTATGCCTCCTAAGAACAATAGTCCGTACCTATAGATTGTTAAAGACTTGAAAAACAACCTAGGAGTGTGGATTTGGGGTTGATCGACCAGAATACCTAAAGCAAGCAATTTCGTGTTAGGAGTTCATGACAATTCCTTCTCAACACAAGGGTTTCAAAAAAAGGAGCTGAGAGATTTACCTAAACGATCAATGGAACGATTCTTTCGATTGCGGTGAAGGGCTTCCTTTGGAGAAGGGATAAGGAGTTACAAGGTTGAGCTTCCTTCGGCCCCACCACCACTAACATCCTCCTTCACTCTCTTCTTCCTCTCTCTTTCCTTTCTTCTTTCACCCTTTTCTCTCCTCTCTTTCCTTCTTTAGGGCAAAATCGTATGGGGAGAGGGAGTGCCTAAATGAGGCCCTTTTATAATGTCAGATTTGGTATAAATGGCCTCAAGGGCTAGGTTTTCACTATATTAGACCTATGAGAGGGTCTTTCTAAGACTAGGGCCCGCTATGGGGTGTACATATTGATATACATCGTACGATAGGTGCTCCATAACCCGATAAAGGGCTATGTAAAATTTGAAAATGATCGGATATGGGGTTTGGTCGTACAGGTCCGATTTGCGTTCAAAGGTCACCGTTCCACGATCGGGTCCCATATTTTGTGGGCGGGCGTAGGAAAATACATTAAGCCTCCACCGTAAATTTAAAAGTAATCTGACGGTTGAAATGTCTTATATCTTAGTTTCATTTACACGTACCAGATTTCAATCTTAGCCTTGGATGGGTTGCATTTGGCGAGTGCCGCTGGAATGGCACAAATAATTAATTTCTGGGCATTCACTAAGTCCGTGGTCCGCGATAGACAATAAGCCCAGTGAGACAGACATTACTCTATAATTTTGTAAGTAGTGGCCCACCAACGAGCGGTATAGAGCTTGTTCGGAAAATCGGTGCATTTCTGGAATGAATTAGGTATTGAGATTTCTCGTGGACGATGATTAGGGTTTCGATTAACTATGGTCATAGTGTGGCCTATGTATAACTAGTGAAAGTGGAGATTTAATCATAATCACTCTAAACTGTCGGTTTTATGCTAAAAGAGTAACGGGGTTGATTTGGTCTATTAGTCAAGATCCGGGCCTTATTTGGTTCTGCCCCGGTTAGATCTTTAATTGAGTCATGATTTTCTTGATTAGTTAGCGATGGGTCGGTTAGATTGAGGTCCTATGTGAGTGAATCATGGGGCTACACCTGATGTTCAAGTGATCAGTTAATTTAACTTGTGCGGTCCTTTACTAGTTCCACCCATATATAAACTAACGTTGAGTGCTAATGATCATTAAGTGATATTATAAGTTAATTAATTTAAAAAAATTCAAGAATTTTTAGAAATTCAAAGCAGTGAAAATCTAGGATGTTACAAGTAATCATAGGTAGAATACCTTGTGTAGGTTTTAATTAAGGATGTAATGGACCAGACAAAACCGAAGAGCATTCCCTACACGTCTCTACTCAAGTTTTCCTCAAGAATGTCCCAAAACAGATGAGGAAAAGCAAGATATGTCTCATGAGCCTTATTGGAATGCGGTTGGTAGTGCATGCCATGGTCTATACTAGACTGGTTATTTCACAGATAATTGGTGCTGTGAGCAAATACCCTGACAAATAACATTGGATGACGGTGAGATTATTACTTCGATACATTCGAGGTACAGAAGACTACGTCTTACTTTTGGGAAGATAGGAACAAAGTTGAAAGGGTATGTGGATTCTGATTACTCAGACAGTTTGAATTCCGGGAAGTCGACTTTAGGTTACTCATTCATACTAGCGGGTAGAGCAATTAGTTAGATGTCTATGTTATCTGAAGGGTGCTTGTGGAAGGAGGCGCGACTCTGAAAAATATTCACACCGGCGTAAATCTGGAAGACATGATCACCAAGGTCGTTCCTGCAGAGAAGTTCAAGTTTTGTACAACTTTTCTGAGCTTGGTGACGGCGTAAAAAAATGACGGAGTGTGCGCGAGAAGCTATGATGTGATGCAGAGATAAGAGAAAATATCAAGAAGCTACACCGTTAAAAATTGAAGACATGGTAAAGATTGTTATAAAACAAATGTCTTAAATCTTGTTCACTGAAAAGCTCAACCAGTCGAAGGATTAGCTCGACTAGTCCTAGGTCCTTTCAACTGGTCGAAGCCCATTCGACTTGAAGTCCAGCAACAGTGTATTTAGGATTGTCGGGATGCTCGACTAGTTGAGAGATAGGCTTGACCAGTCGAAGCCCTGACTCGACTAGTCAAGAGATAGGCTCGACCAGTCGAAGGAGTCATTCGACCAATCGAAACCTTGGATCGACTAGTCAAGGGTTACGCAGACAATGCGCGGTTTATGTGCGAACTGTATAAATTTGAGGCGGTTTTGGGAGGTACGTAAGTAGGGTTTCTCCATCTATAAATATGAGTCCTTAGGGTCATTATAAGGTATGTTAAGGCTTTCTAAAGGGATTCCAAGGGTTCCTGAAAGGGTTTTAGGGTTTCTAAAATGTGTAACAATAGTGAGATTCGAGGTTGTTCGAATCGAGTAAGTCCTTTCTCTTTATAATTTTTATTTTCATAGTGAAATTTTGCCGCTTTATACCGTGGTTTTTTCCTAAAAAGGTTTTCCACATTAAATCTTTGTGTTCTCTTGTGTTTGCTTGGTGCTCTTGGATTGTTATCATATATCCATATCTGGTGATTCCGCAGCACGAATCCCAACACCTTATGGTATAACCCACTTGGATTATGAATTGACTGATTTTTTGCCCTAGAGCCTAGGCATTGAGGAGCACACCTAATGAATTGGGTGGATTTCAAATATGCAACATATGGTGGCTCCAAACAACACAGATAAGGAATTGGAATCATCTTCAAAGCCTTTCGTTGCATGGATGGAACCATTTCAGGCCGGTGTGTTTGGACCTGGACACAAAGATCAGGTTGATTGAAAAACTCAGGGTCAAATAGGTCAGAGAGGACCGTTCCTCCACCACTATCTAAAAGCCTCTAAATTCATGTGGGGGACGATAAGATAGCCGGGTTGGCCCAATTTTCAAGACGTCCAACTTTAACAGGCCACCCTAGTGGACATGTTGGATGCCATAAACACCACAATGGGCCCACATGCAAACATTGTAAAATAACCTCATTCTACAATGATTTACAGAAGAACTGGCCTCTTGAGTATGACTTGAATCACAACCATATTATTTGAAGTACAGAACAGTCTTATATCTTTCTTAGCCAAGTAAATGTACCTTTTTAAGGCAAAAACACCCGGAAAAAGTAAAGGGTTCACGGGCCATATGGCCCCTCCTAACAATACTCAATAAAGGAAAATCTTAAGATTTGAATTGTAAATCCTAAGATTTTAATAGATCGATCAAGTGGGAGAAAGCGAATGAAATGTTGGCTTTCTCGCATCCATATCATAACAAATCAAAGGGAACAATGCACCGGCCTACCAATCATCAAATCATCGAATTCGCCAAAATGGCGGAAGAAGACAATACATCAAATCTTCCAATGAGAAATGAAGTTCATGGGAAAGTTACAAAAGGAAGATTATGAAATGTTTACTGAACCGAATCTAAAACTTTTCTCTTCGACGTGACACCAGTAGTGGCATTATAGGGCCCGTTACAGACCCCAGCTTTCCATTCCAACAGATTATAAAGCCCATGGTTCGATAATCCAGCTGTTGGTCTATTGTGTCCCTTGGTGGATGGACCATGGTACCAATATCTTCCATATTAGAAAATCCTAACCATCAATTTCAAGCATTTTTCGGTTGGATGTGGACCACTTTTATATTTTTCAACTTAACTCTTTATTTGTAACTCAGAAATTGAAACCTTGAGATTGTTGCATGGAATAAAGCTTTTGGGTAGGTGTAACTACTTATATGTAGGTCTCAAATCACAACCTTGAGATTGTTGTATGGAGGATGGCTTTTAGGTGGGTACCAACCATGAAAGGACTCAAGATTACTGAAACATGAGACCCACTTGTTAAAACTGAAAGATAGGGCATATAGTGCAAACCCTCTGGTCAATGATCCTATAATTCTTTTTTGAAGTCTATTGGTATACAAGTCCATGTAAGCATAAGCTTATGCTAGAAAGTGCTGGGAGTGGGGCCCACAAAAGGTGTATATGGAATCCAACCTGTTCAAGAGATCGCCCACCGTGAAATCTGGATATCCTAAAAATCAGGACAATCCAACCATCATGTGGGCCACCACCTAAATTTTTATAGTGTTATCCATTGTCTAACAAAAAGCATCTAAAGACAAGGGAAAAACATTCACCAAAAGATCATCTAAAGACAAGGGAAAAACATCCACCAAAAGATTATTTACAGTAACTTGAGGTGACTATTACTAATAGCTAGAATCAGCTGATTTTAGCCAAAAATATCCAATTCTCTCTATACATTGCATGCCACGAATCTCAAACCATGACAAACGTTCCAATTCTCTGTAGTGAAGTCGGACCAATCCATGTGTTATGTGAGGTGTGTCCAGATCATCCTTTTGTGGCCCACCATGCATAAATAACAACGACTGGCTGCCTGTGATGGACCCACCAATTGGGGTTTCCATTTATTGACTGGACCTAATGTTGCATGCCCAAACAATTTTGATCGTCCATTTTATTGGATACTGATCAAATAGTTAGAATCATCTGATTGGCGCGATTATTGATCAGTGGCCGTTGAAGATTGATCAGCTCAAGCAAATTGGACAGTCCAGAGCGATTGATTGGACTATGTGTCCCAATTCAACTGGGAACACAGAAATTTATAGCACACTATACAATAACTTCTTTGGAATTATACCTTACTCTGTTGGATTATTGTGCATTATTTGCATTTGTACACTCGTACACAGCGCATGCATGTGTGCTCAACTTACCATCAAAATGGTGGACTCGTATTGCCTAGAGATGAGGCCCACTGTAATGTATGTGTTTTATCAATGCTGTCCACCCATTTTGTCAGCTCTTTTTTGGGCATGAGCCCAAAAATAAGGCAGATTCAAAGGTAAAGTGGACACACCACATGAAACACAAGGAATTAATTGCCCACCGTTGAAAACTTCTTCTTATGGCAACCGAAGTTTTGGATATTTGTGTTTTTCCTTTGGGTCTATGTAACCTTATAAATAGGTTCAATGGAAAATAAATATCACAGTGAGCCCTAAGACGTTTTCAATGGTGGGTGTCACTTGAACTTTGGATCTACCTCATTTTTGGACTCCTGCATACATCTCGGTCCCCCTACAAAGCCGATTATCTGGCCAATCTGCATCCCCAAATGGTGGCACCCACCACAAATGGGAACCAACAATGACGCAGGGATGAACATGATGAGGTCGATCACCATCTTTCTTGAGATAACTACTCCAAATCCATGAAGCTTCTGAGGACTCTTCATATAAACTTCTTGAATCCTCAAAAATAAAAAAAAGTAATAGAAATAATTTTAAGATACAAAAAAAAAAAAAAAAAAAAAAACCTCATTTAATGATTGATTGATGAAATAAATAAGTTTACAACCCTTTTAAATAGGAATACTAAGACTTGGAATAAGTTCAGAACTTAAACTATAACTAGAATTCTATAAAATTTATAACTTATTATAAATAGTAATTTTTTTATTTATAGTAAGTGTCCTATACGGTTTAATCAAGTTATTCTCCTAATTTTTTCTAAACACTTTTTATATTGGGCACAACTCCTAAAGCACAATGGTTGAAGAGTTATAATCAAATTAAAACTTACTATTTATAATAAAAATGAAATTTAACATGGAATTCTATCGCCAATATGATAAAATCTCGCAAATTCGGCTTGGTCAATATGGTGTAACTGGGTTAGTTGGCTAAAGTAGCTCGTCCCACTCCAAAATCATATATGATATGTTGAGTAACTCATTCTAATTTACAAGATATGCTTATGTTTTAAGGTTTCGACATTCTTAATGACTTCTGCCTTTGATCGGGCCTTCTCTGATCTATCTTAGACATGAAAGTGTTCGCGACCCGCTCTACTTCAAGCAATCACACCATTTGTTTGTTTTCCCTTCAAATTTAAAACATTCACCAATTTTTTAATCATCCATTCGATCACTATTAATGGAACAATGATAGCTATTAATGGAACAACGAGGATTGACAGACCACTGCAATGGAGTCCCACAGTTGGGTGGGTCTGGATTGATCTACATGTAGGCCACCAAAGCACTGTTTAACCAAGGGACCCACCTTCTGGTTAAGGGAAAAAGAAGACACTTCTCAGTTCTCACATTTAAGTTCTCATTGATTAGAAATGCATGTACAGTACAAGTTCAAAGAGTTCTCAGAGTCATATCAACGTCGAAACTCCTAGTTTAATCAGCATATATCTCATTTATGAGAATTCGATGGAGAGTACAAGTTCTGAGACTCCAACTTCCAATATCATATCTTCTAATTTCACCATCACCGTCTCAATGCTGCTCTGCCTTAGATCCTTTTCAGCTCTTCAGCTGGCATGGAAAAATGAGAGGTATTATTCCTACTCGCGCGAGTTTCTATCCAGAGAGTCTTCAAATGTGTGCTAACATGGCTAATCTTTACCAGATCCTGACCGTTAATCAAGTATGTAACCTGTATGAAATTCCAAGGACGGAAAATCAAGATGGGTCAGTCATCAGGTAGGCAACACAACCACCATGAATGTGTAACATTGGTTATTCTCTAAAAAACCATCCATTATTTTACCCGCACGATAACCAGTCGAAGCTAATTTCCGGATGGAATACACTCTCAGTGTGCCCTACCTGATGTACGACTGTGATTTTACCAATTCAAGGCACATCGAGAGTCTTTTCTTGTGAGTGCAGACTTCAGATGGCTACAGTCGCGAGTATCTATTGCATTTCACTACCAAAATAAGACAAATACCAATAACAACACAGGGCAATGAGGGTCCCACACGTTCAGTATTTCAGCTTTAGCTTACTGTAATCACCAGTTCTTTTTTGAAACTGAGAGCATGAGGCCACACCAAATGCCTGATTCTTTATACGGTTGTCCACAGTACAAACATCAGACCATTGAAAAAGTGAAAAAAAAAAAAAAACACAATTAGATATGGAGAGATCTTCACATGAGATCTCACTCACAGGCTCAAAAGCTTTGAAAAGGAGAAAAGACATGGGACCCACTGAGGGAACTCGGATTTGTACTACTCAAGGCCCTCTAATGGGAGTGGGACATGATCATCAATGTTCATTCAGGTGGGCCTACATAGCCTGCACACTTGATGTTGAAACTATAAAATCCAAGTTCTAGCAAAGCACATCAAATCATCCAACATCCAAACTTACAATGAATGCAGATGGGATGGGATGGGATTGGGATGCATGAATAACGGAGGCATGCGAGCTAAGATATGAGGTTGTCACCGGCCTACTAAAAGTGCACTCATCTGCCTACTTTAGTAAGCATCCTAGCTTTTAAACTTAGCATTAATTGTACTTAAAATTGTAGCATGTCCATATGTGAGATTTTCCAATAACTACTAGTTAGTTACTTAGAATTGTGATTTATTTATTTTTCATATTGTACTTCACCTAGAGTCGCAATTTTATTTTTCATTTTGTACTTTACCATCTTCCACCTACAGGCAAGGCTACAGAGAAGGTAACTCAGTAGTTTTTCTTTTAAACATACACACACCAACCATGTGGGCACTCGAACGCATGACCTCAAAGTGCAAACGTATTCTGATTTGTCATTTAGCCATGGAATAGGACTTGGGTAACTCTATGTAACTTTGTAGTTTTTCTACATACACACACCAACATGTGGACACTCGAACGCATGACCTCAGTGTTAAAACACATTCTGTGACTTGTCATTTAGCTATGGATTAGGACTAGGGTTACTCAGTAGCTGATGTCCTACTTAGAATCCAATCGTCTTTTACTTTTACTTGGGCAATGGCTCCATCTACTGTGTTTATTATTGATTTTAGTTCAATAGTAGTAATCTTTTGTAGATAATAAAAAATTCTAACATATAAAAGCTTATTAGTATACTAAATAAGATGATGGTGATGGGACATGGATTTTCCTAATTATGGAACATTTTGTTAGATTAGAATTTAAGTGCAATTTAATTGCTTAAAAGCAAAAAGTTGGCTCCTTTACAAGTCCTAATAGAACAAGTTCATTGTATAAGTGATTCACCTGTGTGAAAATTTATTCACGCTATTATAAAAGTAATTCACATGATTATTCATCTTACCATTTCACCCGCATACCTATGATGGGCCCACATGATTATTCATCTTGCCTTTTCACCCCATACCTATAATGGGCCCCACCTCATTGGGTTTATTCTATCCTCTGGGATACGTGAGCCCCACCTTCATGATGGGATACTCCAAAAATTAAGCCTATCTAATCAGTAGGTAATTCAAGTCATAAGATGCCAGACAACTATTCAGAAATCTCTAATTTCACGTGGTCTTTGACATGATAGTTAGATTGGCCTGATTTTTTGGGTCTTCGACCTTGACAATGGCATTTACCCTCGGGACTGGCGGATGCCATACATACACCTTGTAAGCCACAAACAATCTCCCTGGAATAAGAATTTTAAAATATTCATATAATGACCTGTAGACGAACCAGTGTCTAGAAGCTACGGTGTAGATAGGGTATAAAGTCTAAGGCGGTGAATGCAACTTGTCAAATGTCGAACCGACAAGGTCAATGTTTTTCAACATAGGGTACTTAAGTGGTGTGTGGCCCACCCGGGATGCAGTGTGAATGCGACCTGTCAAATATCCAACTAGCCAGGTCCCATATTGTTTTCCAACATAGGGTACTTACCCTACCTTTTAGTAGTGTGTGGCCCACCCGGGATGTATATGTGGAATCCAAATCAAGCATCCGGTGCGTCTCCTCTTGATCAGCATACATACCAAGAATCATCCTTGGCAAAACTCAAGGAGGGACACACCACAAGGAGCACTGTATAATCAAGCCCAAAACCTATGTATTCACGTTTTGTGACTCACCTAAATTTCAGAAGAACTAAAAGTTTTGGTGTCCCAACCTCATCATTGTGGGGATCACCTAATGGTTGGTTTGGATGATATATATAGACTCCACATTCATTCTGGAATTTTATATGGTGGCTGAGTAGGAGTTGGTTCAGTGAAGAGAGTTTACCTATTTCGTGTAGTGAGTTTTGATTAGTATAACTCAACTTAATTACTTTCAATATGCTTCGTTGTGCTTAATATCTGACAATGGCATGTAGCCCAATTAAATCTTGAAATGTAAGGATATTATGGAATTCACTCTTTGTCCTATTATTATACTATTAGTGATATGTCCAATTAAATTGCACCATGTAGTTGCCTGTCCTAAGCTCAGTCCAAGCACCGGATCTAGCTTGGAGTGGGGTTTGAAGTGGGACCTACAAGACTCGGGTGCTTTTGAGCCCTTGAAATCATCACCTCGGGAAAAGAAATGCTTACATGCATGCATCCATGTGCAAGTACTAAAGAAAAGAGATCACATGGCACATCTTGCGAAATCTCAACCTTTCAGCTTGGGCACGGATTAGGTACTACCCCCGCCTATCCCGATCTCGAGACAGGCGGAGGCCCCTAGGGCAACTGAGTGGCCACTGTGATGTATGAAATTTATCCACACCATTCATCCATTTTTACATATCACTTGAGATGATGAAGCCAAAAATAACGAATGTACAATGCCCAAATGGACGACAGCGAGAATTAAATTCCTACTATTGAAAATTTCTTCGGGACTATAGAAGTTTTGGATCAAGACAATATTTATTTTTTCACTTCATCCAATTGTATATGATCACCATATCAACAGGTTGGATGGAAAATAATTGACACAATGAAACCTAAGATGGTTTCAATATTAGGCGTCTTTAGTACTGCTGCTTCTTGTGGTGTGGTCCACTTGAGCATTAGATCTGCCTTACTTTTGGTTTAACCATCTAAAATGATATGAAAATATGGTTGAACGGTGTGGATAAAACTCATAAATCACAGTGGCCCTAGGAGCCTCCCCCTATCCCTAGCTCGGAATAGGCGGGGGTAGTACTTAATCCGTATCCATTTGGCTTGTGGACTGCGATGAAAATATCCCCAATTAACCATTCGTTATCCTTCTTCAGCCATCCCATGTTTGTAAACATGCAAAAGAGCCATTTAAATTAGGATAGGATCGGTTTCAATGCACTCTTGCTCGGCACTTGCAAAAAGAACTTGCCAACAACACACATGCAAGATCTAAGCTGCTCATCTGGCAAGGCCCACTCTATAGATACATTTGGCCAAAAATTCAAGACCATTTGCTCATTTAGCAGGTTATATGATGTAGAGCGAGTCGCGGATACTTTCATGTCCAAGATGAACCAGAGAAGACTTAATTGAAGTAAAAGTCATCAAGACCGTCAAAACTTTAAAATAGGCATATCTTACAAACTGGAATAATTTACTCGATGTACCATATATGATTTTGGGTAGGACAAACTACTTTAGCGAACCAAACCAGCATAGCCAAGTTGCCCATGCCAAATTTGTGAGATCCCCTCATATCAACGGCCTAATTCCATGTTTATTTCTGCTTTTATTATTTTTGGCAAGTTTTAGTTTAATTATAGCTCTTCATCCGTTAGGCTTTAGTAGTTACGTTTAATATAAAAAGTGTTTAGAAAATTTAGGAGAATAACGTGGTCAAACCACACAGGAGACTTGGTATAAATAAAATTTTTTAGGGAGTTTTAGTTATAGTTTAACTTATAACCTTGCTCCAAGTCTTGGTATCCATATTTAAAAAGTCGTAAACTCATTTATTTCATATATTAACATTTAACAAATTTATTTTAACTTTTTATAATTATTTATAATTTTTATTTTTCCTCATAAATTTGAGAAATCTCTATAAGTAGCCCAAAAAAATTTCGTAGATTCAAAATAGTTATCCTCCCGAGGAAGACGTGATCGACCTCACCACGTTCATCCCCACGGCATTATAGTTGTAAAATAAAAGTACAAGGCCGAGAGAAAACAACCAGAGAATTTCAACTTTTGTCTGTCTACCACTTGATAGAAGACTTCTACGCTTTAATCTAAATTGTTGGGCGGCATGATGAATGGTGTCCATCTTAGATTGGTGAGCAGTGGCTTGCCGGTGACAAAAATCTGACAAATGCCCATTGCGTTGGGCTGGATGCCGATGGCCTACCATTGTAGGTGCAGTAACTGTGCAACAAAAAGCTCTGTGCGTCCACCACAACATATGTAACATCCACTCTATCCATCACTCAGCCCGTTCGTGGTAGAACGTGAGCCCAAAAACAAAAATAAGGCGGATCCAAAACTTAAATGGGCCACACCACAAGGAAAAGCCGGGACGATGACTACCTATCATCCAAACCTTCTTAGGCTCAGTGTAGTTTAGAATCAGCCTCATATATGTTTTTTTTGTTTTTTTCCCTATCATCTTGGTGGTAATTATATTATGAACGAGTTGGATGTCATATAGATATCACAGTGGGCCCCAAAAACAGTTCAACGGTAGCCTTTCCCATCTCTGCTCTTCCCATCATGTGATACTGTTTGCAACAAAACGTCTTTTGCCGAGGATTGTGATAGCGGCACACAAACATTAATTAATTCAGTAAAGTCATGGGTCTCATATGCTAGAGATGATGGGTTGAAATCAGGTCCTAGCGAAGCCATCAATGATTTGGAGGGCTCTACACATTAGCAAGGATACTGTGATAGGTCTGCAGTGAATCTTGTTAGGTGCATCTGTGCCTTGGTGCAGAGCCCTGTTTCTACAACGGTCCCAGCGCATTGCGCAGAGACTTCCTATTATATATGTGATGAAATGATCGGGCTACTGACGCTCGCCTCATTTGCACTTGAAGTTTAATTCCTTTTATATCTTGAGCGAAAGTGATTATCAATTCTAGTTCTCAATTGGCATTCAAAGAGGAAAAAAGCTCTCCTTGGAACTAATTTACAAGCCTTGTGGAGCTTGTTTTTCAGAATAACAAATTCGACTGATTTGGAACCTCTACACCTGCCTTGGCAATTAGCAGTGTAGGGGGGTATCTACAACTAGTGCAATAATGTCATTGGGTTGTATGCTCCTTAGTCGAGATGACTTAATGTCAGTCTACGACGCAAGCTAAATAATGATAGATCTAAGTGGTGGAATGGTGTTATTAGATGCCTGGAGATTCGTTTTATCTACCAAAAATCAGATTCATGTTAAATTGTAATGACCCATTTGAGTTTTTGATCGACCCTCTCTTTTTATCTCACGATCTACCAACTTATCTCTCAATTGAAATTTAGACTTGCCAGAGCTAACTAAACAAACATAGGAAAGTTCTAAAATTTCCTCCATTTCAATGATTTATTCCATAGAATTTACATGCCACCAAAACTCCTTCCGGAAGAAATAAAAAAAAAGTGACAATACTACTCTGTTTCTTTACTAACTCCATACTCTAAACCTTCTTCTCATAAATGAAATTGTTATTAATTTTATATCATCCCTCATCTCAAAGTCTGGCCACAGCCCTTTGAGATTGCTTGGCCTCCTCTGCTTCTCTAACTTGAGCGGCCGCAAATGACGCACGGATTGGATGTCGCACACATCACGGTGGGCTCCACAGAGTTGATTGTTGCACGGGCTCCAACAACGACTGCTGGAGGAAATTCGCGACCCTTTTGCGTTCCCTGAACAGACAGACAGATGAGACGTTACATAGGGCCCACACGTGCGGGGTCTTTGTTTTTGCGTTCGCAGACAAGCGCTTGCAAGTCGCATTTCGCTTTTGGGGATTTCGAGATGGGCAGGTGGGCCCCATGCGGTGCCGAGGAATTGGCGTTTGATGGACGGATGTGAATCCTGAATCACAAGGCGACAAAATAATTGCCCTTCCTGACAGCAGCAGCAGAGAGAATGAATGCTTTCCCCTACTCCCTCACACGTGGACACGATGTACACGTGTGCGAGTAGGGATTCGTGCACATGACATCTCCGCAAAATTAGGCCCAAAAAGGACGCGACTCGTCTGTTGTCTCTGTAAACCAAATCTGTTGGGCCCACCATGATATTTGTTTTATCTCACTCCCTTCATTCGTTTCATCACCTCATTTCAGGGCACAAGACCAAACACCACATTCATCAAAGAATCAAGTAGGCCACACCACAGGAAACAATAAGGACGTAGACACCCTGGGCCCACCGTGATGTTTAATGCCATCCAATCCGTTCATAAGGTAATTCCTACCCAGATGAACGGCAACACAAATACAACCCCGATGCATTCAATCCTTACCTGAAGTTTTGCATTTGATACGCCACATGAGGATGAACGGATTACTCAAAAATAGATTCCTGTGGGCCACACCACCTAAATAGAGAATTTCTAGCAAGTTGCTACACCGTGCACTGTGTCGTGGCCTACCTAAGTACTGGATTGCACTGATTTTTAGGATCCCACGGTAAAAATCTTACAGCACACCTGATGGACAGGGTGGATTCTTGCACACGTGGTTCTCTGATAGCTGTAAGCACGCCCTCCATCTGACTACGCCTCGTCAAGCTAGCACAGTCATTACTACAAAATAAATGGACGGTTCAGACAAATTGACCAGCGGTCCTAACTCTACCAACGTATTTGGCCAACCTGACATGGAATCTATTCTGCAGTGTATCCTCATGAACGACACAGACCTCTCATCGGTATTCATCGCTTCCACGTGTGGGGTTCAGTGAGGCGCTCACCCCCTTTACCATGTACCATGGAAGCGGATTGGCTGGTGTACCAGCCACCAGCTATAAATCTGGGACGCCTTTCGCAGTAAGTTCCTGCGCTGATAACTTAGGTAAGGCCCATTGTAATGTTTGTTAAACGTTTTTGCCGTTAATTTATTTTGTGAGTTTATTTTAGAACATGTTGTCAAAAATGAACCGTATTGTACTGAAGGAAAATGTGGTTAAGGTAATTTTAACTGTTGAAATCTTCCTAGGTTCAGCAGTGATGTTTAGATGCCATCCATACAGTTAATAACGTCATTCTTATTGGGATGAAGTGAAAAAACAAATTTGAGCATGAATCAAAACTTCTGTGGCCCTACAAATATTTCAATTATGGACATTTAATAATCACGTTTTCTGCTCACTTGACCTTTGGATACGGTTTATTTTTGGTAACATGCACTAAAATGAACTCATAAAACGGATGGATGAGGAGGATTTCTTACAAACATCACAGTGAGCCCCACCTAATTTCCCGGCACAGGAACTGGAAATCCGCGTCCATATATCTGCTCTGCTGTAGGTACGTGCTGTGCGAAGACGAGCACGGACAGTCCTCGAGTTCCGAGTTGTACGAACTGTTCAAAGGATATCAAAGTTACATGGCCCCCATAGTGATGTAGTTATTATATCTAAACGGTTAAGCTATTTTTGGAGATCATTTTAAAGTATTATCCAAAAAATAGATCATATCCGAAGATCATATGGACTACACCATAAATAGCAGTAGAGATAATAATTTTCACCGTTAAAATATTCATAGGGCCCACTATAACGTTTATTTTCCATCCAATCTGTTCACCAGTTTACAAATACCCGTACGAAAAGAAAAGAAAAATCATATTGATCGAAAACTTTTGTGACTTGGGTTTCAATAGTAGACGTTCAATCTCTCTCTGCTTTTTTAGTTGTAGTTCACTTGATAGTTTGACATGTCTTATTTTTTATCTCAAGTCTTAAGATGAGCTCGCAAATTGGATGGATAGTTTAAATATAATACTTACCTTATAATAAGGCTCAGAACTTGCTGACAACACTACAGTAACTATACAGCGGGAGGTACACCAGACAATCTGCTTTCTTTTACCATGGTGTGAAGACGCCGTGGGTCGACCTTTACGTATGTGTTTTATCCACTCGGTCCATACGTTTTCTCGGTAAGATCATGATCCCAGACTGAACCATACGTATTCTCGGCTCATTTAAGAGCATGATGCTAAAATGAAATACATTCAAAGCTCAAGTGAACCACGCAACAAGAAAATATGGGAATTGAATGCCTACCGTTGAAAACTTCCAAAGCCATAAAAGTTTTGAATTAAGTTGATATTTGTCCATTTCCTTCATCCAGGTCTATTTGACCTTATGTACAGGTTGGATGACAAAAGGACAACACTCTGGGCTCAAGGAAGACATCATTATCTCCACTGTTTTCTATGGTGTGGTCAAGTTGAGTTTAAGATATTTGGTATCACGAATTAAAATGATACGTAGAAACGTACTAACAGCGTGGATAAAATACATACATCAAGGTGGTATCCAATGAGTCTTCACGCCATCGGTGAAGGGTGGTGAGTGCCCCACTCTACAATCGGCGTCCACTCGAGCCAGTACAGATCGCAGAGGAGTAATAGCAGATGATAACATATGGGTTTGGTAGACATCACAAGGTATAGCAGTTGGATCAGTCGGGAATGTGAGCATTGCATCTGATGCAGTATTTCAATGATCCAAACCGCTTAATACGATGGGCCTTACTTTTGATGTGAGTCAGAAGAAATAAAAACTCTCATGGTTGAAAATTGCAACCTTTGACCATTTAGTCATTTTCTTTTGAATAGGAACGTTTTCCCTAACCCTTGAATGTTCGGAAGGATAACGTTGTTAAACCTATGATATTTTTCGTCCCATCATATGAACAGTTACGATAAGCAAGAAAAGCACATACACAACGGATAAAGTGCCGTCGTATCTTACTACAATACATCAGACGTATTCTAACAAACCTCGAGAAAAGAACGGCTCGGTAGCTTTGTACTGTCCCGAGGGAGCGAGTGAGTGAGAGAGGAATGCGTACTTGCAAGCGCTCATCTGCAAGAGCCAAAGTCAGGCGCTGGACAATTTCTGACTTGTCATGCGATTAAGGAATCTAATCCGTCCATCAGTAGGGCCCATAGATGATTACCATATGAAAACACTCATTTCAGACCGAACTTCAAGGGGGATTCCCGTGAACAAAGAAATGGACGGTTGGGGAAACAGAGACCATTGATTTCGATGTGTACATGCGTGGCATGTTTTACAAACGAACGGATGTGATTTACTGTCTGGGGGGTATCCACTGTGGGGCCTGCCTGATGAACATTCAGGGTCTTTCAGGCATGTTCATGGTTTTACATCTGAGGCGCTTGATTTTGGCGTTGGGATTTGGCTCGTTTCAATTAGAATTCCTCTCAGAAGAGGAGTGATAGATGGAAACAGGACCACCAAAGAAAGTGAGGAAATTTTGTCAAGCGAGGGTTCAAAAAGTCTTGATACTCTTGCAAAGTGTAATGAACGATACACGACCACTTATAAATCACTAAAAACGGCTTTATACTATGAGAGAGTGTAATGAACGATACACAGCCACTTACAAATTACTAAAACGGCTTTATACGATGAGAGTTTAAATGAACAGTAGACAGCTACTTAGGGTCTGTTTGGTGTATGGTATTAAAATAAATTAGATGGGTTAGACCTTTTAATCACACGTTTTAAACCCATGCTCATGTTTGATCAGGGCAGTCACTAGTGACAATTATAAGCTTTGAAAATTATGCCTATGAGGATTGAAGATGTATAAAGTGTATCCATTTTGTATTTGCAATATCCACCGTAACATTCAATGACAGAAGTAGAGAGAGGATTTTGGTGGCACATTGGGTGGCACGTCACTGTGATGAATGTGTTATATCCGCATAGTCTATCCATTTTATTAGATCATTTTAGAGCAGACCCGAAACAGAGACAAATTGGATGCTTAAGGGCCTGTTTGGCCCGGCAGATCCCATGGTATTAGGAGGGATGGGATCAATTTTAAGATAATGATGGTGGTGTCAGTGGATTGTCTTAAGATCTATGGGATTGCTTATATAGCAGGACAAGTTCACTAGGTCTGTTTGGTACGCCATCCCATATCCCGGGATTTTACCTTCCAATCCATTCAACTAAGGAATAGGATCAATTTTAAGGTAATGATGGTGATGTCAGTGGATTGTCTTGAGATCCATGGGATGGCTTATGTCCTGGGACAAGTTCACCGGACCTGTTTGGCTCGTCATGCCTATCCAAGGATATTGCCGATCCCATCTCTCCTAATACCGTGGGATCTGCCTGGCCAAATAGACCACACCTCAAAAGGCAATGGAGATTGAACATTTACCATTGAAAACGCTTGGGGCCCATAGAAGGTTTGGATCAATTTGATATTCTTTGTTTTTTTTCTTCATTCAGGTCTATGTGACCTCATGAACGGGTCCTTGCTCTTGCTCTGGTGGTAGACTCTCGGGAGTTTCAACACCTGGTCAAGGGTTTGAGAACCCATTGGTGGTGAAATCCCACTACAGTGTGAGTGTGTGGCGGTGTGTGTGTGCGTGTGTTAAAATAAAAAATAATAAAAATGTGACCTCATGAACAGGGTAGATGATAAATAAATATCATATTGTGCCCTATTAAGGTTTCAATTATTTCATTCATTGCAATTCCATCTCACATAATCCCACTCAAATTTGTGCACCAAACACCTTAAAAATTACCACGTGGCATTTAATCAACTCAAATAAACCCATCTAAATTATGGGTACCAATTAGATGTACCATGAACCAAAACTAGGCTTATTTGATAATCTTAATATCAGATTGGACATTTATTGGACCGTTAAAATGACAAATAAAACAAAATCCAATGGTCTTATTTCAAGAAACAAGCGTCCGTGAATCAGAGGATATATAAGATTGTTCAACCAATCTAAGTTTTGGAGGATAACTTAGTGACGTGTAACATTTGTAAGTCCCCACCTATAAAGCGTCAAGGCAGCCAGAGTGTTAACTAACATCCCGATCAGTTTGTTTATGTGGGGCCCACGGTTCATTAATACGAACCAATGGTGTTGAGGGGCCCACTATGGTTGGCCTTGGCCAAAATATCCTATAGAATACAATCCTAGAAACCAACTTTGGGGATTTGTTCAGTTGCATGTAGGCCTTTAAAAAAAAAAAAAAAAAACCTCTTTGTAAATGTCTTTTTGCAGGCCATATATTGAATGGTTCAGAAAGTCCGATCAAGATGATGGTGGGGCATGGTCCATCCACGGAGGGGCAGCAAACGAGTCATCCAGATCACTGAACCGAGGACCCACTCGAACAAACTGAAAGCCGAGGTTTTGTACTTAACCGCAAGTCCTCCACAGACATGGGAGAGAGAATTTGCATCCACTTGCAATCCAAAACATATATTTTTCGATAGTTATACCCCTTTAGACTTTTGTATTACAATCAAACTCTGTATTACCTAATAATATAAAGAGAAATAAAAGAGAACTTTTTTAAAAAAATAAATAAGGGAGAGTATAAATCTCGATTTCATTGTTATTATATGTTTTTTTCACAAAATTATATACTAAGGGTTATAAATTTATACTGTATCCTAGGGGTATGGCATGTGCAAGGAAGGAGAGAGAGAGAGAGAGAGAGAGAGAGAGAGAGAGAGAGAGAGCGGTTCCCTACAACATCTATTTTATACACCGTTGTAGGACCCACCATGTTTTAAAGGCAAAATCCACTTTGTCTATCAGATTCTACACACGATGTTAGGTCATATGGTAAAAAATCATCTAATCACAGCTCAAATGGACCACACCATATGCAATGGTGGGAATGGGATCCCTATCATAGATTTGTGTGTGGACCACCGTGTGGTGTATCTTTCATCAAACCCATTAATTAATCAAGTCTAATTCAACGGGATGAAGAGAAGATACAAAAATCAATTGGATATCAAAAACTCAAGTGGGTGTGAACTCAGCGCAGCTTATGTGAGTTTTTAATCAGATTTATCTTTAATACGGTTCAAATAGTTCAAATACTAGTTCTTACATTATGGGTAGAGTGAATTTTATATATGCAACATGGCAGGCCTAGAAAGCATCATACATCTCTTCTTCATCTCAGCTACAAGCCTTAATTAAAAGTAGTGTAGCAAGTGGGTCCAATCTAAACCATCCATCGTGTGGTAAACTCTCAACTGTTCTTTGCCAAAGAATTTACTTTCTCATAACCAATGTTATTAAGACTAGTTGTTAGGGTATAGTAAAGATGTTGTGAAGACATCTTTACTAATTGCTAGGGTATAGTAAAGATGTTCCCATGACCAATCTAATCGCTAGGGTATAGTAAAGATGTTGTGCTGACAGGGAATAATTTCAACCCCATAACTAGTTTTTCTAGATCACCAAACTTTGAATATTCAAGAGATATGGAAAGATATTGGAAATAAAGTTAGGGTTATTCCATCCAAATTGTGGGTCACAACGTGGATGGGTCATATATTTAAAATCACATCAATCAATCATGTAATTCTAATTATCTAATTGATAGCTATCAAAAGAAGGATTAGAAGCAAAACAAGGAGATCCAAACTTGCTCTTGCTCCAGTCCTAGACTCTTAAGGAGTTTCAACACCTGGGCAAGGGTTTGAGTATCCATAGGATGTAAAATCCCACTATGGTGTGAGTGTGTGGGGCTGTGTGTGCGTGTGTTTTAAAAAAAAAATTAAAAGAAAAATAAAAAAGGAGACCCAAACTTTGAAGAACGGGATCAAATGGTAAATATAATGTTCTAAATGACAATATTCAAAGTTGAGCCAGAAACCTGGATGGTTTTGATTGCCACACGAAACGGGGTTGAAGTGTCACCACTATTTTTAAAATGGTGGTGAATTATCATGGCTCATCAAGAGAACCCTAATTTTTAGGGCCGTTCTATTAGTATCAGGTTGAGGCCGGTGGAGAGAAGAGATTGAAAGTAGAGAGCTGAAGATGTTCGGAAACCTTTTTAAAAAAAAAAAAAAGGTTTTATGTGGATAAGCTAACCTGTGATGGTTAAACACCGTTCTTGAAATGATGATGGTTGTCTCCTCACACAAAGCATAGTTTTAGGGCAATTCAAACAATCCACATAGCTGACCCAACTTTTAATCGAGCAGACCTTGTGCCTAATCTTGCCTTTACATCCAAAACTTCAGCCAAATGATTTAGAGCTGTACAATTGTTTTGTAGAATATGACCCACCTGACCAATGGATCTACCTAATTCTTGAGCTAGGGCATCTATATAGTGGTGCCTTTCTAATGGATATGGATTGGATCTAAGACCTACATGAGTTGTATTGCACTTGAGGTGCAACATCCACTCCGTCCATCCATTTCGTTATATGTTAAGATATGACTCGAAAAATGAAAGAAATCCAAGATTCAAGTGGGCCATGCCACAGGTAATATGGGAGATTCAGTGCTCACCATTGAAACCTTGATGGGGAAATTATTTTTCTTTTGATAAATATGCAAATTTTCACATAAGGAACTCTCAAGAATCAATTGGAATCCCATACGTAATAGAAATGTGGCATGTTATAAGTATTAGACATGTGGCATGTGAAGTAGACGGGGCACAACAAGGACAAACATCCCTTTCAGGGCTATCCCATCATGTGACTATTGCTTCGCTGCCAATAGTGGGCAGGAATGAATGGACTTTCAACATCAACGTTTGGAAGGTTTCCAACCAGACCAGTTAAACTGTAGGCTCCTGTACAACCAATGGCCGTTAGTGATGTTCCCAAATCTAGTAAATGGCCCACTATTGATTTTGGATAGTCCTAAATGCTCAGGATGCATGGTGACTTGAATAACACGTAGCTCAATATTGTTAAGACATTATAGGATTTGATTATTTCATATGAACCCACGCAAAGCATGTTTGAAAGTTCTCTGATGACCACCTCTGAAATCCCACAAGTCCCAAGAACAATGAACTGTATGTTGTTACGGTCACCCTGCAATCTGCGTCCATTGATCCTACTAGTAGGATCAAGCCATGGTGCAAGCATCATGAAGAATGGATGGTTTTAACCATGCCCAGGTGGTCAAGATCAAGAACAAAAGAAAAATAACGTTCATTCATCATCTTGATATATCTGTTAAAAAGGTCCAACAGAGGATTAGTTAGGGTTCCAAACAACCACTTTGGTTTTGATGAGTCAGACTAACAGCTGTCCATTGGTTTCAACAGTGTTAGTTAATGGATGGACCATCTTGGTTTTCATCCCAAGTCATCTCCGTAATACCTACCTTTTGCATGGCATGTATGTCATGCACAAGTGACATGTTAGCAGAAAATAAAAATGTGGCATATTAACTTAACATACAACTTACAATATTATATATGATCATTTTTCATATTTTTGTATAGAGATACATTGAATATTTGAGGGGAAATAGTAAGAAAAGATTTGATAATTTATGGTCTAATTAAAATTATGAACCTGATAGGGTGGAATGGCAGGACAAGATTCATGTAGCACCCCAATTAGTTGGGATAAGGCTTAGATGATGATGATGATGAGTATTTCTGGAGAGATGCATCGGAGATTGACTTTAATTCTACAGTGTCTTTTAAAAAATAAAGAAGGAGGAGGAGGAGGAGGAGGAGGATATATATAGCTTGTATATGTACATTTTCTTGTATTGGGGCTGAACTTGGTTTTTCTTTATATTTCTTACTCTTTAAGTCTGACCTTGTTTTATTTTGTTTGCTAATATAATATTGTCTACTTATATTGGGTCTGAATTCAGTTATATTTATATTTTTTGGACTAAATATTTAATTTTCTTACATGGTGTTTACTAAGATAATGATTGTAATTTGTGATCGAATGACCAAAATAATCTCCAATAAGCTCATGAACATTATAATGTTGTATGTGTCAGTTTAGTTAGATAATAGCTTATAACGTATAGTTTAAATTTCATGGTTAAATTCTACAAAACCCTAAATCCAGTTCATCCACATGTTAGACTTTGGTCTCTGAAAAGTGTGGCCCACGTTCACACCCATCTAATAATCCTAATCACATCCAATCCTAACCAAATCCAACACCTAGGATAAACCTATCTTAGGAAGTTTTTCATCAGAATCCGGACTTGTATTTGAGTAAGATTTCGTACATAGATATATACACGTGTATATGTGTTTGGACTTTGTAGAGAGAGAGAGAGAGAGAGAGAGAGAGAGAGAGAGAGTCTGTGCATTTAGCTGTTTGTGACTGAGAAATGCCGGTGGTGAGAATAGTGAAGGGCATAGAAGACAAAGGTGAAAAACCACTGGGTGATCCACATGCAATTAATAATTCTGTTGTGAACGTACCCTCACATGGATCAAACACCCCTTTATGTTTCCTACAGGGGTAGGGAACTGTAACTCACTGTTACAGATAAAGACACATGCAATGAGAGATAGAGAGAGAGAGAGAGAGAGAGGGAGAGAGAGAGAGTCTTCTTCCCTTTCCTTTTTTTTTACTATCCAACAAGGTTAAAGTAAAACTCCAGAAATTTACACTGCCTGTGATCAGTTGAAGAGAATATTAGAGCAAGTGTAATATCACTAATGAAGATAACCAAGATAGAAAACATAAGTTCATTGATGATAATACAAATAATCGTCCATGCCAATCTGGACCATCAAATCTTGGACCTATCAGGGATGGAGCATAGCCGGAAAATCAAGCTGGGCAAACTTACCATCAGCCATTTTCCTAACCGTCCTTTAGATGGCCACCGCTCGAATGCATTGAATAATCTGATCAGTTGTCGGATTTTGATTGTGCTCCATCCTATATTAGGCCCGCAGTTTGGACAGTGTGGATTGACCTGCATATATGCCACCTGGTGTATGGTGAATGACTTGTGCCAATATAGTAGTTTGGTGCCACAATCTATTTGATTCTCGCCCAATACTCAATGGAAAAATCAGTAACCTTCATGAGTTTAACAGCCATTTTTCTTCTCTTGATTGCACTAAGAAGAGACCAAGTCCAGAATGGGCATGATTAATAATAATATCACAATCAAAGAAAACAGAAGATCATTACTGAGAGTACAAGTACTCATGTATATTCAAGTCTCTTTATTAATTCCTCTTTAAAAAATTTCTGGAATGGTCTTTTCTTTCTCCTGTTAATTAGACTGAGAATGGAGAATTTAAACAGCTCTCAAGATGATCTAAAACCCAAATAAGCTTCCAATGCACATTATCAATAAATATAAAAATGGTACAAAAGCATAAGATTATGGGTGAGAAAAGAAGAACATGAGAAAATCCACATCCATTTCATTTGGTACAAACATCTCTCTCTCTCTCTCTCTCTCAATTGCAATCATGAGAATGAAGAAAATATCAGCTCATTAATACCAAGCATCAGTGCACTACAGTAAATAGAACTACCTTAAATAAAACATAAGAGGTGGATGCTGGTTACAATATTGAATTGTATATGAAACATGAGAAGTTAGATACAAAGATAGATTAGTTGGAAGGCATTTATATAGAGAGGCCTGAGCAAGTCTATGAGACCTAGGAAAATCAGTAGACTGGTACCTGTGAAAGCAAGATAGCGGTCCTGCCAATGGATATCATTCCATAAGAACAAAAATAAAAATAAAAAATAAATAGAGTGAAGAATATCATAAGGTAGAGAATCATCTTTAAAGTAAGTAGTATATTTCTCTTTTTTTTTAATCATGAACAGACGCCATAACAAAGGAATTTGATCTTCCCAAGGTCTGAAGAACCGTGGGACTCAACATCAGATCAATCACTTACCATCATCTACTTGAACCCCAAATCTCAAATACATACACCAAATATACAGATTATTGAAGTCTTCTACTTCTTCTTCATCTTCCGCTTCTTCTTCTTCTTCTTCTTCTTCTTTTTTTGGCCAAGAAATTCACGGTACCCAAGATTTTTAAAAAACAGTCCATGAAATGTTCTCTTAGTAACTTAGAAAAATAGCATGCCATACTAATGGAAACCACTCTAGATAAATATTCATGGAAAGATTACTCCTAGATAGATCTTTTTTTACCTAAGAATGCCCATATAAAAATCACATATTCCCATCTCCTCCTCTTTCATTGATATCTCCTGAAGGATTATTAGTCCATGGAGGAGGATATGGAATAGGCAACCCTGAATTCTGGTAGAAAGAACCTCCTCCATTACCCGCCCTTCTACCGAAACCCCGAGGCGACGGCATCGGTGGCAACGCAGGCGTCTGCTGGCCGTGCAATGCTGTGGGGATGTCGTTGCAGGCATAACGGATCAGATTGGCGTTGGCAGCATCCAATTCCTTTTGGAGCCTGTGGACCTGTCTTTGGAGGACTGAGATGGCACCAACACATCCATACACTGGATCCTTCACCCGGGCCTCAGCCTCGTAGGCGAGCGAGTTCACAGCATCTTCTCTCTGATGTGGGGGGAGCTCATTTAGGAGCTTTGTCACGTTGCTCGCACCGAAGATCTTATGGACGTTGGCAAATTTCTGTGGCTCTTCTGGTGGAAAATACGGAGCAAATATGCATCCGGGCATGCACTTCCGCCTCAAGAACTTGCAGGCGGCGCAAGGAGAGTTGGAAGAGCTTGATGATGCCATGTCACTGCATCAATGGACAGAAGCCCACAAAGACCTATCAGCAATTTCTTCATATTTAACTTGAATTTGAAGAAGACTCATTCTTTCTCTTCTTTGAATTTATAGTAGAGACTCCAATTTCATGTAGGACTTGTTTTTGGGCTATAACTAGACATTTCTTTTATGGGTTTCATGAGAATTAGGTTTAGGGTTTGAATCTGGTAGTGGTGGTGAACGATTCAACAAAAAATACCCACAAACCCACCAAGGATTTTTGCATGTTTTCTTGAATTTACAGTCCTCTTTTCTTATTTTATTGTATTTTCTTGCCTCAGAGGCTTTGATTTCCGCCAATACAGTTGCACCACTTACAATACATAGTACTATCCTGAGTAAGGATCTGATTGGTGCAATTTCACCCATGATTTTCCTCTTCCCCGACAAGTATAGTAAAAATCACACGAAAGACTGTTATTCTACCCAATACAAAGACAACCCATTTAGCAAAAACTCTAGATGGGGCCTAAGATACGAAATCATATACCTTCTCTGTGGCATATACACCATATAAAAAGAAAAGGACTGTGAATGTGTGTATTAGAAAAAGGCTGAGAGAAGATGTAGAAAAAGTACAGATTCATGTGATTTACCTGTTTGTGATCTAGACCCCTTTGATCAGAAGAAAAGGGCAGTGTCTCTTCTTCTTTTATCTCTTCTTCTTTTCTTTCTTTTTTCTTTTTTTTTTTTTAATATATGTATTCTTTCAAGAACTGGTGTTAGGGTCTTTCAAGATGAAAGAAGCTGCGGCCATTGAATTTTTTTCAAAAAAAATTAGAAAAAAAAAAAAGGAAGATTGGAGAAATTTGTTATTGGTATGGAAAATTAGTCAAAGGAGAAGGTAGAATTCAAAGGGACAAAGGAAGCCTAATTGAAGAAGAAAGGCCTGCAAAAAAGCTTCAGAAACAAAGGGGAAGGGATGAGATGAGAGAGAGAGAGAGAGGGACAGAGGGAGAGAGGCAAATCGCATTTAGTGTTTGGAGGAATGGAAGGCAAAAGACAGGGCTAATAAATGGGGGTGGTACACTAAAAAGGAAGACTATAATAACGAAAGCTCTTGCGTGACTACACATTGTCATGTGGGAGAGTGACTATTCGATGACGTGGCTTCACGACTTCTTCTTTATTAGATCCACCCCATCCATCATATGACACACTTTCTTTTTGTTCCATGATCCAAAAACTAACCTGATTCAAAACTCATATGGGATACACCATAGGAACAGTTGAAATGGGAAATCCCACCATTGATATAGTTCAAACACTTTGTGGGGTGTAATTTGGTGTATATATGACACCCAATCCACTCATCCGACGTGGAAAAATAATATTAATGGATTCTATTAAAAAAATTACCTTTAAAGACTAAAGTGGGCCACACTACATGAATGTAGAGTTCTTATGCATGATTTTTCACCGTTTCGCATGGTATGGCCCACTTTAGTCTTATATCGTACTGATTTTTATGATAAATAGTGAAAATGTGTCTCTTCACCTGGTGAATGGTTTGGATCTGATGAAAATTCTCCCACACGCTGTGTACGGTTACTTGTAGCAACGCGTCTGACTACGCGGAGTCAGACTACTTTCAGTCCTTATAATAATATCGGCACCCCAAAGGTCCTCATTTCTCATTTCTCATTTCTCATTTCTCATCTCTATTTCTCTCTGCCCCACTTCTCATCTCTCGAGAAAATCACAATTACCAGAAGGTTTTGCTAAATGTACGTGCGTGTGGGAGCCTTATATACGTCCACACGCGGGACCATTTCTCACAATGTGGCACGTGTATAAGATCTCAGCGTATGCAATGCAAATGTTTAAATCTTCTAGAATAAAAATGAGGCCATTTCAGACCTCAGATGACCACAAAATATAAAACAACTGAATGGCTAGAACAAAAAAATAACCATCGATTTACCGGGTACATTTGTGGCCCACCTAAAAACTAAAATTGTTTGATTTTTATAGATGGAAAATAAGCATTATTTCCAAACTTATGGAGAGCTCAGATCTCTCACACTAGTTTTCTATTTTGACTTGGAAGGGGGTGGAATTTGCAAATCTCAATATAGAATTTTAATTTTTAACTTGTAGTAATTTCTTCAATAATAATAATTGTACGTAGAGTTCTGATTTAGGACAAAACTTCCCTATCGTGGACTGACTTTGTCCACGTGGGGGCCACGCAGATTGCGTACTGAGTAACTCAGTACACTATAGTCCGTACTGAGTAAACTCTGTGGGGCCCACCGATGATGCATGTGTCTTATCTATACCGTCCATCTCTTTTATCAAATCATTTTAGGGCATGAGTCCAAGATTGAAGCATATCAAAAGCTCAAGTCTACCAAAGAAAACAGTGGGAATAATAACGTCCACAGTTAATATTTTCCTAGGCCTCCACTGATATTTACCTGTCATCGAACTTATTTATAAGTTCAAGCAGGCGCAGAAGAAATGAAAATACAAATATCAGCTTATCCAAAACTTCTCAGTCCTCAAAAACTTTTCAACAGTAAGATTTCGATTACTACCATTGGCTATAGGTGGTCCACTGGAGCTTTCTTTATACTTCAATTTTGGGCGGAGTGGATATGACACACACCACGGTGGGCACATAAGGTTTACTTATAATGCTATAGCTCAGTATACAATCCGCGTCTGAGTAAGTCCTGAGCTTATGTCAGCCACCATGAGTGGACCAATTTCTAAGAACTTTTCACTTGTTGGCACACAAATAGATGATAGACGGAATACACCAAGAATATCACATTCAAAATTAATAATAGTAATAATTATTATTATTATTATTATGATTGTTGGTGTTGTTATTATTATTATTATAGGTTGAGTTTCCAGTTGGATATGTCTTTTCCACTGTTGACTTGTGAACACATGGTTAAAATAAAATGCACCAGCAGATCACATTTAATAGAAAGGGGACAAGATTTCATAAGTCGGGATCCGTCTAGGACATGTTTTGGGCATGGTTTTGTTGTACCCTATTTATTATTGTTTCGGGAACAATCAATCATAAATGGATGTGTTATTATATGAAAAAAATGTAGCATGTAAAAGATGATACTTGGGGTGGTCGAAAGGTATGATATAAGTGAGGTATCCAAAAGTAGAACAAGTGACTTAGAGAAGTTCAAGAGGTGAAAAGTGGTTGAGCAAAAAGAACAGCTAAAAAGATACATGTCAAGAAGAAAAAAAGAGAAAGAAGGATATGGAAGACCAACGTGGCAAGGATCCAAATATCATAATTGTTGAAATAAAAAAAGAAACATCGGAGAGATAACCACGACAAGATTTATAAATAGCAGAAGAATTCAACAAATCAAGTCATCTTATACCAAACTAATCAAACAAATCATCTTTCATTATCATATCTTAGCTCTATCATATGACTAGTGGTAATCTTTAGTTGTCTATACTTTTGTACTAAACTATTCCCGATCAATATAATAACTTTAGCTTTCAGAAAGGCATCTTACTGTTATTCGTTGTGATTGACCATAAGTATTTCTCTTCTTTCTTTTTCTTATACGGTTTCCATTTATAAAAGTATTTTCATACAAAAAAAAATGTACAACCCATCTTTAGAAGAAAAACCTCACCCTCTAACAATTGTCCGATTATCCCATAACTATCTTACGAGTGGTTGAATAGGCAACCGATCTTTTCAGGTCTTAGTCATATACGATCGCATTCAACGTAACTGACTATCTTGGCACTTGGGGTCAAGTCGTTCAGTTTGAATTTAATCACACAATTGGTTCTGGCACGCCCGCACACATCTCATGTGATCAAAACAAACCGAGTGCCAACAAGTTCATTCATGATGCCAACGGTCTCATCAATGACTCAGATAACCATGGGCCCACATGTGGATACTTAGATACAAAATAGGGAGTACCCTATTAGAAAACTCCACCTATAATGGTATTATTGTTGTTGTTACTGCTGCTTGTTGGGGAATCACAAAAGTACATAGAGATAAATCAAGCAAAGTATTCCAGTCGCATAATCAAGTCCAATCACAAACATTCCAAATTTAGTGTGGAAAAGGAAAAAAACTACGGCATAGAGCGACAGTAATGTGTCGATGCCATCGAAGTCCCAGCGAATGTGCCATCAAGCGCACGCGTAGAATTGTGTGAGTGCAGGATTTTTTTTCGATTTCGATTGTGATTCTCATAGAGGCTATATAAATGGGTGTAATTAAGATTTGGGAGATATCATAGGATCAAATGAGCTTTTTAATTCGTTCTAGGGTTTCAAGGGTCTTAAGAACCTAGATGAAGAGGAAAAACAAATATTTTTAGGGAGTTTTACTTCTAGTTTAATTCTGAAACTTTTTCCAAGGCTTTGTATCCTTATTTAAAGAGTTGTAGACTTGTTTATTTCAATCATCAATTAATTTAAGAATTTTCATAAATATTATTTCTAATTTCGTGCTTTTTCCTTGTGGATTCGAGAATTCTCTGTGAGGAGTCCAGAGAAGTTTCGTGGATTCGAAGTAGTTATCCTTGAGGAAGATGGTGATCGGCCTTATCATGTTCATCCCTACGTCAGTCATTCTCTCCACATTGTGGGGTCCTCAACCCAACCATCATGACTCTACTAAGTGGGTTACCCGTGCAAAATAGGAGGCCACTAAGATACGTCAGAAGATCATCATGGCACGTCAGGATATCACCATGGCACATCAGGAGGCCGTCATGAAGGTCATCGCGACACGTCTAGACATGACTCAACTTCACGTGACCTTCAACATATTTTTACAGTACCTAGGTCAACAGTTAAGTTAGCATGTGGACATGAATAGTATACCAGGTGGGACATAGGTACGTAGTTATTATTTCACAATTTAAAAAAAAAAATGATTAATATTTTCTTATACTAATAATCAGAGTAACACTGTTTTACAGATTATATTTACATACACTCCTCTAAGACCTGATGGCGGCGATACTCCTTCACTTTGAGTCGTATGCATTGTCACGCCCCAAACTCGGAAACCGAGCTCACAAAATTTTCGATCGCTGAATATGGCACCGACAGCCTCCGTAGAACCTCATTCTCAGCTCCCAGCTCCCATTCGTCAGGTTTCAATCCTGGGATGCTACGAGGAGGATTTTTAAGATCAGTTTGATTCGTGATAAGCATAACCAAAGGCATAACCCACAAACAACAACCAAAAACTCTATTACATTTTCACTATGATCAAAAACTTTACAAGTACAATGAGCATAAAGGGAAATACAATGATGATGGATAAAATCTTCAAAGTAATCTACAAAGCGCTTCTGCCTCAACGCTGCTGCACTCCAACATCATCTGCATGTAACGGTCATGCATAAGCTTATAGAAATCTTAGATGATGGTGAAAGTGTGTGCGCAAAGTAGTATTATAATTATATAATATCAGAGTAATGCGGAATATGCAGATGGATCCATAAATATCATGAGTTGTACCAAGGCTATACGATGTAAGATGCAAGTCAAGCATACAATATTCATCTAAGTCCACATGTCAATACAGCTCAACTCTGGGATATCACCAGGGTCCAGTACACTCTAAACCAGATCACCGCCTCATCGCGTGCAATAAGGTAAGTGAAAGAGACCTCACTATCCGTCTGCTAATATCAGGCTCGACTCGTCAATAGCGAACCCATTCCTAGAGCTGGTCAGACTCAGCCTAGCATTGCTCCCTACACTCGGGTGGGTAAGGCCGCACCCCCTTCCAACCGACCACTACACAGTGGAGAGTGTAACCATCTGGTATTTGGCACTCAACGCTCATCTACCCACTCGGTCTAGACGTTGGAGCAACCTTTTAGTACTATAAAGTTTTAAAGACTTTCACCCAGTGATATCTATAACACCCCATGTAGAACGAGATTTTCGGTATCCAATCCTGTCAACCACGTTCTGTCTGTGGAGGCTATGGCCCCGATGTCACTAAGGCGTATAGCAACCATGTCACACAATGCGAAATGCATGAATCACACTATCCAATCATGCAGTAAATCTTGCGCATATCATGCGCTCATGCAGGGCAACACCGCCTAATCGGGGTCCCATAAACAATCTGCTCGAAGGCATATACTATGATCAGTCATTTCTCATATCAAGCATACATATGATGCGTATGATCATTGAGTCATGGAACTATACTAAACATGTTATAATGAAATGAACTATCCTTATAATGCAGATGGGCCTGGACGACCTATACATAATAAGTACGGGCCTAATAATGGGCCCTAAGGAGAGTGGTAATGTGGACATCCAACCAGCATTACACTCACAATATAGACGTCAAACCAACATTGCTCCCAAGGCATGATCGTCGTAAACATCGTTACATAATCCGCGCTGAAATCATATATTGTAATGGACCTTAGGTACATCCCATTGGGTCTTAAATACATCAAATGGGTCGTATCATATGGGCCTTTTATTCATCAAATGGGCCACATCAATGGGCCGCACCAATGGGCCTTATGTGCATTACAATGGGTCATAACCCGTTGGGTCTTGAATACATCAAATGGGCCAAAACATATGGGTCTTATGTGTACCAAATGGGCCACACCCATTGGGCCCCATATGTACTTCAAATGGGCCTCAACACATAGGCCCTAATACATCTCAATGGGCCTTAACCCATTGGTCCTCTAACACATCAAATGGGCCTCGACCCATGGGCCTTACAAATAACAATGTGGGCCTCAACAGATGAGCCACAAATAAACCAAGATGGGCCTCATGCCATAACAAGGTGGGTCTCATCCCTCACGTACAGCATGTGTGGGGTGGGCCTCACACGAGCTGGAACAAGATGGACGGTGGGTTACAAAACATACATTACAGTGGGGTCCACAAAGATTTCTGACGTCAACAGAACAGAAATTTAGGTGGTGTGAGGTTTTCCGGCCCAACCGCATCCACCGTCCATGGGTTGGACAGTGTAGAGGTAATGCATGAATCTACGTGGGGACCATGGACGGTTTGGACCCCACACACGTTATCAAGTGGGCCCCACGTGCTGGTGGAAGAACGGGCATCGTGGATACAACCACATGCATCACAGTGTGCCCCACCCAGCAACGTCCGTGTGATGGACGGTATAGATAAAACAGTGCATCATGGTGGAGTCCACCGTCCTGGCCAATAGATGGTTGGATGAAACCATACATCATGTTGGGGTTACACGTGTTGGATGCAGCACCGTGCTATGCACGGATTTTGTGGATGAGATCCACACCTCGGATTAACATCAATACAGCAGCTATATCACTGGAGTGAGGTACACCAGTCGTCCAATCTCCATCGTCCAAGACTAACTAGACGGTGTGGACGAATTACATACATCATGCAGTGGCCCCTGCACAGCAGATGAACGGTGTGGATGCTGCACTTATGCAGCGAGTGGGGCCACAAATGGACGGACGGTGTGGATTTCCCACGTCCACATGCAAAGGCCGCATAATCCAGAGCACATGGACGGTGGATGTAGATTACATACAGCCTGGTGGGTTCCCACGTGGGGCCCACCATTTTATTATTATTATTATACACACACACACATAAACACCAACGTCCGGTCTCTGACCCAAGACACTGTAGTCACCCATGCAAGGTGAGCTGCCACCGTCCAGATCAACATGGGTCCCACCTACTGCAGATATGATAAATACATCAACGTGGGTCCCACCTACCCACACGTGTCATGCTTGTGGGGTGGGCCCATGATTCAAAATGGATGGACGGTGGATGTAAATCACCTACATCAAGTAGGGTCCACGGCTGGACGATGGGATAGGACCCGTACATCATGGCTATCCACACGTCCTACGTGTGGACGGCTTGGATATACAGCACATACATCATCATAGGGGGGGTCCACATCCCACTGTCGGTGCACACCCACGGTCAGTGCACATTCCATGATAGCCACTTCAACAGGGATTGATACCAAGACCCAGCGTTGAAACGTGGCGTCTTTCACTAGGTCTACCACCTGAGCTATGGGGCTGGGTGGGCCCACGTCGGATCACATTCCACTGGCAGCCAACCCCACTGTTAGCCACCTCAAGGTGGGTCCCCTATGGATGGTTGGGATGGTATAAAAAACATCATGGTGCATCCCACATAGATGGGGTCCATCGGTAGATGGCATGGATGACATACACACATCAGGTGGGCCATAATCATAGAAAGAGAGAGAGAAAGAAAGAGAAAGACCCCGGCAAGGATGGAGGGGCCCCGCCACTATGGGCCCCTCTAGATACAAAGCCTACATCAAGGTGGGTCCCACTACATGTGGCCCTCAAATCAAACAAATGTATGAAAATAAAAATTCAAAAATCACCCACCGCTTGATCTTCTTGTTCATATGGGTTCCTTAGTTCCTGAGCTTCGATTCCAACGGAGGAGATGAGAAATGGATGGCTAGGATGGGAGATCTTGGGATGGAAAGGTGGGCCACACTTGGAGTTTTTTGGAAGAGGGAGAAAATCTTTGGTTACTTGGAATGAGTTTAAAAATGAGAAAGAGAGAGAGAGTTGTAAAGGGAGAGAGAGATGGGTGATGGATGGATGTGGTGAGTGATAGGTGTAAGAACTTTTTGACTTTTGTGGCCTTTTGTGTAAGAAAGGCATGGGCTTTGTAAGAAACTTTTGACTTTTGTGGCTTATTTTGGAAAGGGTGAAAGGTGATGTGTACTTGACATGAGATGTGATGGGATTTGATTGATTGATGGGATTGATGTGACAAGTCGTAGAGATTTTCTTGAGTTTCGCAACGCGCGGCGTTTTCCTCGCACCGAACGTTGGTTGACATCTCCTAGCCAGGGTATCGCCTCGGCGCGCGAGTCGCGGCATCGGAACCGCAGCGACGGCGCGGTCGCTATGGTAAAGGTCTTGAGTTGAGTTGATACGGGTTGACGGCATACGAATCAGGGTCGCGAATAAATATTGGTTGAGGGTCGAAGGTTGTCGGAATTTGACCGGTAAGACCGCGAAAGTCTACGGAACAGTACGGTCTAGGATACGGGGCTTACATGCATATCCAATTTTAAATCAATTTTTCTTTTTATTTTTTTGTTAGCAAACTACAATAACCTGATCTTATCACAATGATAGGTTTTGGTTATTATAGTTCATCGTCATATAACTTGGAATCCAATTGATTCATTTTAACTTCTTATTTGGATGAATGAAAAGAGGAATGTAAAAAAAGTAATCTACATGAGTTCAATAAGAAAAATGACATTTTTTATGTACAACGCAACTAATAAATATCTAATAGCATGGTTAAGGTCTTCTATTAGCAACTTAGACTTGCCTTTGTTGGCCAATTTAATCCACTAATAGACGATCTCCACCCTGCAGTTAGAAATTTATAAGGTGAGTTGTATATGAAAATGTTTATTTTCTACTAGAGCTCGTGCAGGCTACTTGCTTCTCTTTCTTCTTGTTTATCTAAATATGAAAAATAATGAATTAATTATAATTTAAATTATATATGTAACAATGAACTACATTGGTTGAAATCTATTACGAAGATAATTATGTAGGTACGTATAGAGAGTCCAGTCAAAAAATAATGTAAAAAATAAACTTGAAGCTATTTTTTTGTTAACAAACTACAGTGATCCGATCTTATTACAATGATAGGTGTAGTTCATATAATTTGGAATCCAATTAATCTAATTATCTTCTTATTTAAATGAATGAAAAGAGGAAGGAGAAATAAATAATTTGAATAAGTTTCACGAGAAAATAAACACGTTTGGTGTACAGCGCAACTAATAAATTTATGATTGTCTGTCAGATCTTCTGTTAATTACTTAGACTCACTTCCTTTGGTCAGTTTATTCCTCTATCAGAAGATCTACACTATGTAGTTAAAAATTTATCAAGTGAGTTGTACACGAAGATTTTAATTCCCATATGGAGCTTATGTAGTCTACTTGCTTCTCCTTCTTCTTCTCATTAATTTAAATATGATGAAAGTTAAATTAATTATAATTCAAGTTATAAATATGACAATGAACTATGGTGATTGAAATATATTACAATGATAAGTATGTAAGTAGCTCTCTTGTTGGTTACATAAAGTCCAGTCAAAAATTAATAATAATAATAATAAAACTTAAAGCCAATGTATATTATTAGCATTGCAGCTTTAGTTTCTTTTCATGCTGTGATAGTTGTTTTGATTGAGAATATTTTTTTATTACAATTATGGTCAACCATCATTGTATATCATTATATTTTTTAACACTTTATAAATTTAATCAATGTTTAAAGTATATATTTTATAATAACATGTGAGTATATTATCATCTCATGTATGGTTTTATAAATTACATTTCTTTTCAAATAGTTTATTGAATAAATGTAAGCTTATGAATTTTATTCAATTTTTAAATCTTTGTTTATGATTTTATAGTAAACACTATGGATAAAAAGAAGACTCTTAAATTTTGCTCGATACACTGTGTTTATAATCAGGTAATATGTATGGTATTAATATTATAAAATAAAATAAAATAAAAACTGTCAAACCTATATGATAATTTTATAAATGTCATTTGAAGGTAAGATTATTTGAGTCTGAAAAGTAAAATAAGTGTATTTCATTTTTTTTTTCTTTTAATAGTGAAATGTAATATATAATCATAAATGCTTTTATTGGTGTGACAAGTACGATCCAGACGTGAGAATGCATGAAGCGAAATATGAAGTCAAAGAATTGAAGAGACAATGGGAAGAGAATGAGAAGACATGCTAAAAAAAGAACTTGAGATTGTGAAAATAGAGTTATAAGTTATTAAAAAATAAATAAATTTGCTTCGGATGACAAAAGAACTGGAATAATGACTATATTCTTTATCGATTGCAACTAATGTTGATGAAAATGTTTTTTTTTTTATATATAAAAAAAGATGATATGTAAAAATAAGATAAAATATTTATATTAAAAATATTTTTTAATAAAAATATAGTAGTTGTCTCGGGTAGGCAGTTGTTATATATTTTTAACATGATGCTATAGCGAGGGAAATACCCATCATTAAACAATAACGGATAGAGATATATATATAGACAAATATATCAGCTGATATTAAAGTATTTTACGGTAGATGAATGAATCCTTCGATATAAAAGAATTTGTTGTTAATGGTTTATACTGGCGGATAAATCCGCTTTAGAAATGGCGATGCAATATAACTGTTTTAGTGGTGGATATAACTGTCATTATATATGATCTTCAGTATTGGATGTAGCCGCCGCAATGAACATTGCATCCATTATCTGTTGGCATATATAACAGTGGGTATATCCACCGGCATACATAATATCATGTGGTGGATAGGTCCGCTGTAATAAATTTAACATCCGTCGTTTGATAGCCATATATATAGGCAGAAATATCTACCACAATAATTATTGCAACGGCAAATGTGGTATTTGCTACAGAATCTATACCGACGACTAAAACAACGACAGATATTCGATTCACAACTGATTTGCTGTAAAATATTTTGGCAGTAGACTTTCGTATATATAGTGGTGGAAAAATCTGCCTCTATACATCACTTTTGTCGTAGTGATATAAGTGAAGGAAACTAAGCTAAAAAGCTAAAAAATGTCGATGGGGGACGAAAGAGATAAGCAATGTAAAGTTGAAAGATTGTGTGTTTTTGTATTAGCAAGTGGCCCTAAACTCATCTTTGAATGTTGTTTTTATAGGGTTAGAGAGGCAGTGGTCGTACGTAAGAACCTGTTACTTACACAAAAGGCTGTACATGAACTGGGCTAGCCCGGTTAACTCGCTCGACTCGGCCCGACTCGGAACTAAGTTCGGTCCGAGATAGGCTATTTTCTTCAACTCGAAACTGAGTTCGGGTCGAGTTCAAACAAGTCCCATTTCAGCCCGAGTCGATCCGAAACCTGACTCGAACTAACCCGACCAGGCCCGACTCGGCCATATATATATATATATATACATATATATATATATATATATATATATATATATATATATATATATATATATATATATATATATATATATATATATATATATATATATATATATATATCCTTACTCTAACCATTTGAGACAAAGAAGTGAGAATGTCGACCGACCCATGATTTTGTTGTAAGGTCCGAAACTAGCCCGAAGTCGGCCCGAACTCGCCCGATAGCTGAACGGGTTGAGTTCAGGCTGGACACGTTAGCCTGGTGACCGGCTCAGGCCAAGTTCGGGCTGGTTTGGCTGGTGACCAGGCCGAGCTGGGTTGAGCCTAGTTTGACTCAATTCGGCCCAATGTACACCCCTACTTACACAAGAGACTTTCTAGTACGTAGCGATCATATCCTACTTAGATCTAAAACCATTATTGTATTACACAATCTTAAATGATTCGTTTCTATATTTGGATAGCATTCTATTGTTCTCTCATACTTTTTTGACTTTTAAAAAGATCTCAAATATTTTTCCGCTGAGTTTCCTTTTAAATCAAAATTTTAAGATGGCCATTTTGTGCTACCGTTAGCTATAGATAATCTAATAGCAGGCCTTTGGCGAAACTTACTCTACACACTAAGGACCATCCATGCCTTATGTCCATTGCTCATGTGTCATGTAAGAGTAAACCAAGTTTTAGATTATGTCCATGTATACGATTCTAAGCACACTTGGTCTTTTAATTAGTACCATAAGTGTACTCATACATAGGTGTTTGTGGTCTTTCTTGCTAGGAGTGTGTTTATCTCATATTTCTAAATAAGTATGTTGACATGTGACGACTTCTACGTCACCAATTTAGACTACCTAAAGGCTTAGCGTAAACAAAATGATTCCACATTTGGCAAAACAACGGTAAAGTTTTATTCTACTGCATGTAGCCAAAAGATGAAAAGGTGGGTGCTTTTATCATTCAAGGAAGGCCACTTCTAAAAAATTTCATTACTCATTGTTATTATCTTTTATTCTAAGTGGGATTTACCAGATTTACTAATTTTGTAGGCCAAAAAATGATTAGAAGAAATAATAAATTAAGTGTAGACTAAACGTTTTCGGTTCACTGCTATTGTAAGCCAAGGTGCGCTGTATGCACACCTGCTTTCGGTCAGGAAGATCGAGTGGGGTGAGAAAGGGACAGTACAACAAACTCTCTGGCACCTACCGTCTTGCATGTGTGTAACATCTACTTCATCCATCCATTAGTTTTATGTGTGGGGTCCACCATTTTGTTTTATATTATATTCGACCCGATCATCAGGTGCGCACCAGCAGGGTTGAGGGATAATCCGAAATTTAGCCTGACCCGAAACTCACGCCACGTGGAGTTATATGTTTTGGACAGATTTTACATTGTTCCCCGTGGTGTGCCACACCTAATTCCTGGATGCAGTTGATTTTTTGGATATGTACTGAACATGAGAGGACTGAATTGATGGACGGATTGGATGTCACAAAAAATTGGTGGGCCCCACAAAGCTGGGAAGTTATAGAGGGTTCCAGCCAGAGAGAGAGAGAGAGAGACTGACCATTTTGTGGGTCCCACCTCCACTTCCCCGTTCCTTACAAGAATCACTTTGATGTAATGATCCTAGCCATCCAATCCATGGCTAAAACAAAACAGATGATCTTGGTCATTTAGGATAAGCATCTGGTCATTATTGTAGATCGTTCATCATGTGGGGACGCCACATCTAATTCCCATTTCTTTTCAACAATCACTTTGAACGGACGATCCTGAAAATCTAATCAGTGACGACCAACAAAATATGCGGTCCCAATCTCGATGAGATTATGTTTTGCTCATAGATATTATGCAGCTGACCTATGATTATGGATTAAAGGTGGGCCCGAGAGAGAGAGATAGACGAGACAAAGCAATTTCTCGTCTCTAAATCCAAACTCATCTCGAGATGTTCTCAAAGGGAGGGGGGTGGGGGGAACCTTTCCGGCCATAGGTTATCCCACCTGTACATGTATGTATCCAAACAAACAAGAATGTCTCTTAGTCCAAGCCATTGTACCAGAAGTTATAGTCCACCCAGTAGATAACTTCCAAATTTTCGTGTCTGTACAAAATCCAGCCAGTCCAATACTTTCTCCTGTTATGAAGATCACATTAGAATAGTCATCCATATTACTCTTCAAGCGGACCACATCTATTTTTCTATTTATCAGTGGCTAGAAAAACAATTCTACGATGTTTCCCATCTAATGAGCAGATGGGCTGATTTTTTCCACTAGCTCCTCCAGACGGTAGGACCAAACTATTGGAAGGGCTTGATGTTGCATGTACTAAATACGTTGGGATCTATCTACTAGATGTACAGTAAAACTAGTTCGGCCAGTTGGACCTGATACCTTCTCAAGACGAAAATGCAACAGTGAAAAGTGCAAAGGCATGCAGTTGGATGTATGCATCTTTAGGTTTTTCCCTCGTCCTTACATGAGTAAAAATGTTCTCTTCCGTACAAAGATTAGGATAGCCAAGAAGAGATATTTATCCAGTACAATTCTTCCTACCTTACTACGGTCAGAATTTACTCATGGGGCAGATGTGGGCCCACTTACGATCATGGTTGACCGTTTGATAAGAAGATCCACTGTGGATTCTTCACGCCTCCAATGTTGCTTTAATAGCGCCATCAAAGGCATCAAAATATAGGCCAGCAAAATGAACGGTACGACCAGTTTTAGTCTTTACCGTCCATTACTAGTAGCTTTAATTGTACAGATTTGATTATCTGATCTTGGTTATTTTTGGGCAATGTACAATCAACAATGGATTCGTTTTATCCAATGGTCGATGGTCTTTGTTGATAGGAGGTTTGATCACTTGGGCCCCACTTGGGAATTTGCATTGTTCTACCAAAAATATTTTTTTTAATGTACATTTATGTATGAGGAGTGCAAATGGTGCCCATGATTCTGCGATCCAAATGGTTAATCTTATGGGACCGTGTATGATCCATGCACTAAATCACTCCTATTGGAAGAATGCTAACCTTCAATGCGTGGCCAGTGAATAGACGGTTAAAAAAGAAAGTGCAGATTTTTTATTTTTTTTTCTGTGTTAGCTTGTTAGTGCACAACACTGTCTTCACACTTCACTGTTAGCCACCCCACTAAGGATCGATAGCAAGACCTCTGTATTGAAACTAGGTATCTTTCACTCACTCTGCCACTTGAGCTATGAACCAGGGTGTAATAAAATACAGATATGGCTCACATTCAGACATGGGTCTCTACTAAACTCACGAGAATTTCAGCACTGAGGTCATGATGTGTGGATGGGTGTCAGGGTGTAAAAAAAAAAAAAAAAAAAAAAAAAAAAAGAGAAAATGGACCAATATTATATAATGGGCCATCCGAGGTTTGTGAGGCCCATTAGGATCTTCCAATCCGGGGATCTTTGGTGGTGGACCATCTGGGGCGAGGCCCATCATATCAATAGTTTGGATGCTAGCTGAAAAATGGGGCCATAGGTACAAAATTTCGGCTGGAGCATGTATGTATGTATGGGAGGAAATATCCGCCGTTCAATCTTCTAAACATGGTTGCATGCATCGTACAGGCACTTCAAAATCCATACATAGGGTCAACATAAACAAAAGGAAAAAATCTTGATACACTGGCAGACTGAAGGGTCATGCACTCATAAATCAGAAAAATCTTTGATACTCCGGCGGAGTGTGATGGATGATACACTGGCGCTTAGAAATTGCGTCCAAGTATTCAGATCGAAATGTCGAAATTATGGGTTCCAGTTTAGGAACCAAAAATTATGGTCATTTGATTGTATAACCTTCAGAGTGGAAATTAATTTGGACGGTTAAAAATGAAAAACATCCAACGGTCATTATTTCAACGAACAAGTGTCCATAAATCAGAGGTTGGGATTGTTTGACCAATTTGATTTTGGGGTTGTGGTTTGCTTACAGTGGGCTCCACAATTTAGCCGGTTTAATTTCAGTTGATGTACCGCCAAGTGTACAAATTTCTAAGGGCGTGTGTATCAAGCATCATACGTTGCCAGAATATCACATAACTCACACCATAAATTGCACACGTGCCATACATGCAATTAAACTGAACCGTAAATGTAAGCCCCACATTATATGGATGGTTTACGATAAAACCCAATCGAGTCAACTGAAGGTTTGACCGAGTCAACTGAGTTGACCCAACTTACTCGCCAGCAAGCTGAGTTTCCGAGTTCTGGAACCGTAGTTTCAGGCTCACCAGCATACGTGGCCCCATTGGACTTACTTGAACTGCCAGAAATGCCCATCTTCTTGTGGGACCGTAGATGGGCCAATCTAGTAATCACTATGAAAGAATCATCACGGCCACTGATTCATGAACTTCAATCCGAACCATCAAATTTTTGACGTTCCACATTCTTCTAACTATATCAATGGTGGAAAACGACCCATTCATCTTGAGTTGTGGATTTTTGTCCATCCACGGTAGGGTCCACAGGATGGACGGTTCTGATCATTCGTCCTTCCCTGCATATGGCTCCATGGGGAGACTCGTGATGAAAGGTCCTGAGTCCCTGAGTAGACAAAACGAATTCCTGACAACTAAACCATCTTTTTCTACTTTTAGTAATACAATCGGACTGCTGTATTACTAAAGCACAAACAGCGGGTGTGTTTACAGTCAGAGATCGGAATGGGTGTATCCTGACCATTCGTCAGCTGAGTCCTGTAGTGGATGTACCATTGTCGGCAAGTGGTGTGGATTGGACAATCCTACTCATCCGATTGATGGAACTTCTCCCAAGTTCTTTCTGACCATTGCTAAACTGTTGTGTACTGCCCAATGGTAGCTCCTAGATCTGACGGTTTTGATCGTCCCGTCAGTGAGATTCCTCTATCAATGTCAAAGTAATGGATGAATCCATCCAATGAACGGTTTGGATCACATACTATTATGCCACATGGCTGTATTTTATGAGAGCACCCGAGCATGGCGCACGGTAGACCATAAGGGCCATAGTTCGTTGATCTAGACCGTTGATTTGATATTACAAATGTAGAAGGTTGAAAATGAAAAACACAGCACAGGCCTGTATCATCCAATGCAAGAGATCCAGGGGGCATCCCCATCAACAGCTGGGATTACCGTATCAATGGTCTGGATCATCATCATTAAGCCATGAGGCCCAGTTGTAAGGAAACTATCATGCCTTGATGGTGATTCTTGAAACGTACATGTGGCATGGTTGCACAGCAATCCAAATCATCTAAATTGCTTACTCAGTTGTCGATGGAGCATAACAGAAAAATTGCACCGAGATGATTATGTTAAGCATGTGATTTTTATTTCGTATTTTTAATTTTCCCTTTCAAGTTTGAACGACTCATATCTTACCACTAATTATCCATTTGATAGCCATTAATTGAATGGTTAAGATTACTCGATCAGTGTCACGCTTCATACACAGTTTAGATGGACCCTCGTAGGGAGAATGAGTGGAATAAAAAATCATGGCAATCCAATCACCAGGTGGGCCGCACATCAATTTGGACGGTTATGGATGACGTGCATTATTTTTTACGATATGGCCCACCAACTCATTCAATCGATTTATTATTCGTAAAATCATTACGGCGGGGTGCATATGTTGGAAGGCTTGGATGTTAGACACACTCTACGTAGTCCCACAATCCTCAACTTCACTAGTTATTAAAAATATAAAAAAAAAAAATTAAAAAAACATAGCATTTATCCATGAAAGGTGTTTTTATACCTTATTCCATCGAAAATACCTTATTTGATGAAATGAGAATTTTGAGATATTTTGTAGAAAAAAATCCTTTTTTCGGAATGCTGCGAAAACATCATAGGAGTCTAGCCTTAATAGCTACTAGTAGGCGTGGCACATGCATACACATGGAAAGAGAGGAATAAAAGGCCTTTAGTTTGTAAATTTTACTTAAATAGCCTTTATTTTCTGTCAGAGGGTTTAAGAATTAATTCTGCTGATTTCATCATTTGGGAGTCTTGCTTGTATCATGGTCAAGAGACTCAGGGACTCGGACCAGCTCGTCCGTCCAATCGAAACTTGCCTGAGTTGGTGGTGAATGGCCCAACTTAGATGAGCCCCAAAAACCATTAGGTACCAGGACATAGTGGCGGCTTGCCACAAAATCTTAAATAGTGGTGACTCATTCAAAGTAGAGAGCTCATGCATATGTAAAAGGAATCCAGACCATCCACATCATGGGCACAATGAAAAAGTTATCCTAGCCATCCAAATTTTGTCTATTGAATAGATCTACAATGGACCATTATCTAAAGTCAGTATCAGATGGTTAGCATAATCCTAAAAGTGCAATGGTGTTGACATTTTGGATGCAATAGACTAATGTACATGTAAGCCAAATGTACTGTGGATGGGTCATCGTCTTGTCCATGTAATGGACTACTGTACATGTAATTCAAATGTATGGTGGACAGATCAATGTCATGTTGAAACGATGGTAAACCAACTGATAGTTATTACTTGGATGCCAGAAGCTTACAACAACACTCTTCATAAAGTTCAGGGCAAGTGTTAATTATAAATGCATGTAATTAGTGGTAAATAAATAATAATAACACATAATCGTACTTTGATTTAAAGTGAAAATTTATCTTGAAAATCAAACAAAACTCAGCATCATAATAACTAGGCCCCACCATGTAGTATGTCATGTATTCATGTCATCTATTCATTTTTTTTAAAAATAATTTTAGGGCATGAGCTACAAGTTATACACACACACTTAGTGTGCACCATTTTTTCATGAGAACTCATGAAAAATTTTTTAAATCTCATCTTCAATTAGTGTAAAATTTAAATTGTTCATGTGATGAAGCACCTTATGAAACTCATGGGCCAAACTTTCATCCTGTGATAAAACTTTGGTGAGCTATGTAAAAAGGAAATAAGTTCCTCCTATGATTTGTCACTCTTTTGCCATAGTCGACCAATTTTTTAGATGGAGCTAAAAATTATGCTTAAAAATTTTCCTAAAGTGCTGCATCACATGAACAATTCAGATTTTGGACTCGTATCATAGAAGATCAATTTTTAAAAAGTTCTTAAGATAATAGGTGAGTGGTTGAGTGTGTGTGTATATATATATATATATATATATATATATATATATAATAATTATGTAAGTTAAATTTAAAATATATACTTATATACAAATCACAATCATCATTATTTATGTACACTTACATCCCAACTATATAAGCTTGTTTTGTAACTACTCAAAAGAAACCAAACTATCATCCATGTGACAAGAGATGATATGATTTGTTGCGTCATGTGTTGCTACCAAAGATAGGCCAGTTAAGTAGTTCACGTATGTATTCAAATAACTTTCGAACATACGTTGTGTGACCCCATTTCTAACAATAATACACAGCCTAATCAAATCACGTATTCAAAGAATATATAAAATGTTGATTCAAACAGTTAGTCAAATCTTACGTAGAATGGCATTTGACAGCATGGATTTTGATTGGTTAAGAAATATTTTTTATGCCAGATTTGGAATCTAGAATTTCACATCTAGATTTTGGTAGATTTCAAATCTATCAAGGAATGAAAATCCTCAAAAGGGATTATTTTTATTCTTCAATCAGAAATTTGAAGCGTCGATGGTCCAATCGGGCCCCATACTCCACGGGCCCAAACTATTATAACCAATCGCCCCTAAGATGAATGGTCAATATTCTCCAAGCAGAAATTTGAGCCATCCATTTAGTGGGGCCGTTATAGATCACTAATGGCTATAAATAACCGCTTTCATCAGATAATCTTAACCATCCATTTGATGGCTATAAATAATCTCTTTCATCAGGCAATCCCTGGCCATCCATTTGGTGCAATCAGTCATTGATTGCTTGTAGATCTAAGCAATCACTTTGATCAGATAATCCTAACCACCCCATCCATGCCTTTAAATAGAAATTAAAAAATATATATATTAAAAATTAAAAGACGGATTTAGGATGGCTAGGACCGTCCAATCAGTGTGATTTTTGTATGGTGGCCAATGAATCGTGGCATTGGCCTAAATTACAGTCCAAATCGGACGGTCAGATTGTTCATGGGTTCCAATGAGCTAGGAACAGTATAACTTATACGGTTAGAGCACTAACTACTGTAATCCATTTTTATGTTATACTTTTATCATGTAAAATGCTTAAAGAAATCTACGTATACCAGATATACTAGGCATTATGTAGTGGCATATAATGTCAGAGATATGGGCCGTTCATCAGATGGTATGCATTGTCAACATGAAGTGGACCAAAAGAAAATAACATGGGCCAGCCTATCAGGCAGATCACAATTGTAAGAGAAAATGGGTGGTTAGGAAAAACATCCAACGGTCCAGATTCAACCAACATGTGTTAGCTCATTTGGTGAGTCTAAACCCTCATTTTTTGTACACGGCTTGTTCACATTGTGCGATACCTAATGAATGGCCCAGATCCATCACACATGTGCCATCCACCGTGTGACAACGCCTGCATGGTAGCGATGACGTCGGCCCTATAATCTATCAGAAGCCTTTGGACACAACCTTAGCTCCCTAGCCATTCAATCTTCGGCCTACTTTGCTGTTCAATGTAAGCCACTTGGGCTTTTTATCTCAACCGTCTATTTAAAAGCCACTCATTATCAAAGCATGAGAATCGGTCAGTATAGAGATTCTTGGGATATGATCCATCCACGGTAGGGCCCATCAGATCAACAATCTGGATAGACCAACTGCATGCCCCACTTTACTCAAAAAAGCCCAAGAATACTCTATTCTATACACGTCCTCGGTCGAGGATGATATAATCCCTTTCAAATGTTGAATAAGATAAAATAAAAAATAAAAAATAAACATAAAGAAGCCATTCATATCATATCAGCATATCCGATACTTAGCCGATACAAAGGTCTATGAATATAGAAAAAGAGAGGAAACAAAAAAGAAAAAGAAAAAAACATTCCCAAAGTATCATTTCTACCTAGGAAGCCTCGCATGTGATGGGGCGGAATAGTCCGCATACATCGCAAAGATCCAAACCGTTAATCAATTAGAATACAACATGAACATGCTATGGACTAAAAATAATGTGGATCAACTGATGAGGCAGGTAAAACCTCTACAACAGAAAATGGGTGGTCAGAAAAAAATTCCAATAGTGAAAATTAAACATAGACGTGTGGCTTACTTGATGAGTTTAGCACATGAACTTTTGGTACATGTCATGTTGACAGTGGGCCCTACTTGATGAATGGATCAGATCTATAACATATGTGGTGTACATTGGGATCTCTCTGCCATGTATTTTGGACCCTTAGATGAGGGACGGCTCACTGAATCACGACCCTTTATGTGAAATGGCGTCATTCTGGTGGACTCGAATGCGGCAGAATATTACGGTGCACCCACATGGCCCGCACCAAATCCATGCGTGGGACTTTTTGAAAAGGGTCATTGAATAGTGTAGGCACCCAACTTTTTAAAACAAGGAGAAACCGATCACGGCATATGGGTTTTTGAAGTATACTCATGAGCCGTGATTCGGTATCACTGTAAGCAGATTGGGTGGTGATCCCAACGCCATCAATATCACTGTGACCAGATTTTGTGGGGCCCACTACAATGTATATGTTTTATCCATGGTATTCATCGGCTCTACCAACTCGTTTTAAGATGCGTACCAACTTGTTTTAATATGTGAGCTTAAAATTAAAGCATAACTCAAGTTAAAATGAATCACAACACAAGAAAAAGTAAAGATGATAACATAGTTGTTGTTGACAGATCCCTATATTAAATATTTATATTTTACTTTTGTTGGCTCATTTTAATGTATGAGACAGCTCAAAATTGAAGCATTTCTAAAACTCAAATGGACCACAACATAAGAAACAATAAGCATAATTGTAGAAGATCATGATAAATAATTATAGAAAATAATCAAAATGATAAATAATTTGGAACTTCACACCCAATTCACGCTGAGATTAGGGTTTTTCGGCATATTTTCTTATTTAAGAAAAAATATCTTATATAGAAAAAAAATCAAATCATTAAAAATTAAAAAGCCCTGATTTAAAGATGTGTCGTATGAGGCGCGACACACTCATCGAGATACACATGTTTGATGAGGCACATGAAAACGGTCTTATAATGAGTGGGACACATCCAACAGCCATAATTTTAAAAAGTTATAATTTAAAAAGTAAACATCATTATAAATTTGAATGAAACCTTACCAATTATGACTCCCAAGCAAAGGACCCAATTTAACTCACCTTAATATAAATATGCTCGATCTTTTGAGCCCTCTTGAGCTTTGGATATACTTTAATTTTAGGCTCATGTAGTAACATTAGCTGGTAAAACAGATGAATAACATTGGTAAATTACATACTAGGAGGTCCTATAGAGTCCGGTCACTCGGATCAGTGGGTCATGATTTGGTGGCCAAGGTCATTGATTTGATGATGATTCCACCATGGATGGACCATGACCCAAAAATTCATCCACTGTGCCCCATTCAATGGTGAAGGGAGATTGAAGTTTCAATGGCTAGGATCTTCATCTGAGGATTTTTATTTTTTTATTTTTTTTAAGTGACGGTGTAATCACAGCTGAGGATATCAGATCGATGGTTAGGATCACTGAAACTTGGAGCTCATGACTTTTGTAAAATTAGTACATTGTGGCATACGCATTAATGAGATTGACATCAGATTCACTTGTATTCAAGTTCGGAACCGGGTTAAAGAAAAGGCAAGAATCTCGTGGATTGGATTCGGGTTATGTTTGAGAAGACATAAAAATTATAAGCGGGTTTCACACAAATACCTAATGAATTTAATTTCAACTTATGATGACATTGGTATTGGACGTTGAATCTCATTCATGCATTTTTAATCTCTTAATTTTTCTAGGTGATATTATTTAATTAAAAAATAATTAGATTTCACTATACTTAGTTAACTACTTTTCTAAGTCCGAGCTGGGGCGGGCCTAGAAAGGTCTGAGTCAGGTCATTTTAGGGTGGGCTGGATTCAATCCATTAAAAGATTAGTCTTCACCATAACATTTCAGATTTTTACTATTTTAGATTTTTTTAAAACCCTTAAAAGTTTTTAATATAATTAATTTATGTTGTTACGTACTGGCCATTAACACTTACTGGCATTATACTAGCTAAGTTAGGCCGGATTGATTTTAACCTTTTAAGATGTCTTAAACCAGGCTCATTTAGTAATTTGGGTTGAACTTTTGAACATAGACCTTGATCCATGGGACCCAAATCCACCTATCATCGGGTCCACTCCAAAATTCCGTCGGGTTGACCCAAATCATTTTGCACCCACAGTTTCCTACACTGCCGAGGTGGGGCCCACATTTACCAATCTCTCTGTTGAGTCCCAACATAGATATCCTCAATAGACAATCCTAACCTTTTGATTTCTCACTTAAATTAAACCGTTAAAAATAAAAATTAAAAATACAACAACGGTCCACATTCAACTAAAAAGAGCCCATCTGTGAGATAATTGAGCACGGTTCATCATAGTGGAGACGTAAGAAACAAACAGTCTGGATTACCAAACCATGGGCCCCACTTGCAAAGATGTTGGCCTGGGATATTGTATAATTAAAAAGATAAAAGGGAATATTTTTCATTTTATCAAAAGATAGGGATATGGTATAATTCATACATATTCCTTTATAAAAAGCTTAGGTAATGATTTCTTAATACATGTGATATCCACGCCTTACATACATTAATCTCCTTTATTTAATCTTCTACGTATACAACATATACAAACAATACATAGAATCCTACAGATGAGTATAATTCCATTATCATTGCACTCAGATTTTAAACTAATATCTAAGAACTGATCACATACAGCCAGTTGTATGCTAACTTAACATGCAACCCCATCTTTCCCATTGATATGTCCTTTTTTTAGAACGTCTGATCCGTGCAAGTAGCGGGATCTGCTGCAAAAATCACATATTAAAAAATTTGAGTTCATCCACTCTCAGAAAGTGGTCCACACGGTTGAAATCATGGTCTGGAGCATAAAACAAGGGTGGTCTAACTAATGAGTGGATGGGGATGATTTCCTGAACAGCTGATATTCATGGTGGGGCCCACCATTTACATGGCCCAGATGTCCTTCACAGATATCTCTTTGGGGGGAATGGTGGGACTGCCGGATGTCGATGATCAGTTCACATACACCATACCCTATTCTTCTTTCGATTTTATAAATGATTGCTGAAAGTTCGAGGAGATCATGGTGATAGTTCACCTTCATTTTCAAAATGGTAGCAATCCGTGCACCATACACGTGGCATACATGGATCACATCCAGACCATCCAAATCATGAGCCCATTGTGGATGAATCATAGGCGCACAAAATCATGCTGATCAAATTTTCCTAACTATCCAATTGGCGTATAAAAAATGGACGGTGAAATATAAGGTTGTTGGCGATCCAAAATCAGATAGTTAAGATCATCTAATTACTACGATTTTTGTGCCATGCTCCATCTGCAATAAATCGATTGTCTGGATTTCCCTCCCTGTATGTCATGCGTGAGTTGGATGTGTCACCACCATTTTAAAAATGGTGAAGAACTAACACCCAGTTTACAATCTATCAAAGACTTGTAAATTACTTAACTAGCTGCTAATACATTGTTTAATATGTGTTCTTCATTTATTTTTTTTGCGCGAGTTCTACAATGGAGGATTGTCTTTCCGGCACACATGCGAAAATTCCTTTTTTACGGAACAGACGGCCACATGTGGGTCAGATTACGGCGGGCCAACGATCAAAGTAACATTAAAGGCTGAAAAGAGATTAAGATAATAAGGGTGCAATGTGGCTCAATGATTAGAAGTGTCTTTATTGGTTGATGCTAAGTATGTTATCACTAAACAAATGTAAAGCTGATTTTCACTTTGTTTTAATGCTTTTCTCAATAATTTTTTAAGCTTATAATGCAAAATCACTTACACTTTCTACTTTTTAATATTTATGTCAAAATGATTTTAAAATTTAGAAGTATGGGTGAAGGGAATTTATTTGATACTCTGACGGAGTAGGCACTCGCACATAAACTAACTCAAATTAGACCATACCAATTATGGGCATGTTGTGTCAATTCAGTTAAATATGAGGCCATATGTGTGATTGCGGGTCTGTATTAATATTTTGTAGGTGTATAATGCACAGTCGTATCAAAGTCTACTTGACTCAATGTTTGATTAAATTGTTAACGCCCTTATATTGAGTTAGATTGGTTAGAGATTGAATGTAGGATTCAACTATCATCTCAACTACCGTTGTGATAAGTGATTGTTTGATTTGTGAAAGAGTAAGAGTTAGCTCTTCTGAATGGATTATTTTTCATTTGTGTCAATGAACTTCTTTCAAGATGATTTGCTATTTTAGTTCAACAACAATAATAGAGAAAGAAGATATGAGACGAAAGTATTCCTCTATTACTAATATTTACAATAGTAGCACTCATGATTGGCTTGAAGGATGATGATTCGTTTATTGTCCAATCGCAAATTGAGATTCATAATAGGATAGTTGTGATGGGCGGGATATAAATATATTCATTACTCAATTAAAAACTAGGCCCCATGGCTAGACAGCTAATAAAGGGCAAATCTTCGATAATCTATTCATTGATCGGTTGGAACCGAGCTCTATGACGAGATGGTTGGTATGGTGATAGACTATTCGTTGTCTTAGTGATCAGGACCAAGCATATGACAAGACAGTCGTAAATTGATTATCCGTTCGTCATCTAGTGTAAATCAAACTTCATAGCAAAATAACCAATGAAATCACTGAATACATAGAAGAAAAGCCCTAAAGCATTCTATTTGAAACTGGATGGATAAATAAGGCTAGGTTTGATTGTGTTTGGCATGAGGTATCAAGCTCTTCTTCGAGTGTTTCTTTTATAGCCTATTAAGGCGGCAAAAACCCTTATTGGGTTTCTTTACTTATCGTCGATCCTTCAAGTATCGAAGATGCTTTCCGAATAAGAAAGTCTCTAGATAAATCTGAAATTGTTGACTTCTCGAACCTTCTTTTCGCAATTAATCCCTTTTAATGGGAGATGTTCATAGCCAACTAATCAAATGAAGACTGACAACATTTAGATAACTCTAATGAAGATAACTAAACCAAGATCAGGCGCTCGTCTCGAAAATCGAAGCCGATCTTGAACTTGAAATTAATCATGGCCGCTCATATGTTGGCCCACCTCCTCCACTTCTAATTGAGGTAATATTGAATGATCCAGATGGTCTGAAATGCTGGTAGGATTTGACACCTAATATTGATCTATTATTAGATCAGATTGGATCTAGTTCTCTTATTCTCTTTATCCTAATTGAACCAAGACTATAGGATCAGGTCATCAGGCTCTCCAATTCTTTTAATTTCAATTAATGTACGAAATTGGGACCCAATCTAGCTAGTGTTTTTGTCTCTCCTAATTTGGGATCAACCCATAGCTAGATCTGCTCAAAGTCAATCCAATCTTTAGATAATCGAAAACTTCTCGAATATTAGAGATTCTCTGAACGTCTATACAATGATCACTCATTTTGGAAGGATGATGAGAGAAGGCATCGCTAAGTGTATCATAGCCAAATACATTATTAGATCTATTCTTTCAGCAGGTCTTTTATAAACGTTCTAAGTATGTTGTCTCATTAATTAACACGTTTAATCGTGACCACGTAGAATCCGTTGATTCGTCCCCCCAAAGGCATGCGTATGGGTTTGCACCTCCGCATTAATAATATAATGCACCGAAGGAAGATCAAAGGATAGTCCCAAATGTGATTATGATTTCTAACTGCTCTAACCTCTTGATGTTGACACATGACGGCCTTTTCATTGGTCCACATCAAGGCGCCCAAAATGGCTGCAAACAAGGACCATCAAAGATAGGCCATCAACACAAAAATCAATAAATCTACTGAACCTAGGCTTTGATTAATGGGCATTTGTTCATTGAATTTGGAAAGTTTGCTATTTTCCATCTAACCGTCCATTAAATGTCCACCAGTCGTCCAGTTATAAAATCAGATCAGCGTAACTAATCGTTTATGACCCATCAACCATGGTTTGGATGGTTTATTTGGAGTTACTTGTGTGGCTTTTCTAAAGTGTAGGAAAGTTATTTGATATTAGAAATTGTATACATGGCATAAACTAATTAACTTAAATTAAACCATACTAATTATGGGGCCAACTATGGATGGGCCATGAACTCAAAATCCGATTGATTGAGCTGTCCTAGACTCGGATTAATGGGCATTTATGCATCGTTGATTCAACCGTCCATTAAATGTCCACCAGTCGTTTAGTTATAAAATTAGATCAGTGTGACTTGATGTTTATGACCAATCTAAATGGGAGCCTATGCTTCGGATGGTTTATCTAGAATTATATTTGTATGCCATGTTTACAATTTCTTAATGCTGGTGTATCAACCATCACACTCTACTAGAGTATGGAAGTTTCCCTTGAGTGGAAGTCTTGTAATTTCATATTTATTGTATGAAACAGCCAAATATCTTTCTTTGGTTGTTTATAAGAATAGAAATACATTGCTATAGTTTATACTTGCAAAAGAGAATTCTTTTATGGTATGAATGGGAGAAATGATAAAGTGGATTTTTTTCATTCTTTTTTCATTTCGTAGATTTGCGATTCATGTGCAAGGTGACTGTATGAACAAAATGGGGTGGGCCCTTGAAAGAAAAAAACTAAGGGCACAAGCATCATTCTCTCCACCAATCCACTAGATTCCGATTCTTGGCAACACAGTAGCCTAATCCATCAACCTAGGCTTAGATGCAACCTAGGCTTTTTAAGAAATCCATTTAAAAAGATCATGCTCTCTCTCTCTCTCTCTCTCTCTCTCTCTCTCTCTCTCTCTCTCTCTCATATGCATGCATAAAGTTACATTTGTTAGTTGATGTAGGTTACAAAACAAGGTTCCTTTTGACTCTATCGAAGGTTAATGCTTGTGAATGTACATTGCCCTGCTCAAAGTTTACACGGCACCAAACAAATAAAGGCTTATAAAGAAAAAGGTAATGATTTTTATGCTCTTTTTGCTTTCCAAACCATGATTTCAAAACGACCCAAAACCCTATTTCCCTCTACCATATTCTTAAACCCTTGCTCTTACTTAAGAGTCTTTTCTATTCTCTGTTTTCAAGTCTTATGATTCCATTAAGACCCAAGGTAGAAATCCAAACCTAAATTCTTAGTATCACATAGACATAGGAGTGAGAATGGGCCTGCTAGTAGTCGTGGCAATGGCAGATCTGACCTAATTCAAGCATAGATTTTGAACTGATCAGGCTAGGCTCATTCAAAATATTGATTTTCCTTAGCCCATACCATATCCATTACCAGCCCTGTCAAGCCTTGATCGGCCTTGGCCTGACCCTAGTCCCTTAAGCCCATGGCTCTGGCTCTCTTCAAGCTGAAAAGGCCCTAGCTAGCTCAACAGACCTAGTCAGGTAAGGAAATTATTAAACGATTGTGTATTTAAAATAGTCCAATCTAAATAATTTTGAAATGTAATACTCTATCCATAAGTGGCAGTATCAAATAAACTTCTTAGGTCATTGAAAATATTGATTTTTCTTAGCCCAGGCCATGTCCATCACCAGCTATGCCAAGCCTTGGTTGGCCTTGGCCTGACCCTAGTCCCTTAAGCCCTGGCTCTAGCCCTCTTTAAGGTTAAAAAGGCCCTAGCTCAATAGATAGTCGGGTAAGGAAACTTTTAAATGATCGTGAATTTAAAATAGTCCAATCTAAGATTTTATTTTTATTTTTTTGAGAATAATACCTCATCTATAAGGAACAATATCATATAAGCAACTAAGGTATTTGAAAGTACATGAACATTTTTTTATATAATGATGGCCCATTTGATAATTGGAGTTGGCCAATGCGGACCATGACAAACCTTTCATTGTCAACCTAAGCTCAGCTCGAACACCAAGCTTAGATTTCAAACCTAGGCCCAACCCTCACAGCAAGTTTTAGGGGCCATTCCCTATATATATATATAAATCAGATTGCCCTACCCAGATGACGCGGATCACCCCAACCATTGCCATATTTCCATCTCTAAATTTCATACTTATTCATTTATCACAGCAATGGAACTGGAGCTAAGGTATTTAATTAACAAAATATATGAAGCTGAGATATCTGGTACACACATCATTCCATATCAAAATCCATAAGCATTTCAAAATGGGTATTTGAAAATTCAAAATTTTTAAAAGGCCATTTTGAAATGCATCTTCAGTGTGCAATGATTCTTCCCACACACTCAGCCCACGTTGTAAGAATGGAAATAGGTAATCTACTCATGTACTAATATTCATTGAATGCGTTGCTACTCTCCAATCACATTCATTGAATTCCAACCACCAAATCCGGTTATGTGGGCCCAGTTTTCTACCCTGCCCATGTCCTTCACTTGGTTTCTTAAATACCATCTAATGTGGGGTCATGAAATTATTAAAACAGGCAAGAACAATAGTGACTTTTGCGTATCTCCCAAAACGGTCCTTCCTTATTGTAACCTCTTGATAGGTAGGAGAGAGAGAGGGTTGTTTTGTCGAGATGTTGAGAGTTCATGTCCACTTTCTTAGAATACACTTCAATGTGCTTGTTTTTATAAGGAAAACGTGGACGGAAGGAATCATTTTTATCACGTTCTCAGTTTATTTATGGGCCATTGAGCCTTTTACAAAAATTAAATTAAATAAAAAAGACCAACTTCACTGTAGAAAAAAGAAATAATTGCGCACGTCACATGAAGCAATAGCTTTGTATGACAATGAAATATTCATACACTAGCCCCGTACTCCACTAACCGAGCTTGAGTACTTTCTTCATGAGATCCAGGCCATTCATCCGGCTCGAACCAACATGAATGTGCCCTAGCCGAAAATTCGGGTGGGCTACATGTCGAAGAACTATGAGTGGTTAGGAAAATATGACCGAAGGTACATATCCAATATATGTGTTGGCCCACCAGATGGGTGGACAGGATTAAACTTTGATCAATTAAATAATATTCATAGGGGGCCCCACATGATGAACAATCCGGATCTCTCACACGTGGTTCGTGCTGGCACATTTGTTGTAAAGAAAATCGTGAATATATCGCACGTGCAATCGGGACCATTGGTGTCCGTCTCTCTTTCATACATTTGGCGTTGTTGAAGAAAACCCTAGAAGTTGGGGTTGCCATATAAAGAATGCATTTCCTGAAGAGATTGGATTTGGATGGAGGCACCATGACCACCCCTTTGCATGTGACCACAACACTATAGTTTTTATACAAGACAATGATAGGCATTTGAAGATTTGAAATTGGCTTTTGGACGAATATTTAAGACGCATGCTTTAATATTAAAATACATTTATAATGGCCTTTTTCGTCGTTAGGGAATTTATTCCCTAGTGTTTGCATTTCGTGCCAAAACCAGGAAAGCTATTTAAAAATAAAAAATCTAAAAAATATATATTTTTTTAAAATAAAAATCCTTTTTCTATATGAAAAATAGTTAAATTCTGTTAAATGGGCACTAGGAAAATTTGGAATTTGCCAAAGACCCATGTCATCCATGATGCATGAATCATCCTGCCGGTCCAGATCAACCAATATGCAAATTTTCATAATTCATATAGAACATTGTCAAGTGTCCCACTTTGGATTTGCCCACCTCTCTAAAAGATCGGCTGAGATGATTCAAACCATTCAATCAATAGCTAGGAAAATGAGTGGTACATGTTCATCGTATCAGAGAAGGTGCAATCATTGATATAGCACACCTCCTGTGATTACCGATGCCTTGCAAAAGTCATTTTGATCAAGACCAACCAACCAGTTGTTGTGGAAATGGACAGCCCATATTGATTATACTAGAAAAGGTTGGATGATTGATCTAGACCAACCATCTAGGGCCTAACTTTGAATGTCCATTCTCCCCAAAAATACTATCATCTTATGATCGAACTGCGCAATCATAAAAAGGGGAATGGAAGGTTCATATTAGAAAGGTCTGATTATTTATCTGGGCCATCCATTTTGTGGGGCCCATCTTTGACTGGTCATCCCACCAAAAAGTCACTTTACTTGTATATAAAATAATAATAATAATAATAAATTAAAGAAAAATCCTAATTGTTAAATATTATGTGGAGCACACCTTTGATTTCCCATCCCCCCCAAAAGTCACTAGGACTTTACTTTGGTGTTCCTAATCGCTCCATCAATGGATGGGAAATAAAAGGTCCATATTTATAATATGGAGGTTTCATTAATTGATCTGACCGTCCATCATTGTGGATCGACCTTTGATCGATAGCCCATCCCTCCCAAAAGGTAACTTTGAATATGCCATCCTAACCATGGACAATTAGAAAATAAGCGATCCATGTTATCATGCTAGAAAAGGTCTAATTATTGTACATCATGTATGGCCCACCTGCAACTACCCATCACCCCCAGAATCCGTATGATCCAATAATCCTGACCGTCTGACTAACGAATAGTCAATGGAAGGTCTTTATTATATTAGAAAAGCTTTGATCATTTGCTCATGCCATCCATCATGTGGACCCTACCTCTGACTGCCCATCTCCTAAAAAGTCATCATCCTAACCATCCAACTAACAAATGGGAAACGGACGATCCATAACTCCAAATTATTATAGGATGGCTCGTAAAAAGAAACCTAATGTCTACAACCGCTTGATCGATAACTACATCGCATTGCATCCTGAGTGAGCTTTGCTCCGACTACAAGGGTGCTTATGACATACCATCTCCACACCACTACAGGGGCGCGGCTTCCGTGGGTCCCCGGATCCATCGAGGTGGGTGGATTCCTGACTGTGGAGCCCACCGTGATGCATTTTACTTACATCCACGCCGTCCATTCGTTCCGAAAGCTCATTTTAGGTTATGATCCTAAAAACAAAGGAATTCAAAATCTCAGGTGGACCTGTTTGACTATTAAAAAACTTGTTGTGGAGCACAGAAGTTTTGGATCGATCTGATATTTATGTGGTCCCTTCGTCCAGTTCTTTGTGATCTTATCAACAGGTTGGATGGCAAATAAGCATTCCGGTGGCCGCCAAGAGGTCTTTAATGGTGGGTATTCAATCACCACTGTTTCCTATGATGTGGTCCACCTAAGATTTGGATCTGCTCTTTTTTGTGTCATGTACTAAAATGAGCTGTCAAAACGGACAGCCGTGATGTAAGGTACATACATCGAGGTGAACCCCACAGTGAGGGATCCACCCACTTGTAGCCACGCCCCCACTAGAGTATGCCAACGTGGCATATGGATGTGAGATCCAAGGTGTTCTTCAGGTCGGCCCCACGAATCCAATCAGATCATCTAGCGGATCACAACTTACCAAAGAGAGAGGTCTCAAGTCTAACCGGTTGGACCACGACTTACGGTCCACCCACCAAATGACTTCCAACCTTCACGTGTGTACAACATCCAGTCCATCCAATAAGGTGCGCCTATCATGAGAATCACCTCGTGCAAAAATCAGCCACATCCAGTCATTGAGTTTTTTTTTTTTTTAATTCCTTAATTATAAACGGCTAAACATTGTTTTCTATGGTGGCCCACCTGATGATGAGATGGGACCTTTTTCACTGGGTGATCCTCACGGTGGGGCCGAATGCACTTTGGCAGGTTGGATTGGATTTTATCAGCTGAATGCACTGTTACCCGTGGTCGAACCGGTTGGACTTTGAGACATCAAAAAAAAGACTACTGCCTTTTATCGCATTGCTGCCCACGGGATATATACATGGTGGGACCCAAGTGATGTACCGCTCGGATCTTACGCCCGTAAGCTATATTGGGACATGTCATGTGCTCGTACGTGAAAAGCCCTGTGCACGCATGTGTGCCCAGCCAACCGCCCTACCGTTAACTGATTCCTTTGCTATAGATGAACTGGGGTGGCAATGGGCTGGGTAGGTCAGCCCAAGTCCTGTTCACGTAACCAATTCAGAACGCCTTGTCTTTTATTTTATCAATCTTCAAAAATAGGTCCACAACCTGCCATTAACAGCCATACCTACTGGGAATGCAAGACCCTAAATAAAACAGTTGAACCAGGGCCCAATCCTGGGTGTTTATTTGGTGAGGGCCAGATTAACCCGCCCATGGGCCCAAAAAAATCAGGTCAAAGCAGCACATAATGAACAGCTCAGAAGTTGGAAGCTTAATGGGCTACCACAGCTCATTCCATCCCAAAATCTCCCCAACCGGGGAGTTGTATAAACACTGATCAACGGTTAAGAAGCCGTATGGCAACAGTCCACATTCAACAGATATAAATAAATAAAAACTCACATTAATTAAAAGAGTATGTGTATTAGAGATTTTGGTAAGATTTAAAAATAATGTTAATAAAAGCTAATTATATAAACTGTGATCTCTAATAGATAATTACTGTTAACAAAAATGAGCTAAAACTATTTTTATAGGGCAGCCCAACGTCATTTTGTTGGGATTTTTGCCTCGAAAACGGACAAACGATTTCCGTTATTGACTTTTAGATGGACTTTTTTTCACAAGTATGCAAAAGGAGACAAAAGAAGTGAAGTGGTTCGAGTGGAAGTGCTCTAAACGAGCAAAGGGGAAGGCCCACCAGAGAAAAACCACTTAATGATATTGTTGCTAGAATTTCAAAATATAGGCAGACTTTAGAACTTCATGTTTTTATAGCGACATTATCGTGGAAAATAATAAAAACCTTAAAAGATTTTTTTTTTCACACACACCTTAAATAATTTGTTATATAAAATTACATTTATCATAAATATATTTATTAATTTACAATCATTATTTTTAAATTATTTTTATTTTTGGAAAGATTTTCCTGATAATATCCTGAGAAAAACGAGATTTGTCACTTAGGACGGATAGGACTTCCCCCATACAAAGAGGTCCTATGGCCACTTCCGCAAGTGTTTCCCACTATATCATGGCTCCTAACCTACAACCTCTGAGCCGAGTCTTCAAATGGGGCTGACCAAAAGCACCGAGAGCAGAAGATTCCAAAAGGATGGAGTGATTGTACAAGCTCTCGGAGTAGGCTTTATGGAAGAGATAACCCAAACTACAGTAATTTAATAGTTAACAGGAGTAATTAGTTTCACAGCACATAACATCAACATGAAAGGAAATCAAGTACAAAACAGTAGTTTTCCAAGAGGTTATGGACACTGAAATTTCGGCAGTCTAAAATGGCTGTATATTCTCCACTGTACAACTTAACACAGTCCACTGTGTACAGCTTTCAGTTCCCCTGCTGAAAACAAAAACAAAAAAAACAAAAACAAAAAAAAAACAAAAAGACAAGAAAACAAAAAAACCAAAAAAAAAAAAACTGTACAAGTATGAAGCATGCTAACCTGTGTGTGACTTGGAGACGATTAGATTGTCATATCACCTCCCAGTTCATCAATGACCATATCTACTCTAGTCATGAAATCTGGTAAGAATTGAACAGAAGCAGCATCATAAAAAGGAGTAAGAACAGAATTCTGACCATATCCATAGCAATTGGACCAACTGAATGAAGAGTCTAGATCTCACTGACGACTAATTACAATAGGGGAGGACAGTGACTTCCATACTACTGGGAGCTAATTAATGGAGCCTAGGGGTGTACACGAACAGTGACTTCCATACTACTGGGAGCTAATTAATGGAGCCTAGGGGTGTACACGAACCAAGTTAGCTCGGTTAGCTCTCTCGACTCGAAAAAGCTCAATTCGACTTGGTTTGTAGCTGAGTTCGAGGCAAGTCGAGCTGATTTTTTAATCTCAAAAATGAGTTCGAGCCGGATCGAATCCAGCTCAAATTGAACTTGGATCGAACCAGTTTGGTGATTCAATTACTTTGATATTGATGTTGCTCACCAAGTGTTTGATGAAATGACTCAACGAAGTGTAGCTGGTGGCAAGGAAGGTATGTACATGAAATAAATACCATTTTTTCTTGGTTTTTATGTTGCTTAGAAGGTGTTTGATAAAATACCTTGAAAATCATTACTGCTATTTCCCATACAGTGGGATTTTGAAAGTGCAGTCCAGGTTTTTGTGGAAATGCTGCACAGGCAACTCAGCTCGATCTTGGCTTGAACTCGGCTCGAACTGGTCCGAGCTGCTGACCGAACCAAGCTAAGCTGGCCAGTCAGGCTCGAGGACCAAGCCGAGCCGAGTTCAAGCTGAGGCCAGCTAGTGGCCGAGCCAAGTCAAGCTGAGGCCAGCTCGACTCGGTTCAACTCAATGTACACCCCTAATGGAGCCCACATATATTACAAGGAAGAGCTCGCTTTTTTTACTTTTTTCTTTTTTGCTTTTTCTTTTTTCCTTTTTTGAAGCAAATAGTGAGGAAGAGCTTTACTAAGCCCACAGGCGAGCACAGTCAGCTCATGTTCACACCAGAACATGTGACAGCATGGCACATGTATGATCCAATCCATCCAGCAGAAGGATCCCACCATCTTGATGCCCTGTACAAAGAATCAGGTCAATCTACAGGTCAAGTGGACCATATTTTATGAAACAAATGTAGAGCTGGGGAAAATGGCCAATGCTTTATAGCCCATCCTCTAACACCATGCTCACTTGATGAATGCAGTAGCTTGTTTTTGGCGAGAACATCTAAATTGGACCCTCCTGATGGAGGGCTTGGATATTGCACCTGTCTACCACGCTGAAGCATTTTGACAGAATGCCTTGTTACCCACTACTGGGAATAAACTGGGATCATCTGATCAATGTGATTTTTGTTATGGCCTATTCATAGTTGGATTGGCAAAACATATAGACTGGATCTCTGCCACATCTGCCTTGTGTGCAGTTACAATATGGGGGTACAATAACCCCCTGCTCTTGGGAGAAGATTAATAGTGCTAGGAAATGGGAATATAATTGTGCCCCAGAAGCATGGCAGTTGCCAACCCATATCAGGTACAGGCGTACAGTACACATGGTGCACCTGAATTTTTATTTTTATTTTTGAAAGATCATGGTGCACCTGTATGATGATCCAAAACATCCATCAACCAAAAAATCTTTGATTGGATAGTCCTTGCCATCTGATCAACCATTGCAAAAAATTTCCTTTTGGCGGCCATTTTTATGTCATAGGTTAGATGGTTGGGATCATCAGATCAGTGTGATTTTTGGTCTACAGCCCTATTCATACTTGGGCTCACAGAACAAACGATCTCGACCCCACCCCTCTCCATTACATCAACAGTAACAATATGGGAGACAATAAACCCCATGCTCCAGCAGAGTGATACAGCCAAAATAGAGGGCATCTGGGCACACCCTTCAGATTAGAAGCTGAGAACTAGTAATGGAAGAAATTCACATACCATGAAAAGAAGAATCCGATATGCATCTCTGCGACCAAAAAAGTTCAAAATTTTAAAACTACACAAACAGAGAGAATGTCATACTAAAGAAACTAGTAACATTTTATAAAAAAAAAAATTTACCGTGACTTGGGACATCATATCAATTTCTTCAGGCACCTTTGGTGGCTCTGCAATATTCATAAATCTCAGTTAAAGAAATTGTTGATGGGAAGTCTTCCAAAAGAATTACCCAGAAGAGAATGTTGTTTCAATATCGGAATTATTCAAATGAAGGTTTTCCATGGACTGTTGTTAATGCAAAACATGCAGATGGATTTGAAACATGACTAAGTCAGCTCGGTATTGCTAGGCTCCAAGTGTACCAACAACAACGGTTAACTCGGTCCGGTTACAAGTCAAGCCATGATGAGTTTTTGAACACTGCCTACACCTGTAGATTCAGCATGCCAAATTCTAACATGTAAATATAGTTTGCATATCTTACCATTGTTCTCATGTTCAGTCAAACAGCCGGTCAATAGTTCAGTGAAGCTAGGAGGCAAAGCTGAGAAAACAGTTCCGAAGTTGTTGTCAAGTAATGGCTGCTGAGAACACTCAAGCTGCTCACTGTCAACTCTCGAAACAGGCATCTTGGTATGATAACTAACATCAGGTTTTACAAAGCTTGACTCCTTGTCAGTTCTGCAAGACTAAAGAATTTGTATGACTCTTTTTACGTTTTACAGAAACTCAAATTAATCAGCCAAATGGAGTATAAAGAAAACAAAGATGCATCAAATCCTTTTAAAAAAGCCTCTTTCACCAAAAAAAAAAAGTTTTTGAAGTTCAGCAAGTAATGTTTCTATGTACAGAGTCTTTTTCCATACTTCTCTCTATTTGCATAATACATCTTAAGCCATGGAAGAGAAGTACTACATGTTTTTTTACCTGGGATGAATAGCATTGGAAGCAATATATTCAGATTGGGAGGAACTCTCACATCCAAAACCTCGTCTTGGAAATTCGATGTCATACATGTCTTTCACACTTTCCTGAAGTAAAAGGTAAACATTCAAAGTAACATTAGAAAGCAAAAAACAAATATGCATGGAACACATCACCAGACTACAGATGTTGAAATGGGTTCTGTTTCATGGATTACTGTCACAAGAAACTGACATTGAGAAGCACTTGGTTTCAATAAATTGTTTCTATACTAATACAAAGCTTACACCTGCCTTCAAAATATATACCACTACTTGAAGCAATTGCTTTTTTCTTCCCTTCTCAATTTTCCCTATTTTCTCCAACCTTGCGAAAGTATGAAAATGCCTATCTAAAAGCAACTCCTGGATTAAGCTTTTACTCAAAGAGGGTTGAGCTTGGAGCCCCATCAATAAATTGTTTCTATACTAATACAAAGAGTACACCTGCCTTCAAAATCTACACCACTACTTAAAGCAATTGCTTTTTTCTTCCTTTCTCAATTTTCCCCATTTTCTCCAACCTTGCAAAAGTATGAAAATGCCCATCTAAAAGCAACTCGTAGAATAAGCTTTTACTCAAAAGGGGTTGTGCATGGAGCCCTGCCATGGTGTGTGGCATCCAACCTGTCCATTAGGGTTGCCCCGCCATGAAAGTTGGATGCCCCAAAAGTCAGGCTGATCCAACCATATGTGGGCCACCAATGTGGAGGTTTTTGGGTGGTCGTCCACTGTTTTCTACGGTTGCCCACCTAATGATTGGATAGACCTGATTTTTGGGCATCCCATCATCACTATGGGGTTAAATTAATGCACAGTTTGGATAATACATAAAAATCACAGTGGACCAACATAGGTGATAGTGCATAAGCATGTGAAAAACTTTTACAGGCATGCAAAATAACTTTTTACACAAAGGTGAATAACTCATAGGAGAAGCCCATTCTACAAGGAATTGTGGAGGAACCAGTCTCTTTAAGGAGTTGCCACAATGAACTACATTGTTAGAATGTATTTACCATTAATGACTGCAATTACTATTGTCATTATGATGGAGTTGGATGCTTCAAATTGGAGATCTTTTAAGATGGGCCAAAGTGACTTGGACGTCGAGATAATTTTGGTGGGCTCATATCTGATTTATGTGAAATTGTTAAAGATGGTATGTGTTGATAGTTGTTGGAGATACCGAGTTTCATGTAATTGTCTCTATGTAAGATAATAAAATTGCACAATATTTCCTAAAGGGGAGTACGAATCAAGATCTCCCCGTTGCCTCATTTAGTGCTTGACGAGTAACAGCAGAATGAGTGCACCTGAAATTGAAGCTAAAACAACATATAAAGATTTTTATTTTTAATTTTTTCCCCTTCTTGAATTGACAAATTTTGGAATGCACAGAAGATTGTGAACCAGCTTCAAACTGAAAATCACATTCCGTGTTGCTAGAACACATGATTAGGGAATGCATTTAAGCGAATGACATGGAGCTTTTTTTTTTCTTTTTTTTCTTTTTTTTTTTTTTGCCTTTTTTAAGGACATTAAAATATCCATTGTTTTCTATGGACAAAAAAGCAATACAATACCAACATTGTTCTGAGTATGCTCAATACTCCAGCTCGGCAACACCAATAACACCGGTAGCGATACCGCTAACATTGGTAGTATCAGAAATTCCAGGTATCAGCGATATATCACTAAGTATCACCGATGTATCGATATCAACTATGCATCACCAATATTTTTTACCGTGTAAATTCCAAGTGTTGCTTGTATCACCAATGTATCAATATCGCAAATATTTTCAACTGTAAATTCCAGGTGTTGCTTGTATCCTCAGTGTAATATTTCGATAATATCGCCAATGTGTATCGCCAAAAATCTATTTATTAAAAATTCCACTTCAATTTTTTTTATAGGCGCAAGGTTGTATAATGAAATCCATGTTTTATGTGTATATGTATGCATGCATGGATCATGGATGGATGGTTGGACGGACGGTTGGTTGGTTGGTTGGTTGGATGGATGGATGTGTGTGTGTGTGCATGCATGAATGGATAGATCATGCATGTGCGTTTGCATGCATGCACACGGATGGATGGATGGATGGATCAATAATTTTCCCCATGTTTCCCGAGTCAATTATATATGCTTTTAGGCCCCATTAAAGGAAAACTTATTATTTGATTCCTAAATAGGCAAATATGCATCTTTTCCGCTATCATTTGATTCTTAAATATGCAAATATGTTATTTGAGCATTTCCTAAAGTATCATTCAAAAATTCCACCATTTTCCCCATGTTTCTCTAATATCTCCCTGAGTTGGCATTACATGCTCTTAGACCCCCTGCTAAAGAGAAACTTATATGTATGCATCTTTTTTGCAATTATTTGATTCCTAAATATGCAAATATTTGTATTTTAGCATCTCTTTAAGTTTCATTAAAAAATTCCATTATTTCCTTGTATTTCCCCAATGTTTCCCTCAATCAGTGATACATTTGTGGTTTTTTTTTTTTTTTTTTTTTTTTTTTTTGAGTTAGCTTGTTAGTACACACCCATGTCAATACACACACTCCATGTTAGCCACCCCCACTAGGGATCGATACCAAGACCTCAAGTGTTGAAATGAGGTATCTCCACTCAGTCTTCCAGTTGAGCTATGTATCTGGGTGTTACAATTGTGGTTACATTTGTGGTTATCAGTAATAATGATATTGTTTCCGTATCCCCAGCCAGTGAAACTTGTAGCAATACCGATAACTCGAACACTAGATACCAATAGCCCCACCTCTTTTCGTATGTGAAACTCTAAGGGCCCGTTTGGTTACATGGACTCGGAACCCCCTAGATTTGAAATCCCCTGGATTTGAAATCCTCCTATTGTGTTTGGCACCCTGGATTGGGAATCAACTTTAATCTAAAAGTGGCTATGCATTGTATATTTAAGGGGGTTTGAATTTAATTATTAAATCAACTTTAATATCTCTAATTAGTGAACGTATGTACTGTTTGACACAATGGTTGTAATAAGCCCACTAAAATATATACTTTGCTCGAAAATGATGAAATTCCAAGTATCGGATGGGCCACAAGCACAAGATCATGTCCGAGTGACTAACAAACGATTTGTAACCGTTGATTTACATGGACAATGTTTGGACGAAGTTGATCATCATATTAAAGTAATTATAGTGATGCAATTGATAATCTAGTTGTTTTGGGATATCATTAGTGGGTCATGTGCCCAATAGTTTAGTAGTCTAGTGACACACATACTACACATGCAACTCTTGGAAGCATTTTAGATGTAATCCAAGCTCTCACCGAGGATTTCAAATCCCCAGTGAAATCCCCCCAAATCCATGGTGCCAAACGACCCCTAAGATGACCCACCAAAGGTTCCTCTAGCAACAAGTGATATGGTTTTGACCTTTTCTTTTTGAAGGATGGGTTTTGACCAATATTCAAAAAAAAAATGGAATTTCTAGTAGAAGCTTAAGTGGTGATAATGGCTGCACCTTCACAGCATCTAAGAATGATTGTGCATTGCCACTTGTTGAAAACCTGAGAGCAAACTTCTGGATCTGCAAATCGACAACAAGCATTTTCAGAGGTAGCAAATACTAAAGGAAAAACTAAGATTAATACATATAGATATAACTGACACTAAAAATTCCTGATATGGTGATCTGGAACTGACCACAGATGTGGAAAATAATAAAATACTCACATGCAAGTCATAGTCTAATAGATCAGACAAGACCGAATTAGCTTGGGTGCAGATCTATGACCAACATTCCTAGCTCATAACTCTTGCATCATTTCATGGCACGTAAGTTTGGAGTATTCTCGCTTTAGGCTTGGTTACCCATGACCAACTTAATGGTAAAGTTATAAGCATTACAAAAGGTCTCACTCACTAGTCCACTTTTTGTATCTTGCATCAGCCTCGAGCCCATGGCTTGGTTCCCTTTGTGGTTTGTTGTTTGCTGTTATTCTCATTTTCTGCCGTTTGCCTAATAAAATAATACTATTCATCGAGGAAAAAAAAAAAAAAAGATAGTGTACCTTTTGTCCTTTACTACCCATGGCATTCATCAGTTGCAAAATGGATGTGCATTCAGCCAAAGGTGTAAAGGATAAGCATATTCTTCCATTGATCATTATAAAAGTTTTAAAAAATAAAAATAAAATAAAAAGGAGCATAACTAATCAAATCAGTAAGGAGAATTTATGACCTTCCAGTTTCCACCACCCATGAGATCAACTAACATGATCGATCAAACAAAGGGGGGGGGGGGGGGGGGGGAGAGGACGGGAAGGAGGGAGGGAGAGATAAACTAACATAATTACAGAGGACACTAAAATACTTCTCTTGATCAGAAATCCTGTGGGTATGATGAGTACTTCCATGTTAGTATTGTAGCATTCATCCTACCACCTAGAAAAATGGGCATGATTGAAACTTCTAGCCGTTTTAGAGTTTGAAGCTTGGGGAGATAGGTTAAGCTCATCAAATCCCAAATGCATGTTAGTGAGAACCATACTGAAAGAATTGAGGGGCTTGCCTGGGAGTGGCTATCTCTGAAGCTTGCTAAAACAACTCTGCTCCCCCTGGTAGGACAATTAGTGGCACATGACACCTGTGGCCAGGAGAAATGGAGATTGGAGACAAAGTGCTCTTCCTGCACCAGAAATTAGAATTAAGTTGCTGAGCATACTATGCTAGAGCAAAACTTTCTGTTTTGTCTCGATAGACTTACTTCAATGATGATAAATAATATTGGGGATATAATCACACAAATGCCTTAGCATAAATAACTTATAAAAGAAATGGTAGATACAAATTAGGAGGAACTCAACCATTACCAAGCAAAAAAGAAGAATGGGAGAAACTAAACAAAATGCATCCAGAACTCCAATCAAGCAGCTGAATGAGAAGCATAGGAACTAAAGAAAGAAACTGAAAATCAAGGCACTTAAAAACCCTGCGAATTTACCATGAGACAAGTCCATGGGTCTAAATCACAAAATAGATACAAAATCATAAGAAGAAAGGACTCCTGAATTTCGCAATTAGAAAGAATGATGAGCTGAAAGTCCCATTATACAAAAGATTTTTGAACAACAGGTTTATGTCCTCAGCAGTTGTCTTGAATCTGGATGAATAGTTCTGACCTTCATAAACCTGAAGGAGAGGACAAATGTATTAGCACCCTTCCTTTTGACCCAAAGACAAATAACAACCTCTCGCATGTGTTTTCCCAAATTAAACCTTCCATTTTTTCAATATGGTCAAAACCCACCCTATTGTTAATTTTTTGGATGAAAAAACTAAACAAGGCTAGTAAAATCTTTTTATAAAAAAAATAACAACATTACTCCTCTCCAAAATGCCCAAAACCTCAACCATAATCCTACCCTGATGCAATTTGATCTGTGCCAACAACCCATGGGCCAGGCTATGGCCAGGCCCATTAAGCCCAAGCTCAACAACCAACCCATCAATAAAGAGGCCCAAGCCTCCTATTTAGGTAGCTAGCTTATTTAGGTAGTTACCTAACAAAATGAATTGGCTAGCCATGAATAATCCATTAGTCAAACATTTTAAATGCATTCTTATCTCTTTTATCTATTTTCCATATTTGTAATACGCCATTGGTTGTCAATAACATTATGGGTTTTCCTTATATATACATTTCAAAAGCTTATATAAGAGCCTGCGATAAGTAATGTGAAGACACTTTTGAATTGAATCAAATTTCTAGAATTGCTCTTTTCTATTTGCTTAAGTTCTTGTACTTAGATTGAAGGTGCCTACGCTTAGGCGGATCCTTTCCATCAGTCGGTTGCACCAATTTGGTATCAGAGAAGGTTCCAACAGTTGGGTTGAACTCCTAGATCAACAACAATCTAGATATTATTGTTTCAAAGTTCTTTAATCATAAAATTCTGCATCTTTTCCTTTATTTTCTTTGTTGCACCCATCCCTCCTACCCCCATTCACCTTTTTCTTTTATTTTCTTTTACAAAGCCCAAAAATCAAATTGACAAGGGGAGAGACTCTGTCGAAATTTTTTCAGCCATCTACCTTCATATTCCAACTCATTAAAACCCTCCAAAATCAGCCCTATTCCATCCCATTAAAACCCCTGAAATCAGCACCATTCCAACCTATTAAAACACCAAAATCAGCCTCACTCCAGCCCATTAAAGTCTCTAAAATCAGCCATATCCCAACCCATTACAACCTCTAAAATCAACCCTATTCCGGCCCATTAAAACCCCCAAAATGGTACGGATTCTCGAGAGTTTGTTTATGACTTCATACAACATCTCTTTGCATAGAGTCCATGACACTGCGATAGAGATGCCCAAGAAAGATGATATTACCAAGAAAGTACAGGTTGAAGTTTTGGACTTCACGGGTCATCTTGATGCAAAGGCTTTTGTTGATTAGATTACAATGCTGGAAAATTATTTTGCATGGTACATAATGAATAATGTCTAGCAAGCTGCCTTTGTCAAGGTCAAGTTGAAGGGCCCAACAAGAATCTGGTTGCGAAGCATTGACGATAACAATCTCATCATGGATCGTCCTACTACCACCAGGTGAGCAAACATGTGGGAGAACTTGGAAAGTAAGTATTTGCCTTCAGATTACATGGATACTCTTCTCCATGAGCTCATCGCTTTCGAATAGGGAACTTTATCAATGGATAACTACACTGAAAAGTTCAATGAGCTTTTTATCCCTAGTAAGCTTACAGAGACAAACCGCGCGATAGCTAACCACTATCGAGCAGTGTTACGCCAAGAGATCCAGCATGAGATGGTCATGTATGGTTTCAAGTTAGTTGATAATGTTCATCAGAAGGCTCAACTAGTTGAACAGCAGCTGCAGTAGCATACTTTTTGGGAACCTTTTGTGAGAAAGGGTTCGGATCCACATCTCAACAGGACTCTATCACAAGGCTACCAACCCCCTCCCCACCCTTTTCAGTCACGCAGAAGTGCATACTCCTCTTATAAGGCAATCTTAACCTTTGCAACACCCCCCACCACAGAATTCACGCCAAAAGCAACCAACAATGTAGGGACATGACATGACCCCAAGGGACGAGGTCTTAATCTTAATCCTTCCCTCAAAAAAGAACGTTGGGGTGTTGGTTGTTATTGTTGCAGACAGATAGGGCAATTTTCTAATGAGTGTATGCAAGCTAGGAACCTTCATTACTATGGTAATGATGACTCCTACTACCCAAACAGCCATGAATATTAAGATAAGCACATCAAGATGTAACAGCCATATATAGAACCAGCATCACAGCTAGAGGACCCTCCTACTGAAACTACGATTAAAGTTGAGGATAAAGGCCCTACTCTTATCATATGCCGCCTCCTTACCACCACCGAGGAGGAAGAGAAAGACCGACGATGGATAATTGTTTTCTGTAGGCGAGTAAAATGCCAGGGGAGGTTATGTAACATAATCATTGATAGCGGCAATGCAGTGACCATCGTATTTCAAGAGGTGATTGATAAGCTCAAGTAGCCAACTGAAAGGCATCTAAAACCATATAAGGTTGTGTGGGTCGATGAAGCAGCCATCCTCATGACTCAAAGGTGTTTGGTATCATTTAAAATGACATATATGAGGATGATATTTGGTGTGACATAATTTTGATAAATGTCACCCACATCCTTCTCGATCGACCTTGGCTCTTTCACCAAAAGGTACAAAGTGACGATGAAGCTAATACACATACTTTCCTATGGCAAGGTCATCGTATCATTCTTCACCCATTACAGCCTACGTCAACTCATTTATCCACACCTTCATTGTCGATATCGGATGCTCTTTCAAACTGATGTTCACTCTAGTCACAAAACAAGTGCAAGAGTTTGTTTTGACTAGGATGAGCCTATTCCTGACGAAGTCAAATCTATGATGCATGACTTCCCAGATCTAGTCCCCAATGATTTGCCTGAGGAGTTGCCTTTGTTGCGTGATATTCAGCATGCTATAGATTTGGTTCCTGAAGCATCCTTACCCAACTTACCAACATACCGGAAAATCCCGCCGAGTTGAAGCGTCATATTGACAAGTTACCTAAAAAGGGTTACATCCGAGAGAGCCTAAGCACATGTGTGGTGTCAGCCCTCTTTACTCCCAAGAATGATGTAAGCTAGCGCATGTGTGTAGATAACTAAGATATTAATAAAATCACAATGAAGTATCGTTTACCCATTCCTTGGCTTGATGATATGTTGGACCTGATGCCAATGCTAGCGTCTTCTCCAAGATTAATCTTCGCAATGAATATCACCATATTCGCATCCGACCTAGTGATAAATGGAAGACGACAGTTAAGACAAAAGATGGCCTCTACAAGTGGATGGTTATGTCATTTGGCCTCGCAAACACGCATAGCACTTTCATGTGCATCATGACCCAGTTATTGCACCCTTTTATTGGTAAATTTGTCGTTGTCTGTTTTTGCAACATTCTTTTCTACAATAAATCAAGAAAGAAGCACCTCAATCACCTAAGTCTTATCTTTAGAGTCCTTCGTGTGCTTTTACATCAACTTTAAAAAGTGTATCTTCATGAGTACATCATTGGTCTTCTTAGGGTCTATGGTCTCCTTGCAACGTGTAGAGGTGGACCCCACCAACGTAAAAGCCATTGTTGATTGACCGACACCACCATCTCTAAAGCTCAGTCCCATGTCACCAAAAATTAAACACTGCCAATCCCACAAATTGACCAAGATGGATAAAAGGATCAAAACCAAGTAGAGGTATCTTGAAACTTCCATGTAGAACATTTCTGCAAGGAATCTATCAAAAATCACCAAAAACACCATAAAAAACTTCCCAAGAATGATAGAACCTGCATGAAAACTGGAGGGGGGGAAAACTCCATAGAGAAAAATACAAACCCATGTCACCGACCATTCAAAGCTTTTGCATGTAAATCTTTTCTCAACGAAATCATCTGAAATGGAGTAAACGCCATGAAATTTCCATAGACAGACGAAATGGTGCTAAAACCCTAGAAACAACCTGAAACAACCAAAATAGAAAAACCCAAAACACCAAGATAGTTTTCCCTTCATCCAGATGGGAATCAACTTATGAACGATTTGGATGGCATACAAACATCACTGTGGGCTCAATGAACGTTTCAAAGGTGGGTGTCTCCATCCCCCACTGTTTCCCGTGGTATGGCCACTTGAGTTTTGGATTTCCCTAATATTTGGGATCATGCCCTAAAAATGATTGGTGATTGGGATGGACAGAGTGGACATAACACAAAAACCATAGCCGGCCCGACAGAGCTTGGGATTACTGTGGATTCGCCTCAGTCTTCCACATGCGAATCTAATCATCCATTGCACAGAACAAAACAGAGAGAGAAGAGAGAGAGAAAAAAAAAAAAAAAAGGAAAAAACAGACAAATTTTCAAAGAGAGAGGTGTTGTGGAAACCCTAGAAAACGAGCTGAAAAGACATCAGAAACCCCAACCCTTGAACACATAATGTCCGAATCTTCCGTTGGGAAAAAAAAATCCGCAGAAACCTTCATTAAAAAAATACGCGGACAAATCGCAAGAAACAGAAAAGGGACCCTCGAATCGGACTCACGTAAATCTTCCCTCCGATAGAGACGGCGAGGATCGCCGATGGGGACAGGAGATGGACGGATGCCATGGAAGAGGAGGAGATCCAGGTGCCAGTGGAACGGGTCTTGCATTTGGGAAGGGGTTTGAGGGAGGGAGAATGGGAGGACAGGAAGCGAGGGTAGTTGAAAAATCGAGAGTACTCGACATCCCACTGCGCTTCTATGGAAATGGTTGTACCGTACGAGGCAAGGTTTTCGCTCTGCAAGAGCGCTGTAGCGGCTCCCGCCATCCCTCTCTTGTTTCCTCTCTTTGGACAGGAATGAGATATTCACAACGACGTAGTTTCACCCAAAAGGATGGCTTTTATCAGAGCCGAGCTGGCGGGAAGCGGATTGCCTGCAGCAACCGCCACTTGGATATCCCTTGGCACGACGTGGCCCACCTCTATAGAGCCCACCGTGATGTATGTGTTTTATCCCCGCCGTCAGTCCATTTTGCCGGCTCATTATAAGGGGGATAAACTGAAAATTGATGTATATCCAAAGCTGAAGTGGAACACACCGCAGGAAGCAGCAGGATTAAACCTCCACCGTTGATATTGGGATCCACCGTTATTTGATACTTTATCGGTGCACCATGCATGGTAAACATGCACTCTGTAAATTGTACACATAACATATTTTGACTTAAATTAGACCCACTAATTGTGTGACATACTGTAGTTAATTTATTGCCCCAAAATAAGATTGGTTGAACAATTCTAACCTCTTATTTATGGACAATTGTATGTTGAAATAAGACCATAGGATATTTTACATTGTATGAATCCTTACTCTTCATATGATGGTAGACTCTTAGGAGTTTCAACACCTGGTCAAGGGTTTGAATATCCATAGGTGGTGAAATCCTAATACAGCCTGAGCATGTTTATTTGCCATATGTCCATAAGGTCATGGAGAACTTGATAAAAGGGAGCATAGAAATGTTGTATTGATCTAAAACTTTTGTGGTCCACAAAAAATAATTTCATGATGAATCACCACTATTTGCTATGGCATGGTCCACCTTATAATTGGATTTGCTTCATTTTCCAAGATCATGCTCCAAAATGAGCTGTCAAACTGGATGGATGGCGGGGATGCAAGCCACGTGCATCAAGGTGGGCTTGGCTACCAACGATCCACTGAAGCAATGCCCACTGCCCATCTAAAATTGGACTAATAAATTTTAATGGAAGTAGATCGATTGGTGTACCACGCATCACTGAGTTGGCTGGTGTGTTGATGTCACCGAGTTTTGTGGGTCCCATCATGAGCTATACATAATATCCATACTGCCTGTCCAATTGACAGCTGGTTATAAGGCTTGATTCGAAAACTAAGACGGATCAAAAGACCAAATGAACCATTCTAGAAAAAGAAAATGAGGATTGAATGCGAATTCCTTTTTGAATTATAAAATTTTTGGATTAATATAATATTTGTTCTTCCTCTTTATCTACGTTGTGTGCTCTTATAAATATATTGGATGAAAAATAAACATCACGGTTGAACCTATGAGTATTTAAAGAGAATCATTATTCCACTACTATTTGTGGTGTGGTCTACTTAAGTGTTTTTGGGATCACAATCTAACACGATATCACAAAATGGATAAACAATATGTATATAATAAATGCATCATTATGAGACCCATATAACTTTGATCTCCTTCGAACCGTTCGTACAATACAACTTGGATATCGAGGAATGTAAGCGCTCCCCTTCGCACTACACGTACCACTCCAGCCAGGTTGGTGGTGTGTGCTACACCGGCTAATCCTAATTTTAACCACCTTCCACTAACAATTTCAGAGAAATTTGAAAGCCGCCATCCATTGTACTCTTACATGAGTAACAAGTTTTCCTCGAGTTATTTCATACTCGGCAGCTCATGATGCTTGATATGCTTGCTTACTTGGCATATATTAAACCTCGCTGGATGTGGAAAACACCGTAAACGTGTCACAATTTCAAACTCAGATCGGCTGAACAATTCTGCCCTCTGATTCATGGACACTTTTATTTGCTGAATTAGGACAGTTGGATTTTCCATGTCAACCGTCTGATAAAATGTCTAGTGATCTGATGGTTATGTAATCAACTGTGTGTAATTTTTGGTCCACGACTTATCTAAACTGGGATTCATAATTTAGCAGGTTCACTTCTAATTATTATAACGCAGATGTATGAGTTTTTTGCATCCGCGTATCATCCATCACATGCCAGAGTATCAAAGGTTCCTTAAAAGACGAAATTCCTTCTCCCACAGGGAACAGCGACCGCGGCGATGCGGAAACGGATTGGCTACTGCCACCCCTGGCTGGTGGTCGGTGGTCCGTGGCCCCACCATTACGTATGTGTTTCATCTATTTTAAAAGATAATTTTAGGACTTGGTTACAAAAATTAGAGGGTTATAAATATTGGATGGACCACACCACAGCGAAGCAATAGTGATTGGATATTCATCATTAAAATCCTCCTAAGGTCCATTGTACTATTTATTTGACATTCAATCTGTTAATTAAGCCATACAAACTTTGATAAAAGAAAAAAATAAATATAAGATTGATCCAAAACTTTGGTTGGCCTCAAAAAATTTATAATGGTCAACACTCATTCAACACTGTTCACTGAGATATACATAATTTTTTGTCTCGTAACTTAAAATGAACTGAAAAGATATACAGACAATATGGATGAAACACATTCATCATGGTGGGGCCCACGTACCACCAACCACCACCCTTGGCTGGTGGAGGGGAGTAGCCAATCTGTTTCCCGGCGATGCGGGGGAGGTGCCAAACTGTCACTCAGATGTTGCAGATGGACGGTGCGCTGTTGACCTCATAACGATGCATGTGTTTTATCCACGCCGTCCTTTCTTTCCCGGGCCAAAAAGGACCAATCTGATATTTGCGTTCTTTCTTCGCACGGGTCTGTGTGACCTTATCAACTCTACGTGAAATAAACATGGGCTCTAGGAAGTTTTCAATCGTGGCAATTCAATTACCACTGTTTTACTTCGGTGTGGTCCACTGGAGATTTGGATTTTACTAATTTTTGGGGGTAATATCCTAAAATGACATGGAAAAATGGATGGACGGCGTGGGTAAAACACATGCGTAATCTTGAGGCTAACATAGCACTGTCCAGTAGCGACGTCTACGGGCAGCGAACCTACGCAAACCGCGTCCGTACCACGCCCGCGCAGAGCATTTATTTATTTATTTTTAACGAAGAAATTGCAGAATGCGGGACATCTTGGACAGTGTACCGGATTTTTTATTCTCCAAAAATATAACTAATTTTTAGGTAATCCAGACCGTTGTTATGTTTATTAATAATATTATGGGTGATTGTGTAGAAAAATTCCTTGAATCAAAACCTTTCAATTTATGAACCAAAATAAACGGTGAGATAGAGAAACATAAACGGTCCAAATTTAAACTAAGAATTACCAAATATAAGGAGAAAAAACATTCAAATGTGAGATATTTGGGTTTCATGGTCCATCCAAGGTGATTAGAAGCATAAAAACGGTCAGATTAACTAATCAAAGGTCCCAATTATTAATATTTAAAGCTCGTGTATACTGCGCATCAGGTTGTTAGTTGTAAAACCTCTTACGGCATAAATACCCTCTCCGCATCGGGGCAACCATCTCTTCCATTTCTTCGAATTCCCCGCCAGCAGAAGCAGAAGGGAAAAGGCCATGAAATCGCTCCTCCATCCAAGCCCTAATGTCTCCAATCTCCCTGCCTTTCATCCAATCAAAACCCTAAAGCACTCTAATTCTCAGAATCGGATCTATTTCCCGCTCGTAAAAACCGATCGCGACGGTCCACTTCGCCAAAAGAGGAATCCAACTGTGAGATTTGCTTTGGATTCGGCAACTATCGAAGAGTTAGGGTTTCTCAAAGCTGATATCCGGAACCCGGCGATCTCGACATCATATCGAAGCTCGAGTATCCCAAGACCGAATCAGACGGTGTTGGAAGCTCAAGCTAGGGTTTGCACAGGGCCCACGCAGACGAGGCCTCTCAGTGAAGAGCAGGCATTTAAGGTCTTAGACACGATCCTCAGATCAGGTGAATTCCGTCCTTTAATTGTAATCATTTTCTTCATTTTATCTATTGTTAGATGAGAAAACATCCGAGCATACTGACAGTTGGATTACTAGATTTTATTTTTTTTTTGAATTTTCTGTCACATCGTATGTTATAGTGGAGGTGAGTGATGCTCAATGCAATTAGGATAGTTTGAATTTTCTTTAAATATGTCTTAGTGGAATTGAATGGTGTGAAATGCAGTTAGGATGGATACTATTCGAGTGGAATTGGGTGACGTCAAATTCAATTATGGAAGGCACTGGAAACTAAATTCTGCTCTCTACGAAATTTTATGTAGTTGATGTCTTGCTGTGTATTTCCCATCAACACATATAAAATCATTCCCCAATACCATTTGTACCCTCCTAAAATGAATTGAGATTGCCATTATACTGTATAAAGCAAGCAGCTCTTTTATAATTTGCCCCTCCAATTAGCTTCTTAGGGTGGAAAACTTTGAATATTGAAAGGACATGGGAAGACATTTTAAATAAAGTTATGGGTATTTTGGGAGTGGAAAAATGTGGTTGTTGTCCAGCGGATGGTTCAAATTTCACCTGCAAAAAGTCTGCAACCGCATCTTTTCAGTTCTTTGATGTGAGTGGCCTGCTCAAACTTCTCCTCCTCTCTGCGTAGCTGGTATGGAACATAGTAGTAGAGAGACTGTGCAACAAAGGCCTATAGGGCCTACCGTGGTGACTGAGTGAAATTCATACAATATATTTGTTGTGCCAACTCATGTTAGGATGTGAGCCCCAAAATGTGGTATATCTAAACTTTGAGTGGGCCATAACGTAGGAAAATATGCCAACTCATGTTTTCTCGCCCTTTTCTCATTTTTTCCCTATGTTTTTCCATCCCATCCTTTCTGTATTTGTGTTGCACATGCCACTTCCCCTAGTGTGGGTAAAAGTATATTTTCAAATTTCATGTTTCTTTATGGACACTGAAACTGGTAGTTGCTGGTGTTGTTGTTGCTTTTTTCTTTTTCTTTGTTTTTCTTGGGTAAAAGTTAGTTGTGTTACTTTGAACTTACATTCAGTTTTACTTGATAATGAATTCAATAGGGTTGCTCTGATTTTTAATTCTTCTTATTTTTTTGTTGTGGTGATTGTATTTCTGCTCTTCTAGCTAGGGGAGAACTCAAAGATGAGGAGGAAGTTTCTAAAGCACAGCTTGGGGCATTTTTTGCTGGAATGGCAATACGTGCAAATACTTTTCCAGAGGCTACACAATGGAGTGAAGGGGAGAGGCGTGCAATGAATACATTCTGGCCTCTCCTGGTTCAGGTTCTTCCCTCAGATATAATTTTTATAGCAGATCCCGAGGGCACAATAATGGGAGTAGGTACATCAATCGGGCCTCGCTATGTTGGGGAGGGCACTACTGACATGAGACTGGTAGGTGCTCTGAGGGAAGTTTTAGCGGGTGGCCATCTTGGTTATGAGGAGGTTCAAGGTGTTTTGAGAGATGTTCTTCCACTAAACTTGGATGATAGGAAGTCAGGAAGAGTGAGTGAGTCTTTGCTTTCCGCATTTCTGATAGGGCAACGCATGAATGGAGAAACAGATCGTGAGCTAAAAGCATACTGCCTTGCCTTCGACGATGAGCTTGGTAATTCTTCTCGTTTCTTAGATTTGGCTATCTTGTTTGTGGTTGTATTTGAAAATTCCTTTTATTACGGCTGACCCTAAGTAGTTGGTACAGAGCCATCGATTATGGTTTTGAAAAGTATATAGTGTGTTGGCTAGAACTTCTAACAGCTCTGTAGATTCGGTGTTCTGCTTTTTTCTTTTTTCTTTTTCTGTTTTCTTTCCTTCTTTGCATGCGCTTGCGTGTTTAGAGGGGCTAATCATCTCTTTTGCATTCATTTTGATTAGATTGTCTATCGCTTATCAGGTCCTCCGCCGGTGGCCAATGTTAGATCTTTGACTCACTATGGTGAACCATATGACGGAAATACACGTTTCTTTAGGAGCACATTGTTTGTCGCTGCTGTGAGAGCTTGTTATGATGAATCTTGTTTACTCCATGGTGTGGACTGGATGCCACCCAAGGTCAGTCAGTGATTTCTTTAATATAACATTGTAATGATGAAGATGTTTCAAAACGGTAACGGTGACTGTAACGGCCACCACCATTATGGTTATGATATGGGTGTTACGGCCCCCATATCGGCTGTTACGGCCCTTTTCTATTTTATTGAAAAAACTGTTAGAAGACTGTTACGGGTTTGTTACAGGGCCGTTATGAGACCGTTACGGGGCCTTTACGTCTTATTTTTCTGTAACGGCCGTTATGGCCATTTCGACCCCATAACTCATGATGGTTATGACCGTTACCATTGCGTAACTGATTTTGAATACCCTGGTGACGATGTTGTTGTTTCCTTGTTACTTTGGAACCTCATTGGTTATTTATGTTCTCTTTCTTAAGTTGGATTTGCATGTGGAATGAACCTCTTCTGAAATATTAGGTTGTTAAGGTTTTCAGGGCGGCATAACTGAAGAACAAATGCTGAAGTTCATGGGTGCGAATACAAACTTGTCCGCATTGCAGGCAAAGAAACTCCTCGAGGTGAATTCATGGATCTGCATGTAGATTTTGCAGTTCCTATAACTTCGTTCAGCTTCTTGAGCCTTGCATGGTGTGTTTGACTTCATGCCTTTTTTTTTTTCAGGATCAAGACGTCGGTTTTGCATACATAAGTCAACGCGAAGCTCACCCATCTTTGTATGCACATTCTGCCATTTTGTGATTTTAGATTTTCTTCTGACCCATGCATGGAAATCTACTCTATTTCAGTCTTTAATGATCTCAACATTGGGAATAGAGATATTGTCACATGACATAGATTTAAACGAGATGTGATATTGGAGAAAGATTCATCTACTCAATTACATATATAGCAATAAAAACTGCTTGTATATATATCCTTGGCATGATTGTGTTGGTATGTAAGCAGTTTTTGGTAAACATGTATTAGTGGTCTTCCTTCTATTCTTTGTAGCCAGCTACTTGAACATGTCTTTTTCACTTTTGATCTGATGGTGCTACATTTCTGTGCCTTGGTGCTAATTTGGGTGCCTGTATTTGTTATCTGATACGAGGGAACTTGTTTGCAAATTCTTCTTTTGCCTCTCGCTCTCCTTGTTGTGGGTGCCATGAGGTGGACTTTGAATAGTGGATGTGCTTTCATAGGCTTGGTCATTGACTGCTGTCATGACCATTGCACCTACATTGCTTTTGAGTATTTAGGTTGTTATCAGTTGGTCTCTAGCCCTTATCACATTCCTATTTGCTTCAGTGAAAGTTGGCCTGCTTTGTAGCTTCCCCCACTGCTATGGGTGCAACAGTGCCAACATCATAAAGGTATTAACCTGATTGACCTAGTAGTCACATGCTTGTCTCAAAGATCAAACCATGCATGCGTGAGTTTGAAATAATTCAGTCTGATAGTGCATTCTCTAAACCCCAAGGTGTTGTTTTGGATGTGCGGAAAGCTCCATATAAGGCATGGATGTCCATGTCCAAGGGAGTATCTATGCATTTGGGTACATAATTGTCCTCAGACAAGGGCTTCCATTTGGACAAGCCTGTCTGTTAATTTGAATATTGTGCTGTCCATGGGGGATGCTGGAATGCAACTGTCCATGGTCATAGGCTCCACATCATTGCTCTCTACTCTGCATCCTTATTGCATTTGTATTTCGACATATGCAACCTAACAGTACATGGACTGTATTTCAAGAGGCAAATGCTCGCAATTTAGCACTCACTTGTCACAAGGCCTTATCTTGCCATGTGCCCGTATTGTACTCACTTGTCACAGAGCCTTTTCTTGCCCACGTGGCCGTGTTAGTTTGTGGTGTAGCTCATCTCTTCAATATATGCTCCTACACTCATTAAGAAGGAAAAAAGACATCCAAGAGTTGCTATCTAAATGCAAAATCTCAACATCCATGGACCTCCCTATCCACATATTTGAACACAAATTTTGGAAGTAATCTTGGACATGGCTTCTTTGTCTTGAGTGAGCTTTCCATGTCTGGATATGGGTATCTTTGTCTTAAGTGATCTTTCAATGCATCCAAATCACCCATAACTATTCACATTCTATTTGTGGTGGGAAAGGTGTGATAGTTGGGTGTTGACATAGAGTTTTCCACTATACGAAAGGGCTTCCATGCATCTAATGGCATCATTGCTCCTGTCCAACTCACCACCACTTTGTCTATGCCAAACAACTGACTTTAAGTCTCCATGACTATGGGGTAGGCTGCTCCACAGCCTCTGCACTTGGTGCAGTGCTCCTACCGTCAAACTGCTTAGGCAGATTTTAGGGCGACGATCTATGGATCCTACGTATTTTGTCAACTAATCTCAAGGTGCCATGTGTCCACTGCCTCTTGGGCGAGAAATTCAGTTCTCATAAGCCTATTGATGAGGACATTCGACCATTTACAATATACTGGAAGAGGAGATCGACCTAGCCTTCACTTTGGCTCGATGACTTGTACATGGGCTCATGTGGGCCGCACTGAGGACATGAAGACCCCATATGCATGATCGTGCATCTTACATTAGGAAGATGCATGTGGCTACCTCTTTGAGGAGTTTTGACCGTTGGACCATGAGGACACGACGATTGGACCGTTGGATGGTGTGGATCCTTTGATCGGGCAGTTGAATCGTTGCGATTCTTAATCACTTTGGTCATTAGTATTATGATTAACTGATTTTATGTTTTTAATAGTTATTTATAGTTTAGGATGAGTTATTTTCTATTTAGTGCATCATGGGACATGTGAGATGTTTATTTATTTATTTATTTATTTTTTATAAATTTTAAATGAGGGTTTGTCAAAACACATGGAATGAAAAAACAACTCTTTTTTCTTGAAAAAGCTCTTTCTCTCGTGCGATTTGAGATTCTCTTGTGAAAAGAGATCATTTGGTGTGAATCCAAAGGTGTGAGGCCTAGTTATCCTTTTCACCTCTCTCTTATTCTCTTCTAAAATGTATTTTTTTTTTTTTTCTCATCTCTTCTCAAATCATTCTTCCCTACCACTTTTATTCTATAAACCCTAAATCCCTTTACCCTTTCCTTCTAGACCTAAACCCGTTACCTAAATCCATCTTTTTCTACCCTCTCATGCTTCCAAATGGTTAGGTCATATGTCCTACATCACCTACAAATACTTCCTTGCACTCATTTTGAGGGGATGAATTGAGGGCATTCAAATCCACTTGGACTGCAATGAAGATTAAAGGCCTTCAGGTGGAAATGCTAATCAATATGAACCTCATATGCTTGAACATTTCCATTCTCCGATGGAGGGCACTGCACCATGCCCTAGGCCTCTTAAGGGAAGTTGTGGCACCATGCACTAATATCCAAATGGGTAGAGCTCTACACCCAGGTGCAGACATATCACAGAATCTGCACCAATGTGTGGAGCATTTCCTCAGCTCATGTCTAAGACCACAAGTGCCATGGCTCGAGACTAATCTTTCTCCTAGCCTAACTCTCTACTTCAAGGTGCGAACCTACTGCGGCAACTATGCTAGGCGCAAAAGGTCCTATCACTAGATGTCCGGCGGTAGAGAGTTGATCAATCTTTGGTATGTGAGACCCATGGCAAAGCTGGACCAACCTTGCTTGTGTACGCTACGACTATCACGGGTCTCTCCAACCTGTTTGATGATCTGGATACTTTGAAGGTGAAGGATCGTAGTTGGCTTTATACTGTTTTGCACCATGTAATAGGGTACTTTACTTTGGTTTTACCTTTTAATCAAGGATTTTCTTCAATGATGTAATTAAGGGCTTCTGCAAGACCATAGCCTGGATTGGATGCTGTTCCCAAACATTAATGAAAGCTGCCCAACATGTCATGTTTTGGATATATGCCTTGCATATTCTTGCAAAAGGAATCACAATCATTAATTTCATTTTAATATCAAACCTCAACGAACAAAGACTCTTTTTGTTATGAATATTGGACCAACATGTACTTAAATTAGTGATTCTTGTTTTGCAATTTCTCGGCATTGGAATTTCTTGGGTTACTTTCAAAATTTGACATTTTTCTCTTAATATTATCTGGAAAACTCGTTGAAAAATATTGAATGAATAAATAATTTGAAGAACTTTTAAATATATAGGTATATATCGAATTATGCTATCTCAATAAATTTTGCATAAAAAACGTGATAATTTTGCGATGGAATCATGAAAAATTGAAAACTACTTATATTTTAAAAATATAAGGATATTATCGCGATAATATCATATGATTAATTTTCTGCAAAAATTTTGTGAGATTTTCAAAATCTTAGTGATATTTGTCACAACGCATGTGGTGTGGGGTATGACCATGCTGGCATGCAACTGGTGTCTGGTGAACATGGATTTGAGGGGGCTATTCTGTGTAGCCAACCACCTGAGCATACATTCGACTCACGCTTAGCGGTATATGCCTGGATCCATGATCGTATTTTGCTTGCTTGCCTTTTAAGGTTTGTGACTCACACTCAGTAGTATATGCCTGGATCCATGATAATATTTTGCTTGCTTGCATTTTTAGGTGTGAGTGTAATTGTTGGGGTGGGGGTTTGTATTAGATAGGACCATGTAGGACCATCTTGGCATGAGAATATTGCTGATGTCAGCCTCTGCCATGACATATTTCCTAGAGCTTAGGCAAAACAGGAAGTTTGATATCTGGTGGACAGCTGATTGTTTGCCCATCTACCTTTTAAAAGATTGACCCAAAATTGCTGGGAGAAGACTAAGATGATGACGGTGCATACAATCAATCCCTTATTAAATGATCCACGCTGTGATTAGCCCATATGGCAACATATGCTCACTTAATATGCACATGCTTTCGGTATGAAATACAATCACTCTTTAAGAGCTCCAATGGTCCTGTTTAGTTCTTACTCCCTGTGTTGCTTTTGCAGATATTCACTCATAGGAATGAGGGAGCACATAAAAAAGCGACCACCACTTGCAACAACTGAGAAAGTTCAGCAGTTTGTGCGGGTGAGTCCTATAACATTATTGCTGATTTATACTATTAACAGCTTTTCTGGTGGGGAACAGATGTGATTCTTCAGCATCATTCAATACTCCTTTCCGCTTTTGCTTTCTGTTTTTGTTTGGCACTAATCAATTTCCATGTTGCTATCAAAAATTGAATTGTGAAGTCATTTTGTCTTAGTCCTCACTGCTGTTGAACATTCTGAAATTGGATGTTGTATGAACCTCAAAGAAGACCAATTCCTTCCTCCTTTACTTTCACACACACACACACACACACAAAGAACCTCTAATCTTGTTAAGTGGCTCCAGCTTTTGTGATGCTGTTAAGTTTCCACTTCCAAGGACATGTTCGTCATCTGAGTTCCATTTGGTTTCCTTTCTTAATCATCATCACCTAAGCCTTATCCTGATTGATTGAGGTGGGCTACATAAATCCTATTCTGCCATTCCACTCTATCAAGCGCCGGACCTTCAGTTAGACCATAGGTCTTATCGAATTGTTTTTTATCGTCTCCATCCATGTCCTTTTGAGCATCCCCCTTACCCTTCAACTTCTATCAACTCACTCCAACCGAAGTGGTTCTTGGTTTACGTTGCACATGACCAAACCATCTAAGTCTACTTTTCCTCATCTTATTATCCATTGGTACCACTCCTAAGTTTCCTCAATGCATCCATTTTTTAATCTATCTTTCGTCGTATTGCTACTAATCCATCTCAACATTCTCATTTCAGCTACACATCCTTTTTTTTTTTTTTTGAAAAGTCACATATTAGATTAAGGGAAAGATCAGAAATACAAAAGAAATAGGCTGCACCGCCGAGGTAGCTACACAGCCTACTAGAATCCTAAAAAGAACAGATTACAGCCCTTTAATTTTTCTACGTTAACAGCCCATTCAACAATTAACAATCTAGCTCTAGTCGCGACGCAATCAGCTGATTTTGATATCCCGTTACAACATCTGTCATTTCTTTCTTCCCAAACTGCCCACCAGACAGCAATCAACGCCATTCTCCATAGTGGCAACTTGTTCTTCCCAGAAGCTTTAAAAAACTACCTGCTGATCTTGGGGCTGCCCAATTCATTTCGAAACGAGAAAGAAAATACTTCCAGATGAGGCTGATGAAGGGGCAGTGAACGAATAGATGATTCACCATTTCCTCATTTGACATACAGCAAAGGCAGACATTAGGGAGTATCATCCCTCTTTTTCTTAGGTTATCAATCCTGAGAACTCTGTTCTTGCCCATGAACCAAGAGAAAGCAACAAACTTTGGAGGAGCTTTGTACTTCCAAATTTTATTGGTATAGATATCTTCTTCCTTATGAACACACTATTCTTTAATTGCCCAGCATTCTGTCCCATGAAGGATGGCTGGTCTTATAGTTATGATATAAAATTTTCCTTTTGAGTGATACATAATGATTAGATGAACTGTAGAGGCACATCTCCATTTCTTCCACCTAGCTTGAATTATATGCACAACATACTCTCTCCATTCTCATGAATGATTGACCCCAAATATTTTGGGAAACTTCTTAGTTAACAATCTTAATTAGTTCCTTGTTTTAACTCCTATTATTATTAAAATTACACTCCATATACGCTATTTTTAGTTCGACTAATTTTATCTTAAAAATAAAAAAAACTAGTTCGACTAATTTTTAATCCTTAAGATTTTGATGCATCCCTTCATAAATCTATGATTGTGATCATACCCTCCATCATCTTGTTAATCAGAATTACGTCATCTGCAGACAACATACACCATGGGATCTCTTCCAGCAAATGCCTCGTTAGCTCATCCATAACCAATGTGAAAAGGTACAAGTTCAATGCCAACTCCTGGTGTAAGTCTATAGTAATTGGGAACTCACTTGTTTCTCCACTAGTGGGCCTTACATTTGTTACAACTCGCTTATAAATATCCTTAATCATGTCAATATATCCTCTTGAGACTCCTTTCCCAACACCCACCAAATTAACTTTCCATGGACCTCATCGTATGCCTTCTCTAAGTCAATAAAGATTAAAGACCATGTGGAGATCCTTTCTCCTTTCCCTATATTTCTCCATCAATTGTCTAAGTAGGAAAACAACTTAAGTAATAGACCTCCCAAGTATGAAACCATACTGATTTTTTGATACATTTGTCTCATGCCTTAGTCTCTTCTCAATCATTATCTTCTAAAGTTTCATAGTATGGCTCATAAGTTTAATCCCACAATAGTCAGTGCAGCTCTATATGTTTCCTTTGTTCGTATAAATACATACCATGGTACTTATCCTCCATCTATTTGGCATTTTCTTCAATCTTAAAATCGTGTTGAACAACTTTGTCAACCGAAATAATCCTATATTTCCCATACACTTCCAAATCTCTGTCGGCATGCCATTTAGTCTAAGGGCCTTTCCTGATTTCATCTTTCTCAAAGCTTCTTTCACTTCAGATATCCTAATCCCATGAATATGGTATCTGCCTCATTCCAGTTTATGGTTCCTTCTAGTCCTAGGCTCTTAGAGTAATTTCTGAATGCACCATGTTTCATATGATATAGCCTTCTTTCTTTGCAATCACCTGTCTTTATGTTAATTTTTATTGCATCAGTCTTAATGTTAACCCGAAATATCATTAGCACATGGCATAAGTAAATGGAGTTTGGGTAACATGCAGACATATACATGTAGATGCTTTCTTGCATGATATGATATTGCATCTGTGTAAAGAATGCAGATTAAGACAACATTATGCTTGAAGTCTTCATGTATCAGTTTCTTAACAGGCTAGCGGGAGGGAGGCTATTGTTGCCGGATTTTATCATGAAGGTTATGAAGATCCGCTGTTAATGCTGATGAGAAGAAGAGGTGTCCATTCTGGTTTGGTTGTGAAGGTATTGTAAATTGCAAGGCAGACTTTGCCATCTTTATGCTTGTACAACTTTCGATTTTCCCCGGTTATGACTGTCTTCTAATTATTTGAAGCAAATGAGGTTGATGATTGGCTTTCATATGGATTCCTGTATTGTTTTATAAGAGCCGAAATATATCTATATACTCTTTTGGATCCAGACCAAACCAGGTGCATGCACATCTTAATTATTTAGGAAAAATATCCGAAGTTCAACTACCTTTCCTTTTTATCCAATTTTTTTCCCTCATTACTCCTGGAGCCCTTTCCTGTTGAATAATGAATTTAAGACTTTTTGAAACTAATCTTATTTATTAATTTTATTCTTTTGGTGGGTAAGTGGGAATAAGATCTCTGATATCAAAGCTGTGACTCGTTATGTCCTGACCATTTCTCTATGAGGCTCGGTAGTGTAGCACATGCTTACATTTCATATTATCTTATACATTATCTCGTCAGTTAAATTAATTTAACCACTCTGGTGTAGGGTGAGGAAGGAGCTCTCTCAATGACAACAAAAACTCGGTCGATAAATGCATCAAAAGGCCTTCCAGTGAACTATTGTTCGGGATTTCGTTCTCTGAACATTGCATTTGCTACTGAAATTGATGGTACGCCTATTTTTCTTAATTGGATGTCTTCTGTTCATGTGCTATAGTGGCATCCACTGCATGCTCAACAATTTTAATTTCCTAAATATAGGTATGCAAATGGGTTGGGCTGGGGCAAGACTTCTCCAAGCCTGATCTGCAAGCTAAATACTCAGGACCCAACCCGGCTCAGCCTGCTATTGCGTCATATAAGTCAGACTAGGGTGGGCTGTCTTGTTGGCTTTTGTGCATATCCAAGCCCAGGCCTGGCTCAATTAGTTATTGGGCCTTAGAACTTGTTTCCTGGGCCACCTTGCAAGCCTTTGGTCTCATAATCCAGCCTGGACCACTTTCACTGCTAATCTTATAATACATAGGTATTGATATTCTGTTAGTGTGATGGATGATATACAAGCACTTTTAAACTGCCCAATTTGTGGACCCCCCTTTAGATGGTGAACAATATATTAATGTACTTATTTAAGTCTGTGCATGTAGTGGATAATTGGTTGGGGCATATGCTTGGTTGATGAATGATCTTACTTGACACAGGTGTGCCATGGAAAGACTGATTGTCTGGAAAAGCATGATGGTTCATGAACACACACTCACTAATTGGACACCAATTGTACATGTAGCATACATATAACTTATCTCTAACTGATAGCGCATGCCCTGTCCCAGCCCCACCCTGGCCCAGCCCAGCCCTCTAGAGCGACGGTCAGGGGCGGGGCCTCTTTAGCCCATTAGGGCCTAGGTCGGGATAGGGCCAGGGCAAAGGGCTCTAGGGCTGGGCCGGGGTCAACATCAGCCTGGCCCTAAGGCCCATTGCCACCCTAATCACATGTCAATTATGTCAAGAAACTCAAAGGAGTGGATACTTTTCTAGCGTTCATGCACTATACCTACCCAGTCATCATTTAACCTGACTAATGTAACAAGGAGACTGCAGCGTTGGACACATCCACACTTCTATTTGGGAAATGCCTTAACTTGTCCTTTTCTTTTTCATATCATCTGTTTGTTTATATCATCATCTTCATCGTCATGGCCTTATCGCAAGCATTCGGTGTCATCTTCATGAAAATTTCTAGGCAACTTGGAAAAAGCTTGACGATTGGCTACCCACTCTTTTCCCAAGATTGGAACAACCTGGGGCAATTGATACATGACAGAGGCCTCATGGGTGCAACTATTACCAGAATCCTACCCATTTTGCAGTATTTACCCAGTTAAAATCTTTACTCATATAGGTAAATGTCCATCTACAAGGCGTTTCTTCTCTCTTAAGTCAAGAAACCCTACCTATCAGCGTTGCAAGAATGTTAGCTGTTTTTGTTGAGGATTCAAAATTCAAAATTTGCCTAAATCTGTCAGAAAAGACCTATTGATAAAAAGTGAGCCAAATAGAAAAGGGAATGAAACAGCTGGCTATACCTTTAAAATGAAAAGTAACCGCAGGCTATCCATTTCCTATATATCCAATTTCTGCTTCAATTGTCAATACCCAGGTTTGTTGATGTCCTGTTCATTTTTTATCAATATGTTTGTTTATATACTGTTCAAAAAGGTCTCAAGTCCAATTAGTCGGACCATTATTTATTGTCCACCCAGCAAATAACTTCCAACGGATCACATGTGTGCAACATCCAACCCTTCCAATAGGTACCTCTCACCAGGAGGCCTCGTGCAAAAAATAGCCCATCCAGTCATAAGGTGGGCCAAACCATAGAAAACAATGTCTAGCCATTGATAAATAAAAATGCGTGGTCCATTTGATGGGTGGATTTGGCCGATTTTTGCACGAGGTTATCATCAATGTGGCTGTTTGGATGTCGCACGCACATGAAAGGTTGTACTTGAGACGACCTCCTGTTTAAATATGATTTATTTTGGGGATTTTATTTATGCATTTTTTCTCCATGGGATCCACTATATGCATTCTCACTGTTTGGCCCATGCTAGAGCTGGCAATGGCTGGGCCTGGACCAGGAAAAATCAATATTTTGAATAGGTCCAACTCTGTAAGCCTGGTATGACAATTCAAAATCTAAGCCTGAGGCCTGCTCATTGCGAAGCCTAACACTCATTTTTAGCATGCGCCTTATAAATACTTTTTGACAAATGCAGAGTCACCTATTTTTATTTTTTAATTTTTATGGCAGAATTGTGCCTGTTGGCTCCATCTTAATACAGAAAGTAGAGACAAGGGGTGCATGCATGAGAGGCAAATGGGTGCATGTAGCATTTCCCTTTCTCTGTATCTTATGCTTTTGTGAGCTAAAAGGTACATAAGGATGTATCGATATTCTCATTCCTGTCTGCTATATCTTGCCATGTCTAACAACGGCATGTGTCCGTGTCTTTAGTGATGTAAATTTGAACAAAATGCATCAATGATGGGTAACTTGTGCAATTTGTGGTGCTTTTGGAATTGCAAGCCATTGATTGGTTCTCATTTCTGTTGTAGGAGTTTCCCGTGAGAGTTTCAGTATTGAAGTTAATGCCAAGGATTACAGCTTTGAACCAACGGATACTCCGAGAACTGATAGATCGGTAAGAAAACTTTTCAATTCTCATGTTCCCTTTTCCTTTCTTCCTTCTCTTCCATGGTAAACTCCTCACACTTGGCTTTTTGTGGAAATTATAATTAGACATGCCTTGATTTAGAAAATGATTGTTAAGCAAAAAAAACAAAAAAAAAAACAAAAACAACCCTCTAGCAGTGGTAAATAGAACATTACCTGATGTTCTTCAGGCTGCTTTTGGGTCATAGACATTTCAGGAGCAGATAAAAATGGAGTTTCTACTAGTAATGGAAAAGAAGCTCTTTGTACCCACAATTTTAATCACACATGGTTTTCAAGCTTCACCTAGGAGGGCTTTCACTCCCGGCCTGGTCTGCAAAGTGAAATCTAGGCCTGAGCCTGTCCTCGGCCCAAACTCAACCCATGACGATTATCCACAGCCTCAATCTGGACTGAGCCCGAGCCCCACTCCCACTACCCAGTTTTGTGCAAGATTTGGCTGTTGATTAAGTATGCTCCATCATGCATAATATATGGCAAAAATGCCCTTGAAATCGTAAACGGTTTGGACTGGGTCAGGATGGTGAGCTCTTAAACACAGCCCTTTGTCTGGCCATCCGGGTCCAACAGGTCAGCCTGGCCCATTGACTGCCCTTGTGGAAGGCTTGAAGAACACAGTCATCCCATAAACTGTGGTTTTTGTTTCTTTCTGGAGGTCTAAACTTTGGCTTGAAGATTCACCTTTTGAGATGACCTATGAGAAAGGCTTAGAAACTTGGAATTCAAGACTCCCAGGGTTCAGCTCAAAACTTGGTCTGATTTGATAACTGTGTTCTCTGAGCTTGAAGGTCTTGTGACAGAGGGTTACTAATGCTTCATGTGTGTCGATCCCAACTCCTTTCATGCTGCTAGATGTGCTAGCAGGGGGCATGTGTGTGCAAAATCTGAACCACTCCTTGGTGGGCCTATCACACAGGCATGATGACACAAGAATTAGGCCAGTCACTTCATTAGAGGGGCCTATGTGCGAAAACATGAACAGTTAAAAAGTTGGTCAGCTGTTCACTTTCAGCATAGCTGCATGGCTCACCAGATGATTTGTAAATGAGAGGGTCCGCTGCCATATGGCTTGGATCATGTTTCTTGTTTTCCGTTGTTTTATTTTTTATCTGCAGATACACTTCATGAAAGAATTATCACCTCTCCTTTATTTCGTTAAACCAGGTGTTGAGGAATATAGAGTTGGGTTTATCTGCACTGCGTGGTGAAAGGGGCCCTGCTTATGATCGTATCGTGTTGAATGCGGGGATGGTGGACCACTTGCTGGGGTGCAGTGGTGCAGAGGATGTAATTTCTGCATTGGACAGAGCAAGAGAAGCCATTGATAGTGGTAAGGCTCTAAACAGGCTCATGAACTATATAAGGAACTCTCACAAGGTCATCTAACCATCTTTCATAGAAATGTTCCCCAGCTTTTTATTATTTTGTTCTTTGTTGTTTGTTTATGAGAATGCGGGCTTTATAAGAGAAACTTCACAGGTCTCATTAAGAGGGTAGAAAAGGATATTATAACTGATCCCATACTTCGATGTTGTTTGTGTTTGGTGGTGTAACGAGGATACATTTATTTTGATGGTTGATAATGAAAAATATTCAACAAACAAGTGTCCATGAATCAAAGGTTGGGATTGTTCAACCAATCTGAGTTTTTTTGTTTTTTTTTTTCAAAAAACTTCACGGCAGTGGCTCCCACAGTTTAATTGGTTTTACTTGAGTTAATACGAACGTGTGCCACATGTCAGTGCCCACGTATCAAACGTCCTACAGTGCCGGAGTATAAAATGATTCCAGCCTTTGATTAAGCAGGGATGGGTTGGCCATTAAGATAAAAATGGTGCTGTCAGGTCTGAGACGAGGCAAATACAGGAACTATCAGGTCTGACATCAACATATGCTCAGGATCTTATGCATGTGTGTCCAGGGGTGGGTGATCCATACTGTTCATCTCCTGGCTGGAACATTTGTAGTTTGTTAACCAGTGACCCCCTGACAGACTGTTAGGAATAATACAACAGCAATCCACATCTGGTGAAAAGAATGCACACGAAAGGGGGTCAGACCAAGTTTCAGTGGCGTATCCAAAACTCAAGTAACGAGTGGCATCTCATGAAAGTGTCATTCCATTCACAGCCAATATCATGAATGCCCAGACATAAGAATCCCAAATCCCACTTCTGAAAGGGAAGAAGAAAGATGAGAAAAGAGGCTTGCTGGCGGCATTGTTAACCACCATTTGGGGATGAAAGGGAAAGAATAATAGTGTTGAACCCCCCCCCTCTTTCGCAGCATAGAGTAGCAGCTCTACAATCAATGTCTGCACTACAAAATTAAAATCACAGCATGCATTGTTGGGCTGTGCACCTTACCGACATGCTATCAAAATGGGACCTATGCACACATTTTGTACTGCAACGGAAAAGAGAACTAAACATTAAACAAAGAAGAGAAAAGAAAAGAAGAGAAAATGTCCGCTTTTGATGCCAAGTGCCCACCTTGTTTCAGTTCTCTATACAAGAATAGAATAAAAACAGAGCAAAAACAGAAAATTCCTCTTTGAATTGCATGAGAAGATGCCGGTTACTATATCTGTAATGTAGCAGCAATGGAGCCAGCAAGGCTGAGGATTTCAAATGGCCGTCTGTTCTTCACCTCCTTCACTGTCAGCGGGCACGAGTCTGTGATCCAGAAGTAGGTTAGCCCTTTTTCTGGGGTCCCTGAAGAATGAAGAGCCATACGGGAAAAAAATTAAATCAGAACAAGATTTGGATATTTCCACCCACATGTTATGATCCAGATCTCATTGAAACAATTCACAGGCTAACTCAGGAATGGGTGTGTACTAACAAGCTAACCCAAAAAAAAAAAAAACTCAGGAATGGATCCCATTTCATGAATGCAAGGTGTGCATGAATCAAAGGGCAACAAAATGGGGTTGCATGTAACATTGCAAGACTTGCTGATTCCCATGATTGATATAACACTGTCCGTATGTTATAGTAGGTTACATAGAGCCATCACAAAATGTAATAAGTTTGAGAGAATTTTGTTGTAGGATGTCAGAAACATGGTTAGGAGAACTCCATTTGAAGAGATTCAAGCTCAGTATATTTCAATAAAGTGGCGAAAAAATGTCACCATCTTTTTTTGCTGAAATTAAAATCGTTTTTAAAAATTGAGAATAAAAATTAAAACCAACGAATAGTTGCATTTGTTTGGGGGAGATGCAAGGGTCAGGTTGGTGTGTCACCATCCCATTGAGAAAGGGTTGCAGTTAAGAGGAAAATGGGGAGACATGGCAAAGACTGCATAGATAATGGAAGGTGAAACCATTACATTGGCTTCAAAAGTGTACTAACTCCCTCATTCCATGGAAAGCTTCCACCCTTGAACCCCAATATATTAAGAGTGTATAAGTAACCATTTGGTACACCAACAAGGGCACCGGCAGCTTATCTTTCAAAATAGAAGCTATTCTACTTTAGAATGCCTTATATTTTGAAAGACAAGCTGAGAGAAGTTGCTTCTGATGAAGTTACCAAACACACTGTCTCATAGGAGAGTAGAAAAAGGGCTTATGAGATGTCATAAGGGAAGCACCAACCCCAGTTACAGGACCCACCGTGATCCCTATAACTCCCCAATTACATGAAAGTCATGCCCAGGCACAGATTAACTAAGCAGCAGTTCCATAATACCTACCTTTTGAGATATTATTGTAAGGAACGCACAGATCATCTATGCAGAAGAGATGCCGCAACACATATTCACATCTGATTATTTTAAGGGCGTGTTTGGATGATAAGTTACTTTAGGTATAAGTAACTTATCTTGGTTTCTACTTAATCAGCAGATATGCATGTTTGGCAAGTATGTTCTGTAAAACACCTCATCCAAAAAGCACATTGGGTTATTGAAACGCCCAATACAGCAATGCCATGACAGTGGGGCCCACTGTAATGTATGTGTTACATATCTACTCCGTCCATCCATTTTGCGAGCTCATTTTAAGGTATTGACCCAAAAATGGGCCAAATCGAAATCTTAGGCGGACCACACCATAGGAAACAATGGTCATTGAACACCCACGATTAAAAACTTCCTAGGGCCCACTGTAATGTTTAATTCCCATCCAACCTATTGATAAGGTCACATAGACCAAGATGAAGGGAAAACACAAATATCAGCTTGATCCAAAACTTGTGGCCCCCAAGAATTTTTAAATGGTAGGCATTCAATCATCATGTTTCCTGTGGCGTGGTCCACCTTAAGTTAGTTTGGTATCCAAAAGTAACTTGGTATCCAAAAAAGCCCTTAAAGAAAAGAATCAAAATGGCCTAGAGGTCATCCTACTTAGTATCGATGAGGACATTCGAGCTCCTTTTAAAGTTTATCAGAGACGGAGGAGAGCTACCCCAGTTTCATTATGGCTAGATAATCATTACATGGGGCCCAGTGGACTCGATTTAAGTTTTTAGGCCCATTGAAGACTCCACATGCATGAACGTGCATTTTTTAAGACCTTACACTAGGAAGATGCATGTGGATTTCTTAGTTGGGAGTGTTGGACCATTGGATTTCGCACGCGAACTGTAGGATCATGACCACGGACCATCTTGATCATGGGATCATCTTGATCGTGGACCCATTGGGATGGCTTAGTTTAGTTATTTTGCTTATTTATTTTAGGTATTTTGGTTTATTTTATAACTAGTTGAAATAAGGGTGTTTTAGAATTTTTATAGGTATTTTTGTAAAAACACTCCAAAAAGACTATTAGAGGGTTGAGTGTGTGAAACCCTAGGGGGAGATTGCAAATAAAATTTTCCTCTTTGTTACTTTGAGCAAAGAAAAAAGCCTCATGTGATTGGAGTTTGGTGTAAAGCCATGGAATGATTCCAACTATCTTCTCGTTTTTTTCCTTCTCTTCAAGGTATTCTCACTTGTCTTTTCTTCCCTCTCTCCATTTCTTTCTTTTTCTCTTGCTTCCTCCCAAATCTCATTCCCACCATCCCCCAAAACCCTCTAGACTCATACCCTATCCAACCATGCAGACCACCCGTCATGTCTATACGACCGTACAACCATCCGTACAGATAGCCTCATCCCCCATTCTTTTCCCTTTTTGGTCTTTATTCATGCCCCTTTAAAAAACTCTAACCCTAGAACCTAGAATTCCAAACCCTAATCTCCCAAAAATTCCATAAACATTAAGTCTCTAAACCCTGATTCTTTCAAACCCTAACAAAGCGCAAGTGAATCCTCAAATTTAGATCAAATCCTATGCAAGATTAAAGTTCTACCTTCCATTGTGCCGTTTACGATTGATAATCTTAAGATTCATCTGTGGGATTGGGATGTGACCTTAAATTTAAGCATAGTTGATCACTTGATTTCTTTAGATTTGTGATCGATTGGCGATATTTTATATTTTGATTTACTCTAATTATTCATTTATTAATTTATTCACATCATTATAGTTTAGGCTATCCGTCATGTATCAAGTACTTTCTGGATAAATCCAGTCATGAACCACAAACCAAGGAAATTTAGAACTAGGCACTGTCAAAACACCCCGAATATTATTGAAATGACCAAAAAACAGTTGGATACTCTTATCTAGTCCACAGATGGAGATTCCTATTACAAATTTGAGTGAATTGAAAGAGGAGAACATGGCATGCAATAAAGAAGGATTGTTCAACTGGAACTATAGGGTCCTCATTAGAAAAAGAAAAAAAGAAGAAGAGGAGTTTGCTGACATGCAGGTTACAGTACTGTTGAGGGTCAAATATTGCATATTAGACCCCAGATATTGTCTGGATTTACGAATATAATGCTGTCTAATGGCTCGTTTTCTCATTCTTGTGTTGCAAGGTGATTTTATGAGCATGGATGGAAAAAGGATGTTAAAAGTTGAGATTTAACGATCTGATGACACCAAAGGCAAGGGACGGACTTCAGAGGACCAAGATTGACGGATATACACGGTCAGAAATCCGAGAAAACTAAGAAACTGAAGCTTAAGTGGCCTGAAAGTCGGCCAGAATGCAAAATCACAAGGTTCCCACCATCCGTTCAGCTCAGAACTTCATACATGGTCAAGGGACCATAAATTAACCGTACACGTCAAATTTCAGTCGTTCGATCCCTATGGAAGTGTCCCAATGGCTAGATCAGCCCACAAATCGTCCATCTGGGGCCCACCTGATATCTAGATATGCTTCAAAATTGGTATCAACCCGTTAAATGAGAAGACAATACAAATGGACGGAGCAGATTTCTCATGAACATCTTCAAAGGACCTCATTTACATCACGTGTGTACGGTAGACAAGTGCACCAGCTGTGCACTAAAATTCTCAAAGTCGGTCAGCACGTGCACTAAAATTCTCAAAGTCGGTCAGCACATGCTAACCGACTCCATCTTCTTCAATTCAAAAAAAAAAAAAAAAAAAACCAGCGGACGCACCAGCGTCCGCCAGTTTCTCACTGTGGGCCCCACCCATCACCCAAATGCATGATCCAACCCATTCATTGTGTCTAGGGGGTGGCCACGCCCCTATCCATGTTGACCTTTTCACCCCATGCATGCTATCATGCGATTACCACCATTAAGCGTCAGATGGACGGCGAAACAGAATATTCCGTGGGCCAAGCCAAAATCAATCTAAAACCAGTCATTTCTTACTGAAATTCCAAGAGAAATTCGGTGGACGGATTGGATTTCTCAAGTATCTAACGAAATGGGCCCCATAAGTACCACAGCGGAAGACGTCTGCGTAAGGCAGCCAGCGAACGGACGGCTCTGGTCCGTTTTTCGGTCGATAGTGGGCCCCACTCATGTCCTGTACGGACGATCTAAACCGTCCATCTTGTAGACAGCTGTGAATACTACAAAACCTAGGTGATATTTTTCAGCCATGCATGCACATGTGTGCGGTACAGAGATCACAAAAGGACTACCCTGGGACGTTCAAAATTGATCTTTTAGTGATTTCTTCTCTGGGCTTCGTCAATGGACGTTCAAAACTACCCATTCTTGACTGAAATTTCGTTCTGAATCCAATGGACGGAGTGGATTTTTCAGAAAATGCTTCTGTGGGTCCCACCGATCACAACAGCGAAATGGTGTGAAAGGTTTCGCACATCCGCGAAAACCGACTTTTCCAGGCGGTTTTGGCCCACCATCTTTGATCATATGGCAGATCTGAACCGTCTATCATGTAGAGAACCCAAGAAAGTATTAAGGGACAGTGTTTCTTTGGAATTTGAGCGAGGAAAATGGCGTGTTTCGAGGCACCGAACTTGGCTGCGAAAAAGCTTTCACTATGCATGCATAGCTTTCCAAATCAGATTCAAATCCGATTTTCACCACTCCAGCAGTTATATAAGGAGGTTTTGGACGTGGGGAGCATTCATTCAAGTCTTGGAAGGAAGATTCAGAGCTGGGAAGGAAGGCTCAGGTCGGACGTCTGCAAGAGAGAGAGTTGAGTTTGTTTATTTATTTTATTTTTATTTTGAGATATCTAGCCTATTCATGTTGGGCTAAACCTCCTAGCTAGGGCTAGGAGGTGAAGCTTGTAGTGAGATGGGAGAGTTTAATTTATGAATTTTTTATTTAATTTATGAATTGAATTAATGTTGATGCTAGTTTAATTAATGGCATGTTTTAGTCTTTAATGGTCTGTTGTGACTAAAATTACAATGGGTCTGCAATGGCTTTAATCATGTCCTTCTACTTTTATGTTTATGACGTCAGGACGTCTTGTTGTTCACCATAGTTTCCTGGGCATGGTTGGATCACGGTACCCTTCCTAACTCTCATACATGTGATTAGGTGGAAATTAGTTTAATTCTGTTGTTTTCCATAGTCTTTTGGGCATGGTTTGGTGATGGAATCCATTCTAATTCATATGCCTTTCATCTCTTTGAAAACTAGATCAACGGCAGTTCAGTAAATTCTATAATTCTTGAAGCAGGCATAAGATCTCCCTGATCTCTACAAGTGGATCCTCTGAATCCCTAGTTTCCTTTCCTCTGATTTCTATAAATTTTAGATTAATATTTTCACCATTATTCCTCAAATTACATTCAGTTTAGATTTCATCTTACCTTAGTTCTAGTTCTAGTTAGTTTTAGATAACGTACAAGTTTCAGTCCCTTGGGATTCGACCTCGGTCTTACCGAGTTATTACTACATCACAACCCTGCACTTGGGGAGTGAACAAGTACGTGTGCAGCCCATGTTTCCATGACCACATCATTCATCGTATTAGCAGCAATACTTCAATCCTAACCCTTACCATCTGTTCTTGTTTCTGTTGAATGAGGCTGCTGCTGTATTTCTATTTCTCTTAACTATCTGGACAAAGCCATACAAATGGGTTGGAATCTTTTTATCAGGAGGATTTCTGGGCCATCCCTCATCCACGGAGGGCGATCAATGACCTGGATCGTCAGACAATGGGCCTCAAATGTACAAAGTTCTTGTTGCTCCAGCAAACTACATATTTGCTGATGAGAATCCTATTACCTTTCATATATGTATGAATGTGTGTGTCACACACACACACACACACAAATGCCCCCAAGTAACAATCCAGTTTGAAAGTCACCACTATCAACAGCATGTGATAAGAACTGTGAGAATCCATAGTGAAAGAGGAATCCTAAATGGAAGATTTGTGAAGTGATAATCTAAACTTATCTCACACAATATGGAGTCCACAACAAAGGAATCACCCAATGCATGCATATACTATACAAGTCTATAATTCATACTTCAGATTCAAAGATAAAAGTGTTCCCTACAGTGTGTCATCTCAAGTGTTCCCTACAGAGTGGCTCACTTGTGTCATGCATTGGCACGATTTTTGGGCCCAAGGCCAAACATGGGAGGGCATGCACGTTAGAGTGGATGTCATGAAAACATCATGGTGGGGCCACAGAGGCCATTTGCACCACAATTGTCATGTAAACACTTGCACTCGATCATTTTCCATTTCGTATTGCATGCATATGCTACTTCATAAATCATATTCCGAGATAAAAGGTGTCAATTTTAAAATTTTTGATAGTTCAAAAACAGACAATAAAGAGCACAAATTCTGAAAGAGCACGAATTCTGATTATAAAGGCGTTATTTAGAGTTAAGCTTACCGCCATTGTCATGTTGAAACCGTTCCCATGATCTATTAGGGAAGATTCCATGCGTCACATAGGCACTGATTTTTGCTGCTCCATTATCAGCCAACACTTTCTACACGTATCAAATAAAAAGGCACCATAAGAATGGCATATTATATCCACAACAGCGCAATTAATGGGATAAACCCTGTAAGGTTCTAGTAATCAAATTCTAACATGTATTTGCATCACTAAGACATTATCATAATCATTAGCAGCAGCTAAGCCTTATACCAACCAATTGGGGTCCTCTAAATGAATCCTTTTCTGCCATTCCACTCCGTCAAGAGCCATAACTTCAGTTAGACCATACATCATTAATTCTTCTCTCACTAACTCCACCTATGTCATCAAGTCTTAATGACCATAGACATGCATTACTTATGTAGGAGGAACAGCTGAAGTTGCAAGTGAGGTGGTGTGTGCCATCATGGAAAATGGAGCCATTTATATCCAAGAATATTCTTACCTGGCATTCAACCAGCGTACGACCTGATTGTACTAAATCATCAACGATAACAATGTGACGGCCTTTGGGATCACCTTCCTTGAGGCGTACTATCCGTTGGTCACCTTCCCGAACTTTGGTGCAAATAATCTGAAGTCAGTTGTAAATTAGGTAATTGGTAGTAGCAAATAGGGTGTGTTTGGGTGCATTATCTGATTGAATTGTGATGACAAAGTCCAATAAATTTCAGACAACCAAATCATGATTTTGTTCCTTGGAATTTATATTGAGGGTTTGGGCTTCAAATTGCAATTCTATTACTTTCAAATCAGACTGCAATTTTAGGACTGCTTCCTCGTTACAAATACTAGGAGACGTATCAACCTTTTGTCATGCCCCTTGATTAATATGCATTTTCACAATTCAATTCACTGGTGCATGCAAACACAGGCATAATGAATGAAGTGCCTAATATCAGAATGTTCATTGATGAGGAACATTACCATAGGGAAATGCTGGAGCTGCTTATTGAATCTCTTCCATGCACCATCATCAGGAAAAGCAATGGATATCTAAAACAGCAAACCAGCATAGCTGATCACAAATTTGAAATCCCAAAAAACCATTTACCATTGTTGTCTGTATCCCACTGTAAAGTTCAGTGTAAGCCAATCATTTAAAAATACAGGTGGCTTGAAAAAATTCAAATAACAACATCCTAAATCAACAGAAAAAAATAGCTTCCGGGAACAACAGCGCGGTTACATTTCTCAAGAACATAGGAAAATAACTAGTATGAAGTAATTCTGGTTCTGGTTTCCATACCAGAGTCCCATTTGACTTTGAGACCATACCCTTGAGAAATTCATTTGGCAGGCTGGCACAAAAAATCCAGCCTGGCATCCGCCGAACATAAACAAAGTCAAGAGCTTCAAGTGCAATAAAATCAAATGGCACCATGAAACAGAAAATTTTCATTTCATATGAAGCTTACGATTTAGCAGAATAACAGTTCATTGCTGACATGAAATGAGTTCTGATGTTTTCCATCTTACATTATCAGAATCAGGGAGCTCCTGAAGCCTATTCTTAAGCAAAGGCACCCCACTCTCAAAGCATGGTAAAACCTTGTCACCGAAGTAGAATCTCTCCTGAAAGACATCAAAGCAAGAAAAGAAAGAAGAAAGAAAGACAAAAGTTGGTATATTACCAGTTTGGGGAAGGACCTTTTTTTAAGGGTATTTAGGGTGGACCTAGATTAATAATAGACTACATTGGGGTGTGTACGGTTACACCAGATATTATGAACTTTCACAATTAATCAGTCTAATTTGGTGCAAACTTTTATGATATTCCATGAAATTTGGTGCAACCAAACACACTCTTAGAGATGGAAAGTGATTGTAATATATACAATGAATATGCTACTGCTATTTGAAAACTTCTCAGTACTGACCTGCAAGGCATGGATATCAAAGATCACTAAACTAGTGGGCCCACCCCTTGAAATAGGAATATTCGACAAGATTCTGGCAAGAGTGAATGCTGTTGCAACATCTCCTTCTTCTTCCATTCGCTCAGATGATCCCGTCGGGAAAAAAGGAAGGACCAGTGTAAACGATGAGATAAACATCCTTGGTAAAGCATATATAACGGAGAGCTGCTCAAAAATTACTCCAGGGGAGCTAAATGAGGCCAAAAAAGCTACATGCTGGCCACGAATGCCATGAGCATTAGAAATGAATAAGTTCGGGAACCCATCTTCAAATGTTCTGAAGCATGAAAATGAAAGAAGTTTCATCAGAAGGCGACAAAGACATGTATAAAATTCAAAACTTGGACATCCATAAAATACTATGGAACTGGAGGAACTCATGTTTTGTTATGGTAAAACGTGAATTGTCCACGAGATGCATGTTAGAAACTTTATGTTAAAGTAACACCAAATTCTATTTTTGAAGATCACAAGCATATTATTATTTATTTTATTTTTTTTCTATCAAGAAGTAAAAATAACGATTTGCTGACATTATGACTCGAACAAGGAAAATTTTCAAGAAAAGCTTGAGCCAACCTACTGTAGTGAAACAAAGGGTCCCAAAACCACTACCAGAAGCCTGTATTTGACCTCTGCAAATAAAAATGAAAATAAAAACCGAATGATAATGCATTCCTATAAATAGAAGAATTGGCCCTGCATATGAACAGTTGAGACTGTCCTTGAATTAATAGGGGCATTAGTTTTCTTTTGTTTCCTATGACGGAACTGAATTTTCTATGACTGTGACACCTATAGAGCCTTGTTGGTGTGATGCCTTAAGAGTTTTAAACAGCAACTCTACACACACACAATCAGCAATTCCCCATCTTTAGAGATCAATTGCAGCTTTTCTTCTCCATTGCTGATTTATGGTGCACTAGAGATCAAACTGTGGCACATTGGGAATAAATTTCAGCTTTTATTGGAAAATATTTTTTATACCAAAGTTCGCATTTGTTTCAATTTTTGCTGCATCCATCCGTCAACTGATCAGATGATCACTTTCAGAACAACCTCCCCGACCAGAAATCGCTCTGAACCTCTGAAGATTCTTCCCATCCTTGGACTTCACATCCAGCCTAGCTTTTGGATACATCTTTGCAGCTTCTGCTACACAAAACCAAATAAGATTCTTCTGCCTTCTTCTCTAGAATTTAAAACACAAAACCAAATAAGATTCTTCTGTCTTCTCCTCTAGAATTTAAAACATTAGGTTAAAGATGATACCCCCCCCTCCCAAAAAAAATAAAAAAATAAAAAAATAAAAAAATAAAAATAAAATAATAAAATAAATAAATAAATAAATAAAATTCTATGAGGACATTTATTTTATAATCAAGTGGATAGTGGATACAATCGAATGTCAACAATTCTGCTTTCGATTCATAAGAGGGTTGACTTGCTAATTCCTAGAGTTCATAGAACACATGAACATATCATATCCGAGGACACTGCAGAGCTAATTGGGGCTTGTCAGTAAGGAATGGCACGAGATGGAAGGTTGACTTTGCAAGTGTCACTACTTACTAGGCCTGTTCCCATGCCAAAGGTGCAACTGTGAAAATCCATGACACTGACTTGCAAGCCATTGAGACAATGATGAAGGTGAATGGAAGAAGCCATGAAAAAACACTCTAACACTTTGTAAGTCCTTAATAATTTTATGTTGTTAAAAAGAATGATATCATGACACAGATGTGATTGGTGCATTTCAGCATGCTAGAATCATTCAACCGTGTGTTGAACCCTGGAGAAGCAAACTTGATATAGGCCCACAGCCCACCTAAGGGTCCAACATGTGCTTATTTTGAGCTGCTTATTGTGAGATTTGGGACCTAAACATCAGATATTACAGTAAACATTTGTGGATGATAGGAGAGCTGATGTGGAAGATATGATTGAAGATTTTTGGGGTATTTAGTACATCTGCTTTCTTGGTGTTGTGTAACTTGTTTTAAGTCCTATAAATAGAGTTATTTTTCCCTCTCTACTAAAATATTTCTTGCGAAGTATTTCTTTGCCATTTGGGTATCAAGATCCCATTGACTTGATAGCCAGGTTGCCCCAAAAATCTACATTTTCTACACCCTTAACATGTTTACATCATAACAAAGAAAGAGAATTATAGGTTACTAATGCATAAGGATGTGAAAAGTGCCATGATGCACCAATCTGTACAATTGGAGTCCATGGCTCGGCAATCCTAACCATTGGTTTGATCATTGGCAATTGGTGCATTTTAGTGGGCTGGCTTGTAATTGAGAAGAGAATGCAAAGTGAACTCACCTTGGTGCATTTTAAGTGCCTTCACTTGGCATGCCTCAGTTGGAGCTGTTCATCCTTTGGCCCCACATTTGATAAAGCAAACTGTTTTCCAGGTCACAGACATTTCTTTTTCTTTTTCTTTTTTTAATTATTTTTTTATTTTTAATGTGGACTTTGAGACTAATATCATTTAAAAAAGTGATTCCTGATTGCAGCATTCAGTGGCTGGATAAATTTGGACCGGTTCACCAATTAGGCCGCACTGGGTAAAGCCCACAAAGTACCTACAAGGGTCCACTTTCTCAGACATGGGAGAAACAATTTAACATCCATGAAATCCACCCATCCATCAGGTACACCCATAGTTAGCTAAATGGTTTATGGCCAAAAAAAAAAGAAAAAGAAAAGGGTATGGGAGTGTCTATGCTTATTTCAGTCTCGATCATTAAAAATGCTGTAAAAAATTCAGACAAATACATTGAGATGCCAAATATTCAAGAATGAAAAGTCCATGTATGATACGGTATGGACTAAGAAAACGGAATGAAAAAATGGTTACATATGTAAGTGCATATGTGTACATGTATATTATCTATAAATAAGGATACTATAGAAAACCTTAATTAACCTAATTAGGATTTCTACATGTTGAGGAATAATGTATGTAGGTAGCTGAATTGGTACTCTTTGCCTCTCTCAAATCCTTCCTTTTCAGGTAATCCTCATATAAAGCAATCCTTCTCTACTAAAAATGTTTAACCTTCTCAATTTTATTAATGGGTGGTGATCACCAATCTCTATTTTTCTTTTAAATTGCCCATAAGTGTTTTTTTTTTTTTTTTCCTTAGTTGAAAAAAATGTGTTTAATTCAGTGAGCTTTTTTTTTTTTTGTTTTTTTTTGTTTTTCTTGCGTATCTTCAGAAATATACGAATTTTAAACATTTAATATATTATATGATTTTCTTTTTCCAAAAATTCAGAGTTCTGCTAACTTTGGGTACACCACCCCTTGTTTGGCCTTGATCCCAAAAATCAGGCTGACTCAACATTCGGGTGGGCCACCCCACAGTGAACAACATAAAATTATGCCAAAACCCCGTAGAGTAAATTCATATGGTATGGGCCACTTGAGTTTTGGAATAGTGTGAATTTTGGCCAATTCTTTCATCCCGATGAGGTAGATAACAGGAATGGATTGGACGGCATATAAACACCATGGTAGGCCTTACACAAAATTAATGGTGGGTTTGCTCATCCCAACTGTTTCCTACTGTTGCCTGCTTGAGTTTTGGATAATCATGATTTATGGTTCTAGGGTGACCATGAGGCCGCTTACCTGATGGATGGGTTGGATGTCATTAAAGTTCCACACATGTGGATCTAGGTTACACTAGTGTGGTCAAACTCCATATGTTATCATGCTACAAGACTACTCTCGTAAAACAAGAGTTTTTTATATATAAGTTGGGCTCATAAAAAACAAGAATTGTGATGATGAAGCTTCAAAATGTCTTTTTCCTTTTCTTTTCTTTTGAGAGAGAATTGCTTCTAACTATCTCAATGTATTGTATCTGGGCAATGTGATTTAAAAAAAGGAAGAAGAAGAAGCTGCAACAAGATGGCAGCTTATTGGCAAGTATCATTTGCATTGGTTTGTATCATCAATACTGTTAAATACAAACACACGGTATCAGAATGAATTGTCCATGCATTCCTCCTCAAATGATTTTAATGAAATTCAATATTATTCCAAGATCAATAATAGCAGAATGTATCCTACCATAACGGTAACCTATTAAGATTGCCGTTCAAACAAATAATAATAATAATAACAAGGAAAAAAGAAAATTAAGAGTGGGAATATATCAGGATAAATTCATATGATGACTATGATGACATGACACATGCGATGATATTTCAAACTCTGATGACGATTGTGAATGTTAGCAGGCCGATTCTAATTGCTAATCAGGACTTTCATTTGCCAGGCACCACTTCGATTTAGCCACAACCCAGACATCAAGCCCCTCCGACAATCATAATCCTGCAAGCAAATAACTAAAGGAAATTTCGCAACGGGTAACACAAAGCAAGCAAAATCCCTCCGATCGGGTAATATTCAAGCACTACCTAATGCATAGTTGGGCCCACAGGACGAACGACCCACGTTACAAGCCAGCCCCCTCACAAGCACTGGTCACAACTAGTCTCATAGATCATTATTTCCCACTTTCCTACATCAGGACACAAAACCCTAGCCCTAATTCCTCAGACACCACCCTAATTCAAACAGAAACGCAATAGTAAATGCAAAATAACGAATTTCATTCGTCCATTAATCAAATCAAGAGCACTCACCTCCACCTAATGCTCCTCAGCTCGATCCCATCATACTCCGCAGCGACCCGCTCAGCAAGTGCCTTCGTCTCCGCGCAGTAGAAGAGGCAGATCTTCTTCGACCTCTTCGAAGAGGAATGATCCAGGGCTGCCGCTACCGCCATTGGATTTGCAGAAGGGCCATGGATGAGATGGATCCGATCGTTCTCGAGATTCCATGGATGAGAGTTTTCGAAGCTCTTGAGCTCGGATCGGATGATTTTCTGCTTCTTCTGCTTTGAGAGGAAGACATTGAGATCTGGCTTGGAGAGATGAAGAGATGGCGGGGTTTTTATAAGGGTAGGGAATTCACGTGAGAGAGCGGGGGTGGCCCGTGACGGGGTTGCCGCCATTTCTGCTTTTCTTTCCGCCTCCGACGCGGGAGAGTTGAGAATCCAGAGAGCGTCGATGCTCCGCAACAAGAAGAGCAGAGGCCTGAGAGTCTTGAAAAGCGACGCGGATTGCCCGCTGAGACTGCCGGTAGCGACTGGCTACTGGACGGTGCTATGTGGGCCCCACCATGTTCTATATGTTTTATCCACGCTGTCCATTGATTTTCCATATCATTTTAGGGCAAGAGACGATGAATACGGGGGACAAAAATCTCATGTGGACCACACCACAGGAAACGGTGGGGAATGAACGCCCACCATTAAAAACTTTTTGTGGGGTCACATAAGTTTGGATAAAGCTTATATTTGTGTTTTTACTTAAAAACAGGCCTGTTTTACCTAATCAAGAGGTTGGATGGCAAATAAACATGACAATGGGCCCTAAGAGGCTTTTAATGGTAGGCATTTAATAAACACTATTTTTCTCTGGTGTGGCCCACATTAGATTTAGATGTACCTTATTTTTCGGGTCATGCACTAAAATAATGTTTCAAAATGGATGGACGGCGTGGATAGAACACGTTCATCATTGTAAGTCCCACAGAGTACCGTCCAGTAGCGACCTGGCTACTGGCAGTGTCAGGACTCAGTACGTAAATAGGCAATCCTTGAATAGGAATTATATGGTACATGGCCAGCACCTTTTCCACGATACACACGCTTTTTAGTTCTGATAAGTTGGGTCCAAGATTTCGGTAATCGAGACCGTTGATTTGTTGAATCCCACAGTCGTGACAATCATGTCAGAACTGATACTTGGATCTTTTCATTCGAGTGTGGATTCTTGTTACATTTCTCTTCTTAACCGTTCTTAACTTTCTATCTGTTGAATACGAATCGAGAGTTGTATGGATCTGTAATAAATATTGTGAGACACGACATACCAACGGTCTGGATTAAGGGGATGTCCAAAATGTGCAAAGATACGTGTAAAAACACGTGTGAAATGTGCAGAGATGCGGACTGCATTTTCATCAAAAGAATCGTACGGGAACTTCGGTAGGGTGGAGCTATCTCACTGCATTTCACGAGTAGGAAGAAAGGCTTTATCATTTGAGACCATCGTGGAGTGGGCCTGGATGGCTCACCGGACGGGGTTTGGCTAGCCACGCTGTGGTCGGTGCTCCGTGGGCCCCACCATGATGCATGTGTTTTATCTGCACCATCCGTCCATTTTTTATATCACTGTAGAGAGTATACCAAAATGAGACAGATCTAAATCTCAGGTGGACCACACCGTAGTAATTGAATACCTACATTGGATGGTGTAGTTACATGATATATGCAAGCTCTCAAATCAATTACGAGGAAGAGTGCAGCAACTAATGGAGGAAAATATTTATTATCATTCACGGCCATTTTCGTAAGAAATGAAAAATCAAACACGCTCTTAAGGCCCACTGTAACGTTTATTTGACGTCCAACCTGTTGATTAGATCCTACGGTGGTAAATCAATCGTCACTGTTTCCTGTGATGCGTTGAACTTCGAGATTTGAATCAATCTTATTTTTGGGCTCGTATCATAAACGGCGTATATAAAACACATAAATTACGGTGGGATCCACGGAGAATCGACTTCTAGCTACAGGCTAGTGGTAGGGTCACTGGCCACAGTATTTCAACATCACATCTGTGAGAAAATCCTAGCCATTACTTTCAGAATTTTGAAGAAGACCATTGACTGTTTTATTTTCCGCGTTGCTTTGTAACTGTAGGCCGCTGTTTAGGGAAGCGGCTTGCCCGTGACCCCGTGCACATAAATACACTTGTTCCTGGAACTGTGTGAGGCCCACAGAGATGTCCGTGACAAAACCACTCCGTCCATCTGTTTTTGAAGGCCACAATAGATCAGTTCTAATACTCAGGCAGATAAAAAAACCCAGGTCGGCTACACCAACGAAAAGTTGAAACAGAAGCTTTACTGGAGCTGCCCTTGATGTTTATATGACATCCAAGCCGTTTATAGGGTTATTACCACTCAGATAAACTGTAGATTCGGATCTTCTTGTTGTATGGCTTGCATGAGTTTTAGATTTTCCTGATTTCCAGACGCTTGTGACTGAGTCCTATATTGTTCTTTTTAAACAGATGGACAGAGTAGATTTGTCATGGACATATTAGAGCACCCCACACAACGCCGGACGTACAGGAATATTTGTGTCTACAGTTTATCTAAGGGGTGATAACCCCACGAGCATTTGGATGAAATATAACATCACGGTACGCTGAAAAAAGGTTTCAACGGTGGACGTTTTTTGGTGTGGCTGACCCGAATTTTGGATTGTATTCCTGTTCTATTGTGGTCTTTCAAAACCGATGGACGGAGCGGCTTTGTCACTAACATTTTCATGGGGCCCACACAGCCTAGGCACACTGTGCCCGGGGGTGAGAGGCAATTAGAGGTGGGCATCTGAGTCGAGTCGGACTGGATTGTGTCCAACTCGATTCAGTCTGAAATTTTTAATGAATTGACCTGAACTTGACTTGATTCGATCCGAGACTAAGTCTGGGTGATCCGACTTGATCTAATCTGTTACACTGCTGACCTGACCAGAACCAAATCAGATCAAGTTGGGTACGGATCGGATCCAATGTTCCAGTGTTCCGTTTTATTTTATTTTATTTTTGAAAATTTTTAAAAAATAAAAAATTATTATTTTCACCGTTGAAAATTTTGTAGGGCCTACCATAACGTTTATTTTTCATCCAATCTGTTAATAAGGTCACAATTACATAGATGAAGAGGAAAAATAAATTTTATATTAATCTGAAACTTCTGTGACCCCTAAAAGAGTTTCAATGGTAGACGTTCAACCCCTCATTACTTTTTGCAGTGTGGTCCACTTGATCTTTAGATCTGTCTTTTTTCGACTCAAGCCTTAAGACGAGCCTGCCAGATAGATGGACGGTTTGAATATAACACATATCTCATGATGGGACTCACAGAACTTGTTGACGTCAATACACAACTGGTGCGTAGTACACCTGACAATTTGCTTCCTAACGTCACGTAAATACACCAGTGTCAGGAATCAGTGCTCGAGGGTTGAGAGTCAAGGTGGGCATGCTAGACCCGATCCAGTGGATTTGACCTGATCCGACTTGACTCGGTATCGTTCTGAACAGAATCAATAGCTTAGCTTGGCCTGATCGAGTCTTTCAATCCAGATCCATTCTTTTTCCGGGTCGAATTCGAATAGTGGTGTATCTGGACAGAACTGATCCAAAAACTCGGACCGAAAGGGTTCGACCCGACCCGACCCAGTATGTAAATAGAGCTTTATTTTTGCAAAATTCTCTTTCTCTATAAAGATTTACTGCCGACACATATTTTCAAAAAAAAAAAGTTTTACCGCCCAACCTTTCACTTGGCGCAAAAAAACCCAACTGTCTTTATGTCTGTTTATATCTCTTTGTATACGTCTCTTCCTTTCTATTGAAAAAGAAGGCTAGCTGGACGTCTTCTGGTAGCTCAAATATCTCATTTTCTATCGTTGGTGTTGCTGTGTTTTTATGGGACGGCTTCCCTAAGGCGGACCTTCCTTCACCTGCACAATCAACAACGTCAAGGTGACCCTGGCTAGAGCCGGGGAACCTCCAATGCTTAAGTCAGTCGTCTGATCAGTAGCATAGGGCTTATCTCAGTTCAGTACCGCGTACCTTCTTCCGTTCCAGGCTTGGAGATTTATACAGTTTGCCAATCCTCATCCTCAGAGAATTCTTCTCCTGATTATTCGGAGACTTACTCCTTTCCACAGATTGCTTTCAATCCCGAGAATCTCGGGATTCGCTACCGTATTCCTGGATTTCCGTAGAGTAGTATCTGTTCTTGTTCCGCCACTTGCTATCTCGGCCAGGTCGTTACCGACTCTGGGAGAGTCTCGGCCAGGTCGTGACCGACTCTGGGAGAGTCTCGGTTAGGTTGTTGCTGACTTGGGGAGAGTCTCGACCGACGCAGGAGGGTGGGTTCTTGGCCTTTATACGGACGGAATAATCTCGATGTTTATCTGTCATTCCTTGTTCCGTGACCGACAGAATCAACTCGTTGAGTCGATCTTGTTCTATCAACTATGTGGCTTGAACACGCTCGGCCTTTAGTGGGCTTTTGCAGACGAGGTCATCACTCTGACAGAGTGACTTTAATCATCCCTTGCTTATGCCTCCTGGCCTATCCTTTGTTCCGTCGGTGTTGTCTCGGACTCTTCAGGCAGTGTCAGCAGAGCCGACCTACTTAAATCCGAGTCTCCGAACTTAACACATTTCTCCCCAACAGTTAGGTTCTGAAGCTTCATGCGATTTATTTGTTGGAGAGATGTATATATGGAGAAATGGTGTATAGCTGTACACGGAAGAGAAAAAGAGAGAGTCGTAGCAGCATTGATTGAAGAGTGGAAGCGGATGGCGTATTGAGTAACTCAGTACCCTAAGCGTACTGAGTAAATTCTATAGGGTCTACTGTGATTTATGTATTTTATCCACTCCATCCATCTATTTTATCAGATAATTTTAGAGCTTGAGCAAAACAATGAAGTATATATAAACCTCAAATGAAAACAGTGTGAATTGAATATCTACCGTTGAGAATTTCTTGGGGCCATAGAAGTGTTGGATCAATCTTGTATTTATTTTTTCCCCTTCATCCATGTCTGATCGTATGCACAGGTTTAACAAGAAGTAAATATCACTGTGGCCCCTAAAAAGGTTTCAACGGTGGAAATCATTATTCCAACTGTTTCCTATAGAATGTTCCATTTGATCTTTGGGTACAATTAAATTTTAGTCTCAACAATAAAAATAAGATGAAAAATGGATGGACAGTGTGGATAGATCATATACATTCAGGGTGGGCCCAAAAAAGTTTAATTGAGTACACAATCCCAATCATTGAAGAATGGTTGACCGAAGCAGTTGTTTACATGCTATAGTCTTGTCCATTAGACCCATGTTGACGGAAGCAAATTGGGTGGTGTACGAAGCGGATTGGGTGGTGTAATGTCAGTGAGTTTTGTGGGTCTGATCATGAGGTGTGTGTTATATACAAACCATCTATCCATTTGGCAATATCATATTAAGGCGTAGGTAAAAAAAAGACAGATTTAACTATTAAGTAGACACACTACGAACAACAGTGAAGGATTGAATGCCTACCATTGGAAGGATTGAATGCCTACCATTGAAACTCTTTTTAGGTTCAAAGAAGTTTTGGATCAATATTAAATTTATTTTTCCTTTTCATTTAGGTCTTTGTGACTTGAATGGAAAATAAACATTTTGTGGCCCTACAAATGGTTTAACGGTAAAAATTATTATCTCTATTGCTATTTATGATGTGATCTAGATGATCTTTAAACATAATTCCTTTTTTGGATAATACTCTAAAATGATCCCTAAAAATAGATGAACAATGTAGATATAATAAATACATTACCGTGGGCCATGAAACTTTCATCTCCTTTGAATCGTTCGTACAACTCGGAGGTCGAAGAGCGAGTGCTCCTCTTCGCACGACACGTACACCAGCCAATCCACTTCCCAAGTTGACTGGTTATATGAGAGAGAACGAGAGTCTGGTGGACGCACGCGTTTCGTCAGGGGAGATAGGTCCACCTTTTTTTAAAAGCAAAATAAAAATGCCAGTGTGCTACACGTGTGTTGGCGTACGCGTACAGTGGGTGTGGATTTTGCTGACGTGGATGAAAAGATTGAGCGTGTGTGAGATCTGCACCGTCTATCACGTCGGTCACGCTTTGTTTTGCCTTTAGCTTGCCATTAGAACCTTGGAAATTGTGCATGAAATCCACGCCGTTGTGTGTGTATGCCATCCCATCCATTCATTCTCGCGGCTCACCGTTGTGTGGATGAAAGGATGGCCACGAACTCATGTGTGGCATGCCACTTGAATTTAATGGTTCTAGGTGTAATTTTGAATTGTTCTTTTTGGTGTGGCCCACCTGTGTATTGGATCGGCCTGGGTTCTGGGACCCTCAGTGAAAGCGTGGGTTCGTACCTGATGGATGGAGGAGATCATATGCATTCTAGTACAGTGTATTAAAATGGAGGGTCAAAAAAAAAAAAACATTTCCATCCTCCATCCCTTCCTTTCTTGGGCTAATGAGTTACATTGGTCCATTGGCAGCCTCAACTTCAAGCGCCCTGTCTTCTTGGTAAGATCAAGGACCGCATCCAAAAGCTCCCCCACTGTCCCATTGATTTTCTTCCCCAAAACAAGAAGGTTAGTAACTCAATAGCAGCAACGCCTGCATCCTCCTCTGTTCTTAATCAAGTGTCGCCTGATGGAGATACCCTTCCCCATAAGAGAGCTAGAAAGATTAGTGATGACTTTGATAAGGTTGCTTCTTCATCCCAAGCAGAGGATGCTCAAGCAATGGCAGTAAATACCAATCTCCCAAGCAATGATTCTATTACTGCTAATAAACAAATTTATTGTGAAAAGAACCGCTCTAAACTTTGCTCGATCTGATCTAACTCGCTTTTCATGATCAAGTTAGAGCCAGATCGACTCAGGAAAGCAGGGGTTCAAGTCGGTCCGAGTCAGATGACCCAGACTCGGTCCTAAATTAGTCCGAATTCAAGTTAGCCCATATAAATTTCAGACCGAGTCGAGTTGAACCCAATCCAATCCAATCCAACTCCGTCCGATACCCAGCTCTAATTGAGAGGAGACGAATTGGATACCCGGCTCTAATTGAGAGGAGACGAATTGGATAGGACACCCATGATGTATTTATTTCATCCATGATGTCCATCTATTTTTTTAGGTTATCTTATGGTATTAAATAAAAAATGATGTATATCGATATCTTAAGTGGACAACATTACAAGAAATAATGTTGAATGAACGTTGTACAGATCGGTGCGGTTCGGATTAGCCATTGACCCAAACTCGACTCGTTGTATGATCGGATCTGAGTAGGCCTACCCGATCCAATCCGATCCTAAAGACAACGTTAGTTAGTAAGGACATAAATCAACCGTCATACATAAATGCATTATTTTTCTGCTCATGACAAACAAAAGATATAAATTTATTTATACAAGGAGTATAATTGAGATGAACAAATGTCTAAACCAAAAGGTTAGAACTAAAAATTAACGTATTCAAAGAAAATAAATAATAAAATTAAGGGGAGTTGTCAGCACTGTATCATCAAATATAACGTTGGATCGTGTGGTTTAACTAAATGCAACAAGCAAGATTAACCGACTCGGTATAAACAAGCTGGAAGCAGGTTGTGTCCTACGAGCTCTTTGGGGGCCACTTTGATGTAAACGTATTATCCGCTCTGTCCATAACTATTTAAAGATCATTTTACAATATAAAACAAAAAATAGGTGGAACAAAGCTTAAGTGTGTTGGATAAAATGTTGAATTAAATAGACTATAAAAATCGAGAACCAAAAAAGGAAAATAAATTTAGAGAAAGAAAAACTTATTGAATTGAGTCGAGGCGTGACTGAGTCACTCGGCTTGAAATCGAATTTGCTCCCCTTGGACAGCGTCCCAAGTGCAACAGGTTTCCAGAGCAATCGACCTCCAGGATACAACGACTATGACCCGGTCCCAGCGGTGCACTCACTGTACACGGGCTCGAACCACTTGCAATTTAATCCGAAAGTGCTGAGTTGACTCAGCAATGAACTCAGTAACAAAACCGTATTAGAGAGAGTTTTATAAGGCAGGAAATTTTTCGTATGTTGAAACTGGAATCGGAAGTCTTTATATAGACTTCGAAGTGGTGCATAAGCACCCTTTACAAAAGGTTAGGTCCGTTGGGTTTAAACCCAACAGGGGCGACCAACCGGAAGGGAAGCATCTCTCTGGTTTAAAAACGAAAAGGCGCAAGTGCGAGTACACTCTCGCACATACAGTCCTGCGAGTACTCATACACACACACCCACGCGAGTACACTTACACCGCACCCGCACTCGCACCCGCGCCCAGCCCAGCCCGTCCCGTCCCGTCACGTCGCGCACACGGACGCGGACTCGGACTCGGCTCGGCTCGGCTCGGCACGGCACGGCTCGGCTCGGCGCGCGCGCGCGTGTGTGGTTAATGGCATAGATTAGAGCTATTGGCATAGCCCCCCACAGGACCAAATTCACATGCCCTCTGAAAGGGGCTCAAGCCCTAGGCAAAAAGTCTATCATATAAACAAGAGAATTTCTCTTGTCAAATCCGATGTGGGACAAAACCAACACCTCAAAAATACCAAAATTTAAATGTGGAGGGAAAACACCGAAATTTGAAAATTCAAATTTTTAATATTATTTTAAAACAAATACAACAATCCCCCACATGTTTTAAAATAAAATGCTTTCGGATTAAAGCGAAATAGTTGTGCAATGGTGCCGGTGTCACCATAGACTTGAACCGACATTAGAGTAAGCAAGACAGGTCTACAAGAATCAGGTGACACCATAGTCTTGAACCTGAATCCTTTTAATGTAGATCGCAAGTACATGCCACTCACACAACTCTTACTCTGCAAGTGATTCTGTGGTTCGGTGCGTTTCGGCCATACACCATTACCTGGATTTCATGAGTGCTCTAGAGAATTCGCCTAGATTCTCATAGGAAGCGGCCTCCACCTCCACACCCATATAGGTGAATTCCATCAAGTGTATGCAGCAACTGTATACACCACCAAATATATGGCTATGGATCCATTAAGAGTTCTAAAAACTCATCCTTCTGCGTTGCTGCTCGCACTGTACACCATAGAAGGGGCTCATATAACTCAGTGCAATCGTCTACCTCGTGTCTTGTTGTTTACCCATTGAACCTATCTCATGGGATCTCCACTTGTATAGGTTGGGTTACCAACACTGGCAGCTCATATATTAGGCTCAGCCCCATTCCCTTCGATGTATCATTGACTAACTTTTTAGATAGTACTTTAGTCAGAGGATCTGCTAGATTCTTTTCTGACCTCACAAAGTCAATAGATATGACTCCATAACGTAACATATGTTTCACTATGTTGTGTCTGAGTCTAATATGCCTGCTTTTTCCATTATATATTTTACTTTTTGCTTTCGCTATAGCTGCTTGACAGTCACAATGAATAGATACGGCCGATACAGGCTTTGGCCACAATGGTATATCAGCTAAGAGATTTCTAAGTCATTCAGCTTCTGATCCAGCCTTTTCTAAGGCAATAAACTCGGATTCCATAGTCGACCGAGCAATACATGTCTGCTTGGTGGACTTCCAAGAGACTGCTCCTCCACCCAAAGTGAAGACATATCCACTAGTGGATTTTGTCTCATCTGAATCACTGATCCAGTTAGCATCACTATATCCTTCTAATACAGTAGGATAACCATTATAATGTAAACCATATGTCATATTACCTTTTAGGTATCGCAAAATTCTAGACAATGCATTCCAATGTTCTTTTTCAGGGTTATGTGTATATCTACTTAGCCTTCCTACTGCAAAAGCTATGTCAGGTCTAGTGCAGTTTGTGAGATACATGAGACTACTAATTATTCTGGAATATTCTAATTGAGACACACTATTTTCTGTATTCTTCATGAGAGTCACACTATAATCATAAGGAGTACTGACAGGTAAACAGTCAAAATGGTTAAACTTTCTCAATATCTTCTCAATGTAATGAGATTGTGATAATATAATAACACCATTTTTCCTGGTTACTTCAATACCCAATATTATACTTGTCTCTCCTAAGTCTTTCATGTCAAACTTATATGACAAGAATTTCTTAGTTGCATTAACTAATTTAATATTAGTTCCAAAAATAAGCATGTCATCAACATAAAGACATATGATAACATAATCATTTCCAGAAATTTTACTATATACACATCTATCTACATCATTTATATGATAACCATTTGATTTTAAAACACCATCAAATTTTTCATGCCATTGTTTAGGAGCCTGTTTTAAACCATATAGTGATTTAATTAGTCTACATACTTTATTTTCTTTACCTAATATCTTATAACCCTCAGGTTGCTCCATATATATTTCTTCTTCTAAGTCTCCATTTAGGAAAGCAGTCTTAACATCCATCTGGTGTACCACTAGTTTATATATGGAGGCTATCGCTATTAAGACTCTAATAGTTGTAATCCTAGTTACAGGGGAATATGTATCAAAATAATCTATTCCTTCCTTTTGTTTAAAGCCTTTCGCTACCAACCTAGTCTTAAACTTATCGATAGTTCCATCTGGTTTTAGTTTCTTTCTAAACACCCATTTGCAGCCTATTGGTTTGTTACCAGGTGGTAGGTCTACAAGTTCTCAAGTATTATTTGATATAATAGATTCTAACTCATCATTTATTGTTTCCTTCCAAAAGGTTGCATCTGGAGAGTTAATAGCTTCTATATAAGTTGTAGGATCATCTTCTACTAAGAATGTGAAAAAACCATCTCCTAGGCTAGTTTCTTTTCTAACTCTAATACTTTTTCTTGGTTGTATCTCTTCTACTACTTTCTCGTAAGCCTTTTTACTAGTAGACGCAATATCTGATTCATTAACTTTTTCTATTCCTATAGATTTAGATTTCATAGGGAATACGTTCTCAAAGAACTCTACATCCCTAGCTTCTATAATTGTATTGGGATCTAGAATATTATCCTTAGTTTTTAAAACTAGAAACCTATAGGCCGCACTGTTTTGTGCATACCCTATAAATACACAATCGGTCATTTTAGGACCTAATTTTCTTTTCTTAGTTTCAGGCAATCCTACTTTAGCAAGACACCCCCACACTTTAATATATTTATAACTAGGAATATGATTCTTCCAAAGTTCATATGGTGTTTGTTCAGAAGATTTAGATGGAATCCTGTTTAGGATATAACAAGCAGACAGAATTGCTTCTCCCCACATATTTGAGGGTAAGCCTGAACTATTTAACATGGCATTCATCATTTCTTTTAGAGTTCTGTTCTTACGTTCTGCTATTCCATTTTGTTCTGGTGTATAAGGAGATGTAGTTTCGTGAATTATTCCATTCTTTTCACATAATTCTCTAAATTCAGAAGATTCATATTCACCTCCTCTATCTGTTCTAAGTCTTTTAATTTTTATATTTAATTGATTTTCAACTTCAATTTTGTATTTAGAAAAAGCATCTAAAGCTTCATCTTTGTTCCTTAATAGATATACTCTAGTGAATCTAGAGTAGTTATCTACAAAAGTTATATAATATCTTTTTCCTCCTCTAGACATGTGATTTCTAAAATCACCTAAATCATTATGTATCAACTCTAATAGAACAGATGATCTTTCTATTTGTTTAAAGGGTTTTCTAATAAATTTTGATTCTACACATGTTTCACATTTTTCAAACTCTTCATTAGATATATTAGGTAATAAACCTAATCTTTTCATTTTCTTTAAAGATGCCACATTCACATGACCTAATCTATTATGCCATAGATAAAAAGGTTCAACGATATAAACAGAACTAGATGTTTTCTTATTATCATTGGATACATTTACAATGAATAAACCATCGCTACAGTACCCCTTATCAACAAAGATTCCATTTTTAGTCATTACAAGCTTATCTGAATTAAATACTAATTTGACACCAGCCTTATTGAGGAGCGAACCAGAGACCAAGTTTCTTCTAATGTCAGGCACATGGAGGACATCATTTAACATTAGAGTCTTTTCAGAAGTGAGTTTCAGAAGTACTTTCCCTTTCCCTACAACTGGAGACGTTCTAGCATTTCCCATGAACACCTGTTCATCATCTCCTGATACTTGGTAGGAGGTAAACATGCTACGATCCTTGCACACGTGTCTAGTTGCACCAGTATCTAGCACCCACTCCAAGTTGTTTACAAGGAAGACTTCTGACACCACAGCCACTACTATGTCAGACTCATTGCCTGTTTCTGTAAGATTAGCTTGCGGCTTATCTTTATTTTTCTTAAGCCTGCAGGTTTTAACATGATGCCCAGGCTTTCCACAGTTGTAGCAGTTTCCCTTTTTCTTGAATTGATTGTTTGCATTCTTCTTTTTGAGCCTGCATTCATTTGCATAATGTCCAGGTTTGCCACAATTATGACAGTTGCCATTTTTCTTATTATTTGTCCGACTTGATTCCACAAGATTCGCTTTTGAATCTATCTCATTTTTATTTCCTTTTTGGTCCCTGATTCTATTGGCCTCCTCTATTCGTATGTGTACGATAGTGGTTTCCAAAGAAACACCGTTCTTTTTATGTTTCATTTTATTTTTATATTCTTTCCAGGAGGGCGGTAACTTTTCTATTAACGCTCCTGACAGAAACACCTCATCCAACTTAATTCCTTCTGTCGATAGTTCGTGAATTAGACTTTGAAAGTCATGAATCTGATTTGTGACAGATTTATCGACTGTCATTTCATAGTGAAGGAAATTAGCAATTGCATGTTTCTTAGCGCCTGCATCTTCTAATATGTATTTCTTTTCTAAAGCAATCCATATATCTTTAGCAGAGGCGTAAGAAGCATACACATCATATAATTCGTTGGATAAAGAGTTTAGAATATAATTTTTGCAATTATTTTCATCTGTTACTTCATTTTGATTTGCTGGATCTATAGTAAATGATTCAGATAAAATGTATGAAACTTTCAGGGTGGTAAGAGCGAACATCAATTTCTGTTTCCACCGTTTAAAGGATTGTCCAGCGAACGGTTCGATTTTGGCTAACTCAGTAGAAGCATTTACTGTTACTGTAGCCATAGTCTATGTAATTCAACACAAAAATTCGATTTCAAGATTGTTGGATAAAATGTTGAATTAAATAGACTATAAAAATCGAGAACCAAAAAAGGAAAATAAATTTAGAGAAAGAAAAACTTATTGAATTGAGTCGAGGCGTGACTGAGTCACTCGGCTTGAAATCGAATTTGCTCCCCTTGGACAGCGTCCCAAGTGCAACAGGTTTCCAGAGCAATCGACCTCCAGGATACAACGACTATGACCCGGTCCCAGCGGTGCACTCACTGTACACGGGCTCGAACCACTTGCAGTTTAATCCGAAAGTGCTGAGTTGACTCAGCAATGAACTCAGTAACAAAACCGTATTAGAGAGAGTTTTATAAGGCAGGGAATTTTTCGTATGTTGAAACTGGAATCGGAAGTCTTTATATAGACTTCGAAATGGTGCATAAGCACCCTTTACAAAAGGTTAGGTCCGTTGGGTTTAAACCCAACAGGGGCGACCAACCTGAAGGGAAGCATCTCTCTGGTTTAAAAACGAAAAGGCGCAAGTGCGAGTACACTCTCGCACATACAGTCCTGCGAGTACCCATACACACACACCCACGCGAGTACACTTACACCGCACCCGCACCCGCGCCCAGCCCAGCCCGTCCCGTCCCGTCCCGTCGCGTCGCGCACGCGGACTCGGCTCGGCGCGCGCGTGCGTGTGTGGTTAATGGCATAGATTAGAGCTATTGGCATAGCCCCCCCACAGGACCAAATTCACATGCCCCCTGAAAGGGGCTCAAGCCCTAGGCAAAAAGTCTATCATATAAACAAGAGAATTTCTCTTGTCAAATCCGATGTGGGACAAAACCAACACTTCAAAAACACCAAAATTTAAATGTAGAGGAAAAACACCGAAATTTGAAAATTCAAATTTTTAATATTATTTTAAAACAAATACAACAAAGTGGGCCACAAAGTGGGGAATGAACAACCATCATTAAAAACCTTGTTGGGAGCTTCAGAAGTCTCGAATTAAGCTGATATTTGTATTTTCACTTAATCAAAGTATACACGATCTTATGAATAGGTTGGCTGGTAAAAAAACATCACAGTAACCTTTTTGGCCAGTCGGATTGAGAGAGATTCGATGGCAGTGGAAGGGATTGGAAGTTAAATTCCGAAATGGTCGAGCCTGCCAAACAGAGCCGGTTATCTGATCCTAATCCTATAGATTTTCAGACCATTTGCTGACGACGCCGTCGTTACCTTTAAATCTCATTCAATCTACCTTAATCCGTATAAATTTACTTGCGACGTGTTTGGTTGGTCAGATTGGAAGGGATGAAAAGGTTTAATCCCAGATTGGCCGGCGTGCCAAATGGACTGGGTTTAACAATATACGCATATAGCAATCCCATGGATCTAAAGACAATCCACTGACAACACCGTCATTACTTAGAAATCTACGCCATCCACCCTAATACCATTCAATCCCTTCCAATCCACCCGGCCAAACGGGCTCTACAGTGATGTCGTTATTACCTCTGCTTCCTTTGGTGTGGTCCAATGGCGATCTGGATCTGCTTCATTTTCTGGATCATGCCATAAAATCATCTGAAAAAAGGTATTAACGGCGTGGATAAAACCCTTAAATCACAGTGGACCCCAGAGAGCGGGGGCAGGACACAATCCGCTTCCAAACATGCCATATCCCATCACCGTTTCTTCCGCCAGCTCGGATTCACTAATGACGTGTTTTCCAAGGTGGGTTGGCTTGGACAATTCCACAGATGACGTGTTTTCCCAGATTAGTTGACTTGCTACAGTAGACACAGCTCCTGCATCTTGGGCGGCAAGTTACCGTCCAACCTATCATTTGTATGTAACATCCGTGCTTTCCGGTAGATTGACCCTACCATGAGGATTGGTTTATACAAAATAAGCCTCATCCACTAATCAGCTGGGCCATTCCATAGAAACTGATACACACACACACACACACAAAAGTTTGGAACTTCTGATTTTTGGATGGACCTGATTTTTAAACAAGTTAATAATCATGGCGGGGCCAACCTATTGGACGAGTTAGATGTTGCACGGACTGACACGTTGAGCGTTATATCCGCATGTGGACGGTAGCTTATCGTCCAACTGGTTGGATGAAAGCATTTCTCGTATATATGTAGAGAATAACTAAAGAAGAGGGATAGCTGAATTACTTATCCGTTATTCTCTTTGATCTGTAAAAGAAATGGCAGAAGCTGCATTTAAATTCTTCCTACAGAGATTGAATTCTCTGTTACTGCAAGAAGATGAGATCATCTCAGTCGTGAAAGATCATATCCGTCCGATCGAGATCATACTCAATGCTATCCGACCATTCGTGGATGGCGCCGCTGCCGGAGGAAGGAAAGAAGAACAAGAAGAAGCAGCCGGCAGCTGGTCGCGCGAACTGATCGATACAATACACGACGTGGACAACTGCATCGATGAGTTCATCGTTCAGATGAACGGCCAAGATGGGTCCGGCCAATCTCCACTGATCGTCCAGTTCAGAAACAAATTGGAAAATATCAAGGTCCGTCTCGTCGAAATTCTGGATAGAAAAGTTCGGATGATCAACATGGAGAACTTCAAATCGAGCTATGGAAGCTTGCCGTATTACCTTAAATCCTGTTTGATGTATTGCTGTATCTTCCCTGCGGATAGCTGTATCGGGAGGGGGAAACTCATTCGGATGCTGGTAGCTGAAGGGCTGGTAGAAGAAAAACAGGGAGAGATTGTCGAAGTTGCGGCCGAAAAGTACATTGAGGAATTGAATAGGATTGGAATGCTTGAATCCAATGAAGAACAAGCAGATCGGGGCCAAAAGTTCAAGATCAACGCTCAATTCCGGGAATTCTTAGTCCAGATGATGGAGGAGGAGAATTTCGTTGCGGCATGTAGAAGCCCGGATGCTCGAATCCCTCCTACCGCTCGACGTGTCTCAATTCACGATGATGGGAATAATTTCCCGGCGAATTTGAATAATCTCGCGATCCGGTCGTTGATCATGCTCAGCATCGGCCGCTTATCGGAATCCGCTTGGAATCGCCTGAGAACCGCGCTTTGTAGTATGAAATTGCTACGGGTGTTGCATCTCGAAGGTGTGAAGATCGACAGGCTACCGGATGAAGTGGGAGATCTGGTACACTTGAGGTATTTGGGCTTGAAGAATTCGGAAATCAGCGAGCTGCCAGAGAGTCTAAGCAATCTTCAGTCTCTGCAGACGATGGATGTCAGATGGTGTGGGGCCCTAGCGTCGTTGCCGGACAGCATTCTGAATCTTGTTCGGCTGCGACATCTCAAAATGTTCAAGAATTCCGGTGTTGCTGGGGTGAAGCTTCCTACCGGAATCGGGAAACTGGAGAATATCCAAACGCTGACTGGCATATACTCCGGCGACGGCATCGCTGAAGAGCTGAGCAGGATGACTCAGATTCGAAATCTGGGTGTGATGGATGTGTCGGAAGATCACGCAGCTGAATTATACGCTTCGACCATGAAAATGGAGGGCCTTGTTTCGCTGACACTGGAAGCAGAACATACATACCCCCAACAACCGATCCTCCCGTTAGATGGACTCGAACTCACCTCTCATCTTCGGAAGCTCCGTCTCGAAGGGAAGCTAGAGAGAATTCCAGGCTTCTTTCTCGCCTTAGAAAACCTCACTAAGCTGAGATTGGGATTTTCGTTTCTGTTGGAAGACTCGTGTTCTGTTCTTCAAATGCTGCCTAATCTGAAACAGCTCTCCTTGTGGCGAGCCTACGAGGGAAGACGTCTTGGGAGGGAATTTTGCGGTGCGGGCGGGTTTCCAAAATTAGAAGATCTGACCATTGCTTCTCATAATCTGGAAGACTGGACGGAGATCGAAGAGGGCGCGATGCCGAGCTTGAAGTGGCTGAGGCTCCATAACTGTTTGAAATTGAGGATGCTGCCTGAAGGGCTGCAGCATGTAACTACATTGAAGCGGTTGTATTTGATTCCTCTGCTTGATGATCATGAACAGAGGCTGAGGCCCGGAGGAGGCGAAGAGAACTACAAGATCAAGCACATCCCAAAAATCACGTTCATGACCACTTCCGACGTTGAACGGAGAGTATCCGAGGAGGCCATGCCGATTTCGTGTGCTGATCCATTGGGGCCATGATCAGGAGATTCGGAAGATACAGGCCGTTCATCAGGTGGGGCCCACTGTAGACATGCCCTGGCCCAAGAACCTGGCCAGTTTGCTCGTAGGACCACAGTCGTGAGGGGAGGATGAGCGGAACATCATCTTTGCTGCAGCTTAAACGCCATGAAAAAAAAAAAAATTCAATAAACGATGAGTTGAATTTTTATTTTTATTTTTGCTTTTTTGTTTTTTGGTTTTTTCCTTCTTCAACTCTGGCTCAGGTGGTAGGCTCGAGCATCCATAGATGGTGAAATCCCACTACGGTGTGAGTGTGTGGGGGTGTGCGCGTTTAATACCAGGCTGATCTAATCATCCTATGAAGAAAATGACTACTAGCCAAATACCAGGCTGATCTACTCATCATGCGGGGCTACTTTTACTCTCTCTCTTACTCTTCTTCTCTTTCTTATCTCTTCGAGTAGGCTGTAAATGGTCAGATTTGGGACAGGTTAGACAAAATCAAACCTGTCCATTCATTACATGGGTCGGAGTCCGAATTTTAGATCCAAATCTTTTTATTAAGTGGGATGATTTGAATAGAGTATGAGACAATCCCATCAAACCTATTTATAAATCAATATAGGTTTGGTAGACACCCATTTATAAACGGGTCGGGTATACAACGTTACTTATCAAGATATATAAGCATTTTTAACGAGTTTAAATGGGGTTTGAATAGGTCCGAAGTCCGAGTCTACATGGTCCCTTGCAACATATATCAGACCTGTTCATTTACTAAAAATGGGTTCAGGTCGGGCCTAATAAAAAGAAAATCAAATCCAGACCCATTTAGCAACTGGGCTTATTCATGGACCCAGACTCCTACCATTTTACAAATGAGTCGAGTTTGGATAACCCATCGGGTCCACTGACCCATTTACAGCCCTACCTCTAAATGATGGGCCGTTTATGTGAAAGGTAGCCCTATATGATGGATGGTCCATATTGAAGGTGGGGCCCACACGATGGACAATCTAACCATCAGTGTGCTCCACATGATGGGCAGTAGACAATGAACAGGGGCCCACATAATGGACGGTCTACATCAAAGGTTGGCCATTCACCACATCCAAAGCGGGCCCTACAATGATGGACGACCCACTTTGATGGTGGGATCCAAATGATGGGGCAGTGGACATTGAACGTATGCCCCACGTAATAGATGACCAACATCAAGGTGGGCCCCACATAGTGGATGGTCCACATCAAAGGTCAGCCCCTAATAATGAATTGCCTGCCTCCAATGTGAGCTCCACTGCCACTTCGGAAGTGAGGTCCACATAATGGATGGTCTACATCACTGGTGGGCTGCACATGATGGGCAATGGACAATGAAACTGTCTGTCATGTGGAGCCCACCAATGATGTAGACCATCCATTGCGTGGGCCCCACGTCATGAGCAATCCACATTAAAGGTTGGCCCCTCATGAAGAACGGCCTACATCCAAGGCGGGTTCTACATGATGGATCCCCACTTTGAAGTTGGGTCTCACATGATGAACAGTTCATATTACAGGTGGCCCCACATGATAGATGATCCACATTCGATGTCTGACATGATGGACAACCAACATCTAGGTCACCCTCCATGATTGATAACCCGCATCAATGGTGGGCCTTTCAAGGTGGATGGTCCATATTGAAGGTAGGCCCCACACGATGTACTATCCATATTAAAGACATGGCCAAGGTGGACCCAACATAATGAATGTTCCACATCAAATGTTGGCCCCACATGATGGATAGTGGATGTTAAAGGTGGCTTCCACATGAATAAGTAAATACGGGAAGAAATTTTAATGGAAGATATTTTTTTAAAAAATAAAAATGGAAGAGGAGAAGAAAGATTGATGGAAGAGATTTAAAAATTACTTACGTAATGCTGAAAATTAAAAAAAATTTTCTAGAAATGTGCTATTTACCAAACAAAACATACCCATCTTTTTTACTTGAATAAATATAAACTAAGATAAACTACTTCAGGCACAAATAACTTGAGCAAAATGACTTACAATCCAACCTGTCCCTTTATTGTTGAACATACTATAATACTTTCCAAGGGAAGATGCTTGTAAAAATGAGTCCTAGACAAAGTTCAACTATGGCTTGTTGTAGGTGATCAGACTGAACTGTAATAATAACAAGCTAGGCTCCACAAATTTCGATTATCGCAGGTTGTGTTTGGTTGCAAAAACATCAAGAAATTGTTGCAAAAATATTTATTGCAACCAAACGCACACTTATAGATAATGAAATTGTTAGAGGACTTTAACAATCCACTGGACTTTTGATCTTATGTAGATACATAGCCATAAAAGTGGCTTTGAAGGGGAGGTGTCCCAAAGTGATGTATCTTTACAATTCATGGGCTAGATTCTTATGAAGTCTGATACATGACCCTCCAAGCATATATGAAGATTGATTCAGAACCTATAAAATCATAGGTCCCGACGTGGAGTACAGCCCAAATACCACACTGATTAAATGATTCTCAATGTCTGGAGGCGCCATCAAATGGATGGTTAAAACGGAAATGGTCAATGGTCCAAAATCAACAGTATTATTGTCCTTTAGATTAGTCTGATTTTTTGACCGTGATCAGTTCTGCAATGTGACCCATCATTTCGATTCTCCAGATCATTGGCAGAATCTATTGTGCTCTCAAACCATGGATTTAAATAGTGGTTTTGGAGTGTGGCTCGCTGGGAAACCAACTCCAGTACAACTTGTCCCAACTCATTGTGTTTCGGTTCCATGGCTCGTTCCGTGGCGCAACAAAGCCAAGGATCAATGACTCGTTCCAAGTCAGTCGACTCAGACTCCGTCAATTCCACACCATGAGTTGGGCGATCAAGAATAGAGACTGACTTGGCCCAACTCAGCACCAAACAAGTTGGTCTGAGTCGCCGGAACCATGGCCGAAACTGATATGGCTTGGGAAATACTAAACAGTCTTCGATGATACTTCAAACCATTTCTTCAATCAGAGTAACTATCTTCAGCCAACACTGCAAATTTTGCATTTACCTTGATAAAACTGCGTTTACAACTCTTTAATTCATTGGGAACTGAAACAGATTCATGTTGAGGTACTGATCCTCTTCGATCATTCTAATTGTGTGGCCCATGCGCATAAGGAATTCCGACCTGTCCCATGACCTCCCCGATCTCATCCGTTGATGCAGGATCTTCTACAAAGAAGAGAGGGAACGGCACACTGCTAGAGATGTTTTCAAAGAGATTAGAACACTTCCCCGAGACTTGTCTGCTACTCTCCTCAGGGAAGGAAAATCCATAACTAAGATACCCATCTATCTCACTGTTGTCACCAACTTTGCTGCATGAACCGATCGGAAACACAAGATTCCAATCAGTTTGAATCTCTGAAATCTGGAAAATGGACCTTGGATTGATGGTGGAGCCATCACAATTCAGCCTCGCATTGGAATATGATTGGTCAAGGCCCAATACGCTGATATTTGTATCTGATATCTCTACTCTTGTATTATCCGCTGTTTTTTCCTTCATGCATGGATAGTGTCTGGTCGTGATGGATGTGCCGAAGTCTGGTACGGATGGCAGAACAGATCCAAAGACACTTGGGAACATGTTTGCAATTGAGACTGACGAAGCAATCTGGCCCATGTGATTACCAGCTCCAGCAAATGTAGCTTTCCAGAATGGGCTACCAACCCTTTCTTCGACTGATGATAAATCGATAACTGCAATGCCAAAGAAGTGTAAAGCAAGCTCAGGTGCAAATGAACCAATGCAAGTAACATCAATCTGTACTATTGTCCAGAGCGACCAATAACTTGCAGAATGGATGGTCAAGATCGAGATTTTTTATAGTAAAAAATGATTTAACTCTCGATGAACATCACCTAAAACTGCCTACTTATCCCAAGAATCACTTCGACCAGATGATCTCAATCATCCCATCTGTGGCTTGGAAACAGATGGTTACAAAAAAGTAGGCCAGCTGTTGGATGGTTAAGATCATTCGATTGGTGTGACCAGACAGAGTGCCTGTTTCAGTAAGAAGAAAGAGGGAGAGAATACCTGAGCTGGGGGAAGCTGTTTCAGGGAAAGCAATAGGAAGCTCCAGCTTTGAAAGCTGTTGAAGCACTGGTGATGTTCTTGAGATGGTGAAGCTTTGCGAATGCTCCGAATAGTCAGTAGTTGTGGCCTGCTCGAATGATCGCTTTAGCAGATTCGAGCTCTGCTCTTCAATCCCGAATAACTGATGACAACTCAGATTTTGATCCCCAACTTCTTTGTGCCCAAAGAATGGGGAATCTAAGGTGGGGTAAGGCTTCTTGCTGAGCAATGACAATCGTTCATCCGACTTCAAAAGTTTCTCATAATGCTTCTGTAGAGTTCCTTGAGGGAGTTGCAGAAAATGTCTCCTGACAAAAAAAACAGAGAAAGGAAAAGGCTAGTGACAGAGAAGAAGAGTATTATATCAGGGTGTGTTTGGAGTCTGGACGGTCAATCGAACTGAATTGTATTTCATTCAATTCATTATAGAAAAAATGATTAAAATGTGGTTGGCACTAGCGTGACAAATATCGCCAAGATTTTGTAAGTCTTGTGATATGATTGCGGAATAATGATTGAACAATATTCTTGTGATATTTTCAAAATCTCGCCAGTTTTAAATTTTTTGCTTTTTTTTTTTTTTTTTTCTTTTTGCAAAAAATTTCCACAAATTAAAATAAATCATTTTATACCAATATTTCACAATTTTAAAAATCATTTATTAATTTACGATAAACATTTTCCATTATTTTATTTTCAGCGAGATTTTCACAGATAATATTGCAAGAAAAACATAATTTTTTGCAAATCTCCCAAGAAATTCTCAGGCTGTGTAATTGCCGAGAACAAGATTTGTCACTATGGTTGGCACCATTTTAATACCTGGTGACAAACAAACCCTACTTGTAAGTCCATGCATTTCGTGTCTGATTTAAAACAATAGTGATTGCATTTAGGGGCTAGTCCTGTGTCATGCAGTTAGGGTAGATCTGCTTTGGTCATTTACTCTTCATTGAAAGTTATATCAATTAATTGAAATGATAATCAAACACATCCTTAGTGTAAAAAAAGGACTATGGGCTTAAAAACATGTGTTTGAAAAAAATCTTGAATAGGAACCTTTTGATGGTTTAGAGATAGACAGTTAAGAAATGAAATCCAGTTACAGTCCATATTCAACTGACAAAGGTCCAAAGATTGGTTGCTGGGATCTTTCAGTTTGGGAGATTTTGGGGCATGGCCCATCCATGGTGGTATGAAACAGAACGATGGTCCAGACTGGTGAAGCATTTGCCTTTTTGTCAGAAATGAAAGACCTGTTTATATCATGCAAAGCCTCAGGTTGTATCCTATAATTCCTCATCTGGTAATTGCCGAACAAATGACTTTCGTTAGAACTGGATGTTCCTACCTGTAAGTTGATGCCTGTCCACCAGTAAAATCAGCAGCAGCCTTCCACAGGGTATGCTTTCTGGGTTGGGGATTCATCTCCTGGAAGAAAAGAGGTTGGCCTGACAGCTGCAAATTTCAAGAACTGTTTCAGCCAATTGCAAAGAACAAATTTAAAATGAGAAACAACCAGCCTCAGCTCAAATGTCATAGATCACTGACTGGGCCATGGAAATGCTGGTTTTGATCAAGGTCAGATCTTATCTTTCATCTTGGTTGAGTTCATTTTGGTAAATTTTGCCTTTTTTTAGTTTTTGGTTACAAATAGCCAGCCTAGTAGTCATTTTATTTTCTTCAAAAGCCATGATGTGGAGATCTGGATTGAAAAGCTTCTCATGAATCTTTGACAGAAAAACTTAGTTAAGTTATAGAAACAATAGTCCAAAAACCTGAAAACTTGACTCGATATGTAATAATTAAATAAATAAGAGATTAAAGCATCCTTTTATGTTGAAAAACCAGCATATGACAAGTTGGTAATGGTGCATTCCCACGATTGGGAGGTCGTGTGTTCAAGTCTCGTGTTCTAGTTTCTTAGTGACTCGGCTCGAGATCTGGTCGAGTCGACTTGGCCGATGTTCTGCTGTAGATGTCACCCCACGTGCCACTGGCACACATGCAAGATTGACGGTGTCCAACAGGTCTGCTGTAGATTCACTGGTCCAGAAATCAGGTCAGTCCACCGACCAGGTTGGCCAGAGTTTATGAAACAACATACGGCCAAAACAAATTGATCAAGTTTTTCTAAGTTGTCCATTTGCTTCTACATTGTAGCCCACATGACAAGTGGCACTAGGGCATCTAGATGGCGGGACCCACCTGATGGATGACTTGCATCTTGTATGCTGTGCCTATTTAGCACATGTTGGTATGTCAGTGTGCTACCACAGACATGCCTGTGGGATTCACAAGCCTCCTGAAAAGAAATCAGATTGCAGAATCTTAAGAGGACCTGATTGAATCAAATCACAATATGAACTGTAAATCACAAGAACTTTCAGTTTGTCCTTTCTATGAAATTCATAAGGGTGCATTTGGTTGCACCAAATATCATGAAGTTACATGGCATTTCATGATTAAGAAGTCTAATTTGGTGCAAAATTTCATGACATTTCAATGAAATTTGGTGCAACAAACACAACCTAAACAACAACAACAATAATAAAAGAAGATCTGGTCAAACCAAACATGTTCTAACATTCATAAAAACTTGCTTTCAAAAAATTGAATCATAACATGAGTTTAGTTTAGACACCTCAATTTCCAGTGTCTCAGGCCCACCCTCATCGAAAGTTGCTTTGAGGGAAGCTATATCAGGCCATGGTAATTCGATCTTGTTCTTCAGCCCACTATCAAGTACCTCCCACACAAGTTTCCGCTTTGCATAATAACACTTCGCCACCAACTCCCCTTCAAATCTTGAGGCTCGCTGCAAGAGAAGAAGTGTTTTTTTAAATAAATTTTCAAAGTAGTTTCATAATGCTAAACCCGCTTTGATTTTATCACATCATATGGTAAGTTGCGAAACTGGTCAGATTACTCGGTTTTCACTCTTAAACGTAAGGTCTGAAACTTCAAAAAGTACATTTTTTTGACATCTTTGACGATTTTCCACTTGGTACATGCTTGGATAAAACCTTGAAGTGGGTGTGCCACATGGCATGCAGCCATCCACCTTGTTTGTAGGTTGTGACATGTGGATGCCATGTGGAAATGTGTGTTTCAAAATGTGCATGAAATCAAAATCAATGGGTTTTTTTTTTCCCTCTCTTTTTGCATCATTTTGGCAATTTTGTTTCAAGGCATGCTAGCTTGCTTTCAACTGTGTGATGTTGATATGCAACAATTTTGGATCTGTTGTATACTAGAGGTCTAATTGCTTGAACCTGTTGGCAATTTATAGTTGTTAGAGTATGCAGTCTTTGGTGACTGTGCATTGCAGTTTATTCGAGCATGAGAATACACATTCCGTTGTCCTATGGTGCACCATATCATCATATCCTTGGAGATAATGGTTCGTCTTTTGAATTTGATTTGCATTTATTTTTAGCTTATCTTTTGTAACAAGTGCTCTATAAGGGCTAGTAGAGGGAGAGAGATGATGAAAATATTCTCCTCTCTCTTCCTCTCCACATCTTCCACAATTTAGTTTCTTGAGCTTAAGTGAAGAGGGGGCACCTACCGCCTTAAAGACGGCGATCATTCCAAGACTCAACGCCTGCATGATTGATTTTTTTTTTTTTTTTCAATTTTCAAATTTCCCACTTTGGTTTTTCAATTGAAAATACATCCAATCTATTTGTAGTAAAAGAATGTTGTGTTCTGAGAGGGTTATTAATCTATTAAAGGATGGCGGGAGAAAGGGACTTAGAATTTGTATTCAAGATTGAAGACAGAAACTTACTGGTAAACAAGCCTCTATTAAGGGAATGCTAAGTGCACTCAACTGCACTTTTTGGCACTTGCCTCTCAAATGTGGCAGCGTGGCAGCATGACACACTGCACACGCATGTTATATTGCAGCTGTTCATCAGATGGGACTCACTAAAAAGAGACCAATCTTTTCACCAGGTTGGGCAAAGGAGTACCAAGGAAACGCATAGTTAGAAGAAATTGACCAATGACACACATTCAACATACAATTGTAGCCTACCCAGTTATCAGATTTGACTAATTCTTCAGGCAAAGCATCCAACAGTGTGGTCCACCCCTTAACCACCTTGGATCTGGCAAATGTTGCCATACTGCCGCATGTGAGAGGTGAGTACCCAAAAAGCATGCTTAACATTGCTCAATAATCTAAGCTTAAAAAAACAAGCAGATGATCATCATCATCTAAGCCTTATCCCAGCTAAATGAGGACAGCTACATCAACTTGTTCCTCCATTCCACTCTATCAATAATAAAACAAGCAGACAAATGATGAATTCGACAAGATACCTCCCATGAGCCAATTCGTAAGAGTGAAGCAGAGAAATTGGAAGCCTTTGACTTCCCAGGTGTTTGTTGAGCACCAGCATCAATGCCTTCTTTTCTACACTCAGAACTTGGAATGCTTGCATGAGATAGCATGGTTTCCACGAGGTTTAAGAAAGATGGGGTTTTCCTCAATGTCAAACCCAATGGACTTGAGTTCTCGGGTATGCTGAGAAAAACACGCTGTAATATTCAATCATTGTTAGTCCCTAACACAGTACTTTCAAGACAAAAACACTGACTATCAGCTCATGAAAACCCACAAAGTAAGAAAAGAAAACTATTACATACTTCTAGATAAGACCATTTACATTTGATGAATAAAGTAACTCGATGTGAATTTATTCATAAAGATTGAGGAAAACATTACACCTAAAATGTTTCCCAAACCATGTATCAACTGCTACTGATCATGGTTGTACAAGAACCATACCTCAAAAGATAGTAAGTCAGTTCTAGTGATTATCGAGAGTTATAAATAAATGCAAATGGTATCTAGGCGATAGTTCAAAAACCCAAAACCTCAACACAATTTGATGTTCATCAGGGTTGGGTTGATTTATAGACTCATCCCAAACTCCGCTTGATAGTAAACAATTAGAAGTAAAAATATTACAGATACTAACAGGTACCTAAAATATTTAGAATTAATTACAAGTAATTAAAAATATCATCTAATTACTGATTGACGCAATGGTTGAGTGTCTCTCCCTAGGTGAAGATAAATGGTTCAATTCCTTACCCCTATAGAGGATACTTCCCTCAGTAGCCACATGGATAAGGATAAGTCAAAGTCACCTCCAGTGTATCTGGAAAAGACTTAGTCAAAACAACCCAAATTCAAAATTTGTGTCTTTTGTATTTATCTTCTGGAATGCTTCCGTTGAACTGGGAAACAAACCCGTCTCATTGTAAGTTTCTTACAACTGAATACATAGGGCTCTCATTACTCAACTTTGAGTGGGAGACCTTCACCCAAATCTAAAACATGTTTAACCTCCCTTGTAATTTTTATTTATATGGGAACACCCTCACTCACAAGTGAGCCAGTTTGAATCACTCTTGAGTCATCAAGTCGACTGGATGAGTCTTCCCAAGTCATGATCGAATCAGACCCAGACCGAGTTCCAGGGACTCTGCTCGAAATCTCACTGGGCCTAGTTGACTCGGCTGAGTTTCGAGTTGAGTGAGCAAGTTTGAGAACTATTATCTACGCAAATCCTTCTGTTAAATCATTTAGGTTGGCTTTGGTTCTTAATAATGCAATTAATCTAGGGAGCTGCTATTTATGGTTTACACCGACCATGACTGATAGATACACCAGCCTTTTCTACTTTGGATAGTAAAATAGTACAAAGTTGCACTATTGCCTGTTTACAAGTATAGAAAAGGGAGTTTTTATCAGTCAGGTGGGGTGCCCATATCAATTTCTTTAATTTATTCTGTTTAATGTTTTGACTTGCATGTGCTTACTTAGACATGTTTCATCTGGTACCGCAAGATCCCCTCAGCTCAGATCTTTCTCAAGGCAGTTAACAATAGGGAGCCACTGTCTACTCCTGCCCATACTGACAGTGTCACCCTTCCTCTATACTTTTTGGTAGTGCCATGATACAAATTTGTTCTGTCTTATTAGCAAAGGTAGAAAGAAAAGGTGTTGTTATCAATGAGATGGGTTGTAGATTTTGATGACCAAAAAATATTTGATTTAACAAAAAGGTCTGTCTGATAAATGTATACCTGCTGAGATGGGGCCATTAATTTCAGTTGCTTGCATCTCGAATTGCTTTCATCATCTCTCTGTGATTCAATGGGTAGGAAGCCTCTACTCCAAGCACCCGAAACCACCAAAGAAGGGATAGGAGAAGCATCTATCGCCAAACTAGTTGAACAAATCTCTATGGTTTCTGGGTCAACAACCGAATCACGATCAACCTCTGAAACGAAAAAAGTCCCCATCTTGGTGTGGCTGCAAAGCTTCTCGTTTTGAGAAATCATGACCCAAATCGGCTAGGGAAACTGGCAAATTTTATGGCCCCATCATTTAACCAAGAAGCTGGCAGATTTCATTCTTCTAGAATTCTCTCTTGGAATCCTTTGGAACAGCAAAGGCTTGCTTAAATCAGATAAAACAAAAATGGGGCAAGCAATTTTTTCTCCCTTGTAGGTCTCACAAGAACTGAAAATCCAGCAGATTTAAAGCTTAAATCCATATGAAATGAAGATCCTTTTCTTCAGCATTTCAGCCCTGAAATCTCACAACATGCAGGAAAGATGATTTCAGTTAGAGCCTAAACCCAAGATAATAACAAGATAAAGCCGTTCTGATGCCACTTTGGAGCTTAAATCTTACCTTTCGAATTGAAGTAGCTACATTGGTGCTTAAATCCTTGTAGAGTGAAGGGTTTCCTGATGGGGTTTTCCTCCTCAGATCAGAGGAGAGATGGAGCAACGGGTGAAAAATCGGAGTAATTCACCATGTTGCTCGACCAGTCGTGGGAGGCGCTTGACCGGTCGTAGGTTCGAGCCCTGACACGACTCAAAGACCGGCGAATTTGTGTTGTTTTTTCTCCGAGGTCTACGACCAGTCGTAGGAAAGCTACGACTAGTCATAGTTACGCAGATTCGTTTCGCGATTATGCGCGATTTTGCGAATCCGAGTCCTTTCGCAACTGGGATGCGGAAGGGAGTTCCCTAAAACTATAAAAAGGGGTCCTTGGGATTTTTCTAGGGTATGAGAAAAACACAAGAGGGCTATCAAGGGTGAGAGAGAGAGAGAGAGAGGGAGGAAGCTTATAGAAAGAAGGTTATGCTCGTGGAGGTGATCTACTGTGCAATCTACATCTCAGCGCTTCTACGTCCTCGTAATCGGTCAAATCTCTCTGGTTTCTTTTATTCTCTTATTGTTTATCCACTCCTGCGTGAGTGAAGAAAGTTGTAACGTTCTGCTTAATAGTGGATTGTTGATCTGGACGAGGTCCCGTGGTTTTTACCTCTTTAAGGGTTTTCCACGTAAAAATCTCTTGTGTGGTGTGTGATTGATGCTTTGATTTATTTCATTGCTTTATTTACATAATTCTAGTTTGTTCTAGGAGGCTAGATCCTAAGGTTTTGTGCAAGGCCTCCAACAAAGTGGTATCAGAGCGCTAGGTTCATTAAACGGGTAGGATCGGTTTAGAATTATGGAAGGTGGCTCATCAAGGATGATTAGCCTCAATGGTTCTAACTGGACCATATGGAAGGCTAAGATGGAGGACTTGCTTTATTGCAAGGATTTATATTCTCCAATTTTAGGCATACTAGCAAAATCCAAGGATATGTCTGATGAAGATTGAAAGAAGTTGGACCAGAAGGCGGTGGGGTTTATTAGACAATGGTTGGATGATACTGTGTTCCACCATGTGTCTATGGAAACCTCAGCCGCTAACCTATGGCTGAAATTATAAGGGCTGTATGAGAGGAAGACAGCCGGTAATAAGATTTTTCTGATAAGGCGACTTGTGAATATCAAATTCAAGGATGGTGGTTCTGTAGCCGAGCACATGAATGAGGTCAGCAATATAGTGAACCAACTCTCTTTTATAAAGATGGTCCTGGATGATGAATTGCAGGCTTTTCTTTTACTTAGTTCATTACCTGACAGTTGGGAGACATTGGTGGTATCTTTAAGTAACTCCACGCCAGACGGAAAGATATTCATGGAACAGGTTACTAGCTGTCTCTTCAATGAAGAGACAAGGAGAAAGTCTCAGGGGTCTACTTAGCAAGAGGCACTTGTGACACAGGAATGGGGAGAAGAAAGAACGGGAAGGGCGGGAAGGTCCGAGATAAATCAAGAGGCAAGTCAAGTGACAGAAAAGATGTTGAATGCTGGAATTGTGGCAAGAAGGGGCACTATAAGCATGAATGTTGTAAGGTTAAAAACGACAATAAAGGAAAAGGAAATGAGAAGGAAGATGAATCAGATTCCACTGCGGTCGCTTCAGATGGCGACGTTGTAGTTATTCTTTCTACAGATCATGATGTATGTCTATTGTCTCATGGCTAAGAGTCAGGACACCGATTGGGTGATAGACTCGGGGCTTCCTTTCACGCGACTCCACGCAGGGACTTCTTCACAAGCTACAAGTCAGGCGACTATGAGATCGTAAATATGAGAAATTCTGGCTTATTGAAGATCGTAGGGGTCGGTGATATTTGTGTGAAGACCGATGTGGGCTGCACATTGGTTCTCAGGGATGTGAGGCATATCTCAGACCTTCACCTCAACTTGATGTCGACAGGAAGGTTGGATGATGATGGTTATGAAAGCCGGTTTGCTGGTGGGCGCTGAAAGCTCATCAAGGGTTCGTTGATCGCAGCCAGAGGAAAGAAGTGTTGCACCCTGTACAAGGCAAGTGTCAGTGTATGCAAGGGTGAGTTGAACGTAGCGGAAGATTCAGCTATTGACATGTGGCACAGGCGTCTACGCCACATGAGTGAAAAAGAGCTTCAGCACTAACAAGGAAGCGGCTCCTTCCATACGTGATAGGTACACCTATCAAAACCTGTCTTGATTGTTTATTAGGGAAACAGCATAGAGTTTCATTTGTTAAATCTGTTTCTCATGTTAATAAAGTGCATGCATTAGATTTGGTTTATTCTGATGTTTGTGGTCCTATGAGGACAAAAACCTTGGGTGGGGCATTGTATTTTATTACTTTTATAGATGATGCATCTAGGAGGGTTTGGGCTTATGCTTTGAAATCCAAGGACGAGGTCTTTGGTGTGTTTAAATTATTTCATATTATGATCGAGAGAGAGACAGGTAGATCATTGAAGTGCATCCGCACTGACAATGGTGGTAAATATATTGGTGACTTTCATGAGTACTGCAAGTTCCTGGGTATACGGCATGAACAGACGGTTCCCAAGACCCCCCAACATAATAGTGTAGCCGAGCGAATGAATCGCACCATTGTTGAGAAAATCAGATGCATATTATCCCATGTGAAGTTGCCCAAGACGTTCTGGGGAGAAGCAATGCACACGGAGGTGTATCTGATAAACAGGTCTCCATCAGCTCCATTGAATGGAGAAGTACCTTAGAAGGTGTGGACTGGACAGGATCCATCATATAGTCATCTCAGGGTGTTTGGATGTAGGGCATCCGTTCACGTACCGAAGGACGAGAGGTCCAAGCTCGATATAAAGATCAGGCAGTGCGTGTTCTTAGGGTATGGTGATGAAAAGTTCGGGTACAAATTGTGGGATCCGATCGAGAAGAAGCTTGTCAGGAGCAGAGATGTGGTTTTTTTTAAGATCAGTGTATTAAAGACATTGGTAAGCCAGAGAAGAACCAGCCTAGTTCAGGTGAGCTAAAGGACATGAATCCGGTTATTCCTCTCGTGATACCTGATGATGGGGGAGTACAACAAGGTGCAGAGGACGAAGGAGTTCCTTCAAAAGATGGACCAGGGGAGCAGCCCCCACTTGATCCGCCTGGTGAGCCACAGGTGAGGAGGTCATCTAGGGATAGACAGCCGTCTAAGAGGTACTCGTCGCATGAGTACATTATGCTGACGGATGAGAGAGAGCTAGAAGATTATTCTGAGGCCCTAGCCAATAAGCATAAGGAGGAGTGGTTGAAAGCTATGCAAGAGGAGATGAAATCCTTGCATAAGAATCACGCCTATGACATGGTGAAACTGCCTAAGGGCAAGAAAGCTCTGAGCAACAAGTGGGTGTTCAGAAAGAGCAGAAGAATTCACAGACGAGGTTCAAGGCCAGACTTGTGGTAAAAGGGTTCAGTCAGAGGAAAGACGTAGACTTCGAGGAGATATTCTCACCAATGGTGAAGATGACATCCATACGGGTGTTGCTTGGGTTGGCAGCTAGCATGGATCTAGAGATAGAGCAGTTGGACGTCAAAACTGCTTTTCTCCATGGTGACCTGGAAGAAGAGATCTACATGCACCAACCAGAAGGGTTCGAAGTCAAGGGCAAAGAGCATATGGTGTGTAAGCTGAGGAAGAGATTGTATGGGCTGAAACAAGCTCCACGACAATGGTACAAGAAGTTCGATTCTTTCATGTTACAACATGAGTATGACAGAACGGAGTCGGACCACTGTGTGTTCACGCGCAAGTTCTCAGATGGTGATTTCATAGTTCTGCTCTTATACGTTGACGACATGCTTATCATGAGAAAAGATATCAAGAAGATCGACAGGCTAAAACAGGAGTTGGGCAAGTCTTTTACGATGAAAGACTTGGGCTCGGCTAAACAGATCATAGGAATGGAGATAACCCTGACAGAAGCAGCAGGAAGTTTTGGCTGTCACAAGAGCAGTATATTGAGAAGGTCCTAGAGCGGTTCAATATGAATGCAGCGAAGCCGGTCAGTACTCCACTAGATGGTCACTTTAGATTGAGCGACAAGCAGTGTCCCAAGACGAAGGCGAAAGTGGAAGAGATGCAGAAAATACCCTACGCGTCAGCTGTAAGAAGTTTGATGTATGTTATGGTGTGTACACGCCCAAACATAGCATATGCGGTTGGTATTGTCAGCCGGTATCTTGCCAATCCTGGCAAAGAGCATTGGGCAGCGGTGAAATGGATACTGCGGTATCTAAGAGGCTCATCTAGGTTGAGCCTATGTTATAGTGATGGTAAACCTGTGTTAGAGGGCTACACAGATGCAGATATGGCAGGTGACATAGAATCCAGGAAGTCTACATCGGGGTTCATGTTCACTTTTGTAGGGGGAGCGGTCTCATGGCAGAGCAAGCTACAGAAGGTCATAGCATTGTCGACGATAGAGGCCGAGTACATTGCAGTCACAGAAGCATGTAAAGAGATGCTTTGGATGAAGAGGTTCCTACAGGAACTTAGCCTGAAGCAGGAACATCACGTAGTCTATTGCGATAGTCAGAGTGCTATACACTTAAGCAAGAATCCAAGTCAGCATTCTAAGTCGAAGCACATAGAGATTCAGTATCACTAGATCAAGGATACTTTGGAACAGAAGGTGTTACAGCTTGAAAAGGTCCATACGGACGATAATGAGTCAGACATGATGACCAAGGCTTTGCTCAAGAGCAAGTTTGAGGTTTGTAGAAACCCGGCTAGCTTCCTGAGTCGGAAAGGGGGAGATTTGATGGGATTTTCCTCCTCATATCAGAGGAGAGATGGAGCAACGGGTGAAAAATCGGAGTAATTTACCGTGTTGCTCGACCGGTTGTAGGAGGCGCTCGACCGGTCATAGGTTTGAGCCCTGGCAGACTCAAAGACCAGCGAGTTTGTGCTGTTTTTTCTCCGAGGTTTACGACCAGTCGTAGGTGGTCTATGACCAGTCATAGGAGAGCTACGACTAGTTGTAGTTACACAGATTCATTTCGCGATTTTGCGCGATTTTGCGAATCCGAGTCCTTTCACAACTGGGATGCGGAAGGGAGTTTCCTAAAACTATAAAAGTGAAGAGAATAGTCTATACCGGCCTTTTGGTTTCTTTTTTCTTTTTTCCTCTCTTAAGTGAAGTAGAAACTTTTGCTGATTGGAACTTTGTTAACAGAATATCAGGAATTCCATGTCACATCTCCAAGATCTGAACAAAATAACCAAAAAGGTTCTACTTGGACTTACCAAATTTAGGAAAAGGTTCCAAAATTTTCAGTTAAGATCCTTGTAATCACACCAATTTCTCATGCACAGAAAACCATGATGCGATATCTCAAGAAGAGAAAAAAAAAAGAAGCAAAGACCTGAAAATCTCTAGTTTATATGGCAAAATCATGCCTCTTTTCATTTGGTGATGAAGGGGAAAAAAGGACACATTTAAACTCCTGCAATTTCCAGATCAGATTCCTTTGCAAAACTGAAACGTTGTCCTATTTCCACTAAAAATGCAACCTGGCATGACTGAAAAAGTAAAATGAACCAATTTCTGGCTTAAAATGAACCTAAGCATCTAATAAAAAGATCCGACTGAAGTGAACCTACATCGGAGACTGACAATTCAAATGATTTTAACATCAGTTCCCGAATAATAGAAGCATTTCTGCCTTCTTCTTTTTCTTTTTTTTTTGAAAATGAAGTTAATTATAAAAAAGACACTCGGAAGAGAAATTACAGAACTGTTGCTTAAAAGCCAGATGACCAGAGCTATTCTATTTCTAGCCATTTCAGCGTCAAAATCCTTCCAAATACTATCCTTTGTCTCACAAGAATACTGCTAAAGATATAAAAACTGATCCAACCAAAGAGAAACAAACTCAGTGGAATAATCAAGACTACCTCAGACAAAAAAACAAAAAAAAAAATGCCAACAAAATCTGGATTCCAGATTAAAAAAGAAACAAGAAAATAAATTCTTCAAAAGAGTTCAATTAAAAATTCATAAGCTGCAGCTATTTCAGAAATTTCAGCACAGAAATCCTTCTGAATATCAAGATTTCTTCCTATTCCTTGGCAATCGCGGCTAACGGTCTCAGCCAAAATCATTTGAATTTGGAAGCTGGGAATTTGGGCCTTTTGGATTCCAGGCCAAAATATTGTGTTTGGGACACTTTTCAGTTCCTCGAAAGCTCGGTTGCAAAATCCAAAGATTTTCAATCCTCTCCAAGAGTCTTCAAATGGCTCTCTTGCTTTCTCTATAATCCAGGTTGCCAAACAAAGTTTCTGGTTTCCCAGATTGAAAATGCAGAACGCAAACATAGCTGACAGAATGAAAATCTCAGGGATTTATCCTGGATTTTGATTCTTAAATAAAAATCTTCAATCAAAGAGAAAAAAGAATTAAACAGGGAATTTAAAGAATCCTAGCTCAAAGAAAAAAATCTACTGGTTTCAACGTTAGATCCTCTGAATACAAGAATCCCCCTCGGATGTAGTCAAGAATTAAAATCCGTCGCTTTATTTCAGCATCAAAATCTGTCACAATACCTAATCTACATACAGAATCAATTGAAGAGAAAAAAGGATTCGTTGTGGAATGCAAGAAAACCCTACCGAAAACAAGTCGAAGATTCCAGCGATTTCCACATTCGGACCTCTGAAATACGAGAATCTCTTCCAAATTCACTGAAATTCCAGATGAATATTTTCAAATCTGGAGGTTAGAAGTTAGGAAGAGATTCATATCTGGAGATTTGAGAGCGGAAGGAGAGAGCTTCTTCTACCCGCCATTGGAGCTCTGGCTCGAAGGTTTTTGAAATGCGGAGAAATGAGCGGTCGAAGTGGCTTTTATAGGCAGAATTGGTTCGCGGTTTTTGTTAAAATGACCATAAAGCCCTTCCTTTATTCATGAATAGCAGAAGGATCCACTCATTCCGCCGTTGGATACTTGGATTCTTCATCCATTAAGGGCAATTACGTCAATTAAGCGAAGGGGCGGCTGGATCCAATACAAACGTTGCTACTTTAAGCTTAATGTACAAATCAACGTGTGGGGTCCACCGTACTGTTTTAATGAAATCTATTCCATCCATCATTTTTATGCCCTATTAATCTTATTTATTTTCAAAATTAGGCTAACCAATACTCAGATAGACCACACCACACGTAAAAATTGAGATGCAGACGCCGGCCATTAAAAACCTTCCAGATTGTACTTGGGGCCCACTTTGTTTCTTCTATTCCATCTAATCCGATCAGGAGATGCATCCAACCATTATGAATGGACGCTCAAAACTTAATACCGTTCCAAAGTTTAGGTGGACCAAAACATCGGATTTTAGAGGTCTTAGGCTTGATTTTACGTGGGGCCATGACGTGATCTGCATGAGTATTGGATCGACCTGAGGAGAAAATTAACACTATATATGCTACCTTTTATCCAGCGTCTTTTATGAAAAGTCCAGAACGTGCCTTCCCAACTTAGACCTTGCATGTGCGGACAGAGCATTTGAGGACGAAAATACAGCTGTTCCGTACGTGCAAAGCAGGTATTTTCGTCCTGAAATGTCCTATCCGTACGTACAGGGTCTAAGTTGAAAAGATAAGCTTTACACTGTTCATAAAAGACGCTGGATAAAAGGTGCAGTGATAATTTTCTCGTTTAAAGAGATTAAGAGCGGGTGAACGTCATGGACACAAGATTCTGGTCCATGCATCCTAAACTCGGCATAGAGAGGTTTGTACTGTATGCAGCCGCTTGACCAAATGAGGAAGAGGATTGCGTGCTGCCCTTGCCGGACAGAAATCAGTACAGGCAGGTGCTCCGTGTGGTCTAGCGTGATGTATAGGATTTATTCATGCCATTCATCCAATTTTTCAAATCATTTTGATACGCCTGGCGTGATATTTATTTCTCATTTAACCGGTTCATAAGGTCACATGAGCCTAGATGAATGGAAAGCACAATTATCAGCTCGATACAAAAATTTTGCAGCTCCATGCATGTTTAGCCAACTACATTTGGAGGGATTAAGGTGTGGTAAAAGTTACCATAAATGCATGTGTAAGGTATTGTCATTCCATTGATGTATCACATGTTTTTTAATATCATGTTTGGAATGTATACTAAAAAATAAATGCTACGATGTACTTTCATATTGTACTTGGATTAATTTTGGATGAAACAAAAATTCATTATTAGTAATCTCATCTCATACTTTTCAACACAAGGTTAATTTCTTAAAGCCTACAAAGTTAATAATAATCTCATCTTATACTTCTTCCAAACATGCCATTTTCAATTTTAAAATAAAACTAGTAATGCAATCTCATTTAATACGACTTAATGCCAATGTTCAAACTGACCCCAAGTGGTCGAGCCCTAATGGATTATCATTTAAACAAGACAAAATGTTTAAGTCATTTCATCTAGACATGACCTCTAGTATGTTATGAAGTGGAATAGGTGCAGCTTGGGCTTCACCTAAGATGGTGCGACCCTCACTGTGGGGCCCACCCAAAATTAATGCCCTCAAAGCTTAATAAGTTTTAGGCATGATTTTAAATGGTGTGGTTCATATAAGTTTTGAATCAACCTAATTGCTAGAAAGGGAAACAAGACAAGGTAGGCGTCATCCATGTTTGCCCTTGTATGATAAGTTCAACATAAAGACGTATGTACTATGTGTGGCCATTCAAACATGTTATCTCAAGAGCATCTTTAATGACCGAAAAGATACATGACATTTAATTTATTATATGCTATACCCATTTATGTGAAATTTGATTGGATGACAGATGGTTACAACGTGATTAAAGTAACTTTTCAATATGTTCTTGTATAACATTGTCATTTGCCTAATCAAATCCTATAATGTGGTACTGGAGGGACAGTACTCAATCCTGAAATAGAGTTTGTAACTGATGGTGGATTGGGTGGACTAAGGTGACATGCTAGGATTTGATTGGTGCGACCCAACGCTATCAAAGATATTTAAGCTTTTAGCTGGTAAGGTTATTATGTGAGTTTATATTAAGCTAATATATATTTGACAGTGTACAGCTCCACTAATCATATGTGAGTTTACATTAAGCTAATATATATTTGACAGTGTACAGCTCCATTAATCAAATTCTACTTTATAATTTCGCTATCAACCTAGTCAGCCAAATCTACATCCATTTGCAAGTGGGCCCCACAGAACAGTGGGGTAAAACCATTGGATTATTAGATACTAGGAGGGTTTTTTTTTTTTTTGTTGCAAATTGGTCATGACCAATGGATTAGTGAGATTAGAACTTAAGAAGACTTTTGCCTACTGAATTGTGGGGACTCCCAACTGTAGTGGATGACGCGTAGCATGCATCTTGAATGGAAACTGACAAAAAGTGGGACCCACTATGGATTGGTTGTATCACAAAAGTTGCATGGGCCCACCTAAGTTTCAAAACGTAGTGATTTTTGGAATATCCTTTCGTCCTGATGATTCACCTCAGCTGAACGGATTGGATGACATAAAGAATCAAGGTGAGCCCCACTCTCAACTAATGATGGGTATCCCATCCCAACTCTTTCCCGGGATGTGGCTCAGCTGAGACTTTAACCGGCCTGATTATTGGGCTATAGGACAAGCATAAGGCAATGCACCTGATGGGTGGGGTGGATCTTGTGCACATTGTCACCCACGTGATGGACAGGTTGGATCTTAGTCACGTTGTCTCACACCCATGCGTAGCTATGCTGTAGGAATGCGCCCAATCGAATCCTACAATGTGGTACCGGAGGGACAGTACTCAATACGGATTAAGTATATTTGTTTAGAGTGATTAAGTACTCAATTCAGATTAAGTATATATGTTATACCCAGTTATATGGAAATTGATTGGGTGACCGGCAGTTGTTAGAGTGATTAAGTATATTCCATGGAGCAACTTTCTAATATGTTCTTGCATAAGTATTGTTGCAGTGTTTTTATGGGACGGCTTCCTTGGCGACGGACCCTCCTGCACCTGCACAGAAACAATGTCAAGGGAACCCTGGCTAGAGTCGGGAAACCTCCGATGCTTAAGTCAGTTAGCTCGTCAATAGCCAAGAGCTTGTCTCGGTTAGTTTTTCGTACCTTTTACTGTTCCAAGCTTAGAGATTTATACAATTTGTCAATCCTTATCTTCAGAGGATTCTTCTCCTGGGATCACTCAGGATTCCGAGAATCTTGGGATCCGCTACCCGTATCCCTAGATTTCCGTAGATCAGCATCTGTCCTTGTTCAGCCACTTTCCGTCTCGATTGGATCTCGACCGACTCTGGGGGAGTCTCGGCCAGGCCGTGACCGACCCCGGGGGAGTCTCGGCCGATACAGGAGGACGGGTTCCCAGCCGTGCCCGACAGAATCAAATCCCTGAGGGGATCCTACTCTATCGGTTGAATGGCTTTCACACGCTCGGCCTTTAGTGGGGTCACGCAGGCGAGGTTATCACTCTGATAGAGCGACTTTACTCGTCCTTACTTGCGCCTCCGGGCCTACCTTCTGTTCTGTCGGTGTTGTATCGGATTCTTCAGGCAGTGTCGGCGAAGCCGACCTACTCTCATGCGAATCTCGGAACTTTATCCGAGCTCGACACATTTTCCCCAACAGTGAGCCCCCCTGCTCCTTGTGTCGTTTATGGCAACAAGGAGTACGATTTTATCAGTCGGTTCGCATTAGCATCCGAGACAATGATGAGGCATTTAATGTTCTTTGAGTCGTTCCTAGCGTGCGTCGTTGCGCCTCCCAAGGTCACACGCGCGGCCAGCCGTCAACTCGCTCCATCCGCGTATAAGAAGCGGACGCGTGGCCACGATTTCGACGCAGTCAATCAGCAGTCGCCACGCGTCGAACGGGGGAGCCGAGGCGAACGTCGGTTCGCTTCTGCCATAATGACCTGGCTACGTGGCGCGGCTATAAAAAGCCCGGGCGGGAGGACGGCGCGAACTTTGTTTTCGCCCTCCTTCCTCCCGTCCGTGTCTAATCCCGAGCGCGTTTTCGCTCTCTTCTCCCTCTCCTCCGCTGTCGCCTCTTTCTCCGTCAACCTTTCCTTGCAGTCACCGTCGATTCCTTTGGTGAGTCTTTTCCTTCTCCTTTAATTAGCTTTAATGGCCGCACACGGGTCTCAAAGCCCTCGGGAGGAAATGTCAGTAGATGAGGGCGTGTCCCAACACCTCTGGGACGTTACAGACCCACCATCCCTGTTGACGGAGTTCGCCGTCGGAGCTGACGCAGCATTTCGGCTTGTCAGAGAATCCGGCAGCCCTTCGGCTGAGCATCCTGCCTAGACAGGTCCATCCAGCGGTGGGACATCTCTGGTGACTCGTTTAGGGAGACCTAACCCCTGGGCGGATCAGATGGAGGACGAGGAGGGAGAGGGAGAGGACGATTTAGTCACGGGTGAAGGAACGGCCGTTCCATACCCTGTGACTCGAACTGTGGAGGCTTTTGGGTCGTCTTCGAAAGGGGAAGGAGACGAGCCCAGCGGTCTCGTTGCTTCTATTCTCACCGAATCCGATTTAAACCGAATCATGGCTGGTTACCATGTCCCTAATTCGGTCATCCTTCATCTCCCTCGTCCGGGTGATTTGCCTGACCATCCCCCCGCAGGGATGGTAGCAATTTTCCAAGTCTCGATGCAGTGTGGCTTGCGCCTGCCACTCCAGCCCATTGCCCGTGACTTTCTTTCTCGAGTCAAAATAGCCCCCGGCCAGATTGTCCCAAACGCGTGGAGGAACTTGTTCGGGTGTGCCGTGCTTTGGTCCGAGTTAGAGCAACCTTCCCTTACGGTCGACGAGTTCCTCTACCTGTACCAAGTCCGACCAAACCCCAACTTCCCTGGCCTCTACTTTCTAAGCGCGTGGAGAGGCAAGGGGGGATCTCTAATAACCGACCCACCTACTTCGAACAAATTCTGGAAGGAGAGGTGGTTTTGGGCATGCGGTCGGTGGGAGTCGGCCGACTCGTGGCCGTACGAGCCTCAAGTATTTAGCACATTCCGTAGAGCAGGTGACTCGGCGCCTCGGCTCACTAATCTTTCCTTTTCTTACTTTTCGTTTATATATTCTCTTCCGCTGATCTTGACTCTACAATGTCTCGCAGACATCTCGAAGAGTAGAGGGAAGCTCGAGTTCGGGGCTTTGACTTGGATAAGAGAGTTGAGGAAGCTGAGCGCGGCAGAGCGATCTTGGAAGTTATTTCTGCAGCCTGAGTGTCTTCACCTCGCTGGCTTAGACTCGTTCGTCTCGGGTATTTCGCTCTTCCTTATATTTGTCTTCTTGGTTTTTGGTTTGCTCTCTTAACCTTATCACTCGTCCTTGCAGACCTCCTCGAAGCTCGTCCTATTTTGAGACCTGCGCCAGAGAGCATGGCCGAGCCCCGACCCGCCTTGAAGCCTATTTCCAAAGTGAAGGCCCCCCCGAGATCGACTCTGCTGTCTGGGTCTCGACCTTCGAAGCAGCAGAAGACCACGGGCAAGGGGAAGGAAACGGTCGCTCCACCTGCTGCTGCGCCCGCCGTTCCCCAGGTGGTCGTCCTTTCCGACCCTGACGAGAGGGCCGAGGAAGCGGGGCCAATCCATCCAATGACTCAGGTGACACCTGAGTTGGGGCCCGCCGCTGTGGAGGTCTCGGGGCCCAGGGAGGCCCTGCGTGAAGAATCCCCGAGAAGGGAGATGACTCAAACGGAGTCTCCCTTCTCGAAGATCATTGCGGAGATGGTTCCTTGGGCGCTTGCCCACGGGAGCGAGAGAGACTTCGCCAACTACTACAATGCTCCGACGGCCCAGACCCTCGGGCATGCAGCGAGGCTGCTTTTTGAGGTACAATTTTCTTCATTCTTGTGTCGCTTTCTGGTTGAGTTTTTCAAAACAGCTCACCATCTCTGTAATGCAGCTGGCTCCGTGCCTCGTCAAAGCAAGCTCGGAGCTGGTCGCCTCCCAGAAGCTCGCAGCCGAGGCAGAGACTGCGAAGAAGGTAGCGGCCGAGGCTGAGGGCCGTAGAGAGATCGCTGAGGGCCGGATCGGCATCATGACTGGCGATCTTTCTATTGCTCGGAAGATGGCCGCGGACGCCCGTGCTGCCCTCGAAGGAGTGAAGGCCGACCATGCTCGTCTGACTTCGCTCCTTCAAGAAGCCGAAGAGAGGGAGCGGCGCCTCCTCCGAGTCCATGGCGAGTGCGAGGGTGTTCTTGCCCGAGCGAAGGACGAGGCCGCTGGCCTTGTCCAAGAGGCTCAGGAAGAGACGCGTCGAGCCAAGGAGGAGCGAGACAGCCGTGGAGGCCTTCCTCGAATCCGCCGAGTTTGAGGAGGAGAGGGACCACCTTTATCAAGGTGGTTACAAGGCCTGCGTTTTGGAGATGAGGGCGGCCTTCCCTAGTCTCGACCTCTCCGCCTTTGAAGTCGACAGTCCGACCGTCGAGGCTGCCGAGGGCGACGCCGCTGAAGGAGATGCTGCTGCCGACGAGGCCGGTCCCTCAGGCGCCTCCTAGAATTGTATTTTTTTTTTTGTAATAAATTTTTTTTTGTAACTGGCTTTTTGTAACTGGCCCGACATTGGGTACTTATATGAAATTGAACTTTTATTGAGTCGACTTCAATTACAGCATGAATGATTGTATCTTACGGGTAATAAATCTTGAGATGCTCGGCATTCCATGGATGAGGCAACGGCTTCCCATTCAAGTCTTCCAGCCAGTAGGTTCCAGGTCGGATGGTGCCTGAGACGACGTAAGGGCCTTCCCAATTCGGCCCTAATGTGCCCGACGCAATTTCCTTAGTATTCAGGAAGGTCCTTCGGAGGACCATGTCCCCGGTTCGGAATCGTCATACTTTAACTCAACGATTGTAAAACCGAGACACCTATCTTTGTCGAGCCATCACCTTCAGTCGAGCACTTTCTCTTCTTTCTTCTAACGAATCAAGTGCGAATGAGAAGAGTTCACCGTTCTCTCGTTCATCATACAGGTTGACTCGGGTTGAACCAATACCGATCTCGACTGGTGCGACTGCTTCCGCACCGTAACATAGAGAGAAGGGGGTTTCTCCCGTCGCGGTCCGTGCTGTGGTCTGATAGGCCCACAGTATATTCGGAAGTTCTTCGGTCCATGCTCCCTTTGCTTCGTCGAGTCTTGTCCGGAGATGCTGCTTTATGATTTTGTTGATTGCCTCGACCTGTCCGTTCGTCTGAGGGTGATGAGGCGAGGCGTATACGTTACGAATCCCGAGGTTACCGCACATCTCCCGAAATTATCTGTTGTCAAACTGCCTTCCATTGTCTGTCACTATCGTCCGGGGTATACCGAACCGACATATGATATTCTTCCAAACGAAACTGGTGACCCTTTGCTCGATAATTCTCGCCAATGGTTCTGCTTCAGCCCACTTCGTGAAGTAGTCCACCGCTACCACGGCGAATTTAGTCTGACCCTTCCCCAATGGAAAGGGCCCGATTATGTCTATTCCCCACTGCGCAAAAGGCCACGGTCCCGACATCGGAGTCAGCTCCTCGGGGGGTTGTCTCGGGATCGCTGCGAACCGCTGACAATTGTCGCATCTTTGGACGAATCGTTTGGAGTCGTGCTGTATGGTCGGCCAGTAATATCCCTGCCGCAACACTTTGTTGGCGAGCGAGCGTCCTCCTGAATGGTTTTCACATATTCCTTCGTGTATCTCTCGTAAGATATAATCGGCTTCTTGGGAGTCGACACACCTTAGTAGAGGAGTATGAAAGCCTTTTTTGTACAGAATCTCATTCAAGATAGTGTAACGCGAGACTCGAATTTTTAGTCGCCGTGCCTCGGCTCGGTCTTCTGGCAGTTCACCGTTGTTGAGGTAGCGGACGAGTGGGTCGAACCAAGCAGTCGATGGATCGATGGGAAATAGGACCGAGACTGTCGGCTCGTTTACGCTTGGCTCAGGGACATGTTCAACTGGAACTGACCGAGGTATGTCTTTCTCATCTGCTGAGGCAAGCTTTGCGAGTAGGTCAGCTTTGGCGTTGTCGGTTCTGGATATTCGAATTACTTCACACTTCTGGAATCCGCTGATCAATTCTTTAGCCTTTTCCATGTACGCCTTTAACTGTTCTTTTCGAGTCTGATAAACGCCGAAAACTTGGTTAACAACCAGTTGTGAGTCGCTGAAAACGTTCAAATGGGTCACGCCCAGACTCGCGGCGAGTCTGAGGCCTAGTAATAAGGCTTCGTATTCTGCTGTATTGTTGGACGCTTGAAAGCCGAGTCGTAAGGCATATTGCATACAAGTTTGGTCGGGAGTTTCTAACACTACCCCTGCCCCGCTTGCCTTCGAGTTGGATGATTCGTCGACAAATAGCTTCCAGGGTGTCGGCCCGAGAGAGGAGGAAGCCTCGGGTACATTAATTCCCTCTGGTTCGGGCACATTATCAGAATTAGGAACCACTTCAACAAGGAAGTCAGCGACGGCCTGTCCTTTTAAAGCAACCCTGGGCCGGTAATGTATGTCAAATTCACTTAATTCGACTGCTCAATTTGTAAGTCGGCCAGAGGCTTCCGGCTTTTGGAGAATCTGGCAGAGTGGTAAGTCGGTCACAACGGCGATGGTGTGGGCCTGAAAATATGGCCGAAGGCGTCGTGATGAAACTATAAGAGTGAAGGCTACTTTCTCAAGCTGAGGATACCTTGTCTCGGCGGGCAGTAAGGCTTTGCTAACGTAGTAGACTGGCAACTGCTTCCCTTGACTCTCGCGTATTAACGCTGAGCTTGCCGCGGCTTCAGATACGGCCAAATACAACAATAACACTTCACCAGGTTCGGGCTTAGATAACAGCGGTGGAGATCCGAGGTAAACCTTCAGTTCTTGAAACGCTCTCTCACACTCCTCCGTCCACATCATCGTCTGTCGTCCCTTCAATTGCTTGAAGAACGGGAGACACTTGTCTGTGGCTCGGGAAAGGAAGCGATTGAGCGCGGCCACTCTTCCTGTTAACCTTTGAACATCTTTGATCGTTTTCGGAGACTCCATTTCGAGTAAGGCTTTGATCTTCTCGGGATTCGCTTCGATTCCTCGCTGACTAACGAGGAAACCGAGGAACTTTCCCGAGCTCACGCCAAACGCGCACTTGCTGGGGTTCAGCTTCATATTATATTTACGCAGAATTACAAACATTTCTTCCAAGTCCTTCTCATGATCGGACGTCTGTTTACTTTTGACGAGCATATCATCAATATAAACTTCCATTGTTCGGCCAATTTGCCGGGAGAACATTTTGTTCACCAACCGCTGATATGTCGCTCCGGCATTCTTTAACCCAAACGGCATCACTCGGTAACAATAAAGGCCTTTGTCGGTGACAAAGGCGGTTTTTGATTTATCATTTACATGCATTACAATTTGATTATAGCCTGAATAGGCGTCCATAAAGCTTAGCAGTTCATGACCCGCCGTACTATCAACCAACTGATCGATGCGAGGAAGAGGGAAGCTATCCTTGGGGCAGGCTTTGTTTAGGTCCGTATAGTCTATACAGACTCGCCACTTCCCATTGGCTTTCTTCACTAGTACGACATTAGCTATCCATTCCGGATAGTATACCTCTTCGATAAACTTGGCTTTAAGAAGCTTGCCGACCTCCTCTCCTATGATAGTGTACCTCTCCGGGCCGAGAGGTCGACGTTTCTGTCGGATGGACCTGTAGGTTGGGTCGATGTTGAGTCGGTGCGTTATGACCGAGGAATCGATCCCGGGCATGTCTTCATGACTCCAGGCGAAGACATCGGCATACCGTCGAAGCAAGGTGAATATCCGTTCTCTAAGAGGCAGGCTCAAGGATGAGCCGATTCGGACTACTTTTGAAACGTCCGTCTCGGTTAACGGCACCGAGATGAGTTCTTCCATCGGTTCTCCCCGCTCGTGCAACCCGATACGGGGGTCCAGTGATTCAATCATTGAAATCTCTGTTGAGGCTTTTACTGCGATGGCGTAGCACTTCCTAGACTCTTGCTGGTCTCCTTTCACTACCCCTACTCCCGACTCGGTCGGGAATTTCATGGAAAGGTGGTAGGTAGACACTATGGCCTGAAGGAGGCTGAAAGACGGTTGGCCGAGGATGGCGTTATACACTGATGGTTGGTCCACGACCAGGAAGTCGACCATCCCGGTCCTTTGATGGGGCAGCGAGACGATTCCTTCTGGGAGTACCTGTCCGCCCGAGAAACCGATGAGCGGCGTTCGGATAGGCCGTAGTACCGACCGACCTATGCCCATTCTATCGAATGCTGGAACGAATAGGACGTCCGCTGATGACCCTGTATCCACCAGTATCCGGAACACTTTTCTGTTCGTGATGGTGAGGGTGACTACGAGCGCATCATCGTGAGGATGATGAATGCCTCGAGCATCTTCTTCAGTGAAAGAGATGCAATATTTCTCTCATTTTTTCTCCTTGGGAGGCCTAGATAGCAGGAGAACCTCGGACTCGGGGTGGTCGAGGCTTCTGGCGTGATTTCTTCGGGCGTTATTTGAGTCCCCGCCGCCTCGATGACCCCCGAAGATCGTTCAAATTTCTTCCTGGGGCCGCTCTTCACTCGGTCCCGCGGCGACGCCAGTCCCTACCGTATGTTCTCTCAGCCGGCCTTCTTTAATCAGCCGCTCGATCTCGTCCTTCAAGTGAAAACAGTCACTCGTGTTGTGACCGTGATCACGATGGTAGTGGCAATACTTATTCTTGTTCCGACGATCAGGGTTCCCTCGCATTTTCCGAGGCCAGTTGACGAAGCCCTCGGTCTTGATCTCCATCAATACTTGTTCAGGAGATTTGTTCAGGGGGGTATATACAGAAAATTTTCTGTCTGGTCGCTTCCCTGGCCTGCTGTCGTCTCGCCCCCGGTCGTCTTTTCGCTTTCTTCCTCCGGCTGAGTCGGCTTCTTTTTTGGTCGACTCTTTTGCCGATGGTTTCGTATTCTGAATTTTCTCTCTTAGGAGTCGCGTCTCCTCCGCATCGGCGTATTTGTCCGACCGAACCATAAACTCGCCCAGAGTATCAGGCGGATTTTTGTCCAGTGATGCCAAAAAAGGCTTGTCTCTGACTCCCTGCATGAGAGCGTTGAGAGCTGTTTCCTCAGAATGTTTTCGAACTTGCACGGATTCGAAATTGAAGCGTTTAATGTAGTCTTTTAATAGTTCTCCTTCCCTCTGAACTATGTTGCTCAGATGCGCGGGAGGCTTCAGTTTCTTCTTTCCGCCAATGAAATTGCTGAGGAAGGCGTCACTGAGTTCAGCGAACGACTTTATCGATCTGGGTTTCAACTGCTTAAACCAAAGTCGAGCTACGTCCGTCAATGTCAGAGAAAACGCTCGGCACATAACAGCGTCCGAGGCATCGTGCAATTCCATGTAAGTCCTGAAGCATTCAAGATGCTCTGTTGGATCGGTCTTCCCGAAAAATGGAGTTATCTGGGGCAAGCGGAACCTTTCCGGCAACCGGGCCTGCATTACCTCGTCCACGAACGGAGAGGCATTTTCTTCGTGTTTGGTCGGATCTGAGTTCCGACCGTTCTTTATATCCGCTATCTTCTCTCGGACCTCGTTCTTGAAGTCCTGTATGTCAGCCTTTCAGGGTTCGGCGCTCTCGGCCGTTTCTTCAGCGTCTGCAGGTAGCCGACTGCGTCTCCTCTGATCTGTTCTATGCCTCAGGTCAGAAGGGGGCAGAACGGCTGTTGCCGAACGAGCAGGTGCCGGGTGACTTGGTTCTCGGGGCTGACTCGGTCGTCTAGGAGACCGTGGCGCGGGTGATTGCGCTACAGACGCTGGTGGATGAGCTGGCGTCGACTCTTGGCGCTGCATCTGCTGGTTGCACAGTCGTTCCAGCATGTGTTTCATGGTAGCCATCTCGGAACGCATTTCCTGAACCTCACGATCCAGGTATGCGTTCCCTTGGTTGGGCTGGCTTGTAGTCGCAGGCGGTGCTGCCGGGGGAGCTCCCTGAGCGACGCTAGCTGCGGCCTCCCTTGCTTCATCTAGGTCCGTCCTCCTTGTTCTTGCCATTTGAATGGTTGGAGAAAGCGGCTTTTTGTCCGAATTCCCACAGACGGCGTCAAGCTGTTGCAGTGTTTTTATGGGACGGCTTCCTTGGCGACGGACCCTCCTGCACCTGTACAGAAACAATGTCAAGGGAACCCTGGCTAGAGCCAGAGAACCTCCGATGCTTAAATCAGTTATCTCGTCAATAGCCAAGAGCTTGTCTCGGTTAGTTTTTCGTACCTTTTACTGTTCCAAGCTTAGAGATTTATACAATTTGTCAATCCTTATCTTCAGAGGATTCTTCTCCTGCGATCACTCAGGATCCCGAGAATCTTGGGATCCGCTACCCGTATCCCTGGATTTCCGTAGATCAGCATCTGTCCTTGTTCAGCCACTTTCCGTCTCGATTGGATCTCGACCGACTCTGGGAGAGTCTCGGCCAAGCCGTGACCGACTCCGGGGGAGTCTCGGCCGATACAGGAGGACGGGTTCCCAGCCGTGCCCGACAAAATCAAATCCCCGAGGGGATCCTACTCTATCGGTTGAATGGCTTTCACACGCTCGGCCTTTAGTGGGGTCACGCAGGCGAGGTTATCACTCTGACAGAGTGACTTTACTCGTCCTTGCTTGCGCCTCCGGGCCTACCTTCTGTTCTGTCGGTGTTGTATCGGATTCTTCAGGCAGTGTCGGCGAAGCCGACCTACTCTCATGCGAATCTCGGAACTTTACCCGAGCTCGACACATTTTCTCCAACAAGTATTATTATGCGAACAATCAAATCCTGCAATGTTGATTGCCCTCTTTAAAGAGAGTCAGAGTCGGTGCTGCATGGCATGGAAGACAGATTCTTGTTCATGTATCCTAAACTCGATGTAGAGACGCTTGTAATCTATCCAGCCGCTTGACCAAATGAAGAAGCCGATTAAGTACTGCCCTAGCTGGATTGGGTCCTTAAACTTGCTCGGGTGGTAAGCTCTCAGGAGTTTCAATCCCTGGTCAAGGGTTCAAGTACCCATAGGTGGTGAAATCTCACTAGGGTGTGTGTGCGCGGAAGAAAAAAAAAAAAGAAGAAAAAGTGTTGCCCTAGCTGGACAGCAATCGGTCCATGCAGGGGCTTTGTGGGTTCACTGTGATGTATAGGCTTTGTCTGCGTTGTTCATCCACTTTTTACAAATCAACTTAATTTACTAGGAAAAATGAGGTAGATCTAATGCTCAAAGGGACCACCCCACAGGAAGCACCAATAATAATGATGCCCACCATTGAAACCTTCCTTTACGACGGTCGCCATAATGTTTACTTCTCATTTAACCAACTCATAAGGTCAAGTAGACCTAAATGAATGAAAAACACAAAAATTAGCTTGATTCAAAATTTTTGCCGCTTCTAAGACATTTTCAATGGAAATCATTCAATCCTAAGAATATTTGAGCCCTGGCTTTACAGATTATCATTTAGACATGGCAGGATGCAATATGATTCTCTTAAAATAAGTCTCCTCTTGTATTTTTAATGACTAAAAAGCCACATGACCCCCCTTCCAGGCTTAGGGAATGTTAGGTCCTTTCATCTAGAGTTGGTTACAAGATGGTGCAGCTCCGCCACACCGAGGATGGTGCAGCCTTAGTGTAGGGCCCACCCCAAAATTTATTCTGCTCCAAAGCTTAGATGGGCCAAAACATCTAATCTTACAAGTTTTAGGCATGATTCTGAATGGTGTGGTCCACATGAGGTTTGAATGAGATAAAGAGAACAAGACAAGGTACATGTCATGGATGACCCATGTTTGCCCATGTATGATAAGATGGACATAAAGACATTTATACTATATCCGGCCACTCAAACATGTTTATTTCAAACTGCATCTTTAATGACTAAAAAAGGTACATGACATTCAATTTCTCATATGTTATACCCATTTATATGGAATTTGGCTGGATGAGTGACTGCTGTTAGAAATAATGTGATTAAGTATTTATTCTATACAGTAATTTTTTAATATGTTCTCGCATAAGTTCTATTATATGCCCAATCAAATCTTACAACTGGGTACTGAAAGGACCGTACTCAATACCGCACTAGAGTTTGCAAGGAATGTAGATTGGGTGGACGAGGTGACATGGCAAGATTTGACTAGTGGGACCCAACACTATCAAAGATGCCTAAGCTTTTAGTTTTTAAGGTTATTCTATAAGTCGGTATTGGGCTCATATAGGATAGTGTACACTCGTACCCATCAAAATCCACCACATCATTTTACCATGGATCTGTCTTCTATTTGCAAGTGGCCCCACATACCATTGCGGGTAAAACCATTGGATTAGTGGATGCTACGAGGCTTTTGCCGTTTTTCGTTGCAAATTGGTAATGGCCAGTGGAACATTGAGATAAGAACTTAAGAAGTCTTTTGCCAACTGAATTGGGGGACTCCCAACTGTAGTCGATGACGAGTAGCATGCATCTTGACTGGAGACTGACCAAGTAGTGGGACCCACTACGGATTGGTTGTATCACAAAAGTTGCATGGGCCCACTTAAGTTTCAAAACGTAGTGATTTTTGGAATGTCCTTTCGTCCTGGTGATTCGCTTCAGCTGAACGGATTGGATGACATAAAGAATCAAGGTGGGCCCCACTCTCAACTAATGATGGGTATCTCATCCCAACTCTTTCCCGGGGTGTGGCTCACCTGAGCTTTTAAACGGCCTGATTATTGAGTTTTAGGGCAAGCATAAGGCAATGCACCTGATGGGTGGGGTGGATCTTGTGCAAATTGTACCCCACGTGATGGACAGGTTGGATCTTAGGAACGTTGTCCCCCACCCACGTGTCGCAACGTTAGCCGTAGGAATGCCCCTACATAACTGGGAGTAGTCAATAGTGCTGTTCTTCAACCATCCGTTTGGAACCCATCATTTAGATTGTTTATAGACGAGTGTGAGTTTAGAGATATGGTCCACCCACCGTGTGGTGGCCCATGATTTGGACGGTCTGGATAGCCCGAGGAAATATAGTGGTCAACTATAATATAAATTTATAGCGCGTGTGATTATTTCTTCATTTTTTTTTTCTTTTTATAGATATGCAAGATCATCTAAGCTTCTTCTTAGAGTATCTTATCGGTTCTAACCAAGTTGGAGATTTTGAAAAGGGAAGAGAGAGGTCGGATTTTCCACTCACCGAAAGTCTCTTATGCCAATCTTTGGATTTGCTAAATATTCTTAATTAACTTTTAATGATGTGACCCCATCATGCTTTGCCACTTTTACTTTTCCATTAAAATGACAAATGGAAATGTTAGCAAATATGCACTTGGGCCTGTTTGGCATACGGATTTATATGATATTGAAATGGATTTAGTAGGTTATAAATTCCATCATGTGTTTGGAATGGATGAGAAAAATTAGATTAATTCAAGTATTTCTCCAACCATTATAATATATCAGATTGTTGGCCAATAAGGCCCACCTTATAGTGTTCTTATATATCCATCCTTATGTTTTCATTTGCTGTGGCCTACTTAAATATTAGATTTGTCCTGTCCTACAGTCATCATGGTGGCCATAGAGAGTTAATTTGCTATACACACTCTCCAACAGACACAGGACGAGGAGTTGACAGCACCACTCCATTAACGTGAGAGGATGACGTAAGCATATGCACTATTTTAAAATTCATTCCGTCATCATATGGAATATGAAATATACCATGTTAGAAGAATATAGAATCATCTTCGCATACACGTGAAAGTGACACGCCTATGGCCCACGTACATGCAAGCACTTGCTTGTCGTGTATCATGCGAACCATGGTTCTAAAACCCGATGACTCACCTCGAAACCCGGCCGAATCGACTGGCAAAATTGGATTGTGAAAGCGTCATAACTCAAACTGAGTCGCTCGAATCGAGTTCTTAACTTTATATTTCTTGCTCTTGAAGTAATATTTCGTTAGTGCGAAGTAGATCATTGTGATTAGGATAATGTTGTTTCGGTGTGGAAACGCTCAGCCCCCCTCATTTGGAAGGAACTTCCAAACATGCTTCACGCAAATCCAACTCACATGGACCTGGGGGCCCTGACAGCTAGGGCTGTCAACAGGCCATGAGCCAGCCGAGCTGGGTCCATTTAATACTGAGCTGAAATAAAGGTCCGATCCTGGCAGCGAGATCCAAGCCTAGCCAATGGCAGATGTGAACTGGCCTTAGATTTGGGTTCAAGCTGGACAGTAGGGATGCGGATTGGTTACTGACCCTGACCCTAACACTGGACAATGGCTAGTAGCTGGTGCTCCGTGGACTTCATTATAATGTATGCGTTTCATCCACACAGTCCATCCATTTTTATATATCATTTTATGGTATGAGGCTAAAGTATATCTAAATCTCAAGTGGACCACATCATAGAAAATAGTGTTAATTGGACGCCCACCATTAAAAATTTATTGGGGGTTGCAAACGTTTGGATCAAGCTAATATTTGTTTTCTTTTCTTAATCAAAGTTTGCATGACCTAATCAATAGGTTAGTTGTCAAATAAACATTGGGGCAGACCCTAGGAGGTTTTAAATGGTAGACATTCGATCACTAATTTTTTCTTGTGGTGTGGTTCACTTGAAATTTAGATCTACCTCATTTTTAACACAAGTCTTAAAATAATCTAGAAAAATAAATGGATTGTGTGGATAAAATACATATATCTTAATCATTAGCCACCTAGCCAGTGGCAACCTCACTAGCCAAACCGTGTCCTTTGAAGGGGGTTTTGTTTCTTACAAAAGGTTTTTGCAGAAAGTTCCCGTGTTGAGATGCTAGGTGGGGCCATCATGATGTTCATGAGAAATTCACCAGGTCCATCTATTTTGCAGAATTATTTCAAGACATTCAACAAAAAAAAGGTGATCCAAGACTCACGTGGGCTATGCAAGAGGGAAAATTAGCTAAAGAATTACCTTTCCAAACTGTTCATGAGGTTATTTCCACTTAGATGTAGTGAAATCACAAAAAGCTTGATACGGGCCTTTTTTGGCTGTATATATGTTTCGACAGCTATCACTAAATCTCATTGTTTCGTCTCATGTGGTATACTTGACTTTTAGATACGCCTTATTTTTGTCTGCATGTCCTAGAATGATCTCTTAAAATATTATTAAATTTCTCATAAACATCATGGTAGGACTGATCAATAACTAGTTGCCAGGTAAAAATGCTTGGTGTTATAACTTTCTATACGATAGACGAGGATTTCGGATGTGGATTCCATGGTGAACCCAACACCATGTAGGTACCATGTAAGGATTAGGAGAGCCCACCAGTATCTGTGTTTTAACCATATTGTCCATCCGTTTAGCGAAATCATTTTAGGACATGGGCGTAAGCATATACAAAGCTCAAGTAGACAAGTCATGGGAAAGAGAGAAGAAGCCAAATGTTGAAGCCTTTCCAGGGCTTATATTAATGTTTATTTTATAAGGTTATATGGACCTGAATGAAGGAAAACCCAAATATCAACTTTATTCAAAATTTCTTTGATCCTAAGAAAGTTTTCAACGGTAGGCATACAATCCCCAGTGTTTACATTGGTGTGGTCCACTTAAGCCTTGTACATGCTTCAAGTTTGAGCTCATGCCCTAAAATGAGCGGGCAAAACGGATGGACGGCACATATAAAACACAGGCATCATAGCGGACCCCACAAAGCTAAGTAGTGTTGGGCTAACCACGCGCGCGTATCATCTGATACTTCTTAAGTTGTACTGATAGACATGGCACGTGCAGTGCACGTTAGACAGACGAAGTGATTCCGAAGACATGGCAGTCACGTGGAGAGGCGGTTCTAAAAGGCGGAGTTGTTAGTTACTCCCGTATGGTGCGATGTTTGATACTCGGGCACTTTGGAGCTGTACACGTGGAATGCATTCCCTCAATCATAAGACTTTGATCGAATCGATGGACATTATCATTATTTATATGCTTATAGAAAGAATATTCAAATAATGTATTGTTAAGTATTCATAATCATTAGGGCTGTCAATGGGGCCGGGCCTGGGTAGTTCTCAGCCCGCATTTTTAACTGTTTTGGGCCAGTAGTCGGGCTGACCCTATTCAAAACTCTGCTTTTTGAGGCCTGAGCCTGGCCCATTGACACCCTTAATAATCATGTCGTGGCAAGAGATTCTACTCTTTTTACGTCTAATGCTACTTTTCAAAATGTCTAAAATTAACAGGACTTATATGATACATGGTCTCCTTTTATAATGGTACACTGCCTAGATTCAGTTCTGACAAGTGTGGCCCATTATCCGGTAATCAGTACCATTGGTCTATTGTGTTTCCGGACCGATGGCTTATGTTGAGAAAATCTATATGATAGAATAACTCTAACTATTCAATTTGTGACCTATAGATAGACAATTAAGAAGAGATAAACAACAAAAATTCATATTTAATTGAAAATTGAGATCTTCCAATCCAGGAGATCATTAGAGTGTAATGGACCAACGCTGTTGATTACAAGCCGTAGGGCCAACTTGTTTGAATGGAACCGCACATATCATATGATTCCTTCATGATTAAACTACCAAACGGACGGTCGATTAGAGAATTTTGTTAAATTCTCCAGTGGCCAATGTGGCTCTAGCAACCCGGATGAGGCAGACGACCCATGCGGATATTTTTATCAAGATACGTATTCGAAATTTTACAAAAAGACTACTTACTTTATGAAAAATTTAAATGCATTATTTTATTTTTTTTTTAAGGTTTTCAATAAACTATTCAATTAATATAAGTTATCTTTAGGTACCTTCTGTTTATAATTTTTAAACCAAAGTTGGGGTTGGTGAGCAAGGGGTGGTAACTAGGGTGGGCCCATCATGATGTTTACGTGAAATTCATCCCAACCACTAGGTTTGTCATCCACTGTTAGGCCCAACGTCCAAAAATCATTCTCACTGGCTATTCATGTTTTGTACATGACCTTGTCTTCAGTCATAAATTTTGGTGTGTCATCCAATGGTCAATGTGTTTGTGGATGTCTCTTTCCCAGCTATTTCTTTTGTTGTGGCTTACATGAACCATGAAACAATTCGATTTTTGAGCCATGTGGCTATCATGGGATTAAATATCTCATTGTTGGAGGCATTTCACATGTACATTACGTTGGACTCTAAAAAACTTGACGAGAGACTTAAGATAGTGTGAGAGATTTAAAGGCTTATTTTAAGTACACCACCAATGGTTTTTGATGGGTCCCCCATGATGGGTACATGAGATCCATTGCAATCATTAGTTGGGTAAGTCCACGTTAGGCTCAAGGAAGGGGAACGGATTGGCTACTCCCCCTGACACTGGCCAATGGCAGGTGGTTGGTGCTATGTGGGCCCCACCATAATGTATGTGTTTCACCCATGTTGTCCATCTATTTTTTACATATCATTTTACAGTGTGAGACCAAAAATGTGGTATATCCCAATCTCAAGTGGACCACATTATAGGAAATATTGTTGAATGAGCGTTGACCATTAAAAGCATTTTGGGAGCCATAAAAGCTTTGGATCAAGCTGATTTTTGTTTTTTCCCTTCATCTGGGCCTGTATGACCTAATCAACAGATTGGATATCAAATAAACAGTACAATGGGCCTTAAGAGAATTTTAATGGTGGATATCCAATTACTATTGTTTTCATTTGGTGTGGACCACCTGAGATTTATATACCTCTAATTTTTGGAATTAAGATCTAAAATGATCTTTAAAAATGGATGAATGGAATGTATGAAACACATACATCATGGTAGGGCTCACAGAGCACCAACCATCAGCCACGGGACTAATGTCAGGGGGAGTAGCCAATCCGTTTCCTAGGGAAGAAAATTAGGCTGACGTGTGATTCATGTGGGCCACGCTAAAGAAATATAGCTAGGAGAGAGGCATTCACAGTTATTTTCTATGAGGCCCCGTGCAAATTTTTATATGAAATCTACTCCAACCAATAAATGTCATACTAAAATTTAGGACGAAGGCCCTACATCAAAACACCAGTGATTCAAGTGGGTCATGCTGGGAAAAACAATTTGGAAGGTAAGGGTTGCTCTATAAATTGTTTTCAATAACGTGGTCCACCTAAATCACGAATGGGACTGCTTGTTAGGCCTTGGGCCGGACACACCTGATTATCAGATGGATTTGACGCCAACATTATAGTGGGGCCCATCCAAACGTGTTCTTTATTATTCAGAACAGAGAGACTGTAGAAATGCACTGTTCTTTATTATTCAGAAAACTACCACGTCATACAGAAATAAAACATAGAGCTTTATTACCAAAGAGGATGTATAAGGTCATGATGCATCATCGTCTGAATAGTGCCTTTGTACTTGTGGGGCCCATGTTTCATTGATCAGAGCCGTTGACATGATACCTGCCATGGATGGAGAAAGCCCCTAAAATTTTCTGGATCGGATGATACTTTTATTTGGATAATTTTTGGTGTTTTCTCCACATCCAACTGATCCGCTTGCTTAGAACCGTCCGATCTGAGATTTTTTTTTTCGCCACACCAATCCAAGATAGTTTCTGTCGGATCGTCGGTTGGAATCGTGGGACTTCTGAGCAGAACCTGGCGTATCAGGACACTATCCAAGCTGTGATGCATCAGGTCCTGGACTTTCTTTATGCTTCCTTTACAACTATATATCTTAAAATAAACTTAGTCTACAATTTAGGGGGTGGGCCCCACAGTGATGTATGGTGCACATCCAGTACTCCGTCCATAAGGTGCTGCCCTTCAAGTTCACTTCTTATCCCAAAACTCCGGCTGATACAAAACACAGGAGGATCCCACCACAAGGAACAGTTTGGATGGGGAGGCCCACCCTTAAAACTCGGGGTACACCATTGTTATATATGCCATCCAAACCATTCATACGATGCGCCCTACCATTATGATTTTAGAAGTTTTAGAAACGATCTTACATGGTGTGGCCCACCTGAGCTTTCTAACGGTCTGATTTTTGGTCCCCAAAGAAATTGTGACGGGGTGGACATGATAGACGGAGTTGATATCATGATTTCATCAAGTGGGGCCCACACATAAAAATTGTGGAGTAAGCTTATTCTACGACTCAAACATGACTCTTGATTGAAGAACTGTACCCGGTTAGATCATCGTAGTACTTGGACCACAGCATCACACCACCGTACATGGTACTGTTTTTCAACGGTGGAAGAACATCCGATATCAGTACACTGCTGGGGATGTAGCCGTTGTTTGCCGCGGTGGGAGCCGCCGGGAGCCCCAGGAAGATCTTGGTGGCCGGGATCTTCGTCGTCCATTGATCCCACGTATCTTTCAATTGAGTGATATTACCCGTATATTCGCAGTAGTTGTTGTAGAATTGCACCCACACATAGTCAAATAGGCCCGTCGACAGCGCGCCCCCCATCCATGCATCAGGAAATGGACACTGCGGGGCCGCGGTCAGATAAACCTTCTTCGGTGAGCGGTATCCCTTCAAAAACCTGTGGTGGGCCAGATCAGACGTGATTAACTGGTTAGTTCCTTGTATAAGATAACTAGGGCCGTCAACGGGCCTAGCCCATAAACTAAAGCCTACGGTCCATGAAATGCCCAAATAAACAGGCCCGTCTGGTTGGTGATGACTGTACAGCTTGAACCCGAGTCCAACCAGTTTTGCGCAAGATCTGGGCCATGTTTGTGGGAAATCTACCCTGTCCATCCGTTTTGTGAACTCATTTTAGAAAATAGGAGAAAAAATGATGTGGATTCAAAATTCAAGTGGGCCACACGAGAGGAAAAAGTGGGTACTCAGTGAGAACCGTTGAAACATTCTTGTGGCCATAAATGTTTTCTTTCTGGCTATTATTTTTTGTATTTTCACTTCATCCAAGTGGTAATAACCTCATAAACAGTTTGGATGACATATAAACACCAGGTTGGAGCATAGGAAGGTTCCAACGGTAGGAATTTCTTTCCCCTATTTTCCCGCTCGTGTGAGTCTTGGACCTTAACTGTCGGGTTAGCCCAGACCCGGCCCATTGAATATACACCATGTGTAGGTGAACCGTATGCATGCACATGTGCACGCACTTAGCCAGTTCATCCCAGTGGTCAGGTGTGCCACCCTCAATGTCAAAATCGATGCCGTCGAGCACCGCATCACCGAACGGTCTGGATGAAGAGTTGCCACCAAGATAATTATCCCACAGGTACGAGGCCACTTGCTTCGCATCCTCCGTAGACGTTAGAAAGTAGCTGCCATCCCCACCGCCGATTGACAGCATGACCTTGACGCCATTACTCTGGCAGGAGCGGATGTCCGTAGTTAGGTTGGTGCAGCCACTGACAGATGGATTGCAGTGGTCATCGAGGTCGAGAGCGGGCGTTTGGCTGTTGCCGAAGACGGGGAGAAATGCGATGTTCACGTAGTCGAACTTCCCTGTGGAGCACGTGTCCGAGAGCGTGCCCTCCTTAGCGTTTTGGCCCCAGTAGATCGAAATGCTGCCCGCATGCAATCGGACGGCGATTATAGCAAGGATTAAAAAGATGAGGAAGAGCTTAGAAGCCATGTTTTTTGCTTTGGTTTGAGGCTTTGTTAATACCTGCTTATGTACATTCCTTGGGTTTGTCTTTTTTTCTTTTGTCGGCCAGACTCGGCCTAAGCCTCGTCGTTTTGCATGGTAAGGTCTAGGGCCACGGATTGGGTGCCATCCCACTAGGACTTTGGTAGAAACGACGGTCTTGGCTATGTGGGGCCACCATGATGTATATGTTTTATCCAACCCGTCCATCCATTTTGAAAGATCACTTGAAGGAATGAACTTGTAAAGGAGGCAGATTGAAGGTCAAGTAGACTACACTAAAGGAGGTAGTGGGGATTGGGGATTGAAAACTCACCATTGAAAACTTCGTGGGGGCACAGAAGCTGATGTTTACGTTTTCTGTTCATACAGGTATATGTGAGCTTATGAACAGTTTGGATGGAAAACAAACATCATGTTGTGCCTTAAGAAGTTTTCAACCGTAGGATTCAGTCCACACTGCTTACTGTGGTGTGGTCCAGTTGAGCCTTCAATCTGTCTTATTTTTTGTCTCACGCCACATAATGATTTGTTAAAATAGATAGACGGCCTGGATAAAATATATACATCATGGTGGCTCAATGGAGCCCCTAACGAGACCGTCCTTCTTTAGTTAAGAGCAGTACCCAATCCGCGTCCGGAAAATGTTGGCTTGAAGGCCATGTCCGGGGAAGCGGATTGCGTGATATGCCACGCGCAGCCACCTCGGTGATGTGTTGACGTCACCCTACCATGATGTACATGTTACATCCACACCGTTCATCCATTTTTTGAGATCATTTTGTTGTATAGGACAAAAAATAAGGCAGACCCAAATCTTAAATGGACCACACCAAAGAAAGTAGCGAGGACAATAACACCCACCGTTGAAACCTTCCAAGCACCCAACATGATGTTTATTTTCCATCCAATCTGTTCATAAGGTCACAAAGACCTGGATGAAGTGAAAACACAGTTACGATCTTGATCCAAAACTTCTGTGACCATAAGAAGTTTTCAGTGGTAGGAGTTCAATTCCCACTGTTTTAGTGGGACCAGCTTTTTAATGACTCATTTTTGGGCCCATCCCCTAAAATGATCTTTAAAAAAAAAAAAAAAAAAAGATAAACGGTGTGGATATAACACATACATCACGGTGGGACCCAGGGAACCTGATGACGTCCACGTAACCCACTATAGTGCCCGGTCTGATATTAGAAACCTGGTCCAATCATCTAGACTATTATACAGAAAGAATAGACAGTTTACAGGCACTTGGCATTTGTGAGTGGTTCCGTTCAGAACACGTGGTCTCAATACACTATCCAGGTCATTTTCAATGATCCAAACCGTTTATATGATGGGGCTCGTTGATTAGAAGGATGACAAAATAATAATAATATTATTATTAATAATATTAATAAATCTTAGATTAAATTATTTCAGAGTTTCGACCACTCAAATATGTTCTTCACTGGGTTGACCTCGCGTTGCAGGCCGGCCGGGCCACGGCCAGTTCTAGCCCCTGCCCATTGCCACCCCTGATTGGGAGCGGATAAGGTGTTACCCGGGTAACAGCGTGGGGCCCACCTTGATGATGCTTTTTTTTAATCTATGCCGTCCTTCCATTTCTCCAGCTCATTTTAGGACGTAATACCGAAAATTAAGTAGATCCAAGTTTCAGGTGAACTACCCCACAGGAAACAGCCGTGATTGATTGCCCCACTAATAAAAACTTCCAAAGGGCCCATTGTAAGGTTTTCATCATGTTTATTTTCCATCCAACCTGTTGATAATATCAAGCATACCTGGATAAAGGGAAAATAACTTTGTGGCCCACAAAAGTATTTTAATGATCAGGCACCACTGGTTGTAATGGTGTGTTCCATTTGGCTGCTTCGTTGTCTCTGTAAGGCCAAGATATGTGGTGATAGTTCACTATTTTTTTTTTAAGTTGTGGTGTTTCATCCGTCGTACGTGCAACGCATATGCATGGAGATCCTGGACCTTCCAAGTCATGGAGCTATTTGTGGATGGATCATAGCTTACGCTAATCAGATTATCTTATGTATCCGAATTTTCTTGTTGAATTTGGACTGTCTGCCATTTTATTCTTATCCATCCATTTCATGGGCACAAATGTTGGGGGTCATTGCACAAAATCTCAGGATCTAGCCTCTCAGATACATTAGAATTATGAGATAATAAAGCACTTAAATAAATCAAAGTACAAACTTGTAACATTTTGGATTTTCGCTGTTTTTGAATTTTTAAAAATTTTTAATTTTTTTTTATTAATTAACTTATAATAACCCTTAATAATCATTAGCACTCAATGTCAGTTTATACAGGAGTGGTACCAGTAAAGAACCGTATAAATTCGATAAATCAACCGTAGGAAGCCAACGAATCTGCCCGTTCACTCAAACATCGAATTTAGCCTCATGATTTACTCACATAGGACCCAAATCTAACCGACCCATCGCTAATAAATCAAGACCCTCATAACTAAATTAAAGATCCAACTAAAGCCGAGTTAGACGAGACCCGGATCTTGGCTAATAGATCAAATGAACCGCGGTACTCTTTTAGCCTAAAACCAACGGCTTAAAGTAATCATGACCAAATCTCCACTTTCACTAGTTATAAATAGGTTACACTATGAACACAGTTAATCCAAACTCTAATAATCGCCCATGAGAAATCTCACGACCTAATTAATACCAGAAATGTCCCGATTTTCCAAACAAGCTCTAAACCGCTCGTTGGTGGGCCACTAGTTACGAAATTATAAAGTAATGTCTGTCTCACTGGGCTTGTAAACCATCGCGGACCATGGACTCAGTGGACATCCAGAAATTAATTATCCACACCATTCCAGCGACACTTGCCAAATGCAACCCACCCAAGGCTAGGATGAGAATCTGGCATATGTCAATGAAATTGAGATATAAGACTTTTCAGTTGTCAAATTTCTTCAAAAATTATGGTGAAGATCTAATGTAGTGTTCTACACCCGTCCACAAAATCTGGAACCCGATCATGGCACGGTAACTGTTGATCGCAAATCAGACCCGTACAATCAAACCAAATATCCGATCGTCCCCAAAATTTGCATGGCCCTTCATCGGGCTATGGTCCACCTATCCTATAAGTTTCATGGTCAGGGGACCACCAGAACCTCTCCAATCACTAGAATAGACCCCACAGGGCCACTTAAGATCGGGATCATATGGTCAAACCCCATATCCGATCGTTTTCAAATTTTACATGGCCCTTCATTAGGTCATAGAGCACATATCTTGCGGTGTATATCAATATATACACCCCATAGTGGGCTCTATATCTTAGAAAGACCCTCACATAGGTCTAGTATAGTAAAAACTTAGCCCTCCGGGCCATTTACACCAATTTTGACATTATAAAAAGGCCTTCTTTTGGGCACCCCTCTTCCCATACGATTTTTGCCCTAGGGAAAAAAAGAAAGAAAGAAAAAGAGAGAGAGAGAAAGAGAAGGAGAGGAAGAAAGAGTGAAAGAGATGGTGAAGAAGAGCAAGGTGGACCCGAGATTGGGGTGGGGCCCAAGGAAATCAGTCTTACATCTCCCTACCTCTTCTCCAAAAAGAATCACTCACCACCACCACCACAATCGTTTCGTAGATCATCTAGGTAAGATCCTTCACCCCTTTTTCTTGAAATCCATGTATTGAGAAGAGATTTGTATGGATTTCTAACATGCAAGTACATGCTTTAAGTACTCCGGCTGATCAACCCCCGAAATCCACATCTCTTAGGTCATTTTCAAGCCTCCAATGACTCCGAAGGTGCAGACTATTGCTCTTAGGTAGCCTAGCTCCAATTCTATTATGAGTTTAATAATTTTGATTGCTTGGATGCTATGATTGGAGAATCTATAGAAACCATAGGAATTGTATGTCGGTATGGAATTGTATGTTTGACTCTCTCATGATGTGTTCTTGCCTCTAACATAATTTTGTGGATGATTGATTACATGTTCATGCCTTATTCGATTTTTCTATATATTGTTGCTTCATGGTATGTATGATTCACTACTCTTGTGCATATGATTTCTTATGATGGAGGAAGTGCTTAACTTCCTCACAAAACCACACACTCACATACACTTTGTTTCATGATAGTGGTAGCTTACTTGTTAGTAATATTTGATTCGTGTGATTGAGTTGCATGAAATTATGATGTTGATATGCTAGTTGATAACTTGAATAGTTGGCATGTTATGGATCACCATCATACCCTTGGGTTGGTTAGGAACATGAGAAGAGCAAAGGCGGTTCCGTTGGTAGGACTGCCTTGAGGCAAAACCCAGGGTTTTGAGCGAGGGCGTGTGGACGACAGTAGTTAGACTACATGGGTCCCTTGTACCCGATGTCGCTCGTTGCGTGCTCGCCTGACTCGTGCGGTCTAGCCTAATTACTAACCAACCCTATTTGTTAACCCTGTATGCTCACATATGTATGGAACCTGAACCACCCTACAACCGTTGTAGCTCATTAATAACTCACTTGAAATTGGTCCATAGCATCGTGAGCCGGGCATGGTGGAACAGGATACTATGCGTGAGCTGTGGGCCTACGCTGGGGTGTCGCGTCTCCCCATAGTGACCGCTAGCCATCCCTTTCTCTTGGCACTCCTCATGTGCTTGAAGTCGGGGATGAGGAACCCGATGGGATCACGGACCGCGAGGTCTCGGCCTCACGCATTGGGGGGTCTTGGCCTCGCAACCTGCTTAGGGCATTGATACGTGAGGTACATCAGATTCCCCAACCTGCTGGATGAATAGACTTAATTAATAACTCGGCTAACACAATCGCATTGCATTGCATTAGTTAGGGTGGCGACTCGGAAGTCGAGGTCGCTCTGAGGGAGTGCTGACATACGTGATCATTAGACGAAATCACTTGAGGGAGCGTCGTGGCGAGGGCATGCATCATATCATTCAGCATGCATGCATATTAATAAGATTAGTCAAGTGTTTGAGATTGTTCGCTTTTCATTAAATTCGTATTATAATTTATGCCTGTTGTAACATAAGACTAATAGCACCCACTGAGTTGATCACTCACTCTCACTCTATGACGGTGTTTTAAAACACCACACAGACTCTTCAGTAGGTGCAAGTTGTGCTGAGTTCGACAAGCTTGGCGACATGAGCTTAAGCGAAGAGGACGAGTTCTCCTACTTGCAGTTAATGGGTGGTCCTTCATCGGCGTAGAAGACTGGATTCTAGAGCGTTGAGTCGTGGGCTCAGCGTACCATTCTTTGGGGCATATGATTCCCTTTGTAATTTTGTTGGGCATCGCCTTGTGCGACCCATTTATATTCTTTTGAACCTGTATATATTGATTTCTTTCAGTTCAGTAGACTAGTTGTGGATGTGTCTCATGTTTCAATTAATTTCATGCTGCGCTTTTAAACTTGATAAATCATAAAACCATAAAATTCATGATAAGTGACACTCGGAGACTCGGGAGTCGAGCATATGCACGACCCCCAATTTTTCGGGCCGTTACAAAACTACACGACATGAGATTTTTACATGGAAAACCCTTAAAGAGGTAAAAACTACGGGACCTCGTCCAGATCAACAATTCACTATGAAGTGGAACATTACAACCGATTACAAGCACACTTCGCTCGAATCAAACATTCGTCACTCACGTAGGAGTAGATAAATAATAAGATAATAAAGAAAAATGGAAATATCTCACCGATTACGAAGACGTAAAAGTGCTGAAATGTCGAGTGCACAATCGATTACCTTTACGAGCAGAACCTCCCTTCCACAAGCTTTTATCTCTCTTACTCTCTCTCACACCTTTGATAACTCTAAACTCTTTAACAAACCCTTTTAAAGCTCTAGAAAACTCTCTTGCATTCCTTTAAAAAAACTTAGGAACCCTTATTTATAGTTTAAGCAACTCCCTTTCGCACCTCTTGTGAAATCGCTTCAAATTTACGCAGTCCACACAAAATCCGAACTCAAATCTGCGTAACCTCGACTGGTCGAGCAGGGTCCTCAACCGGTCCAGCGGTTCACTCGACCAGTCGAGCACCTCTCTCAACTGGTCGAGCACCTCGGAGTCCCAAACCAATTTATTCATTGGACTTTTAGTCGAGCACCACTCTCGACCGGTCGAGCACCACCCTCGACTGGTCGAGTCATGAGGAGGAAATCCCATCAAATCTTCTCATTTCTGACTCAAGAGAAATCCGTCATCTGAGAACTTGCGCATAAACACAAAGTGGTCCGATTCCATTCTGTCATACCCATGCTTCAACTTAAGCGAATTGAACTTCTTGTACCATTGTCATGGAGCTTGTTTTAACCCATACAAGTTAGTTCTTCCTTAGCCTACACATCATATGCTCTTTGTCTTTGATTTCGATGTACTCGGCCTCTTCTCTCCCTGCAAACATGAACAACAAATTGGATAGTTAGAATTATTTGATAAGATTGGCTTATGGGATTTCCAGAGTGACCCCGTGCAATTTGGCTGATCCGGCTTGATGTGCATACGTGCCATGTGCGAAGCTAAAGAACCAAACAATTTAAAATATGGTGAACTATTGCTGTAATCTACAAAATGTACTCAGTAAATTGCACTTATGTGTTGCTTTAGTGGAATATCTGAGCTTTGGAAACGGTGGATAGTGTCATATAGATAAACTAGAGAGAAAAATGGAACAATCCACCCATCAAGTGGACCACTTACATACGATGAGTCAGACGATCGCCTGTACTTTGACTTCAACGGTGTAGCCTGTCTGATGAAACGACCATCCTGGTTTTAGTTCTATCTAATCTTTATGATGTGGTGATACTTTTTAACGGCTCAGATGATATGTGAAGTTACACGTCAGTAGAAAATAATAATGATTTATGTTTTTTCGACCTCTTCACTATGTCAAGGGCCTGATGAGCTCACCAAAGCCTCGTTTGTAACTAAAAGCTGGTAATTTTTATTATTTAAATCATGTAGCCTTTGTCTAGTGAAAGGATTATATCGATGCATAGGCGACAAGGTGGCCCGCGGAATGACACCTCAAGATGAGATGATGTCGTGTATGTCAACTGCAAGGTTGGCATGGCCATGCTGGCCCATCAGGCTCCCCGACCCAGCCTCCGGTGGGCCTTGCTTGGGTTTATGTTGTGGGTGGGCTTTTGCCAGATTTGTAAGTGAATCTAGACCCATATACAGCTACCATGAGTCTAGAGGTGTACACAAATGGAGCTAGCTCGATTAGCTCGCTTGACTTGGCTTGAAAAAGCTTGATTCGAAGCTGAGCATGAACTGAGTCAAGTTGATTTTTTTAGCTCGAAAATGAGTTTGAGCCGAGTTTGAGCTGGCCCCATCTCGACTCGACTCGGATCAAACCTAGCTCGAATCAAACTCAGATCAAACCAGTTCGATGACTCGGTTACTTTGATATTGATGTTGCTACCAAGTGTTTGATGAAATGACTTAAAGAAGTGTGGCTGGTGGCAAGGAAGGTATGTATATGAAACCAACACTCTTTTTTTCTTGATTTTATGTTGTTTATAAGGTATTTGATAAAATACTTGTAAAACCATTGTTGTTGTCTTAAATACATTGAGATTTTGAAAGTGCAGTTCAGGTGTTTGTGAAAATGCTGCAATGACGAATTCGGCTCAATCTTGGCTCGAACTAGCCCGAGCTGCCAACCGAGACGAGCTAGCCAATCAGGCTCGAGAACCGAGAACCATGACAAGAGTCGTACACAAGTCAGCTTGACTAGGCCTGGCCACTAGTCGACCCCAGCTCGAGCTTAGATTGGCTCAGTCCTCAAGCTTGGACAGCTCAGCTTGGTTTGATCAGCAACTCGGACCAGTTCAAGCTTGTGTGACATTTTCTCAAACACATGGAGTGCACCTTCAATTTCTCATGGTATGCAAAACAACGGCAATGGCTTACAAATATTTCATCAAGCACTCGGTAAACAACATTAAAATAAAGATACAAGAGTAGTTTTATCATGTAATGTTTTTTTTTTTTTTTTTTTTTTTTGTAGTAATTTGTTTCATATCCATATCTTCCTCGCCACCAGATGATCCCATAGAGAATGTATGCACCCAAAATAACACTTCGTTAAGTTGTTTCATCAAACACTTGGTGAGCAATATTAATATCAAAATAATTGAGTCCTCCCAACTGATCCGATCTGAGTTCAATTCAAGTTGAGGTTCGATTCAAGCTCGTACAAGGTTAAACTCGGCTCGAAATTTTATCGAGCTCTAAAAATCAGCTTGAACTCAATCTCGAACCGAGTCGTATTGAGCTTTTTCCAGTCGAGTCAAGTGAGTTAACCGAGCTAACTCGGTTCATGTACAGCTCTACCAGATTGTTCTAGGGCCTGAACTGGTGATCTGCTATTAAATGGGTTAGGCCTGGATGATATTCAGTAACCCTGTTATTGAGGCCCACAAAGGCTCGTCTGTCTAAACTTCTATGATCCTTTGTTTAATTGATTGTGCTCTTCTTGTGACCCACTTGAAGATGAGCTGATCTGGATCGTCCACCAGAAGGCCCCTCTGTTAGTAAACAGTCATCAGATCGAATGGTTAGGATCATTCACGTGATCGTGGGGCTATGCTAAGCTATGTTGATAGCAACCATGGAGATTACCCGATTGTGATGCTTGAACCGTGGGTCCGTTCCCGGAGTGTCCAGGTGGGCCATTGGGCCAGCTTAGGACTCGAACTGTTTGTCCAGCCCACTAACTCAGATAAGGGCCCAGGGCCGGTCTAGCCCGCTAGCGGAGTTTGGGATTTTTATTTTATATATTTTTTTAAGAAAGCGGAGTTTGGGATTGATATGCTTAAATAGGAAGATAGTTGGGCCGATTTAGCCCATATCATGTGGGTCCATCTAATGTGTTGGCCTGGCCCACTTGCAACCTCTTCTTACAGTCATCTCGGTAGTGTACGGGCCTCATACGTACTCTGGTAATGATCCAGTACCTTCGAAGTACCGTAGATTCAACTTCTTGTGGGGCCTACTGTGATGAGTGACAGACATGCAAACCGAATCGGATGCGTCCTGTCCAGACAATCGGACACTCCAAAAAGGAATCGGATTGCGTGGTGTGCTACACACCACTCACCTCAGTAGTGTGTTGACGTCAACAAGTTATGTAGGCTCCAACATGATGTATGTGTTATATCCCCACTGTCCATCAATTTTGAGATATCATTTTAGCCCATCAACAGAAAATCGAGGCAGATCCAGTGCTCAAGTGGGCCACACCACAGAAAGCAGTGAAGACAATGATTTCCACCGTTGAAACCTTCCTACGGCCCACCTGTTTATTTACCATCCAACCAGCTTAAAATGTCAAAAGGCCTGGATGAAGTAAAAAAGAAAATAGCTGATTGATCCAGAACTTCTTTGACCCTCAGTGATAGACGTTCAATCCCCACTTTTCCAGCTCATCTCAGGGAATGAGCCCAAAAATGAAACAGATTCAAAGCTCAAGTGGACCATACCATAGTGTTTATTTGCCATATGGTGGATGAACGGAAAACCCAAATATCAGCTTGATCAATTTTATAGCCTCTAGAAAATTTTTAATGGTGGTAGTTCAATCACCACTATTTCCTATGGTGTGGTTCACCTGAGCTATTGATCTGCTTCATTTTTTGGCCCATACCTTAAAATGAGCCGGACAATTGGATGGACCGTGTCCAGAAAACACTTACACCATGGTGCCCAACACCACCAGAGATGGCAAAACGGATGGGCCGCGTGGATAAAATGCATACTTCACGGTGGGCCCCACAGCGCGGGTCACCACCGAATCCACTTCGATCTGATCATTACCCAACTTTACACAGTATACATGGGATTCAATTCCGAAAAGTGTCGTGGTCCATTGTTCAGTAATCCAGACCATCAATCTGTTACTTCCCACCGTATATGGACACTGCATCAAAACATAGTTTCAGTAGGCTTTTCTTAACCAATTGATGCATGATCCACGGATAGAAGGGTCAAAGAGAGAAGCACAACCACTGACCACGTTAAGCTAGAAAAGTTTCTTATATTAGTTGTGGGGCATTCTCCATCCACGATGTCAATCAACAAACCAATGGTCTGGATTATTAAACCACGGGCCCCACTTATCAGAATCAGGGCCCACATCATAAAAGCAATTTCTTAAAATTCCTCTTAAGCAATACCTTCCGATTGCATGATGTATTAAAATAATCGAGCTCGGTAGATGGGAACTTGGATTCCCAACATGGCAGGCGCGTGTGATATCCAGGCCGTTCATCATATGGGGAGCACATAACCATGCTCTGGACCAAAAATCAGACTGACCAACACGTCAGGAGGGCTACATTAATAACAGAGAAGTGCGAAGTTCGTTAAAAATTACAAATGGACATGATTTCGTCATACACGTGCTATCTATCTGACGAGTACACTGGTCCAATTTTTTGTATAATCATGATGAAAATAAGTCCTAACTGAGGAATGGCCGGATATTGCACGTGTGATTCACGCTGTAACGGGGCGATCTCCGTACATGTCACAGGTGCAAGTACATTTGCAATTTCTTAGCCCTTCGCTTTGACTCCAACGAGACCCAAATGACCAAAGCCCTTTTATCCAAATTCAGAGGTGTATACGAACCGAGATAACTCAGTTAGATTGCTTGACTCAACACGAAAAAGCTCGATTCAATTCGGTTGGCAGCTAAGTTCAAACTAAATCAAGCTGATTTTTTTAGCTTGAAAATGAGATTAAGTTGAGTTCAAGTTGGCCCAGCTTAACCCGAATCGAACTCAAATCAAACCAGTTGGGTGACATAGTTACTCTGATATTGATGTTGCTCACCAAGTGTTTAATGAAATGACTCAACGAAGTATGAGCTGATGATAAAAAAAGTATGTATATGAAACGAATATCATTTTTTTATTGATTTTTATGTTGTTTATAAGGCGTTCGATAAAATATTTTTAAAACTATTGTTGTTGTTTTACATGCAGTGAGCTTTTAAAGATACAGTTTAAGTGTTTAGGAAAATGTTGCACACCCAAACTTGACTCGAATTATCCCAAGCTGCCGACCGAACTAAGCCAAGCTAGCCAGTCAGGTTCACAAATTGACCGGGGCCAAGTTCAGGCCAAGGTTAAGCTTGTGGCTGAGCCAAGGCCAACTCCACTCACTTCGACTCGATATACACCCCTATTTATGTTTGTCCAATAAATTAGAGTGGAGCGGGTTAAGTGTTCCCTAGGTAATAGCTTACGGTGAGTGTTACACTTACCATAGGGCTACATTAATGATATATATATATATATATATATATATATATATACTTTGTCCATGCATTTCTACAACCTATTTTAGGAGTTATTTTCAAAAATTAAGATAGATGAAAATCTAAGGTGGATCACATTATTTAAAAAAGTGGTGATTGATTGCCTCACCATAAATTTACAAAAGGTCTCATTGTAAGGTTTTTGTAATGTTTATTTCTCATCTAATCTGTTGATAATATAAAAAATACATGGATTTAAGAAAAATACAAAGATCAGATTTATCCAAAGCTTTTGTGGCTCATAAAATTTTTTAATGGTAATTCATATCACTGTTTCCAATCTTATTTTCCACCTGAGATTCTTATCTTCTTTAAAGTTTGGTATTTCATAATAAAATGAAATATAAAAACAGATGAATGATGTAGGTATACAAAAAAATCATCAAGATGGCTCCCACACGGTTGGGGTACACCTTAGGTGTCGCCCGGGTAACAGCTAATCGCTCCCGAATTGGAGAGGGACAAGTGTACATGGAGAAAATCATGGGTTGTTATTTGATAGTCTGGCAGCGTCTGCGCTTGATATACTGGCCCTCGGAAATTATACACGTGGCATACACTTAACCAAATTAAACCGACCAAAATGTCCAACCCCCTTTTCGAAGTCACAACCCAACAACCATTTTGGTTTGACAATCCTAACCTCTCATTTTAACCGTCCAATGATATTCCATCAATCCAATGGTCAAATGATCAAATAGACTCTCGGGAGTTTCAACAGCGGGTCAAACGTTCGAATACCCATAGGTGGTGAAATTCCTCTAAAGCGTGAGTGCGTGGGGGTGTGTGTGCGTGCGTAAAAAAGAAAAAGAATAAAAATTAATAAAAAATGAAACCCATAATATGTACAGTTTAACTTGAATTACTCTCATACCAGGTATGCAGTAACAGAATAATTTCTAAGTTCCTGCGTATCGCCCATCACACTGCCAGAGTATCAAAGCTTTGATACTCTCAGAGAGTGTGATGGCTCATGCGCCATGCACTCGGAAATCGAACACGTGATTGGATTTTAGGATCGCCCGGTCAGTCTAATTATGCGGCTATGATCTGTCTACATCAACCAATCAATATAATTATAGGGCTGTGAGATATCTACAGTCTGTCCCACAACATGAATGGTTTCATTTGAATTGCATTTGCCACGTGTAGAATTCCTGAGTGCATGCCGTTGAACCATCCCACTGCCAGAGAATCGGAAGCGAATTGGCTGGTGTACTAAACAGCAGCAAGATAGTTGATGTACTGACGTAAGCAAGTTCTGGAGATCCCATCATGAGGTATGTGTTATATCCAAACCGTCCATCCATTTGGCGAGATCCTACTAAGTCTTTAGCCGAAAAGTTAAAGTGGTCCACACTGCAAAAAGAAGTGTGAGATTGAACGTCTACCATTGAAACCCTTTTGGGTCACAAAAGTTTTGGAACAATATAAAATTTGTTTTTCCGATTCATCTAGGTATTTTTAATCTTATGAACATATTAGATGGAAAATAAACGTTACGGTGGCCCTGTGAATTTTTTAACGGGGAAAATCATTATCCCCGTCGCTATTTTTGTTGTGGTCCATCTTAGTTTTTGATATGATTCATTTTTTGAATAATGCTCTAAAATGATATCTAAAATCTGATGAACGGTTTAGATATAATAAATACATAATCGTAGGGCCCATGTAACTTTGATCTCCTTTGAACCGTTCGTACAACTCGGATCTCCAGGAGCGTCGGCGCTCGTCTTCGCACGACACGTATCTACACCAGCTATATATAGCTGGTGTGTGGTATACCAGCCAATCCGCTTCCAAATCAGCGGCAGAAAAACTCGGATACTCTGGCAGATCCGGTGGTTGATACGCAGGCATTATTAAGTTATACACGTAGCATATGGTAACTGAATTTAAACGGTCCAAGCTGTAATCCGAAATTTAGATACATTAAAAATCCGAAGTAGTGATTATTTGATGGCGTATCTATCCCATCGGCTGATATTTAATGGACCGTTGAAAAAAAATCCAATGGTCGAAATTCATCAATCAAAGGTTAACTAATCAGAGCTTATGATTTTTGAACTAATCTGATTTTTATCTGATTAATCCATTTGCAATTGATATCATAGTTTCAACGGTTGAATATTTTATTTATTTATTTCGTACAATTCTAAGTGCCTGCGTATCAACCATCACCCGCTGCCCGTGTATGTCTAGTATCTAAATCAGTCACGTGTTATCCTGTACTTTTAGGGCCTGTTTGATTTTTATCGTTTCACTTGAAAATGGTAAATACTTGAGAAATGGGTGATTATTACCGTTTCACATGTTTAGGATCTCATCTTAATGTATATGATATATTTATTTTGTTTATTCATTTTATCACAACATTTTGAAATATTAGAAAAAAAATAAGTTAGATCCAATACTTAAATGGCTTATGCCAAAAGAAACAATGGCTAAAGGAAGTTTTTAATGATAAGTATTTAATTTATATATTTTTATGGCGTGGTTCACTTTAGTATTGGATATGCTTCATTTTTTGGCTTATATCATAAATTTGTTTGACATAATAAATGAACGGTGTGAATATATGATATGCACCATGATGGGACCTACAAATATTTTACACTATTTGACATTTTAACTTCCAAAAGCAAACCGTAAAATCAGTTATGGAGAAAAGTGTGGCAACTAGGGAGAGAAATAATTATTATTATTTACTGGGATATTTTCCAGTGAATTAGAAAATCAAATAGGCCCTTGATGACGAAAGCACCCTTTCTATTTTGTCCGGGGAGAAGGAGGGAAACGGATTGGCTAGGCTCCCCCGCCACCGGCCCCGTGGCTGATGGTCGGTGCTCTGTGGGCCCTGCCATGATGTATTTGTTTCATCCATTATTAAAGATAATTTGAAGGGTTTATCTCAAAATTATTGGGATATAAATCTCACGTGGACCACACCACAGGAAAAAAAAAAGTGATTAGATATTCATCATTTAAATCATCCTAAGGCCCAGTATACTGTTTATTTGACATCCAATCTGTTGATTAGGTAATACAGACCAGATGAAGGGAAAAAATAAAGATCAGCTTGATCCAAAACTTTTACGCTTCCAAATTTTTTTTAATGGTCAAAGCTCATTAAGCACCATTTACTGTAATGTGGTCCACTTGAGCTTGGCATATGGCTAATTTTTGTTTTAGTACATAAAATTGTATTTAAAAATAGATGGACGGAATGGATGAAACACATACATCATGATGGGGGCCACGGAGTACCGAGCACCAGCCATTGGCCGGTGGCAGGGGGAATAACCAATCCGTTTCCGACAAAGAGAGCCTTCCCGGCACCTGTTGTACACAGCCGGCAAAACACCCAAGCTCCGTGAGGCCACAGTGTTGTGCGTGTGAGATCTACTCCGTTCATCATGTGAGCCCCTAGATATTAGATCTATAAATAAAAAATTATCATCTTAAACAATTCAGGTGGCCCACACTCCAGGGAAATTTTGGGAGAAGACGTCAAGGTTTATGCTGGGACCCACCATGATTTTAATATTCCATCGAAACCCTTCATCGCTTGAACATCACGAGGATGAACCTATAATTCAAAAATAGTTTTTTTCCAAACCTAATGAGAGCCACACAGAGGGAAATTAGAGGTTTTATTCATCAGTTGACAGCTATACCTATGATATGGCCCATTTGAAATCTCTATCCTTCTAATCTTCGTTATGTACGGTGAATATTAGAATACTCACCTGATGGAAGGAGTGGATTTTATGTTAAAAACAAGTTGGGCCCCACAGAGTTCGGGTGTTTTGTCTGTTGTGTACAACGGATGGTTGTAGAGTCTTTCCGCTCCTCTATTCTATTCTGGTTCATTTCCGCTGCCTTAGAGGCCGTAGACCACATTTTCTCTTGGCACGTTATCTCTCTCTTTTTTAATATGTGAAGCCGAATTTTTCTCCGCATATCACAGGAGAAGTTCTAAAGTCCAACCGGTTGGACCACAGGTTACGGTCCACCCAGCGTATAACTTTTGCAAGGTTCACTTTTATGAAAAATCCAATCCGTCCAATATGTTGGTTCCATCATGATGAGTGACAGCCACATCCATTGATTGAGTATAAAATATTTGTATCTTTTTAGTAATGGCTATATATAGTTTCCTATGATGTGGCCCAAATGATACGTTGATGAGACTATATTTTGTACCAGATTATTATCATGGTGGGACAAAGCTATTGGAAGGGTTGGATTTCTCATGAAATTAATAAGTTTGAAGTTATCCGATGGATGAACCGTTAGTTTTGGTACAAGCAATTGGAATTGAGACCTTTTCTATTTCAGTGGTTGTAGAGGCATTTTATCTAGATATACATCCCTTTCAATTTGAAATTTATTTATATTTTCGCATGGAAATCGAAGAATCCAGCAAGGAAAGAACACATAAAAACATACAAATGCTGCGTGGCCCATTTTCATGTGACACACACACCAACACATCAGTTGGGCTTGTTGCAGGCCCTCAGCAAGTCCCTTTTGCACTGGAGTTTCAAGGTATATCAAAATAAATTAAAATAAAAGACACCCATTTCTTCTTGAATTTTATAGATGGAAGGTGGATTTTTTTTTTCTTATATATGTTTTTTCTTTTTTTCCTGGTAGTCTGCTAGCTAGGTTTTGTGTTTGAATGATGGTTGTTAGTGAAGTTTGGTTGAACGGGTATGCTACTTTTTTTCTTTTCTTTTTTTTGAATTTGTGTTATTTTGTGAAATGGGTGTAAGATTGTTATTTTAAATTTTTGTAATGGGATTTGTGTTTTTGTTGGTAAGGGCTAATTGGGTTTTGTGCTGATAAGATCTTGCTAATATTTTATTGGAATGTTACTATACTCTGGCTTAGTACGTTGGACGATACGCTGCATGCATTCATCCACTATATGTATGGCATACATGCACATTGATCAATGCAGTCCAGATGGTAGGGCGCGCTATGGCTGGGACATGGCCCAAAATTTGCGGTAATTTGATGATCCTAGCGGACCAATCAGCGAACATTAAACGGACGGTTAAAAACAAGTTTATCTGACAAAGCTGAAGAGTTAGGTCCAGTCAGTATGATTTGTGGGCCATGCACCATATGGTGTGATTGATGACATGCATGCTATCTTTATCTTGATCCGTGAATGGTTGCATGCTTGTAATCCACCATATTCTGCCAGAGCATGCTACAATTCTTCATACTTTCATGATTCTTGGTGTGTAATCTATGGTATTTGGTTGGGTTTCTCTGTTGCTTGATGACTTGCTAGCCATGTGTTTGATAGCACTCGCAGCTACCTCTTTCTATTCTCTTTTAGAAGTTTTCATGGTTTTCCTTTTTTGGGTTTGAATGATTGTACGATTACATGCATGATTGGTTTATTTATTTATTTATTATTATTGAGATTTGTAGTTTTTTTTTTTGTTAAGATTTGAATTGATTTTTATTGTCTTTTTTCCTTATATTGTTACTATCAGTTTACTTGATTTTTTCTTTTCGTGTTCTTTGCTGGAAATGAGAAATTCATGAATTCGCACCAGACATCCCCCTTTTATTTAGTTCTTGAATTTTTGTTGTTGAGTATTGGGATTTTATTTATTTTTATTTTTTTATTGTGGGGCCTAAAGTAGATCTAGCATATATTGTGAAATTTGCTGTCATTCTCCCCACGCAACACGCAGTCCTTTTTCGTTGTTTATAGCTTTTTTCCAGGATTTTGTTTCTTGCAATTGGGTTTTGTTTGTTGTTCGATAAAATGCATGCATGAGATGCTTGATGCATATTATGTGATTACAGGGCATGTTTTTGTTTCCAATCCCTTTGCATTCTTATTTTTGGTTTTTTTACTTAGGAAGATTTACTACTCTTTATCTTTTTTGTTTTAGATAGTGATAGTGCTTGATAACTGAATTTTCATTTCATTATTGTTGAGATGCTTACTTTCTTCCTTTTTCATGGTTCTGTGTTTTTAGATGAATTTAAGCTTTCTTTAAGATAGATATACTGCTATTGCTCATTAATCTTCGGCTTTCAGTTCTTCGTCATAAGATTGTAATGGAAATGATTATCACAGTTTATTTTCCCCCACTGTTTTGAATTGGATAGATTTATATGAGGTTTGCTAAGCCCACTCCCATGTCTACACGCTAAATTTTGCCAATGTGGCCCATGGGTTCAAGACGCAAGCTGTTCATCAGGGGGGGTCCAACTCTGTAGATCGTTTGGCCCAAAAATCAGTCTGGTCCACTCATCAGGTGGGCCACAATGTTAGAAACAAGCAAAGGGTTTGGAAAACTATGGCTCTTTTATTGTAAAAAATAAAAAATAAAAAATCTATACATTTGTTTCATAAAATGTGGCCCTCATGCCCCCCGTGATAATTGGACTGAAATGTTTCTTGGCCCTAGGGACGTACATAGTGGGATGACCTGGACTCCCATTTTTTTTGGATATAGATGGGACAATTCATACATGTGTGGGGGCTCATGAAAAGCTAAGATTTTAAAACTTCAACAATTATGGTTATCTTGTTTGTGAAGATCTAATCCTTGTTTCACCAAACTCTATGCTTTCAGGTTATTAACTGAATCTATAAACTGCTACCATCTATTAGAGAGATCATACATTTCCTCATAGCAGTAACAGCTCCATCATGTCGCCAAAGGGACTAGACTATGATGTGCTGAATGAGAATGTGAAGAAGGCCCAATATGCTGTTAGAGGTGAGCTGTATCTCCGAGCTTCGGAGCTTCAAAAGGAAGGGAAGAAGGTATACATTCTTTTCTAATGGCCATCTTCCGCTTATACCTTGTTGGTGTTGGCAATTTAATTTTGTTTGCAGAGAGTTAGCATTTGTATTTTCGATCAGGGTTCTGTCTGTGAAGCCATGCCTGGATTACGACTCCTTTGTTTGTTTTAAATTGCTCACCGAGATTTGTGAATCCTCTTTGTGCTTTGTTCTCCCAACTAGTATTGTATCTTTGTGACAACATGCGAGGCAGCTTTGTGCATAACAGCTTAAAAACAGTTGGGTGTGTTTGGATACACTATCAAATTGAATTGTGGTTATTAGGATGATAAAGCGTGAATAACCAAATTGTATTTTACTTCATTAGCATTCATATATAGACGTACCGGCTCTAAATTGCAGTTGGGCCACTTCCAAGTTGGACTCGAAAGGAAATGTAACTGCAATTTGAGGGCTACTTCTTCAGTAGGAAATAGGAATAATAAGAAACAGCATTGGTTTTTTGTCATTCCATCTAAATTTAACTGCATGTTCAGAATTCAATGAACTTGAGCATCCAAAAACCATCCAGGGTCATGTTTGGAGGGAATCTTGAATTGAATTGCAGTAATTTTCTAGGTACAGGGGACATGGTCAGATTGTAATCATTGTTCAAAAACTTGAAAATTCAACTTGAGTTGATTGTCACCCAGGTTGGGTCAACTCAAAGTCTCGATCTGACTTGATATTTAATAACTAAAACTAATAATAGGTATATCAATTATATAAAATATAATTAAAATTATGTATAAGTAATTTTAAAAAGAAACATTGTCGTGAAATTGTTACTTGTCACTCTGGTAAGACTGCCTCTTTGCATAAGAGAGGTTGTGGCTTTGATTCCCACCCACCTCCATTACTTTTTATTAATAATAATGCAACGACTCACTGAGTGACGCGCTCAAGTCACTGTGAGTTGGTTGGGTCGACTGAATGAGCAAGACAACTTCATGAGTCTTCCTGAGTTGGGGTTGAATTAGACCCAGAACCGAGTTTCCAAGAGAACAGTCTCGGAATCTCTCTGAGTCGAGTCAGCGAGTTTTAAAATTATGACTGTAATCACCTTCCTCGGTATTCATATCAAAGAATAATATGCAAACTGCACAGCTTTGCTGCCGCAAGTTGGACCTGAAAGCAATGTGACCGCAATTAGAGAGCTGCTTCCTCATTATTAGCATGAAGGAAGGCAGATGCGATTGGGTGCTTCCTCTCAACATATTATTGCAATTCCTTTCAGTAGGACATCCAAATGCAGCCATGGTAAATTTTTATCAAACTAACGACTCCTGTAAAAGCTTTGAGAGCTATCATACTGTCTAGCCCTGAAATTTAGATCCTTACCTATGATAATGGGCTATCATTCATCTTCCTTGAGAGCTATCATTCATTTTTCTTATTGGAGCTGTTCGATTATATGTCTGCTTCCGAATGGGCTGGCAATGCTTTACAAGACTCCTTTCACCATTGCTTTAAGCCCTTTGCAACTGCCAGTAGCTTGCACGTATGACGGAAATTTGATTACTTGACTCGATGAGAGATGTGACTCTTATTTCAACATGCATATGATGATGGTGCTTCTTATCTATTCTGACTTCCTTAAAGGATTAGTTTGTAGGTTTTGAGGTTAACTAGTAGAAATCATTCGCTCAACATGTTTGCATGAGTTTCTTATCATGTATGTATGCATGCATGCATATACTCCATCCTCTCACCATTTTCATTTCTCTGCAGATTATTTTTACCAATGTTGGCAACCCTCATGCTTTAGGACAAAAGCCACTGACGTTCCCTCGCCAGGTTTATCACCATTGCATACTCTCTCTACTGATATCTGAGTGTGAAAGAAACTTGTGATCGCACAAGTGCTTATACAATGAAGGATTGAAAATCGGTTCTGGTGGATTGTATCAGTCACCACTAAAAGTGGGTTGTATTGCCCCGTACAGGTCTGTTTTGGGTCTATATAACTGTATCGTTTGTGGATGAAACCACTACGTATTGGGCAATAAGTACCAGTTTTGGTCGATACTTTGAACCATGTATAGAACTTCATTATTGGATTCCTCTCTTCATAGAACCATGCAGGGTAGAGTTAACTTGAAAATTTTTATCGGGCATTTTGTCATCTTTTTTCTTACATCATGCATGTACAAGGCCCCTCTGCATCACGGTTAAAAGACTCGGCAACCTGGATCGATTTGTTTAGCACTGAGTCGAGTCAGGACTCGCCCAAGTCAGGGCTCAATTGGCTTCACTCATCCAAGTCGGACGTGACTCGGGGTATTGAACTGTATAGGGTACTACCAAATCCGAGTCTTAAAACCATTTTCTGCATAGACTTCTGCTATGGCCACTTGTTCGAGTGTAGGATTGAATCCTAATTTCACCTAATGTGCCAATGCGGCATGTGCATGCGAGAACTGCGCTATTCATCAGGCAGGTTGTCCAGTCATGAGGTGGACCACTTTTCAAATTTTAACCATCTGTTTTTTGTATACGTGTATCCCACCTGATGATCAGACTGGCATGATTTTCATGCCATGGCACATGCGTGCTGGGGCCCACCAGACAGATGGCTTGGGTGTCACCCACTTTCGCTGCATTCAGAGAGTAGGATGCAAAGTGCTACTCTCCTTTTTAGCCATTGCATTCCTCTTCTGCTTATTGTTTTCTACTTGGATATTATGCTAAAATGTTTCATGTTTAAGGGTGCATATGGTTGCAAAAAATATCATGATATTCTGCAACAAGTTGGACTGATTAATCGTATCATGCAATTTCATGATTTGGGCAACCAAATGCACGCTAAAGATCTTTTGCATTTCACTTTTATTTTGACAAGAGAAACTGCCTTGTTGCAGGTGGTGGCACTTTGTCAGGCTCCATTTCTATTAGATGATCCGAATGTGGGACTTGTGTTCCCGGCAGATGCAATCGCAAGAGCTAAGCATTATCTTTCACTGACATCGGGCGGTTTAGGTAATCCCCTTTGATATGTTTCTCCGCACTGGTTTTGCTGGGAAAAAGTTCACCATTCAAAATGCATTGGGTTCTCTATAAAACATATAAACTGTCAAAAGACTTTTTGATGTACTTTTATCCCACTTTTCAGACAGGTTTATATCTGTAGCTTAAATTAGGAAGCTGCTATTTTCTGAGTCTGACTGATAAAATACACCCATCCATAACTTCTGTTTATATAAGTGAAAAGGATGGACATATTTATCAATTAGACTGAATGCCAATAACAGCTCCTTTTGTATGTTAAGGAAGTTATGATGGTTTAAAAAACTCGCTGACTCGACTTGTAACTCGGCCGAGTCTGAGTTGTCTCAGAAACTCAGGCGACTGAATGAGATTCATGGTGACTTGAGCCAAGTCACTTGGACTGTGGAACTGGTTTTTGTTAAAACTAAAAATACACAGGTAGCTAGAATCAAACTCACGTCCTCTACCAGTAAGCTACGTGGTACTTCTTAGATCTCTTATTTTATAATGCATATCGAATTTAACTAGTTTCAATTTTCTTTATGATTACAAATATAATAATTTATAAATATTTAATATCAAGTCAAGTCTTCGAGTTGACCCTACCTGTTTGAACTTCGAGTCGAGTTGAGTTTTTGGATTTTTAAACTAATGGAATTTACCAATATACTAACTTTTTTGTTTGCTATAATATTCCTCTACATGTGAAAGCGATTTTGATATATCTGCTATCTCTTGCTGTAATAGACTCTTTTGAGCAATTTTCTTTTCTTCCTTTTTTTAAACGCTGCCAAAGCATAATACCGAACTGATACTCGTCCCCTGTTTCTTGAATAATTAGGTGCTTACAGTGACTCCCGTGGACTTCCGGGGGTAAGGAAGGAAATTGCCGAGTTCATTGGAAGGCGTGATGGGTATCCCAGGTAATCAGGGATTGATTTTTGATTGATTTTATTTTATTTATTTATTATTATTTATTTTTTGTATATACAGTAGGATGCAATATACTTTGTTTTCTATTAGCAGCTGATTGTATTCATTTCACTTATTGCAGCGATCCAGAGCTTATATTCCTCACAGATGGTGCTAGCAAGGGAGTAATGCAGATCTTGAATACTATTATCCGTAATGATAGGGATGGGGTAATGCATTTGTTTAACCTTGGAAGTGAAGATATGTATAAGATAATAGTATAGTTTGCTAAGGTACCATATTACACGCATGTGGGGCCATGTTTGAAAGATGTAGACTGTTGATATGATGACCTGCCATGAATGGGGGACACATCAGATGTCTTTCAAATTGTGAGATCTAGCCCTTTTATCATGGACCTATTGTCCGTTGAGTGTGGAGGGGGAACTGTTGTGCTACATTTTACTTAACTGTCTATTTGTGGGCCACTGATTGAAGGGTTATGATCTTCATATATGGGAGAATTTGGGGTGTCTCCATCCATGGAGGGACCCCTCAGATCAACAATGTTGATTTTATAATGATGGGCCCATCCTGCAGCTTCTGAATCTGGACCGTCAGCAAACTGTACGTTTGCAGAGGCTCAATGCCCAATAAGTCCTCCACAGAAGTTCAAATTCTTTGGTCATAGATGCTTCCTTGCTTTTCTATTTTCTGTTTTGTTTTTAAGGGTGCATCTGGTTGCACCAAATATCAAAATACTATGATATTTTGATCATTGGTGCAACCGGTTGCACTCTTAGTTATTCATCTTCTTCTTCTCTCTTCTTCTTTTTTTTTTTTAAATTGTTTGACACTAATGTAAATGATGCCTGTGTCTTGCCAGATTCTTGTTCCAGTTCCACAATACCCACTTTATTCAGCAGCAATATCTTTATATGGTGGTTCGCTCATCCCATATTACCTTGAAGAGACAGCAAATTGGGGTCTTGACATCAATAACTTACGCCAATCAGTTGCACAGGCCCGGTACAAAGGAATCACCGTAAGTGTTCCTTCTTTTCTAGCATCACATCTATGTCATCCTGTTTTTTAAAAAAAACAATGAGGTACTGGAAAAACTTGCGGAGTTAGACTCATTTCAACCAGGATCCAAATTGAGATTTTTTTTTTAAAATTTTTTTTTATTTTGGGGGGGGGGGGGGGGGGGTTGGGGGGAGGTTCTATAGTCTATATCTAACACAGCCAAACACGTCTCTGTTGGATTCAGGTCCGCGCGATGGTCATCATAAATCCGGGAAACCCAACTGGTCAATGTCTGAGTGAAGCTAATATAAGGGAACTGCTACGATTTTGCTTCCAAGAAAACTTAGTCCTGCTTGCAGATGAAGTTTATCAGCAGAACGTATATCAGGATGAGCGCCCCTTTATAAGCGCAAGAAAGGTATAACAATGATGAGGCTGACTCTGATCCATCAAGCTCAAGGATCTGTTCCTTGGTCATTCCATTAAATGGGGCCATCATCGCTGCTTTGACAGATGATCTGAACTATATATCTGATGGGCCCTGTTGTAAAATAAACAACTACAGAAATACCACATTACCACATCGGTTGGAAAATCATATTCATCTGACGAATGACCTTGAAATGGACTAAGAATAGCCAACTTTCCATGTTCAATGGGGAAAAATCCAGCGTCTAGGATTTTCCCGTGAGATAAACGGTTCACCGATACACAGTTCGGAGCATCTGACTACCCAACCACATGGGCCCTTCATTTATAAGGGCAATGAACCTCATCTTATGCTAGAACTAACTAATCAAATTCTTAATTCCACAAGATTTTATTGGACATGGGCCCACCAATAAGCAAGGAGGTCCAACTTGTGTCTTTCCACACTGTGTCGAAAGGCTACTGGGGAGAATGCGGACAGCGTGGAGGATACTTTGAGATGACTAACATTCCTCCACAGGTATGTTTACTCTAGCAACTTGCCAAGTCTTCTTGTTTTTTATTGCTAATTGCAAGCCAAACATTTTGTGCTGTTCTCTAATTTTTGCAAGGACAGGTTATTGCCTAGCATTACTTTCTTTTTTCATTCATTCTACCCAATCATGTGGAAATTAAAAATCTGGTGGGAAAAAAATCTGCAAAGCCAATCAGGTTGTAACTTGTAAGGCAGTTTGATTTTGCCTTTCTTTCTTTCTTTTTTTTCTTTTTTTTTTTTCCTTTTTCTTTTTTGAATTCTTGAAATTTAAAAATACATATAATTAAAGTATGTAAAAAAGAATTGAGGCAGAGCTCAACCATATTCAAACTGAAAGTTTTCCAATCGAGACCATCAAATGTTGCCCGAATGAAGAGGGGAATGTCGTGAGCCTGGTGATCGCAATGGACAGTGCTCTTCCTGACTGTAAGTTGAGTTTTTCTTGTGTTTTTTCTTTTCCCTTGCAATGGGGTTTCTGATCCCTTTCATAGACTGATCTACCATTGAAACAGTCGGATCATCAACTCTCCCAAGGTGAAATGGCCCTCTCATTTGGAAAATGCTAATCCCCTTCTTAATCGCGATTTAAAAGGTTTAAAAATGGATTTTAAAATAAATAAAATCATTTCTAATAATACTGTTGATGGACTGTGATGGATGGAGATGATCACACGTGCAGCCCACTTCACATGGAGATTATGGTTTCTATTGTTTCATATTATTATTCACCTTCTCAGTGCCTAAGTTGATGTGTTAGCATAGAGTTTAAGCACATGGGCTTGGTTTACACAATGACTTAAGCATGGGGAGTATTTTTGTATTTTCACATATATTATGAAAGCCTTGATGATAATAAGAGGAGAGGATAGGGGCATCACTACCTTCTAGGCCTTCTCTCTTTCTATTGCCTTTTCTTATATAATCTCCCTTCTCCCCTCTTAATCTATCCCAAGGAACAAATACTATAAAATAACAAAGACAAGAAGCTTAATTTGTAAGTTTATGTCAGGATTACCTGGGATCTCTGACATGAATGGCTAGGATCAAGAGGGCCTGATGGCCATTCATCCAACGCAAACATTATGCATCGTATTCTAGTCTATCAGTGACACTCACATGGCATCTATACGTAGTAATGAACTGTATTGGGATGTAGATCAATCGGTTCTTGGAAATAAATCAGTCTTTTGCAGTTTTTTTTTTCTTTTTTCGAAAGAGGGTTCTGTTGGTTTTTACTTTCGGAAAATACCACTTCCACCAGAAAGTAGACTTTTGATTTTTGTGTTTCTGAAGCTACTGATTCTTCATGTTGATCTGATGCAGACAGTTGATGAGATTTACAAGGTTGCATCGATTTCACTCAGTCCAAATGTCCCCGGGCAGATCTTTGTAAGTCGGTGTTTAGCTTGATTAGTCCATTTTTGGATACTGTTTTAGATCTGCTAATTTTGACGTTGCTTAAAATCTCTTTTTCTTTTTTGTCAATATGGCCGAGTTAACCCAGTTTGGCCAGGCCTTGAATATTGACTATGAATTACCACTTCATTGAAAAAAAGTAAAGTTGGTCAAGTTGATTATCGATTTGGATGATATTTTTCAGCTAGGACTGATGGTTAATCCCCCCAAACCAGGAGACATCTCATATCTGAAGTTTGTTACAGAGAGGTAAAGATGATTAATGTTCAACTGCTGTCTGCCAATAATCAGATTGTTTCTCCTTTACCATTATCCTATATAGTAGTAAATGGATTGGAGTTTACCCAAAGAAAAGAAAAAGAAAAGGAAAAAGAAAAAGAAAAGAGGATTGGAATGGATTAAACCATCATTCTGCCTTACAGTTTGAATTCATTTTACCTATAATTTTCCATCCTCTTTGAATACACGGGCAACGAATCCTCAACCTGAGGATGTGTGCATTATCGGGTTTTCCATTCATACAGTTGGGGCCCATGGTTAAGTGATCCAAGTTGTTGGTCTATCAGGCCCCACCATAGATCATGCTTCAAGACTCTTCCGGTTTGGAATATTCTAGCCACCAATCTTGGGCCTTTCTTCAGTTGAATGTTAGTTGTTCCTGTATCTCTCTCTTCTTGACAATTGATTTGCAGGTGACAGTGAAATGTTAGGATTGCCTATTATGAAGATTTCTGGGCATGGTCCATGCAGTTTAGAGTCCAAGCAAGCATCGATGGTTTGGATCAATGAACTGCAGGCCCTGCTTGTACATATTGAAAACCTGATATACTGTGCACGTCCTTGGGTCAAGGATCATAGAATTCCTATGCATTTTTTTGTTCCCCGAGATAATGTGCTTGTGATTACGAATACACAGCAAGGCAATCCTTGATTCATTGAGGAAGAGAGCCCATATAATGACTGATGGATTCAACAGTTGCCGTAACGTAGTCTGTAATTTTACAGAAGGTACTAATGGCAATCAACTAGTCTTGTCTTTTCACTCGTTTGTAATTTTTCATTTTTGAGACCGAAGGGTGTCTTAATCTTGAGTATTAAGCAACTAATGAGGGGAAATGGTCTCAGGAGCCATGTATTCGTTCCCTCAAATACGCTTGCCGCCAAGAGCAATTGAAGTTGCAAAACAGGCCGGCAAAGTCCCCGACGTTTTCTACTGCCTCAAGCTTTTGGAAGCAACAGGCATTTCTACCGTCCCGGGTTCGGGTTTCGGCCAGAAAGAAGGGTAATTACTCTGCAAATTTAATTTTCTCCCAAATTATTCTTGATGCAAAATATTCATGCAATGATGCATTTGATGCCATAAACCATATAACTTCAACTTCAATGGATGGCTTTCAACATGTCATGTGCGTGAGACATCCAACCCATTCAATAGGTTGGCCGCACCACAAGGATCACCTTCTGTAAAAATCAGCCCCATCCACTAATCAGGTGGACCACACTTGCTGAGCTGACCTGACTTGATCAAGACTCCAGTCGAGCTGAGCGGTAGCTCGATTTCTGTGGTACCTGAGAAAACCCAATTACCGAGTCTAAAAGCTCAATAAGCACTCAAGCTAGGAGTATTTACAGTACTTTTTCAAAGAACGAGTAGGGAAGGAATGTCTTTAATTGAGCCACTTGCTGGTATAGGGTCTTCCATTTGAGAACAACCATCTTACCAGCTGAAGAAGACATGCCTGCAATCATGGCCAGTTTCAAGAAGTTCAATGACGAGTTCATGGAGCAATATGAAGACCACAGAGGTTATTCAAGGATGTAAGGAAAGAAAGCATTCCTAAGATGTATTCCCCCTCCTCATATTTCTTAAAGTCAAGCAATGCTCACACCTCAACTCATGTTTAAGCATTAAACCTCTCTAAGCCTGGGGTAATGAATCTGTCATGTTATAATTTGTTTGATATTTTATTATACTGATATTTCGACAAGAGATTCATAGTAATAAGTTGAATTCATAGTTCTATAACTCAGTGAGTCGACTCGAAACTCAGCCGAGTTGAATCGAATCGACCAGATTTCGAGCCGAATCACCATGGAACTTAAAAGTTTGAGTAACTCAGTCTCAACTCAGCATTACTCGGTGCCTTGACTCAATGATTCGGTCAACTCGATGCTACTCACGACTGACTCGAAACAAGTGACTCACTTCAATTTTTTTTTAGCATATATATTAATATCATCCATGACAACCATGTAAAATAAATATTACTATATTAAGTATTAGATGTCGAGTCGAGTCAAATAAATACTTGCCTGGGTCTTCAAGTCAACCGGACCCGGCTGAACATTGAATTGATTTTGCTAGTTTTTGAACTATGGCTGAAATATGGTTGTGAGGAAATGGAAGAGTTTTAGGGGGTGTGTATGGATTACCATACCAAATAGAATTGCGATTATTATTATAATGAATTGGAAACAACCAAATCCTAATTTCATGGTGGGGATTGAATGTCCTAGCCCCAGCGTTTGGAGTGGCAGGGGTTCTTACGGGTCCTGAAGTCCTAACCCCCCCAAAAAAAAATATTTAAAAATCTAATTTTCTTTGCATTCATGAGGGTCTGGATTCCAAATTGCAATTACATTACTTTCGAGCTGGAGTTGAAAGGAATGCAATTGCTACTTGAGGGCTACTTCCTCATCACGAATACAGGAATGCTAGGAAATATCACTTTGGAAATTTGGTATCGATTAAATGAACATTCACAATCTGATTTGTTTGCCCATCCAAACATGGCTGGAGGAAATGGCAATGCCAAAATCAAGCATGCATTATGAGAAAGTAGGCCTTGATTAAGTTGATAGTCGTAAAACTCAGGAATCCATCGCTGCTGATTTGGGTATCTGGTAGACTGAGCTTCCACATTTCTGCATGTAGGAAACAGTAGCCACTTACAGTAGGCCCTAGTTGCCTTTTTTTCCCATTTGTATTTCCATATGAAAGTTGAAATTTTCTACAACAATCTCTTTGGTGTTAGTAGTGGTGGTGTGATCATGTTAGTTTTCTGCCCACTACAACCGCACTTGTGGCAAGGGGCTGCAGGTGGGACCGTCTGCTTTGTGGGTCCTACCAGGGTCGACCATGCTTCCACTACTGAAATTCATATCAATTGAATGGTTCTGGCAATCCAATTCATGGGCATGTTCGGATTGATGATTACTACCATTGTGGAAAAGTATAATGATTACAAATTTCTTTCTCTTGAAAGAATTCAGATCCCCTGGTTGCTACAAGCAGAAAAATCCTACTTGTTGCAATATAATTGGGCCACATAATCACATGCTGCATTTTATGTAGTAGTGCCAACAATGTCAGCGATGACATTGACTAATCGCAATGCAGGAAAACAGCTTTTTCCTACTTGTGACACGAGGAGGATCCGGATTCCTCAAGAAAACATTTGTATTTGACTAATAATTACCGTATTTAGGTCATCAATATTAAAATCTTAATGATGACACTTTTTTATTACTTTAATATTAAATCATCAAATTCATAGGCTAATAGGCCTTTTTGAGCTCCCTGAAGATTATGTTGGACACCTGTTGGGGACAACCGCCCACCCACATGTGGCAAAGTAGACGGCTGCCAGGGCTCTCTCCCTCTCTTGCAGGGAGTATGGGTGATGGCGTGAAGTAGGAGCAGAAGAGAGTCCGATTTCAACCCTTTTCTCCAGCTCTCTCTCTCTCTCTCTCTCTCTCTCTCTCTCTCTCTCTTAAAAGAGCTTTTATTAGGCCATGTTAAAATTTCCCATTGAATAGCAAGTTTTTACCTCCAACGAGTTTTAGGGCCTGTTTGGATGCCTGTAAGTTGGGTAAGTGGGAAGTCACTTATAGGTGGTGTTTGGGGGAGAAAATTCATCTGTAAGTCACTTACAGGCAAATCTACCAAAAAACTCACTTCCCTATAAGTCACCTACAGGCTCAACGGTCATATCTTTAAAAAGAGGGGAAGAGGGAGAAACCCACCAACCCACCAACCACCATTATAGCCATAAAGCTCCAGCCAATGAAGAGGAAGCAACAGTCATTGAAGGAACTCCAGCAAGCCTTACAGCAATTCAGCCATTGAAGGAACTCCAGCAAGCCTTACAACAGTTCAACCAATTCACATCCTATAATACTATTACTGCAACAAAGCTTCATTATTATCGCACCAACAACTGCCATTTACCACACCAACAACCATCATTGATAAGCTTCTATAAAAAAGGGATTGCCGGTTTCGTCTCTCCATCCCAAGCTCTCTCTCTCCCTCTTTGCAATCTCTCTCCACCTCCCTCTCTGCAATCTCTATCCGTCTCTCCAATCTCTCGCTGGTAACCTTGCTGCAATGCCTTCCGTTTCTTCTCCTATCAAAATGGTAGGGTTTCATCCACCCTTTTTTTCTCCTTTGAAAATGGGAGTGGTTTGACGTTACTACATAAGGCACACTGGCACACTTACGCATGTAGGCATTTTTTCACACTTGTTATGGGCCTCTAATCCGAACGGACCATGTGATGCAGCATCCCATGAAAACGTTTAGGGACCAATTTGCGTCTTGATTTAAAACTCTGGTGGGTCATAGAAAAGAGAGATGCTTAAATTGAATTATTACTCCATATTATAGATATTTTAAATTCGTGGGCTTACTTTTATAGCCCACTTGATGATTGGTTTAGCTTAATAATTATCTCAAATATTCATCTTGATGGGCTTAACAAAATAACATATTTGATCCCGTGTTTTTTTTATATGATTATAACATTTTAGAATAATTTCTCAAATTAAGCTCTGCTCGATATGAACATACAGCTTTCTACCTGTAAGTAACTTAAAGGCTATCCAAACAGAAAAACTAACTTATCTGTAAGTGACTTACAACTTACATCCAAACAAGTTACCCATAAGTAACTTTCACTTGTAAGTGACCTACAGGTAAGTCACTTACAACTTAAAAGAACTTACTGGCATCCAAACAGGCCCTTAAATCATTATAATCCGTCACCCAAACAGGCCCCACATTTTGGTAATATTCTGTAAGCTGGGTGAAAAGTGCATCCACCTCCCTTCACATATGACAATCAGACACCCCTTCCATGTGTCTTTCATTATTGTAGTATATAGATGCCTCTCCATTTACCCTCCGTTTTTTTTTTTAAAGATAACAATTTTATTAGAAAGGAAAAAACAGAAAAAAAACAGAAAAACAGATACAAGAAAAGAGATCCGCTGAGGTAGCAGATCGATTTAAACTCCTAGAAAGAGTAACTCGCTATCCTTCAATGCGTTGCAGAATTAACGATGTCCCTGAAACACTTGTTGTTTCGTTCTTCCCAAACAGACCACCATATCGCAAGAACAGCCATCCTCCATAGCTTCGTTTTTTGTTTGCCGATTTGCACTTCATGCCGCGCTTGCAGCGTGTTATCAGCCCTCGAGAAACACCAGCTCACATTAAAACTGTTGTAAAATATTGATTTTAATAAAAATATTTTAATAATAAAATATATGAAAAGTTGTTTTTTGAAAAAACTTTTTGGGGCTTTGGGAATAGTCCCACATGGGAAAGAGAAGAGAAAGAAAAGTGATTTAAATGATAATAGTGGAGTACTATAATATTTTCTTACCTAGTCCGTGGACCATGGGACTTGTGTGTTCCAGTGGAACACTGCGCACGCGCACGCGCACTGGAACACCGCGCACGCGCACGCGCTCAGTCTTGGTCACGGTCTCGGTGCGAGGGCGTGGGCATGGGCATGTGAGGCAGTGTGGTTGTAGAGGCGCTACTGTGAGGCATGGGCATGTTGAGGCAGTCAGCATGCAACAGCTTAAATGGCCCATGCACAACAGTCAGAAAATGACCATAAAACGGCTAGTTTTCTCAACAGCCAGAAAATGGTCATGCGATTTATTTCCCTAGACCATAACCCCCAGCCACCATAGCCTATAAAAGGAGGGCCTGGATGGGTTTCAAAACTATCTCAACTTACTCCAGCAAATCCATACGAATTCTAGAAAAACAGCCTCTCCACTCATATATTCTAAGTGTTATCCAGCAACATAGCAAGGTGTCAACCTTAGCTTGAAGGACAGACCAGCAGTGTGGTCTAGGACAGTTCAACCGAACCAGCGGCTGAAGATTAGAACTTAATTGAGCAGAATTCTAAATCACTTTTCTATTTTCTTCTTTTCTTCTTTTAAAATTTTTCCTTTATATTGTAACACTGCCAGAAATAGTGAAATTGAGTTCCATTTGGTGGGCCTTCGTGTTTGCTAAACACAGACCCACACCAGGCTCGTCGTATCCTACAAGCAATTTACCTGTAACCTATCAGCATACTCAATTTACTTGAGTTGGGGCAAATAACGCTTTAAGGACAGTGTTTTCAGACGTGCTTCAGCCTATCCATATTATTTCGGTTTCCATATTATACAGAAACTACATTAATCTGTATAAATTTCCCAACAATCTTAAAGTGTTATTTCCTAAAATGGAAGCCGATAGCGTTTCATCTATTAAGTTGATGAATCAGGACTTGATACGTCTTGATCGGTTCGATGGAACCAATTTTACAAGATGGTAAGACAAGCTGAAATTTCTCCTGACGGCGCTGAAGATCTACTACATACTAGATTCAAATCTGCAAGCACTGCTTGAAGCAACCGACAAAGACACACCTGAGCAGGTGGTTGCCCGCGCTAAAAGAGCCGAAGACGAACTCTTGTGTCGTGGACACATTCTGAACGCACTCTCCGACCGCCTATACGATCTGTACCAACAGACATCATCAGCAAAGGAGATCTGGGCCGCACTGGAATTCAAGTACAGGGCTGAAGAAGAAGGGACTAACAAATTTCTCATCGTCAAGTATTTTGACTTCAGAGTGGTAGATAATAAACCGCTGCTGCCCCAAATCCAAGAACTGCAGCTAATAGTAAACAAAATCAAAGCGATCAAAATCGATCTTCCTAAATCATTCCAAGTCGGGGCTATAATCGCTAAATTGCCACCGATGTGGAAAGACTATAGAAAGAAGTTGCTGCATAAAACCGAGGACTACACACTGGAACAAATCCAGAAACACCTAAGGATTGAGGAAGAATCCCGTAACCGTGACAAAAAAAATGATAACGGGAATGCCTCGTCTAAGGTATATGCAGTAGAAAATACCAATAACAAGAATCCCGAGAAGAACGATTCCCTATAATCCAATAAAGGAAAATTTAAGAAAAATGCCCAAAAGAAGAACGAAAAGTTCAAAGGCCCATGCCATGTCTGTGGAAAAACCGGGCACTATGCTCGAGTATGCCGATATCGTAAATTTTAAAAAGAGGCAAGTGCAGTAGAAGAAGGCGATATCGTGGCTATGATCACTGAAGTAAATACCATCCAAGGCAAAGTTCCAGGCTGGTGATATGATACTGCCGCTACAGTATATGTGTGTTACGACAAATCAGCCTTCAAAACCTATGAGGAATTGACCGATGGTCAAGAAGTCCAAATGGGTAATGAAGTCTGATCGAAGGTCGTCGGCAAAGGAACTGTCGAACTGATATTCACTTCTAGAAAGAAAGTGATTCTGACTAATATACTGCACGTCTCAGACATGAGGCGAAACTTAGTTTCTGGGGATCTTCTGGAAAAACTAGGTATAAGGGTGGTATACAAGTCAGGAAAACTGATTCTATCCAAGAATGAGAATTTTGTTAGAAATGGATATGCTTGTAACGAAATGGTTAAGTTTTCTCTGAATGAAAGTAGCACTTTTGCGTATATGGTTGAATCTGCTGGACTGTGGTATGATAGACTAGCCTATATAGGGTATAGTACCTTAAAGTTCATGGCTAAGAATAGTTTAATCTCATATACAGATAATGAAACTGATAAATGTGAAATGTGCATACGATCCAAAATGACGAAAAAATATTTTCCTAGTGTTGAAAGATCGTCTCAAATACTGGATCTTGTGCACAGTGATATCTGTGAGTTAAACGGCATTCTTACTCATGGAGGTAAACGGTACTTCATAACCTTTATAGATGATTGTTCTAGATATGTGTATGTTTATCTATTAAAGAGCAAAGATGAAGCATTAAACATGTTTAAGATATATAAAGCAGAAGTAGAGAATCAACTAAGTAAGAAGATAAAAATTCTCCGTAGCGATAGAGGAGAAGAATACTTCTCGAATGAATTCGATAACTTTTGTGAAGAACGTGGACTGGTACATCAATATACAGCTCCATACACACCTCAACAAAACGGAATAACTGAAAGGAAAAATAGAATATTAGTAAAAATGGTCAACTCAATGCTAATAAGAGCAAAGTTGTCACTAAGTCTGTGGGGTGAGGCACTGCTTGCAGCATGTCATATAATAAACAGAATTCCATCTAAAAAATATAAAGTATCTCCATATGAAACATGGAGAGGTAGAAAACCTAACCTAGGATATCTTAAAGTGTGGGGGTGTCTTGCATACTGCAGAACCCCTGATCCAAAAAGAACCAAGTTAGGACCAAGAGCTATTAAGTGCACCTTCGTAGGGTATGCACAAAATAGTAAAGCTTATAGACTTCTAGACATGGAGTTTAATACAATTATAGAATCAAGAGACGTTGAATTCTTTGAAAACTCACTATCCTTGAAGTCAATGGATAATGAAATCCAAACTCCTAATAGAGAACCAGAAAGCACAGCTCCACATATAGTTGAAGCTCCTATTGAACCCCGTATAAGTCAAAGAACAAGAATAGAGAAGAGTCTTGGAGATAACTACATAGACTCACAACGCATCATTTTCCATCTGGTAGAAGCAGATAGAGAAAATGTTATAGGACAAATACCTATAGTAATGACTATATAAGATGATCCTAAAACATATAAGGAAGCTGTATCCTCTATAGACTTAGCTTTTTGGAAAGAAGCTATAAATGATGAAATGGAATCCATACTATCAAATCAAACATGGGAACTAGTAAACTTACCTCCAGGTTCTAGACCCATAGGTTACAAATGGATATTTAGGAAGAAATATCACACTGATGGGAGTATCCAAACCTTTAAAGCTCGACTAGTAGCTGAGGGTTTTAGACAAAAAGAAGGGATAGACTACTTTGACACATACTCACCTGTAGCTAGGATAACATCCATTAGGATATTATTTGCACTAGCTTTCATACATCATCTTCACATCCACCAAATGGATGTAAAGACTGCTTTCCTGAACGGTGACCTCAATGAGGAGGTATACATGGAACAACCTAAAGGTTTCGTTCTACAAGAAAATGAAAACAAAGTATGTATATTAGTCAAATCGTTGTATGGATTAAAACAAGCACCTAAACAATGGCATGAGAAGTTTGATTCTAAAATACTATCTCATGGTTTCATGCATAATGTAGCTGACAAATGCATATATTCTAAAGTAGATGGTAGTTATATCATTATTATCTGTGTATATGTTGATGATATGTTAATAATAAGTAATAAAATGGAAGGTGTGACTGAAACAAAGAAGTTTCTTTCTTCCGTATTTAAAATGAAGAATCTTGGACAAGTTGATACCATCTTAGGTGTCAAAGTTAAAAAACATTGTGGAGGTTATGCTTTGTGTCAATCTCATTATATTGAGAAGATATTAAACAAGTTTAACCATCTAAATATAAATGAAGCAAAAATCTCATTTGATTCAAGTATCAAACTAAAAGAAAATACTGGAAGAACAGTTACACAATTATAATATGCGAGTGCTATAGGAAGTCTTATGTATGCTATGCAATGCACTAGACCTGATATCGCATATGCTGTGAGTAAACTTAGTAGGTTTACTAGTAACCCCAGTAATGAACACTGGAATGTAATCAGTAGAGTCTTTGATTACTTAAAAGCAACCAAAGACTTGGGACTATTTTATTCAGAGTTTCTTGCCGTATTGGAAGGATATACCGATGCGAGCTGGATATCGAGTGTAGGGGACAACAAATCTACTACAGGATGGGTATTCACCCTACGAGGTGCTGCTGTATTTTGGAGATCCAACAAATAGACTTGCATAACGCACTCGACTATGGAGTCTGAATTTATAGTCCTAGCTGCAACAGGCAAAGAGACTGAGTGACTAAGGGATCTTCTATTAGAAATTTCTTTTTGTGTAAAGCCTATATCGGTTGTATCACTACATTGTGATAGTGAGGCCACATTAGCTAGAACCTATAGCGGCACTTATAATGGTAAGTCTAGACATATTAGTTTTTGACATGATTATGTCAGACAATTGATTCAAGATGGAATCATTGTTATTTTCTATGTGAAATCAAGCAACAACCTAGTAGATCCTTTCAATAAACCTCTACCGAGAGAGGTAGTAAAGGCTACATCTAGAGGAATGGGGCTAAAACTCTTCAACCAAAATTTCACCAGTTATGGTAACCTAACCTAAAGTCAAAAAATCTCTAATCTTGAGTTTAATGGGTAAGAACAAGTCATTGATATGTGGAAAGTTTTCAACACTAAATTATATAACCTCATCCATAATAGATAAGTGCTGAGCGTTACGAAAGAGGGTTGAGTCTTAGAACTCTTAATTAATTCCAGTCTTTAGAACAAGTGTCTTATAGTAACGGAGACACTGGAATGATTTCACATATATGAACGTACAGATGGTGCCGTCTCTCACGAGAGTTAAGAGTTTTCTCTCGGGATCGTTCACAAATTAGGATAAGCACATGGCCATTAATTGTGCTGAGTAAGATTGTGGAAACTCTAACAACACATAGCGAATATGTGTGTGGTTTCTCCGACTCTGTTATCTAGGAATAACTGGTTCAAAGCTGCGGCTACCAGTCATTTCGATAGAGTTTTGAGATACTTACACTAAGGGAAGATTAAAATCGAAAGATATCTTTCTTTATGCATATAAGCTAATTATTCTGGCAATATGTTTAACCGAGAAAATATTTTTATAAAAAATCAAGTGGAAGATTGTTGTAAAATATTGATTTTAATAAAAATATTTTAATAATAAAATATATGAAAAGTTGTTTTTTGAAAAAACTTTTTGGGGCTTTGGGAATAGTCCCACATGGGAAAGAGAAGGGAAAGAAAAGTGGTTTAAATGATAATAATTGAGTACTATAATATTTACTTACTTAGTTCGTGGACCATGGGACTTGCGTGTTCCAGTGCGAAGCACTAGAACACCGCGCATGCACACGCGCACACACACGCGCACGCACTCATGCTCGCGCTCCGGCTCGGTCTCGGTCTCGGTCTCGGTCACGGTCACGGTCTCGGTCTCGGTCTCGGTCTCGGGCACGGGCTCGGTGCGAGGGCGTGGGCATGTGAGGCAGTGTGGCTGTAGAGGCGCTAGTGGCGCACTTTACACTTCGCACGTGCGCATCATGTCGCAGAAGGTTGCTCCCTTCGCAAACCGGAGCGAGACATGTGTTAGTCGTGGTGCGACTAGTGGCTAAGGCAGATGGTTGGTTGGACGAAAATCTAAAGGACTGAATGAGAGTCCCTCAGAATATATAGAGGGCTGGAAAAGAGCTGTTGTAGAAAATCTGTAACAGCTGTGTAATAAGTAAAGGGTCCAGCTGAAACTGCTGCATGGCTAGCCCCAACAGCTATAAAACGGCTAGCTGCTGTCTCACAACAGTCAGCATGCAGCAGCTTAAATGGCCTATGCACAACAGTCAGAAAATGGCCATAAAACAGCTAGTTTTCTCAACAGCCAGAAAACGGTCATGGGATTTATTTCCCTGGACCATAACCCCCAGCCACTATAGCCTATAAAAGGAGGGCCTGGATGGGTTTCAAAACTATCTCAACTCACTCCAGCAAATCCATACAAATTCTAGAAAAACAACCTCTCCACTCATATATTCTAAGTGTTATCCAGCAACATAGTAAGGTGTCAACCTTAGCTTAAAGGACAGACCAGCGGTGTGATCTAGGACGGTTCAACCGAACCAGCGGCTGAAGATTAGAACTTAATTGAGCAGAATTCTAAACCACTTTTCTATTTTCTTCTTTTCTTCTTTTGGAATTTTTCCTTTATATTATAATACTGCCAGAAATAGTGAAATTGAGTTCCATTTGGTGGGCCTTCGTGTTTGCTGAATGCGGACCCACACCAGGCTCGTCGTATCCTAGAAGCAATTTGCCTGTAACCTATCAGCATACTCAATTTACTTGAGTTGGGGCAAATAACGCTTTAAGGACAACGTTTTCAGACGTGCTTCAGCCTGTCCATATTATTTTCGGTTTCCATATTATACAGAAACTACATTAATCTGTATAAATTTTTCAACAGAAACAATGAAGAAAATCTGCCCAAATCAACGAAATGAATGAGCAGTTAACGAGTAAATGGTCAACAGTTTCTGCTTCCCGCACCCAACATGGGCAGATACTGGGGATGATCATCCCTTTTCTCTGAAGATTGCCAAAATGTTATGAGGGTTCTCTACCAAATGACCAAAATGCCCTCCGTTGGTGCAAGGACGTTGGATGATAGATCGAGCAACTAGCCATGTGTGGGGCCCACTGGGGTGTATGCATGCATGGCATCCAACCTGTCGAGCCGGAATTGAACCCAAAAAATGAAGCTGATCCAATCATCAAGTGGCCCACATCATAGTAAGGAATGACAACCACACAAAAACTTCTAAATTCACAGTGCCCCACTTGATGGTTGGATTGGTTAGATTTTTGGGATGCTATATTTTTACGGTGGATGACCCAATTGATGGCATGCACACATCATGGTGGACCCGGTACATGTTTACAACTAGTTGCCTATGAGATTGGGAGAAAATAGTGATGTCCTCAGAGATAGAAGTGCAAATAGGCTGTTTTAAAGAAAGGTTACACTAATGAAAAAGTGAGGGGAGGTGAATCTGATTATCATATAAACGAGCGGAGGTATATGCAATTAACTCAATTAATGAAGTGAAAGAGTCACAATGCTCTGATTCCATCTTTACATACACACAAATCCCAATGCTAGTTTGTGAAACACTTATTCACTTTTGAAATGGAACGGATTTCATCTTCACAAACTTGATCAATCAAAGCTCAACGAAAATAATAATATAATATTTAAATAATTTTTTCAAAATAGCTTGTAAATAAAATCTGACCATCCAATTCAATTTGGAGCATTAGATAATCTTCTTATGTATTATCACCATCATGTGATCATTCATGATCTTCCTTTTAACCATATTTGTGACTCGATCTTGATTTAACCGCTTTCCCAGCATGCTTTTAACCAAGCTAAATCTGTGTGCATGGCCTTATGCGATCATTATGTTGGATCCATTGCAACGTATAAGCTTACATGATTTTGACTAGGTCGGAGCTGATTTTGCCAATCTATGTGATCATCCTGATCATCTCATAAACTAAGGTTGAGGTCTATCTTATATGCACATGCATCTCAATATAAACCACTCCCATTGTGCATGCATGCACCATGGTTTACAACATACAAGAAGCAGACCAAGCCTTTAATTGACAAATGTTGGTCACACATCATAGTGATGGCCAATCCAAATATCTATGTGCAGTGCATCATTGTGAAACAATCACATGTATATATGTAAACTCAAACATCATAAAATCTCAATATAATCTAATAAATAAATATATACATATGTCAATAACAGTCTGATAAGCCACACAAAATCTAACACACTAAAACCACCTCAGTAGGGCATCCGAATACCACAAAGGGAAGAATTAACCAATCAAATCTTCCCCTATGAATCGAATCAAGGTTAAAGCTATTACCTTACCATACAACACTATCAAAGGAATTTTACAACCTAGGGTGTGAACCTATCACCATCAAATCAAACAACAGCCAAACGTCCATCCAAGCATGCAATATAGTTTTACTGAGGACCACTTCAATCAGAGAAACCATGGTTCATCGCCCGTCCAAATAATAGGAGCATCCGCATTTTGCAAACTCGGGAAATTCTCTGATTGGAATGAGTAATGGTACCACAGTAATTCTAAATTAGTTCAAATCAGTGATTCCAATGCCCACTCGAGCATTAACAATTTTCGTGAGCTTGCGTAACTGTCGATCTTCTGTTCTTCTCAAAGATAATATGTTCATCAAAATAGTAACTGAACATGGACCATGAAAATCATGATGATTCCAGAGTTCATTTTTTCTTTGAGGATATAATACAAACACCCCCAGATCATAATACATAAGGGAATTTCTTTCCACCACCAAAGTTCTATAATTCTGTGAACAGGAAAGGGCAACCCAAGAACAGAAACATGGAGTTCACAGCTTTACATTTTTGCACCCAAGTTCCCAAGGGTCGTGATGGATGTTTGTACAATATCAATTTCACTCATCAGGTAGTCCATGGCCCAAAAATCAGGTGGTTCAAACAACCTAAAGTGATCAATTTGAGGAAAGCCTGACTGCTGTCCATTTCTGGGGCATGTTCTAGTTGAGCAGTTAAGACCATTTGATTGACCTGATTTTTGGGACATGGCCCACCAGATGAGTGGTCCAGATCTTGTACAATTCCAGTACATGTCCAGGTGGGAATTTGAAGTACAACTAGCACTTCTCATTACTGTCAATACAAAACAACCATGAACATCCGAAATGAAGCAAGGAAGAAAGTTCAATTCCAACATACTCATTGCTAGATTCCTCTTTTTCCATAGAATATTCTATCGAAGAAAACCCAGAATGAACAAAGACAATCAGACTTCATTAATCCAATATCCAATGACATTGACAAAAGGAGAAAGAAATGAGAATCCAAATCGATAATTCTACCCATGGAAAGGGACCCACATATCCACATAACATCTCAGCGACTTCGGCAATGCTTGTTTCCATGCATCGAGATCCGGCGGGCAACCCGTCAATGCAATGCAGCCATCCTCCTTCCGACGCCCAAGATTCAAAACGAACAATTCAGCTGGAAACACCTGGCTCATCACCCTCAGAGTCTCCTCCTTCACCAAATTCCCATCTCTGCTTGGATCCTCAGCCTCAACACAACTCCCCCCGCAATTCACCATAATTCTCCCGCCTTCCCTCAAACTCCTCTTCAACTTCTCCCACGTCGCTAGCTCTTGAAGCTCAGGAATCAAGCTCCCTTTACAAAACAAATCTACGAAAATCCCTGAAAACCCTTCTCTCACGCTAGCTTTTAATGCATCTCCTATATATACAAAAAGCCTATCAGGGTTCTGTTTCTCAAGCTTCGTCAGGCCGAAATATTCTCTCCCCACTGAAATTACCGACGGATCGAGCTCCCATCCATGGATTATGGCACTTGGGTATAGTTGTAACATCAAACGGGCAGCGGAGCCTGCACCGAAACCGAGGATTCCTATGGGCCCGGGAGGGAGCATTGGAGGGAGGGTTGCAAAGACATCGAAGTAGGTCCCAGTGAGGAGCTTGAAGAGGAACGATATGCTGTGGATGTTTCCTGGGGCGTCTAGGAGGAGGAGGCGAGAGCCGGCGAAGGGGTGATCGGCCTTTCTAGAAACTTCCAGAACCCTGATGTGGTTGTGCCTGGATTTGAAATTCACGAGGGTTTTGACGAAATTGATCGGAATTCCGTCGTCCTGTTGGGAAGTGGTTTGAGCGTTCTGATCGTTGGGGAGATGGGCCTGTTGGGTTTTGGAGGAGGAGGCTTGGAGGGGTTTGGGAGGGAGTTTGAGGTTTTGGAAGGTGATTGAGAAAGGATGGCGGGAAATTTCAAGCGGGGTTTGAGGTAACGGTAGGATTTGGTATGAAGTGAAGGGTTGGGAAATGGATTGCATTGTGAGAGAGGGAGAGGGAGACCGTTTGGATTAAGTTGGTAGGGTAGAAGAGGCATTATGCAGGTGGAGTTTTTTTATACTCGGGCCGTATGACGCTTGATACTCAGTCACTCGTAGTTTGAACTATGAAGCATGGAATTCACTAAGTGCATCGTATATTGTTCCTCATCTAGATTGGGGTCTACAATTTGAATCTTTTTTTAAGTTCATGTCCATCATCCATCACACCGTAACAGAGTTTCAGTATCCTTGTACTATAGAATATGTAGGTATACACTAACATACTTATCCACAATGAGGAACATGAACTTTGGTCTATATGTACCTATGCACTCTGCTAGCATATTAATTGGGAGTACCTAGATTGAAAATCTCCTGTATTCAAAATTCTTAGTTGCGTTTGGCATTTTGAATGCAAGTCCCCTTAAATCCAGAAATAGATATGCACTTATAGTGTGTAATTGTGTATCTAGAAGAGTTAGAATTTAATTATTAAATCCATTTTAGTGTCTTTACTTGGTGTAAATATGTAATATTTAACACAGTAATTGTAATTAGCCCAATGAAATATTTACTTTAGCAAAAATTATAAAATTCAAAGCATAGGATGAGCCACAAGCATAGGATCATACCTAAATGACTAGTGAAAGTTTTTTAGCCGTTGATTTTTATGGCCAATTTTTGTACGACTTAAATTATTCTATTGATGTTGTTATCGCTTAAATCTAGTTGATCTTATGATATCTCCTATAAGTTGCTAGGTACCTAAACTTTAATGAAGAATACAACAACATTGGGGGCGCTAGTTGTAGCTGTGGATATTTTGATGCTTAAGTCAAGTTGATGAATCCAGAGTATGTGTTACCAGAGTTGGGATTGTTGTGTGTACTTTTCTTTTAAGCAAGGTGGTGTATTTATATATTTACTAGGTAGCTTGCATATATTGAGTAAATCTACAAGATACATTGAAGAAACTTATATTAGAGTTGGAATATATTATTGAGTACTTATCCAATTATGCCTTAATTGGCCCAATTTTTGACTAGGATCTCGTTGTATAGTCTTATCCATATATGACATAAGATTCTCTTTGGATATTTCTATCCCAAGCTCGAGGTTGATATCTGAAGTCGATGTTGGTATCTGAAGTCGAGGTTGATGTATATGGTTGAGGTTGATCGATGAATCTTGACGCAGGGATGAACGTGATGAGGTCAAACACCGTCTTCCTCAAGGATAACTACTCCGAATCCACGGAGGTTCTCTGGACTCCTCACAGAGACTTCTCGAATCCACGAGGAAAGAAAGCAAGAGAATAGGAATAAACTCTAATAAATTCGAAATTAATTGATAAAAAAATAAAAACTAGTTTACACTCCTTTAAATAAGGGAGCCAAGCAACATGAAAGAAATCAGACTCATACTACAACTAAAACTTCTAGAATTCGCAACTTACTATAAATAGTAAACTTACTATTTATAGACGGTCGTGATGTCTACTAGTGCGCAAGGTTTTCGGCCAAAAATAGTAAGTGTCCTATTTGGCTTCACCAAACCGTTCTCCTAATTATTCTAAGCACTTTTCATGTTGGACACAACTCCTAAAGCCCAATGGATGAAAAGTTATACTCAAACTAAAACTTACTATTTATAGTAAAAACAAAATTAAAACGAGGAAACGACCATCGATCAGGGAGTTTCTCGCAAATCCGGGCTGCGCAACCCTGCGTAGCAGGGTTGGTTGGCTAAAGTAGCTCGTTCTACCCCAAAATCATATATTTTACGTCGGATAACTCATTCCGGATTGTGAGATATGCCCGATCTAAGGTCCGATGGTCCGGATCACTTCTGTCGCCGACCGTGCCTTTTCTGATCCATCTTGGCCATGAAATTGTCCGCGACCCGCTCTACATCAAATCTTTACCTCCAAGTGGGGTTGATTAATTCATCTCGGTCATTAAATTTCCTTGCTCAGTCTAACTTCTCTAACAATAAGCACTTCAATAGTTAAAGAAGTTTACTCTAATAGTTCTCTGCCGCATGTCTCATAAGTCAAGTCGATTTACTTTTCTTCATAAGAAATGTAATTTTTTAAATGCAATTGATAATTTAATTGCTTTGAGATATCATCAACAATCCATGTACACGATATATTAGTAGCTTAGTGATACACTCTCTCACCTTTAAAATTGAGAAGAAAAAAAAAGGGAGAAAGAAAATTGGTAATTCAAGTAAAAGTGAGGAGTTGTAAAACTCACTAAAAGTAAATATTTGAAATCTTTTGAATTCCAAATCCCCTCTATTCCACCCCGACCAAACTAATCATGAATTTAGAATACTCACAAATTCCTCCAAATTCACTCACCCTGCTAAATGGCCCCTAATACTTGGGTACCATATGGGATACACCTGCCCAAACCATTCATCATCAGCCTTAGCCCAACCTAGCTCAAAGAGCCAGAATTTCAAGCCCTAGCCGAAGCCTTAGGCCAAATTTAGCTGCTAAAGCGCTGGCTAGGTCAGCCACCAGGCAGGCCACAGGCCTACTAAGAAACGGGTAGCCAAAAAGATTTGAGGAACAGGCCAGCTTATCTACAAAACGGTACGAATAGGCTCGCCCATCTTAACGAAAACGCTTGCGTGACTCTAGTACCGAACAGGGGCGTTACTCTCGATGACTTGGCCAGAACTACTTCACACGGATAAAATCCCTGGAGTGGATTAAGTGCGGCGCCGGCCTCATCGGACGCGAATTTCCTGCGAAAGCCTTTCGCGGGAAGTTCCTGCGCTGGGAACCAGGTGGGGCCCACCGTGATGTTTGTATGTAATCCACCCTGTCCATCGGTTTTGTGAGCTCATCTTAGGCTATGAGAGTAAAATTGAACAGGATCCACGACTCAAGTGGGCCGTACTAAAGGAAAAAGTAGTAAGGGAAATTCATACCGTTGAAACCTCCCTGGGTTCTACAGTGATGTTCACATGACATCCATTCCGTTAATAACGTCATTCATACTGGGATGAACTGGAAAAACAATTATTAGAATGATTCAAAACTTCATTGCCCCACGAATATTTCAACCGTCGAAATTCAATTCTTACATTTTCGGTGCACTTGAGAATTAGGTACAGTTCAATTTTGTTCTTATGTCTTAAAATGAACTCAAAAAACGGATGGACGGAGAGGATTTCTCAAAATCATCACAGTAGGCCCCACCTGGTTCCCAGCGCAGGAACTTCCTGCTAAAGGCTTTTGCAGGAAATCCGCGTCCGGCCTCATCCAGGACGGTTGTGGCCATTACCGTAGGGCCCACTTTGTTGTATGTATTCTAACTTCCGTCCGTCCGTTTTTAAGAATCATTTTAGGGCATTATCTCAGAAACGAAACATATCCAATTCCCAGGTGAACCATACCATACCATAGAAAACAGCCGTGATTGATCATTAAAATCTTCTTGTGGCTCACAAGTTTTGAATCAAGATGACATTTTTTTTTTTAATAACTTTCGTCCGTGTTTTTGTGACCTCATTAACAGCTTAGATGGAAAAATAAACGTGATGATGGGCCTTAGGAAGTTTTTAATAGTGGAGTGTTCAATCACCCATGTTTCCTGTGGTATGGACCACCTGAGATTTAGATCTAAACCGTTTTTAGGCTCATGCTTTAAAATGATCCGGCCAAACGGATGAACAGTGTCGATATATAATTCATACATCAATGTGGGCCCCACGGTAAGGGCCGCACCGTATTGGGTGAGGCCGGTGCCGCACCTAATCCGCTTACTTACCCCGTCTATCAGGTGGCACCCAAAAATCCAGGTAGATTCAACGTTCATGTAGGCCGCACCTTGGCAAACAGTTGAGATGAAAATCCGGCGGTTAAAATCGTCTAAATTGCGTGTAGGGTCCACTGTGGTCTTTATATGCCATCCAGTCCACTCATCTGACGCACCACACAATGATGAATGGATTTACCAAAAATCAGACCATTCAAAGACTCGTGCGAGACAGCACACGAGTGCAGTGTTTTTAGACATGATTTTACATTGTTTCCTTTGGTTCGGCTCACTTGAGTCTTTGGTTTGACCGAATTTTAGGATCCACGGTGAAAATGTGACAATATGCCCGATAGAACGACTGGATCTGATGCATGTTTCTCCCACGCGGTGATCAGTTTGTGCAAGTCAAGCTAGTGCTGTCCTTATTTTTGGGCCACAGCTCGTCTGGCCTGATTAATGGCGCCGATTCCACACACAGGAAAATAGGCACTTTGTTGGTAGATGACCTCCAAATAGCTACTTTCTCAAGAAGCTGTACGCGGATCTGTCTCATTTTCAAGGAACGACTCATGAGACGTGTTGATAACAAAATTTGGACCACCCTCCATTCCATATGACATATCTTCAAGGAACCCTAGTCCTCTACAAAGAGATTAGCAAAGGAGATCTTGACTAAGCTGGGGGGCCATCTGATAACTAAGTCAAGTCAAAAGAATCTGGGTCTAAGTTGATTGTGGGGAGAGGGTGTGAGATGTCACGTACCTGTAACAATGGAGTCTTCATTGTATTTATGCTTGATCATCAGATGGACTGAGTCCACTAATCTTGGCATGATTCGCTCAATCAATAAGATTTGCAGATTATGGAGATATTGTTCATAATTCAAGGATCGTGTAGCGTATCATGCATATATGTGAACGAGGTAATTTGTCATGTCTGCTTAAGATAGTTTCTTAGTCTAGCGCATGGAGCATCCACGTCTCTCTTTGGCCTCGGTTCGGGACATCCGACGAGAAGCACCCTGACTACAAGCCTCGGCTTTATATTAGCACATATATGGGCCTTCATCATTAAGTTATTAAGCGAGGATTGCGTCCCGAGTGCGAGTCGAGTTTCGACTTAGGCCCAACGCGAACTTGACTTTACTTGCTCGTCAAATACTCTCTGAGGCCTTCCCTTCGAGCTTCGAAGCGGCGACAGACCTGTCCTGTTAGGTGTAGTTTTCTCACTGTGGATGATACTGGTGTAAGTGGTTGAAATATCTATTTCTGATCGGGGCTACCTGAAGCCTTTGACTTAAGCTTCATACTGTCTGTGTATCTTGGATCACTCCGAACCAACTAGTAGCCTCGGATGATGAGTGCGACTGGGACTAAATTGGGAATTCTTCTTTTCCTTCAGCGGCATTATCCATTTCGGACCACTTGTTATGCATCCAACCAGATTAATGTGCTGTGGCTCTTAGGATTTGAAGGGGTTCGGATCTTCCTATAACAAGACATAACCAGTCGGGGCCTACCTGATTAACGGCCAGGATATCACTCATGGATGTAAAGCATGCACCTGCAGGTACCATACTCCACACAAATGCCTAGTCGCGGGACTAGCAATAGCACTGCGTGACTTGTTTGTTTTCCCTCCAACTGCCCCATCTTCTCTCTCTCTCTCTCTCTCTCTCTCTATCAAGCCGCCCTTCAAGCAGAGGAAGCAAAAGAAGAAAGTTGAAGACAAGGTTCATCTCTCTCTCTCTCTCTCTCTCTCTCTCTCTCTCTCTCAGTGGCTCTTGGAGCTCTGTTCTGCTGTTAAAAATGATTTTTTACATTTCCGATATCTTCTGTAACATGGGTTTTACTCTCTTTCTTAGTATAGCAGTTGGAATTTTGAAGAAAAATGATATTCCTCTGATTGTTGTAGACGGAAGAAAAAAAGAAAAAGAAAAATGAGATGGATTATCCGAATTTCCGGTTTCTTGTTGCACACAAACACACACATAAAAAGGAAAAAAATATATTCAAATGGGTTCTCAAAAAGATGTTTCCTATTTGAAATTTCGGTTGGTTGAATTCAATTTGGCTGTGTTTGGATGCACATGTGAATTGAATTTGTGAATACGCAAGCATTTGATTTAGGGCCTCTTTGGAAGCTAGGAAAATAGAAGCAGAAAAAGCGATTAAAAATCATTCTTGAAAAGTTACTTTCCAAGAAAAAAGTTGGAAAGTAAAAATACTTTCACTTGTTTGGGAGTTGACAAAGTTTTCTTGGAAACTTATTGACTTTTTCCCTTTCTACTGTTTGGGAGTTATCTTCTTTGAATGGACACTGTAGAGTGAATAAGGAACCATGTATACCATTGATAAATGACCCTATGTATGTAAAGGCTAGGATGGTACTGAAACCCGTCCCCCTTACCACGAAGGCACCACTGTGTATGCCTGGATAATGGATCGTCTATATTAATTATAGTAACAAAGTTCCAATCATTGATATGGACCATCCATGATGTGAGGCCAACCTTTGATGGCCCATCCTTATGAAGAAAAAGAAAAAAACTTTGATCAGATGATCATTAACCATTTGATTAATTGCTTGAAGAATGGATGGCCCATATTGATTATACTAGAAAAGTTCCGATTGATGGTCAATCATACTAAAAAAAAGGTTAGACTATTGATCGAGACTGTCTAGTATATGTGGCCCACATACTAGATAGTTGAGTATGTGCGGCCACACATACCATCCAGCATGTGCTGCTCATCTTCGATGTCCCATCCCTCTCAAGAATCACTTTGATTGGATAATCCTAGTTATTTGCTCAATGATCTTGAGAATGGACAATCCACATTGTTTATACTAGAACAGTTCTAATAATTGATCTAGATCATCCATCATGTGCGGCCCACCTCTGATGGCCCATCCCTCTTTTAAAATCACTTTTATGGGTTGATCCCAATCGTTTGCTCAATAGTTTGGAGAATGGACGATCCATATTGATTATACTAGAAAAGGCCAAATCATTGACCTGGACTGTCCTACATGTGTAGCTGACCTTTGATGGTCCATCCCTCTCTACAAAATCACTTTGATGGGAATGGATGGTCCAATTAATTATACTAGATAAGGTCTAATCAATGGTTTGGGCCATCAACCACGTGCAACCTACCTTTGATGGTCACATCCTTCTCAAATATTACTTTGAGCAGATGATCCCAGCCATCTGATCTATGGCTTGGAGAATGGATGGTTCGTTTCATATACTCATTGTTTGGAACCATCCATCATGTGCAACCCACCTTTGATGGCCATCCCTCTCAAAGCTCTCTTTGATTGGACGATGCCAACCATCTGATCTACAATGTGGAGCATGGATGGTCCATATTGATTACTTAACAAAAAGTCCAATCATTAATTTGGACCATCTAGCATGTGTAACCCACCTTTAAGGGGCCATCCTTGTAAAAAACACTTCGATTGTATGATCCAAACAATTTGATCAATGGTGTGGAAATAGAGGGTTCATATTGATTGGATCAAGAATCACTTTGATTGAATTATCCTAACCACATGATCAATGGCTTGGAGAATGGATGGTCCATATATATTATACTAGAAGTCTGATTATTGATGTGGACCGCCCACCATGTGCATCCAGAAGAAAAGGGTCTGCATTGATTCGGACACTATACCTATGGGTTATGGATAAAGAAAGAGGGAAAAAACCGAACTATAGTCCCATCCCTCTCAAAATTATTTTGATGGGTTAACCTTATCTGCTTGATCAGTGCCTTTGAGAATGGATAGTCCATTTTAATTCTTATAGAAAAAGTGGAGATGAGAAGAGCATATGAGAAGAAGAAAATGGTGGTCAAAATGGATAGTCCATATTCTATTGTTTTCTTTCAAAACCCTGCTTTTAAAACAATGCACAATTTCTGTATTTGAATTAACATTTTGACAAAAGCTCTTTGCTTTTTTTTTTGGCCCCCCTAGAAGCCAAAGCATTGAAGGGTCTGTTTTGGAGTTGCCATTCTTTGCTATAGACCAGATGAACTGAATGTGTGCTGCTTTCCATCCCGTCTTTAATTAATTCTTTCTATATGAAATTCTTGAAGCAGCGATTGGGTACGCCACCAAAAGTACCAAATTGCAGTTGGTAACTTGGTGGGGCTTCCTAAACATACCCAATATACTTGATGTTCGGGGGAGCATGGAAAATGTAACCTGCATTGAGTGGGCTAGCATTTCTTCTCTTTTCCTTCCCTAATTCACAAGTTCTTGAAATTGCTACCAGGCATGTAATTTAATGGATTCCGCAAGAGAAAAGGAAACTGACTATTTCAACCACTTACGGAAAGCCGAAGAATACGATATCAAAAATAACATCCAATCACAATCCTTAACCATTTAACTGATTTCTTACAAAAACAGAACTGGTCTCATTTCAATCATATCTTACATAGCACATAAACTGCACTCATCACAGATATACCCTGGCTTAATATAGGAAATCACCATCAAATTCTTCACAACTGTTTTAACTACCGCGTGCTTATTTTGCCGGTAGCGACTTAGGATGGGTGGACTTACCTGTGATGGCTTTCTTCACTTTTGCGATTGAGTGCTTGACCTTCGATCCAACACCAGATAGTATGTTGTGAGATTTCTTGTGTGGCGGCTTCAGATCAATATCTCTAGCGGCTTCAACTATGACAGGAGCATCAGAGCCCGATTCGTCCTTTTTTGTGTTCATTGTCTTCTTCCTCTTCTTCATCTGATTTCTCTTCCTCTGCTTGATGAGCTGCTGCCTGTTTGTTTCGCAATTCATCTTCGTTGACTGCCGGGTGCCTTTCTTGCATCAAGTCTGCAGGCATCTTCATGTTATCTCTATTAGATCTCTCTAGTAGATCGGATAATCTAACCTTGCCTGAATCCGATTCTTTCAGTTCTTCTATCGAATCTTCTGTCAGAGCTTCTGTTCTCTCCTCAGCGGCTCTGTCTTGCTTTTCTTCTAGTTTTGCTCCTTTCAGATCTGCCTCGACTTCTGATGCTTCTCCAAGTTTCCGATCTTCTACTATGGCTTTTTGTGAAGTTTTTTCAATCAGGTCACAGGAATTTTGTAGAGTGGCTTTGTTGTCGTTGTCCTGCAAGATTTCTTTGGATCCCACATGCTTCTCGCTCCCTTCTATCTGTGATGTTTCTCCACCTGAAGCCTGAGGAAATGAGAAAACATCAAAACTCCTGTTTAGGCTTTCCTCAGCTGTAAGAGTCACACTTTCCGGGACAGTCACGAGCTTCACATTCTCTTCTTTGCTTTCCAGAGTAGTTGTTTCTGTTGGCGCCGGATCTGTACTGTCAATTGCGGTGACTGTTTCATGACTCGGTGCTTCAGGGAACGAATCAGCGGCTTCTTCAATCTTCCCACCTTCGTCTGATGCGTGTGTAACGGACAGGCCATCTATATTCCTTTGCTGGTTTTCTTCTTCTTCAGTTGCAATTTCTGCAGTCTCCCTCGCACCAACCTTTTCATGGCCCAGTTCTTCAAGCACCACGTCAGTGGTGTCCTGCAGATTTTTGGGATCTTGCAGTTCATTTGTAGATTCTTCAGGCCTTGGAATATGGATTTCTTCAACGTCTTTTGGACCGATAATTTCTTGAATCTGCTCATCAGACTCCAAATCAGAGGCTCTGTCAGGTTT